>OY288282.1:44836896-46160229 GCA_958450335.1 Hibiscus tridactylites | reverse complement strand
CATTCTTCTTTATGCATAATATAACATTTTATTATCAGTGCAAAGTGAGGCGTGTAACGTGTTTGTGTAAAAAAACTACCACATTTTTTTGGCAATATTATCGAAAATGGCTGTTACGTATAGGAAACTAACTAGTTCAGATATTAGGCAAGCTGTAAACAACCATTTCATTTTAAGGTCCTAAGAAATTATATTCAATTTACAACGCACATCATATAAAATTGTGAATTAAATTGATTTCTTAAAACAGCGTTGATGGTTTTCATGTATAATTGTGAATTTCTAATCAATTTACACCGCATAACAAGCATGAATTATGGATTTTTTTGTCACGTATAGAAAAACACTACACAAAACAATTCACGATGGTAAAAATATATTATTTGGATTAAATATGATTGTAGAAAAGGTTTATTGGTAAAAAAAATTTATTAAAGGTTTTTTCTTTAATTAAAAATATATTAAATATTTGAAGGCGTTACATATTTGAAGGCATTATGTCTTAAATACTTTTACTGATTGAAGCAACACTGCGTGTTCAAGGAGACGGAGATGGTGAATGAGTCAGTACAAGGCAGTTGTTCCAAGTCTTAATACTTTTTTGTATGATTGTATTCCGATCCATGTTTATGAACTGTGGACGTTCTAATGTCCTTTGAACCAATGCGGAGTGGCACTCCTTTCCTAATACAAGGAGTTCACCGCAACACTTTTTTGTAACGCTCCCTGTTTTGAATATATTATCAAAGACTTCCCAAACACAAGGCATGCTCATTTTAGCTTCACAATTATTTTTCAAAATAAACTGGTCATTCTCCTTTGTAGCAATCACCGTGCCACTAGTTACGAATAAAACCACCAAGAAAGAATAAACACTGAGTCTTGTCATTGTAGGTTAGAACTGTGTTGCTTTTGTATTATGGTTCGTAAGATTAATTTCGAACAAGATTTGTTATCAAGAAAACTATCATTTATAAGCAGAGTTAAAAGCTCATAAGAATGAGATGTGTTACTATAAAAAAAAACATTTTATATTTCACGTTAATCGTCTTTAATGGTAATTATCATACGGCAACGTAATAATTTAATGGCATGTATTTGTCCACGATTTAACATTCTACGTTATATATTGAAAAACAGATTGAGGTCCTACAATGAAGCTTACATCATCTCTAGGCTTCACTACAAAAACTTGCTAAGAATGATAAGGCCGACTGTATACAATAAACAACAAAATAAGGAAATACATTGGCGCAAAAGGTACATAGAGATAGCACGAATGTGATATTAAAACAGAGCTTTGGTTATGTATTTTAATGTTTCAATCATAATTTCATAACAATCTACGTAAAACAAACGGTAAACATGTAATGTTGTTAATTTCATGGAATTAGTAATATTGTGAAACATAAAGAATCATACTAAAGTCGGTTTCAAAAGAAGACATGCATCATATGTTCAAAAACTTTGGGAAACATACAACCATATAGGCTTTGTTTGCTTAGAAATTCATCATGAAGATTAACATATTTGACTTGGATACATTATAATGCGATACTCAAAAAAATTAAACCAATTCGTCTAAAACAATGAGCGAAACTTGAACCAAATCCGAATTTACTTGTGCCCACAATTGATCTACTTAATAATAAGATGTTTCTTTTGAGAAACTGCCGCAACTATTACCCATTATTTGATCATTCTTGTTTATGCATAATATAACATTTTATTATCAGCGCAAAGTGAGGCGTGTGACGTGTTTGTGCAAAAAAACTACCACATTTTTTTGGCAATATTATCAAAAATGATTGTTACGTATTGGAACTAACTAGTTTAGATATTAGGCAAGCTGTAACCAACCATTTCATTTTAAGGTCCTAAGAAATTATATTCTATTTACAACGCACATCATATAAAATTGTGAATTAAATTGATTTCTTAAAACTCAGCGTTGATGTTTTTCTTGTATAATTGTGAATTTCTATTCAATTTACACCGCATAACAAGCATGAATCGTGGATTTTTTTTGTCACGTATAGAAAAACACTACACAAAACAATTCACGAAGGTAAAAAATATATTATATGGATTAAATATGATTGTAGAAAAGGTTTATTGGTAAAAATGTTTTTTATTAAATGTTTTTTCTTTAATTAAAAATATATTACACATTTGAAGGCGTTACATATTTGAAGGGATTATGTCTTAAATACTTTTACTGATTGAAGCAACACTGCGTCTTCAAGGAGACGGAGATTGTGAATGAGTTAGTACAAGGCAGTTGTTCCAAGTCTTAATACTTTTTTGTATTATTGTATTCCGATCCATGTTTATGAACTGTGGACGTTCTAATGTCCTTTGAACCAATGCGGAGTGGCACTCTTTTCCTAATACAAGGAGTTCACCGCAACACTTTTTTGTAACGCTCCCTGTTTTGAATATATTATCAAAGACTTCCCAAACACAAGGCATGCTCATTTTAGCTTCACAATTATTTTTCAAAATAAACTGGTCACTCTCCTTTGTAGCAATCACCGCACCACTAGTTACGAATAAAACCACCAAGAAAGAATAAACACTGAGTCTTGTCATTGTAGGTTAGAACTGTGTTGCTTCTGTATTATGGTTTGTAAGATTAATTTCGAACAAGATTTGTTATCAAGAAAACTATCATTTATAAGCAGAGTTAAAAGCTCATATGAATGAGATGCGTTACTGTAAAAGAAAACATTTTATATTTCACGTTAATCGTCTTTAATGGTAATTATTATACGACAACGTAATAATTTAATGGCATGTATTTGTCCACGATTTAATATTCTACGATATTTATTGAAAAATAGATTGAGGTCCTACAATGAATCTTACATCATCTCTAGGCTTCACTACAAAAACTTGCTAAGAACGATAAGGCCGATTGTATACAATAAACAATGAAATAAGGAAATACATTGGCGCAAAAGGTACATAGAGATAGCACAAATGAGATATTAAAACAGAGCTTTGGTTATTTATTTTAATGTTTCAATCATAATTTCATAACAATCTACGTAAAACAAACGGTAAACATGTAATGTTGTTAATTTCATGGAATTAGTAATATTGTCGGTTTCAAAAGAAGACATGCATCATATGTTCAAAAACTTTGGGAAACATACAACCATATAGGCTTTGTTTGCTTAGAAATTCATCATGAAGATTAACATATTTGACTTGGATACATTATAATGCGATACTCAAAAAAATTAAACCAATTCGTCTAAAACAATGAGCGAAACTTGAACCAAATCCGAATTTACTTGTGCCCACAATTGATCTACTTAATAATAAGATGTTGCTTTTGAGAAACTGCCGCAACTATTACCCATTATTTGATCATTCTTGTTTATGCATAATATAACATTTTATTATCAGCGCAAAGTGAGGCGTGTGACGTGTTTGTGTAAAAACACTACCACATTTTTTTGGCAATATTATCAAAAATGATTGTTACGTATTGGAACTAACTAGTTTAGATATTAGGCAAGCTGTAAACAACCATTTCATTTTAAGGTCCCAAGAAATTATATTCAATTTACAACGCACATCATATAAAATTGTGAATTAAATTGATTTCTTAAAACTCAGCGTTGATGTTTTTCTTGTATAATTGTCAATTTCTATTCAATTTACACCGCATAACAAGCATGAATAGTGGATTTTTTTGTCACGTATAGAAAAACACTACACAAAACAATTCACGAAGGTAAAAATATATTATATGGATTAAATATGATTGTCGAAAAGGTTTATTGGTAAAAATGTTTTTTATTAAAGGTTTTTTCTTTAATTAAAAATATATTACATATTTGAAGGCGTTACATATTTGAAGGCATTATGTCTTAAATAGTTTTACTGATTGAAGCAACATTGCGTCTTCAAGGAGACGGAGATGGTGAATGAGTCAGTACAAGGCAGTTGTTCCAAGTCTTAATACTTTTTTGTATGATTGTATTTCGATCCATGTTTATGAACTGTGGACGTTCTAATGTCCTTTGAACCAATGCGGAGTGGCACTCTTTTCCTAATACAAGGAGTTCACCACAACACTTTTTTGTAACGCTCCCTGTTTTGAATATATTATCAAAGACTTCCCAAACACAAGGCATGCTCATTTTAGCTTCACAATTATTTTTCAAAATAAACTGGTCATTCTCCTTTGTAGCAATCACCGCGCCACTAGTTACGAATAAAACCACCAAGAAAGAATAAACACTGAGTCTTGTCATTGTAGGTTAGAACTGTGTTGCTTCTGTATTATGGTTCGTAAGATTAATTTCGAACAAGATTTGTTATCAAGAAAACTATCATTTATAAGCAGAGTTAAAAGCTCATATGAATGAGATGCGTTACTGTAAAAGGAAACATTTTATATTTCATGTTAATCGTCTTTAATGGTAATTATTATACGACAACGTAATAATTTAATGACATGTATTTGTCCACAATTTAATATTCTACGATATTTATTGAAAAACAGATTGAGGTCCTACAATGAAGCTTACATCATCTCTAGGCTTCACTACAAAAACTTGCTAAGAACGATAAGGCCGACTGTATACAATAAACAATGAAATAAGGAAATACATTGGCGCAAAAGGTGCATAGAGATAGCACGAATGATATATTAAAACAGAGCTTTGGTTATGTATTTTAATGTTTCAATCATAATTTCATAACAATCTACATAAAACAAACAGTAAACATGTAATGTTGTTAATTTCATGAAATTAGTAATATTGTGAAACATAAAGAATCATACTAAAGTCGGTTTCAAAAGAAGACATGCATCATATGTTCAAAAACTTTGGGAAACATACAGCCATATAGGCTTTGTTTGCTTAGAAATTAATCATGAAGATTAACATATTAGACTTGGATACATTATAATGCGATACTCAAAAAAATTAAACCAATTCGTCTAAAACAATGAGAGAAACATGAACCAAATCCGAATTTACTTGTGCCCACAATTGATCTACTTAATAGTAAGATGTTGCTTTTGAGAAACTGCCGCAACTATTACCCATTATTTGATCATTCTTGTTTATGCAGAATATAACATTTTATTATCAGCGCAAAGTGAGGCGTGTGACGTGTTTGTGTAAAAAAACTACCACATTTTTTTTGGCAATATTATCGAAAATGACTGTTACGTATAGGAAACTAACTAGTTTAGATATTAGGCAAGCTGTAAACAACCATTTCATTTTAAGGTCCTAAGAAATTATATTCAATTTACAACGCACATCATATAAAATTGTGAATTAAATTGATTTCTTAAAACTCAGCGTTGATGTTTTTCTTGTATAATTATCAATTTCTATTCAATTTACACCGCATAACAAGCATGAATTGTGGATTTTTTTGTCACGTACAGAAAAACACTACACAAAACAATTCACGAAGGTAAAAATATATTATTTGGATTAAATATGATTGTGGAAAAGGTTTATTTGTAAAAATGTTTTTTATTAAAGGTTTTTTCTTTAATTAAAAATATATTACATATTTGAAGGCGTTACATATTTGAAGGGATTATGTCTTAAATACTTTTACTGATTGAAGCAACACTCCGTCTTCAAGGAGACGGAGATGGTGAATGAGTCAGTACAATGCAGTTGTTCCAAGTCTTAATACTTTTTTGTATGATTGTATTCCGATCCATGTTTATGAACTGTGGACGTTCTAATGTCCTTTGAACCAATGCAGAGTGGAACTCTTTTCCTAATACAAGGAGTTCACCGCAACACTTTTTTGTAAGGCTCCCTGTTTTGAATATATTATCAAAGACTTCCCAAACACAAGGCATGCTCATTTTAGCTTCACAATTATTTTTCAAAATAAACTGGTCATTCTCCTTTGTAGCAATCACCGCGCCACTAGTTACGAATAAAACCACCAAGAAAGAATAAACATTGGGTCTTGTCATTGTAGGTTAGAACTGTGTTGCTTCTGTATTATGGTTCGTAAGATTAATTTAGAACAAGATTTGTTATCAAGAAAACTATCATTTATAAGCAGAGTTAAAACCTCATAAGAATGAGATGCGTTACTATAAAAGAAAACATTTTATATTTCACGTAAGTCGTCTTTAATGGTAATTATTATACGGCAACGTAATAATTTAATGGCATGTATTTGTCCACGATTTAATATTCTACGATATTTATTGAAAAACAAATTGAGGTCATACAATGAAGCTTACATCATCTCTAGGCTTCACTACAAAAACTTGCTAAGAAGGATAAGGCCGATTGTATACAATAAACAACGAAATAAGGAAATACATTGGCGCAAAAGGTACATAGAGATAACACGAATGATATATTAAAACAGAGCTTTGGTTATATTTTAATGTTTCAATCATAATTTCATAACAATCTACGTAAAACAAACGGTAATCATGTAATGTTGTTAATTTCATGGAATTAGTAATATTGTGAAACATAAAGAATCATACTAAAGTCGGTTTCAAAAGAAGACATGCATCATATGTTCAAAAAGTTTGGGAAACATACAACCATATAGGATTTGTTTGCTTAGAAATTCATCATGAAGATTAACATATTTGACTATGATACATTATAATGTGATACTCAAAAAAATTAAACCAATTCGTCTAAAACAACGAGCGAAACTTGAACCAAATCTGAATTTACTTGTGCCCACAATTGATCTACTTAATAATAAGATGTTGCTTTTGAGAAACTGCCGCAACTATTACCCATTATTTGATCATTCTTGTTTATGCATAATATAACATTTTATTATCAGCGCAAATTGAGGCGTGTGACGTGTTTGTGTAAAAAAACTACCACATTTTTTTGGCAATATTATCGAAAATGACTGTTACGTATAGGAAACTAACTAGTTTAGATATTAGGCAAGCTGTAAACAACCATTTCATTTTAAGGTCCTAAGAAATTATATTCAATTTACAACGCACATCATATAAAATTGTGAATTAAATTGATTTCTTAAAACTCAGCGTTGATGTTTTTCTTGTATAATTGAGAATTTCTATTCAATTTATACCGCATAACAAGCATGAATTGTGGATTTTTTTGTCACGTATAGAAAAACACTACACAAAACAATTCACGAAGGTAAAAATATATTATTTGGATTAAATATGATTGTAGAAAAGGTTTATTGGTAAAAATGTTTTTTATTAAAGGTTTTTTCTTTAATTAAAAATAGATTACATATTTGAAGGCGTTACATATTTGAAGGCATTATGTCTTAAATACTTTTACTGATTGAAGTAGCACTGTGTCTTCATGGAGACGGAGATGGTGAATGAGTAGTACAAGGTAGTTGTTCCAAGTCTTAATACTTTTTTGTATGATTGTATTTCGATCAATGTTTATGAACTGTGGACGTTCTAATGTCCTTTGAACCAATGCGGAGTGGCACTCTTTTCCTAATACAAGGAGTTCACCGCAACACTTTTTTGTAACGCTCCCTGTTTTGAATATATTATCAAAGACTTCCCAAACACAAGGAATGCTCATTTTAGCTTCACAATTATTTTCAAAATAAACTGGTCATTCTCCTTTGTAGCAATCACCACGCCACTAGTTACGAATAAAACCACCAAGAAAGAATAAACACTGAGTCTTGTCATTGTAGGTTAGAACTTTGTTGCTTCTGTATTATGGTTTGTAAGATTAATTTCGAACAAGATTTGTTATCAAGAAAACTATCATTTATAAGTAGAGTTAAAAGCTCATAAGAATGAGATGCGTTACTGACAAGTCGTCGTTTAACCGGTCAAAAATTAATAAATATTTAGCCTCTTTCAACAATATATAAAATAAAGAAATTAATTTGATATAGGGAAAGAGGGTCGATCCATAGGGAGATTACTCAGAATTCTTGACTTAAATTTGTCGGATTTGTATTTCCAGGAGTATCTGTAAAAATAAAGAAGTAAAAAGGGGGGTGATATGATTTCGAGTGAAGTAATAAAATAAAATGCAATAATTAAAAGTAATAAAGAAAACCAAGTGTGCATATCAGCCACGAACCAGCTCCTTCAATTCTTTCGATCATTGAAATGTATTTTTATTTCGGGGATCATGTCGGTTACAGTCTACGAGGCCCAACCCGTCGTAACTTGTTTCTCTCTCGAGTAACCAATCCTCCCAAGTCTATCTTCGAAAGATGGTTCTTAAATTAATCAACCATGTCTATCGCCGTTAAGATATTTAGAATAAAAGCAGGAAAAACCCGACTCAGAAATTGTCTAAAAAATAGAATCGCTTCTGATTTTATCTTTCCTTAGCGGACCGCCGCTAAGAGTGTTCACAGGAAGTCGAAATTTGCCACAGGCCGATCCTTCCTCCCAACTATGTTTTTAAGCGATTTCAGACCAACGGGCCCTTTTTTATTTGAAAAACGGTTAAAAACTTTTAGTAAGGCCGATTGCCAAACTATCTAACTAGAAAGATAAAAATGATTTCACAAAAGAATTTAAGCAAGTTCAATTCTCACGAATCGAATTGACTTGGCTGGTTCTTGGCTTAAAAGATTTAGCTAAGCATGATATTGATTATCATGCTTAACTTGGTTTTGGAAAAACAATTAAATAACATAAAAGAAATGAAACAAAGAAAATAGAAGAAGAGAACTTCAATTAAACTAAAAATGTTTAAAATGTAAAAGACTCAAAGCTGGAAGATGATCTTAAGCCTTCACCAAAGATTGGTATTTATAGGCTTAGATTTACAAAGATAAGAGATAAGAAATAACAATTCAAATTTAAATGTTGATTAAAATTCAAAATAAAACTAAATGGATAAAAGCTGATAAACTGATCGAATTCTTCTCTCGGAACATTCCAGGATCTTCTAGAAGTTGCCACGTCACTGCCACGTCACTGCCACGTCAGACGCGTCGTGCCTGGTGTCGTGCCCATGATGCCAGTCAAGACAGAGTAATAAAAAACTGCAGAAATGCTCCCTTTTCACTGCTATTTCCAGAATTGGATCTCTGCACAAAATGTAACGAAAACGGCATGTATTAAGCAGCAAGAAGTCCCAATAACTAGAAAAGTAGCATATGAAATATGACAAATTTGAGAACTCGTCAAATTCCCCCTCACTTGTCTCATACTTGTCCTCAAGTATGTCCGAAATAACATAAACCCATGAATACATTTCTCAAGCCATTACAAGCATCAAACACAATCATAAAAGTTCTAGCGCAAAAGGAGTTTCATGAAAGAAACATAATCAAACCAAATGAATACAAGCAAAGAACAGCCCTTACCCCTTCCAATTACCTATCAAGCATTAATCAAATCTTAGCCTAGTCTTAATCCTTACCAAGATACACTCAAGAACACTCAAAGTGTTTAAAGGTAAATGTGAAGCAAAAACACTCTAAGTCATGCATGAACAAAGGTTTCCATATGCTTGTAACAAGTTCAATTCTCCACTACTTATTAGAATCGAGGTGCAAAAATCATTAGGTCTTTTATTCAAGGTGTAATGTGGGTATATAAAAAAGGTAGAAAGATGGAAAGAAAAACAAAAGAGGATGATCAATGCAAGACATCTCAAACATTAAGCAGTGAAGACATTAGTTCAATTCTCTCTCTTTTTTTTCTTTTTTTTTCGAAGCAATTGCTTCCTTTATTCTGTTTTTTTAGAAGAATTATGCCCTTTATTCGAATTGCAGCTCCTTATTTGCCTAGTAATATAGTTTATAGCATTTGATCAATCAAAAAGTGGTTAAGCCAAAGAAATGGGATGTAAGGCTAACAAAGGCTCACTAGGCGATGAGAAACGGTAAATTAAAATGAAAGGGAAGGAAAAGGTTTAAAGCCTAATGCCTAAATCATTTTAAAGCACCTCGTTCTTAGTGTAGTCTCGAATTGTAAGCAAGCCACAAGTTCTAGATTCCTAAAATTCAGGATGACACTCTCAAGCAAAAGAAACGAGCATAATATGAAGAATGCATGCCCAAGGCTCAACTCTTACCAAAATTGGTCTAATTTTATTAAGCTAGGCGAGAAATCTAATTAACACAATCAAAAGAATTTAAAAGAGATGAGAAACTGCAGATTACCCATCCTTTGATTATCAAAATGCTCCAATTCAATCATTCCCTAGCACTAGAACAAGTACAACATGCTGTTCAACAAGTAATGGCAAGAAAAATTCATCTCAAGTTTAAGCAAAGTCAGACATATAATTTAAACAAGCATAGGACAAGTGGTGTTGTTGCACCCTCCCCCTCACTTAAATGAATTGTCTCAATTCAGAGAAGAGAATTAAAAAGTAAGGCAAAGAGGGGTAAAGGGAACTCCCCGTGATCAATGATGATTACGGCCACGTCTGCGGCCGCGCCCAGGACGTAGATAAGAGAGGATTTCGGAAATGTTGTCTTCTAGTGCGTGGAGGCACGTAGCGAAATCCGGAACAGCGTGAGAAGGCTGCTCTTGGGGATGAGGGGATCGAGGGGTGCGTGGGGTATTTCTGTGAGCGAAAACCCTCCTTGTTCTTGGTGTTAAAATTCCCGGTGGATTGAAGAAGGGCGCATCCGGTGGTCCATCAAGTAGTCCCATGGAATCCAAGCAACGCTCATCTAAAGCATCCATAGAAAAGGCGTAAGTGAAATTCTCAATATCAAAGTGAGCTATTCTAGATGCAAGGTGAGTAATTAAAGGACCAAGGATTAAGGGACGATTATACCGGATAACGACTTTGAATTGGCGAGCTAACCAAAATCCTAAATTTACCTTCATACCCGAATGCATACACCAGAGGAAAAACAGTTCGGTCTTACTCATAGTGGCGGAGGCATCGTTACGTCCAGAAAAATTGTAGGCAAAGAAGCGATGAACGTAACGTAGCCCTGGATCTTGAAGCGTAATAGCTTTGGTGGAACGAGGGTCGAAAACTATGTCTCTTTGCCCGGAAAGCTAAAAATAAGCTGTATTTTCATCAAAGTATGCGGGAATCTCAAACAAGGCAGTTAGATAATCAGGGTCTATGACGTTAGTCACAAAACCCATAGCTAAATTAAATTCATTGACATACATAGCAAAGCTTTCACCACATAACCGAAATTTGATAATAGCAGGAGAATCAGGCGTAATGTAACGAGTTTCGGCAAAAGAGAATGTAGAGTAAAATTCAAAAACTAACTCATAAAATGTTCCACAGTTTATTTCAAAATAGGCAGTCCATCCGATAGCATTAAAATAGTGTGTGACAGATTCAGAGATATTCAGATTAACAATAGTAAGCTGGGGAATGAATTTGCAAACCCGAAAAGGTCGATGTTTGATATTCTGAAATTGGTCAAACTGATCGGAAGAAAAGATGAGGAAACCTTTGAGCTCTTCTTCGGCCAGAACTGCATATTTACGCCCACGCCTATTTCTTTCTGAATTTTCTGTGTCGCCTCTGGGTGGAGAGGGAAAAGATGATGCACTATTCTGGTGGTCAGAGTGCTCGCCATGGTGGTAGTTTGCAGAGGACTGGTGATTGTGGTGGAAACCGTAATCGGCCGAGAAGTCTTTTGTGTAACCAAAAGAAGGGTGATACATTAGCAATGGTCGTGTTAAAATCGGGGTAGAATTTACCTCGGGGTGTTGCTCTGATTCGGCAGAATGCATAGAAAATGAAGGGGTTGTGGAATCCCTCTGTTGGGTATGTGATGGATGCTGCCGAGAGGGTGTGGAGGAGTCCGCAGTGGGCATCGAATAAAATGATGGTGACGGAGACCGTGGGGATGGCGTACAGCGGCTGGTGCTTGGGCCGGCTACGCTGTTGGAACGGTGTGAACGGCGACTGACGCTCGGGGAAGGAGGCAGAGGAGCCGCGGTAGTTTGGGGGATAGGATTTTCGGCCGGTGGATTGGTGGCTTGTCGTTGACGGCCTCCGCGGCGAGGAGGAGGTGCGGCGGAGGGTTCAGACTCGCTGCTAATCTCTATAAACTGGGGCGGTTGGAAACGATGCCGTCCGCCGATAACCATTGGTGGTTCTTGAGGGAGCCGGCGGGCCTGTTGTCTTGTCTGCGGCATTGTGGGCTGATGTCGGCGGTGAAAATCCGGTTGGGTGTTTGCGGCGGGGTGAGCTTGCTAGGGTTTGGTGGTGTTTGCGGAAAGGAAAGAAAGGGAAAAAGGGGGAAAGGGTTTTTCTACGAAATTTTTAATGGAAGGGTCTCGGGCTATCGTGCACCGTTCATTAAGCGTGCTAAAATGCACCGCGTTTAATGAAACGGTGCACTTTGGCTGGGGGAATGAAATTGCCCTGCTCCTTTCGACAGAGAAACCTACAGTGGGAAAAAAAGTTATTTAAGACAGAAATAAACTGAAGCAAAAAAAATGAAATAATAAATACTAATAAAAAAATTGAACCAATGGGTTGCCTCCCATTTAGCGCTTTGTTTATTGTCGTTAAGCTCGACCAATTCATTGCTCAGATTTTTGGTTCTTTGAAGATAATTTCTTCAATTTGTTCGATGGGTGTGCTTTCGAAGAACGGTTTAAGTCGCTGTCCATTCACTTTAAACTGTGCACCCGAGCTGTCTTCAATTTCCACGGCTCTATGAGGGAAGGTATTGACTACGGTAAACGGCCCGCTCCACTTAGACTTAAGTTTTCCTACAAAAATTTTCAACTTCGAATTAAATAGGAGAACTTTTTGTCCAATTGAAAAGGATTTAAACGAAATGTGCTTGTCATGAAACGCTTTAGTTTGTTCTTTATAACGCTGGGCGCTATCGTAAGCGTTTCAGCGAATTTCCTCAAGTTCTTGGATGTGGAGTTTCCGTGTTTCGCCAACGACATTAATCTCCATATTACATTCTTTCACTGCCCAAAATGCTCTATGTTCAAGTTCGACTGGAAGATGACAAGGTTTACCGAAGACAAGGCGGTAAGGTGACATGCCGATGGGTCCTTTGTAAGCGATCCTATATGCCCATAACGCATCGACCAATTTCAAGCTCCAATCCTTTCGATTGGGTTTGACGATTTTCTCTATGATTGATTTTATTTCCCTATTTGAAACCTCCGCTTGTCCGTTAGTTTGCGGATGATAAGCTGTTGATATGCGTTGCGTCACGCCATATTTCCTCATCAAAGCTTCAACAATCCGATTGACGAAATGTGTTCCTCTATCACAAATGATCGCCCTTGGAGTCCCAAACCTGGAAAAAATAAAATCACGCAAAAAATTAGTCGTGGTTCTCGCATCATTTTCACGGGTTGCTTTCGCCTCAACCCATTTTGAAACGTAATCGACCGCTACAATGATATAAAGATTTCCATAGGATGAAATAAAAGGTCCCATATAGTCAAGTCCCCACACGTCGAATACTTCATATATATGTATTGGATTTAATGGCATTTCGCTTCGAGGGCTTAAATTCCCAACCCGTTGGCATCTGTCACATGATTTGCAGAAATCGTAAGTATCTTTAAATAAAGTAGGCCAAAAGAAACCGCACTCAAGGATTTTTGTGCGCAGTTCGTTTAGGGCCAAAATATCCGCCACAAGCGTAAGAATGACAAAATTTAAGTATAGAAGTTACCTCGCTATTTCCTACGCAACGACGAATTATTTGATCATAACACAATTTCCACAAATATGGATCATCCCATATATAATGCCTAGCATCACTTTTAATACGTTTAACCGCGGATTGAGACAAATTGCTAGGGACCTTACTAGTGGCTAAGAAATTCGCCAAATAGGCAAACCAAGGGAATGTTACCTTAACTTCCATTAGCGATTCGTCCGGGAATTCATCTCGTAAAGGGAGTTCGATCGGTGATGTCGCTAAACGGCTTAGGTGATCTGCCACCAAATTCTCGCTGCCTTTCTTGTCTTTGATCTGAATGTCAAACTCTTGTAACAAGAGTATCCATCTAATCAAACGAGGTTTCGCGTCTTTTTTGTTGATCAAGTATTTTAATGCTGCATGATCAGAAAAAATGAGAATTTTAGTTCCTAATAAATAAGGGCGAAACTTATCTAATGCAAAAATGACAGCAAAAAGCTCCTTTTCTGTTGTAGAATAATTTCGCTGTGCCGAATCAAGAGTTCTAGAGGCATGAGAGATAACATGTGGTCCGTCTTTGGATCTTTGCCCAAGCACTGCGCCTACACTTAGATCGGAGGCATCGCACATGGGTAACGACCAATCCGGGGGCTCCACAATTGGGGCAGAAATAAGTCGTGCTTTTAGCTCATCAAATGATTCTCTACAAGCTTTGTCTACATCGAACGGTACATCTTTTTGAAATAGGCGACAAAGTGGTTGCGCGAGCTTAGAGAAATCCTTTATGAAGCGTCGATAGAATCCTGCATGGCCAAGAAAACTTCGAATTTCCCTCACCGAAGTGGGGCATGGAAGTGAGCGAATAACGTCTACTTTAGCTATATCAACGGCTATACCTTGGGAAGAAACCACATGACCGAGAATTAAACCTTTACTTACCATAAAATGACACTTCTCATAGTTTAAAACTAAATTATACTCAATGCATCAGTTAAGTACGTATGAAAGATTAGAGAGACATCTAGAAAATGAATCGTCGTAAACGGTAAAATCATCCATAAATACCTCTATACCTCGCTCAATGTGATCGGAAAAAATGCTTAGCATGCAACGTTGGAAAGTGGCTGGAGCGTTGCATAGCCCGAAAGGCATTCGCCTATATGCAAAGGTCCCAAATGGACAAGTAAATGTAGTCTTTTCTTGATCTTCGGGTGCTACAGGTACCTGAAAAAATCCGGAGAATCCGTCAAGACAACAATAATGTATTTTTCCAGCAAGTCTTTCGATCATTTGATCGATGAACGGTAAAGGGAAATGGTCTTTTCGAGTTTGAGAATTACGTTTCCTGTAATCGATACACATTCGCCATCTGTTTTGAACTCTCTTTGGCACTTTTTCACCTTCATCATTTTCGACAACAGTTATTCCCGTTTTCTTAGGCACAACATGAATTGGACTAACCCACTTACTGTCAGAAATTGCGTAGATGATATCGGCATCTAGCAATTTTTGTATTTCTTGTCTTACCACATCCATCATCGGTGGGTTCAGTCGACGTTGTCCCTCTCGGATAGGTTTTGCGCCATCCTCCTCTTTTATTTTGTGCATGCACGTGGAAGGACTTAAGCCTTTGATATCGGCCAATGTCCATCCGATTGCCTCTTTATGGATGCTCAACGTAGCAATTAACTCCTCCTCCTGTTGTGACGACAATTCGCTTGATATGATGACGGGTAGATTTTCTTTGTCGCCCAAATATGCATATTTCAAGTGTGGTGGAAGTTGTTTCAATTCTAGCTGAGGTGCCTGCAAAATTGAGGGAAGAGGTTTAGGTTGTGACGGAGTTAATCGAATTTCAGAAATTAAAGAGAGAGTAGAGATTGTTTCGCCTAAGTCGTCATCGTTGAGATCTTCCAATTCCCTACAAAAGTCATAAAATAAATCAGTTCCGATAAAGTCATTAGCCAAAGGATCTATAATATCTATGAAATTAAGGCTTGCGACAGAATCAGGATATTTCATAGCTTTATACACATCAAACTTCACTACATCTCCGTTGAATTCCATGGTTAAAATGCCATTACGGACATCAATTTTTGTGTGTGCGGTTGATAAAAAAGGACGTCCAAACAAAATTTCATACCCACTGTTGCTATGATCATTCTCCATATCAATAATATAAAAATCAGCGGGAAAAATGAGATTATTTACCTTAACCAGAATATTTTCCAATACCCCTTCGGGATAAATAATCGACCTATCAGCCAATTGTACTCTTACCTTAGTTTCCTTCAGTGGATCATTTGATATTTTTCTATAAACATTTAGAGGCATGACATTGATCGAGGCACCCAAATCGCACATAGCTCTTTTGATACCAACATTCCCAATTTTACAGGGAATCGCAAACATACCTTGATCCTTGTATTTTGGTGGCAGCTACCTGAAATATTCTCGCTAAGGTTGACTCTCTTGTTTCCCGACAACCTTCTTCAGTTTGTACACAGGTCTTTCAAAAATTTTGCGTATTTAGGAACCTTCCTACTAACATCCAAGAGTGGAATGTTAATTTCCACCTTTTTGAACACCTCCATTATTTCCTTTTCTTCCTCCTTCTTGTCTCTTTTTGCTAGTCTTCTTGGAAAAGGTGGAACAGGTTCGTAAGTAGAAATAGGAATTTTAGATTTGATGTTACCTGAAGTGGAAGGAGATTTTTCTTTTTGGTGTTCCGAGGAGCTTTCGGATTTTTGCTCTTCCTTCTTTGGCGGTTCAGGTGCTATCACGGTTCCGCTTCGCAAAGTGATTTCGCTCACATTTTCCCTTGGATTGATTTCGGTTTGTGATGGCAAATTTCCTTGGGATTCTAGTCGCCCTATTGTTTGAGCTAATTGGCTAACTTGTTTGTCTAGTTCCTGAAGGTGCGATTGCGTTTGGTTTTGGAACTTTTCCTGTGAAACGGCTAACCTCTCAATAATAGATTCAAGGGAAGATTTCTGGGGGGGGCTTGATTTTGGTAGGGAGGTTGTCTAGTTTGGAAATTTGGATTCCTATTACCATAGCTAAGGTTAGGATGATCTCTCCACTCGGGGTTGAACGTGTTGTTTTGCGGATTATATGGCCTTTGGGGGGGTCCGGGAAAATTATGTAAGGCGTTGACTTGGGCACTAGACGTTTCCCTCAGCATTGGGCAAAAATCGGTTACATGATCTTGCATAGTACAAATCCCGCACGCCTTAGCAACTCCTATTTCTCCTAAAACAAATGAATGCACAATATTAGTCAAATTATCAATCTTATTTTCTAATGTAATTGTGCTTATTGTGTGAACCCGTCGACTGGGTTCACTTGCAGAACCAAACTGCTGCAAATTTGCAGCCATTGTGGAGATTAATGTTCTCTCTGCAGTAGGAGTCATGTAGACGAGCGCGCCACCGCTTGCTGCATCTACCATCTTTTTGTCCATCGATAACATTCCTTCGTATAGGTATTGAAGGAGTGTCTGCTCGGATAAGCCATGTTGCGGACAGCTTGCACATAGCTTCTTGAATCTTTCCCAATAATCATATAGAGATTCGTCGTGCATTTGTTGGATGCTCAATATGTTTCGCCTAATTTCTGTTGCTTTCGCCGCAGGGAAGTATCTGTCAAGAAAAACACGAGAAAGGCCAGACCATGTATTAATTGAATTCGGAGGTAAATAAAATAACCACTCTTTAGCCGTTCCGGCTAAGGAAAAAGGAAAAGCCCTTAGTTTTATTTGGTCCTCCGAGACCCCTTGTGGTTTCATGCTGCTGCACACCATATGAAATTCGTCAAGGTGCTTGTGTGGGCTTTCAGTAGGGAGGCCATTAAAGGTAGGGAGTAGGTGAATTAATCCCGTTTTGAGCTGGAAGGGAGTATCGCCTTGAGGAAAAGAGATGCAGAGCGGTTGTTGCACAGTAGGGGCTGCGTTCAGCTCTCGAATTGTTTGGTCTGCCATCGTTTCTGGTTTCTGTGTAGGTTCTTCGATTGGTGGATTCTTGTTCTGGTCGTCGTGTGCTTTGTTGTTTCTTTCGTCGAAGTGTTTCGCCGTGAGTTCTACGAGCGCTTGCTTCGATTTCTGGGTTATATGGAGCTAAAGTACCCGGATTCTTCCTGGTCATAAAATAAAACAAAAATCAGTCAAAAATTGCCGAAAATAAATCTCCCCGGCAACGGCGCCAATTTTGACAAGTCGTCATTTAACCGGTCAAAAATTAATAAATATTTAGCCTCTTTCAACAATAAATAAAATAAAGAAATTAAGTTGGTATAGGGAAAGTGTAACGCCCCGGTTTTGGGCTTAGAAGTCTTGGGCGTTGACCGGTTCGGTCAAAGTGCTGATCGAATATATAAGAGTGAATTTAGGAAAGCCTAGTTCGGGTTGCATTAAAAATATGGAAAAATGTTCTAAAATCATCTTTTAATATATATAAGTGAACTGTGAAATCAATTTTGGAAAATGAGGTTTGGAAGGTTGACATTTTGGCTAGTGACCAAAATGTAATTTTTGAAAGTTTGGTCACTGTTTTATAAAGGATTGAAACTTTGAATCTTTAAGGAGCTATTATTCCAAAAAGAGTTTCTCCAGATTTTTCTAAGATATTTTAAGGCTTTATTCTGATTTTAAAGTTTATGAAATGTGGAGGGAAATCATTTTTACCATTTCATAACTAACTTTTCTATTTTCTCTCAATTTTCCTTTTCTCTCATTTTCTCTCAACCCAAACACATTTCTCCAGATTTTTGTCTCTGATTTTGTCATCTAAGTCACTCATTTCAACTCTCTTTTGATTCCTAATTATCTCATCAACAAAACCTCTCAATTTGCAAGTTGTTTCATCAAGCTTTTTGGCTCTAAAAAGGAGAAACTCAAGGTTTGGAGGTAAGAACGTCCTTCTCCTCTAAACTATCAGTTCTTTACTGAAATTCCTAAGTTCTCAATCCTTGAATTGTGATTTGTTAAAGGCTTTTCAATTAAAATCTTGATTTTAGCTTAAAATGCAAGATTTGGTGATTTTGGTGGAATTTTCGTGTGATCTGTTTGGGCAGGGTTTTGAGGTGTCAAATTGATGTTAAATGAATGCTAAATTGATTAGAAGTTGAGGTTTAATTAATGCAATCCTGGATAGGTTGAATTTCCTAAGTTTGGCTTGAGTTTTTGGTTGTTTTCGGAGTGTTTTTGGTGATCTGTTATACCTGGAGGTATAAGGATGTGTTTGTGATCATTTTGGATGTTAATTGATGTTTAAAAATGGTTAGAAGTGATGGATCTTGGCTGGGCTAAGTTTTGGAAGTGTTTGGAGGTGGTTTCGGTTGTGTTTGGTAGCCGAAATGTTGGATTTGTGATGAGCAGCGAGTTGTGTTGTTGTTGCTGGTGTTTTTATTGCATAAAGATGCATTAATGCTCTGTTTTTGTGTGCTTGAAACAGGGGAGTTTGATCCGTGAACTTTAGAGGTGTTGCGGAAGGTTTCGGATGCTTGGAAGGCTTGTTGGCTAGCCTTGTTTTGTGTATCGGTGAGTGAAGTTGGGTTTTCAGCTTTTAAACCAAGGTTTGGAGGTTTTGGGAGCTTAGTTTAAGTCTAAACAACTTTGCTAAGCTCAAGAGTAAGTAAAAGGATTTTCGCTCTTGAATTGTGTTGCGATTTGGTTTTTAGAGCAATTGTGGTTGACGATTGAATTGCATGTGTTTGGCATGGTTTAAATCTGTTTTGGAAGCATATTGTAAGCATGGTTTAATGCTGGTTTTGAAAGCCATATGTAAAGGATGCTCAAGGTAAGAGATCCTTGGTTTTGTACATGGAAATTGTGGTTTTGATGCATAGTGTTGCATGTTAATCAATGGCTTTGTGTGATGCTTAAAAACAGTGAATTGACGATGGTAAATGATACTTTTTGCATGTTGGTTATGCATGTGAATCATTGGACTCATGTGGTAATGGTTTTTGCATTATGCTTATGCATGTGAATCATTGGATTATCATGGTAAGATGGTTATATTGGCAAGTGAGGAAAATGGTTCTTGGTTCGTTGATCGGATATAGTTAGCCGGCTATAGGATTGGGTGCACCGTGAATTAAGTCGCCTTGGAGGTGGAGTGGTCAAGAGTGGACCGGTATACTCCCTTCAAGTATCCTAACGAGATGGTTAAGGTCATAATGGAGGTTGAATGCCCATTCGAGGACCTTGGTTGAGCAAAGGTTATATGGTGTTTAAAAGTCCATATATGGGAACCTTGTGCTTGTTAAGATCACAATGGCGGTGTAAGTCCATGTGTGGATCTTGTGTAGGGTGTCCTGGATCTCGTTAGTGATGTTATACAACTACCAATCGGTGTTGCAAAGGTTGTATGGTGTTTAAAAGTCCATACGGGGGAACCTTGTGCATGTCAAGGTTGTATGGTGTTTAAAAGTCCATACATGGGAACCTTGGGAAAAGTTGAGGTTGTATGGTGTTTAAAGGTCCATACATGGGAACCTCGGGAAAAGCTAAGGTTGTATGGTGTTTAAAAGTCCATACATGGGAACCTTAGGCTTGTAAGGTCAAATGGTGTTTAAAAGTCCATTTGGGAGACCTTGGATTGGTAGGGTGTATGGAGCGTAGGGACAACGCTCGGAATCCGCGTATCCGATTGGGTTGTTGAGTTGAAAAGTGGATGAGGTTGATCACTTGGAAGCCAATGTAATGTTCTTGATATTAAAGAAGCATGAGATGCTTGAAAAGATGCATGGTTGCATGAAAAGTGTATAATGCTTGGAAAGATGCATGGTTGCATGGAAAGTGGTTAATGCTTGTGAATGCATGTTTACTTGTTAAGTTGAACAAGTGTTGATTATCATTTGGTAAATGATGCATGTGTGCATGGAATCTCTTAATGCATTGGAGTCTTGTTAAGACTTGTTTAAAAGGCATGTGATGATGATGTTGTGGTTTTTATATTGCCTTGGTTTAATGCATGTGTTGGATTGATTGAGTTTATGGTTTTAAAAGGTTTCTTGCTTGAATGGTTTTCAAGTATAAGAAAGGTATGTTGTGGAATGGAAGTGTTTTCCAAGGTTTTGAATTTAGCTTTGCATATGGTGTTTATGCATGGAATGGCTAAATGGATGATTTTGCATGTAGTGCTTGAAAAGGTTTTCTTAGCTTGCTAAGCTAAGGGTTGGTTTTCATGTATGTGCAATGCATGGTTTTAAGCATGAGGTTGAAAAGGGTTTTCAAGCTTTGTTTGGTTAACAATTCGGGTTTGTTTTAAAAGTGTTTTATGACCCGCTGCATTGATGGTGTTTTGGTTTTGAGCATTCCTCACTAAGCATTATGTGCTTACGCTCCTTTTTGTCCATCAATGCAGATTCTTGAAGTTTGGACAGCGAGAGGCAAGGGATTCAAGGAGGACTCCACTTGAGATGTATGTCTTGGTGAATAGCTATAGTTAATAAAGGCAATGGGGGTAGAATCTCTTGAAATGTGTTATGTGTTCGTTTATGTTCGGACAAGGATGATTTTATGTTGTTAATGTTGTTGGAACATGTATTTGGCTTATATGAGATTGATATGGAAGTTTATGCTTGAAGTGGTTGCTTGTGTAGGAAGCATGCCTATAGATTTGGGGCTTTTCATATATGTCTCATATATGCTGAATTGATGATGCAAGTATGTCTCATTTATGTTGAATTGTATGTTGGTAAAGTTTGGTGGCTTTTGGAGCATGATTGGATGGTTAATTGTGTGCTTGAGTGAGCAAAATGCTGCAATCTGGGCAGGGCGTTTCGGAACAGTTGACACCGTTGCGGAACGGGTGCCCTGCAAAAACCCAGGCGTCCGAAACGGGTGCCACCGTTCCGAAACGGTTTGGCTACTGCCAGACCCCCGTTGCGGTACGCGTTGCGGAACGGCCCCGTGTTTCGAAACGGGCTCTGCCTGTTTCGGAACGGGTGACCGTTGGGGGCTGACATGGGCGGTTAAATGTTTCAGAATGTTTGCATTTTGGTCCTGAAACTTGTTTGTGCAATTGTATGAGTTCGGGATGTCCGTTTGAGCTGAATTTTGGCAGAGAAGCATGAAACATGATTAATTTTAAGTTGGTAACTTAAAATCTGGTTAAGCCCTCAAAGTTTTCAGAATTTACAATTTGGTCCCTAAAGTTGTAATTTGTTCAATTGGGTCCCTGTTTGATCTCTGATGTTTGTGATCTTTGAGTATGATGTTTGTGTGATCACAATTAGGGCTAATGTGCATCTAGACAAGATTAAAAAGAAAAAAAAAGGGTCGTTAATCAAGGTTGACTTTCGGGTTGACTTTAGTTTTCCCCGTGTGACTTTCTTAATTTGGGTCAACCGTCTGGCCCGGGTTAGGGGGGTTACAGAAAGAGGGTCGATTCACAGGGAGATTAGTCAGAATTCTTGACTTGAATTTGTCGGATTTGTATTCCCAGGAGTATCTATAAAAATAAAGAAGTAAAAAGGGGGGTGATATGATTTCGAGTGAAGTAATAAAATAAAATGCAATAATTAAAAGTAATAAAGAAAACCAAGTGTGCAAATCAGCCTCGAACTAGCTCCTTCAATTCTTTCGATCATTGAAATGTATTTTCATTTCGGGGATCATGTCGGTTACAATCTACGAGGCCCAACCCGTCGTAACTTGTTTCTCTCTCGAGCAACCAATCCTCCCAAGTCTATCTTCGAAAGATGGTTCTTAAATAAATCAACCATGTCTATCGCCGTTAAGATATTTAGAATAAAAGCAGGAAAAACCCGACTCAGAAATTGTCTAAAAAATAGAATCGCTTCTGATTTTATCTTTCCTTAGCGGAACGCCGCTAAGAGTGTTCACAGGAAGTCGAAATTTGCCACAGGCCGATACTTCCTCCCAACTATGTTTTTAAGCGATTTCAGACCAACGGGCCCTTTTTGATTTGAAAAACGGTTAAAAACTTTTAGTAAGGCCGATTGCCAAACTATCTAACCAGAAAGATAAAAATGATTTCCCAAAAGAATTTAAGCAAGTTCAATTCTCACGAATCGAATTGACTTGGCTGGTTCTTGGCTTAAAAGATTTAGCTAAGCATGATATTAATTATCATGCTTAACTTGGTTTTGGAAAAACAATTAAATAACATAAAAGAAATGAAACAAAGAAAATAGAAGAAGAGAACTTTAATTAAACTAAAAATGTTTAGAAATGTAAAAGACTCAAAGCTGGAAGATGATCTTAAGCCTTCACCAAAGACTGGTATTTATAGGCTTAGATTTACAAAGATAAGAAATAAGAAATAACAATTCAAATTTAAATGTTGATTAAAATTCAAAATAAAACTAAATGGATAAAAGCTGATAAACTGATCGGATTCTTCTCTCGGAACATTCCAGGATCTTCTAGAAGTTGCCACGTCAGACGCGTCGTGCCTGGTGTCGTGCCCATGATGCCAGTCATGACAGAGTAATAAAAAAAAACTGCAAAAATGCTCCCTTTTCATTGCTATTTCCAGAATTGGATCCCTGCACAAAATGTAACGAAAACAGCATGTATTAAGCAGCAAGAAGTCCCAATAACTAGAAAAGTAGCATATGAAATATGACAAATTTGAGAACTCATCAGTTACTATAAAAGAAAACATTTTATATTTCACGTTAATTGTCTTTAATGGTAATTATTATACGACAACGTAATAATTTAATGGCATGTATTTGTCCTCGATTTAATATTCTACGATATTTATTGAAATACAGATTGAGGTCCTACAATGAAGCTTACATCATCTTTAGGCTTCACTACAAAAACTTGCTAAGAACGATAAGGACGACTGTATACAATAAACAACGAAATAAGGAAATACATTGGCGCAAAAGGTACATAGAGATAGCACGAATGATATATTAAAACAGAGCTTTGGTTATGTATTTTAAGGTTTCAATCATAATTTCATAACAATCTACGTAAAACAAACGGTAAACATGTAATGTTGTTAATTTCATGGAATTAGTAATATTGTGAAACATAAAGAACCATACTAAAGTCGGGTTCAAAAGAAGACATGCATCATATGTTCAAAAACTTTGGGAAACATACAACCATATAGGCTTTGTTTGCTTAGAAATTCATCATTAAGATTAACATATTTGACTTGAATACATTATAATGCGATACTAAAAAAAATTAAACCAATTCGTCTAAAACAACGAGCGAAACTTGAACCAAATCCGAATTTACTTGTGCCCACAATTGATCTACTTAATAATAAGATGTTGCTTTTGAGAAATTGCTGCAACTATTACCCATTATTTGATCATTCTTGTTTATGCATAATATAACATTTTATTATCAGCGCAAAGTGAGGCGTGTGACGTGTTTGTGTAAAAAAACTACCACATTTTTTTGGCAATATTATCGAAAATTACTGCTACGTATAGGAAACTAACTAGTTTAGATATTAGGCAAGCTGTAAACAACCATTTCATTTTAAGGTCCTAAGAAATTATATTCAATTTACAACGCACATCATATAAAATTGTGAATTAAATTGATTTTTTAAAACTCAGCGTTCATGTTTTTCTTGTATAATTGGGAATTTCTATTCAATTTACACCGCATAACAAGCATGAATTGTGGATTTTTTTGTCACGTATAGAAAAACACTACACAAAACAATTCACGAAGGTAAAAATATATTATTTGGATTAAATATGATTGTAGAAAAGGTTTATTTGTAAAAATGTTTTTTATTAAAGGTTTTTTCTTTAATTAAAAATATATTACATATTTGAAGGCGTTATATATTTGAAGGCATTATGTCTTAAATACTTTTACTGATTGAAGCAACACTGCGTCTTCAAGGGGACGGAGATGGTGAATGAGTCAGTACAAGGCAGTTGTTCCAAGTCTTAATACTTTTTTGTATGATTGTATTCCGATCCATGTTTATGAACTGTGGACATTCTAATGTCCTTTGAACCAATGCGGTGTGGCACTCTTTTCCTAATACAAGGAGTTCACCGCAACACTTTTTTGTAACGCTCTCTGTTTTGAATATATTATCAAAGACTTCCCAAACACAAGGCATGCTCATTTTAGCTTCACAATTATTTTTCAAAATAAACTGGTCATTCTCCTTTGTAGCAATCACCGTGCCACTAGTTACGAATAAAACCACCAAGAAAGAATAAACACTGAGTCTTGTCATTGTAGGTTAGAACTGTGTTGATTCTGTATTATGGTTCGTAAGATTAATTTCGAACAAGATTTGTTATCAAGAAAACTATCATTTATAAGCAGAGTTAAAAGCTCATAAGAAAGAGATGCGTTACTATAAAAGAAAACATTTTATATTTCACGTTAATCGTCTTTAATGGTAATTATTATACCGCAACGTAATAATTTAATGGCATGTATTTGTCCACGATTTAATATTCTACGATAGTTATTGAAAAAAATATTGAGGTCCTACAATGAAGCTTACATCATCTCTAGGCTTCACTACAAAAACTTGCTAAGAACGATAAGGCCGACTGTATACAATAAACAACGAAATAAGGAAATACATTGGCGTAAAAGGTACATAGAGATAGCACGAATGATATATTAAAACAGAGCTTTGGTTATGTATTTTAATGTTTCAATCATAATTTCATAACAATCTACGTAAAACAAACGGTTAACATGTAATGTTGTTAATTTCATGGAATTAGTAATATTGTGAAATATAAAGAATCATACAAAAGTCGGTTTCAAAATAAGACATGCATCATATGTTCAAAAACTTTGGGAAACATACAACCATATACGCTTTGTTTGCTTAGAAATTCATCATGAAGATTAACATATTTGACTTGGATACATTATAATGCGATACTCAAAAAAATTAAACCAATTCGTCTAAAACAACGAGCGAAACTTGAACCAAATCCGAATTTACTTGTGCCCACAATTGATCTACTTAATAATAAGATGTTGCTTTTGAGAAACTGCTGCAACTACTACCCATTATTTGATCATTCTTGTTTATGCATAATATAACATTTTATTATCAGCGCAAAGTGAGGCGTGTGACGTGTTTGTGTAAAAAAACTACCACATTTTTTTGGTAATATTATCGAAAATGACAGTTACGTATAGGAAATTAACTAGTTTATATATTAGGCAAGTTGTAAACAACCATTTCATTTTAAGGTCCTAAGAAATTATATTCAATTTACAACGCACATCATATAAAATTGTGAATTAAATTGATTTCTTAAAACACATCGTTGATGTTTTTCTTGTATAATTGTGAATTTCTATTCAATTTACACCGCATAACAAGCATGAATTGTGGATTTTTTTGTCACGTATAGAAAAACACTACACAAAACAATTCACGAAGGTAAAAATATATTATTTAGATTAAATATGATTGTAGAAAAGATTGGTAAAAATGTTTTTTATTAAAGGTTTTTTCTTTAATTAAAAATATATTACATATTTGAAGGCGTTACATATTTGAAGGCATTATGTCTTAAATACTTTTACTGATTGAAGCAACACTGCGTCTTCAAGGGGACGGAGATGGTGAATGAGTCAGTACAAGGCAGTTGTTCCAAGTCTTAATACTTTTTTGTATGATTGTATTCCGATCCATGTTTATGAACTGTGGACATTCTAATATCCTTTGAACCAATGCGGTGTGGCACTCTTTTCCTAATACAAGGAGTTCACCGCAACACTTTTTTGTAACGCTCCCTGTTTTGAATATATTATCAAAGACTTGCCAAACACAAGGCATGCTCATTTTAGCTTCACAATTATTTTTCAAAATAAACTGGTCATTCTCCTTTGTAGCAATCACCGCGCCACTAGTTACGAATAAAACAACCAAGAAAGAATAAACACTGAGTCTTGTCATTGTAGGTTAGAACTGTGTTGATTCTGTATTATGGTTCGTAAGATTAATTTCGAACAAGATTTGTTATCAAGAAAACTATAATTTTTAAGCAGAGTTAAAAGCTCATAAGAATGAGTTGCGTTACTATAAAAGAAAACATTTTATATTTCACGTTAATCGTCTTTAATGGTAATTATTATACGGCAACGTAATAATTTAATGGCATGTATTTGTCCACGATTTAATATTCTATGATATTTTTTGAAAAACAGATTGAGGTCCTTCAATGAAGCTTACATCATCTCTAGGCTTCACTACAAAAACTTGCTAAGAACGATAAGGCCGACTGTATACAATAAACAATGAAATAAGGAAATACATTGGCGTAAAAGGTACATAGAGATAGCACGAATGATATATTAAAACAGAGCTTTGGTTATGTATTTTAATGTTTCAATCATAATTTCATAACAATCTACGTAAAACAAACGGTAAACATGTAATGTTGTTAATTTCATGGAATTAGTAATATTGTGAAACATAAAGAATCATACTAAAGTCGGTTTCAAAAGAAGACATGCATCATATGTTCAAAAACTTTGGGAAACATACAATCATATAGGCTTTGTTTGCTTAGAAATTCATCATGAAGATTAACATATTTGACTTGGATACATTATAATGCGATACTCCAAAAAATTAAACCAATTCGTCTAAAACAACGAGCGAAACTTGAACCAAATCGGAATTTACTTGTGCCCACAATTGATCTACTTAATAATAAGGTGTTGCTTTTGAGAAACTGCCGCAACTATTACCCATTATTTGACCATTCTTGTTTATGCATAATATAACATTTTATTATCAGCGCAAAGTGAGGCGTGTGACGTGTTTGTGTAAAAAAACTACCACATTTTTTGGCAATATTATCGAAAATGACTGTTACGTATAGGAAACTAACTAGTTTAGATATTAGGCAAGCTGTAAACAACCATTTCATTTTAAGGTCCTAAGAAATTATATTCAATTTACAACGCACATCATATAAAATTGTGAATTAAATTGATTTCTTAAAACTCAGCGTTGATGTTTTTCTTGTATAATTGTGAATTTCTATTCAATTTACACCGCATAACAAGCATGAATTGTGGATTTTTTTGTCACGTATAGAAAAACACTACACAAAACAATTCACGAAGGTAAAAATATATTATTTAGATTATATATGATTGTAGAAAAAGGTTTATTGGTAAAAATGTTTTTTATTAAAGGTTTTTTCTTTAATTAAATATATATTACATATTTGAAGGCGTTACATATTTGAAGGCATTATGTCTTAAATACTTTTACTGATTGAAGCAACACTGCGTCTTCAATGAGACGAAGATGGTGAATGAGTTAGTACAAGGCAGTTGTTCCAAGTCTTAATACTTTTTTGTATGATTGTATTCCGATCCATGTTTATGAACTGTGGACATTCTAATGTCCTTGGAACCAATGCAGAGTGGCACTCTTTTCCTAATACAAGGAGTTCACCGCAACACTTTTTTGTAACGCTCCCTGTTTTGAATATATTATCAAAGACTTCCCAAACACAAGGCATGCTCATTTTAGCTTCACAATTATTTTTCAAAATAAACTGGTCATTCTCCTTTGTAGCAATCATCGCGCCACTAGTTACGAATAAAACCACCAAGAAAGAATAAACACTGAGTCTTGTCATTGTAGATTAGAACTGTGTTGCTTCTGTATTATGGTTCGTAAGATTAATTTCGAACAAGATTTGTTATCAAGAAAACTATCATTTATAAGCAGAGTTAAAAGCTCATAAGAATGAGATGTGTTACTATAAATGAAAATTTTTTATATTTCACGTTAATCGTCTTTAATGGTAATTATTATACGGCAACGTAATAATTTAATGGCATGTATTTGTCCACGATTTAATATTCTACGATATTTATTGAAAAATAGATTGAGGTCCTACAATGAAGCTTACATCATCTCTAGGCTTCACTACAAAAACTTGCTAAGAACGATAAGGCCGACTGTATACAATAAACAACGAAATAAGGAAATACATTGGCGCAAAAGGTACGTAGAGATAGCACGAATGATACATTAAAACAGAGCTTTGGTTATGTATTTTAATGTTTCAATCATAATTTCATAACAATCTACGTAAAACAAACGGTAAACATGTAATGTTGTTAATTTCATGGAATTAGTAATATTGTGAAACATAAAGAATCATACTAAAGCTGATTTCAAAAGAAGACATGCATCATATGTTCAAAAACTTTGGGAAACATACAACCATATAGGCTTTGTTTGCTTCGAAATTCATCATGAAGATTAACATATTTGACTTGGATACATTATAATGCGATACTAAAAAAAATTAAACCAATTCGTTTAAAACAACGAGCGAAACTTGAACCAAATCCGAATTTACTTGTGCCCACAATTGATCTACTTAATAATAAGATGTTGCTTTTGAGAAACTGCCGCAACTATTACCCATTATTTGATCATTCTTGTTTATGAATAATATAACATTTTATTATCAGCGCAAAGTGAGGCGTGTGACGTGTTTGTGTAAAAAAACTACAACATTTTTTTGGCAATATTATCGAAAATGACCGTTACGTATAGGAAACTAACTAGTTTAGATATTAGGCAAGCTGTAAACAACAATTTCATTTTAAGGTCCTAAGAAATTATATTCAATTTACAACGCACATCATATAAAATTGTGAATTAAATTGATTTCTTAAAACTCAGCGTTGATGTTTTTCTTGTATAATTGTGAATTTCTATTCAATTTACACCACATAACAAGCATGAATTGTGGATTTTTTTGTCACGTATAGAAAAACACTGCACAAAACAATTCACGAAGGTAAAAATATATTATTTAGATTAAATATGATTGTAGAAAAGGTTTATTGGTAAAAATGTTTTTTATTAAAGGTTTTTTCTTTAATTAAAAATATATTACATATTTGAGAGCGTTACATATTTGAAGGCATTATGTCTTAAATACTTTTACTGATTGAAGCAACAATGCGTCTTCAAGGAGACGGAGATGGTGAATGAGTCAGTACAAGGCAGTTGTTCGAAGTCTTAATACTTTTTTGTATGATTGTATTCCTATCCATGTTTATGAACTGTGGACGTTCTAATGTCCTTTGAACCAATGCGGAGTGGCACTCTTTTCCTAATATAAGGAGTTCACCGCAACACTTTTTTGTAACGCTCCCTGTTTTGAATATATTATCAAAGACTTCCCAAACACAAGGCATGTTCATTTTAGCTTCACAATTATTTTTCAAAATAAACTGGTCATTCTTCTATGTAGCAATCACCGCGCCATTAGTTACGAATAAAACCACCAAGAAAGAATAAACACTGAGTCTTGTCATTGTAGGTTAGAACTGTGTTGGTTCTGTATTATGGTTCGTAAGATTAATTTCGAACAAGATTTGTTATCAAGAAAACTATCATTTATAAGCAGAGTTAAAAGCTCATAAGAATGAGATGCGTTACTATAAAAGAAAACATTTTATATTTCACGTTAATCGTCTTTAATGGTAATTATTATACGACAACGTAATAATTTAATGGCATGTATTTGTCCACGATTTAATATTCTACGATATTTATTGAAAAACAGATTGAGGTCCTACAATGAAGCTTACATCATCTCTAGGCTTCACTACAAAAACTTGCTAAGAACGATAAGGCCGACCGTATACAATAAACAACGAAATAAGGAAATACATTGGCGCAAAAGGTACATAGAGATAGCACGAATGATACATTAAAACAGAGCTTTGGTTATGTATTTTAATCTTTCAATCATAATTTCATAACAATCTACGTAAAACAAACGGTAAACATGTAATGTTGTTAATTTCATGGAATTAGTAATATTGTGAAACATAAAGAATCATACTAAAGTCGGTTTCAAAAGAAGACATGCATCATATGTTCAAAAACTTTGGGAAACATACAACCATATAGGCTTTGTTTGCTTAGAAATTCATCATGAAGATTAACATATTTGACTTGGATACATTATAATGCGATACTCAAAAAAATTAAACCAATTCATCTAAAACAACGAGCGAAACTTGAACCAAATCCGGATTTACTTGTGCCCACAATTGATCTACTTAATAATAAGATGTTGCTTTTGAGAAACTGTTGCAACTACTACCCATTATTTGATCATTCTTGTTTATGCATAATATAACATTTTATTATCAGCGCAAAGTGAGGCGTGTGACGTGTTTGTGTAAAAAAACTACCACATTTTTTTGGTAATATTATCGAAAATGACAGTTACGTATAGGAAATTAACTAGTTTATATATTAGGCAAGTTGTAAACAACCATTTCATTTTAAGGTCCTAAGAAATTATATTCAATTTACAACGCACATCATATAAAATTGTGAATTAAATTGATTTCTTAAAACTCAGCGTTGATGTTTTTCTTGTATAATTGTGAATTTCTATTCAATTTACACCGCATAACAAGCATGAATTGTGGATCTTTTTGTCACGTATCGAAAAACACTACACAAAACAATTCACGAAGGTAAAAATATATTATTTGGATTAAATATGATTGTAGAAAAGGTTTATTGGTAAAAATGTTTTTATTAAAGGTTTTTTCTTTAATTAAAAATATATTACATATTTGAAGGCATTATGTCTTAAATACTTTTACTGATTGAAGCAACACTGCGTCTTCAAGGAGACGGAGATGGTGAATGAGTCAGTACAAGGCAGTTGTTCCAAGTCTTAATACTTTTTTGTATGATTGTATTCCGATCCATGTTTATGAACTGTGGACGTTCTAATGTCCTTTGAACCAATGCGGAGTGGCACTCTTTTCCTAATACAAGGAGTTCACCGCAACACTTTTTTGTAACGCTCCCTGTTTTGAATATAATATTAAAGACTTCCCAAACACAAGGCAAGCGCATTTTAGCTTCACAATTATTTTTCAAAATAAACTGGTCATTCTCCTTTGTAGCAATCATCGCGCCACTAGTTACGAATAAAACCACCAAGAAAGAATAAACACTGAGTCTTGTCATTGTAGGTTAGAACTGTGTTGCTTCTGTATTATGGTTCGTAAGATTAATTTCGAACAAGATTTGTTATCAAGAAAACTATCATTTATAAGCAGAGTTAAAAGCTCATAAGAATGAGATGCGTTACTATAAAAGAAAACATTTTATATTTCACGTTAATCGTCTTTAATGGTAATTATGATACGGCAACGTAATAATTTAATGGCATGTATTTGTCCACGATTTAATATTCTACGATATTTATTGAAAAACATATTGAGGTCCTACAATGAAGCTTACATCATCACTAGGCTTCACTACAAAAACTTACTAAGAACGATAAGGCCGACTGCATACAATAAACAACGAAATAAGGAAATACATTGGCACAAAAGGTACATAGAGATAGCACGAATGATATATTAAAACAGAGCTTTGGTTATGTATTTTAATGTTTCAATCATAATTTCATAACAATCTACGTGAAACAAACGGTAAACATGTAATGTTGTTAATTTCATGGAATTAGTAATATTGTGAAACATAAAGAATCATACTAAAGTCGGTTTCAAAAGAAGACATGCATCATATGTTCAAAAACTTTGGGAAACATACAACCATATAGGCTTTGTTTGCTTACAAATTCATCATGAAGATTAACATATTTGACTTGGATACATTATAATGCGATACTCAAAAAAATTAAACCAATTCGTCTAAAACAACGAGCGAAACTTGAACCATATCCGAATTTACTTGTGTCCACAATTGATCTACTTAATAATAAGATGTTTCTTTTGAGAAACTGCCGCAACTATTATCCATTATTTGATCATTCTTGTTTATGCCTAATATAACATTTTATTATCAGCGCAAAGTGAGGCGTGTGACGCATTTGTGTAAAAAAACTACCACATTTTTTGGGCAATATTATCGAAAATGACTGTTACGTATAGGAAACTAACTAGTTTAGATATTAGGCAAGCTGTAAACAACCATTTCATTTTAAAGTCCTAAGAAATTATATTCAATTTACAACGCACATCATATAAAATTGTGAATTAAATTGATTTCTTAAAACTCAGCGTTGATGTTTTTCTTGTATAATTGTGAATTTCTATTCAATTTACACCGCATAACAAGCATGAATTGTAGATTTTTTTGTCACGTATAGAAAAACACTACACAAAACAATTCAGGAAGGTAAAAATATATTGTTTGGATTAAATATGATTGTAGAAAAGGTTTATTGGTAAAAATGTTTTTTATTAAAGGTTTTTTCTTTAATTAAAAATATATTACATATTTGAAGGCATTATGTCTTAAATACTTTTACTGATTGAAGCAACACTACGTCTTCAAGCAGACAGAGATGGTGAATGAGTCAGTACAAGGCAGTTGTTCCAAGTCTTAATACTTTTTTGTATGATTGTATTCCGATCCATGTTTATGAACTGTGGACGTTCTAATGTCCTTTGAACCAATGCGGAGTGTCACTCTTTTCTTAATACAAGGAGTTCACCGCAACACTTTTTTGTAACGCTCCCTATTTTGAATATATTATCAAAGACTTCCCAAACACAAGGCATGCTCATTTTAGCTTCACAATTATTTTTCAAAATAAACTGGTCATTCTCCTTTGTAGCAATCACCGCGCCACTAGTTACGAATAAAACCACCATGAAAGAATAAACACTGAGTCTTGTCATTGTAGGTTAGAACTGTGTTGCTTCTGTATTATGGTTCGTAAGATTAATTTCGAACAAGATTTGATATCAAGAAAACTATCATTTATAAGCAGAGTTAAAAGCTCATAAGAATGAGATGCGTTACTATAAAAGAAAACATTTTATATTTCACGTTAATCGTCTTTAATGGTAATTATTATACGGAAACGTAATAATTTAATGGCATGTATTTGTCCACGTTTTAATATTCTACGATATTTATTGAAAAACAGATTGAGGTCATACAATGAAGCTTACATCATCTCTAGGCTTCACTACAAAAACTTGCTAAGAACGATAAGGTCGACTGTATACAATAAACCACGAAATAAGGAAATACATTGGCGCAAAAGGTACATAGAGATAGCACGAATGATATATTAAAACAGAGCTTTGGTTATGTATTTTAATGTTTCAATCATAATTTCATAACAATCTACGTAAAACAAACGGTAAACATGTAATGTTGTTAATTTCATGGAATTAGTAATATTGCGAAACATAAAGAATCATACTAAAGTCGGTTTCAAAAGAAGACATGCATCATATGTTCAAAAACTTTGGGAAACATACAACCATACAGGCTTTGTTTGCTTAGAAATTCATCATGAAGATTAACATATTTGACTTAGATACATTATAATGCGATACTCAAAAAAATTAAACCAATTCGTCTAAAACAATGAGCGAAACTTGAACCAAATCCGAATTTACTTGTGCCCACAATTGATCTACTTAATAATAAGATGTTGCTTTTGAGAAACTGCCCCAACTATTACCCATTATTTGATCATTCTTGTTTATGCATAATATAACATTTTTTTGGACAGCATGTATGATTTTACTAGCCAAATAATCATACATAATCACATTACACAACGGCCTCATTAAAAACTTTTCTAATCCTAAGTAGGGGAAAATAATACCGCTGTGCATGTGCCAATGGGCAAACAAAATCGTCATTTGCTATACAACCCTTCCCATTTACCCCTAACAATTCCACTCTTAGCCAAAGAATCCGCCAACCCATTTGCTTCTCGATAGATATGGTTGAAGCACACGCAAGGCAATACGGAAACGTCCTCATCAATCTGCTGAAACCATCGCCAAAGCTGCCACGGACGATTCTTTGTACGATGCATCCATGATATCACCACCATTGAATCAGATTCCACCACAATCGATGACACCGATCCCAAATGCATCTCGCATAACAATCGCAATGCATAAGCTATCGCTTGAATCTCAACCACATTTGAATCCGCAATGCCTATCGAACCTGAAAAAATTGCCACAATACGGCTATGACAGTCCCGTAATACTCCTACACACCCTGCCATTCCCGGTTTCCCCCTTGCAGCTCCATCTACATTGAATTTCCACACACCCTCCACCGGAGGCATCCGTACACTATGAAAATGATCCAAGTTGACTACATGCTGCCTCGACCAGCTAATCCGCGGACAATTCCACCAGCTTGCCTCATTCACACAAGACTCTTGCATGAACGCACGAGTCCAGTACAATGCCCGAAGTTGTGCCAAAAAGAATACTACTCGACTCGACGCTTGGCGATCTTGGAACATAAGTTCGTTTCGTGCCAACCATAAAGACCATAACACGCTAGCACAACCTATCACCCACCACGCTCGGATCTCCCCACTAAACCAACTCATCCAACACTGTGCAATAAATTCACTCACCGTTCGCGTCCTCACCACAGCAACATCCCACCATGAGAAGAAAAATGACCATACCTCGACAGCAAACCGACACGACCATAAAATGTGGTCGCAACTGTCTTCACCATCAGCACGCCAACTACAACCGAGAGACTCTAATGGTACTTGAATTCCACGATCGCTTAGCATTCTCAAAGTCGGTAAACGATCAACCACAATGAACCACAAGAAACATTGAATTTTTGGCACAATTGGCATGTTCCATACCATCCCCACATTCATTGTATCGGGTATACCAACGGCACACATCAAAGCATGTAATTTACCCACCGAGAAGACTCCCGAAACTGCATGTTTCTAGTCCAATCTATCCGATACACCCGTATGCAATTTCACGGCTGCCACACTTGCTTTCAACTCATCAAGTTGTTTTGTTTCAAACACCCGTAATTCCCTTCGAAAAAATGTCACCCATTCTCCGCTTGGGCAGCTCAACATCTCACGAACAAAACACATTTTATTACTTGCCAAACCAAATAACCTTGGATATAAGTTCTTCAACGGTACATCGATAGCCCAACAATCCCACCAGAACAACACCTTATTCCCCTCCCCCACAAGGCATATAAATTGATCCCCATTTATAAAAGCATCCATGTATTCATCTTCTTGCACCTCGACAATTTGTTTCCACATTGCCGACATATGTCGTTTACCTTTATTCTGTATTTTCCATTGCTGAACTGCCGTACCATATTTCGCCGTTATAACCTCTTTCAAAAGAGACCTATCCGATTGTGCATAGCGCCAAACCCATTTGGCCAAGAGAGCCAAATTTCTGGTATGTAAATTCACCACCCCAAGTCCTCCCATCCTTTTCGGTTTACACACTACATCCCATCTAATCCGGCTCATCTTCAATCTCTCTTCCGAACCACCGCAAAGGAAATTTCGTCGAATGCAATCAATTCGCCTTATCACCTTTTTAGGTACCAAAAAAATTCCCATGTAATAAACGGGAAGCGCCGATAAAACAATGTTGATCAAGAGCAATCTGCCAGCAAAGGAAAGGGACTTTCGCTTCCCTCCAGCAAGTTTTTTTTCGCACATTACGGATCAATGGTTCCCAAATTACCTCCCCTCGCGGGTGCACTCTCAGCTTTACTCCCAAATATGTGATCGGTAACTCACCAATGGAGCAACCGAGAATCGAAGCAAATTCCGCCGTTAACTCATTGTCTACACCAATGCCATACAAACAAGACTTATCAAAGTTGATCTGTAAGCCTGATGCATACTCAAAGCAAGTCAAAACTCGTTTTAAATTCCTTGCCCCCTCTACATCGCCCGATAAGAACACTATAGTGTCATCGGCAAATTGTAAATGCGACAACATAACCTCCCCCACCACTCGAACACCTTTGACCAGTCCCACTCGTTCCACATTGACCATGAATTGATGGAATAACACAGCGACTATCACAAACAATAGAGGTGACAATGGATCACCCTGCCTAATTCCCCTCCTCATCGGAAATTCCTTCGACAGACTCCCATTGATCAAAATCGTTAGGCGGGATGAACTCACACACTTCATTATCCAATCCCTCCACCGCTCCCCAAATCCCATACAACACATAATTCTACTTAGGCATCCCCAATCTATACAATCATAGGCTTTCGCGAAGTCTAATTTTAGAAGTAAACCTCCATTCGCCCAATTAGCTTTCTTCATGGAATGGATTACCTCATTAGCTAATAATATACCATCCAAAATTTGTCTCCCGCGGATAAACACAGATTGTACATCAGTAATCAGGGAAGGCAGCACCTCTTGTAGTCGTTTCGCCAAGCATTTCACCAAAATTTTGTAAACGGAATTCAATAAGCATATTGGGCAATAGTCCCCAATCATGCGCGGACAATCTTTTTTCGCAATCAGCACAACAAATGTTGAGTTTACACCTGGAGGTAATCGACTGGAAGCATGAAACTCATTCATAAAACGCATCACATCTTCCTTTAGAAAAGGCCAACCTCGTTTAAAAAATTCGAAATGGAAGCCATCCGAGCCTAGTGCCTTTTCCCCCTCACAACTCCCAATCGCTGCCCTTACTTCTGCTTCCGAGAATGCCACCTCAAGGCCCCGCTGCTGGTCACTCGACAATCTTCCAAAATTCACATTTGGAGCCATGAAACCCGCTGATTTGGGCTTATCAAAGTGCCGCTGGAATTCCATTCGGAACATAATCTTCATCCTTTCATGAGTAGTTTCCCATCAGTCCTTCACTTGGATGCCAGCAATGTGATTTTGTAATTGTCTAATCTTCACCATTTTGTGATAAAAACTCGTATTACGATCGCCCTCCGCTAACCAAATCATGCGTGATTTTTGCCGCCAAATGGAATCACACAACTTCGACACCTTCCACAGCTGCTGATATAAATCCCTTGCCCGCGATACATCATCCCTCGACTGCCCCGTATTCCCTACCTTTGCATCCAACTCGTCCAATTCCGCAACCACACTTTTATACTTTTTTTCTATCTCCGCAACCCCCCTATTCCAACCTTTTAACATCCTTTTCAAGCCTTTTAGTTTCTGTGATTTATCCGCACCCTCAGCATCCATAGTTAGCTGTTTCCATTCCTCCTCAATTGCTGATATATCTTTCAGCCATATATTGTAGAATCGAAATGGTTTCGGTCCGTTATCAAACACATCACCCACAAGTAAAATTGGCGAGTGGTCGGACAACTCCTTCGGCAAATTTACTACTGTCAACGCCTCAATCTGTTCACCCACCCTTGTGTCACAAGGAATCGATCCAAACGACTTCCCTTACCCCCCGGACCGAACCAAGTAAACTTCTTCCCCTGCATTGGCACGTCAATTACCCCAATATGTTCTATGAAATCACAAAAAATACTCGTACCTCTAGCATTGTGTGCAAAGCCTGTGTGTTCCTTCTCTTTAGTCACCATATTGAAATCGCCACAGATACACCATTCGATACGATGCTCTTGCACCACGCTTTTAATCTCCTCCCAATAGCAACATTGCTCCAAGCTTGTACACGGCGCATACACACCAAGCAATCCTGCCTCCCATTCATCTTGTATCCAACGCCCAATCATAATTATCATGTTCCTCCGCCTATCCTGCGACTTTAATTGAAAGCCCTTTGGATCCCAAATTGCAATTACCCCCCTACTCTCCCATCCGAAGGCCCATAACAAAATTCCACAACGTCCTCATACCAAATTTGTCGAACAACCTCCTCTGTTACATTCTCCATTTTGGTCTCTTGTAGAAGAGCCAAAATACACCTATGTTGGCGTAGAACGCGTTGGATCGACCTCCTTTTCAACAACGCTCCGATCCCCCGGACATTCCACGACAACATTTTCATTGTTTGCTAGAGTTTTTGATTACGCGCTTCAATTAGGCGCGCTATATCACTGATAATTTCGTCTTCACGGCCCTCCGTTACAGCCTCAATTAAATTTCCCAGATCAACTGTCTCCCTAGCCTCACGCAACAATCCTTGTTTACGAAAAACAAAATCAGAATCAGAAAGAGACCCGTTCACAATTACCTCGTTTTTAGCAGACAAATCCTTCTTTTTCCGCGGTCTTCCACGGCCCCTTTTCGTTTGTTGCTCGGTTGTCGGTTGATTCCCTCCTTTCGCCAAGCAGGCTTCAATTTCCTCTAATTGTCTGATACGTTTCTGTTCCCCATTTATTTCAACTACTATTGCTTTATTTGCTCTTGGAATTTCTACTCGTGGGCCATTCAACGCTGGGCTCAATTCTGTCCGATTCTCTTGCGATTGATTAACACATATTCTATTAATCTCCTGTACTGCGCCTAAAACCTCACCACTACTCCGTTCGCCCTCATCCCTGCTGACCATACCCACCTGTTCATCGTTCATCCAGCTTGATGTCTCAACTACCCCCCATTCCTCTCGTTGATTGTCCTTCCAAATGCGATCGAGGTAACTCCGCTCAACCTTGATGTCTCCCAATGCCTTCGTATCATGTATAGAGATAGAGTTTGGTACCACCGTATCCCCTATTGACTCATTATCATTATAAACTGAATTAGTTTTCCAATTGATTTCCTTGTCCCCCTCCTCTGCATTACTCTCGCTTGGTTCGACCTCGCAATTGCAATCGCATTCGGGGCCTATTGCTTCCTCAAATTCCAGCACAGGGACGTGATATGCCTCCTTTCGCACTTCTAATTCAATTATTTCATCGATGTGGAAGGTCCAGTCAGTTTTGATTTGAATTCGCGCCCTTTCAAAAGATGAAGGAGCTAGTGTTTCAATGTCGATCCGCGTCAATACTCCCCAAAGAGCCACGATGTTTTTGAATGTTTCCTCTGACCAGGCATGTATCGGCATATTCCCAATTGAAAGCCAAATTCTCCCGCTTGGGATTACTGTCGTTGGCGACCACAGTGATACACTCTCAAGCCACTGATCAAGCTGATTTGATCGTATTATTGCTTCCCTGGTTTCCACTGTGTCGAACATCAACAACACTACTGCACCCGCTACTCTCATTACGGATAGACCTATTAAACCTGCGTTATGCAATTCTTTCGCTAATTCCGCAATTTGATATGGTCGTCGGCAGAATCCAATGGCACAAGTTTGGAGAATTTCTGATTTTTCCGCGTCAATTACCCCTATTGCTTTTTTCCGAGGAGTCATGCCCTGCTGTTTTTCCTCTTCCATTGGAGTATCGTTAACAATTGAAATACTCCCCTTTCCCCCTCTATTTCCTGCCAATAACTTGCGATCAACGCTTCCATTAGGTTTTGTCTTCGAATCCATCGGCCGCTGCTCTCTATTAACATGGGGTTGGGATGCAGCCGTATTCCGATAAAGAAATTCCTTTCCCCCATTATATGCCATAGAAATCCTAATCTTGGAACCATAAATCCAAAAACCATATAGGCGTTCGATCACTCTATCCGCGTCAATTGCCGAGGCCATTCTCACAAAGTCAAATCGGGAACCGTCTTTCGCTCTTTTCCGGGGAACAAACACGTCGACCACCACCCCATGTCGATCAAATACCTGCCAAACACCCTGCCAGTGTAGTTTATTATCAGCGCAAAGTGAGGCGTGTGACGTGTTTGTGTAAAAAAACTACCACATTTTTTGGCAATATTATCTAAAATGACTGTTACGTATAGGAAACTAACTAGTTTAGATATTAGGCAAGCTGTAAACAACCATTTCATTTTAAGGTCCTAAGAAATTATATTCAATTTACAACGCACATCATATAAAATTGTGAATTAAATTGATTTCTTAAAACTCAGCGTTGATGTTTTTCTTGTATAATTGTGAATTTCTATTCAATTTACACCGCATAACAAGCATGAATTGTGGATTTTTTTGTCACGTATTGAAAAACACTACACAAAACAATTCACGAAGGTAAAAATATAATGTTTGGATTAAATATGATTGTAGAAAAGGTTTATCGGTAAAAACGTTTTTTATTAAAGGTTTTTTCTTTAATTAAAAATATATTACATATTTGAAGGCGTTACATATTTGAAGGCATTATGTCTTAAATACTTTTACAGATTGAAGCAACACTGCGTCTTCAAGGAGACGGAGATGGTGAATGAGTCGGTACAAGGCAGTTGTTCCAAGACTTAATACTTTTTTGTATGATTGTATTCCGATCCATGTTTATGAACTGTGGACGGTCTAATGTCCTTTGAACCAATGCGGAGTGGCACTCTTTTCCTAATACAAGGAGTTCACTGCAACACTTTTTTGTAACGCTCCCTGTTTTGAATATATTATCAAAGACTTCCCAAACACAAGGCATGCTCATTTTAGCTTCACAATTGTTTTTCAAAATAAACTGGTCATTCTCCTTTGTAGCAATCATCGCGCCACTAGTTACGAATAAAACCACCAAGAAAGAATAAACACTGAGTCTTGTCATTGTAGGTTAGAACTGTGTTGCTTCTGTATTATGGTTCGTAAGATTAATTTCGAACAAGATTTGTTATCAAGAAAACTATAATTTATAAGCAGAGTTAAAAGCTAATAAGAATGAGATGCGTTAATATAAAAGAAAACATTTTATATTTCACGTTAATCGTCTTTAATGGTAATTATTATACGGCAACGTAATAATTTAATGGCATGTATTTGTCCACGATTTAATATTCTACGATATTTATTGAAAAACAGATTGAGGTCCTACAATGAAGCTTACATCATCTCTAGGCTTCACTACAAAAACTTGCTAAGAACGATAAGGCCGATTGTATACAATAAACAACGAAATAAGGAAATACATTGGCGCAAAAGGTACATAGAGATAGCACGAATGATATATTAAAACAGAGCTTTGGTTATGCATTTTAATGTTTCAATCATAATTTCATAACAATCTACGTAAAACAAACGGTAAACATGTAATGTTGTTAATTTCATTGAATTAGTAATACTGTGAAACATAAAGAATCATACTAAAGTCGGTTTCAAAAGAAGACATGCATCATATGTTCAAAAACTTTGGGAAACATACAACCTGTTTGCTTAGAAATTCATAATGAAGATTAACATATTTGACTTGGATACATTATAATGCGATACTCAAAAAAAAATTAAACCAATTCGTCTAAAACAACGAGCGAAACTTGAACCAAATTCGAATTTACTTGTGCCCACAATTGATCTACTTAATAATAAGATGTTGCTTTTGAGAAACTGCCGCAACTATTACCCATTATTTGATCATTCTTGTTTATGCATAATATAACATTTTATTATCAGCGCAAAGTGAGGCGTGTGACGCGTTTGTGTAAAAAAAACTACCACAATTTTTTGCAATATTATCGAAAATGACTGTTACGTATAGGAAACTAACTAGTTTAGATATTAGGCAAGCTGTAAACAACCATTTTATTTTAAGGTCCTAAGAAATTATATTCAATTTACAACGCACATCATATAAAATTGTGAATTAAATTGATTTCTTAAAACTCACTGTTGATGTTTTTCTTGTATAATTGTGAATTTCTATACAATTTACACCGCATAACAAGCATGAATTGTGGATTTTTTGTTTTTTTTTTGATCGGCAACCATATGTTTTTATTTACGTAGTGAAGAAAACATATAGTTTGACGGTATCACACGCCTCATTAAAAACCTCCCTAAACCTAATGGAGGAAAAGAGTACGATGCGATCCGTCGAGTACAAAAAGGAATTCAAGAAACAAACACCAATTCATACTTATCAAGCTACAAAAGCATGCTCCCAAGAAATCCCCAACCGCGTCAATCTCCTATGTATCGAATTCCTTTGCGATGACCAAGACACCTTCTACTCCCACCGGAATATATGAAAACAGACATACAATTGAAGACAGCCCTTGCACTCGCCTCACCGTTTACAAGCATGCCACGAAAAGTGACAAGCGGTCGACGCCCTCCTTGGCCAAGACATCGGCGAAACCATTCGCCTCTCTAGGCACATAACAAAATTGCAATTCATAGGCTGCTTGCTGCGCTTGATCAATCGCCATGAACACCTCCCACAAACGCCATGGCCTCCTTGCCGTCCGTGTAACCCAACTCAAAGCCACTTGTGAATCAGATTCGATTATCACACACTGATGTCGCCAACTTCCCCCCACCACCAAGCTTAATGCGAAAGCTATCGCCCGAATTTCAGCTTCGTTGGAGTCCATCACCCCTAACGGTCCCGAAAACAACCCCAATATACGACTCTCCCCGTCCCTCATCACTCCTCCAAATCCTGTTGGCCCCGGCTTACCCCTCGCCGCACCATCGACGTTAAATTTCAAAACGCCCGTGACCGGTGGCTGCCAAAACACCCCACGCCTCACCTTTTTGCCCGCCACACTAAACGCCTGTGTAGATGGGCATGTCCACCAAGCAGCCTCGGACATTAACTCCCCTTCTACGCCCACCTTAATCCAATAATATGATCTTAATTTTACCAAAAAACAGATTTCTTCACTCGTCAATCTTTTACCGCGAAATATTCGCTCATTCCTAGCCAACCATAGTGACCACAACAAAGCACTAACACATGCTACCCATAAACGTTTCATACTTCCTTTGAACGGACAATGCAAATGTTCAACAAAAAAATCAGTGAAACTAACCGGGAAAGGCGTCGATATGTTCCACCAATTGCGCAGCCACACCCAAAAATGCAACACATTCGGGCATTCATAAAATAAATGTGCAATCGATTCTTCCGATGAGTCGCACCACGAACAACTACTTTGTTCAGCACTTAATACCAACCCGCGATGTCTCAGAAAATCTGTCGTAGGTAACCTCCTTAGCAATACGAACCAAAGGAACGCCTGCACCTTTGGTGGCACCAATACATTCCAAGCGAAACAATCCCCCAAATCGACATCACCAAATTTATCCAACAGCAATAGATTAGATAGTGTCTTCACCGAGAAGCTGCCATGTACATCTGCTCGCTAAATCAACATATCTTGTCGATCCTCCCATAATGGTACCCCTCGCACCAACTCCTGTAAACTATTCAGCCGCTCCAGCTCAAACCCATGTAATTGTCGTCTAAAAAATGTTGCCCACTGCCCATGTTCCAAAGCCCCCCCCCCCCCCACGGCATAATCTTGAATCCACGCCAACTTGTTAATCGACAACATAAATAAGCGCGGATACATGTCTTTTAGGGGCTGCTGCGAAATCCAAGGATCAAACCAAAATAGAACCAACTTCCCATTTCCAATTTTCCACCGACAACCTTCCATTCCCATATGGTGTTCCATACTAATGTCACAAGAGTTCAACACAATCTGTTTCTACACCCCCGACATTGCCGACAAATTTTCCGTATTAAATCGCCACCATTGAGTGTGTGCCCCATACTTGGCTGTAATCAATCTTCGCCACAAAGATTCCCGATCTTGTGCATAACGCCACATCCACTTGGACAACAAAGCTCTGTTCTTAACCCTCAAATCCGCCACTCCCAAACCTCCCAAATGTCTAGGCCGACACACAACATCTCATCCCACCCTGCTCATTTTCCGCTCGAGACCTACACCACCCCATAAAAATGCACGCCTGATTTTATCTAGCTGTGCAATAATTCCTTTTGGTACTGTGAACAACCCCATGTAAAAAATAGGCAATGCTGAAAGAACGGAATTCACCAAAGTGACACGTGCTGCAAATGATAGTGACGTACGTTTCCATCCGGCTAACTTGCGCCGGAAGTTTGCAATAATAGGCTCCCACACCGATAAATTTCTCGGATTGGCTCCTAACGGAAATCCGAGATAAGTAAAAGGCAGCCCCCCTGTTTGTATCCCAACATCTCAGCCACCACATCCCCTAATCCTTCCTCCACATCAATTGCATACAATGAGCTCTTTGCGAAATTTATACGCAAGCCCGAACACACCTAAAAACAATGTAATATTCTCTTTATGTTTCGTGCCACCTCAACCGATGCCTCAAAAAATAAGATGGTGTCATCTGCGAACTGTAGGTGGGTTAAGGATATCCCCGGCACTACCTCCACACCACGCACCAAACCAACCAACTATTCATTAACCAACATCAAGTGCAAAGCTTCAGCCACTATGACAAATAGAAGAGGCGAGAGTGGGCAGCCTTGGCGTAAGCCACGCCCCATCCGAAATTCGTTCGTTGCGCTGCCATTCACCAAGACCGATAAGCGAGGTGAGCTGATGCATTCCTTTACCCATTCCCTCCACTTACTACAAAATCTCATGCGCTCCAATACGGAATCAAGAAAAATCCAGCTTACACAATCGTAAGCTTTGGCGAAATCTAGCTTCAGAATAAATCCCCCACAACCACTCTTATGTAGCGAATGTATTACTTCAGTAGCTAGAAGAACTCCATCTACCAATTGCCGGCCTTTTACAAATGCAGATTGCGAGTCACTGATCAAACCTCCCAGCACACTTTGTAGCCTATTTGCTAAGCATTTAGCCAAAATTTTATACATCGAATTCACAAGGCATATCGGTCGATACTCACCTAAACTTTGAGGCTATTCCACTTTCGGCAACAACACAATGAAAGCGTAATTGGCCCCCTTCGGTAATTTCCCTGTTGCGTGAAACTGCCCAAAGAAATTCAACACATCGAATTGTACCACCTCCCATCCTTTTTTATAAAATTCGAGCGTGAAACCATCCGGACCCGGCGCTTTTGAACCATCACACTCCCATAATATATTTTTAATCTCATCCACCGTGAAAGGCTGTATCAAACTCTTCTTATCCATGTCGTTAATTCTACGAAAAACACCCTCAAAATTCCACTCGCCCGCCCATTTGTCACTAGCAAAATGTTTGGTGAATGTCTTCACCACAAAATTCCGGACCGCCGAAGGCTCAACAGTCCACACACCCTCAATTACCAGCCCCGGTATGTAGTTCCGAGCTGTTCTTAACTTTGCCGTTCTATGGAAATACGCCGTATTACGATCGCCCAAGCGTAACCATGTTGCTCTTGATTTTTGTCGCCACATTGATTCTTTCATTCTCATTGCACGCCACAATGCACACATCCACCTACGCCTTGCAGCCTCTAACTCGTCATTTACATCCCCCTCAACCACGGCCTCATCCGCATTCTCCAACTGTTGTTGCACATCCGTAATCAATTTATTTACATCGCCGAAATTATCTTTATTCCAGCCTTTCAAAAAATGCTTCAAATGTCTCAATTTGACAACGATATTTTCATTTCCCACGCCCATCTTGGTTAAACGACACCATTCCTCCAAAATTTGTCTAACATTTGAACGCCCATCCATCCAACAATTAAAAAAGCGAAATGGGCGTGGCCCCCAATCATTGTCATCGCACTTCAATAATAATAGAGTGTGGTCTGAAACACCCCTTTTCAACGCCATTTGCTGTATGGATTTAAAGGCATCCAGCCAACTAGAAGAGACTAAAAACCGATCAATTCTACTGCACCGATTACCATAGCCAAACCAAGTAAATCGTTTACCTATTAACGGTAAATCAATCAAATCCGCGGCATGTACGAACTCCCCAAATACTTTCATTTCCTCATATCTATCCGACACCCCTATACGGTCAGACTCATATAATATAGCATTAAAATCACCCATTATGCAATATGGTCCCTCATACTCCTTTAATCGCGACAATACAGAATCCCAAACTGATTTTTGTCTCGCTACGTCCGTAGGAGCATAAATCCCTAACATGCAACACTCCATATCTTCTTGTTTCCAACGGCCTCTAAGCATAATAAAATTCGGATAAATAACAGCATTAATCAAATTAAATTTGGTACCTTCCCAAATAAACAAGATGCCCCTGGATGCTCCCAACGAAGGTGATACAGCCATCTCAAAGCTATCCGAATACCACAACGAAGCCACCCACATCGACGACACCTCCTCTAACTTCGTTTCTTGCAAAACTACCATGTCCACCTGATTTTTCTTTATGATTTCCCCAACACCTCGACGCTTCGCGCCAACTCCCAAACCCCGTACATTCCACGACAATATGCGCATTAGTCACAAACCACGATTTTCCCCGGCTATCACCCGAGAAATATCCTTGATAATATCGGCTTCTCTCCCACTCGATTTCACCCCAATTAATGACCCCAATTGTACTGTTGCCGCTGCCTCGCTTGCGATATCCTAAGAACGTTGTGAGCCACTCTCTTGCCCGTCCGCCCCTCCTGCTTTGTAAATATATCGTGATCGCTTTTCACCCGAACTGTGCCGTTTCTTCCCTTTCAATTCACGACCAGCCACATTAGAATTCTCGATCGTATTTATTTTTCTAATTTTGCAGAACACCTGGCCAATTTTGATTATTTCTGTTGCACCTAGACCAGCCTTGGCATTGAACGAGTGAATAGTTGGAGGAGAAATCACCTCCTGTGAATTAAGTTTATCCCAATTCCCCGACCCCACCTCCTCCTCTTGTTTCGAATTTGCTATCCCAGCTATGGATAGACTTTCAATTTGTTGAAATTCCTCACCCACTGTTAGAGTCCTACCACTACACTCCTTCCCTAATATTGGATCTCCAACATTCAATGAATCTGCCCCACCACCAACCGATGGACTTATCCCCGCCGGAGTAGGCTGTTTCAACGGTGGCCGGACATCATCTTGCACCCCTCCATTCACCTCATCAGATTGTACCCTCAATATGTTCGAAATTTCCTGCCCTTGCGGCTCTAACCAAGTCTCGTTCATAACCCAGACCACACGATCATTCCCTTGTGGATTTATTGATGTTTGTTGCATTTCATTCAGTCCATTGGTGTCGACATTCACATTTTCCAATTGCTCTTCGCTGTCCGTGTCTGACCCTTGTTCTGAACTTACCTCTGTGGAACGCCTCTCACAACAATCACACTCCACCTCCGGGCCCTTTCCGTCCATCTCTAATACCCGTACCCAGTACTCAACCTTGTCCACCGTTACACGAATTCGTTCTTCGATCTGGTTAAGAGTTGTAGTCTCTACCATAATTCGACCACTATCAAACGCCGTAGGCGTTTCCGTATCATCATCTAAACAAATCAGAGAGCCCCACAAACTGGTGATATTTGTGAACGTTTGTTTATGCCAAAGGTGTATCGGTAGCCCTACGATCGACAGCCAAACTCGCCTTGATTCGAATTTAATTGACGGCGACCAAACCTCTATCCGATTAAAGCATTCCTTTACCCTGTCCATCTGTAAAATTTTGTCCCGGACGTTTGCTGATGTGCACATCAACAGCACCATTTGGCCGGATAAGCGCATGATGGAAAACCCTTCCTGTTTTGATATTTCCAAACGCTCGGCAAGGGTTTTAATGCTACATGGCGGCCAGCACCATCCCACCGCACACCACTGGAGCAAAGCCCGTTTGTCATCATCGACAATTCCCTTTACTTCTCTATATTTTGTTTGTCCCACATCCCCACTCTTCGCCGTCGATGAACGCTCATGAGTCCTACTCACCATCGGTTCTGCCCTTGATCCTCCACTCGCCCCGCCCTCACTTTTTCCTTGGGACATCGTCGTACGACCCCTGATCGCCAACGAGACTTTCATTCGAGCACCGTGGATCCATTTACCATCCAATCTCTCAATCGCCCGATCAGCATCTACTTTCGATGCCATACGCACGAATCCAAATCTATATCCATCTCGTGCCAATCGATTAGGGATGAACGCATCGCGGACAACTCCGTGTCTATCGAACACTTGCCACAAGCCCTTCCAATGTATTGTCTTCGACAAGCCCCCTAAAAACAGCGTCCACACTCGCTGTTTAGTCTGCTCACCCTTACCTTCATTGCCGTTTGATTTGGTGGCTTGTTCCCTAGCGAGGCGTTCCCATAGAATTGTCCTTCCCATTATTAGTTTTTTTGTTGTTAGCTATTTACCCGGTTATTTTAATAAAACTTGTTTTTATTGTTTTTATTAAAAAAATGAGTTTTGGTCCGCGAAACCAGAAGATAGGTTCGGGAGTCGGTTACGTGTGGGGAAGGATGACCACAACGCAATTGAATCACACCCGGGAGTGCACGAGTCAAATATTGAAAGCTGCTATGGCTATCAACAGCATTACTCTATCGAAAATGGAAGTCCCGGACTCGTACTTGGACACTCTGCCAAACAAACAAACAATTGTGGATTTTTTGTCATGTATAGAAAAACACTACACAAAACAATTCACGAAGGTAAAAATATATTATTTGGATTAAATATGATTATAGAAAAGGTTTATTGGTAAAAATGCTTTTTATTAAAGGTTTTTTCTTTAATTAAAAATATATTACATATTTGAAGGCGTTACATATTTGAAGGCATTATGTCTTAAATACTTTTACTGATTGAAGCAACACTGCGTCTTCAAGGAGACGGAGATGGTGAATGAATCAGTACAAGGCAGTTGTTCCAAGTCTTAATACTTTTTTGTATAATTGTATTTCGATCCATGTTTATGAACTGTGGACGTTCTAATGTCCTTTGAACCAATGCGGAGTGGCACTCTTTTCCTAATACAAGGAGTTCACCGCAACACTTTTTTGTAACGCTCCCTATTTTGAATATATTATCAAAGACTTCCCAAACAAAAGGCATGCTCATTTTAGCTTCACAATTATTTTTCAAAATAAACTGGTCATTCTCCTTTGTAGCAATCATCGCGCCACTAGTTACGAATAAAACCACCAAGAAAGAATAAACACTGAGTCTTGTCATTGTAGGTTAGAACTGTGTTGCTTCTGTATTATGGTTCGTAAGATTAATTTCGAACAAGATTTGTTATCAAGAAAACTATCATTTATAAGCAGAGTTAAAAGCTCATAAGAATGAGATGCGTTACTATAAAAGAAAACATTTTATATTTCACGTTAATTGTCTTTAATGGTAATTATTATACGGCAACGTAATAATTTAATGGCATGTATTTGTCCACGATTTAATATTCTACGATATTTATTAAAAAACAGATTGAGGTCCTACAATGAAGCTTACATCATCTCTAGGCTTCACTACAAAAACTTGCTAAGAACGATAAGGCCGACTGTATACAATAAACAACGAAATAAGGAAATACATTGGCGCAAGAGGTACATAGAGATAACACGAATGATATATTAAAACAGAGCTTTGGTTATGTATTTGAATGTTTCAATCCTAATTTCATAACAATATACGTAAAACAAACGGTAAACATGTAATGTTGTTAATTTCATGGAATTAGTAATATTGTGAAACATAAAGAATCATACTAAAGTCGGTTTCAAAAGAAGGCATGCATCATATGTTCAAAAACTTTGGGAAACATACAACCATATAGGCTTTGTTTGCTTAGAAATTCATCATGAAGATTAACATATTTGACTTGGATACATTGTAATGGGATACTCAAAAAAATTAAACCAATTCGTCTAAAACAACGAGCGAAACTTGAACAAAATCCGAATTTACTTGTACCCACAATTGATCTACTTAATAATAAGATGTTGCTTTTGAGAAACTGCCGCAACAATTACCCATTATTTGACTATTCTTGTTTATGCATAATATAACATTTTATTATCAGCGCAAAGTGAGGCGTGTGACGTGTTTGTGTAAAAAAAACTACCTCATTTTTTTTGCAATATTATCGAAAATGACTGTTACGTATAGGGAACTAACTAGTTTATATATTAGGCAAGCTGTAAACAACCATTTCATTTTAAGGTCCTAAGAAGTTATATTCAATTTACAACGCACATCATATAAAATTGTGAATTAAATTGATTTCTTAAAACTCAGCGTTGATGTTTTTCTTGTATAATTGTGAATTTCTATTCAATTTACACCGCATAACAAGCGTGAATTGTGGATTTTCTTGTCACGTATAGAAAAACACTACACAAAACAATTCACAAAGGTAAAAATATATTATTTGGATTAAATATGATTGTAGAAAAGGTTTATTGGTAAAAAAGTTTTTTATTAAAGGTTTTTTCTTTAATTAAAAATATATTACATATTTGAAGGCGTTACATATTTGAAGGCATTATGCCTTAAATACTTTTACTGATTGAAGCAACACTGCGTCTTCAAGGAGACGGAGATGGTGAATGAGTCAGTACAAGGCAGTTGTTCCAAGTCTTAATACTTTTTTGGATGATTGTATTCCGATCCATGTTTATGAACTATGGACGTTCTAATGTCCTTTGAACCAATGCAGAGTGGCACTCTTTTCCTAATACAAGCAGTTCACCGCAACACTTTTTTGTAACGCTCCCTGTTTTGAATATATTATCAAAGACTTCCCAAACAATAGGCATGCTCATTTTAGCTTCACAATTATTTTTCAAAATAAACTGGTCATTCTCCTTTGTAGCAATCACCGTGCCACTTGTTACGAATAAAACCTCCAAGAAAGAATAAACACCGAGTCTTGTCATTGTAGGTTAGAACTGTGTTGCTTCTGTATTATGGTTCGTAAGGTTAATTTCGAACAAGATTTGTTATCAAGAAAACTATTATATATAAGCAGAGTTAAAAGCTCATAAGAATGAGATGCGTTACTATAAAAGAAAACATTTTGTATTTCACGTTAATCGTCTTTAATGGTAATTATTATACGGCAACGTAAAAAATAAATGGCATGTATTTGTCCACGATTTAATATTCTACGATATTTATTGAAAAAAAGATTGAGGTCCTACAATGAAGCTTACATCATCTCTAGGCTTCACTACAAAAACTTGCTAGGAACGATAAGGTCGACTGTATACAATAAACAACGAAATAAGGAAATACATTAGCGCAAAAGGTACATAGAGATAGCACGAATGATATATTAAAATAGAGCTTTGGTTATGTATTTTAATGTTTCAATCTAAATTTCATAACAATCTATGTAAAACAAACGGTAAACATGTCATGTTGTTAATTTCATGGAATTAGTAATATTGTGAAACATAAAGAATCATACTAAAGTCATTTTCAAAAGAAGACATGCATCATATGTTCAAAAACTTTGGGAAACATACAACCATATAGGGTTTGTTTGCTTAGAAATTCATCATGAAGATTAACATATAGGCTTTGTTTGCTTTTGAGAAACTGCCGCAACTATTACCCATTATTTGATCATTCTTGTTTATGCATAATATAACATTTTATTATCAGCGCAAAGTGAGGTGTGTGACGTGTTTGTGTAAAAAAACTACCACATTTTTTTGGCAATATTATCGAAAATGACTGTTACGTATAGGAAAATAACTAGTTTAGATATTAGGCAAGCTGTAAACAACCATTTCATTTTAAGGTCCTAAGAAATTCTATTCAATTTACAACGCACATCATATAAAATTGTGAATTAAATTGATTTCTTAAAATTCAGCGTTGATGTTTTTCTTGTATAATTGTGAATTTCTATTCAATTTACACCGCATAACAAGCATGAATTATGGATTTTTTTGTCACGTATAGAAAAACACTACACAAAACAATTCACGAAGGTAAAAATATATTGTTTGGATTAAATATGATTGTAGAAAAGGTTTATTGGTAAAAATACTTTTATTAAAGGTTTTTTCTTTAATTAAAAATATATTACATATTTGAAGGCATTATGTCTTAAATACTTTTACTGATTGAAGCAACACTGCGTCTTCAAGGAGACGGAGATGGTGAATGAATCAGTACAAGGCAGTTGTCCCAAGTCTTAATACTTTTTTGTATGATTGTATTTCGATCCATGTTTATGAACTGTGGACGTTCTAATGTCCTTTGAACCAATGCGGAGTGGCACTCTTTTCCTAATACAAGGAGTTCACCGCAACACTTTTTTGTAATGCTCCCTATTTTGAATATATTATCAAAGACTTCCCAAACAAAAGGCATGCTCATTTTAGCTTCACAATTATTTTTCAAAATAAACTGGTCATTCTCCTTTGTAGCAATCATCGCGCCACTAGTTACGAATAAAACCACCAAGAAAGAATAAACACTGAGTCTTGTCATTGTAGGTTAGAACTGTGTTGCTTCTGTATTATGGTTCGTAAGATTAATTTCGAACAAGATTTGTTATCAAGAAAACTATCATTTATAAGCAGAGTTAAAAGCTCATAAGAATGAGATGCGTTACTATAAAAGAAAACATTTTATATTTCACATTAATTGTCTTTAATGGTAATTATTATACGGCAACATAATAATTTAATGGCTTGTATTTGTCCACGATTTAATATTCTACGATATTTATTGAAAAACAGATTGAGGTCCTACAATGAAGCTTACATCATCTCTAGGCTTCACTACATAAACTTGCTAAGAACGAGAAGGCCAACTGTATACAATATACAACCAAATAAGGAAATACATTGGCGCAAGAGGTACATAGAGATAACACGAATGATATATTAAAACAGAGCTTTGGTTATGTATTTTAATGTTTCAATCCTAATTTCATAACAATATACGTAAAACAAACGGTAAACATGTAATGTTGTTAATTTCATGGAATTAGTAATATTGTGAAACATAAAGAATCATACTAAAGTCGGTTTCAAAAGAAGGCATGCATCATATGTTCAAAAACTTTGGGAAACATACAACCATATAGGCTTTGTTTGCTTAGAAATTCATAATGAAGATTAACATATTTGACTTGGATACATTATAATGCGATACTCAAAAAAATTAAACCAATTCGTCTAAAACAACGAGCGAAACTTGAACCAAATCCGAATTTACTTGTGCCCACAATTGATCTACTTAATAATAAGATGTTGCTTTTGAGAAACTGCCGCAACTATTACCCATTATTTGATCATTCTTGTTTATTCATAATATAACATTTTATTATCAGCGCAAAGTGAGGCGTGTGACGCGTTTGTGTAAAAAAATTACCATATTTTTTTGGCAATATTATCGAAAATGACTGTTACGTATAGGAAACTAACTAGTTTAGATATTAGGCAAGCTGTAAACAACCGTTTAATTTTAAGGTCCTAATAAATTATATTCAATTTACACCGCATTTAGCCTGAATTGTGGATTTTTTTGTCACGTATAGAAAAACACTACAAAAAACAATTCACGAAGGTAAAAATATATTATTTGGATTAAATATGATTGTAGAAAAGGTTTATTGGAAAAAATGTTTTTTATTAAAGGTTTTTTCTTTAATTAAAAATATATTACATATTTGAATGCGTTACATATTTGAAGGCATTATGTCTTAAATTCTTTTACTGGTTGAAGCAACACTGCGTCTTCAAGGAGACGGAGATGGTGAATGAGTCAGCACAAGGCAGTTGTTCCAAGTCTTAATACTCTTTTGTATGATTGTATTCCGATGCATGTTTATGAACTGTGGACGTTCTAATGTCCTTTGAACCAATTTGGAGTGGCACTCTTTTCCTAATACAAGGAGTTCACCGCAACACTTTTTTGTAACGCTCCTTGTTTTGAATATATTATCAAAGACTTCCCAAACACAAGGCATGCTCATTTTAGCTTCACAATTATTTTTCAAAATAAACTGGTCATTCTCCTTTGTAGCAATCACCGCGCCACTAGTTACGAATAAAACCACCAAGAAATAATAAACACTGAGTCTTGTCATTGTAGGTTAGAACTGTGTTGCTTCTGTATTATGGTTCGTAAGATTAATTTCGAACAAGATTTGTTATCAAGAAAACTATAATTTATAAGCAGAGTTAAAAGCTCATAAGAATGAGATGCGTTAATATAAAAGAAAACATTTTATATTTCGAGTTAATCGTCTTTAATGGTAATTATTATACGGCAACATAATAATTTAATGGCTTGTATTTGTCCACGATTTAATATTCTACGATATTTATTGAAAAACAGATTGAGGTCCTACAATGAAGCTTACATCATCTCTAGGCTTCACTACAAAAACTTGCTAAGAACGAGAAGGCCAACTGTATACAATAAACAACCAAATAAGGAAATACATTGGCGCAAAAGGTACATAGAGATAGCACGAATGATATATTAAAACAGAGCTTTGGTTATGTATTTTAATGTTTCAATCATAATTTCATAACAATCTACATAAAACAAACGGTAAACATGCAATGTTGTTAATTTCATGGAATTAGTAATATTGTGAAACATAAAGAATCATACTAAAGTCGGTTTCAAAAGAAGAAATGCATCATATGTCCAAAAACTTTGGGAAACATACAACCATATAGGCTTTGTTAGCTTAGAAATTCATCATGAAGATTAACATATTTGACTTGGATACATTATAATGCGATACTCAAAAAAATTAAACCAATTCGTCTAAAACAACGAGCGAAACTTGAACCAAATCCGAATTTACTTGTGCCCACAATTGATCTACTTAATAATAGGATGTTGCTTTTGAGAAACTGCCGCAACTATTACCCATTATTTGACCATTCTTGTTTATGAATAATATAACATTTTATTATCAGCGCAAAGTGAGGCGTGTGACGTGCTTGTGTAAAAAAACTACAACATTTTTTGGCAATATTATCGAAAATGACTGTTACGTATAGGAAACTAACTAGTTTAGATATTAGGCAAGCTGTAAACAACCATTTCATTTTAAGGTCCTAAGAAATTATATTCAATTTACAACGCACAACATATAAAATTGTGAATTAAATTGATTTCTTAAAACTCAACGTTGATGTTTTTCTTGTATAATTGTGAATTTCTATTCAATTTACACCGCATAACAAGCTTGAATTGTGGATTTTTTTTCATGTATAGAAAAACACTACACAAAACAATTCACGAAGGTAAAAATATATTATTTGGATTAAATATGATTGTAGAAAAGGTTTATTGGTAAAAATGTTTTTTATTAAAGGTTTTTTCTTTAATTAAAAATATATTACATATTTGAAGGCGTTACATATTTGAAAGCATTATGTCTTAAATACTTTTACTGATTGAAGCAACACTGCGTCTTCAAGGAGACAGAGATGGTGAATGAGTCAGTACAAGGCAGTTGTTCCAAGTCTTAATACTTTTTTGTATGATTGTATTCCGATCCATGTTTATGAACTGTGGACGTTCTAATGTCCTTTGAACCAATGCGGAGTGGCACCGTTTTCCTAATACAAGGAGTTCACCGCAACACTTTTTTGTAACGCTCCCTATTTTGAATATATTATCAAAGACTTCCCAAACACAAGGCATGCTCATTTTAGCTTCACAATTATTTTTCAAAATAAACTGGTCATTCTCCTTTGTAGCAATCACCGCGCCACTAGTTACGAATAAAACCACCAAGAAAGAATAAACACTGAGTCTTGTCATTGTAGGTTAGAACTGTGTTGCTTCTGTATTATGGTTCGTAAGATTAATTTCGAACAAGATTTGTTATCAAGAAAACTATCATTTATAAGCAGAGTTAAAAGCTCATAACAATGAGATGCGTTACTATAAAAGAAAACATTTTATATTCCACGTTAATCGTCTTTAATGGTAATTATTATACGGCAACATAATAATTTAATGGCATGTATTTGTCCACGATTTATTATTCTACGATATTTATTGAAAAACAGATTGAGGTCCTACAATGAAGCTTACATCATCTCTAGGCTTCACTACAAAAACTTTCGAAGAACGATAAGGCCGACTGTATACAATAAACAACGAAATAAGGAAATACATTGGCGCAAAAGGTACATAGTGATAGCACGAATGATATATTAAAACAGAGCTTTGGTTATGTATTTTAATGTTTCAATCATAATTTCATAACAATCTACGTAAAGCAAACGGTAAACATGTAATGTTGTTAATTTCATCGAATTAGTAATATTGTGAAACATAAAGAATCATACTAAAGTCGGTTTCAAAAGAAGACATGCATCATATGTTCAAAAACTTTGGGAAACATACAACCATATAGTCTTTGTTTGCTTAGAAATTCATCATGAAGATTAACATATTTGACTTGGATACATTATAATGCGATACTCAAAAAAATTAAACCAATTCGTCTAAAACAACGAGCGAAACTTGAACCAAATCCGAATTTACTTGTGCCCACAATTGATCTACTTAATAATAAGATGTTGCTTTTGAGAAACTGCCGCAACTATTACCCGTTATTTGATCATTCTTGTTTATGCATAATATAACATTTTATTATCAGCGCAAAGTGAGGCGTGTGACGTGTTTGTGTAAAAAAACTACCACATTTTTTGGCAATATTATCGAAAATGACTGTTACGTATAGGAAACTAACTAGTTTATATATTAGTCAAGCTGTAAACAACCATTTCATTTTAAGGTCCTAAGAAATTATATTCAATTTAAAACGCACATCATATCAAATTGTGAATTAAATTGATTTCTTAAAACTCAGCATTGATGTTTTTCTTGTATAATTGTGAATTTCTATTCAATTTACACCGCATAACAAGAATGAATTGTGGATTTTTTTGTCACGTATAGAAAAACACTACACAAAACAATTCACGAAGGTAAAAATATATTATTTGGATTAAATATGATTGTAGAAAAGGTTTATTGGTAAAAATGTTTTTTATTAAAGGTTTTTTCTTTAATTAAAAATATATTACATATTTGAAGGCGTTACATATTTGAAGGCATTATGCCTTAAATACTTTTACTGATTGAAGCAACACTGCGTCTTCAAGGAGACGGAGATGGTGAATGAGTCAGTACAAGGCAGTTGTTCCAAGTATTAATACTTTTTTGTATGATTGTATTCCGATCCATGTTTATGAACTGTGGACGTTCTAATGTCCTTTGAACCAATGCGGAGTGGCACTCTTTTCCTAATACAAGCAGTTCACCGCAACACTTTTTTGTAACGCTCCCTGTTTTGAATATATTATCAAAGATTTCCCAAACACAAGGCATGCTCATTTTAGCTTCACAATTATTTTTCAAAATAAACTGGTCATTCTCCTTTGTAGCAATCACCGCGCCACTAGTTACGAATAAAACCACCAAGAAAGAATAAACACTGAGTCTTGTCATTGTAGGTTAGAACTGTGTTGCTTCTGTATTATGGTTCGTAAGATTAATTTCGAACAAGATTTGTTATCAAGAAAACTATCATTTATAAGCAGAGTTAAAAGCTCATAAGAATGAGATGTGTTACTATAAAAGAAAACATTTTATATTTCACGTTAATCGTCTTTAATGGTAATTATTATACGGCAACGTAATAATTAATGGCATGTATTTGTCCACGATTTAATATTCTACGATATTTATTGAAAAACAGATTGAGGTCCTACAATGAAGCTTACATCATCTCTAGGATTCACTACAAAAACTTGCTAATAACGATAAGGCCGACCGTATACAATAAACAACGAAATAAGGAAATACATTGGCGCAAAAGGTACATAGAGATAGCACGAATGATACATTAAAACAGAGCTTTGGTTATGTATTTTAATGTTTCAATCATAATTTCATAACAATCTACGTAAAACAAACGGTAAACATGTAATGTTGTTAATTTCAAGGAATTAGTAATATTGTGAAACATAAAGAATCATACTAAAGTCGGTTTCAAAAGAAGACATGTATCATATGTTCAAAAACTTTGGGAATCATACAACCATATAGGCTTTGTTTGCTTAGAAATTCATCATGAAGATTAACATATTTGACTTGGATACATTATAATGCGATACTCAAAAAAATTAAACCAATTCGTCTAAAACAACGAGCGAAACTTGAACCAAATCCGAATTTACTTGTGCCCACAATTGATCTACTTAATAATAAGATGTTGCTTTTGAGAAACTGCCGCAACTATTACCCATTATTTGATCATTCTTGTTTATGCATAATATAACATTTTATTATCAGCGCAAAGTGAGGCGTGTGACGTGTTTGTGTAAAAAAACTACCACATTTTTTTGGCAATATTATCGAAAATGACTGTTACGTATAGGAAACTAACTAGTTTATATATTAGGCAAGCTGTAAACAACCATTTCATTTTAAGGTCCTAAGAAATTATATTCAATTTAAAACGCACATCATATCAAATTGTGAATTAAATTGATTTCTTAAAACTCTGCGTTGATGTTTTTCTTGTATAATTGTGAATTTCTATTCAATTTACACCGCATAACAACAATGAATTGTGGATTTTTTTGTCACGTATAGAAAAACACTACACAAAACAATTCACGAATGTAAAAATATTTTATTTGGATTAAATATGATTGTAGAAAAGGTTTATTGGTAAAAATGTTTTTTATTAAAGGTTTTTTCTTTAATTAAAAATATATTACATATTTGAAGGCGTTACATATTTGAAGGCATTATGCCTTAAATACTTTTACTGATTGAAGCAACACTGCGTCTTCAAGGAGACGGAGATGGTGAATGAGTCAGTACAAGGCAGTTGTTCCAAGTCTTAATACTTTTTTGTATGATTGTATTCTGATCCATGTTTATGAACTGTGAACGTTCTAATGTCCTTTGAACCAATGCGGAGTGGCACTCTTTTCCTAATACAAGCAGTTCACCGCAACACTTTTTTGTAACGCTCCCGGTTTTGAATATATAATCAAAGACTTCCCAAACACAAGGCATGCTCATTTTAGCTTCACAATTATTTTTCAAAATAAACTGGTCATTCTCCTTTGTAGCAATCACCACGCCACTAGTTACGAATAAAACCACCAATAAAGAATAAACATTGAGTCTTGTCATTGTAGGTTAGAACTGTGTTGCTTCTGTATTATGGTTCGTAAGATTAATTTCGAACAAGATTTGTTATCAAGAAAACTATCATTTATAAGCAGAGAAAAAGCTCATAAGAATGAGATGCGTTACTATAAAAGAAAACATTTTATATTTCACGTTAATCGTCTTTAATGGTAATTATTATACGGCAACGTAATAATTTAATGGCATGTATTTGTCCATGATTTAATATTCTACGATATTTATTGAAAAACAGATTGAGGTCCTACAATGAAGCTTACATCATCTCTAGGCTTCACTACAAAAACTTGCTAAGAATGATAAGGTCGACCGTATACAATAAACAACGAAATAAGGAAATACATTGGCGCAAAAGGTACATAGAGATAGCACGAATGATACATTAAAACAGAGCTTTGGTTATGTATTTTAATGATTCAATCATAATTTCATAACAATCTACGTAAAACAAACGGTAAACATGTAATGTTGTTAATTTCATGGAATTAGTAATATTGTGAAACATAAAGAATCATACGAAAGTCGGTTTCAAAAGAAGACATGCATCATATGTTCAAAAACTTTGGGAAACATACAACCATATAGGCTTTGTTTGCTTAGAAATTCATCATGAAGATTATCATATTTGACTTGGATACATTATAATGCGATACTCAAAAAAATTAAACCAATTCGTCTAAAACAACGAGCGAAACTTGAACCAAATCTGAATTTACTTGTGCCCACAATTGATCTACTTAATAATAAGATGTTGCTTTTGAGAAACTGCCTCAACTATTACCCATTATTTGATCATTCTTGTTTATGCATAATATAACATTTTATTATCAGCGCAAAGTGAGGCGTGTGACGTGTTTATGTAAAAAAACTACCACATTTTTTTGGCAATATTATCGAAAATGACTGTTACGTATAGGAAACTAACTAGTTTATATATTAGGCAAGCTGTAAACAACCATTTCATTTTAAGGTCCTAAGAAATTATATTCAATTTAAAACGCACATCATATCAAATTGTGAATTAAATTGATTTCTTAAAACTCAGCGTTGATGTTTTTCTGGTATAATTGTGAATTTCTATTCAATTTACACCGCATAACAAGCATGAATTGTGGATTTTTTTGTCACGTATAGAAAAACACTACACAAAACAATTCACGAAGGTAAAAAATATATTATTTGGATTACATATGATTGTAGAAAAGGTTTATTGGTAAAAATGTTTTTTGTTAAAGGTTTTTTCTTTAATTAAAAATATATTACATATTTGAAGGTGTTACATATTTGAAGGCATTATGCCTTAAATACTTTTACTGATTGAAGCAACACTGCCTCTTCAAGGAGACGGAGATAGTGAATGAGTCAGTACAAGGCAGTTGTTCCAAGTCTTAATACTTTTTTGTATGATTTTATTCAGATCCATGTTTATGAACTGTGGACGTTCTAATGTCCTTTGAACCAATGCGGAGTGGCACTCTTTTCCTAATACAAGGAGTTCACCGCAACACTTTTTTGTAACGCTCCCTGTTTTGAATATATTATCAAAGACTTCCCAAACACAAGGCATGCTCATTTTAGCTTCCCAATTATTTTTCAAAATAAACTGGTCATTCTCCTTTGTAGCAATCACCGCGCCACTAGTTATAAATAAAACCACCAAGAAAGAATAAACACTGAGTCTTGTCATTGTAGGTTAGAACTGTGTTGCTTCTGTATTATGGTTCGTAAGATTAATTTCGAACAAGATTTGTTATCAAGAAAACTATCATTTATAAGCAGAGTTAAAAGCTCATAAGAATGAGATGCGTTACTATAAAAGAAAACATTTTATATTTCACGTTAATCCTCTTTAATGGTAATTATTATACGGCAACGTAATAATTTAATGGCATGTATTTGTTCACGATTTAATATTCTACAATATTTATTAAAAACAGATTGAGGTCCTATAATGAAGCTTACATCATCTCTAGGCTTCACTACAAAAACTTGCTAAGAACGATAAGGCCGACTGTATACAATAAACAACGAAATAAGAAAATATATTGGCGCAAAAGGTACATAGAGATAGCACGAATGATATATTAAAACAGAGCTTTGCTTATGTATGTTAATGTTTCAATCATAATTTCATAACAATCTACGTAAAACAAACGGTAAACGTGTAATGTTGTTAATTTCATGGAATTAGTAATATTGTAAAACATAAAGAATCATACTAAAGTCTGTTTCAAAAGAAGACATGCATCATATGTTCAAAAACTTTGGGAAACATACAACCATATAGGCTTTGTTTGCTTAGAAAATCATCATGAAGATTAACATATTTGACTTGGATACATTATAATGCGATACTCAAAAAAATTAAACCAATTCGTCTAAAACAACGAGCGAAACTTGAACCAAATCCGAATTTACTTGTGCCCACAATTGATCTACTTAATAATAAGATGTTGCTTTTGAGAAACTGCCGCAACTATTACCCATTATTTGATCATTCTTGTTTATGCATAATATAACATTTTATTATCAGGGCAAAGTGAGGCGTGTGACGTGTTTGTGTAAAAAAAACTACCACATTTTTTTGGCAATATTATCGAAAATGATTGTTACGTATAGGAAAATAACTAGTTTAGATATTAGGCAAGCTGTAAACAACCATTTCATTTTAAGGTCCTAAGAAATTATATTCAATTTACAACGCACATCATATAAAATTTTGAATTAAATTGATTTCTTAAAACTCAGCGTTGATGTTTTTCTTGTATAATTGTGAATTTCTATTCAATTTACACCGCATAACAAGCATGAATTGTGGATTTTTTTGTCACGTATAGAAAAACACTACACAAAACAATTCACGAAGGTAAAAATATATTATTTGGATTAAATATGATTGTAGAAAAGGTTTATTGGTAAAAATGTTTTTTATTAAAGGTTTTTTCTTTAATTAAAAATATATTACATATTTGAAGGCGTTACATATTTGAAGGCATTATGCCTTAAATACTTTTACTAATTGAAGCAACACTGCGTCTTCAAGGAGACAGAGATAGTGAATGAGTCAGTACAAGGCACTTGTTCCAAGTCTTAATACTTTTTTGTATGATTGTATTCTGATCCATGTTTATGAACTGTGGATGTTCTAATGTCCTTTGAACCAATGCGGAGTGGCACTCTTTTCCTAATACAAGGAGTTCACCGCAACACTTTTTTGTAACGCTCCCTGTTTTGAATATATTATCAAAGACTTCCTAAACACAAGGCATGCTCATTTTAGCTTCACAATTATTTTTCAAAATAAACTGGCCATTCTCCTTTGTAGCAATCACCGCGCCACTAGTTATAAATAAAACCACCAAGAAAGAATAAACACTGAGTCTTGTCATTGTAGGGTAGAACTGTGTTGCTTCTGTATTATGGTTCGTAAGATTAATTTCGAACAAGATTTGTTATCAAGAAAACTATCATTTATAAGCAGAGTTAAAAGCTCATAAGAATGAGATGCGTTACTATAAAAGAAAACATTTTATATTTCACGTTAATCGTCTTTAATGGTAATTATTATACGGCAACGTAATTATTTAATGGCATGTATTTGTCCACGATTTAATATTCTACGATATTTATTGAAAAACAAATTGAGGCCCTACAATGAATCCTACATCATCTCTAGGCTTCACTACAAAAACTTGCTAAGAGCGATAAGGCCGACTGTATACAATAAACAACGAAGTAAGGAAATACATTGGCGCAAAAGGTACATAGAGATAGCACGAATGATATATTAAAACAGAGCTTTGCTTATGTATGTTAATGTTTCAATCATAATTTCATAACAATCTACGTAAAACAAACGGTAAACATGTAATGTTGTTAATTTCATTGAATTAGTAATATTGTGAAACATAAAGAATCATACTAAAGTCTGTTTCAAAAGAAGACATGCATCATATGTTTAAAAACTTTCGGAAACATACAACCATATAGGCTTTGTTTGCTTAGAAATTCATCATGAAGATTAACATATTTGACTTGGGTACATTATAATGCGATACTCAAAAAAATTAAACCAATTCGTCTAAAACAACGAGCGAAACTTGAACTAAATCCGAATTTACTTGTGCCCACAATTGATCTACTTAATAATAAGATGTTGCTTTTGAGAAACTGCCGCAACTATTACCCATTATTTGATCATTCTTGTTTATGCATAATATAACATTTTATTATCAGCGCAAAGTGATGTGTGTGACGTGTTTGTGTAAAAAAAACTACCACATTTTTTTGGCAATATTATCGAAAATGACTGTTACGTACAGGAATCTAACTAGTTTAGATATTAGGCAAGCTGTAAACAACCATTTCATTTTAAGGTCCTAAGAAATTATATTCAATTTACAACGCACATCATATAAAATTGTGAATTAAATTGATTTCTTAAAACTCAGCGTTGATGTTTTTCTTGTATAATTGTGAATTTCTATTCAATTTACACCGCATAACAAGCATGAATTGTGGATTTTTTTGTCACGTATAGAAAAACACTACACAAAACAATTCACGAAGGTAAAATATATTATTTGGATTAAATATGATTGTAGAAAAGGTTTATTGGTAAAAATGTTTTTTAATAAAGGTTTTTTCTTTAATTAAAAATATATTACATATTTGAAGACGTTACATATTTGAAGGCATTATGTCTTAAATACTTTTAATGATTGAAGCAACACTGCGTCTTCAAGGAGACGGAGATGGTGAATGAGTCAGTACAAGGCAGTTGTTCCAAGTCTTAATACTTTTTTGTATGATTGTATTCCGATCCATGTTTATTAACTGTGGACGTTCTAATGTCCTTTGAACCAATGCGGAGTGGCACTCTTTTCCTAATACAAGGAGTTCACCGCAACACTTTTTTGTAAAGCTCCTTGTTTTGAATATATTATCAAAGACTTCCCAAACACAAGGCATGCTCATTTTAGCTTCACAATTATTTTTCAAAATAAACTGGTCATTCTCCTTTGTAGCAATCACCGCGCCACTAGTTATAAATAAAACCACCAAGAAAGAATAAACACTGAGTCTTGTCATTGTAGGTTAGAACTGTGTTGCTTCTGTATTATGGTTCGTAAGATTAATTTCGAACAAGATTTGTTATCAAGAAAACTATCATTTATAAGCAGAGTTAAAAGCTCATAAGAATGAGATGCGTTACTATAAAAGAAAACATTTTATATTTCACGTTAATCGTCTTTAATGGTAATTATTATACGGCAACGTAATAATTTAATGGCATGTATTTGTCCACGATTTAATATTCTACGATATTTATTGAGAAACAGATTGAGGTCCTACAATGAAGCTTGCATCATCTCTAGGCTTCACTACAAAAACTTGCTAAGAACGATAAGGCCAACTATATACAATAAACAACGAAATACATTGGCGCAAAAGGTACATAGAGATAGTACGAATGATATATTAAAACAGAGCTTTGGTTATGTATTTTAATGTTTCAATCATAATTTCATAATAATCTACGTAAAACAAACGGTAAACATGTAATGTTGTTAATTTCATGGAATTAGTAATGTTGTGAAACATAAAGAATCACACTAAAGTCGGTTTCAAAAGAAGACATGCATCATATGTTCAAAAACTTTGGGAAACATACAACCATATAGGCTTTGTTTGCTTAGAAATTAATCATGAAGATTAACATATTTGACTTGGATACATTATAATGCGATACTCAAAAAAATTAAACCAATTCGTCTAAAACAACGAGGGAAACTTGAACCAAATCCGAATTTACTTGTGCCCACAATTGATCTACTTAATAATAGGATGTTGCTTTTGAGAAACTGCCGCAACTATTACCCATTATTTGATCATTCTTGTTTATACATAATATAACATTTTATTATCAGCGCAAAGTGAGGCGTGTGACGTGTTTGTGTAAAAAAACTACCACATTTTTTTGGCATTATTATCGAAAATGACTGTTACGTATAGGAAACTAACTAGTTTAGATATTAGGCAAGCTGTAAACAACCATTTTATTTTAAGGTCTTAAGAAATTATATTCAATTTACAACGCACATCATATAAAATTGTGAATTAAATTGATTTCTTAAAATTCAGGGATGATGTTTTTCTTGTATAATTGTGAATTTCTATTCAATTTACACCGCATAACAAGCATGAATTGTGGATTTTTTTGTCACGTATAGAAAAACACTACACAAAACAATTCACGAAGGTAAAAATATATTATTTGGATTAAATATGATTGTAGAAAAGGTTTATTGGTAAAAATGTTTTTTATTAAAGGTTTTTTCTTTAATTAAAAATATATTACATATTTGAAGGCGTTACATATTTGAAGGCATTATGTCTTAAATACTTTTACTGATTGAAGCAACACTGCGTCTTCAAGGAGACGGAGATGGGGAATGAGTCCGTAAGGCAGTTGTTCCAAGTCTTAATACTTTTTTGTATGATTGTATTCCGATCCATGTTTATGAACTGTGGACGTTCTAATGTCCTTTGAACCAATGCGGAGTGGCACTCTTTTCCTAATAAAAGGAGTTCACCGCAACACTTTTTTGTAACGCTCCCTGTTTTGAATATATTATCAAAGACTTCCCAAACACAAGGCATGCTCATTTTAGCTTCACAATTATTTTTCAAAATAAACTGGTCATTCTCCTTTGTAGCAATCACCGTGCCACTAGTTACGAATAAAACCACCAAGAAAGAATAAACACGGAGTCTTGTCATTGTAGGTTAGAACTGTGTTGCTTCTGTATTATGGTTCGTAAGATTAATTTCGAACAAGATTTGTTATTGATGAGTGCTCAATTATGACATATTTCATTTGTTATTTTTCTAGCTATTGGGACTTCTTGCTGCTTAATACATGTTGTTTTCGTTACATTTTGTGCAGGGACCCAATTCTAGAAATAACAGTGAAAATGAGGCATTTCTGCAGTTTTTATTATAATCCTGTCATGACTGGCATCATGGGCACGACACCGGGTACGACGCGTCTGACGTGGCAGTGACGTGGCAGTGACGTGGCGACTTCTAGAAGCTTCTGGAACGTTCTGAGAGAGAGCTTATCAGCTTATCCGATTAGATTCCTGCATTTAAATTTTAAAACATTTGAAATGTTTTATCTTTTGTTTATTATTTTAAATTATTTTATCACTTTATCTTTGTAAATCTAAGCCTATAAATACCACCCTTGGTAAAGGCTTAGAGCCATCCATCCATCAATCATTTTAGTTTTTGTCTTTGTAAACATTTTTAGTTTTAATTCAAGTTCTTTTCCTTTATTTTTTTATTTCATTTATTTTATGTTATTTATTTATTTTTCCAAAACCAAGTTAAGCATGATAATCAATATCATGCTTAGCTAAATTTCTTGAGCCAAGAGTTAGCCAAATCAATTCTAATCGTGAGAATTGAACATTGCCTAAATTCCTTCGGGAATACATTTTTATCTTTCTGTTTAGATAGTTTGGCAATCGGCCTTACTAAAGTTTTTAATCGTTTTTCAAATCAAAAGAGCTCGTTGATCTGGAATCGTTTAAAGACATAGTTGGGAGGAAGGATCGGCCTGTGGTAATTTCGACTTCCTGTGAACACTCTTAGCGGCGGTCCGCTAAGGAAAGATAAAATCAGAAGCGATTCTACTTTTAGACAATTTCTGAGTCGGGCTTTTCCTGCTTTCAAAACTAAACACTTTAACGACGATAGACGTGGCTAATTTGTTTAAGAATCAACCTTCGAAGATAGTCTTGGGAGAATTGGTTACTCGAGAGAAAAGCAAGTTGCGACGGGTTGGGCCTCGCAGACTGTAACCGACATGATCCCCGAAGTAAAAATCTATTTCAATGATCGAAGGAATTGACAAGGCTAACTCGAGGCTAATTTGCACATTTGGTTTTTTCTATTATTTTCCTTAATTCTTGCATTTTATTTTTTTTACTTCATTCGAAATCAAATATCACCCCCTTTTTTTATTTCCTTGCAGATATTCCTGGGATTTCGGATTCAACAAATTCAAGTCAACAATTCCAGCTAATCTCCCTGCGGATCGACCCTCTTTCCCTATACTTATTCAATTTCTTTATTTTATTTTTAGTCGAAAGAGGTTAATTATTTATTTATTTTTGACCGGTTAAACGACGACTCGTCAAAATTGGCGCCGTTGCCGGGGAGATTTATTTTCGGCAATTTTTGACTGATTTTGTTTTATTTTATGACCAGGAAGAATCTGGGAACTTTAGCTCCATATAACCCGGAAATCGAGGCAAGCGCTCGTAGAACTCACGGCGAAACCCTTCGACGAAAGAAGCAACAAAGCACACGACAACCCGAACAAGAATCCACCTCCGAATCTACACCAATCGAAGAACCTACACAGGAACCAGAACTGATGGTGGAACAAACGATTAGAGAGTTGAACGCAGCCCCTACTGTGCAACAACCCCTTTGTATCGCCTTTCCTCACGGTGATACCCCATTCCAGCTTAAAACGGGCCTAATTCACCTACTCCCTACCTTTAACGGCCTACCTACTGAAAGCCCACACAAGCATCTTGCCGAATTTCACATGGTGTGCAGCAGCATGAAACCGCAAGGAGTTTCGGAGGATCAGATAAAACTAAGGGCTTTTCCTTTTTCCTTAGCCGGAATGGCTAAAGAATGGTTATTTTATTTACCTCCGAATTCTATTAATACATGGGCTGATCTTTCTCGTGTTTTCCTTGACAGGTATTTCCCTGCAGCAAAAGCGACTGAACTTAGGCGAAGCATTTTGGGTATCCAACAAACGCATGACGAGTCCTTATACGATTATTGGGAAAGATTCAAAAAGTTGTGCGCGAGTTGTCCGCAACATAACTTATCCGAGCAAACACTCCTTCAATATATCTATGAAGGAATGTTGCCGATGGATAAGAAAATGATAGATGCAGCAAGCGGTGGTGCGCTTGTCAACTTGAACCCCGAAAATGCTCGAAATCTGATATCTACGATGGCAGCGAATTCACAGAAATTTAATTCTGCGAGTGAACCCAACCGACGGGTTCACACAGTAAGCACAATTTCATTAGAAAATAAAATTGATAACTTGACTAATATTGTGCATTCACTTGTTTCAGGGAAATTAGGAGCTGCCAAAGTTTGTGGAGTTTGTACCATGTCCGATCATGTAACTGATCTATGTCCCTTACTCCAAGATCCATCTAGTGCCCAAGTTAACGCCATACACAACTTTCCCGGACCTCCCCAAAGACCCTATAACCCACATAGCAATACCTTCAATCCTGGTTGGAGAGATCACCCAAACTTGAGCTACGGTAATCAGAACCCAAATTACCAACCTAGGCAACAATCTCCCTACCAAAACCAAGCACCCCAAAAATCTTCGCTTGAGTCTATTGTTGAGAGATTGGCAGTTTCGCAGGAAAAATTCCAAACCCAAACACAATCCCACCTCCAACAAATCGACAAACAAATAAGCCAACTAGCTCAAGCCGTTAGCCGTATAGAATCCCAGGGAAAGTTACCATCCCAAACTGAAACCAACCCAAGGGAAAACGTTAGTGCGATAACTTTGCGTAGTGGAACGGTGATAACGCCTAAACCGCCCAAGCAAGATGAGCAAAAATCCGACGAGCAAGGCAACTCTTCGAAGGACCAAAATGAAAAGTCTCCACCCATTGCAGGTAACTCTAAATCCAATATTTCTGTTTCTACTTACGAACCTGTTCCTCCTTTTCCAGGTAGATTGGCGAAACGAGATAAAAAGGAGGAAGAGAAGGAAATTTTGGATGTATTCAAGAAAGTGGAAATTAATATTCCACTTCTTGATGTTATTCGAAAAGTGCCCAAATATGCAAGGTTCCTGAAGGACTTATGCACAAACCGAAGGCGATTGTCTGGGAATGAAAGAGTTAACCTTGGTGAGAACGTTTCGGCTATTCTTCAAAGACCATTGCCGCCAAAGTACAAGGATCAAGGTATGTTTGTGGTTCCTTGTAAAATTGGGAATGTTGGGATAAAAAGGGCGATGTGCGATTTAGGCGCATCTATCAACGTCATGTCGTTAAGCGTTTACAACAAAATTTCGACTGAACCATTGAAAGAAACGCGAGTGACGGTTCAATTAGCTGATCGATCAATCATCTACCCCGAGGGAGTACTAGAAAACATGTTGGTACAGGTAAAAAATCTCATTTTTCCTGCTGATTTTTACATTATTGACATGGAAAATGATCGCAGCAATAACGGATCCGAAATCTTGCTTGGCCGACCTTTCCTATCAACTGCGCATACAAAGATCGATGTCCGCGACGGCATCTTAACTATGGAATTTGATGGGGAAGTAGTTAAATTTGATATGTATAAAGCTATGAAGTATCCTGATTCAGTCGCAAGTTTAAATTTCGTTGATATTATAGATCCGTTAGCTAATGATTTGATCGAAACTGATTTGTGTTATGAATTTTGTAGGGAATTCGCAGATCTCGACGATAAAAACAAAGGCGAAATCATTTCAAATCTTTCTTCCCTTTCTAATTTTCGATTAATTCCAATTCGAACTAAACATTTTCCATCAATTTTGCAGGAACCCAAGCCAAGGTTGGAATGGTTTGATTACATATTTTTAGGAGACAACCAAACTTTGCCAAACATCATCCTGAGTAAGTTGTCGTCTTGGGAAGGAGGTAGAAGCTTAGCTGTTGTTTTGCGCACAAAAAGAAAGATGAAGGAAGACGTTAAAACGACGAGCGATGGACATTACCGCTTATTTGAAGAACTTGCTTTTGAAGAACAAAAAATTTAACAAAGGTCGTCGAGCTAAACGACGTTAAACAAAGCGCTAAATGGGAGGCAACCCATTCTTTTTTATTTTCATTAATTTAAATTTCCTTTCTTTTTATATTTTATTTATTTTCCTTTATTTTTCTTTTTCTAATTACCTTAATAATTTTTCTGCAGGATTTTTTTTCACACAGCAAGAACTCTTCGATCATAAGCTGCAGTCCCATTGAAAGTGGTGCACGATAGCAAAATCCCTTTCCACTTAATGGCTCATGATAGCAAACCCTTTCCAACCATTTTCAAAACCCATTGACCGGTTGCTTGGGAATAAAATAACGTAAGAATTGTTTTCAATTCCTTTCTTTATTTTCCCCCCTTTGAAACCTTTCCCCTTTTCCCTTTCTTTCTTTCCCGCAAAACCACCAAATCCCTAAAACACAACTCACTCAGCCGCAATGCCCCGCACCACGGGAAGCCCCCATTCCTACGGCTTCCACAACACCTCCGCCTTTACCCCCAACCATCGTCCGTCGTTCGCGTCTCTCCAACAGCACAGTCGATTCAGCCACGCCGACTCCACCATGCCCCACACCTCCTCCTCGCCGTGGTGGCCGACGACCAGCAACCATTCGACGGGTGCCCAAAAAAATGCTGAACCACCCTTCGCTGCACCCTCTTTCGCACATCCCGCAGCTCCGTTCAAAGCCTTCTGCCGCCGCCGATCCGAGCCACTCACAGTGCACCTTTCCCATCGACTCACTTTACATCCACGGGGAGTATCTTTTGCCCTTGTTTTCTATTTATTTCCTTAATTTTTTCTGAATTGGGGCAATTCATTTAAGTGAGGGGGAGGGTAAATTACAACTTGTCTGCTTGTTTGATAATATGTTTTGATTTTGATTAAACCTTAAGATGATTTTTTTTTCTGGCCATTGCATTATATCCAGCATGTTATAATTGTTCTAATGCTTAGGAATGATTGAATTGGAGCATTTTGATAATCAAATGATATGGGTAATCTACAGTTTGACATCTCTTTTAATTACTCTTGATAGTGTTAATTAAATTTCTCACTTAGCTTAATCAAATTAGCCCAATTTTGGTAAGACTTGAGCCTTGAGCATGCATTCTTCATATTATGCTTATTTCTTTTGCTTGAGAGTGTCATCCTGAATTTTAGGAATCTAGAACTTGTGGCTTGCTTACAATTCGAGACTACACTAAGAACGAGGTCTTTTAAAATGATTTAGGCATTAGGCTTTGAACCTTTTTCCTTCCCTTTCATTTTAATTTACCCTTTCTCATCGCCTAGTGAGCCTTTGTTAGCCTTACACCCCATTTCCTTGCTTAACCACTTTTTGATTGATCAAATACTAGAAACTATATTACTAGGCAAATAAGGAGCTGCAATTCGAATAAAGGGCATAATTCTTCGAAATGAAAAAAAAGAAAAAAAAACAGAATAAAGGAAGCAATTGCTTCGGAAAAAAAGAAAAGAAAAAAAAAATAAAAAACAGTTTCGAAAAGAAGAAAAAAATAGAAAGAAAAAATGTGTGTTTTGCTTGCCCATTTTTAGCTCCTTTTTAATGTCTTCACTGCTTATGTTTGAAATATCTTGCTTTGATCATCTTCTTTTTCTTTCCATCTTTCTACCTTTTTTCTCTAAACCCTCATTACACCTTGAAGACCTAATGATTTTTGCACCTTGATTCTAATAAAGTAGTGGAGAATTGAACTTGTTACAAGCCTATGGAAACCTTTATTCATGATTGACTTTGAGTGTTTCTGCTTCAAATTTACCTTTAAAACACTTTGAGTGCTCTTGAGTGTATCTTGGTGAGGATTAAGACTAGGCTAAGATTTGATTAATGCATGATAGGTAATTGAAAAGGATAAGGACTGATCTTTGCTCGCATCCATTTGGTTTGATAATGTTCTCTTTCATGATACTCCAATTGCGCTAGAACTCTTATGATTATGTTTGATGCATGTAATGGCTTGAGAAATGCATTCTTGGGTTTATAATTTTTTCGGACATACTTGAGGACAAGTATGAGACAAGTGAGGGGGAATTTGATGAGTGCTCAATTATGACATATTTCATTTGTTATTTTTCTAGCTATTGGGACTTCTTGCTGCTTAATACATGTTGTTTTCGTTACATTTTGTGCAGGGACCCAATTCTAGAAATAGCAGTGAAAATGAGGCATTTCTGCAGTTTTTATTATAATCCTGTCATGACTGGCATCATGGGCACGACACCGGGTACGACGCGTCTGACGTGGCAGTGACGTGGCAGTGACGTGGCGACTTCTAGAAGCTTCTGGAACGTTCTGAGAGAGAGCTTATCAGCTTATCCGATTAGATTCCTGCATTTAAATTTTAAAACATTTGAATTGTTTTATCTTTTGTTTATTATTTTAAATTATTTTATCAATTTATCTTTGTAAATCTAAGCCTATAAATACCACCCTTGGTAAAGGCTTAGAGCCATCCATCCATCAATCATTTTAGTTTTTGTCTTTGTAAACATTTTTAGTTTTAATTCAAGTTCTTTTCCTTTATTTTCTTATTTCATTTATTTTATGTTATTTATTTATTTTTCCAAAACCAAGTTAAGCATGATAATCAATATCATGCTTAGCTAAATTTCTTGAGCCAAGAGTTAGCCAAATCAATTCTAATCGTGAGAATTGAACATTGCCTAAATTCCTTCGGGAATACATTTTTATCTTTCTGTTTAGATAGTTTGGCAATCGGCCTTACTAAAGTTTTTAATCGTTTTTCAAATCAAAAGAGCTCGTTGATCTGGAATCGTTTAAAGACATAGTTGGGAGGAAGGATCGGCCTGTGGCAATTTCGACTTCCTGTGAACACTCTTAGCGGCGGTCCGCTAAGGAAAGATAAAATCAGAAGCGATTCTACTTTTAGACAATTTCTGAGTCGGGCTTTTCCTGCTTTCAAAACTAAACACTTTAACGACGATAGACATGGCTAATTTGTTTAAGAATCAACCTTCGAAGATAGTCTTGGGAGAATTTGTTACTCGAGAGAAAAGCAAGTTGCGACGGGTTGGGCTCGCAGACTGTAACCGACATGATCCCCGAAGTAAAAATCTATTTCAATGATCGAAGGAATTGACAAGGCTAACTCGAGGCTAATTTGCACATTTGGGTTTTTCTATTATTTTCTTTAATTCTTGCATTTTATTTTTTTTACTTCATTCGAAATCAAATATCACCCCCTTTTCTTATTTCCTTGCAGATATTCCAGCTAATCTCCCTGCGGATCGACCCTCTTTCCCTATACTTATTCAATTTCTTTATTTTATTTTTAGTCGAAAGAGGTTAATTATTTATTTATTTTTGACCGGTTAAACGACGACTTGTCAGTTATCAAGAAAACTACCATTTATAAGCAGAGTTAAAAGCTCATAAGAATGAGATGTGTTACTATAAAAGAAAACATTTTATATTTCACGTTAATCGTCTTTAATGGTAATTATTATACGGCAACGTAATAATTTAATGGCATGTATTTGTCCACGATTTAATATTCTACGATATTTATTGAAAAACATATTGAGGTCCTACAATGAAGCTTACATCATCTCTAGGCTTCACTACAAAAACTTGCTAAGAACAATAAGGCCGACTGTATACAATAAACAACGAAATAAGGAAATACATTGGCGCAAAAGGTACATAGAGATAGCACGAATGATATATTAAAACAGAGGTTTGGTTATGTATTTTAATGTTTCAATCATAATTTCATAACAATCTACGTAAAACAAACGGTAAACATGTAATGTTGTTAATTTCATGGAATTAGTAATATTGTGAAACATAAAGAATCATACTAAAGTCGGTTTCAAAAGAAGACATGCATCATATGTTCAAAATCTTTGGGAACCATACAACCATATAGGCTTTGTTTGCTTAGAAATTCATCATGAAGATTAACATATTTGACTTGGATACATTATAATGCGATACTCAAAAAAATTAAACCAATTCGTCTAAAACAACGAGCGAAACTTTAACCAAATCGGAATTTACTTGTGCCCACAATTGATCTACTTAATAATAAGATGTTTCTTTTGAGAAACTGCCTCAACTATTACCCATTATTTGATCATTCTTGTTTATGCATAATATAACATTTTATTATCAGCGCAAAGTAAGGCGTGTGACGTGTTTGTGTAAAAAAACTACCACGTTTTTTTGGCAATATTATCGAAAATGACTGTTACGTAGAGGAAACTAACTAGTTTATAAATTAGGCAAGCTGTAAACAACCATTTCATTTTAAGGTCCTAAGAGATTATATTCAATTTACAACACACATCATATAAAATTGTGAATTAAATTGATTTCTTAAAACTCAGCGTTGATGTTTTTCTTGTATAATTGTGAATTTCTATTCAATTTAAACCGCATAACAAGCATGAATTGTGGATTTTTTTGTCACGTATAGAAAAACACTACACAAAACAATTCACGAAGGTAAAAATATATTATTTGGATTAAATATGATTGTAGAAAAGGTTTATTGGTAAAAATGTTTTTTATTAAAGGTTTTTTCTTTAATTAAAAATATATTACATATTTGAAGGCGTTACAAATTTGAAGGCATTATGCCTTAAATACTTTTACTGATTGAAGCAACACTGCGTCTTCAAGGAGACGGAGATGGTGAATGAGTCAGTACAAGGCAGTTGTTCCAAGTCTTAATACTTTTTGTATGATTGTATTCCGATCCATGTTTATGAACTGTGGACGTTCTAATGTCCTTTGAACCAATGCGGAGTGGCACTCTTTTCCTAATACAAGGAGTTCACTGCAACATTTTTTTGTAATGCTCCCTGTTTTGAATATATTATCAAAGACTTCCCAAACACAAGGCATGCTCATTTTAGCTTCACAATTATTTTTCGAAATAAACTGGTCATTCTCCTTTGTAGCAATCACCGCGCCACTAGTTACAAATAAAACCACCAAAAAAGAATAAACACTGAGTCTTGTCATTGTAGGTTAGAACTGTGTTGCTTCTGTATTATGGTTCGTAAGATTAATTTCGAACAAGATTTGTTATCAAGAAAACTATCATTTATAAGCAGAGTTGAAAGCTCATAAGAATGAGATGCGTTAATATAAAAGAAAACATTTTATATTTCACGTTAATCGTCTTTAATGGTAATTATTATACGGCAACGTAATAATTTAATGGCATGTATTTGTCCACGATTTAATATTCTACGATATTTATTGAAAAATAGATTGAGGTCCTACAATGAAACTTACATCATCTCTAGGCTTCACTACAAAAACTTGCTAAGAACGATAAGGCCGACTGTATACAATAAACAACGAAATAAGGAAATACATTGGCGCAAAAGGTACATAGAGATAGCACGAATGATATATTAAAAAAGAGCTTTGGTTATGTATTTTAATGTTTCAATCATAATTTCATAGCAATCTACGTAAAACAAACGGTAAACATGTAATGTTGTTAATTTCATGGAATTAGTAATATTGTGAAACATAAAGAATCATACTAAAGTCGGTTTCAAAAGAAGACATGCATCATATGTTCAAAAACTTTGGGAAACATACAACCATATAGGCTTTGTTTGCTTAGAAATTCATCATGAAGATTAACATATTTGACTTGGATACATTATAATGCGATACTCAAAAAAAATTAAACCAATTCGTCTAAAACAACGAGCGAAACTTGAACCAAATTCGAATTTACCTATGCCCACAATTGATCTACTTAATAATAAGATGTTGCTTTTTGAGAAACTGCCGCAACTATTACCCATTATTTGATCATTCTTGTTTATGCATAATATAACATTTTATTATCAGCGCAAAGTGAGGCGTGTGAGGCGTTTGTGTAAAAAAACTACCACATTTTTTTGGCAATATTATCGAAAATGACTGTTACGTATAGGAAACTAACTAGTTTAGATATTAGGCAAGCTGTAAACAACCATTTCATTTTAAGGTCCTAAGAAATTATATTCAATTTACAACGCACATCATATAAAATTGTGAATTAAATTGATTTCTTAAAAGTCAGCGTTGATGTTTTTCTTGTATAATTGTGAATTTCTATTCAATTTACACCGCATAACAAGCATGAATTGTGGATTTCTTTGTCACGTATAGAAAAACACTACACAAAACAATTCACGAAGGTAAAAATATATTATTTGGATTAAATATGATTGTAGAAAAGGTTTATTGGTAAAAATGTTTTTTATTAAAGGTTTTTTCTTTAATTAAAAATATATTACATATTTGAAGGCGTTACATACTTGAAGGCATTATGTCTTAAATACTTTTACTGATTGAAGCAACATTATGCTTCAAGGAGACGGAGATGGTGAATGAGTCAGTACAAGGCAGTTGTTCCAAGTCTTAATACTTTTTTGTATGATTGTATTATGATCCATGTTTATGAACTGTGGACGTTCTAATGTCCTTTGAACCAATGCGGAGTGGCACTCTTTTCCTAATACAAGGAGTTCACCGCAACACTTTTTTGTAACGCTCCCTGTTTTGAATATATTATCAAAGACTTCCCAAACACAAGGCATGCTCATTTTAGCTTCACAATTATTTTTCAAAATAAACTGGTCATTCTCCTTTGTAGCAATCACCGCGCCACTAGTTACGAATAAAACCACCAAGAAAGAATAAACATTGAGTCTTGTCATTGTAGGTTAGAACTGTGTTGCTTCTGTATTATGGTTCGTAAGATTAATTTCGAACAAGATTTGTTATCAAGAAAACTATCATTTATAAGCAGAGTTAAAAGCTCATAAGAATGATATGCGTTACTATAAAAGAAAACATTTTATATTTCACATTAATCGTCTTTAATGGTAATTATTATACGGCAACGTAATAATTTAATGGCATGTATTTGTCCACGATTTAATATTCTACGATATTTATTGAAAAACAGATTGAGGTCCTACAATGAAGCTTACATCATCTCTAGGCTTCACTACGAAAACTTGCTAAGAACGATAAGGCCGACTGTATACAATAAACAATGAAATACATTGGCGCAAAAGGTACATAGAGATAGCACGAATGATATATTAAAACATAGCTTTGGTTATGTATTTTAATGTTTCAATCATAATTTCATAACAATCTACGTAAAACAAACGGTAAACATGTAATGTTGTTAATTTCAAGGAATTAGTAATATTGTGAAACATAAAGAATCATACTAAAGTCGGTTTCAAAAGAAGACATGCATCATATGTTCAAAAACTTTGGGAAACATACAACCATATAGGCTTTGTTTGCTTAGAAATTCATCATGAAGATTAACATATTTGACTTGGATACATTATAATGCGATACTCAAAAAAATTAAACCAATTCGTCTAAAACAACGAGCGAAACTTGAACCAAATCCGAATTTACTTGTGCCCACAATTGATCTACTTAATAATAAGATGTTACTTTTGAGAAACTGCCACAACTATTACCCATTATTTGATCATTCTTGTTTATGCATAATATAACATTTTATTATCAGCGCAAAGTGAGGCGTGTGATGTGTTTGTGTAAAAAAACTACCACATTTTTTTGGCAATATTATCGAAAATGACTGTTACGTATAGGAAACTAACTAGTTTAGATATTAGGCAAGCTGTAAACAACCATTTCATTTTAAGGTCCTAAGAAATTATATTCAATTTACAACGCACATCATATAAAATTGTGAATTAAATTGATTTCTTAAAAGTCAGCGTTGATGTTTTTCTTGTATAATTGTGAATTTCTATTCAATTTACACCGCATAACAAGCATGAATTGTGGATTTCTTTGTCACGTATAGAAAAACACTACACAAAACAATTCACGAAGGTAAAAATATATTATTTGGATTAAATATGATTGTAGAAAAGGTTTATTGGTAAAAATGTTTTTTATTAAAGGTTTTTTCTTTAATTAAAAATATATTACATATTTGAAGGCGTTACATACTTGAAGGCATTATGTCTTAAATACTTTTACTGATTGAAGCAACATTATGCTTCAAGGAGACGGAGATGGTGAATGAGTCAGTACAAGGCAGTTGTTCCAAGTCTTAATACTTTTTTGTATGATTGTATTATGATCCATGTTTATGAACTGTGGACGTTCTAATGTCCTTTGAACCAATGCGGAGTGGCACTCTTTTCCTAATACAAGGAGTTCACCGCAACACTTTTTTGTAACGCTCCCTGTTTTGAATATATTATCAAAGACTTCCCAAACACAAGGCATGCTCATTTTAGCTTCACAATTATTTTTCTAAATAAACTGGTCATTCTCCTTTGTAGCAATCACCGCGCCACTAGTTACGAATAAAACCACCAAGAAAGAATAAACATTGAGTCTTGTCATTGTAGGTTAGAACTGTGTTGCTTCTGTATTATGGTTCGTAAGATTAATTTCGAACAAGATTTGTTATCAAGAAAACTATCATTTATAAGCAGAGTTAAAAGCTCATAAGAATGATATGCGTTACTATAAAAGAAAACATTTTATATTTCACATTAATCGTCTTTAATGGTAATTATTATACGGCAACGTAATAATTTAATGGCATGTATTTGTCCACGATTTAATATTCTACGATATTTATTGAAAAACAGATTGAGGTCCTACAATGAAGCTTACATCATCTCTAGGCTTCACTACGAAAACTTGCTAAGAACGATAAGGCCGACTGTATACAATAAACAATGAAATACATTGGCGCAAAAGGTACATAGAGATAGCACGAATTATATATTAAAACATAGCTTTGGTTATGTATTTTAATGTTTCAATCATAATTTCATAACAATCTACGTAAAACAAACGGTAAACATGTAATGTTGTTAATTTCAAGGAATTAGTAATATTGTGAAACATAAAGAATCATACTAAAGTCGGTTTCAAAAGAAGACATGCATCATATGTTCAAAAACTTTGGGAAACATACAACCATATAGGCTTTGTTTGCTTAGAAATTCATCATGAAGATTAACATATTTGACTTGGATACATTATAATGCGATACTCAAAAAAATTAAACCAATTCGTCTAAAACAACGAGCGAAACTTGAACCAAATCCGAATTTACTTGTGCCCACAATTGATCTACTTAATAATAAGATGTTACTTTTGAGAAACTGCCACAACTATTACCCATTATTTGATCATTCTTGTTTATGCATAATATAACATTTTATTATCAGCGCAAAGTGAGGCGTGTGATGTGTTTGTGTAAAAAAACTACCACATTTTTTGGCAATATTATCGAAAATGACTGTTACGTATAGGAAACTAACTAGTTTAGATATTAGGCAAGCTATAAACAACCATTTCATTTTAAGGTCCTAAAAATTATATTCAATTTACAAACGCACAGCATATAAAATTTTGAATTAAATTGATTTCTTAAAACCCAACGTTGATGTTTTTCTTGTATAATTGTGAATTTCTATTCAATTTACACCGCATAACAAGCATGAATTGTGGATTTTTTTGTCACGTATAGAAAAACAGTACACAAAACAATTCACGAAGGTAAAAATATATTGTTTTGATTAAATATGATTGTAGAACAGGTTTATTGGTAAAAATGTTTTTTATTAAAGGTTTTTTCTTTAATTAAAAATATATTACATATTTGAAGGCGTTACATATTTGAAGGTATTATTTCATAAATACTTTTACTGATTGAAGCAACACTACGTCTTCAAGGAGACGGAGATGGTGAATGAGTCAGTACAAGGGAGTTGTTCCAAGTCTTAATACTTTTTTGTATGATTGTATTCGGATCCATGTTTTTGAACTGTGGACGTTCTAATGTCCTTTGAACCAATGCGGAGTGGCACTCTTTTCCTAATACAAGGAGTTCACCGCAACGCTTTTTGGTAACGCTCCCTGTTTTGATATATTATCAAAGACTTCCCAAACACAAGGCATGCTCATTTTAGCTTCACAATTATTTTTCAAAATAAACTGGTCATTCTCCTTTGTAGCAATCACCGCGCCACTAGTTACGAATAAAACCACCAAGAAAGAATAAACACACATCATATCATTGTAGGTTAGAACTGTGTTGCTTCTGTATTATGGTTCTTAAGATTAATTTCGAACAAGATTTGTTATCAAGAAAACTATAATTTATAAGCACAGTTAAAAGCTCGTAAGAATGAGATGCATTAATATAAAAGAAAACATTTTATATTTCACGTTAATCATCTTTAATAGCAATTATTATACGGCAACGAAATAATTTAATGGCATGTATTTGTCCACGATTTAATATTCTACGATATTTATTGAAAAACAGATTGAGGTCCTACAATGAAGCTTACATCATCTCTAGGCTTCACTACAAAAACTTGCTAAGAACGATAAGGCCGACTGTATACAATAAACAACGAAATAAGGAAATACATTGGCGCAAAAGGTACATCGAGATAGCACGAATGATATATTAAAACAGAGCTTTGGTTATGTATTTTAATGTTTCAATCATAATTTCATAACAATCTACGTAAAACAAACGGTAAACATGTAATGTTGTTAATTTCATTGAATTGGTAATATTGTGAAACATAAAGAATCATACTAAAGTCGGTTTCAAAAGAAGACATGCATCATATGTTCAAAAACTTTGGGAAACATACAACCATATAGGCTTTGTTTGCTTAGAAATTCATCATGAAGATTAACATATTTGACTTGGATACATTATAATGCGATACTCAAAAAAATTAAACCAATTCGTCTAAAACAACGAGCGAAACTTGAACCAAATCCGAATTTACTTGTGCCCACAATTGATCTACTTAATAATAAGATGTTACTTTTGAGAAACTGCCACAACTATTACCCATTATTTGATCATTCTTGTTTATGCATAATATAACATTTTATTATCAGCGCAAAGTGAGGCGTGTGATGTGTTTGTGTAAAAAAACTACCACATTTTTTGGCAATATTATCGAAAATGATTGTTACGTATAGGAAACTAACTAGTTTAGATATTAGGCAAGCTATAAACAACCATTTCATTTTAAGGTCCTAAAAATTATATTCAATTTACAAACGCACAGCATATAAAATTTTGAATTAAATTGATTTCTTAAAACCCAACGTTGATGTTTTTCTTGTATAATTGTGAATTTCTATTCAATTTACACCGCATAACAAGCATGAATTGTGGATTTTTTTGTCACGTATAGAAAAACAGTACACAAAACAATTCACGAAGGTAAAAATATATTGTTTTGATTAAATATGATTGTAGAACAGGTTTATTGGTAAAAATGTTTTTTATTAAAGGTTTTTTCTTTAATTAAAAATATATTACATATTTGAAGGCGTTACATATTTGAAGGTATTATTTCATAAATACTTTTACTGATTGAAGCAACACTACGTCTTCAAGGAGACGGAGATGGTGAATGAGTCAGTACAAGGGAGTTGTTCCAAGTCTTAATACTTTTTTGTATGATTGTATTCGGATCCATGTTTTTGAACTGTGGACGTTCTAATGTCCTTTGAACCAATGCGGAGTGGCACTCTTTTCCTAATACAAGGAGTTCACCGCAACGCTTTTTGGTAACGCTCCCTGTTTTGATATATTATCAAAGACTTCCCAAACACAAGGCATGCTCATTTTAGCTTCACAATTATTTTTCAAAATAAACTGGTCATTCTCCTTTGTAGCAATCACCGCGCCACTAGTTACGAATAAAACCACCAAGAAAGAATAAACACACATCATATCATTGTAGGTTAGAACTGTGTTGCTTCTGTATTATGGTTCTTAAGATTAATTTCGAACAAGATTTGTTATCAAGAAAACTATAATTTATAAGCACAGTTAAAAGCTCGTAAGAATGAGATGCATTAATATAAAAGAAAACATTTTATATTTCACGTTAATCATCTTTAATAGCAATTATTATACGGCAACGAAATAATTTAATGGCATGTATTTGTCCACGATTTAATATTCTACGATATTTATTGAAAAACAGATTGAGGTCCTACAATGAAGCTTACATCATCTCTAGGCTTCACTACAAAAACTTGCTAAGAACGATAAGGCCGACTGTATACAATAAACAACGAAATAAGGAAATACATTGGCGCAAAAGGTACATCGAGATAGCACGAATGATATATTAAAACAGAGCTTTGGTTATGTATTTTAATGTTTCAATCATAATTTCATAACAATCTACGTAAAACAAACGGTAAACATGTAATGTTGTTAATTTCATTGAATTGGTAATATTGTGAAACATAAAGAATCATACTAAAGTCGGTTTCAAAAGAAGACATGCATCATATGTTCAAAAACTTTGGGAAACATACAACCATATAGGCTTTGTTTGCTTAGAAATTCATAATGAAGATTAACATATTTGACTTGGATACATTATAATGCAGTACTAAAAAAAATTAAACCAATTCGTCTAAAACAACGAGCGAAACTTGAACCAAGTCCGAATTTACTTGTGCCCACAATTGATCTACTTAATAATAAGATGTTGCTTTTGAGAAACTGCCGCAACTATTACCCATTATTTGATCATTCTTGTTTATGCATAATATAACATTTTATTATCAGCGCAAAGTGAGGCGTGTGACGCGTTTGTGTAAAAAAACTACCACATTTTTTTGGCAATATTATCGAAAATGACTGTTACGTATAGGAAACTAACTAGTTTAGATATTAGGCAAGCTGTAAACAACCATTTCATTTTAAGGTCCTAAGAAATTATATTCAATTTACAACGCACATCATATAAAATTGTGAATTAAATTGATTTCTTAAAACTCAGCGTTGATGTTTTTCTTGTATAATTGTGAATTTCTATTCAATTTACACCGCATAACAAGCATGAATTGTGGATTTTTTTGTCACGTATAGAAAAACACTACACAAAACAATTCACGAAGGTAAAAATATATTATTTGGATTAAATATGATTGTAGAAAAGGTTTATTGGTAAAAATGTTTTTTATTAAAGGTTTTTTCTTTAATTAAAAATATATTACATATTTGAAGGCGTTACATATTTGAAGGCATTATGTCTTAAATACTTTTACTGATTGAAGCAACACTGCGTCTTCAAGGAGACGGAGATGGTGAATGAGTCAGTACAAGGCAGTTGTTCCAAGTCTTAATACTTTTTTGTATGATTGTATTCCGATCCATGTTTATGAACTGTGGACGTTCTAATGTCCTTTGAACCAATGCGGAGTGGCACTCTTTTCCTAATACAAGGAGTTCATTGCAACACTTTTTTGTAACACTCCCTGTTTTGAATATATTATCAAAGACTTCCCAAACAGAAGGCATGCTCACGTTAATCGTCTTTAATGGTAATTATTATACGGCAACGTAATAATTTAATGGCATGTATTTTGTAACCCCTAGACCCGCCTATGCGTTACAACGGATCCTAGGAAGCCACATTATGGTCACAAAGAGCGACCCACAATGAAAATACACATGAAAACATTTTTTCTTTCTCAAAACACTTATTAAACTGTAAAATCAACTTTTGTTTAAAATACAATTTCAGGAAAACATTTAAACACATAACAAAAATTTCAGAAAGTGCGTTACAGACTCTATCGCAAAACCATACGTGTCATACATGACATACATGCCCACTAACTATGCAATACCGTACTCCAGAGGCAACGCCGAGAGAACTCCGAACACTGATGTCAAACATTAGGTCATGATATTTTCTTTTAACCTGCGATGGTAAAAACAACGTGAGCTTGGGAAAGCTCAGTAATACAGAACTACCAAAAGATGCTATAAGCTCATGCAGACATATGGTAGGCATAACATTTTCATGATGTTTCAAGCAGTGATAGTCTTCTATTTCTGTTCTACTATTTCGAGGTTACATCATACTCAAGAATAATGGTATTTGTTATTTAATCAGACCTTGAGAATTAGACGGAAATTATATAGACTGGTTACGAGGTAGGAATCAGAGAGTTTGTCGTCTAGTGTGTTCCAATAAGTGCAGATAAACATACATAAGTACTTAACATCATATCATAAGAGCACATAACAGATTAAATGCAAATGTTCAATAATCATACAGAAGTTTACAAGAACTACCCTCCAACCTTACACCAATATGCAGTCCCCCAGAACTGCATCCATAAGGACTTACCCTAGGCCCGATGGGCATAGGTGCCACCTAAGGGGCTGCCTTAGGTCCATAAGGACTTACCCTAGGCCCGATGGGCATAGGTGCCACTCAAGGGGAGACCTTGAGTCCATAAGGACTTACCCTAGGCCCGATGGGCGTAGGTGCCACTCAAGGGGAGACCTTGAGTCCATAAGGATTTACCAGCTTGATCAGGGCTGTACCAACAGAGACTTCATAACATAACCCAACAATATACCCCAGATAGTAATCGGTGTTCAGATTCCAGACATGAGTAACATAATACATGTAACATACATATTTTATTCAGAGTATCAGAAACAGAAGTTCATGCTTTTGACAGATAAATGGGCATACTATCGAGCAGAACAGACATTTTCAGCCTTCATCATGCAAACAGATTGTACCATCATAGGTCAAACTAACATATCATACTAACAAATTCATCAAACAGTCAGACAATACCATCATAGATCAAACGATCACATACCAAGCATACAGATTGAGCAGACATATATTAGGTAGGCAGAGAATGTCATCATATATCAAGTTCATCAAACATAATATTATTCATGATCAAATAATTATACAATTCATTCAACAGAAGGGGAATCACACATAGAACACACTAGATGGAATATTTTATTTCCTGAAGATACTCGGCATTTACAGAAGGGGACGCATTAAACTTTTGACAATTTAGACGAATTTCCAAAACGAGGTTCCTATTAAAAAGGGGTTCGTAAAATGATTCATATTATGTATTCAAGAATTGGTACATCAAGATCTTAGGAAGTTTGGATATATCATGAGTACTTTAGTCATTTAAGCTTACAAGGGCATTATGGTCATTTTATCGTACATGGGCGTTTTGGTCATTTACACCAACGAGACATAAACAGTCGCTCAGGAAATTCTATTTACTCATCACTTTTCCAGTCATGCATTCAGAGATTTCTATGATAAGATCTTTTGCGATATCGGATACATCCATGGTTGTTCTGGTCACAATGGCCAACAAGGGCGTTTTGGTCATTTAAATATCAGAGGTGATTTTATAGTTTAGCCCAGTAATGATAAAATGACGATTTACAATAGTTAATATTTCCAGAAGTTTTTCAAGCCTCCAACTGTTCGAACTAACATATTCCTATCTTGCAGTACTAACCAACTCTTATATTAATATCAGGAGTGATTAACAGACATGAGCGTGCTTCCTAACACATAGGGGCAGTTTAGCCCTTAAAGTCTCTTTAGAATTCTCAGGGTTTCATCAAATGCATATTTGTATATTTTACTCAAGAGAGCATTTTAGTCATTTTGGAAATTGGGATAAATTCACCGTTTTTGTCAAATCTTACTATTTAGCACCTCTATCATTTACGTACTCAGTAGAGATTAAGTCATTTTAATTCCTTCGGCCCTTACAGACGGTTTACTCATTTTAGAACTTAAGGGTAAAATTGCTATTCTGATTAATTAAGAATTTCGGTGCTCGAAGGCACTACAGTCTTTTTGGTCATTACGATCATTTAGATTAATTCATTCCTTACTATCGTACGGATCAGCTTAAGAATACAACAAAAAATTCCAGTAATTTCACCTTTAGGCGTTATACCTTCATGTGTTATACAGAGCTTGGGGGAAATTCAAGTTTCTTTTAGTATCACACACATTTGAATAATGATGCCGAAGACTTTTCCAAAAGAACATACATCTTGGGTAGTGTAATTTGCATAATCATGTCGAATGCAGATTTTAAGTCATTTCCTTTATCAGAGGGATAGTTCAGTCATACTTATGCTCCAAGGGCATTTTCGTGATTTCATAATTAATATCTCTAACTCCGTATCCTGGGCCTCGATTCTTACGCACTGATGATTGAGTTGCGGATTAACTAAATTTAATATTAGAGCTTTTGATACCGTTAATTCATTAGTAATCTTATTCGGATAATTTGGTCTTATTAATATTCATACTTATTGCTCAAATCTGATTCGATTTTAGCAGAATTTACAGTACGACATCATAAGCATGCATGCGTTAACCGAATATCATCATGTTCATAAAGCATACAAGGGGTAGTAGTGTATTACCTTAGTTCCGAGCTATAATAGTTGATTCATGACACATCATTCGATCGCACTCGATCCCAAGATTCGGCGGCCCCCAACATTTCAAATTCAAGGATACCTTGATACCTTCAACGACATAGATTCACATTTCAGTCCTTATTCAGAGAGCTCTTAACCAAAATTAAATACATATATGAAATCTCAGATTCAAGGCCAGATTCGGAGGCTTTCGGGTTGGAATTTCGCAAAACGGTCTTCAAAATTGGACTCAAGACGTCGAAAAACATAAAATAGGAGTTTTCGGAAAATTTGACTTTTTGGTCAACGGTCAAAGTCAACGCTGACGTCAGCAGGTCAACGCTGACGTCAGCAGGTCAACGCTGACGTCAGCAGGTCAACAGGTTTGACTCATTGAGTCAACTCGAGTGAGCTGACTCACTGAGTCAACTCGGGCGAGCTGACTCACTAGTCGACTCGGGCAGATGGGTCGGGTCGGACGGGTCGGGTCAGACGGGTCGGGTCGGACAGATGGGTCGGGTCAAGCAGATGGGTTTGGGCTCAGTTTGGGCCGGGTGGTTCACTGAACCGGTTTACTTACCAATTCGAAAGCCTGCCGAAACTTCGCCGTGAAATCACACCGGAATGTCACCGGAGACTCCCAACAGCCTCGATTTCACCGGAAAAATAGAAAAAAAGCATGTTAAATCAACCCATACCATACGTGGCGAAATAAAGCCGGAATCGAGCCGGAATTTACCTAGAACGAAGGTGAACGGTCGAAAAACGCGTTGCTCTGATGAGGAGTTTGCCAGCGTCGGACGAGCAAGAGGTCAGCTGGGTTTTTCACAACTCGACGCGGTGAACTCAGCCGTACCAACGACAACACAAGGCGACGACGACATCGACGGAAAATTAAAAGAGATAGAGACGGCGATTAGGGTTTGTTATATCAAACCTTCAAACAAGTTTCCGCCGGCGATGGGCAGCTCGACAGCGCGCGTGACAGGCGGCTAAAGGGTCAGCGTGCGACGGTGCACCCACTGGTGGTGACGGTGACTTCCACTGGCGACGGAGACGGACGAATCTGGGAAAGAAAAATAGAGGGGGGCAGCCTTGGGTTCTTCACGAACCTTCAAGGCCTCCTCCACGACGGGCAACGACGTCTCACCGCGAGTGGCTGGTGGCCATGGGTTCGCTGCACGACGGCGGCGGTGTACAGTATGACGCGACGGTGACGGAGATCCGAGGGGTGGCCGGAACTAGGGTTGGGGAAAGCTTGAGAGGTTTCTAACATTATTTCCCTTAGTACCATTCGAATGGTATTCCAGATGGTAGGTGAGGAGTCAGATCTGAATAAATTTCAATGTAGCCACCGAAAAAGGGTATTATTAAACTAGGGTAATTCAAGACTAATAATAGTCCTAGCTTAGATGGCTAAGACAAAATCCTAGCATGCCAAGGGGAATGGGTTCGAGTCCCCTAGGCTGCAGAACCTCACCAACATTATTCATTTTTTTTACCTTAAAACTTGGGGTGTTACAACTCTCTCACCCTTAAAAGAAATTTCGTCCTCGAAATTTACCAGAGTCAGAGGAATAGAGAGACTGCTCTTTCATCTATTTTTTGGTACTAAAACTTTTCCATCAGAGCATCATTGTTTCTCGGGACGCTCAGATGGTCACGGATCAATTTGGTATCGTTTTGGTCACTCGGACTTACATTAGACCCAAAACCATCACATGACGCATGTTAACTCAATTGATTAAAGTTAAATACATGAATCCATACAGAACTTCATACGGAACCACACAAATACTGGTCTCATAACTGTTATTATTACGGCATACTCAGTCAAGACTACAAAACATTCTTGTCACCACAGAAGTCGATCATACAGTCCAAAGTACATCTTTCAGAATCTGAATTACTCTACTATGTTGACCATCAATTTACGGACGAACGATTGTGCGTGAAATTCATACGAGTACTCAAAGCCTCAACTAGGGTCCTCCAGAACCAGGATATAAACATCAAATTTAGTAAGTAGGATACATACGACGGTACATTGCGTCGTTTTTCCCCAAGATGTCTTTCTTCATATCGGTCAAGCATAACAAAGGTTTTAAACGGATATCACTTACCTTCAGTGTAATACTCTGATAATTGTTTCTTTCGTGCATAATAGAGTCACCATATAATTTATACCTTCACCAATCTCACGGACACCTCTCATTTTAAATTCGTAATACATTTATCAAATTTTCGTCAGAATATTCTCAAATACAATCATTATCACGGAGCTACTTCATATGTAATCTTATATCGATTACCTCATTTGATCAAACATTTATTCTTAACCTGATTCAGATCTTCAATTTCACATGCATAGACCATCTCAAGTTCTCTATCCAGATTCAAATTCATTAAGTTAATCCAATTCACAGATGAACGTTACAGACATTCCTTGTCATTACGAGTCGAGATACAGCAGACATAAAGCTTAGATTCAGTTATTTCAGAAAGAGGATTCGACATCAGAGTCCCGGCTTGGTGGAGTACGGTCAGGATCAAGGGGCATGCACATGCCAGACACCCTATGACAGACGATCGGCCGATCTACCTAGAATGACGCAACTCTAAGCTCTGATACAACTAAATGTAACCCCCTAGACCCGCCTATGCGTTACAACGGATCCTAGGAAGCCACATTATGGTCACAAAGAGCGACCCACAATGAAAATACACATGAAAAAAATTTTCTTTCTCAAAACACTTATTAAACTGTAAAATCAACTTCTGTTTAAAATACAATTTCAAGAAAACATTTAAACACATAACAAAAATTTCAGAAAGCGCTTTACAGACTCTATCACAAAACCATACGTGTCATACATGACATACATGACATACATGCCCACTAACTATGCAATACCGTACTCTAGAGGCAACGCCGAGAGAACTCCGAACACTGATGTCAAACATTAGGTCATGATATTTTCTTTTAACATGCGATGGTAAAAACAACGTGAGCTTGGGAAAGCTTAGTAATACAGAACTACCAAAAGATGCTATAAGCTCATGCAGACATATGGTAGGCATAACATTTTCATGATGTTTCAAGCAGTTATAGTCTTCTATTTCTGTTCTACTATTTCGAGGTTACATCATACTCAAGAATAATGGTATTTGTTCTTTAATCAGACCTTGAGAATTAGACAGAAATTATATAGACTGGTAACATACGAGGTAGGAATCAGAGAGTTTGTTGTCTAGTGTCTTCTAATAAGTGCAGATAAACATACATAAGTACTTAACATCATATCATATGAGCACATAACAAATTAAATGCAAATGTTCAATAATCATACAGAAGTTTACAAGAACTACCCTCCAACCTTACACCAATATGCAGTCCCCCAGAACTGTATCCATAAGGACTTACCCTAGGCCCGATGGGCATAGGTGCCACCTAAGGGGATGCCTTAGGTCCATAAGGACTTACCCTAGGCCCGATGGGCATAGGTGCCACTCAAGGGGAGACCTTGAGTCCATAAGGACTTACCCTAGGCCCGATGGGCGTAGGTGCCACTCAAGGGGAGACCTTGAGTCCATAAGGATTTTCCAGCTTGATCAGGGCTGTACCAACAGAGACTTCATAACATAACCCAACAGTATACCCCAAATAGTAATCGGTGTTCAGATTCCAGACATGAGTAACATAATACATGTAACAGACATATTTTATTCAGAGTATCAAAAACAGAAGTTCATGCTTTTGACAGATAAATGGGCATACTATCGAGCAGAGCAGACATTTTTAGCATTCATCATGCAAACAGATTGTACCATCATAGGTCAAACTAACATATCATACTAACAAATTCATCAAACAGTCAGACAATACCATCACAGATCAAACGATCACATACCAAGCATACAGATTGAGCAGACATATATTAGGTAGGCAGAGAATGTCATCATATATCAAGTTCATCAAACATAATATTATTCATGATCAAATAATTATACAATTCATTCAACAGAAGGGGAATCACACATAGAACACACTAGATGGAATATTTTATTTCCTGAAGATACTCGACATTTACAGAAGGGGACGCATTAAACTTTTGACAATTGAGACGAATTTCCAGAACGAGGTTCCTATTGGAAAGGGGTTCGTAAAACGATTCATATTATGTATTAAAGAATTGGTACATCAAGATCTTAGGAAGTTTGGATATATCATGAGTACTTTAGTCATTTAAGCTAACAAGGGCATTATGGTCATTTTATCGTACATGGGCGTTTTGGTAATTTACAGCAACGAGACATAAACAGTCGCTCAGGAAATTCTATTTATTCATCACTTTTCCAGTCATTAATTCAGAGATTTCTATGATAAGATCTTTTGCGATATCGGATACATCCATGGTTGTTCTGGTCACAATGGCCAACAAGGGCATTTTGGTCATTTAAATATCAGAGGTGATTTTATAGTTTAGCCTAGTAATGATAAAATGACGATTTACAATAGTTAATATTTCCAGAAGTTTTTCAAGCCTCCAACTGTTCGAACTAACATATTCCTATCTTGCAGTACTAACCAACTCTTATATTAATATCAGGAGTGATTAACAGACATGAGCGTGCTTCCTATCACTTAGGGGCAGTTTAGCCCTTAAAGTCTCTTTAGAATTCTCAGGGTTTCATCAAATGCATATTTGTATATTTTACTCAAGAGAGCATTTTAGTCATTTTGGAAATTGGGATAAATTCACCGTTTTTGTCAAATCTTACTATTTAGCACCTCTATCATTTACGTACTCGGTAGAGATTAAGTCATTTTAATTCCTTCGGCCCTTACAGACGGTTTACTCATTTTAGAACTTAAGGGTAAAATTACTATTCTGATTAATTAAGAATTTCGGTGCTCGAAGGCACTACGGTCTTTTTGGTCATTACGATCATTTCGATTAATTCATTCCTTACTATTGTACGGATCAGCTTAAGAATACAACAAAAAATTCCAGTAATTTCACCTTTAGGCGTTATACCTTCATGTGTTATACAGAGCTTGGGGGAAATTCATGTTTCTTTTAGTATCACACACATTTGAATAATGATGCCGAAGTCTTTTCCAAAAGAACATACATCTTGGGTAGTGTAATTTGCATAATCATGTCGAATGCAGATTTTAAGTCATTTCCTTTATCAGAGGGATAGATTAGTCATACTTATGCTCCAAGGGCATTTTCGTGATTTCATAATTAATATCTCTCACTCCGTATCCTGGGCCTCGATTCTTACGCACTGATGATTGAGTTGCGGATTAACTGAATTTAATTATTAGAGCTTTTGATACCGTTAACTCATTAGTAATCTTATTCGGATAATTTGGTCTTATTAATATTCATACTTATTTCTCGAATCTGATTCGATTTAAGCAGAATTTACAGTACGTCATCATAAGCATGCATGCGTTAACCGAATATCACCATGTTCATAAAGCATACAAGGGGTAGTAGTGTATTACCTTAGTTCCGAGCTATAATAGTTGATTCATGACACCTCATTCGATCGCACTCGATCCCAAGATTCGACGGCCCCCAACATCTCAAATTCAAGGATACCTTGATACCTTCAACGACATAGATTCTCATTTCAGTCCTTATTCAGAGAGCTCTTAACCAAAATTAAATACATATAAGAAATCTCGGATTGAAGGCCAGATTCGGAGGCTTTCGGGTTGGAATTTTACAAAACGGGCTTCAAAATTGGACTCAAGACGTCGAAAAACATAAAATAGGAGTTTTCGGAAAATTTGACTTTTTGGTCAACGGTCAAAGTCAACGCTGACGTCAGCATGTCAACGCTGACGTCAGCAGGTCAACAGGTTTGACTCATTGAGTCAACTCGAGTGAGCTGACTCACTGAGTCAACTAGGGCGAGCTGACTCACTGAGTCGACTCGGGCAGACGGGTCGGGTCGGACGGGTCGGGTCAGACGGGTCATACGGGTTGGGTCGGACAGATGGGTTCGGTCAAGCAGATGGGTTTGGGCTCAGTTTGGGCCGGTTGGTTTACTGAACCGGTTTACTTACCAATTCGAAAGCCTGCCGGAACTTCGCCGTGAAATCACACCAGAATGTCGCCGGAGACTCCCAACAGCCTCGATTTCACCGGAAAAACAGAAAAAAAGCATGTTAAATCAACCCATACCATACGTGGCGAAATAAAGACGGAATCGAGCCGGAATTTACCTAGAACGAAGGTGAACGGTCGAAAAACGCGTCGCTCCGATGAGGAGTTTGCCGGCGTCGGACGAGCAAGAGGTCGGCTGGGTTTTGCACAACTCGACGCGGTGAACTCAGCCGTACCAACGACAACACAAGGTGATGGCGGCATCGACGGAAAATTAAAAGAGATAGAGACGGCGATTAGGGTTTGTTATATCAAACCTTCAAACAAGTTTCCGCCGGCGATGGGCAGCTCGACAGCGCGCGTGACAGGCGGCTAAAGGGTCAGCGTGCGACGGTGCACCCACTGGTGGTGACGGTGACTTCCACCGGCGACGGAGACGGACGAATCTGGGAAAGAAAAATAGAGGGGGGCAGCCTTGGGTTCTTCACAAACCTTCAAGGCCTCCTCCACGGCGGGCAACGACGTCTCACCGCGAGTGGCTGGTGGCCATGGGTTCGCTGCACGACGACGAGCACGCCGACGACGGTGGTGCAAAGAACGGCGCGACGGTGACGGAGATCTGAGGGGTGGCCGGAACTAGGGTTGGGGAAAGCTTGAGAGGTTTCTAACATTATTTCCCTTAGTACCATTCGAATGGTATTCCAGATGGTAGGTGAGGAGTCAGATCTGAATAAATTTCAATGTAGCCACCGAAAAAAGGTATTATTAAACTAGGGTAATTCAAGACTAATAATAGTCCTAGCTTAGATGGCTAAGACAAAATCCTAGCATGCCAAGGGGAATGGGTTCGAGTCCCTAAGGCTGCAGAACCTCGCCAACATTATACATTTTTTTACCTTAAAACTTGGGCTGTTACATATTTTTCCACGATTTAATATTCTACGATATTTATTGAAAAACAGATTGAGGTCCTACAATGAAGCTTACATCATCTCAAGGCTTCACTACAAAAACTTGCTAAGAACGATAAGGCCGACTGTATACAATAAACAACGAAATAAGGAAATACATTGGCGCAAAAGGTACATAGAGATAGCACGAATGATACATTAAAACAGAGCTTTGGTTATGTATTTTAATGTTTCAATCATAATTTCATAACAATCTACGTAAAACAAACGGTAAACATGTAATGTTGTTAATTTCATGGAATTAGTAATATTGTGAAACATAAAGAATCATACTAAAGTCGGTTTCAAAAGTAGACATGCATCATATGTTCAAAAACTTTGGGAAACATACAACCATATATGCTTTGTTTGCTTAGAAATTCATCATGAAGATTAACATATTTGACTTGGATACATTATAATGCGATACTCAAAAAAATTAAACCAATTCGTCTAAAACAACGAGCGAAACTTGAACCAAATCCGAATTTACTTGTGCCCACAATTGATCTACTTAATAATAAGATGTTGCTTTTGAGAAACTGCCGCAACTATTACCAATTATTTGATCATTCTTGTTTATGCATAATATAACATTTTATTATCAGCGCAAAGTGAGGCGTGTGACGTGTTTGTGTAAAAAAACTACCACATTTTTTGGCAATATTATCGAAAATGACTGTTTCGTATAGGAAACTAACTAGTTTAGATATTAGGCAAGCTGTAAACAACCATTTCATTTTAATGTCCTAAGAAATTATATTAAATTTACAACGCACATCATATAAAATTGTGAATTAAATTGATTTCTTAAAACTCAGCGTTGATGTTTTTCTTGTATAATTGTGAATTTCTATTCAATTTACACCGCATAACAAGCATGAATTGTGGATTTTTTTGTCACGTATAGAAAAACACTACACAAAACAATTCACGAAGGTAAAAATATATTGTTTGGATTAAATATGAATGTAGAAAAGGTTTACTGGTAAAAATGTTTTTTATTAAAGGTTTTTTCTTTAATTAAAAATATATTACATATTTGAAGGCGTTACATATTTGAAGGTATTATGCCTTAAATACTTTTACTGATTGAAGCAACACTGCGTCTTCAAGGAGACGGAGATGGTGAATGAGTCAGTACAAGGCAGTTGTTCCAAGACTTAATACTTTTTTGTATGATTGTATTCCGATCCATGTTTATGAACTGTGGACGTTCTAATGTCCTTTGAACCAATGCAGAGTGGCACTCTTTTTCTAATACAAGGAGTTCACCGCAACACTTTTTTGTAACGCTCCCTATTTTGAATATATTATCAAAGACTTCCCAAACACAAGGCATGCTCATTTTAGCTTCACAATTATTTTTCAAAATAAACTGGTCATTCTCCTTTGTAGCAATCACCGCGCCACTAGTTACGAATAAAACCACAAGGAAAGAATAAACACTGAGTCTTGTCATTGTAGGTTAGAACTGTGTTGCTTCTGTATTATGGTTCGTAAGATTAATTTCGAACAAGATTTGTTATCAAGAAAACTATAATTTATAAGCAGAGTTAAAAGCTCATAAGAATGAGATGCGTTAATATAAAAGAAAACATTTTATATTTCACGTTAATCGTCTTTGATGGTAATTATTATACGGCAACGTAATAATTTAATGGCATGTATTTGTCCACGATTTAATATTCTATGATATTTATTGAAAAACAGATTGAGGTCCTACAATGAAGCTTACATCATCTCTAGGCTTCACTACAAAAACTTGCTAAGAACGATAAGGTCGATTGTATACAATAAACAACGAAATAAGGAAATACATTGGCGCAAAAGGTACATAGAGATAGCACGAATGATATATTAAAACAGTGCTTTGGTTATGTATTTTAATGTTTCAATCATAATTTCATAACAATCTACGTAAAACAAACGGTAAACATGTAATGTTGTTAATTTCATTGAATTAGTAATATTGTGAAACATAAAGAATCATACTAAAGTCGGTTTCAAAAGAAGACATGCATCATTTGTTCAAAAACTTTGGGAAACATACAACAATATAGGCTTTGTTTGCTTAGAAATTCATAATGAAGATTAACATATTTGACTTGGATACATTATAATGCGATACTAAAAAAAATAAACCAATTCGTCTAAAACAACGAGCGAAACTTGAACCAAATCCGAATTTACTTTTTCCCACAATTGATCTACTTAATAATAAGATGTTGCTTTTGAGAAACTGCCGCAACTATTACCCATTATTTGATCATTCTTGTTTATGCATAATATAACATTTTTTTTATCAGCAATATGATTTTATTGAATAAAAATCATACAAGCACAACTAATAGCCTCATTAAAAACCCCCCTAATCCTAATTGGGGGAAAAGAGTACCATTAGTTGTGTAAAACAAGGACCAACACGACACAAATCAAGGTCGAACCCATAGCCAAGTCGCCCTATCTACCCCACCCTTCGCAAGGGAATCCGCTACTCTATTTCCCTCTCTCAAGACATGCGAGAAGCATATATCCGGCAAATCCGCGCAAGCATCATCAATCTGAAAGAACCATCTCCATAATCGCCAAGGTCTGCTCTCTCCTCCTTGGATCCAAGTAAGGGCCACCTTCGAATCGGATTCGATGATGACCGATTCCACCCCCGCCCAAGACAGCTCCCTCAACATCTTCAGAGCATAAGCTATCGCCTGAACCTCGGCTTCATTCGAGTCCGCCACTCCAATTGGCCCGGAAAACAGCCCTCTAATTCGACTCTCCCAATCTCTCAACACTCCCCCACAACCTGCCAAACCCGGCTTTCCTCGAGCGGCACCATCGACATTAAATTTCCACACACCCTTCCAAGGCGGAGTCCACTCCACTATATCCCTGTGCGGCTGATTACCCCGTGCGTCATGACTACATAAAATGGGACAAGCCCACCAAGCAGCTTCCCGAATGTCCAATGTATCAAAGCTCACCCTCGTCCATTGAAAGGATCTCAATTTAATTAAAAACAAAATACTCCCGTACGACGAACTCTTGTTCTGAAACATTAAATTATTCCGCGCTATCCATAACGACCATAACACACTAGTGCATCCTATAAGCCACCACACACGCACATCCCCTTTAAAAAAGTTGTGGAAACTAGCTATAAGAAAATCACGCACATGAAGCGGACGCGTCACATGAACTCCCCACCACTCGAAAAAACGACCCCAAACCTCCCATGCCCATGAACATAGCCATAGGATATGGTTCACTTCGTCCTCTCCAGCCCCACAAAAACGGCAAAGCAACGACGTATCCCCCAAAGCTACACCACGAGCAAGCAACATAGCTAAGGTTGGCAGCCGATCCATTACGATGAACCAGAGAAAACACTGCAATTTTGGAAGAATAGGGAGCTGCCACGGCCAAGAGACATCCGACATGTCTGACATCCCAAACGAAATCATCAATTTATGTAAAGCTCTTACCGAAAACTCACCCGATGTCGCATGAACCCACACTAGCCGGTCCAGCACTCCATGGCGCACCGAATACCCTTGCAAACAGCTTACCATCTCGCGAAGCATATCCACCTCAAATCCCCTCAGCTCCCGTCGAAAGAACCCGCCCCATGCCTCCAAAGACAGCCCCAACACCTCACCGACACGCACCAACTTGTCTCTCGCTAACTCATAAAGACGCGGAAAAGCCAACTTCAAGGGTTCGGATAAGCACCAGCAATCGTGCCAAAACAGCACACTCTCACCATTTCCTATAATCCAGCAGAATTGTGCAGTATCCATGAAGCGTGCTACTACCTCCACTTGCTGCACATCAACAATATTCTTCCACATAGCTGACTTCGAACGCTTACCTTGCTGCACACGCCAATTCAGCATCTCGGCTCCGTATTTAGCATCAATAATCCTCCTCCATAACGAACCTTTCGATTCAGCATACCTCCATGCCCACTTAGCCAATAAGGCTAAATTCCTTGTATGCAGATTAATGACTCCCAATCCTCCCATCCGTCGCGGTTTGCAAGCCGTCTCCCATCCCACTCAACTCAATTTCACTCTCTCCTCCTTTCCACCCCATAAGAAATTCCGTCGAATACGATCAAGCTTCATCACAATACTTTTCGGGATCCTGAAAACTCCCATATAATACACCGGAAGTGCCGAAAGCACCGAGTTAACCAACACAAGACGCCCCGAAAAGGAAAGCGAATCTCGCTTCCATCCCGCTAACCGTTGCCGAAATCTCTGAATCAGCGGATTCCAAACTTCATTACCGCGCGGACTCAAACCAATTGGAATCCCGAGGTACTTCATCGGTAATGTACCCCTCGGACAGCCTAGCACCCGTCCCACATCCTCTATAATCCCCTCATCCATTCCAATTCCAATCAAGCAAGATTTGTCGTAGTTAATTTTCAGCCCCGTTGTGAGTTCGAAACAAGTAAGGACACGCTTCAAGTTGCGCGCCATCTCTACATCCCCCCGAAGGAATAAGACCGTATCGTCCGCAAATTGTAAATGCGAGATCGATACGTCCCCTACCATACGAATTCCATCAAGTAACCCCCTGTGTTCCGCATTCATCAAAAAAAGGTGGAGAGTTTCGGCCACAATCACAAAGAGGAGGGGCGAGAGCGGATCGCCTTGGCGCAGTCCCCTCCTCATTGGGAACTCCTCCGTAGGACTACCATTAATCAGAATTGACAACCTCGCCGTCTCCACACATTCCGACATCCACCGACACCATACTTCCCCAAAACCCATGCGCACAAGAATTAACTTCAAACAACCCCAATCAATGCAATCATACGCTTTAGCAAAATCAAGCTTTAGCACATAACTACCGAGCACCTCCCTCGAAGACTTCATCGTATGAATCACTTCGTTGGCTAGTAAAATTCCATCTAGAATTTGCCTCCCGTTTATAAAGGTTGATTGTACATCGCTAACAAGCTGTGGTAGTACTACTTGTAACCTACGTGCCAAACATTTGGCCAAGATTTTATAGACCGAATTGAGTAGACAGATTGGTCTATAATCTCCCAACTCACGTGGATGATCCTTCTTTGCTATGAGCACAATGAATGACGAGTTGTATCCCCTCGGCAACCGTCCTGTAGAATGAAATTCCCCTATGAATGCCATCAAGTCATTGCGCACAAAATCCCATCCTTTTCGAAAGAATTCAAAGGGAAATCCATCCGGACCCGGAGCTTTCGCACCCTCACTACTCCACAGCACCTTCTTCACTTCCTCCACCGAAAACGGCCGTTCCAACTCAGCACTTTTCTGATCCGAAATACATTCAAATGCGACATCCAGCACCATAACGCCCCCACTCGGCTGCTTCCCAAAGTGACGAATAAAGGCTGCTTTCACTTTCATTTTTAAACACCTTGGTTCCGAAATCCATTCGTCCCCAAACTGAATACCTCGTATCGAATTCCTGGCTTGTCTAATTTTCGCTGCTTTGTGGAAGAACGATGTATTTCGGTCACCTTCCGCTAACCATAAAGCTCGAGATTTCTGACACCAAAACGACTCACGCATGTTGGCAACTTTCCACAGCTTCGAATGCAACTTCCTGTAGATCTCTTCCTCGGTCGGATTCCTTTCCTTGTCCCCTATTCTAGCATCCCAATCATCAATCTGTTTTGTTAAACACTCATACTCCTTGTCCAATTCCCCAAATTCTGATCGGTTCCAACCTTTTAAAATTTGCTTCAGCCCCTTCAATTTCGCGCTAATGGATTGCCCCTCCCTCCCCAAGGAAAGTTGCTGCCATTCCTTTTCTATAAGAGGCAAATTAGATAACCATGCTTTCACAAACCGGAACGGCTTAGGTCCACTATCCTCCATTTCGCTCACCAAAACAATCGGCGAATGATCCGATAACTCCTTCGAGAGGTGTAGAGTTACTAACGAGTTAAAACGCTGAACCCAACCATCCGATACCAGAAACCTGTCCAAGCGACTACAACGGCCCCCAGGACCGAACCATGTGAATAAGGTTCCTTTGATTGGAACATCGATCAACGCAAGTTGTTCTATTGTCTCGCAAAATAAATTCATCCCCGGATAGCCAGTTCCACTGCCCCTTCGCTTATCCGCACACCTAACAACATTGAAATCACCCCCCACACACCACTCAACATGCCGAGATTGTACCACCTCTCGAATACTATCCCAAAACCTCGCCTGATCCGAAACTCCACACGGCGCGTAAACTCCTATTATGCCACAATTCCAGTCCTCTCTAACCCAAGAACCCACGACCACAATTAAATTCCCTCTCACCTCCGAGAAAGACACATTGAAATTAATCGGATCCCATATCAAAAGGACCCCACCCGATCTTCCTTCCGAAGGGGCACATAAAAAAGAAAAAGAGTCAGAATACCACAATTGGCGAACTAACCTCTCGGTAATGCTCTCCATTTTTGTTTCTTGCAGGAAAGCCATACCACATTGTTGTTGTCGAAGAATACGTCCAATCGAACGTCGCTTCGCCGCTGCCCCTAGACACCGAACATTCCACAACAACAACCGCATACTCCGCTATTTCTCCGCTACTCGCGCTTCCAATAACCGCGCGATATCTTGGATCACTTCGTCCTCCCTGCCCACCGTCACTGCCCAAATCAGATTTCCTACCCGTGCTGTTTCTTCTCCTTCTCGGGCGATCGCTTGCTTTCGACAAATGAAGTCGGAATCCGACAAGGATCCGTTTGCAATCGTGGTTGGCTATAATTTTCCCTCCTCTCTAATTTTCTTTGGACGGCCACGTCCTCTCTTCATGGTTTTAGACTTTGACGGTGATTCCACTACCGTAGGGGCTGGGATGAGTTCCGATAGGAGTCTAACTCTTCTTAATTCCCCATTCACCTCCACAAGACTGGCTTTAGATACCCTGTTGTCCCCTCCCTTTGGCCTCTCTTGCCTTAGATCCAATGTATCGTTTTCTGCCCGCTTATCATCTTTCCCTCCCGCTAATGCACTCTCATCAATCAAAAGTCGTTCCCCCCTCTCGATGAATTCCCACCCTCGCGATTCAGCAAGCCTAAGGACTCCTCCTCACCACCCATCTCTTGTCGCAAACTTTGTGATGACACTGCTCTCCCCGTTGTTGGCTCACTCTCGAGTTCATCCATTCTCAAGCTAGCCTCGCACGGAACCAACATCTCTATATCTCTATTCACCATAACTAATTGATCCACTTCATTCACAATATCCAATGACCGCACCCTATCATCCTCCCTAATGTTATTCTCCCACATATGGTCGATGAAATTTTTGTCGTGACAAACATTCATAGAGTCCGCCACAACTTGATCTTTTTCAATCGAATTCGGAACTATGGTTGCATCCGAATCTTATTCTTGTTCAAACATGGAATTCAACTTCCACTCAACATCCCCCTCCTTAGACGATCCTCCATTGTCGGAAGATGATTCCGAGTCACAATTACACCCACATTTCCTCCGAAATCCCTCCTCAATCTCTTTGATACGGATCAAGAAAGTTGAGTCTCCCTCCTTTATTTCTATCACTTCATTGATTGTATACAACCAGTCCGTCTCAATAAGTATCCTCGCTCTCTCAAACGACGATGGTGCCATCGTATCCGCATCCACCCGCACAAGATCACCCCATAGGTTCGCCACATTCCGAAATGTAGCTTCCGACCGTAGATGGATTGGCAGTCCGCATAAGGAAATCCATGCTCGACGATTTGGGATTGCCATTGTCGATGTCCATTCCACCACGTTTTCTAACCATGGTTGTAGCCTTCCTGAATTCAGTATCGACTCGCGTATCTCGCAATCATCAAACATCAGCAATACCGATGATCCTGTGACTCGCATCACGGATAATCCCTTAATATTTTCACTGTGAAATTCTCGTGCCAATTCCTCAATTGAGTAAGGTTTTCGGCAAAAACCTAATGCACATGATTCCAAAATTTGCCACTTTTCATTGTCGACAATTCCCAATACTTGTTTATATGTGCCATGATTTTTCGACGTTGCGGATTGCCCTACTCTGTCCGCCCTCCCCACTTGCTGGGTTGATCGTGTTGCCTCCTTAGGGTTTACACCCTTCTCGTTGTGACTTGACGAAACTCCCTTCACCCCCTTCTTTTTCCCCTGTTCGCTATCTCTCTCCCTCACCATGGACACCCTGATTGGTGACCCATAGAGGCGAAAGCCATCAAATCTCTCAATAACCCTCTCCGCATCCTGCTTCGACTCCATCCGAATAAACCCAAACCTTGCGCCATCTTTGGCTCGTTTCCTGGGGATGAAAACATCCACTACTACTCCATGGCGATCGAATACCTGCCAAGCCCCCTTCCAATGTAATTGCTCCGGTAGGTTGTAGACGAATAGGGACCAGACCCGTCCCTTAGAACCACTCCCACCACCGTCTCTTTTCTCTTGTGCCACCATCGCCGACGTGATTAGTTTATCCACTTACTATATAAAAAAATTAATATAACATTTTATTATCAGCGCAAAGTGAGGCGTGTGACGCGTTTGTGTAAAAAAACTACCACATTTTTTTGGCAATATTATCGAAAATGACTGTTACGTATAGGAAACTAACTAGTTTAGATATTAGGCAAGCTGCAAACAACCATTTCATTTTAAGGTCCTAAGAAATTATATTCAATTTACAACGCACATCATATAAAATTGTGAATTAAATTGATTTCTTAAAACTCAGTGTTGATGTTTTTCTTGTATAATTGTGAATTTCTATTCAATTTACACCGCATAACAAGCATGAATTGTGGATTTTTTTTGTCACGTATAGAAAAACACTACACAAAGCAATTCACGAAGGTAAAAATATATTATTTGGATTAAATATGATTGTAGAAAAGGTTTATTGGTAAAAATGTTTTTTATTAAAGGTTTTTTCTTCAATTAAAAATATATTACATATTTGAAGGCGTTACATATTTGAAGGCATTATGTCTTAAATACTTTTACTGATTGAAGCAACACTGTGTCTTCAAGGAGACGGAGATGGTGAATGAGTCAGTACAAGGAAGTTGTTCCAAGTCTTAATACTTTTTTGTATGATTGTATTCCGATCCATGTTTATGAACTGTGGACGTTCTAATGTCCTTTGAACCAATGCATAGTGGCACTCTTTTCCTAATACAAGGAGTTCACCGCAACACTTTTTTGTAACGCTCCTTGTTTTGAATATATTATCAAAGACTTCCCAAACACAAGGCATGCTCATTTTAGCTTCACAATTATTTTTCAAAATAAACTGGTCATTCTCCTTTGTAGCAATCACCGCGCCACTAGTTACGAATAAAACCACCAAGAAAGAATAAACATTGAGTCTTGCCATTGTAGGTTAGAACTGTGTTGCTTCTGTATTATGGTTCGTAAGATTAATTTCGAACAAGATTTGTTATCAAGAAAACTATAATTTATAAGCAGAGTTAAAAGCTCATAAGAATGAGATGCGTTAATATAAAAGAAAACATTTTATATTTCACGTTAATCGTCTTTAATGGTAATTATTATACGGCAATGTAATAATTTAATGGCATGTATTTGTCCACGATTTAATATTCTACGATATTTATTGAAAAACAGATTGAGGTCCTACAATGAAGCTTACATCATCTCTAGGCTTCACTACAAAAACTTGCTAAGAACGATAAGGCCGACTGTATACAATAAACAACGAAATAAGGAAATACATTGGCGCAAAAGGTACATAGAGATAGCACGAATGATATATTAAAACAGAGCTTTGGTTATGTATTTTAATGTTTCAATCATAATTTCAAAACAATCTACGTAAAACAAACGGTAAACATGTAATGTTGTTAATTTAATTGAATTAGTAATATTGTGAAACATAAAGAATCATACTAAAGTCGGTTTCAAAAGAAGACATGCATCATATGTTCAAAAACTTTGGGAAACATACAACCATATAGGCTTTGTTTGCTTAGAAATTCATAATGAAGATTAACATATTTGACTTGGATACATTATAATGCGATACTAAAAAAAATAAACCAATTCGTCTAAAACAACGAGCGAAACTTGAACCAAATCCGAATTTACTTGTTCCCACAATTGATCTACTTAATAATAATATGTTGCTTTTGAGAAACTGCCGCAACTATTACCCATTATTTGATCATTCTTGTTTATGCATAATATAACATTTTATTATCAGTGCAAAGTGAGGCGTGTGACGCGTTTGTGTAAAAAAACTACCACATTTTTTGGCAATATTATCGAAAATGACTGTTACGTATAGGAAACTAACTAGTTTAGATATTAGGCAAGCTGTAAACAACCATTTCATTTTAAGGTCCTAAGAAATTATATTCAATTTACAACGCACATCATATAAAATTGTGAATTAAATTGATTTCTTAAAACTCAGCGTTGATGTTTTTCTTGTATAATTGTGAATTTCTATTCAATTTACACCGCATAACAAGCATGAATTGTGGTTTTTTTTGTCTCGTATAGAAAAACACTACACAAAACAATTCACGAAGGTAAACATATATTATTTGGATTAAATATGATTGTAGAAAAGGTTTATTGGTAAAAATGTTTTTTATTAAAGGTTTTTTCTTTAATTAAAAATATATTACATATTTGATGGCGTTACATATTTGAAGGCATTATATCTTAAATACTTTTACTGATTGAAGCAACACTGCCTCTTCAAGGAGACGGAGATGGTGAATGAGTCAGTACAAGGAAGTTGTTCCAAGTCTTAATACTTTTTTGTATGATTGTATTTCGATCCATGTTTATGAACTGTGGACGTTCTAATGTCCTTTGAACCAATGCGGAGTGGCACTCTTTTCCTAATACAAGGAGTTCACCGCAACACTTTTTTGTAACGCTCCCTGTTTTGAATATATTATCAAAGACTTCCCAAACACAAGGCATGCTCATTTTAGCTTCACAATTATTTTTCAAAATAAACTGGTCATTCTCCTTTGTAGCAATCACCGCGCCACTAGTTACGAATAAAACCACCAAGAAAGAATAAACACTGAGTCTTGTCATTGTAGGTTAGAACTGTGTTGCTTCTGTATTATGGTTCGTAAGATTAATTTCGAACAAGATTTGTTATCAAGAAAACTATAATTTATAAGCAGAGTTAAAAGCTCATAAGAATGAGATGCGTTAATATAAAAGAAAACATTTTATATTTCACGTTAATCGTCTTTAATAGTAATTATTATACAGCAACGTAATAATTTAATGGCATGTATTTGTCCACGATTTAATATTCTACGATATTTATTGAAAAACAGATTGAGGTCCTACAATGAAGCTTACATCATCTCTAGGCTTCACTACAAAAACATGCTAAGAACGATAAGGCCGAATGTATACAATAAACAACGAAACAAGGAAATACATTGGCGCAAAAGGTACATAGAGATAGCACGAATGATATATTAAAACAGAGCTTTGGTTATGTATTTTAATGTTTCAATCATAATTTCATAACAATCTACGTAAAACAAACGGTAAACATGTAATGTTGTTAATTTCATTGAATTAGTAAAATTGTGTAACATAAAGAATCATACTAAAGTCGGTTTCAAAAGAAGACATGCATCATATGTACAAAAACTTTTGGAAACATACAACCATATAGGCTTTGTTTGCTTAGAAATTAATAATGAAGATTAACATATTTGACTTGGATACATTATAATGCGATACTCAAAAAAATCAAACCAATTCGTCTAAAACAACGAGCGAAACTTGAACCAAATCCGAATTTACTTGTTCCCACAATTGATCTACTTAATAATAAGATGTTGCTTTAGAGAAACTGTCGCAACTATTACCCATTATTTGATCATTCTTGTTTATGCATAATATAACATTTTATTATCAGCGCAAAGTGAGGCGTGCGACGCGTTTGTGTAAAAAAAACTACCACATTTTTTTGGCAATATTATCGAAAATGACTGTTACGTATAGGAAACTAACTAGTTTAGATATTAGGCAAGCTGTAAACAACCATTTCATTTTAAGGTCCTAAGAAATTATATTCAATTTACAACGCACATCATATAAAATTGTGAATTAAATTGATTTCTTAAAACTCAGCGTTGATGTTTTTCTTGTATAATTGTGAATTTCTATTCAATTTACACCGCATAACAAGCATGAATTGGGGATTTTTTTGTCACGTATAGAAAAACACTACACAAAACAATTCACAAAGGTAAAAATATATTATTTAGATTAAATATGATTGTAGAAAAGGTTTATTGGTAAAAATGTTTTTTATTAAAGGTTTTTTCTTTAATTAAAAATATATTAAATATTTGACGGCGTTACATATTTGAAGGCATTATGTCTTAAATACTTTTACTGATTGAAGCAACACTACGTCTTCAAGGAGACGAAGATGGTGAATGAGTCAGTACAAGGCAGTTGTTCCAAGTCTTAATACTTTTTTGGATGATTGTATTCCGATCCATGTTTATGAACTATGGACGTTCTAATGTCCTTTGAACCAATGCAGAGTGGCACTCTTTTCCTAATACAAGCAGTTCACTGCAACACTTTTTTGTAACGCTCCCTGTTTTGAATATATTATCAAAGACTTCTCAAACACAAGGCATGCTCATTTTAGCTTCACAATTATTTTTCAAAATAAACTGGTCATTCTCCTTTGTAGCAATCACCGCGCCACTAGTTACGAATAAAACCACCAAGAAAGAATAAACACTGAGTCTTGTCATTGTAGGTTAGAACTGTGTTGCTTCTGTATTATGGTTCGTAAGATTAATTTCGAACAATATTTGTTATCAAGAAAACTATAATTTATAAGCAAAGTTAAAAGCTCATAAGAATGAGATGCGTTAATATAAAAGAAAACAATTTATATTTCACGTTAATCGTCTTTAATGGTAATTATTATACGACAGCGTAATAATTTAATGGCATGTATTTGTCCACGATTTAATATTCTACGATATTTATTGAAAAACAGATTGAGGTCCTACAATGAAGCTTACATCATCTCTAGGCTTCACTACAAAAACTTGCTAAGAACGATAAGGCCGACTGTATACAATAAACAACGAAATAAGGAAATACATTAGCGCAAAAGGTACATAGAGATAGCACGAATGATATATTAAAACAGAGCTTTGGTTATGTATTTTAATGTTTCAATCATAATTTTATAACAATCTACGTAAAACAAACGGTAAACATGTAATGTTGTTAATTTCATTGAATTAGTAAAATTGTGTAACATAAAGAATCATACTAAAGTCGGATTCAAAAGAAGACATGCATCATATATTCAAAAACTTTGGGAAACATACAACCATATAGGCTTTGTTTGCTTAGAAATTCATAATGAAGATTAACATATTTGACTTGGATACATTATAATGCGATACTCAAAAAAATTAAACCAATTCGTCTAAAACAACGAGCGAAACTTGAACCAAATCCGAATTTACTTGTTCCCACAATTGATCTACTTAATAATAAGATGTTGCTTTTGAGAAACTGTCGCTACTATTACCCATTATTTGATCATTCTTGTTTATTCATAATATAACATTTTATTATCAGCGCAAAGTGAGGCGTGTGACGCGTTTGTGTAAAAAAACTACCACATTTTTTGGCAATATTATCGAAAATGACTGTTACGTATAGGAAACTAACTAGTTTAGATATTAGGCAAGTTGTAAACAACCATTTCATTTTAAGGTCCTAAGAAATTATATTCAATTTACAACGCACATCATATAAAATTATGAATTAAATTGATTTCTTAAAACTCAGCGTTGATGTTTTTCTTGTATAATTGTGAATTTCTATTCAATTTACACCGCATAACAAGCATAAATTGTGGATTTTTTTGTCACGTATAGAAAAACACTACACAAAACAATTCACAAAGGTAAAAATATATTATTTGGATTAAATATGATTGTAGAAAAGGTTTATTGGTAAAAATGTTTTTTATTAAAGGTTTTTTCTTTAATTAAAAATATATTACATATTTGAAGGCGTTACATATTTGAAGGCATTATGTCTTAAATACTTTTACTGATTGAAGCAACACTACGTCTTCAAGGAGACGAAGATGGTGAATGAGTCAGTACAAGGCAGTTGTGTAACCCCCTAGACCCGCCTATGCGTTACAACGGATCCTAGGAAGTCACATTAGGGTCACAAGAGCGACCCACAGTAAAATACACATGAAAACATTTTTTTTTCTTTCTCAAAACACTTATTAAGCTATAAAATCAACTTCTGTTTAAAATACTATTTTAGAAAATCATTTAAACACAACAAGAAATTTCAAAAAGTACTTTACAGACTCAATTACAAAACCATACGTGACATACATGCCCACTAACTATACAATACCGTACTCCAGAGGCAACGCCGAGGGAACTCCGAACACTGATGTCAAACATTAGGTCATGTTATTTTCTTTGAACCTGCGATGGTAAAAACAACGTGAGCTTGGAAAAGCTCAGTAATACAGAACTACCAAAAGATGCTATAAGCTCATGCAGACATAAGGTAGGCATAACATTTTCATGATGTTTCAAGCAGTGATAGTCCTCTATTTTTGTTCTACTATTTCGAGGTTTCATCATACTCAAGAATAATGATATTTGTTCTTTAATCAGACCTTGAGAATTAGACGGAAATTATATAGGCTGATAACATACGAGGTAGGAATCAGAGAGTTCGGCGTCTAGTGTGTTCCAATAAGTGCAGATCAACATACATAAGTACTTAACATCATATCATATGAGTGCATAACAGATTAAATGCAAACGTTCAATGATCATACAGAAGTTTACAAGAACTACCCTCCAACCTTACACCAATATGCAGTCCCCCAAAACTGCATCCATAAGGACTTACCCTAGGCCCGATGGGCATAGGTGCCACCTAAGGGGCTGCCTTAGGTCCATAAGGACTTACCCTAGGCCCGATGGGCGTAGGTGCCACTCAAGGGGAGACCTTGAGTCCATAAGGACTTACCCTAGGCCCGATGGGCATAGGTGCCACCTAAGGGGATGCCTTAGGTCCATAAGGACTTACCCTAGGCCCGATGGGCGTAGGTGCCACTCAAGGGGAGACCTTGAGTCCATAAGGATTTACCAGCTTGATCAGGGCTGTACCGACAGAGACTTCATATCATAACCCAACAGTATACCCCAGATGACAATCGGAAATCAGATTTCAGACATGAATAACATAATACATGTAACAGACATATTCTATTCAGAGTATCAGAAACATAAGTTCATGCTTTTGACAGATTAATGGGCATACTATTGAGCAGAGCAGACATTTTCAGCATTCATCATGCGAACAGATTGTACCATCATTGGTCAAACTAACAGATCATGCTAACAAATTCATCAAACAGTCAGACAATACCATCACAGATCAAACGATCACATACCAAGTATACAGATTGGACAGACATATATCAGGTAGGCAGAGCATGTCATCATATATCAAGTTCATCATTTTATCTCATTTTTCTAACATAGTGATGCAATCTCAATAACAATTAAAATGTTTATCAAACATAATATTATTCACGATTAAATAATTATACAATCCATTCAACAGAATATAACACACATGGAACACACTAGATGGAATATTTTATTTCCTGAAGATACTTGGCATTTACAGAAAGGGACGCATTAAAACTTTTGACAATTTAGACGAATTTCCAGAATGAGGTTCCTATTAGAAAGGGTTCGTAAAACGATTCATATTATGTATTCAAGAATTGGTACATCAAGATCTTAGAAAGTTTGAATATATCATGAGTACTTTAGTCATTTAAGCTTACAAGGGCATTATGATCATTTTATCATGCATGGGCGTTTTGGTAATTTATACCAACGAGACATAAACAGTCGTTCAGGAAATTCTATTTACTCATCAGTTTTCCAGTCATGCATTTAGAGATTTCTATGATAAGATCTTTTGCGATATCGGATACATCTAGGGTTGTTCTGGTTACTATGGCCAACAAGGGCGTTTTGGTCATTTAACTATCAGGGGTGATTTTGTAATTTAACTCAGAAATGATAAAATGACGATTTACAATAGTTAATAATTCCAGAAGTTTTTCAAACCTCCAACTGTTCGAACTAACATATCCCAATCTTGCAGCACTAATCAACCCTTATATTAATATCAGGAGTGATTAACATACATGAGCGTGCTTCCTAACACTTAGGGGCAGTTTAGCCCTTAAAGTCTCATTAGAATTCTAAGGGTTTCATCAAATGCATAATTGTATATTTAACTCAAGAGAGCATTTCAGTCAATTTAGAAATCGGGATAAATTCACCGTTTTTGTCAAATCTTAATATTTAGCACCTCTATCGTTTACGCATTCGGTAGAGATTAAGTCGTTCTAAACCCTTCGGCCCTTACAGATGGTTTACTCATTTTAGAACTTAAGGGTAAAATTGTCATTTTGATTAATTAAGAATTTCGGTGCTCGAAGGCACTACAGTCTTTTTGGTCATTACGATCATTTCGATTAATTCATTCCTTATTGTCGTACGTATCAGCTTAAGAATACAACAATAATTCCAGTAATTTCGCCTTTAGGTGTTATGCAGAGCTTGGGGGAAATTCAGGTTTCCTTTAGTATCACACACATTTGAATAATTATGCCGAAGTCTTTTCCAAAAGAACAAACACCTAGGGTAGTGTAATTTGTATAATCAGGTCGAATGCAGATTTTAGGTCATTTCCTTTATCAGAGGGGTAGTTTAGTCATACTTATGCTCCAAGGGCATTTTCGTAATTTCATAATTAATAGCTCTCACTCTGTATCCTGGGCCTCGCTTATTACGCACTGATGATTGAGTTGCAGATTGACTGAATTTAATTATTAGAACTTCTGATACTGTTAGCCCATTAGTAAACTTATTTGGATAATTTGGTCTTATTAATATCCATACTTATTGCTCGAATCTGATTCAATTTAAGCAGAAATTTATAGTATACGTCATCATAAGCATGCATGCGTTAACCGAATATCAACATGTTCATAAAGCATACAAGGGGTAGTAGTGTATTACCTTTAATCCTTGCTATATCGGTTAACCATGATACTCCATTCGATCACTCTCGAACCCGAATGCGACGTCCTCAACATCCGAATACAAGGAACTATGATTACCAAATCCGAAGTGGTAACGCTAGGATCGACGTAGCTCCGACGACGGTCAATACGACGGTGGATGGGCTCTCCGATGACTGGGTTTTTCTTGGCTCAACGCAAGGAGTTCAACGGCGGAGGTGGTGCCACGAACGGCTAACGGAGGCAGCCGGAAATCTCGAAAAAAAAGGGGGCGACGCATGGGGTTTCTTGCCGAAACATTGAGTCGTTCTCCACAACAGGCAGCGCACAACGGCTGCGAGTGATCGGCAAGGCTGAACTCGGGTTGCGACGACGGAACCGTCGGTGTTGGCGGTGACGCACACCGTTCGGCGGTGGCGTAGATCGGGGAGGATGAACGGTGGGGGTAAGGGACGGTCGAGAGAATATGAAAGGTCTGGTAAATTTCCAGATCCAAAACGTGTAAAACGTTCTAACATGTGGGAAATTGTTCAAACATAATAATTAATTTCTTTCTTATATTTTTTTTTATTAGAACTGTGTTGCATAAATCTCATATAAAGCTGATGGGGTTAGAAACTAAGGAATAGCTTAGCACAGATGGTTAAAGTTTAGGTTCATTAAACATGGAGTCAAGGGTTCGAATCCCTTGGCTGTTATTTTCTCTTTCTTTTTTTTTTTTACCTATAGCCTTATATGATTAAAACAAAACTTAGGGTGTTACAAGTTGTTCCAAGTCTTAATACTTTTTTGGATGATTGTATTCCGATCCATGTTTATGAACTATGGACGTTCTAATGTCCTTTGAACCAATGCAGAGTGGCACTCTTTTCCTAATACAAGGAGTTCACTGCAACACTTTTTTGTAACGCTCCCTGTTTTGAATATATTATCAAAGACTTCTCAAACACAAGGCATGCTCATTTTAGCTTCACAATTATTTTTCAAAATAAACTGGTCATTCTCCTTTGTAGCAATCACCGCGCCACTAGTTACGAATAAAACCACCAAGAAAGAATAAACACTGAGTCTTGTCATTCTAGGTTAGAACTGTGTTGCTTCTGTATTATGGTTCGTAAGATTAATTTCGAACAAGATTTGTTATCAAGAAAACTATAATTTATAAGCAAAGTTAAAAGCTCATAAGAATGAGATGCGTTAATATAAAAGAAAACAATTTATATTTCACGTTAATCGTCTTTAATGGTAATTATTATACGGCAACGTAATAATTTAATGGCATGTATTTGTCCACGATTTAATATTCTACGATATTTATTGAAAAACAGATTGAGGTCCTACAATGAAGCTTACATCATCTCTAGGCTTCACTACAAAAACTTGCTAAGAACGATAAGGCCGACTGTATATAATAAACAACGAAATAAGGAAATACATTGGCGCAAAAGGTACATAGAGATAGCATGAATGATATATTAAAACAGAGCTTTGGTTATGTATTTTAATGTTTCAATCATAATTTCATAACAATCTACGTAAAACAAACGGTAAGCATGTAATTTTGTTAATTTCATGGAATTAGTAATATTGTGAAACATAAAGAATCATACTAAAGTCAGTTTCAAAAGAAGACATGCATCATATGTTCAAAAATTTTGGGAAACATACAACCATATAGGCTTTGTTTGCTTAGAAATTTATAATGAAGATTAACATATTTGACTTGGATACATTATAATGCGATACTCAAAAAAAATTAAACCAATTCATCTAAAACAACGAGCAAAACTTGAACCAAATCCGAATTAACTTGTGCCCACAATTGATCTACTTAATAATAAGATGTTGCTTTTGAGAAACTGCCGCAACTATTACCCATTATTTGATCATTCTTGTTTATGCATAATATAACATTTTATTATCAGCGCAAACTGAGGCGTGTGACACGTTTATGTAAAAAAACTACCACATTTTTGGCAATGTTATCGAAAATGACTGCTACGTATAGGAAACTAACTAGTTTAGATATTAGGCAAGCTGTAAACAACCATTTCATTTTAAGGTCCTAAGAAATTATATTCAATTTACAACGCACATCATATAAAATTGTGAATTAAATTGATTTCTTAAAACTCAGCGTTGATGTTTTTCTTGTATAATTGTGAATTTCTATTCAATTTACACCGCATAACAAGCATGAATTGTGGATTTTTTTGTCACGTATAGAAAAACACTACAGAAAACAATTCACGAAGGTAAAAATATATTATTTGGATTAAATATGATTGTAGAAAAGGTTTATTTGTAAAAAAAAATTGATTAAAGGTTTTTTCTTTAATTAAAAATATATTACATAATTGAAGGCGTTACATATTTGAAGGCATTATGTCTTAAATACTTTTACTGATTGAAGCAACACTGCGTCTTCAAGGAGACGGGGATGGTGAATGAGTCAGTACAAGGCAGTTGTTCCAAGTCTTAATACTTTTATGTATGATTGTATTCCGATCCATGTTTATGAACTGTGGACGTTCTAATGTCCTTTGAACCAATGCGGAGTGGCACTCTTTTCCTAATACAAGGAGTTCACCGCAACACTTTTTTGTAATGCTCCATGTTTTGAATATATTATCAAAGACTTCCCAAACACAGGGCATGCTCATTTTAGCTTCACAATTATTTTTCAAAATAAACTGGTCATTCTCCTTTGTAGCAATTACCGCGCCACTAGTTACGAATAAAACCACCAAGAAAGAATAAACACTGAGTCTTGTCATTGTAGGTTAGAACTGTGTTGCTTCTGTATTATGGTTCGTAAGATTAATTTCGAACAAGATTTGTTATCAAGAAAACTATCATTTATAAGCAGAGTTAAAAGCTCATAAGAATGAGATGCGTTACTATAAAAGAAAACATTTTATATTTCACGTTAATCGTCTTTAATGGTAATTATTATACGGCAACGTAATAATTTAATGGCATGTATTTGTCCATGATTTAATATTCTAGGATATTTATTGAAAAACAGATTGAGGTCCTACAATGAAGCTTACATCATCTCTAGGCTTCACTACAAAAACTTGCTAAGAACGATAAGGCCGACTGTATACAATAAACAACGAAATAAGGAAATACATTGGCGCAAAAGGTACATAGAGATAGCACGAATGATATATTAAAACTGAGCTTTGGTTATGTATTTTAATGTTTCAATCATAATTTCATAACAATCTACGTAAAACTCAGCGTTGATGTTTTTCTTGTATAATTGTGAATTTCTATTCAATTTACACCACATAACAAGCATGAATTGTGGATTTTTTTGTCACGTATATAAAAACACTACACAAAACAATTCACGAAGGTAAAAATATATTATTTAGATTAAATATGATTGTAGAAAAAGTTTATTGGTAAAAATGTTTTTTATTAAAGGTTTTTTCTTTAATAAAAAATATATTACATATTTGAAGTCGTTACATATTTGAAGGCATTATGTCTTAAATACTTTTACTGATTGAAGCAACACTGCGTCTTCAAGGAGACGGAGATGGTGAATGAGTCAGTACAAGGCAGTTGTTCCAAGTCTTAATACTTTTTTGTATGATTGTATTCCGATCCATGTTTATGAACTGTGGACGTTCTAATGTCCTTTGAACCAATGCGGAGTGGCACTCTTTTCCTAATACAAGGAGTTCACCGTAACACTTTTTTGTAACGCTCCCTGTTTTGAATATATTATCAAAGACTTCCCAAACACAAGGCATGCTCATTTTAGCTTCACAATTAGTTTTCAAAATAAACTGGTCATTCTCCTTTGTAGCAATCACCGTGCCACTAGTTACGAATAAAACCACCAAGAAAGAATAAACACTGAGTCTTGTCATTGTAGGTTAGAACTGTGTTGCTTCTGTATAATGGTTAATTTCGAACAAGATTTGTTATCAAGAAAACTATCATTTATAAGCAGAGTTAAAAGCTCATAAGAATGAGATGCGTTACTATAAAAGAAAACATTTTATATTTCACGTTAATCGTCTTTAATGGTAATTTTTATACGGCAACGTAATAATTTAATGGCATGTATTTGTCCACGATTTAATGTTCTACGATATTTATTGAAAAACAGATTGAGGTCCTACAATGAAGCTTACAACATCTCTAGGCTTCACTACAAAAACTTGCTATGAACGATAAGGCCGACTGTATACAATAAACAACGAAATAAGGAAATACATTGGCGCAAAAGGTACATAGAGATAGCACGAATGATATATTAAAACAGAGCTTTGGTTATGTATTTTAATGTTTCAATTATAATTTCATAACAATCTACGTAAAACAAATTGTAAACATGTAATGTTGTTAATTTCATGGAATTAGTAATATTGTGAAACATAAAGAATCATACTATAGTCGGTTTCAAAAGAAGACATGCATCATATGTACAAAAACTTTGGGAAACATACAACCATATAGGCTTTGTTTGCTTAGAAATTCATCATGAAGATTAACATATTGACTTGGATACATTATAATGCGATACTCAAAAAAATTAAACCAATTCGTCTAAAACAACGAGCGAAACTTGAACCAAATCCGAATTTACTTGTGCCCACAATTGATCTACTTAATAATAAGATGTTGCTTTTGAGAAACTGCCGCAGCGCAGCTATTACCCATTATTTGATCATTCTTGTTTATGCATAATATAACATTTTATTATCAGCGCAAAGTGAGTCGTGTGACGCGTTTGTGTAAAAAACTACCACATTTTTTGGCAATATTATCGAAAATGACTGTTACGTATAGGAAACTAACTAGTTTAGATATTAGGCAAGCTGTAAACAACCATTTCATTTTAAGGTCCTAAGAAATTATATTTAATTTACAACGCACATCATATAAAATTGTGAATTAAATTGATTTCTTAAAACTCAGTGTTGATGTTTTTCTTGTATAATTGTGAATTTCTATTCAATTTACACCGCATAACAAGCATGAATTGTGGACTTTTTTTGTCCCGTATAGAAAAACACTAAAAAAAACAATTCACGAAGGTAAAAATATATTATTTGGATTAAATATGATTGTAGAAAAGGTTTATTGGTAAAAATGTTTTTTATTAAAGGTTTTTTCTTTAATTAAAAATATATTACATATTTGAAGGCGTTACATATTTGAAGGCATCATGTCTTAAATACTTTTACTGATTGAAGCAACACTGCGTCTTCAAGGAGACGGAGATGGTGAATGAGTCAGTACAAGGCAGTTGTTCCAAGTCTTAATACTTTTTTGTATGATTATATTCCGATCCATGTTTATGAACTGTGGACGTTCTAATGTCCTTTGAACCAATGCGGAGTGGCACTCTTTTCCTAATACAAGGAGTTCACCGCAACACTTTTTTGTAACGCTACCTGTTTTGAATATATTATCAAAGACTTCCCAAACACAAGGCATGCTCATTTTAGCTTCACAATTATTTTTCAAAATAAACTGGTCATTCTCCTTTGTAGCAATCACCGCGCCACTAGTTACGAATAAAACCACCAAGAAAGAATAAACACTGAATCTTGTCATTGTAGGTTAGAACTGTGTTGCTTCTGTATTATGGTTCGTAAGATTAATTTCGAACAAGATTTGTTATCAAGAAAACTATCATTAATAAGTAGAGTTAAAAGCTCATAAGAATGAGATGCGTTACTATAAAAGAAAACATTTTATATTTCACGTTAATCGTCTTTAATGGTAATTATTATACGGCAACGTAATAATTTAATGGCATGTATTTGTCCACGATTTAATATTCTACGATATTTATTGAAAAACATATTGAGGTCCTACAATGAAGCTTACATCATCTCTAGGCTTCACTACAAAAACTTGCTAAGAACGATAAGGCCGACTGTATACAACAAACAAGGAAATAAGGAAATACATTGGCGCAAATGGTACATAGAGATAGCACGAATGATATATTAAAACAGAGCTTTGGTTATGTATTTTAATGTTTCAATCATAATTTCATAACAATCTATGTAAAACAAACGGTAAACATGTAATGTTGTTAATTTCATGGAATTAGTAATATTGTGAAACATAAAGAATTATACTAAAGTCGGTTTCAAAAGAAGACATGCATCATATGTTCAAAAACTTTGGGAAACATACAACCATATAGGCTTTGTTTGCTTAGAAATTCATCATGAAGATTAACATATTTGACTTGGATACATTATAATGCGATACTCAAAAAAATTAAACCAATTCGTCTAAAACATCGAGCGAAACTTGAACCAAATCCGAATTTACTTGTGCCCACAATTGATCTACTTAATAATAAGATGTTGCTTTTGAGAAACTGCCGCAACTATTACCCATTATTTGATCATTCTTGTTTATGTATAATATAACTTTTTATTATCAACGCAAAGTGAGGCGTGTGACGTGTTTGTGTAAAAAAATTACCACATTTTTTTGGCAATATTATCGAAAATGACTGTTACGTATAGGAAACTAACTAGTTTAGATATTAGGCAAGTTGTAAACAACCATTTCATTTTAAGGTTCTAAGCAATTATATTCAATTTACAACGCACATCATATAAAATTGTGAATTAAATTGATTTCTCAAAACTCAGCGTTGATGATTTTCTTGTATAATTGTGAATTTCTATTCAATTTACACCGCATAACAAGCATGAATTGTGGATTTTTTTTGTCACGTATAGAAAAACACTACACAAAACAATTCACGAAGGTAAAAATATATTATTTGGATTAAATATGATTGTAGAAAAGGTTTATTGGTAAAAATGTTTTTTATTAAAGGTTTTTTCTTTAATTAAAAATATATTACATATTTGAAGGCGTTACATATTTGAAGGCATTATGCCTTAAATACTTTTACTTATTGAAGCAACACTGCGTCTTCAAGGAGACGGAGATGGTGAATGAGTCAGTACAAGGCAGTTGTTCCAAGTCTTAATACTTTTTTGTATGATTGTATTCCGATCCATGTTTATGAACTGTGGACGTTCTAATGTCCTTTGAACCAATGCAGAGTGGCACTCTTTTCCTAATACAAGGAGTTCACCGCAACACTTTTTTGTAACGCTCCCTACTTTGATTATATTATCAAAGACTTCCCAAACACAAGGCATGCTCATTTTAGCATCACAATTATTTTTCAAAATAAACTGGTCATTCTCCTTTGTAGCAATCACCGCGCCACTAGTTACGAATAAAACCACCAAGAAAGAATAAACATTGAGTCTTGTCATTGTAGGTTAGAACTGTGTTGCTTCTGTATTACGGTTCGTAAGATTAATTTCCAGCAAGATTTGTTATCAAGAAAACTATCATTTATAAGCAGAGTTAAAAGCTCATAAGAATAAGATGCGTTACTATAAAAGAAAACATTTTATATTTCACGTTAATCGTCTTTAATGGTAATTATTATACGGTAACGTAATAATTTAATGGCATGTATTTGTCCACGATTTAATATTCTATGATATTTATTGAAAAACAGATTGAGGTCCTACAATGAAGCTTACATCATCTCTAGGCTTCACTACAAAAACTTGCTAAGAACGATAAGGTTGACTGTATACAATAAACAACGAAATAAGGAAATACATTGGCGCAAAAGGTACATTGAGATAGCACGAATGATATTTTAAAACAGAGCTTTGGTTTTGTATTTTAATGTTTCAATCATAATTTCATAACAATCTACGTAAAACAAACGGTAAACATGTAATGTTGTTAATTTCATGGAATTAGTAATATTGTGAAACATAAAGAATCATACTAAAGTCGGTTTCAAAAGAAGGCATGCCTCATATGTTCAAAAACTTTGGGAAACATACAACCATATAGGCTTTGTTTGCTTAGAAATTCATCATGAAGATTAACATATTTGACTTGGATACATTATAATGCGATACTCAAAAAAATTAAACCAATTCGTCTAAAACAACGAGCGAAACTTGAACAAAATCCGAATTTACTTGTGCCCACAATTGATCTACTTAATAATAAGATGTTGCTTTTGAGAAACTGCCGCAACTATTACCCATTATTTGACCATCCTTGTTTATGCAAAATATAACATTTTATTATCAACGCAAAGTGAGGCGTGTGACGTGTTTGTGTAAAAAAACTACCACATTTTTTGACAATATTATCGAAAATGATTGTTACGTATAAGAAACTAACTAGTTTAGATATTAGGCAAGTTGTAAACAACCATTTCATTTTAAGGTCCTAAGAAATTATATTCAATTTACAACGCACATCATATAAAATTGTGAATTAAATTGATTTCTTAAAACTCAGCGTTGATGTTTTTCTTGTATAATTGTGAATTTCTATTCAATTTACACCGCATAACAAGCATGAATTGTGGATTTTTTGTCACGTATAGAAAAACACTACACAAAACAATTCACGAAGGTAAAAATATATTATTTGGATTAAATATGATTGTAGAAAAGGTTTATTGGTAAAAATGTTTTTTATTAAAGGTTTTTTCTTGAATTAAAAATATATTACATATTTGAAGGCGTTACATATTTTAAGGCATTATGTCTTAAATACTTTTACTGATTGAAGCAACACTGCGTCTTCAAGGAGACGGAGATGGTGAATGAGTTAGTGCAAGGCAGTTGTTCCAAGTCTTAATACTTTTTTGTACGATTGTATTCTGGTCCATGTTTATGAACTGTGGACGTTCTAATGTCCTTTGAACCAATGCGGAGTGGCACTCTTTTCCTAATACAAGGAGTTCACCGCAACACTTTTTTGTAACGCTCCCTGTTTTGAATATATTATCAAAGACTTCCCAAACACAAGGCATGCTCATTTTAGCTTCACAATTATTTTTCAAAATAAACTGGTCATTCTCCTTTGTAGCAATCACCGCGCCACTAGTTACGAATAAAACCACCAAGAAAGAATAAACACTGAATCTTGTCATTGTAGGTTAGAACTGTGTTGCTTCTGTATTATGGTTCGTAAGATTAATTTCGAACAAGATTTGTTATCAAGAAAACTATCATTAATAAGTAGAGTTAAAAGCTCATAAGAATGAGATGCGTTACTATAAAAGAAAACATTTTATATTTCACGTTAATCGTCTTTAATGGTAATTATTATACGGCAACGTAATAATTTAATGGCATGTATTTGTCCACGATTTAATATTCTACGATATTTATTGAAAAACATATTGAGGTCCTACAATGAAGCTTACATCATCTCTAGGCTTCACTACAAAAACTTCCTAAGAACGATAAGGCCGATTGTATACAACAAACAACGAAATAAGAAATACATTGGCGCAAAAGGTACATAGAGATAGCACGAATGATATATTAAAACAGAGCTTTGGTTATGTATTTTAATGTTTCAATCATAATTTCATAACAATCTATGTAAAACAAACGGTAAACATGTAATGTTGTTAATTTCATGGAATTAGTAATATTGTGAAACATAAAGAATTATACTAAAGTTGGTTTCAAAAGAAGACATGCATCATATGTTCAAAAACTTTGGGAAACATACAACCATATAGGCTTTGTTTGCTTAGAAATTCATCATGAAGATTAACATATTTGACTTGGATACATTATAATGCCATACTCAAAAAAATTAAACCAATTCGTCTAAAACATAGAGCGAAACTTGAACCAAATCCGAATTTACTTGTGCCCACAATTGATCTACTTAATAATAAGATGTTGCTTTTGAGAAACTGCCGCAACTATTACCCATTATTTGATCATTCTTGTTTATGCATAATATAACATTTTATTATCAGCGCAAAGTGAGGTGTGTGACGTGTTTGTGTAAAAAAACTACCACATTTTTTTGGCAATATTATCGAAAATGACTGTTACGTATAGGAAACTAACTAGTCTAGATATTAGGCAAGTTGTAAACAACCATTTCATTTTAAGGTTCTAAGAAATTATATTCAATTTACAACGCACATCATATAAAATTGTGAATTAAATTGATTTCTCAAAACTCAGCGTTGATGATTTTCTTGTATAATTGTGAATTTCTATTCAATTTACACCGCATAACAAGCATGAATTGTGGATTTTTTTTGTCACGTATAGAAAAACACTATACAAAACAATTCACGAAGGTAAAAATATATTATTTGGATTAAATATGATTGTAGAAAAGGTTTATTGGTAAAAATGTTTTTTATTAAAGGTTTTTTCTTTAATTAAAAATATATTACATATTTGAAGGCGTTACATATTTGAAGGCATTATGCCTTAAATACTTTTACTTATTGAAGCAACACTGCGTCTTCAAGGAGACGGAGATGGTGAATGAGTCAGTACAAGGCAGTTGTTCCAAGTCTTAATACTTTTTTGTATGATTGTATTCCGATCCATGTTTATGAACTGTGGACGTTCTAATGTCCTTTGAACCAATGCGGAGTGGCACTCTTTTCCTAATACAAGGAGTTCACCGCAACACTTTTTTGTAACGCTCCCTGCTTTGAATATATTATCAAAGACTTCCCAAACAAAAGGCATGCTCATTTTAGCTTCACAATTATTTTTCAAAATAAACTGGTCATTCTCCTTCGTAGCAATCACCGCGCCACTAGTTACGAATAAAACCACCAAGAAAGAATAAACATTGAGTCTTGTCATTGTAGGTTAGAACTGTGTTGCTTCTGTATTACGGTTCGTAAGATTAATTTCCAGCAAGATTTGTTATCAAGAAAACTATCATTTATAAGCAGAGTTAAAAGCTCATAAGAATAAGATGCGTTACTATAAAAGAAAACATTTTATATTTCACGTTAATCGTCTTTAATGGTAATTATTATACGGTAACGTAATAATTTAATGGCATGTATTTGTCCACGATTTAATATTCTATGATATTTATTGAAAAACAGATTGAGGTCCTACAATGAAGCTTACATCATCTCTAGGCTTCACTACAAAAACTGGCTAAGAACGATAAGGTTGACTGTATACAATAAACAACGAAATAAGGAAATACATTGGCGCAAAAGGTACATTGAGATAGCACGAATGATATTTTAAAACAGAGCTTTGGTTTTGTATTTTAATGTTTCAATCATAATTTCATAACAATCTACGTAAAACAAACGGTAAACATGTAATGTTGTTAATTTCATGGAATTAGTAATATTGTGAAACATAAAGAATCATACTAAAGTCGGTTTCAAAAGAAGGCATGCCTCATATGTTCAAAAACTTTGGGAAACATACAACCATATAGGCTTTGTTTGCTTAGAAATTCATCATGAAGATTAACATATTTGACTTGGATACATTATAATGCGATACTCAAAAAAATTAAACCAATTCGTCTAAAACAACGAGCGAAACTTGAACAAAATCCGAATTTACTTGTGCCCACAATTGATCTACTTAATAATAAGATGTTGCTTTTGAGAAACTGCCGCAACTATTACCCATTATTTGACCATTCTTGTTTATGCAAAATATAACATTTTATTATCAGCGCAAAGTGAGGCGTGTGACGTGTTTGTGTAAAAAAACTACCACATTTTTTTGACAATATTATCGAAAATGATTGTTACGTATAAGAAACTAACTAGTTTAGATATTAGGCAAGTTGTAAACAACCATTTCATTTTAAGGTCCTAAGAAATTATATTCAATTTACAACGCACATCATATAAAATTGTGAATTAAATTGATTTCTTAAAACTCAGCGTTGATGTTTTTCTTGTATAATTGTGAATTTCTATTCAATTTACACCGCATAACAAGCATGAATTGTGGATTTTTTGTCACGTATAGAAAAACACTACACAAAACATTTCACGAAGGTAAAAATATATTATTTGGATTAAATATGATTGTAGAAAAGGTTTATTGGTAAAAATGTTTTTTATTAAAGGTTTTTTCTTGAATTAAAAATATATTACATATTTGAAGGCGTTACATATTTGAAGGCATTATGTCTTAAATACTTTTACTGATTGAAGCAACACTGCGTCTTCAAGGAGACGGAGATGGTGAATGAGTTAGTGCAAGGCAGTTGTTCCAAGTCTTAATACTTTTTTGTACGATTGTATTCTGGTCCATGTTTATGAACTGTGGACGTTCTAATGTCCTTTGAACCAATGCGGAGTGGCACTCTTTTCCTAATACAAGGAGTTCACCGCAACACTTTTTTGTAACGCTCCCTGTTTTGAATATATTATCAAAGACTTCCCAAACACAAGGCATGCTCATTTTAGCTTCACAATTATTTTTCAAAATAAACTGGTCATTCTCCTTTGTAGCAATCACCGCGCCACTAGTTACGAATAAAACCACCAAGAAAGAATAAACACTGAATCTTGTCATTGTAGGTTAGAACTGTGTTGCTTCTGTATTATGGTTCGTAAGATTAATTTCGAACAAGATTTGTTATCAAGAAAACTATCATTAATAAGTAGAGTTAAAAGCTCATAAGAATGAGATGCGTTACTATAAAAGAAAACATTTTATATTTCACGTTAATCGTCTTTAATGGTAATTATTATACGGCAACGTAATAATTTAATGGCATGTATTTGTCCACGATTTAATATTCTACGATATTTATTGAAAAACATATTGAGGTCCTACAATGAAGCTTACATCATCTCTAGGCTTCACTACAAAAACTTGCTAAGAACGATAAGGCCGATTGTATACAACAAACAACGAAATAAGAAATACATTGGCGCAAAAGGTACATAGAGATAGCACGAATGATATATTAAAACAGAGCTTTGGTTATGTATTTTAATGTTTCAATCATAATTTCATAACAATCTATGTAAAACAAACGGTAAACATGTAATGTTGTTAATTTCATGGAATTAGTAATATTGTGAAACATAAAGAATTATACTAAAGTTGGTTTCAAAAGAAGACATGCATCATATGTTCAAAAACTTTGGGAAACATACAACCATATAGGCTTTGTTTGCTTAGAAATTCATCATGAAGATTAACATATTTGACTTGGATACATTATAATGCCATACTCAAAAAAATTAAACCAATTCGTCTAAAACATAGAGCGAAACTTGAACCAAATCTGAATTTACTTGTGCCCACAATTGATCTACTTAATAATAAGATGTTGCTTTTGAGAAACTGCCGCAACTATTACCCATTATTTGATCATTCTTGTTTATGCATAATATAACATTTTATTATCAGCGCAAAGTGAGGTGTGTGACGTGTTTGTGTAAAAAAACTACCACATTTTTTTGGCAATATTATCGAAAATGACTGTTACGTATAGGAAACTAACTAGTCTAGATATTAGGCAAGTTGTAAACAACCATTTCATTTTAAGGTTCTAAGAAATTATATTCAATTTACAACGCACATCATATAAAATTGTGAATTAAATTGATTTCTCAAAACTCAGCGTTGATGATTTTCTTGTATAATTGTGAATTTCTATTCAATTTACACCGCATAAAAAGCATGAATTGTGGATTTTTTTTGTCACGTATAGAAAAACACTACACAAAACAATTCACGAAGGTAAAAATATATTATTTGGATTAAATATGATTGTAGAAAAGGTTTATTGGTAAAAATGTTTTTTATTAAAGGTTTTTTCTTTAATTAAAAATATATTACATATTTGAAGGCGTTACATATTTGAAGGCATTATGCCTTAAATACTTTTACTTATTGAAGCAACACTGCGTCTTCAAGGAGACGGAGATGGTGAATGAGTCAGTACAAGGCAGTTGTTCCAAGTCTTAATACTTTTTTGTATGATTGTATTCCGATCCATGTTTATGAACTGTGGACGTTCTAATGTCCTTTGAACCAATGCGGAGTGGCACTCTTTTCCTAATACAAGGAGTTCACCGCAACACTTTTTTGTAACGCTCCCTGCTTTGAATATATTATCAAAGACTTCCCAAACAAAAGGCATGCTCATTTTAGCTTCACAATTATTTTTCAAAATAAACTGGTCATTTTCCTTCGTAGCAATCACCGCGCCACTAGTTACGAATAAAACCACCAAGAAAGAATAAACATTGAGTCTTGTCATTGTAGGTTAGAACTGTGTTGCTTCTGTATTACGTTTCGTAAGATTAATTTCGAACAAGATTTGTTATCAAGAAAACTATCATTTATAAGCAGAGTTAAAAGCTCATAAGAATGAGATGCGTTACTATAAAAGAAAACATTTTATATTTCACGTTAATCGTCTTTAATGGTAATTATTATACGGCAACGTAATAATTTAATGGCATGTATTTGTCCACGATTTAATATTCTACGATATTTATTGAAAAACTGATTGAGGTCCTACAATGAAGCTTACATCATCTCTAGTCTTCACTACAAAAACTTGCTAAGAACGATAAGGCTGACTGTATACAATAAACAACGAAATAAGGAAATACATTAGCGCAAAAGGTACATAGAGATAGCACGAATGATATATTAAAACAGAGCTTTGGTTTTTTATTTTAATGTTTCAATCATAATTTCATAACAATCTACGTAAAACAAACGGTAAACATGTAGTGTTGTTAATTTCATGGAATTAGTAATATTGTGAAACATAAAGAATCATACTAAAGTCGGTTTCAAAAGAAGGCATGCCTCATATGTTCAAAAACTTTGGGAAACATACAACCATATAGGCTTTGTTTGCTTAGAAATTCATAATGAAGATTAACATATTTGACTTGGATACATTATAATGCGATACTCAAAAAAATTAAACCAATTCGTCTAAAACAACGAGCGAAACTTGAACCAAATCCGAATTTACTTGTGCCCACAATTGATCTACTTAATAATAAGATGTTGCTTTTGAGAAACTGCCGCAACTATTACCCATTATTTGACCATCCTTGTTTATGCATAATATAACATTTTATTATCAGCGCAAAGTGAGGCGTGTGACGTGTTTGTGTAAAAAAACTACCACATTTTTTTGGCAATATTATCGAAAATGATTGTTACGTATAAGAAAATAACTAGTTTAGATATTAGGCAAGTTGTAAACAACCATTTCATTTTAAGGTCCTAAGAAATTATATTCAATTTACAACGCACATCATATAAAATTGTGAATTAAATTGATTTCTTAAAACTCAGCGTTGATGTTTTTCTTGTATAATTGTGAATTTCTATTCAATTTACACCGCATAACAAGCATGAATTGTGGATTTTTTGTCACGTATAGAAAAACACTACACAAAACATTTCACGAAGGTAAAAATATATTATTTGGATTAAATATGATTGTAGAAAAGGTTTATTGGTAAAAATGTTTTTTATTAAAGGTTTTTTCTTGAATTAAAAATATATTACATATTTGAAGGCGTTACATATTTGAAGGCATTATGTCTTAAATACTTTTACTGATTGAAGCAACATTGCGTCTTCAAGGAGACGGAGATGGTGAATGAGTTAGTACAAGGCAGTTGTTCCAAGTCTTAATACTTTTTTGTATGATTGTATTTCGATCCATGTTTATGAACTGTGGACGTTCTAATGTCCTTTGAACCAATGCGGAGTGGCACTCTTTTCCTAATACAAGGAGTTCACCTCAACACTTTTTTGTAACGCTCCCTGTTTTGAATATATTGTCAAAGACTTCCCAAACACAAGGCATGCTCATTTTAGCTTCACAATTATTTTTCAAAATAAACTGGTCATTCTCCTTTGTAGCAATCACCGCGCCACTAGTTATAAATAAAACCACCAAGAAAGAATAAACACTGAGTCTTGTCATTGTAGGTTAGAACTGTGTTGCTTCTGTATTATGGTTCGTAAGATTAATTTCGAACAAGATTTGTTATCAAGAAAACAATCATTTATAAGCAGAGTTAAAAGCTCATAAGAATGAGATGCGTTACTATAAAAGAAAACATTTTATATTTCACGTTAATCGTCTTTAATGGTAATTATTATACGGCAACGTAATAATTTAATGGCATGTATTTGTCCATGATTTAATATTCTACGATATTTTTTGAAAAACAGATTGAGGTCCTACAATGAAGCTTACATCATCTCTAGGCTTCACTACAAAAACTTGCTAAGAACGATAAGGCCGACTGTATACAATAAACAACGAAATAAGGAAATACATTGGCGCAAAAGGTACATAGAGATAGCACCAATGATATATTAAAATAGAGCTTTGGTTATGTATTTTAATGTTTCAATCATAATTTCATAACAATATACGTAAAACAAACGGTAAACATGTAATGTTGTTAATTTCATGGAATTAGTAATATTGTGAAACATAAAGAATCATACTAAAGTCTGTTTCAAAAGAAGACATGCATCATATGTTCAAAAACTTTGGGAAACATACAACCATATAGGCTTTGTTTGCTAAGAAATTCATCATGAATATTAACATATTTGACTTGGATACATTATAATGCGATACTCAAAAAAATTAAACCAATTCGTCTAAAACAACGAGCGAAATTTGAACCAAATCCGAATTTACTTGTGCCCACAATTGATCTACTTAATAATAAGATGTTGCTTTTGAGAAACTGCCACAACTATTACCCATTATTTGATCATTCTTGTTTATGCATAATATAACATTTTATTATCGGCGCAAAGTGAGGCGTGTGACGTGTTTGTGTAAAAAAACTACCACATTTTTTTGGCAATATTATCGAAAATGACTGTTACGTATAGGAAACTAACTAGTTTAGATATTAGGCAAGCTGTAAACAACCATTTCATTTTAAGGTCCTAAGAAATTATATTCAATTTACAACGCACATCATATAAAATTGTGAATTAAATTGATTTCTTAAAACTCAGAGATGATGTTTTTCTTGTATAATTGTGAATTTCTAATATAATTAATGATAATATTGTACAGCTAAAAAAGGTGTTTTTTAAAGAAAAATGGTGGCGGCGGCGGCACGGGGAAAAAATTTTGTCGGCGGTAGGGATACGAGATCACGGCGAGACATTAGGAGACGGGGTTGGTCTCTTTTCATCTATAACCTCCCAGAACAACTTCATTGGTAGGGCGTATGGCAGGTATTTGATCGTCACGGGGTTGTGGTGGATGTTTTCGTACCTACAAAACGATCGAAGAATGGTGTCCGATTCGGATTTGTTCGAATGGCATCGAAAACAGATGCGGAGCTAGTGATCGAGCGTTTTGATGGATTTCATCTTTATGGTTCGAAAATAAGGGTTTCGTTCGCTAGGGAGGGTGGAATGGAGCGAAATAAGGAAGGGATCTCAGGTGTTTCGTCCAAAGTGGGGGACGATAGCCAGGGGAATCGTAAAACAAATAGGGAACGACCTACGCAAGGGGAGAAGAGGGGACAACCCACAGCGTCGACATCCGAAATTAAACAAGTAATAGGAACTGTCGATAGGGATAAATGGAATATTTTGCAATCTTGTGCAATTGGCTTCTGCCGTCAAACCTGTTCAATTGATTCATTGGCCGGTGAATTCAATCGGGTGGGTTTAAAGGGACTATCCGTGATGAGAGTAGCGGGATCGTTAGTGTTATTGATGTTTGACAATGGTAATATCCGTGAGTCGACAATTAAATCAGGGGTTTTACAACAATGGCTAGAAAATGTGATGGATTGGTCGCCGTCGATGTCATTACCAAATCAACGAGCATGGCTCTCGTTGTGCGGACTACCCATCCACCTGTGGTCGGAGGATACTTTTAGGAACATTGCCAATCTTTGGGGCGATTTAGTGTATGTGGATTCGGAAACAAGAGCCCCTTCGTCATTCGAGAGAGCTCGGATACTTATTGAAACAGATTGGATATATCGAATTGATGAGTTGGTAGGTGTTAAAGAAGGGGAGACGAATTTCCTGATCCGAATTTCTGAATTTGATGACGGTTTTGGCATGACAAGGGACTACAGAAATGACACGAGTTCAGGTTCAGAAAAAGAAGAGAACAGTAGAGAGAGGGAAGTGGAATGGAAATCTAATTCGGCATTTGCACATGATGAGGAATCTGAGGGGGAAACAATTGTACCAAATTCGATTGAGCGGGAGGAAAATCAAGCTGATTTGGGTCCGCCTCGAGCGAAATCCTTTATCGATCACATGTGGCAGGATAACGTCAGGGAGGATGCTAGGGTGGGTTCATACGAGAAGGGGGTAAGTGAGGAGGAGCAGCTTATGTTGTTGAATAGGGACTTCGAGGTTTCATTGCCGTGTGAGTCAAGCCTTAGAATGGATGAATTGGAGAGGGAGAAGCTCAAGTCGAGGGAGGTCCTATCCTATATGGACACAGCAGGTTGTCGTGAAGATGAATCTTTAGGCCTAATAGATCGTAATCTATCGACTGGGGATGAGCGGAATTTAGTGGAAATTGCTACGCTGGGAGGAGGGAGGGCCGAGGAGATCATGGCTGCCTCGGACGAGGAATGTGTGCTTAGGACAGAGGGGCAGGGGCAGCTCGAATTTACGGGTGGTGTCGGCCGAATTTCAAAGGCGAATGTGATAGAAGTAAATGGGGAAAAGCGAAGAGTTAGACTCCTATCGGAACTCAACCCTCCCCAAGTGGTTATCTCTCCGACAAAGACTAAGGTTGTAAAAAAGGGGCGTGGCCGTCCAAGGAAAAACAAGGACGTAGGAAAACAGCAAGTGCCGGAGATAGCTAACGGATCTTTATCCGATTCGGATTTTATTTGTCGGAAACAAGCGATTATCCGCGAGGCTACGGAAACTGCACGAGTGGGCAATTTGATTGGGGTGGTGACAACAGGTAGAGAAGAAGAAGTGATACACGATATTGCGCGCTTATTAGAGGCACGTGAGATTCCGAAATAGCAACTGATGAGGGTGTTGTCGTGGAACGTGCGAGGGCTCGGGGCAGCAGCGAAACGACGTTCAATTGGTCGTGTTCTACGACAACAGCGATGCGAATTGGCTCTCTTCCAGGAGACGAAGATGGAAAGCATATTTGGGAGGTTAGTGAGTCAATTGTGGTATTCTGATTCATTCGAATTTCTTTTTGCTCCTTCGGAGGGGAGGTCGGGAGGAGTTCTTTTGGTGTGGGATCAATCGAGTTTTCATGTGACGGAGTCTGAGATTGGTAGAAACTTAATCACGGTGATTGGGAGATGGACGAGAGAGGAATGGGAATGTGGTTTTATTGGGATATATGCTCCTTGTGGTGTTGCGGATCAGAATTGTTTCTGGGATGGTATTAAATCAATTGTGTATAGTAGACAAATAGAGTTGTGTGTGGGGGGCGATTTCAATGTGGTGAAAGGACACGAGGAGAGGCGCGGTAGGGGTTGTGAGTATCCGGGGGTGGACAGTTTCTGCGCTTTTATCGAGTCTATGGCATTGATAGATTTACCGGTGACAGGTGTTGTGTTCACGTGGTTCGGACCACAGGGGAGATGTAGTAGACTTGATCGCTTTTTAGTCTCGGATGGGTGGTTTCAGAGGTTTGAGTCGCTGGTAACTTTGCACTTGCCAAAGGAGTTGTCGGACCATTCGCCTATTGTTTTGGTGAGCGACGTAGAAGATAGTGGCCCCAAACCGTTCCGATTTGTTAATGCATGGTTGAAGGATTTACCTTCAATAGAGAGGGAGTGGAAACAATTGTCTTCGGGTGAGGGAGGTATTCCAATTCGTTTGAAGTTGAAGAGTTTAAAACAAGTTTTGAAGAGCTGGAATAGGACTCAATTCGGGGATTTGGATAAGGAATATGAGGCTTTGGTGAAACAAATTGCGGAGTGTGATTCAAAATTGTTGTCGATGCCTCGGACGAGGGAGGAGGAAGTCGAATACCGGAGTTTACATTCGAGGTTGTGGAAGGTGGCGAATTTGCGGGAATCCGTATGGCGCCAAAGATCGAGGGCACTATGGTTGGCGGAAGGTGACAGAAATACATCTTTTTTTCATAAAGCGACTAAATTAAGACAAGCGCAAAACAAAATTAGAGGCCTCCTTTTTGGTGATTTATGGGTGAAAGACATTGGCCGATTAAAACAGCTGGTGCGTGTGGAATTTTTGAAGCATTTTGGACAGCATCCGACAGGGGGAATTCTTGTGCCTGAGGTGGGGTTCTCGCGTATTTCGGAGCAGCAACGAGAGATGCTGATCAGGCCGTTTACGGAAGAGGAAGCTAAACATGCGATTTGGAGTTGTGAGGGGTCTAAAGCGCCGGGTCCGGATGGATTCCCGTTTGAATTTTTCCGTAAGGGATGGGATTTTGTGCGTGTTGATGTAATGGCCTTTTTGGAAGAATTTCATGGTACAGGTCGACTGGCAAGGGGTTATAATTCGGCGTTTGTTGTGTTGATTGCGAAGAAGGAAAATCCCCGGATGTTAGGGGATTTTCGTCCGATATGCTTGCTTAATTCGGTTTATAAAATCCTTGCCAAGTGTTTAGCTCGTCGTCTACAAGGGGTATTGCCTCAGCTTATCAGTGATGTTCAATCCGCTTTTATCGATGGGCGTCAAATTTTGGATGGGATCATGTTAGCTAATGAAGTTATTCACTCTATGAAGACTTCGGGCGATAGTAAGGGTAGCTATGTACTGAAACTTGACTTTGCTAAAGCCTACGACTGCATCGATTGGGGTTGTCTATTGTTCTCAATAAAATGGGGTTTGGGGAGACATGGTGCGGATGGATTTCGGAATGTGTGGAGACAGCGCGACTTTCAGTGCTGATTAACGGCAGCCCGACGGAGGAATTCCCGATGAGGCGTGGGTTGAGGCAAGGGGATCCCATTTCGCCTTTGCTGTTTGTTATTGTGGCGGAGGTATTGCATATTTTTCTTTTGAATGCGGAACGAAGGGGTTTAATTGCTGGGGTCCGGGTGGCAGGGGATGTATCGGTGTCGCATCTTCAATTCGCGGATGACACGGTATTATTTTTGCAAGGTGATGTTGAGATGGCGAGGAACTTAAAAAGGGTACTGACATGTTTTGAGCTCACCACAGGTTTAAAGATTAATTTTGATAAGTCTTGCCTATTTGAAGTGGGACTTGCGGATTCGATTATTGAGGGTGTGAGTAGCGCCTTGGGTTGTCCGAGAGGAGAGTTGCCGATGACGTACTTGGGGATTCCAATTGGGGTAAATCCGAGAGGCATGGCTATATGGGAGCCTTTAATTCAAAGGTTTCGCCGGAGGTTGGCGGGGTGGAAACGTGACTCGCTATCATTTGCGGGACGTTTGGTATTGGTTAATTCAGTCTTGTCAGCCCTTCCGGTATATTATATGGGAGTTTTTATGATCCCAAAGCGTATAATTTTGAAAACTGATAGGATTCGACGGAATTTCCTATGGGGAGGTAAGGTGGAACGGGCTAAATTTAGCCGGGTGGGATGGGAAGTGGCTTGCCGTCCGAAACATTTAGGAGGGTTAGGTGTTATTAACTTGCATAACAGAAACTTGGCGTTGTTGGCGAAATGGGCGTGGAAGTATGCGGTGGAAGACGGGTCGTTGTGGAAGAAGATTGTAGTTGCAAAATATGGCTCTGAGGTGATGTCGTGGCGGATTCATCAACGTAGTTCGCGTTCGATGTCCGCAATGTGGAAGCATGTGGTCGAGGTGCAGCAAAATGAGCTGGTTGGTAGGTTCATGAATAGTTCCCAGTTCGCTTGGATTGTAGGAAATGGGGTGCGTGTGCTATTTTGGCATGACCGTTGGTGTGTGGCCGAGCCGTTGAGGGAGGTGTTTCCACGGCTATATGGGCTGGTGGTGAATAAAATTGAGCGAGTTGGGGAGGTGTTGGGACGATCGGAGGCAGATTGAAGGGGTTGCTTTCGCCGGGAGTTGCGAGTTTTTGAGCAGGATTTATTGAGGGACATGCGGGCTTGTATCCAGGGATGGGTGTTGAGACTTGACGTAGAAGATCGACTCATTTGGACCCCAGAGACAACGGGAGAGTTTTCGGTGAAGAGTTTAAATAAGTTCATGTCCTCGTTGGGTATGTCGGATATGTCGGATGTAAGTTGGCCGTGGAAGTTGCCAGTGTTACCGAAATTACAATGTTTTGTTTGGTTTCTTCTTATTGACCGACTGCCAACATTGGCTATGTTGATGGCAAGGGGTGTTCCGTTGGGGGAAACATCCGTCGTTTGTCGTTTTTGTGGGGCTGGGGAGGATGCAATCGATCATATGTTCTGGGAATGTTCAACGGCATGGTCGCTTTGGGACAGTTTCTTCTCATGGTGGGGCGTGGCGGTGACACGGCCGAGGAAGGTACGAGATTTCATTGTTATGTGCTATAGTAGTTTCTTTTATGGAGATGTGAGGGAGTGGTGGCTTATCGGTTGTACATGTGTATTGTGGTCTATTTGGCTTGAAAGAAATGCGATAATGTTTCATGAAAAGAGAACGCCGATTGGGGGGATCCTATTCTTGATACAATTGCGGTCGTTCCATTGGACACGCTCTAGATGTGAGTGGGGGGACATTCGTGAGGAGGCATGGTGGGTATGCCCGTTATTATGCGAGACTGAAGCAGCGGGGCGAAAGGTGAGCAGGGGTCCGGTGTCGTGGGTACCACCTTGGGAAGGGTCTTGGAAATGTAATGTCGATGGAGCTGCTCGCGGAAAGCCGGGATTAGCGGGATGTGGGGGTGTGATTAGAGATTGGGAAAGTCGAATCTGTGGCTTATTTTCGGGGGCAATCGGTATTGCGGACTCGAATGAGGCTGAAGTTCAAGCGATTGCTTTTGCGCTTAAGCTGTTATGGGAATCGTCGCGTGAGGGGGTCCAATCGATTGTAATTGAATCTGATTCAAGGGTGGCACTTGCATGGATTCAAGGGATTGAACGGAGACCGTGGCGTTTATGGCGTTGGTTTTTTCAGATTGATGAAGCTTGTGAAGTGCTACCGAATGTGTGCTTTGCGCATGTTCTACGGGAAGGTAATCAATTAGCGGATGCTCTAGCCAAAGGGGGTGTACATAGGAGATCGTGGCTTTGGGTTTTGGCATGAGTTGTATGCGTGATCGCTATCTTTGTGTCATTACTAATGGTACTCTTTTCCCCCATTTAGGATTAGGGGGGTTTTTAAGGAGGCCATTAGTAGTGCTTTGTATGATTTTGCATCAATAAAATCATCGCTTTTCAAAAAAAATTGTGAATTTCTATTCAATTTGCACCGCATAACAAGCATGAATTGTGGATTTTTTTGTTACGTATAGAAAAACACTACACAAAACAATTCACGAAGGTAAAAATATATTATTTGGATTAAATATTATTGTAGAAAAGGTTTATTGGTGAAAATGATTTTTATTAAAGGTTTTTTCTTTAATTAAAAATATATTACATATTTGAAGGCGTTATATATTTGAAGGCATTATCTCTTAAATACTTTTACTGATGAAGCAACACTGCGTCTTCAAGGAGATGGAGATGGTGAATGAGTCAGTACAAGGCAGTTGTTCCAAGTCTTAATACTTTTTTGTATGATTGTATTCCGATCCATGTTTATGAACTGTGGACGTTCTAATGTCCTTTGAACCAACGCGGAGTGGCACTCTTTTCCTAATACAAGGAGTTCACCGCAACACTTTTTTGTAACGCTCCCTGTTTTGAATATATTATCAAAGACTTCCCAAACACAAGGTGTAACCCCCTAAACTCGACTTAGAAGAAAAAAGTCAAATTTAGGAAGTAGCGATTGAAAACTTGTCCCTCAAGAAACAATTTAGGTTAAAATATGTCGTAATTCAAAAAGATCGATTAGATAAGTAAAACTTAACAAATATTCCGATTAAAATAAAACTCATTCTTTTGAACGATATTCCGATAATTAATTAAAATTCTGAAAATAACTTCATAGATGCATGCATTTAATAAAGCCCAAATTAAAAACAGTAAGCAGTCCCAATGTCCGAATTACGTAAATGTTCCAAAATATTTCAAAACAGTAGTCTGAAGTAATTAAAAAAAAGAGTTCATACTGAATTATAAAATATCCGAGTAAAATGCGAGAAGCTCCTAGTACCGAATCGCCTAAAAAAGTCTGAGATATCTGAAAAAAAGTAAAAACTAAAGGGTGTAAGCTAAAGAGCTTAGTGTGTCTCTAAAGTGCAACGAAAACAAAACAAAAACAAAACAGTATTTTATTTTCTGATAAATAATTTTTCTGAAAACACAAGAAAACTGAATCATGATGATATGATGTGTGATGCACATGAATCATAGTACCCATCTCCGATACACCGAAAAGTAAGGTTCCCCAGAACCTACTTTCTCCATGTCACCATCCGAAGTGGAACTCAGCCCGAAGGGTGGAACCACTGATCCGAAGCGGAATTCACCCCAAAGGGTGAAACCACTAATCCAAAGCGGAATTCAACCCAAAGGTTGAAACCACTGATCCGAAGCGGAATTCAACCCGAAGGTTGAAACCACTGAACTTCCCCGAACAAATCTCAAACCATATACCCACAATGATATGATGCAGATTTTAAAATCCGAGTCTGATCCGAAACTTGAATTATGAAAATTCAACTTGAACAATACTATAAATCTGATGTTTTACAGTTCTGAAAATCCAATATTTCACGTAAATCATAGTATGACATGTTATGCATGATGTCTGAAAACATTCACCCAATCACAACAGAGTGCACACAAAATGTACAAAACATTTACTTATATTAATACCAGAAAAGCACAAAAAGAAACACATAAGTTTATAAAACAGGAAGAGACACACCTTTAATCAACAGAAGCTCTAATGCCGAGAAAAGCGCATCTCACGCTCAGATCTCACTAAAGCAGGACCTACGAGATATGAATTTAATATTAGCATTTATTACTAACACTAAGCCACCGACTAAAACACTAAAAACCGAACTAAAGATATACTCACGTGAAGATCTCGAAGAACGTGCACGATCGGTCTGAACAACTGGAGGTAACCTAGCGGTCCCAAAGTCGGCACCTGAACCCGAGAATATTCCGAATTAAATCCTGAAATCACAACTTATCATATTCCAACAACAATTACTTAAAATGAGCAAAACGAAGCTTCCGGGTTAGAATTTGACAAAACGGGCAGCGAATACAAACTCAGAAGGTCGAGAACGGTTATGAGGAATGATGTCCGAAAAAGTCAACTCTTGGTCAACTCGGGTCAAAGTCAAAGTCAACTCTAACAGTCAAAGGTCAAAACTGGTCAACTTTCGGTCAACTGTTCAAAAGTCAATGGTTCGGTCAACGAGTCCAATTCGGTCAAACAGGTCAAGCTTAATCAAGGTAAAACGGTCAACAATTCAGATCTAGTCAACAGGTTATGGTCAAAACTGGTTCGAATCAATTCTATCAGTTTGGTCTAATTAATCCGGTTTAGTTAATAACTGGTTCATAGGTTCAGTTCACAACCAACACAATTAGATCGGTTTAGTCCATATACTCGGTTTAGGGCTCATCAGATATACATACACACAACTCAAATGGGCCACACACAACAGGCCCAAACCACAACTTATTGCTGCAATCAGATCTAGGGTTCCTAGAATGCCACTAGCGGCTAGGGTTTTTAGCAACCAAAGGCGGCGGCGGCACAAAACCACGGCAGCACAAAACCACGGCAGTGGCGGCACGACCAAACAACGACGGTGGCAGATCCAGACGAGAACGCCGGCGCAACCCTTACCACCAAGGAAGGCAGCGGCTCAACAATCCGACAAACAGAGACGCGGCTACGCAAACTCGTCGGAGCTCGTCGGACAAGCAATGGAGATGGGAAGATGGTTATCGTAGAGAAAAAAACATGCTGAGTGGGGAGTGCGGCTACAACTCAAAATGGATGGTTTTTTTTAGGGTCTCCAAAGCTGAAAAAGAGATTATATATCTCATTTAAAAAGGGTAAACTACAAGGCAGGTCCTTGGGATTTCTATGGTTCATGAATAAGGCACCAAAGATTACCCAGTTGACAAATTGGTCAAAAAGTTCTGAATTTAATTCAAATTGATCTCTAAAACTCAATGTTTTCCCAATTAAATCTATAATTCCAATTAGGGTTTTTAACATAAAATTCCCAAATGTTAGGGTTTCTAAATTAGGGTTTTCAAATTTTAAATTTCCGAAGTAGAGAAATTTTGGGTGTTACACAAGGCATGCTCATTTTAGCTTCACAATTATTTTTCAAAATAAACTGGTCATTCTCCTTTGTAGCAATCACCGCGCCACTAGTTACGAATAAAACCACCAAGAAAGAATAAACACTGAGTCTTGTCATTGTAGGTTAGAACTGTGTTGCTTCAGTATTATGGTTCGTAAGATTAATTTCGAACAAGATTTGTTATCAAGAAAACTATCATTTATAAGCAGAGTTAAAAGCTCATAAGAATGAGATGCGTTACTATAAAAGAAAACATTTTATATTTCACGTTAATCGTCTTTAATGGTAATTATTATACGGTAACGTAATAATTTAATGGCATGTATTTGTCCACGATTTAATATTCTACGATATTTATTGAAAAACAGATTGAGGTCCTACAATGAAGCTTACATCATCTCTAGGCTTCACTACAAAAACTTCCTAAGAACGATAAGGCCGACTGTATACAATAAACAACGAAATAAGGAAATACATTGGCGCAAAAGGTACATAGAGATAGCACGAATGATATATTAAAACAGAGCTTCAGTTATGTATTTTAATGTTTCAATCATAATTTCATAACAATCTACGTAAAACAAACGGTAAACATGTAATGTTGTTAATTTCATGGAATTAGTAATATTGTGAAACATAAAGAATCATACTAAAGTCGGTTTCAAAAGAAGACATGCATCATATGTTCAAAAACTTTGGGAAACATACAACCATATAGGCTTTGTTTGCTTAGAAATTCATCATGAAGATTAACATATTTGACTTGGATACATTATATAGCGATACTCAAAAAAATTAAACCAATTCGTCTAAAATAACGAGCGAAACTTGAACCAAATCCGAATTTACTTGTGCCCACAATTAATCTACTTAATAATAAGATGTTGATTTTGAGAAACTGCCGCAACTATTACCCATTATTTGACCATTCTTGTTTATGCATAATATAACTTTTTATTATCAGCGCAAAGTGAGGCGTGTGACGTGTTTGTGTAAAAAAACTACCATATTTTTTTGGCAATATTATCGAAAATGACTGTTACGTATAGGAAACTAACTAGTTTAGATATTAGGAAAGCTGTAAACAACCATTTCATTTTAAGGTCCTAAGAAATTATATTCAATTTACGACGCACATCATATAAAATTGTGAATTAAATTGATTTCTTAAAACTCAGCGTTGATGTTTTTCTTGTATAATTGTGAATTTCTATTCAATTTACACCGCATAACAAGCATGAATTGTGGATTTTTTTGTCACGTATAGAAAAACACTACACAAAACAATTAACGAAGGTAAAAATATATTATTTGGATTAAATATGATTGTAGAAAAGGTTTATTGGTAAAAATGTTTTTTATTAAAGGTTTTTTCTTTAATTAAAAATATATTACATATTTGAAGGCGTTATATATTTGAAGGCATTATGTCTTAAATACTTTTACTGATTGAAGCAACACTGCGTCTTCAAGGAGACGGAGATGGTGAATGAGTCAGTACAAGGCAGTTGTGTAACACCCGGGTTTAAGGGTTAGGTGAAAATAATATTTTAATATTATTTGGACCCGTTTTTATAATTTAAATAATATTAAGGGTTTTGTGTTTAAATTAATTAATTTGGGTTGACCATGTTTTAAGACTAAAACTCCATTTAGCCATGGATTTACCTTCCTTGTAAATGTCCCCTTTCATTAAGGGTAAACAAGTCTTTTGAGCCTTAAAATAGATCACATGTGAAATAAAACACCTATTTTCTACTATTCACCTCCTTCTTCAAAATACACCAACGGGAAACAAGAGCTCTCTACCCAAATCTACTATTTCATTCAAAAGCTTCCTCATTTCAACTCCGTTTTGAAAGGTAATGGTATTTTTGACTTCCCCTCATCTCCCTCTCCATGAAAGTACCTTTTATTTTCGTTTTCACGAAGTTTTTAGAAAATGGATGTTTTGAATATTTTGATTAAAAATGAAATCTTTATGTTGATAAATGAAGTATTTTGAATTGTTATGCTTAGTTATGGTATATAGAAATCAAAGGGTGTATCATATGTGAATTTCAAATGATTTTGAAAAATTTTCGGATTTGGGTAAACATGGGGTTTTTGGACGGCTTTGGGTGAGTTTTGGGGGTTGTTTTAGGTAGGTTTTGATAGGCTTTTGATAGTACTATGGTTGGGGATTGATTTGGGATCAATTGTGGGTATAATGGAAGTTGAAATCATGGTTTTTGGGCATGGTCTTGGGGCCATTCGAATTGGTGAAAAATGGAAATTGTTCATGCTTGCAACATGGTAGTTTGTGGTTGAATTGCATTCCGGGTTAGTTTCGATGATGAGATATTGATTGTGGATGTTTTGTTTGTGTTTGGGATTGATTAGAATCGAGTTTGGGCGTCGGTGAAGCATCGAAAGTGAATTCGGGAAGTTGAAGGTGGTTGCTCGCTTGGTCTTTGAGCGTGGAAGCTTAGGTGAGTGGTTAATTGTTTTAAATGGTTTTAAAATAGTTGGTTCGAGTATATGGACTAGGTTGGGCTTGGTAGACCCACCTAGAGTTAGGATTAGGGTGGTAGCCTAATCCTAAGCTTGATCTAGAGCCTTTGGATGAACTCATTTATGTGGTTATGTATGTCTCGTATGAAATGTGATGTGAATGCTTATGTATATTGTATTATACATGTGAGATGAGATATGACTTGTGATGCTTGAGACATGCATGATGATGGTTGTTGGTGAGTACGTGCTAAGCACGAAAGTGATTGAAATGAGTAATGTGGAATGAGTAAAAGTTGGCACTAGTATACTTGAATACAAATGATCGATCATTAGGATGTTAGTGTGTACACATGAGTCAAAAGTCGCGCGTGGCCTTGGTGGCATTGAGTCACCAAGGAGGAGTACGGGTTTGCCCGGAAAATGGTATTTAAATATAGTCGGTGATGAGTGGAATCCCATCGAAGGGGCGTGAGGATGAGTGGAATCCCCCCCGCGAAACCGGTGATGAGTGTAATCCCACCGTGAGGTAATGTGGTTGTTGGATGTGAGTTCCAACATGTCTATCCGCGTATTCGGATCATAGCTAGGTGCCAATGTTGTTTGATATGTATATCAATGTGTTGAGGTTTATGATCTTTGATGGGATGCTTGAATGTGATCACATGTATTATGGATGTTGAGCTTATGATCATGGCATTTATAATGTACAATGCTCATGCATCTTTATCTTATGACTCTTGTGGATCCTTGGTATGTTTGTGAAATGCCTTGGCTAGATCGTGCTCGGACCCTGCAATGTTGAGGTTTGTTTTTAGAGCTTACCCTCACTAAGCATCATTGCTTACGCTCTCTTTGTTCAACATTGCAGATCCTCAGTTCGCGGGTTGCTCGAGCAAGTGGAGGGCCTCCAAGTGTGGTTGTTGACTTGAGTACATCAAGTATGACTTTTAAATGTTGAACATGTAATAGTTTGAGCAATGGGACCTGTGTTGTTTTGATTGATAATTGCTAGTTGTTTAGGAGCTTGATTAGACTCCTTGATATCTTGCTTTTGTATGGTTTGTGCTGCCATGGTTAATTGTAACTCATGCCTAAATTGCTCATTTTAAATGTTAGCCATGTGCCTTAAAGGTTGTCTTTATGTTTGAATGTTGTGGTATGAATGCATGGTTTGTGAAGTCCTACCTTAATGTTTAGACTCGTCTAAATCTTGTTAAAGCATGCTAGTATTGTTGGGTTACCTTAAGTTTAATTGATATGGTGTTGTAAGGTGTTTTGGTGGTGTTTTGGGGCACCCTTGTGCCATAAAACAGCCAAAACGAGTCTGCAGACAGGGGGCGTTTTGGAACGGGTCACCCTGTTCCGATACGGTCCCTTTGCAAATGGCCTGCCGTTTCGAAACGGATGGGGGTCGTTTCGGAACATTTTTGCTACTGGAATTCTTAGAAATTGACGAGATAAAGGCGTTCCGAAACGGGCCTTTGATGTTTCGAAACGGTCAAATCTCGTTGACCACGAGAAATTGACCGTCAAGGTCGTTTCGATACAGGTCACCCCTGTTTCGAAACGGTCACCCTATGGTTGACCCTGGCCTGTTGACTAAGTCAAGGCGTTTCGGAACACCCTAAGGGCGTTTCGAAACGGCCTGCTGTAAAGGACTAAAATGAGCTGTTTAATCATTTGATTGGTCGGTGTATGTTACATTGTTTGTATTTTCCGCTGCTGTGCTTTACATAGGATTAAATTATGCCTATAGACAAGATAAAATAAAAAGGAATTTTCTGGGTCGTTAACCGAGGGGAAGCCTTAACGGGTTTCGCTTCGGTTTTCCCCGTGTGGCCCACTCGGATTTGTCATCCGACCAGACCGGGACGAGGGGGTTACAAGTTGTTCCAAGTCTTAATACTTTTTTGGATTAAATTATGCTTATTTGGATTACATATGATTGTAGAAAAGGTTTATTGGTAAAAATGTTTTTTATTAAAGGTTTTTTCTTTAATTAAAAATATATTACATATTTGAAGGCGTTACATATTTGAAGGCATTATGTCTTAAATACTTTTACTGATTGAAGCAACACCGCGTCTTCAAGGAGACAGAGATGGTGAATGAGTCAGTACAAGGCAGTTGTTCCAATTCTTAATACTTTTTTGTATGATTGTATTCCGATCCATGTTTATGAACTGTGGACGTTCTAATGTCCTTTGAACCAATGCGGAGTGGCACTCTTTTCCTAATACAAGGAGTTCACCGCAACACTTTTTTGTAACGCTCCCTGTTTTGAATATATTATCAAAGACTTCCCAAACACAAGGCATGCTCATTTTAGCTTCACAATTATTTTTCAAAACAAACTGGTCATTCTCCGTTGTAGCAATCACCGCGCCACTAGTTACGAATAAAACCACCAAGAAAGAATAAACATTGAGTCTTGTCATTGTAGGTTAGAACTGTGTTGCTTTTGTATTATGGTTCGTAAGATTAATTTCGAACAAGATTTGCTATCAAGAAAACTATAATTTATAAGCAGAGTTAAAAGCTCATAAGAATGAGATGCGTTACTATAAAAGAAAACATTTTATATTTCACGTTAATCGTCTTTAATGGTAATTATTATACGGCAACGTAATAATTTAATGGCATGTATTTGTCCACGATTTAATACTCTATGATATTTATTGAAAAACAGATTGAGGTCCTACAATGAAGCTTACATCATCTCTAGGCTTCACTACAAAAACTTGCTAAGAACGATAAGGCCGACTGTATACAATAAACAACGAAATAAGGAAATACATTGGCGCAAAAGGTACATAGAGATAGCACGAATGATATATTAAAACGGAGCTTTGGTTATGTATTTTAATGTTTCAATCATAATTTCATAACAATCTACGTAAAACAAACGGTAAACATGTAATGTGTTAATTTCATGGAATTAGTAATATTGTGAAACATAAAGAATCATACTAAAGTCGGTTTCAAAAGAAGACATGCATCATATGTTCAAAAACTTTGGGAAACATACAACCATATAGGCTTTGTTTGCTTAGAAATTCATCATGAAGATTAACATATTTGACTTGGATACATTATAATGCGATACTCAAAAAAATTAAACCAATTCGTCTAAAACAACGAGCGAAACTTGAACCAAATCCGAATTTACTTGTGCCCACAATTGATCTACTTAATAATAAGATGTTGCTTTTGAGAAACTGCCGCAACTATTACCCATTATTTGACCATCCTTGTTTATGCAAAATATAACATTTTATTATCAGCGCAAAGTGAGGCGTGTGACGTGTTTGTGTAAAAAATCTACCACATTTTTTCGCAATATTATCGAAAATGACTGTTACGTATAGGAAACTAACTAGTTTAGATATTAGGCAAGCTGTAAACAACCATTTCATTTTAAGGTCCTAAGAAATTATATTCAATTTACAACGCACATCATATAAAATTGTGAATTAAATTGATTTCTTAAAACTCAGCGTTGATGTTTTTCTTGTATAATTGTGAATTTCTATTCAATTTACACCGCATAACAAGCATGAATTGTGGATTTTTTGTCACGTATAGAAAAACACTACACAAAACAATTCACGAAGGTAAAAATATATTATTTGGATTAAATATGATTGTAGAAAAGGTTTATTGGTAAAAAAAAATTTATTAAAGGTTTTTTCTTTAATTAAAAATATATTACATATTTGAAGGGGTTACATATTTGAAGGCATTATGTCTTAAATACTTTTACTGATTGAAGCAACACTGCGTCTTCAAGGAGACGAAGATGGTGAATGAGTTAGTACAAGGCAGTTGTTCCAAGTCTTAATACTTTTTTGTATGATTGTATTCCGATCCATGTTTATGAACTGTGGACGTTCTAATGTCCTTTGAACCAATGCGGAGTGGCACTCTTTTTCTAATACAAGGAGTTCACCTCAACACTTTTTTGTAACGCTCCCTGTTTTGAATATATTATCAAAGACTTCCCAAACACAAGGCATGCTCATTTTAGCTTCACAATTATTTTTCAAAATAAACTGGCCATTCTCCTTTGTAGCAATCACCGCGCCACTAGTTACGAATAAAACCACCAAGAAAGAATAAACACTGAGTCTTGTCATTGTAGGTTAGAACTATGTTGCTTCTGTATTACGGTTCGTAAGATTAATTTCGAACAAGATTTGTTATCAAGAAAACTATCATTTATAAGTAGAGTTAAAAGCTCATAAGAATGAGATGCGTTACTATAAAAGAAAACATTTTATATTTCACGTTAATCGTCTTTAATGGTAATTATTATACGGCAACGTAATCATTTAATGGCATGTATTTGTCCACGATTTAAAATTCTATGATATTTATTGAAAAACATATTGAGGTCCTACAATGAAGCTTACATCATCTCTAGGCTTCACTACAAAAACTTGCTAAGAACGATAAGGCCGACTGTATACAATAAACGACGAAATAAGGAAATACATTGGCGCAAAAGGTACATAGAGATAGCACGAATGATATATTAAAACGGAGCTTTGGTTATGTATTTTAATGTTTCAATCATAATTTCATAACAATCTACGTAAAACAAACGGTAAACATGTAATGTGTTAATTTCATGGAATTAGTAATATTGTGAAACATAAAGAATCATACTAAAGTCGGTTTCAAAAGAAGACATGCATCATATGTTCAAAAACTTTGGGAAACATACAACCATATAGGCTTTGTTTGCTTAGAAATTCATCATGAAGATTAACATATTTGACTTGGATACATTATAATGCGATACTCAAAAAAATTAAACCAATTCGTCTAAAACAACGAGCGAAACTTGAACCAAATCCGAATTTACTTGTGCACACAATTGATCTACGTAATAATAAGATGTTGCTTTTGAGAAACTGCCGCAACTATTACCCATTATTTGATCATTCTTGTTTATGCATAATATAACATTTTATTATCAGCGCAAAGTGAGGCGTGTGACGTGTTTGTGTAAAAAAACTACCACATTTTTTTGGCAATATTTTCGAAAATGATTGTTACGTATAGGAAACTAACTAGTTGAGATATAGGCATGTTGTAAACAACCATTTCATTTTAAGGTCCTAAGAAATTATATTCAATTTACAACGCACATCATATAAAATTGTGAATTAAATTGATTTCTTAAAACTCAGCGTTAATGTTTTTCTTGTATAATTGTGAATTTCTATTTAATTTACACCGCATAACAAGCATGAATTGTGGATTTTTTTGTCACGAATAGAAAAACACTACACAAAACAATTCACGAAGGTAAAAATATATTATTTGGATTAAATATGATTGTAGAAAAGGTTTATTGGTAAAAATGTTTTTTATTAAAGGTTTTTTCTTTAATTAAAAATATATTACATATTTGAAGGCGTTAAATATTTGAAGGCATTATGCCTTAAATACTTTTACTGATTGAAGCAACACTGCGCCTTCAAGGAGACGGAGATGGTGAATGAGTCAGTACAAGGCAGTTGTTCCAAGTCTTAATACTTTTTTGTATGATTGTATTCCGATCCATGTTTATGAACTGTGGACGTTCTAATGCTTTTTGAACCAATGCGGAGTGGTATTCTTTTCCTAATACAAGGAGTTCACCGCAACACTTTTTTGTAACGCTCCCTGTTTTGAATATATTATCAAAGACTTCCCAAACACAAGGCATGCTCATTTTAGCTTCACAATTATTTTTCAAAATAAACTGGCCATTCTCTTTTGTAGCAATCACCGCACCACTAGTTACTAATAAAACCACCAAGAAAGAATAAACACTGAGTCTTGTCATTGTAGGTTAGAACCGTGTTGCTTCTGTATTACGGTTCGTAAGATTAATTTCGAACAAGATTTGTTATCAAGAAAACTATCATTTATAAGCAGAGTTAAAAGCTCATAAGAATGAGATGCGTTACTATAAAAGAAAATATTTTATATTTCACGTTAATCGTCTTTAATGGTAATTATTATACGGTAATGTAATAATTTAATGGCATGTATTTTTCCACGATTTAATATTCTACGATATTTATTGAAAAACAGATTGAGGTCCTACAATGAAGCTTACATCATCTCTAGGCTTCACTACAAAAACTTGTTAAGAAGGATAAGGCCGATTGTATACAATAAACAACGAAATAAGGAAATACGTTGGCGCAAAAGGTACATAGAGATAGCACGAATGATATATTAAAACCAGCTTTGGTTATGTATTTTAATGTTTCAATCATAATTTCATAACAATCTACGTAAAACAAACGGTAAACATGTAATGTTGTTAATTTCATGGAATTAGTAATATTGTGAAACATAAAGAATTATACTAAAGTCGGTTTCAAAAGAAAACATGCATCATATGTTCAAAAACTTTGGGAAACATACAACCATATAGGCTTTGTTTGCTTAGAAATTCATCATGAAGATTAACATATTTGACTTGGATACATTATAATGCGATACTCAAAAAAATTAAACCAATTCTTCTAAAACAACGAGCGAAAATTGAACCAAATCCGAAGTTACTTGTGCCCACAATTGATCTACTTAATAATAAGATGTTGCTTTTGAGAAACTGCCGCAACTATTACCCATTATTTGATAATTTTTGTTTATGCATAATATAACATTTTATTATCAGCGCAAAGTGACGCGTGTGACGTGTTTGTGTAAAAAAACTACCACATTTTTTTTGGCAAAATTATGGAAAATGACTGTTACGTATAGGAAACTAACTAGTTTAGATATTAGGCATGCTGTAAACAACCATTTCATTTTAAGGTCCTAAGAAATTATATTCAATTTACAACGCACATCATATAAAATTGTGAATTAAATTGATTTCTTAAAACTCAGCGTTGATGTTTTTCTTGTATAATTATGAATTTCTATTCAATTTACATTGCATAACAAGCATGAATTGTGGATTTTTTTGTCACGTATAGAAAAACACTACACAAAATAATTCACGAAGGTAAAAATATATTATTTGGATTACATATGATTGTAGAAAAGGTTTATTGGTAAAAATGTTTTTTTATTAAAGGTTTTTTCTTTAATTAAAAATATATTACATATTTGAAGGCGTTACATATTTGAAGGCATTATGTCTTAAATACTTTTACTGATTGAAGCAACACTGCATCTTCAAGGAGACGGAGATTGTGAATGAGTCAGTACAAGGCAGTTGTTCCAATTCTTAATACTTTTTTGTATGATTGTATTCCGATCCATGTTTATGAACTGTGGACGTTCTAATGTCCTTTGAACCAATGCGGAGTGGAACTCTTTTCCTAATACAAGGAGTTCACCGCAACACTTTTTTGTAACGCTCCCTGTTTTGAATATATTATCAAAGACTTCCCAAACACAAGGCATGCTCATTTTAGCTTCACAATTATTTTTCAATATAAACTGGTCATTCTCCTTTGTAGCAATCACCGCGCCACTAGTTACGAATAAAACCACCAAGAAAGAATAAACATTGAGTCTTGTCATTGTAGGTTAGAACTGTGTTGCTTCTGTATTATGGTTCGTAAGATTAATTTCGAACAAGATTTGTTATCAAGAAAACTATCATTTATAAGCAGAGTTAAAAGCTCATAAGAATGAGATGTGTTACTATAAAAGAAAACATTTTATATTTCACGTTAATCGTCTTTAATGATAATTATTATACGGCAACGTAATAATTTAATGGCATGTATTTGTCTAGGATTTAATATTCTACGATATTTATTGAAAAACAGATTGAGGTCCTACAATGAAGCTTACATCATCTCTAGGCTTCACTACAAAAACTCTCTAAGAACGAAAAGGCCGACTGTATATAATAAACAACGAAATAAGGAAATACATGGGCGCAAAAGGTACATAGAGATAGCACGAATGATATATTAAAACCAGCTTTGGTTATGTATTTTAATGTTTCAATCATAATTTCATAACAATCTACGTAAAACAAACGGTAAACATGTAATGTTGTTAATTTCATGGAATTAGTAATATTGTGAAACATAAAGAATCATACTAAAGTCGGTTTCAAAAGAAAACATGCATCATATGTTCAAAAACTTTGGGAAACATACAACCATATAGGCTTTGTTTGCTTAGAAATTCATCATGAAGATTAACATATTTGACTTGGATACATTATAATGCGATACTCAAAAAAATTAAACCAATTCTTCTAAAACAACGAGCGAAACTTGAACCAAATCCGAATTTACTTGTGCCCACAATTGATCTACTTAATAATAAGATGTTACTTTTGAGAAACTGCCGCAACTATTACCCATTATTTGATCATTCTTGTTTAAGCATAATATAACATTTTATTATCAGCGCAAAGTGACGCGTGTGACGTGTTTGTGTAAAAAAACTACCACATTTTTTTGGCAATATTATCGAAAATGACTGTTACGTATAGGAAACTAACTAGTTTAGATATTAGGCAAGTTGTAAACAACCATTTAATTTTAAGGTCCTATAAAATTATATTCAATTTACAACGCACATCATATAAAATTGTGAATTAAACTGATTTCTTAAAACTCAGCGTTGATGTTTTTCTTGTATAATTGTGAATTTCTATTCAATTTACACCGCATAACAAGCATGAATTGTGGATTTTTTTGTCACGTGTAGAAAAACACTACACAAAACAATTCACGAAGGTAAAAATATATTATTTAGATTAAATATGATTGTAGAAACGGTTTATTGGTAAAAATGTTTATTATTAAAGGTTTTTTCTTTAATTAAAAATATATTACATATTTGAATGCGTTACAAATTTGAAGGCATTATGTCTTAAATACTTTTACTGATTGAAGCAACATTGCGTCTTCAAGGAGACGGAGATGGTGAATGAGTCAGTACAAGGCAGTTGTTCCAAGTCTTAATACTTTTTTGTATGATTGTATTCCGATCCATGTTTATGAACTGTGGACGTTCTAATGTCCTTTGAACCAATGCGGAGTGGCACTCTTTTCCTAATACAAGGAGTTCACCGCACCACTTTTTTGTAACGCTCCTTGTTTTGAATATATTATCAAAGACTTCCCAAACACAAGGCATGCTCATTTTAGCTTCACAATTATTTTTCAAAATAAACTGGTCATTCTCCTTTGTAGCAATCACCGCGCCACAAGTTACGAATAAAACCACCAAGAAAGAATAAACACTGAGTCTTGTCATTGTAGGTTAGAATTGTGTTGCTTCAGTATTATGGTTCGTAAGTTTATTTCGAACGAGATTTGTTATCAAGAAAACTATCATTTATAAGCAGAGTTAAAAGCTCATAAGAATGAGATGCGTTACTATAAAAGAAAACATTTTATATTTCACGTTAATCGTCTTTAATGGTAATTATTATACGACAAAGTAATAATTTAATGGCATGTATTTGTCCACGATTTAATATTCTACGATATTTATTGAAAAACAGATTGAGGTCCTACAATGAAGCTTACATCATCTCTAGGCGTCACTACAAAAACTTTCTAAGAACGATAAGGCCGACTGTATGCAATAAACAACGAAATAAGGAAATACATTGGCGCAAAAGGTACATAGAGATAGCACGAATGATATATTAAAACAGAGCTTTGGTTATGTATTTTACTGTTTCAATCATAATTTCATAACAATCTACGTAAAACAAACGTTAAACATGTAATGTTGTTAATTTCATGGAATTAGTAATATTGTGAAACATAAAGAATCATACTAAAGTCGGTTTCAAAAGAAGACATGCATCATATGTTCAAAAACTTTGGGAAACATACAACCATATAGGCTTTGTTTGCTTAGAAATTCATCATGAAGATTAACATATTTGACTTGGATACATTATAATGCGATACTCAAAAAAATTAAACCAATTCGTCTAAAACAACGAGCGAAACTTGAACCAAATCCGAATTTACTTGTGCCCACAATTGATCTACTTAATAATAAGATGTTGCTTTTGAGAAACTGCCACAACTATTACCTATTATTTGATCATTCTTGTTTATGCATAATATAACATTTTATTATCAGCGCAATGTGAGGCGTGTGACGTGTTTGTGTAAAAAAACTACCACATTTTTTTTGCAATATTATCGAAAATGACTGTTACGTATAGGAAACTAACTAGTTTAGATATTAGGCAAGCTGTAAACAACCATTTCATTTTAAGGTCCTAAGAAATTATATTCAATTTACAACGCACATCATATAAAATTGTGAACTAAATTGATTTCTTAAAACTCAGCGTTGATGTTTTTCTTGTATAATTGTGAATTTCTATTCAATTTACACCGCATAACAAGCATGAATTGTGGATTTTTTTGTCACGTATAGAAAAACACTACACAAAACAATTCACGAAGGTAAAAATATATTATTTGGATTAAATATGATTGTAGAAAAGGTTTATTGGTAAAAATGTTTTTTATTAAAGGTTTTTTCTTTAATTAAAAATATATTACATATTTGAAGGCGTTACATATTTGAAGGCATTATGTCTTAAATACTTTTACTAATTGAAGCAACACTACGTCTTTAAGGAGACGGAGATGGTGAATGAGTCAGTGCAAGGCAGTTGTTCCAAGTCTTAATACTTTTTTGTATGATTGTATTCCGATCCATGTTTATGAACTGTGGACGTTCTAATGTCCTTTGAACCAATGCGGAGTGGCACTCTTTTCCTAATACAAGGAGTTCACCGCAACACTTTTTTGTAACGCTCCCTGTTTTGAATATATTATCAAAGACTTCCCAAACACAAGGCATGCTCATTTTAGCTTCACAATTATTTTTCAAAATAAACTGGTCATTCTCCTTTGTAGCAATCACCGCGCCAGTAGTTACGAATAAAACCACCAAGAAAGAATAAACACTGAGTCTTGTCATTGTAGGTTAGAACTGTGTTGCCTCTGTATTATGGTTCGTAAGATTAATTTCGAACAAGATTTGTTATCAAGAAAACTATCATTTATAAGCAGATTTAAAAGCTCATAAGAATGAGATGTTTTACTATAAAAGAAAACATTTTATATTTCACGTTAATCGTCTTTAATGGTAATTATTATACGGCAACATAATAATTTAATGGCATGTATTTGTCCACGATTTAATATTCTACGATATTTATTGAAAAACAAATTGAGGTCCTACAATGAAGCTTACATCATCTATAGGCTTCACTACAAAAACTTGCTAAGAACGATAAGGCCGACTATATACAATAAACAATGAAATAAGGAAATACATTGGGGCAAAAGGTACATAGAGATAGCACGAATGATATATTAAAACAGAGCTTTGGTTATGTATTTTTGTAGAACTAATGTTTTGATATAATAATTGAAAAATATTTTGGACTAATTTGGAAAGAATTTAAAACTTGTTTTTAAGTCCAAACAACTTGAATTTATGTTTGAGGTATTTTAAGAGGTTTTTGGCAAGAATTTTCATGTTTTTAATAGCCAAACTTGTGTTTTCAGAGTACCAGTATCGATACGGTAAACCCCCGTACCGATACCTTTTTGCCCCAGTTTGGCCACTGTCAAAACCCATATCGATACAGGCCCTTGCCGTTTCGATACGGAGTGGGGTTGTTTCGATACGCCAGGTAAGCGTACCGATCCCATTTCAACTACCCCAACGGCTATTTCCCAACGACCATTTAAATGTGAACCCGTACCGATACGCCCTCAAGCGTATCAATACGCCCAGGCTGGCAAGAGCCCAACGGCAAGTTCCTATGAAGGCCGTACCGATACTGTTCCACGCGTATCGATACGGATAGCTGCAGAACAAGCATTTATGAAGGGAAATAAAGTCCTCAACGGCTCCAATTCATCCCCATCGGATAGTAACGGCAACAAACTCAATTGGGAGTATAAAAGGGACCTCCAAGCATCAAGAGAAGGCTAATGCTCATATTGTAAAACAACAAATGATCAAATATTGTCTTAGTGCTTAAATTGTCAATTCTTGTATAGACAAACACTAGTGAGCCAAAATTGTCAAATTTGCTCAAGTGTTTTAGGTTTTGGGTGAGTGCTTAGTTGTGTAAACAAACACCTATTAGAGGGTTTTAAGTTTACTTTATTTATCTCTTTGTAAAGAGGGTTTTGATCAAGGCTTTGGGTAGAAGCTTGATCGTATGTAAGGGTTTCCTCCTAATCCTAGAAAAGGGGACGAATCAATAGGTGATTGATTGAGAAATCCTTAGTGGGGAGCTAAGGTAGTGGATGTAGACCTTGGTTAGAAGGTTGAACCACTATAATTCATTGTGTCAATTTTCATTTTAGCTTCCTAAACCCTTCCATCCAAAAATCCAACTCTCCACCAGTTGGTGAGCTAAATTGGTTGATCGAATCGAGCCCCTAAAATCTCAACAATTGGTATCAGAGCTTGGCTCAATCGAAGAGGATTAACATCCTATTGAGAAGATCCGGCAAGCTCGATCACTATTTCATCAACCGGCTCAAATGGCAAAATCAATCGACAAACCGCCTTTCTTTGACGGAACTCACTATGCCCATTGGAAGAAAAAGATAAAGTTCTTCATCAAATCAAAAGATTACAAGATATGGGATGTAGTTGAAGATGGTCCGTTCGTGCCTCAAAGAAGTAAAGCGGAGTGGAGTGCCGACGATCGCAAGAAGATGGAGCTAAATTGCAAAGCCTTGCACATTCTATTTTGTGCATTTGGTCCATCCATCTATGAGAAGATGTCTTCTTGTGAGAGTGCGAAGGAGGTATGGGACAAGCTTGAAGTCACATACGAGGGGACAAATGAAGTGAAGGAGACCAAGATTGGGCTCCTAACCTTAGAGTATGACAACTTCAAAATGGATCCGGAAAAAAACATCGAGAAGATGTTTGATAGGTTCTCCACCATCACCAATGGTCTCAAAGGCTATGGAGAAGCAATCCCAGAGGAGAAGCTTGTTCGAAAGCTCATCTACTCACTTCCCGAGTCTTGAGACTCAAAGAGGACCGCCATCATCGAAGCAAAGAATTTGAAGACTTTGAAGCTTGATGAACTCATGGGGTCTCTCCTTACTCATCAAATCATGAAGAAAAATAAAGAGGATGAGAAGAAGAGGGAAGAAATTAGAGCTATGGGAGAGAAGAAAATCAAAGGGCTTGGCATCAATGCAATTGCCATGGCTCTCAAATCCTCAACTTGTCATCATGTCTACTCAAGTGAAGAGGAGGATGAAGATGAAGAGATAGTTCATCTCTTCAAGTGTGCCCCGTTCATGAAGAAAGCCTTTAGAGAGCTTGAACGAGAACCTAAGAGAAAGGAGAGGGCAAGCACTTCAAGCCATAAGAAGAAGGCACATGTGGCTACTTGGAGTCATGAGGACTCCACCGACGATGAACAAGCCAACCTTTGCCTTATGGCCATCGAAGAAGATTCAAGGGTAACTTCTAATTCATCTACTTCATGTTATTATTCCTTTGATGAATTACAAGATGCCTATGATGATTTGGTTTTAGATTTTAAAAGCCACATTTTGAAAAACAATAAATTGATTTCAAAGTTAAAAATTCAAAATGACTTGCTTTCTAAAACCAAACTTGAACTTGAAGCAAAACTTGAAAAGTTTGAATTAAAATGTTTTGATTTACAAAAATTGCTTCAAAATGTTAAAGAAGAAAAAGATTTGATTTCCAAAGAGCTTGAAAAGAAAAACAATTTTGGAAAATCAAATTTTTATGTTAGACAATCTAGTGCCCCTAGATTTATAAAAGGTAAATGTTTTAGAAGTGTTTGGGTCCCAAAAGGACTAACCACTTCAATTAAAAAGGATGACATTGAAAAATGGATTCCTAAGGGGACTAAAATTTATGCAACTAATGTTCATGGATCCAAAGCAATTTGGATACCAAAAATTACTTGATTGTCTATTGCTAGGTGTGATGGAGATGTTCAACAAGTCAAACATTGAGGGGGAGCTCCATGCACACAAGGAAGAACACTTGAAGAAGGAAGGCTTCACATCCTACCTTGAGTTCAAGTGTTGGTAAAAATGTAGTTGTTTTAGCATTTATTTGTTTTATTTTTTAGTTTATTAAACTAGATGATCATAAATGTTGGACTAATATTTTTAATGATGCTTTGAGTAAGGGGAAGCCATTTTAAAACCAAATTTTTATTTTTGTCAAAGTTTTTACCTCCATTGTATTTTGAACTTAATATTTTAAATTCTTTTTGATATAACAAAAAGGGGGAGAAATGGTTGAAAATTTTAATTTTCAAAATTGAATTTTCAAATGAATAAGGGGGAGCTTTGTTTAATTTCATATCTTTAATCTCTTATTCACATTTTTAAAGTTAAAGGGGGAGAAACTCAAACAATTTTTCAAGTGAGTTTTATTATATCAAAAATGGGGAGATTGTAGAACTAATGTTTTGATATAATAATTGAAAAATGTTTTGGACTAATTTGGAAAGAATTTAAAACTTGTTTTTAAGTCCAAACAACTTGAATTTATGTTTGAGGTATTTTAAGAGGTTTTTGGCAAGAATTTTCATGTTTTTAATAACCAAACTTGTGTTTTCAGAGTACCAGTATCTATACGGTAAACCCCCGTACCGATACCTTTTTGCCCCAGTTTGGCCACTGTCAAAACCCATATTGATACAAGCCCTTGCCGTTTCGATACAGAGTGGGGTTGTTTCGATACGCCAGGTAAGCGTACCGATCCCATTTTAACTACCCCAACAGCTATTTCCCAACGGCCATTTAAATGTGAACCCGTACCGATACGCCCTCAAGCGTATCGATACGCCCAGGCTGGCAAGAGCCCAACAGCTAGTTCCTATGAAGGCCGTACCGATACTGTTCCACGCGTATCGATACGGATAGCTGCAGAACAACATTTATGAAGGGAAATAAAGTCCTCAACGGCTCCAATTCATCCCCAACGGCTAGTAACGACCACAAACTCAATTGGGAGTATAAAAGGGACCTCCAAGCATCAAGAGAAGGCTAATGCTCATATTGTAAAACAACAAATGATCAAATATTATCTTAGTGCTTAAATTGTCAATTCTTGTATAGACAAACACTAGTGAGCCAAAATTGTCAAATTTGGTCAAGTGTTTTAGGTTTTGGGTGAGTGCTTAATTGTGCAAACAAACACCTATTAGAGGGTTTTAAGTTTGCTTTATTTATCTCTTTGTAAAGAGGGTTTTGATCAAGGCTTTGGGTAGAAGCTTGATCGGATGTAAGGGTTTCCTCCTAATCCTAGAAAAGAGGACGAATCAATAGTGGATTGATTGAGAAATCCTTAGTGGGGAGCTAAGGTAGTGGATGTAGACCTTGGTTAGAAGGTTGAACCACTATAATTCATTGTGTCAATTTTCATTTTAGCTTCCTAAACCCTTCCATCTAAAAATCCAACTCTCCACCACTTGGTGAGCTAAATTGGTTGATCGAATCGAGCCCCTAAAATCTCAACAATTGGTATCAGAGCTTGGCTCAATCGAAGAGGATTAACATCCTATTGAGAAGATCCTACAAGCTCGATCACTATTTCATCAACCGGTTCAAATGGCATAATCAATCGACAAACCGCCTTTCTTTGACGAAACTCACTATGCCCATTGGAAGACAAAGATGAAGTACTTCATCAAATCAAAAGATTACAAGATATGGGATGTAGTTGAAGATGGTCCGTTCGTGCCTCTAAGAAGTAAAGCGGAGTGGAGTGCCGACGATCGCAAGAAGATGGAGCTAAATTGCAAAGCCTTGCACATTCTATTTTGTGCATTTGGTCCATCCATCTATGAGAAGATGTCTTCTTGTGAGAGTGCCAATGAGGTATGAAACAAGCTTGAAGTCACATACGATGGGACAAATGAAGTCAAGGAGACCAAGATTGGGCTCCTAACCTTAGAGTATGAGAACTTCAAAATGGATCCGGAAGAAAACATCGAGAAGATGTTTGATAGGTTCTCCACCATCACCAATGGTCTCAAAGGCTATGGAGAAGCCATCCCGGAGGAGAGGCTTGTTCGAAAGCTCATCTACTCACTTCCCGAGTCTTGGAACTCAAAGAGGACCGCCATCATCGAAGCAAAGAATTTGAAGACTTTGAAGCTTGATGAACTCATGGGGTCTCTCCTTACTCATCAAATCATGAAGAAAAATAAAGAGGATGAGAAGAAGAGGGAAGAAATTAGAGCTATGTGAGAGAAGAAAATCAAAGGGCTTGGCATCAATGCAAGTGCCATGGCTCTCAAATCCTCCACTTGTCATCATGTCTACTCAAGTGAAGAGAAGGATGAAGATGAAGAGATAGTTCATCTCTTCAAGAAGTGTGCCCCGTTCATGAAGAAAGCCTTGAGAGAGCTTGAACGAGAACCTAAAAGAAAGGAGAGGGCAAGCACTTCAAGCCATAAGAAGAAGGCACATGTGGCTACTTGGAGTGATGAGGACTCCACCGACGATGAACAAGCCAACCTTTTCCTTATGGCCATCGAAGAAGATTCAAGTGTAACTTCTAATTCATCTACTTCACGTTCTTATTCCTTTGATGAATTACAAGATGCCTATGATGATTTGGTTTTAGATTTTAAAAGCCACATTTTGAAAAACAATAAATAGATTTCAAAGTTAAAAATTCAAAATGATTTGCTTTCTAAAACCAAACTTGAACTTGAAGCAAAACTTGAAAAGTTTGAATTAAAATGTTTTGATTTACAAAAATTGCTTCAAAATGTTAAAGAAGAAAAAGATTTGATTTCCAAAGAGCTTGAAAAGAAAAACAATTTTGGAAAATCAAATTTTTATGTTAGACAATCTAGTGCCCCTAGATTTATAAAAGGTAAATGTTTTAGAAGTGTTTGGGTCCCAAAAGGACTAACCACTTCAATTAAAAAGGATGACATTGAAAAATGGATTCCTAAGGGGACTAAAATTTATGCAACTAATGTTCATGGATCCAAAGAAAATTGGATACCAAAAATTACTTGATTGTCTATTGCTAGGTGTGATGGAGATGTTCAACAAGTCAAACGTTGAGGGGGAGCTCCATGCACACAAGGAAGAACACTTGAAGAAGGAAGGCTTCACGTCCTACCTTGAGTTCAAGTGTTGGTAAAAATCTAGTTGTTTTAGCATTTATTAGTTTTATTTTTTAGTTTAATAAACTAGATGATCATAAATGTTGGACTAACATTTTTAATGATGCTTTGAGTAAGGGGGAGCCATTTTAAAACCAAATTCTTATTTTTGTCAAAGTTTTTACCTCTATTTTTATTCTGAACTTAATGTTTTAAATTCTTTTTGATATAACAAAAAGGGGAGAAATGGTTGAAAAATTGAATTTTCAAAATTGAATTTTCAAATGAATAAGGGGGAGCTTTATTTAATTTCATATCTTTAATCTCTTATTCACATTTTTAAAGTTAAAGGGGGAGAAACCCAAACAATTTTTCAAGTGAGTTTTATTATATCAAAAAGGGGGAGATTGTAGAACTAATGTTTTGATATAATAATTGAAAAATGTTTTGGACTAATTTGGAAAGAATTTAAAACTTGCTTTTAAGTCCAAACAACTTGAATTTATGTTTGAGGTATTTTAAGAGGTTTTTGGCAAGAATTTTCATGTTTTTAATAGCCAAACTTGTGTTTTCAGAGTACCAGTATCGATACGGTAAACCCCCGTACCCATACCTTTTTGCCCCAGTTTGGCCACTGTCAAAACCCGTATCGATACAGGCCCTTGACATTTCGATACGGAGTGGGGTTGTTTCGATACGCCAGGTAAGCTTACCTATCCCATTTCAACTACCCCAACGGCTATTTCCCAACGGCTATTTAAATGTGAACCCGTACCGATACGCCCTCAAGCGTATCGATACGCCCAGGCTGGAAAGAGCCCAATGACTAGTTCCTATGTAACCCCCTTAACCCGGCCTAAACGGTTGACCCGAATTAAGAAAGTCACACGTGGAAAACCAAAGTCAACCCGAAAGTCAACCTTGATTAACGACCCTTTTTTTTCTTTTTACTCTTGTCTAGATGCTCATTAACCCTAGATATGATCATACAAACAACATGCTCAAAGATCATACACATCAGAGATCAAACGGGGACCCAACTGAACAAATTACAACTTTAGGGACCAAATTGTAAATTCTGTAAATTATAAGGCCTTAATCCAAATTAAAGTTACCATCTTGAAATTAATCAGGTTTCATGCTTCTCTGTAAATTTTCAGCTCAAAAGGACTTCCCAAACTCATACAATTGCACAAACAAGATTCAGGACCAAAATGTAAACATTCCAAAACATTTAACTGCCTATGTCAGCCCCCAACGGTCAGACGTTCCGAAACAGGGAGAGCCTGTTTCGAAACGCGGGGCCGTTCCGCAACGCGTACCGAAACGGTGGCTGGCAGAGGGCTTTCTGTTTCAAAACGATGCCTACCGTTTCAGACGTCTGGGCTTATTTAAGGCACCCGTTCCAAAACGGTAGCCACTGTTCCGAAACAGCCTGCACAGAATGCAGCAAAAGGCTTCCTTAAACATGCAATTGATCAACCATACATGCTCCAAATGCTACCAAACTTTACCAGCATGAAATTCAACATACAAGAGACATATTTGCATCAACCATTCAACATTATATCATCATATATGAAAAGCCCCAATTCTAATGGCATGCTTCCTACACAAGCTAACCATTCAAGCATAAACCTCCAAATCAAACATGTATTGGCCAATTACAAAAACCAGCATTTCTAACAACATTAAACATACTTAGGGAGTTCAAAACATCTCCCAAAACATTCACAAAGGTCCCCCATTGCCAAATGCCAAAAGCTAAAGTGTATAAGAAAACCTTCCCATACTTTGAGCTTAACTTCCACTTGATTGCTTGCCTTCCTTGCTGCCCTCAAAGTACCTTAATGATCTGCATTATTGGTTTAAGAAAACGGAAGAGAGCGTAAGCAAAAGCTTAGTGAGGAATGCTCAATAAAACCATTCAATAATGCATTATAAAACTCATTTATAAATCATACTTCAAAACCTCATTTACACATGCTTACAAGCATTCTTAAACAATCAATACATGCTTCCATATCATTACATGTCATATTGGCCACAAGTGATAAGTTTCATCTTTTAAAAACAAGATCAACATAAGACTCACACATGGACTTTTAAACACCATTGTGATCTTATAATTCCCAAGAACCACACAAGGACTTTTAACCACCTTTGTGTTCTTACAAGTTTCACCCTAAGGACTTTTAAACATCTTGGCCCATGGACTTTTAAACACCATGGCAAGGACCACACAAGGAATTTTAACCACCTTTGTGTCCTTAACAAGAACCATCCAAGGACTTTTAACCACCTTGATGTTCTTAAGTAACAAGGCTCACTCAAGGACTTTTAACCACCTTAGTGACCTTAACAAGAATCATCATGGACTTTTAACCACCATGAAGTTCTTAGAATCCACAAGGCTCACTCAAGGACTTTTAACCACCTTAGTGACCTTAACCTTTTTCAAAACATCACTTGCGAATATACATCATTATCATCAAATAGTCCATTGTTTTAAAGCATTAAACCAAGCCATAAACATCATGCATTTATAAGCATCAAACCACATTTTAACAATGCTCGAAAACAAGGAACTCTTACCTTGAGCTTCCTTCAACATATGGCTTACAAAATCAGCAATAACCATGCTAAATCATGCTTTCAAAACAGAATTTAAAACATGCAATAAACCACATTGCATAACAACCAAACCATGGCCACCACTAGAGAGTTTTTCCGAAAACTTACACTTGAGCTTAGTAAAGTTGTTTAGACTTAAACTAAGCTCCAAGGACATTGGTTTCAAAGCTGAAAACCCAATTTCACTCACCGATTCCGTTTCGCCTCTTTGCCGAAACACAAATCAAGCTTCCGGATCACCACCACTTGGATCCAAAGATGACTCCCCTGTTTTAAACACATCAAAGCAGAGGATTAATGCATCATCATGCATTAATAGCTTCAATGAAAGCACCTAAACTCGCTGCTCTCATCCACACTCCATTTTCGGCCACCAAACACAACCGGAAATGCATCCAAACCACTCCTAAACAAAGCCCAGCCATAAACCATCAAAACTAAACATCCTTTAACAACATTTAACATCTAAAAAGAACCTATTAACATCCTTATACCTCCAGCAACATCAGATCCACAAGATCACTCCAAAAACAACCAAGAATCACAAGCTAAACTTAGGAAATTCAACCTATCCGGGATTGCATTATTTAAACTCAATTCCTTATCAAATTAACATTCATTTATCATCAAAAACACACCTCAATTCACAACTTTAACAGATCAAACGAAAATCCACCAAAAATCACCAAATCTTGCATTTAAAGCCAAGATCCATTACACAACTTAAAAGCCTTTAATAAAACATCAATTTAGGATTGAGAACTTAGGAATTTCAGTAAAGAACTGAGAGTTTAGAGGAGAAGGACGTTCTTACCTCCAAACTTGAGTTTCTCCTCTTTTAGAACCAAAAACCTTGAAGAATCAACATGCAAATGGTGAGGTTTTGTTGATGTGGTGATTAGAAATCAAAAGAGAGTTGAAAAGAGAGATTTAGGTGACAAAATCAGAAGAAATTCTCTGGAGAGAAAGTGTTTGGGTTGAGAGAAAATGAGAGAAAAGGAAAATTGGAAAATATGGAAAGTTAGTTACAAAATAGCCAAAATGATTTCCCTCCACTTTTCTTTTGTTTTAAAATCAGAATTAAACATTAAAATATCTTAGAAAATTCTGGAGAAACTCCTTCTGGAATAATAGCTCCTTAAAGATTCAAAGTTTCAATCCTTTCTAAAACAGTCACGCAACTTTCAAAAATTACATTTTGGTCACTAGCCAAAATGTCACCCTTCCAAAACTCATTTTGTAAAATTGATTTCACAGTTCACTTATACATATTAAAAGATGATTTTAGAACATTTTTCCATATTTTTAATGCAACCCGAACTAGGCTTTCCTAATTTCACCTTTTTAGATTCGAACAACACTTTGACCGAACCAGTCAACGCCCAAAACTTCTAAGCCCAAAACCGGGGCGTTACAACTCTCCCCCCCTTAAGAAATTTTGTCCTCGAAATTTACCTGAAGGAAAGAGATAAGGAAACTGCTTCAGCATGTCTTCCTTTCGCTCCCACGTGGCTTCCTCAACACCTCGATGCTTCCACAACACCTTCACCAACTCAATGGTCTTGCCACGAAGAACCTTGCTATCCGAATCCAGAACCTTCACCGGTTCCTCATCATAGGTCAAATCCGGATTCAATTCCACTTCCTCCACAGGCATCACATGCGAAGGATCAGATCTATACCTCCGGAGCATAGAAACATGGAACACATCATGAATCTTCTCCAACTCTTGAGGTAGCCTCAACTTGTAAGCAACAGGACCCACACGCTCAATCACCTCATATGGTCCAATGTACCTAGGGCTCAACTTACCCTTCCGGCCAAACCTCATCACCTTCTTCCAAGGCGAAACCTTCAAGAACACACGGTCACCCACCGCATACTCAATCTCCTTACGCTTCAAATCCGCGTAAGACTTTTGCCGATCAGAAGCCGCCTTCAAACGCTCACAAATGAGCTTCACCTTCTCGGTGGTTCCTTTCAACAAAGCCGGCATCGAAACCAACTTCTGACCCATTTCAGCCCAACAAAGAGGAGTCCTACACTTCCTCCCGTACAAAGCCTCATAAGGTGCCATTTGTATACTTGCCTGATAACTATTGTTATAAGCAAACTCCACCAAAGGCAAATGCTTCTCCCAAGAGCCCTGAAACTCAATCACGCAGCACCTCAACATATCCTCCAAAATCTGAATAACACGCTCTGACTGACCATCCGACTGAGGATGATAGGATGTACTGAAATTCAACCTTGTACCCAAAGCTTGATGCAAACACTGCTAGAAACGCGATGTGAACCTCGGATCCCTATCCGACACAATCGACTTAGGCACACCGTACAGCCGCACAATCTCAGCAATGTACAGCTCTGCCAGCTTATCCAAAGAGAACGTAGTATGCACAGGCAAGAAATGCGCACACTTCGTCAGGCGATCTACAATCACCCACACTAAATTCTTCTTCGACGGTGACAAAGGCAAACCAGATACAAAATCCATGGTAACCCTTTCCCACTTCCATTCAGGGATTCTCAACGGTTGCAACAACCCTGAAGGAACCTGATGCTCAGCCTTAACTCGCTGACACACCAAACACTTGCTCACAAACTCCGCAACATCCTTTTTCAAACCCACCTAATAGTACTCATCACGAAGATCACGATACATCTTGGTACTACCAGGGTGCATAGCAAAAGGACTACTATGACCTTCAGTCAGAATAGCACGCCTCAAATCAGCATCATTAGGCACTACTATTCGACTACCAAAACACAACACACCATCATCGTTAAAACAGAAATCCGAAGGCATACCCTCCGCGATATCCTGAACATGCGGTACCAAAGAATCATCCAGCAACTGCTTTTCTTTGATCGGCTGAACCAATGATGGCTTCACTTGCAACTCAGCTATAAGACCACCATCACGCGAAATACTCAAGCTAGCAAACATAGCCCTCAGCTCAACAGCTACCTTCCTACTCAAGGCATCCGCAACAACATTAGCCTTTCCAGTATGGTACTCAATCGTCAGATCATAATCCTTGAGCAACTCCAACCAACGCCGCTGCCTAAGATTCAACTCCTTCTGAGACATCAGATACCTCAAACTCTTGTGATCCGTGTACACCGTACACTTCTCAGCATACAGATAATGCCTCCAAATCTTCAAAGCAAAAACCACTGCAGCCAGCTCAATATCATGCGTAGGATAATTGCGCTCATGCACCTTCAACTGTCGCGATGCATAAGCTACAACCTTACCCTCCTGCATCAGCACACATCCTAAACCAACATAGGATGCATCACTGTAGACCACAAACTCTTTCCCTGATTCAGGCTGAACCAAGATAGGAGATTGCGTCAAAGCCGCCTTAAGCTTCTCAAAAGCCTGCTGTCTCGCTTCCGTCCATTCATACTTAACATCCTTTTGCAACAACTTCGTCAAAGGTGCAACAATCTTAGAAAACCCATCCACAAACCTCCGGTAGTATCCTGCCAAACCAAGGAAACTACGAACCTCATGAACAGACTTAGGAACCTTCCAGTTCATCACCGCCTCAATCTTCTGAGGATCAACACGAATCCCCTCAGCAGAAACTACATGCCCAAGAAACACCACCTCCTTAAGCCAGAACTCACACTTGCTCAGCTTAGCATAAAGCTGATTTTCCAACAAAGCTTGCAAAACAACCCTCAAATGCTCTTCATGCTCCTCCTCAGTACGCGAGTACACAAGGATATCATCAATGAACACCACAACGAACTTGTCCAGGTATTCATGAAACACACGATTCATCATGTCCATGAAAGCAGCAGGAGCATTTGTCAAACCAAACGGCATCACAAGGAACTCATAATGCCCATACCTTGTCCTGAAAGCTGTCTTAGGCACATCCACATCCTTCACCTTCAACTGGTAATACCCTGACCTCAAATCAATCTTAGAGAACACAGCTGCTCCCTGAAATTGATCAAAGAGATCATCAATCCTCGGCAAAGGATACCGATTCTTGATAGTCAACTTGTTCAGCTGACGGTAATCAATGCACATCCTCATAGTGCCATCCTTCTTCTTCACAAACAAGACCGGTGCACCCCAAGGCGACACACTTGGCCGAATGAAACCACGATCAAGCAGCTCTTGCAACTGCGTCTTCAGCTCCTTCAGCTCCTTAGGTGCCATTCTATAAGGGGTAATGGACACAGGAGTTGTATTCTCATACAGCTCAATTCCAAACTCCACCTCGCGATTAGGAGGTAAACCAGGTAACTCCTCAGGAAACACTCCAGGAAACTCCTTCACAACCCTGATATCTTGCACCCGCAACTCTTTAGAGCTAGGATTCATCACAAAAGCTAGATAAGCTTCACAACCTTGCCTCAGCATCCTGCTTGCTTCCAAGGTAGAAACCACATTGGCAAGAAACTTCACATTCTCACCAACCACAACAACTTCGTAATCATCCGCAAGCTTCAACGAAACTCGCTTATTCTCACAATCCACAACAGCACGATGCTCAGCAAGCCAATCCATACCAAGGATTACATCAAAACCATAGAAAGGCAGCTCCATAAGGTCAACATGAAAAACATGGTCCTGAACAACCAAAGGACACCTTCTATACAACTTTCGAGTCACAACAGTCTCACCAAAAGAACTAGTGACACGAACACCAACATCCAAAGACTCAACAGGCAAACCAAGCAATTCAGCATGCTCACGCAAAATGTATGAATGCATAGATCCAGAATCTATCAAGGAAAGTAATGACAAGGATTGCAAAGTAAAGGTACCTGCAATCACATCCGCATCATTCCTTCCCTCACGTTGAGCATACACCCTAGCTTGACCACCACCCTCAGGCTGAATAGCCACAACATGGGCCACTCCTCGACCACCTTCCTCTCTCCGCTGGAAATTACCACGGCCGCGCCCACGACCTCTCTGCGGTGCAGCAACAACAGGGGCACGCACTTGGCCACCAGCCAACATAGGACAATCTCACCTCAAGTGATCCGCAGATCCACAATTCCAGCACCCATTACCAGCTGCCGCAACAGGAGCTTGTACCTCTCTCACAGCACGAGGACAGTCACGCTTCATGTGACCACGTGAACCACATATCCAACAAGCACTCGGATCAGCCCGAGCATTGCCTCCTCTAGCAGATGCACCACCACCTCTCTTAGCTGAGGACTGATACTTCTGATCACGTCCCCTCTTGTTCCGTCCACCACCGGAACTATACTCAGCAGCTCGCTTTCCAGCACTTGAACTAGCACTCTTAGCAGATAAACCCAAGTTCATCTCAATATCCTTAGCTCGGCCCACTAACACATCAAAATCATCATACTCAGTGGCCAGCACATACATCTTCACATCCGTCACTAAACCATAACGGAATCTTTCGCACCTCGCCCGCTCATCTGGTACCAGCTCAGGTGCATATTGACTGAGTCTAACAAACTGAACCTCATACTCAGCCACTGTCATGCTCCCTTGGGTAAGAGACATGAACTCACGCTTCTTTTCATCAAGATACCTCACACCAAGATACCTTCTCTTGAACACATTCTGAAAGAATGTCCAAGTTATGTCAGCTTCAGCCATCCCAGCTATAGTGGTCGTCCACCACGTATAAGCATCATCCTGTAGTAAAGATACTACACAACCCAGCTTTTGCACATCCGTGCAACTCATCTGACCCAAAATCCTCTTGGTACTTTCCATCCAGGATTCAGAACCTTCAGCAGACATACCCCTGAACTCAGTCCCACCAAGACTGCGCAAACGCTCTAAAGGTAGTCTAACTCCCGCATCTCCCTGATGTCCAGCTCCTTGAGCTCCAGCTACTGCCGCTCGGAAAGCACCCGCAATAGCTTGTACCAACATAGACATGTCAGGCATAGCTTGCCCCTGACCAACTTCAGGACCAGCAGCTCCAGCACCAGCTGCAGCTGCAGCTCTTTCTCCCTCAGCACCACCACCACCAGGTGGAGGAGGAGGTAACACTGCACTTCCCGCGTTCTCCTCATTCTCATTCTCATTAGGAGCCGTAGCTCGCACATTACTTCTCAACTCTCTACGTGGTGCCATACTTTTACCATGCAATCACAATGCAAATAAACAAAGTCAGGTCCAGCAAGGTAAGCAATCCAAGTACTCAAGCTCAATTTCATTCAAAATCAACGTCATTTCATTAGCTTTGATTTGGCAATGGGTACCCACAACATGCTTCATCACAGCATATAACTCAATTGCATCAAAATCACAAGCCACAGAACATGCTTTCAATCAATCAAGCATACATAGCATACATACTTCAATCATGCACACATTCATTCCCAATTACTCGAGAACTCAGCTCTAATACCACCAAATGTAACCCCCTTAACCCGGCCTAAACGGTTGACCCGAATTAAGAAAGTCACACGGGGAAAACCAAAGTCAACCCGAAAGTCAACCTTGATTAACGACCCTTTTTTTTCTTTTTACTCTTGTCTAGATGCTCATTAACCCTAGATATGATCATACAAACAACATGCTCAAAGATCATACACATCAGAGATCAAACGGGGACCCAATTGAACAAATTACAACTTTAGGGACCAAATTGTAAATTCTATAAATTATAAGGCCTTAATCCAAATTAAAGTTACCATCTTGAAATTAATCAGGTTTCATGCTTCTCTGTAAATTTTCAGCTCAAAAGGACTTCCCAAACTCATACAATTGCACAAACAAGATTCAGGACCAAAATGTAAACATTCCAAAACATTTAACTGCCTATGTCAGCCCCCAACGGTCAGACGTTCCGAAACAGGGAGAGCCTGTTTCGAAACGCGGGGTCGTTCCACAACGCGTACTTAAACGGTGGCTGGCAGAGGGCTTTCCGTTTCGAAACGATGCCTACCGTTCCGGACGCCTGGGCTTATTTAAGGCACCCGTTCCGGAACGGTAGCCACTGTTCCGAAACAGCCTGCACAGAATGCAGCAAAAGGCTTCCTTAAACATGCAATTGATCAACCATACATGCTCCAAATGCTACCAAACTTTACCAGCATGAAATTCAACATACAAGAGACATATTTGCATCAACCATTCAACATTATATCATCATATATGAAAAGCCCCAATTCTAATGGCATGCTTCCTACACAAGCTAACCATTCAAGCATAAACCTCCAAATCAAACATGTATTGGCCAATTACAAAAACCAGCATTTCTAACAACATTAAACATACTTAGGGAGTTCAAAACATCTCCCAAAACATTCACAAAGGTCCCCCATTGCCAAATGCCAAAAGCTAAAGTGTATAAGAAAACCTTCCCATACTTTGAGCTTAACTTCCACTTGATTGCTTGCCTTCCTTGCTGCCCTCAAAGTACCTTAATGATCTGCATTATTGGTTTAAGAAAACGGAAGAGAGCGTAAGCAAAAGCTTAGTGAGGAATGCTCAATAAAACCATTCAATAATGCATTATAAAACTCATTTATAAATCATACTTCAAAACCTCATTTACACATGCTTACAAGCATTCTTAAACAAGCAATACATGCTTCCATATCATTACATGTCATATTGGCCACAAGTGATAAGTTTCATCTTTTAAAAACAAGATCAACATAAGACTCACACATGGACTTTTAAACACCATTGTGATCTTATAATTCCCAAGAACCACACAAGGACTTTTAACCACCTTTGTGTCCTTACAAGTTTCACCCCAAGGACTTTTAAACACCTTGGCCCCAAGGACTTTTAAACACCTTGGCCCATGGACTTTTAAACACCATGGCAAGGACCACACAAGGAATTTTAACCACCTTTGTGTCCTTAACAAGAACCATCCAAGGACTTTTAACCACCTTGATGTTCTTAAGTAACAAGGCTCACTCAAGGACTTTTAACCACCTTAGTGACCTTAACAAGAATCATCATGGACTTTTAACCACCATGAAGTTCTTAGAATCCACAAGGCTCACTCAAGGAATTTTAACCACCTTAGTGACCTTAACCTTTTTCAAAACATCACTTGCCAATATACATCATTATCATCAAATAGTCCACTGTTTTAAAGCATTAAACCAAGCCATAAACATCATGCATTTATAAGCATAAAACCACATTTTAACAATGCTCAAAAACAAGGAACTCTTACCTTGAGCTTCCTTCAACATATGGCTTACAAAAAATCAGCAATAACCATGCTAAATCATGCTTTCAAAACAGAATTTAAAACATGCAATAAACCACATTGCATAACAACCAAACCATGGCCACCACTAGAGAGTTTTTCCGAAAACTTACACTTGAGCTTAGTAAAGTTGTTTAGACTTAAACTAAGCTCCCAAAACATTGGTTTCAAAGCTGAAAACCCAATTTCACTCACCGATTCCGTTTCGCCTCTTTGCCGAAACACAAATCAAGCTTCCGGATCACCACCACTTGGATCCAAAGATGACTCCCCTGTTTTAAACACATCAAAGCAGAGGATTAATGCATCATCATGCATTAATAGCTTCAATGAAAGCACCTAAACTCGCTGCTCTCATCCACACTCCATTTTCGGCCACCAAACACAACCGGAAATGCATCCAAACCACTCCTCAACAAAGCCCAGCCATAAACCATCAAAACTAAACATCCTTTAACAACATTTAACATCTAAAAAGAACCTATTAACATCCTTATACCTCCAGCAACATCAGATCCACAAGATCACTCCAAAAACAACCAAGAATCACAAGCTAAACTTAGGAAATTCAACCTATCCGGGATTGCATTAATTAAAACTCAATTCCTTATCAAATTAACATTCATTTATCATCAAAAACACACCTCAATTCACAGCTTTAACAGATCAAACGAAAATCCACCAAAAATCACCAAGTCTTGCATTTAAAGCCAAGATCCATTACACAACTTAAAAGCCTTTAATAAAACATCAATTTAGGATTGAGAACTTAGGAATTTCAGTAAAGAACTGACAGTTTAGAGGAGAAGGACGTTCTTACCTCCAAACTTGAGTTTCTCCTCTTTTAGAACCAAAAACCTTGAAGAATCAACATGCAAATGGTGAGGTTTTGTTTATGTGATGATTAGAAATCAAAAGAGAGTTGAAAAGAGAGATTTAGGTGACAAAGTCAGAAGAAATTCTCTGGAGAGAAAGTGTTTGGGTTGAGAGAAAATGAGAGAAAAGGAAAATTGGAAAATATGGAAAGTTAGTTACAAAATAGCCAAAATGATTTCCCTCCACTTTTCTTTTGTTTTAAAATTAGAATTAAACATTAAAATATCTTAGAAAATTCTGGAGAAACTCCCTCTGGAATAATAGCTTCTTAAAGATTCAAAGTTTCAATCCTTTCTAAAACAGTCACGCAACTTTCAAAAATTACATTTTGGTCACTAGCCAAAATGTCACCCTTCCAAAACTCATTTTGTAAAATTGATTTCACATTTCACTTATATATATATTAAAAGATGATTTTAGAACATTTTTCCATATTTTTAATGCAACCCGAACTAGGCTTTCCTAATTTCACCTTTTTAGATTCGAACAGTACTTTGACCGAACCGGTCAACGCCCAAAACTTCTAAGCCCAAAACCGGGGTGTTACATCCTATGAAGGTCGTACCGATACTGTTCCACACGTATCGATACGGATAGCTGCAGAACAACTTTTATGAAGGGAAATAAAGTCTTCAACGGCTCCAATTCATCCCCAACGGCTAGTAATGGCCACAAACTCAATTGGGAGTATAAAAGGGACCTCCAAGCATCAAGAGAAGGCTAATGCTCATATTGTAAAACAACAAATGATCAAATATTATCTTAGTGCTTAAATTGTCAATTCTTGTATAGACAAACACTAGTGAGCCAAAATTGTCAAACTTGCTCAAGTGTTTTAGGTTTTGGGTGAGTGCTTAATTGTGCAAACAAACACCTATTAGAGGGTTTTAAGTTTGCTTTATTTATCTCTTTGTAAAGAAGGTTTTGATCAAGGCTTTGGGTAGAAGCTTGATCGGTTATAAGGGTTTCCTCCTAATCCTAGAAAAGGGGACGAATCAATAGTGGATTGATTGAGAAATCCTTAGTGGGGAGCTAAGGTAGTGGATGTAGACCTTGGATAGAATGTTGAACCACTATAATTCATTGTGTCAATTTTCATTTTAGCTTCCTAAACCCTTCCGTCCAAAAATCCAACTCTCCACCACTTGGTGAGCTAACTTGGTTGATCGAATCGAGCCCCTAAAATCTCAACAATTTTAATGTTTTATCATAATTTCATAACAATCTACGTAAAACAAACAGTAAACATGTAATGTTGTTAATTTCATGGAATTAGTAATATTGTGAAATATAAAGAATCATACTAAAGTCAGTTTCAAAAGAAGACATGCATCATATGTTCAAAAACTTTGGGAAACATACAACCATATAGGCTTTTTTTGCTTAGAAATTAATCATGAAGATTAACATATTTGACTTGGATACATTATAATGCGATACTCAAAAAAATTAAACCAATTCGTCTAAAACAACGAGCGAAACTTGAACCAAATCCGAATTTACTTGTGCCCACAATTGATCTACTTAATAATAAGATGTTGCTTTTGAGAAACTGCCGCAACTATTACCCATTATTTGATCATTCTTGTTTATGCATAATATAACATTTTATTATCAGCGCAAAGTGAGGCGTGTGACGTGTTTGTGTAAAAAAACTACCACATCAATATTATCGAAAATGACTGTTACGTATAGGAAACTAACTAGTTTAGATATTAGGCAAGCTGTAAACAACCATTTCATTTTAAGGTCCTAGGAAATTATATTCAATTTACAACGCACATCATATAAAATTGTGAATTAAATTGAATTCTGAAAACACAACGTTGATGTTTTTCTTGTATAATTTTGAATTTCTATTCAATTTACACCGCATAAGAAGCATGAATTGTGGATTTTTTTGTCACGTATAGAAAAACACTACACAAAACAATTCACGAAGGTAAAAATATATTATTTGGATTAAATATGATTGTAGAAAAGGTTTATTGGTAAAAATGTTTTTTATTAAATGTTTTTTCTTTAATTAAAAATATATTACATATTTGAAGGCGTTACGTATTTGAAGGCATTATGTCTTAAATACTTTTACTGATTGAAGCAACAATGCGTCTTCAAGGAGACGGAGATGGTGAATGAGTCAGTACAGGGCAGTTATTCCAAGTCTTAATACTTTTTTGTATGATTGTATTCCGATCCATGTTTATGAACTGTGGACGTTCTAATGTCCTTTGAACAAATGCGGAGTGGCACTTTTTTCCTAATACAAGGAGTTCACCGCAACACTTTTTTGTAACGCTCCATGTTTTGAATATATTATCAAAGACTTCCCAAACACAAGGCATGCTCATTTTAGCTTCACAATTATTTTTCAAAATAAACTGGTCATTCTCCTTTGTAGCAATCACCGCGCAACTAGTTACGAATAAAACCACCAAGAAAGAATAAACACTGAGTCTTGTCATTGTAGGTTAGAACTGTGTTGCTTCTGTATTATGGTTCGTAAGATTAATTTCGAACAAGATTTGTTATCAAGAAAACTATCATTTATAAGCAGAGTTAAAAGCTCATAAGAATGAGATGTGTTACTATAAAAGAAAACATTTTATATTTCACGTTAATCGTCTTTAATGGTAATTATTATACGGCAACGTAATAATTTAATGGCATGTATTTGTCCACGATTTAATATTCTATGATATTTATTGAAAAACAGATTGAGGTCCTACAATGAAGCTTACATCATATCTAGGCTTCACTACAAAAACTTGCTAAGAACGATAAGGCCGACTGTATACAATAAACAACGAAATAAGGAAATACATTGGCGCAAAAGGTACATAGAGATAACACGAATGATATATTAAAACAGAGCTTTGGTTATGTATTTTAATGTTTCAATCGTAATTTCATAACAATCTACGTAAAACAAACGGTAAACATGTAATGTTGTTAATCTCATGGAATTAGTAATATTATGAAACATAAAGAATCATACTAAAGTCGGTTTCAAAAGAAGACATGCATCATATGTTCAAAAACTTTGGGAAACATACAACCATATAGGCTTTGTTTGCTTAGAAATTAATCATGAAGATTAACATATTTGACTTGGATACATTATAATGCGATACTCAAAAAAATTAAACCAATTCGTCTAAAACAACGAGCGAAACTTGAACCAAATCCGAATTTACTTGTGCCCACAATTGATCTACTTAATAATAAGATGTTGCTTTTGAGAAACTGCCGCAACTATTACCCATTATTTGATCATTCTTGTTTATGCATAATATAACATTTTATTATCAGCGCAAAGTGAGGCGTGTGACGTGTTTGTGTAAAAAACTACCACATCAATATTATCGAAAATGACTTTTACGTATAGGAAACTAACTAGTTTAGATATTAGGCAAGCTGTAAACAACCATTTCATTTTAAGGTCCTAAGAAATTATATTCAATTTACAACGCACATCATATAAAATTGTGAATTAAATTGAATTCTTAAAACTCAACGTTGATGTTTTTCTTGTATAATTTTGAATTTCTATTCAATTTACACCGCATAACAAGCATGAATTGTGGATTTTTTTGTCACGTATAGAAAAACACTACACAAAACAATTCACGAAGGTAAAAATATATTATTTGGATTAAACATGATTGTAGAAAAGGTTTATTGGTAAAAATGTTTTTTATTAAATGTTTTTCTTTAATTAAAAATATATTACATATTTGAAGGCGTTACGTATTTGAAGGCATTATGTCTTAAATACTTTTACTGATTGAAGCAACAATGCGTCTTCAAGGAGACGGAGATGGTGAATGAGTCAGTACAGGGCAGTTATTCCAAGTCTTAATACTTTTTTGTATGATTGTATTCCGATCCATGTTTATGAACTGTGGACGTTCTAATGTCCTTTGAACAAATGCGGAGTGGCACTTTTTTCCTAATACAAGGAGTTCACCGCAACACTTTTTTGTAAGGCTCCATGTTTTGAATATATTATCAAAGACTTCCCAAACACAAGGCATGCTCATTTTAGCTTCACAATTATTTTTCAAAATAAACTGGTCATTCTCCTTTGTAGCAATCACCGCGCAACTAGTTACGAATAAAACCACCAAGAAAGAATAAACACTGAGTCTTGTCATTGTAGGTTAGAACTGTGTTGCTTCTGTATTATGGTTCGTAAGATTAATTTCGAACAAGATTTGTTATCAAGAAAACTATCATTTATAAGCAGAGTTAAAAGCTCATAAGAATGAGATGTGTTACTATAAAAGAAAACATTTTATATTTCACGTTAATCGTCTTTAATGGTAATTATTATACGGCAACGTAATAATTTAATGGCATGTATTTGTCCACGATTTAATATTCTATGATATTTATTGAAAAACAGATTGAGGTCCTACAATGAAGCTTACATCATATCTAGGCTTCACTACAAAAACTTGCTAAGAACGATAAGGCCGACTGTATACAATAAACAACGAAATAAGGAAATACATTGGCGCAAAAGGTACATAGAGATAACACGAATGATATATTAAAACAGAGCTTTGGTTATGTATTTTAATGTTTCAATCGTAATTTCATAACAATCTACGTAAAACAAACGGTAAACATGTAATGTTGTTAATCTCATGGAATTAGTAATATTATGAAACATAAAGAATCATACTAAAGTCGGTTTCAAAAGAAGACATGCATCATATGTTCAAAAACTTTGGGAAACATACAACCATATAGGCTTTGTTTGCTTAGAAATTAATCATGAAGATTAACATATTTGACTTGGATACATTATAATGCGATACTCAAAAAAATTAAACCAATTCGACTAAAACAACGAGCGAAACTTGAAACAAATCCGAACTTACTTGTGCCCACAATTGATCTACTTAATAATAAGATGTTGCTTTTGAGAAACTGTCGCAACTATTACCCATTATTTGATCATTCTTGTTTATGCATAACATAACCTTTTATTATCTGCGCAAAGTGAGGCGTGTGACGTGTTTGTGTAAAAAAACTACCACATTTTTTGGCAATATTATCGAAAATGACTGTTACATATAGGAAACTAACTAGTTTAGATATTAGGCAAGCTGCAAACAACCATTTCATTTTAAGGTCCTAAGAAATTATATTCAATTTACAATGGACATCATATAAAATTGTGAATTAAATTGATTTCTTAAAATTCAGCGTTGATGTTTTTCTTGTATAATTGTGAATTTCTATTCAATTTGCACCGCATATCAAGCATGAATTGTGGATTTTTTTGTCACGTATAGAAAAACATTACACAAAACAATTCACGAAGGTAAAAATATATTATTTGGATTAAATATTATTGTAGAAAAGGTTTATTGGTAAAAATGTTTTTTATTAAATGTTTTTTCTTTAATTAAAAATATATTACATATTTGAAGGCGTTACGTATTTGAAGGCATTATGTCTTAAATACTTTATTGATTGAAGCAACAATGCCTCTTCAAGGAGACAGAGATGGTGAATGAGTCAGTACAAGGCAGTTATTCCAAGTCTTAATACTTTTTTGTATGATTGTATTCCGATCCATGTTTATGAACTGTGGACGTTCTAATGTCCTTTGAACCAATGCGGGGTGGCACTTTTTTCCTAATACAAGGAGTTCACCGCAACACTTTTTTGTAACGCTCCCTGTTTTGAATATATTATCAAAGACTTCCCAAACACAAGGCATGCTCATTTTAGCTTCACAATTATTTTTCAAAATAAACTGGTCATTCTCCTTTGTAGCAATCACCGCGCAACTAGTTACGAATAAAACCACCAAGAAAGAATAAACACTGAGTCTTGTCATTGTAGGTTAGAACTGTGTTGCTTCTGTATTATGGTTCGTAAGATTAATTTCGAACAAGATTTGTTATCAAGAAAACTATCATTTATATGCAGAGTTAAAAGCTCATAAGAATGAGATGTGTTACTATAAAAAAAAAACATTTTATATTTCACGTTAATCGTCTTTAATGGTAATTATTCTACGGCAACGTAATAATTTAATGGCATGTATTTGTCCACGATTTAATATTCTATGATATTTATTTAAAAACAGATTGAGGTCCTACAATGAAGCTTACATCATATCTAGGCTTCACTACAAAAACTTGCTAAGAACGATAAGGCCGACTGTATACAATAAACAACGAAATAAGGAAATACATTGGCGCAAAAGGTACATAGAGATAACACGAATGATATATTAAAACAGAGCTTTGGTTATGTATTTTAATGTTTCAATCGTAATTTCATAACAATCTACGTAAAACAAACGGTAAACATGTAATGTTGTTAATTTCATGGAATTAGTAATATTATGAAACATAAAGAATCATACTAAAGTCGGTTTCAAAAGAAGACATGCATCATATGTTCAAAAACTTTGGGAAACATACAACCATATAGGCTTTGTTTGCTTAGAAATTAATCATGAAGATTAACATATTTGACTTGGATACATTATAATGCGATACTCAAAAAAATTAAACCAATTCGTCTAAAACAACGAGCGAAACTTGAAACAAATCCGAACTTACTTGTGCCCACAATTGATCTACTTAATAATAAGATGTTGCTTTTGAGAAACTGTCGCAACTATTACCCATTATTTGATCATTCTTGTTTATGCATAACATAACCTTTTATTATCTGCGCAAAGTGAGGCGTGTGACGTGTTTGTGTAAAAAAACTACCACATTTTTTGGCAATATTATCGAAAATGACTGTTACATATAGGAAACTAATTAGTTTAGATATTAGGCAAGCTGCAAACAACCATTTCATTTTAAGGTCCTAAGAAATTATATTCAATTTACAATGGACATCATATAAAATTGTGAATTAAATTGATTTCTTAAAATTCAGCGTTGATGTTTTTCTTGTATAATTGTGAATTTCTATTCAATTTGCACCGCATATCAAGCATGAATTGTGGATTTTTTTGTCACGTATAGAAAAACATTACACAAAACAATTCACGAAGGTAAAAATATATTATTTGGATTAAATATGATTGTAGAAAAGGTTTATTGGTAAAAATGTTTTTTATTAAATGTTATTTCTTTAATTAAAAATCTATTACATATTTGAAGGCGTTACATATTTGAAGGCATTATGTCTTAAATACTTTTACTGATTGAAGCAACACTGCGTCTTCAAGGAGACGGAGATGGTGAATGAGTCAGTACAAGACAGTTGTTCCAAGTCTTAATACTTTTTTGTATGATTGTATTCCGATCCATGTTTATGAACTGTGGACGTTCTAATGTCCTTTGAACCAATGCGGAGTGGCACTCTTTTCCTAATACAAGGAGTTCACCGCAACACTTTTTTGTAACGCTCCCTGTTTTGAATATATTATCAAAGACTTCCCAAACACAAGGCATGCTCATTTTAGCTTCACAATTATTTTTCAAAATAAACTGGTCATTCTCCTTTGTAGCAATCACCGCGCCACTAGTTACGTATAAAACCACCAAGAAAGAATAAACACTGAGTCTCGTTATTGTAGGTTAGAACTGTGTTGCTTCTGTATTACGGTTCGTAAGATTAATTTCGAACAAGATTTGTTATCAAAAAAACTATCATTTATAAGCAGAGTTAAAAGCTCATAAGAATGAGATGCGTTACTATAAAAGAAAACATTTTATATTTCACGTTAATCGTCTTTAATGGTAATTATTATACGGCAACGTAATAATTTAATGGCATGTATTTGTCCACGATTTAATATTCTACGATATTTATTGAAAAACAGATTGAGGTCCTACAATGAAGCTTACATCATCTCTAGGCTTCACTACAAAAACTTGCTAAGAACGATAAGGTCGACTGTATACAATAAATAACGAAATAAGGAAATACAATGGCGCAAAAGGTACATAGAGATAGCACGAATGATATATTAATACAGAGCTTTGGTTATGTATTTTAATGTTTCAATCATAATTTCATAACAATTTACGTAAAACAAACGGTAAACATGTAATGTTGTTAATTTCATGGAATTAGTAATATTGTGAAACATAAAGAATCATACTAAAGTCTGTAACACCCCAAAAATTACCCTAATTTAAAAATCCTAATTTTAAAATCCCTAAATCAGAAACCCTAATATTTGGGCATTTTGGAATCAAACCCTAATTTTAAATTGAGGGCTATATTGAGATAAATCAGAATTTTTGTGACTTATTTGTATAAATCGGAAGATATGAGAACCTTTTTGTGACATGGGTAAATCTTTAGACCCTTCTTTTGCGATTTACACCTCATTTAGGGTATTTGACTTTGTTTTCACCCTAAATCACCCATTCATCTCCCATTATTGTTTCTATCAGCAGCCGCACTCACCCATTTCCCCCGTTTTTCATCACTCAAAATAAACCTCTCACCCTTTGTTTTCCATTTAAGCTCCGACGAGGGTTGCGACACCGTTCGTTCAGAGTGCCACCGCCACCTTTCGAATCCCCCTCGCCGTCCGACCAAAATCCATCTCCTATTTATCCGTCCCGGCCACCGTTAGAGAAGAAATGATAAAGAACCGTTCGAATCTCCCCTTGCGCCGTCGTGCTCCGCCGCTCCTCCTCCGTGCATCGTATGTTGCTGTGTTAAGTTGAAGGGAAATAGATCGTTTTCCTTACTCCATTCGTTCTCACGCTGTCGTTTGCCGCTTCGATCGTGTGTGGGTAAACCTTGTACCCATGGTTTCGGTTATGTTTTGGTGATTTTGTGTTGAGGGTTGTATTTCTATTAAATTTTACGTTTCCCTTGCAGTCAGTTTCGTACCGCCGCTTTCCGTGTTGATAAGGGTTGCGTCTCTGTACTCGTCTGGATCTGCCACCGTCGTGGTTTGGTCGTGCCGCCGCTGTCGTCGTTTTGTATTCGTGCTGCCGCCATTTTGGGTGTTAGAAACCCTAGCCACATATCTTGTAAAGGGGTTAAGAGAGGTGGATTGTGTAGTGGATTGGGTTGAGCCCAAACTTTGTTCTTTGCTTCAGAATCCCTAAAATCAATAGCCCATCATTGTAACCCATTAAGCTGAGTTGACCATACCAGATTTGTAAGCCCAACTCGGTGTGTGTCCAAATCTGAACTGACATGAATAATAACCCGAACCAATGGGCTGAACAGGATCCTAAATTTGTGAACCGAACCGAACCGATACGAATAAATTGAACTGGATCGTACCTTGACCCATTGGACCGACTCTATAGTTGACTTTTGACCGATTCAGTTGACCAGTTTGACTGTTTGACCAGTTGACTTTGATTTTTTCCCGAGTTGACCAAGAGTTGACTTTTTCGGACATCCTTCCTCTTAACCTTTCTCGATGTCCTGAGTCCGTATCAGCTGCCCGTTTTGTCAAATTAGATTCTGAAAGCTCCGTTTTGTTATCTTTAAGTAATTATTATTGGAATATAATAAGTTATGATTTCAGAATTTTATTCGGAATATTCTCGTGTTCAGGTGCCGACTTTGGGACCGTTGGGTTACCTGCAGTTGTTCAGACCGATCGTGCATGTTTTTCGAGATCTTTACGTGAGTATATCTTCAGTTCGGTTTTTAGTGTTTTAGTCGGTGGCTTAGTGATAGAAATAGATGTTAATATTGAAATCATGTCTCGTAGGTCCTGATTCAGTGAGATCCGGACGTGAGGCTCGTTCTTCTCGAGATTAGAGCTACTGTTGCTTAAAGGTGTGTCTCTTCCTAATTTATAAACTTGTGTGTTTCTTTATGTGCTATAAATTTTATATACTTTTCTGGTATTAATATAAGTGAAATATCAGATTTTCAGAACTGTTGTGATTGGGTGAATGTTTTCAGACATCATGCATAACATGTCATACTGTGATTTAAGTGAAATATCAGATTTTCAGAACTGTAAAACATCAGATTTATAGTATTGTGCAACTTGAATTTTCATAATTCAAGTTTCGGATTAGACTCGGATTTTAAAATCTGCATCATATCATTGTGGGTATATGGTTTGAGATTTGTTCGGGGAAGTTCAGTGGTTTCACCCTTTGGGCTGAATTCTGCTTCGGATCAGTGGTTTCACCCTTTGGGCTGAATTCCGCTTCGGATCAGTGGTTCCACCCTTCGGGCTGAGTTCCACTTCAGATGGTGACGATGGAGAAAGTAGGTCCTGGGGAACCTTACTTTTCGGTGTATCGGAGATGGGTACCATGATTCATGTGCATCAGACATCATATCATCATGATTCAGTTTTATTGTGTTTTAAGAAAATTATTTATCAGAAAATAAAGTATTGTTTTGTGTTTGTTTTGTTTTCGTTGCACTTTAGAGACACACTAAGCTCTTTAGCTTACACCCATTAGTTTTTACTTTTCAGATATCTCAAACTTTTTAGGCGATCGGTACATGGAGCATCTCTTGTTTATTCAGATAAATTATTATTCAGTACGAACTTTTCTGTTACCTCAGAATTATTATTTTAATATATTTTGGGATATTTGTGTAATATGGACATTGGAACTGTTTTTAATTTGGGTTTTATTAAATGCATGCATCTATGAAGTTACTTTTGGATTTTTAATTAATTATCGGAACATCGTTCAAAAGATTGAGTTTTATTTTAATCGGAATATTTGTTGAGTTTTATTTATTCAATCGATTCTTTTGATTTACAAAATATTTTAACCTAAATTGTTTCTTGAGGGACAAGTTTCCAATCGCTATTTCCTAGATTCGGCACATTCCTTCTGGGCCGGGTTTCAAAAGAAGACATGCATCATATGTTCAAAAACTTTGGGAAACATACAACCATATAGGCTTTGTTTGCTTAGAAATTCGTCATGAAGATTAACATATTTGAATTGGATACATTATAATGTGATACTCAAAAAAATTAAACCAATTCGTCTAAAACAACGAGAGAAACTTGAACCAAATCCGAATTTACTTGTGCCCACAATTGATCTACTTAATAATAAGATGTTGCTTTTGAGAAACTGCCGCAACTATTACCCATTATTTGATCATTCTTGTTTATGCATAATATAACATTTTTTATCAGCGCAAAGTGAGGCGTGTGACGTGTTTGTGTAAAAAAACTACCACATTTTTTGGGAATATTATCGAAAATGACTGTTATGTATAGGAAACTAACTAGTTTAGATATTAGGCAAGCTGTAAACAACCATTTCATTTTAAGGTCCTAAGAAATTATATTCAATTTACAACGCACATCATATAAAATTGTGAATTAAATTGATTTCTTAAAACTCAACGTTGATGTTTTTCTTGTATAATTGTGAATTTCTATTCAATTTACACCGCATAACAAGCATGAATTGTGGATTTTTTTGTCACGTACAGAAAAACACTACACAAAACAATTCACGAAGGTAAAAATATATTATTTGGATTAAATATGATTGTAGAAAAGGTGTATTGGTAAAAATGTTTTTATTAAAGGTTTTTTCTTTAATTAAAAATATATTACATATTTGAAGGCGTTACATATTTGAAGGCATTATGTCTTAAATACTTTTACTGATTGAAGCAACACTGCATCTTCAAGGAGACGGAGATGGTGAATGAGTCAGTACAAGGCAGTTGTTCCAAGTCTTAATAATTTTTTGTATGATTGTATTCTGATCCATGTTTATGAACTGTGGACGTTCTAATGTCCTTTGAACCAATGCGGAGTGGCACTCTTTTCGTAATACAAGGAGTTCACCGCAACACTTTTTTGTAACATTCCCTGTTTTGAATATATTATCAAAGACTTCCCAAACACAAGGCATGCTCATTTTAGCTTCACAATTATTTTTCAAAATAAACTGGTCATTCTCCTTTGTAGCAATCACCGCGCCACTAGTTACGAATAAAACCACCAAGAAAGAATAAACATTGAGTCTTGTCATTGTAGGTTAGAACTGTGTTGCTTCTGTATTATGGTTCGTAAGATTAATTTTGAACAAGATTTGATATCAAGAAAACTAGCATTTATAAGTAGAGTTAAAAGCTCATAAGAATGAGATGTGTTACTATAAAAGAAAACATTTTATATTTCATTTTAGTCGTCTTTAATTGTAATTATTATACGGCAACGTAATAATTTGATGGCATGTATTTGTCCACGATTTAATATTCTACGATATTTATTTAAAAACAGATTGAGGTCCTACAATGAAGCTTACATCATCTCTAGGCTTCACTACAAAAACTTGCTAAGAACGATAAGGCCGACTGTATACAATAAACAACGAAATAAGGAAATACATTGGCGCAAAAGGTACATAGAGATAGCACGAATGATATATTAAAACATAGCTTTGGTTACGTATTTTAATGTTTCAATCATAATTTCATAACAATATACGTAAAACAAACGGTAAACATGTAATGTTGTTAATTTCATGGAATTAGTAATATTGTGAAACATAAAGAATCATACCAAAGTCGGTTTCAAAAGAAGACATGCATCATATGTTCAAAAACTTTGGGAAACATACAACCATATAGGCTTTGTTTGCTTAGAAATTCATCATGAAGATTAACATATTTGACTTGGATACATTATAATGCGATACTCAAAAAAATTAAACCAAATCGTCTAAAACAACGAGCGAAACTTGAACCAAATCCGAATTTACTTGTGCCCACTGTAACCCCCTAAACCCGACCAAGAAGAATTGGGCCGAATCTAGGAAGTTAGGTTTGAAAACTTGTCCCTCAAGATACAATTTAGGTTAAAATATTTTGTAATTCAAAAGAATCGAATAAAATAAGTAAAACTCAACAAATATTCCGATTAAAATAAAATCCAATCTTTTAAACGATGTTCCGATAATTAATTAAAAATCTGAAAGTAACTTCATAAATGCATGCATTTAATAAAACCCAAAATAAAAACAGTTCCACTGTCCATATTACACAAATATCCAAAAATATATTAACATAATAATTCTGAGGTAACAGAAAAGTTCGTACTGAATAATAGTTTATCTGAAAAAGCAAGAGATGCTCCAAGTACCGATCGCCTAAAAAGTCTGAGATATCTGAAAAGTAAAAAAACTAAGGAGTGTAAGCTAAAGAGCTTAATGTGTCTATAAAGTGAAAACAAAAACAAAACAATGCAAAAGAGTGTTTTATTTTCTGATAAAGACTTTTCTGAAAACACAACAAAACCGGATCATGAAGATATGATGTCTGATGCACATGAATCATGGTACCCATCTCCGATACACCAAAAAGTAAGGTTCCCCAGAACCTACTTTCTCCATCGTCACCATCCGAAGTGAAACTCAGCCCGAAGGGTGGAACCACTGATCCGAAGCGGAATTCAGCCCGAAGGGTGAAACCACTGATCCGAAGCGGAATTCAGCCCGAAGGGTGAAACCACTGATCCGAAGTGGAATTCAGCCCGAAGGGTGAAACCACTGAACTTCCCCGAACAAATCTCAAACCATATACCCACAATGATATGATGCAGATTTTAAAATCTGAGTCTGATCCGAAACTTGAATTATGAAATTTCAAGTTGCAGAATACAATAAATCCGATGTTTTACAGTTCTGAAAATCTGATATTTCACTTAAATCACAGTATGACATGTTATGCATGATGTCTGAAAACATTCACCCAATCACAATAGTGTATGCACACAAAATGTACAAAACATTTACTTATATTAATACCAGAAAAGCACAGAAAGAAACACACAAGTTTATAAAACAGGAACAGACACAGCTTAAGCAACATAAGCTCTAATGCCGAGAAAAGCGCGTCTTACGCTCAGATCTAGCTGAATCAGGACCTACGAGGTATGAATACTATATTAGTATTTATTACTAACACTAAGCCACCGACTAAAACACTAAGAACTAAACTGAAAAATACTCACGTGAAGATCTTGGAGAACGTGCACAATCGGTCTGAACAACTAGAGGTAACCCAACGGTCTCAAGGTTGGCACCTGAACACGAGAACATTCCGAACCAGATTCTGAAATCATAACATATCATTTTCCAATAACAATTACTTAAAGATAACAAAACAGAACTTTCGAGATTTAATTTAACAAAACGGGCAGCGGATACGGACTCAGGACGTCGAGAAAGGTTAAGATGAATGTTTTCTGAAAAAGTCAACTCTTGGTCAATGTTGGTCAAAGTCAAAGTCAACTCTGACGGTCAAAGTCAATTGTTCAAGGTCAATGGTCAACATTGACTTGACTGGTCAAAGTCAACTAGTTAAATTCAGTCAAACAAGTCAAAGGGGTAAAACGGTCCGGTCAACTGTGGTCCACTGGGTCAAACCGGTTCAGGTCAACGGTTTACAAGTCGGTCTAGTTCACTAGTCCGGTTTGGTTCAATTAACATATTTGGTTTGGTCCAATTCACTTGTTCGGTTAAGTTGCTTCACACAATGGTTCACAAAATGAACCCACATCAGATTACTCACAAATTGGGCAAAACCAAACCTCAAACATACACATACAAGGCCAACACCAAGCCCAAACAATATACCTACACTCAAAGCCCAATTTCCTTAACCCTTTCACCAACTTTAGGACTAGGGTTTCCAGCACCCAAAACGACGGCGACACGAATTCGCTAGGACGGCGGCGATCGATGAACAAACAACGGCAGTTCGAAACTGACTGCAAGGAAAACGCAAGGCTTTAACAGAAAAACAACTCCCAACCCAAAATCACCAAAACATAACTGAAACCATGGGTTCAAGGCTTACCCACACACGATCGGAGCGGCGAACGACAGCATGAGGACGAACGGAATAAGGAAAACGGACCGTTTCCCTTTGACTTAGTGCAAACTATAGACGATGTACGAAGGAGAAGCGGCGGAGCATGACGGCGGCACAAAAACACAACAGAAAACAATGGCAGCACTGTTCGACTTCGCGGCGATACAACAACGCAGAGGCGGCAGTTACTCGAGGGCGACGACAAACGCAGATTGACGGGGGCGGTGGCGCAAAGAAGAGCCGAACGGTTTCTCTTCGCCAACACAAAAACGGTAGCCGATGGGGTGAACCGATGGTCAAGGGTCGATCGCACGACAACGGTGGTCGTACTGGTGGTGGCCGTGCTAGCCACGAACGACGATGAGGGCTCGATTGGTGGCTCGCCGGAAAATATAAGAGAGAGGGGTGAGGGAGATGGCTATCGAGAGAGAGGGTGAGGGAAATGTGGCTGACCAGATCCCAAAAGCAAGCTGAACGGCTAATAGGGTATAAATTACCCTAATAAATGGGTAAAATACAAAAAAAGCCACTGAAATTATTTAGGGTTTGAAAACGAGTACATAAGTTTCCACAAATTACAAATTGACCCAAGAATTTCAAAGATAAGCCTTATTATTCTGAATTTGCTCAATTTAACCCTTAAACTCAATTAGGGTTTCTAAATTAAAATTCCCAAATTTTAGGGTTTTCGAATTAAGGTTTTCAAATATTAGATTTTCGAATTAGGGGAATTTTGGGGTGTTACAACTCTCCCTCCCTTGTAAGAAATTTCGTCCTCGAAATTTCCAGACTTAACAAAAGATCCCAAAACCAACTGAACATTCATAACTTTCTCATTCTGAATTCATGATATATCATAACCGAAATTACTGAAACATAGAACTGAAAATGGAACCAAAACATATTAAGATGTACCTTCCATGCCATCATGTATACCATCGTATCCAACACGAGCTCCTATTGGATGTACTGAACTTGAACGTCTAATCTCGGATCTAGCTGATCCACCACCCGGAGCATGTCTACCTCTACTAGCAGTACCTGAAGCAACTGACTTAAATAGTCCTCTACCTCGGTGAGGTGTATAAACTCATGCATGACTTTGAATCTGAACGGATGAACCAGTAGCTGAACGTGGATAATTCTTTAAGTAGTGATCCTGAGAACCACATCTGAAACACGTTCTATTCATCAATCTACACTCTTCGTTACGCTTTTTATTGCAAAAACCACATACAAAAATAGGCTGACAAACTTTTAAACTACCCAGGCTGCCAGACGTAACTGTCGATACTGCAGGTCTTACATTCTGATAACTCTGAGAAACAAACTCATTCCTAAGTCTCTTTCCAAACGAGCTGACAAAACTTGGTTGTACAAATGTGTCTGGTTGCTTCCCGACTTGATCAAATTCTGAAGTTGTTTTTTTTCCATTTGTAGAATTTATCCTCTCAAAAGTTTTAGCTCGATCAACCATGTCGCTGAATATTTTATCATGATGTGTTGCAATATCACTTTGAATCGGTAGTCGAAGTTCCTGAAAAAAAATCATACTTTTCTTTCTCAGTCACAACTAACTCAGGAGCACACTTGACCAACCTCTGAAACTCTATCTCATAATCATTCACTGGCTTGATATTCTGTTTCAAATTCATAAAAATAATCTTAACACTTCGCTACGAGCTCGGCTCCTACATATCGATCAACGTTCTCAATATCAAGTGAGTTATCACTTCCGATCTGATATCCTCCTAACGAATGGTTCTCATCAACATATAACTTATTCTGAATTTCTGCTTCCCCAACAAAAGGCGGGTGATCACTACCAAAAGCAACAGTACGGCCTTGGTCACAACCTCGAACAAACGATAGACTAAGACTCCTAAACGGTGGCATAATGAACTATATACCAGAAGCTAATAACCTAGAGTCAGAATCGGTACTGGAGTCTCAGATTTAAAACACATTGAAACCGTTAAAGACAAAATCACAGAATACCATAGTATATTTTTTCCATAGAATTATCATCGGTCCCAAAATATTTTAAATGCATGCAGAAGTCGAAAAACGTTTTGAAAACAACTTTTGTGAGCCTAACAGTCCGAGGGATGAACCTAGGCTCTGATACCATTAAATGTAACCCCATAAACCCGACCAAGAAGAATTGGGCCGAATCTAGGAAGTTAGGTTTGAAAACTTGTCCCTCAAGATACAATTTAGGTTAAAATATTTTGTAATTCAAAAGAATCGAATAAAATAAGTAAAACTCAACAAATATTCCGATTAAAATAAAATCCAATCTTTTAAACGATGTTCCGATAATTAATTAAAAATCTGAAAGAAACTTCATAAATGCATGCATTTCATAAAACCCAAATTAAAAACAGTTCCAATGTCCATATTACACAAATATCCAAAAATATATTAAAATAATAATTCTGAGGTAACATAAAAGTTCGTACTGGATAATAATTTATCTGAATAAACAAGAGATACTCCAAGTACCGATCGCCTAAAAAGTCTGAGATATCTGAAAAGAAAAAAAAACTAAGGAGTGTAAGCTAAAGAGCTTAATGTGTCTCTAAAGTACTAACAAAAACAAAACAAAGCAAAAGTGTGTTTTATTTTTTGATAAAGACTTTTCTGAAAACACAACAAAACCGGATCATGAAGATATGATGTCTTATGCACATGAATCATGGTACCCATCTCCGATACACCAAAAAGTAAGGTTCCCCAGAACCTACTTTCTCCATCGTCACCATCCGAAGTGAAACTCAGCCCGAAGGGTGGAACCACTGATCCGAAGCGGAATTCATCTCGAAGGGTGAAACCACTAATCTGAAGTGGAATTCAGCCCGAAGGGTGAAACCACTGATCCGAAGCGGAATTCAGCCCGAAGGGTGAAACCACTGAACTTCCCCGAACAAATCTCAAACCATATACCCACAATGATATGATGCAGATTTTAAAATCTGAGTCTGTTCCGAAACTTGAATTATGAAATTTCAAGTTGCACAATACAATAAATCCGATGTTTTACATTTCTGAAAATCCGATATTTCCCTTAAATCACAGTATGACATGTTATGCATGATGTCTGAAAACATTCACCCAATCACAATAGAGTATGCATACAAAATGTACAAAACATTTACTTATATTAATACCAGAAAAGCACAGAAAGAAACACACAAGTTTATAAAACAGGAAGAGACACACCTTAAACAACAGAAGCTCTAATGCCGAGAAAAGCGCGTCTTACGCTCAGATCTAGCTGAATCAGGACCTACGAGGTATGAATACTATATTAGTATTTGTTACTAACACTAAGCCACCGACTAAAACACTAAGAACTAAACTGAAAAAATACTCACGTGAAGATCTTGGAGAACGTGCACGATCGGTCTGAACAACTAGAGGTAACCCAACGGTCTCAAGGTTGGCACCTGAACACGAGAACATTCCGAATCAGATTCTGAAATCATAACTTATCATATTCCAATAACAATTACTTAATGATAACAAAACAGAACTTTCGGGATTTAATTTAACAAAACTGGCAGCGGATACGGACTCAGGACGTCGAGAAAGATTAAGATGAACGTTTTCTGAAAAAGTCAACTCTTGGTCAATGCTGGTTAAAGTCAAAGTCAACTCTGACGGTCAAAGTCAATTGTTCAAGGTCAACAGTCAACATTGACTTGACTGGTTAAAGTCAACTGGTTAAATTCGGTCAAACAAGTCAAAGGGGTAAAACGGTCCCGTCAACTGTGGTCCAATGGGTCAAACCGATTCAGGTCAGCGGTTTACAAGTCGGTCTAGTTCACTAGTCCGGTTTGGTTCAATTAACATATTTGGTTTGGTCCAATTCACTTGTTCGGTTAAGTTGCTTCACACAATGGTTCACAAAATGAACCCACATCAGATTACTCACAAATTGGGCTAAACCAAACCTCAAACATACACATACAAGGCCAACACCAAGCCCAAACAACATACCTACACTCAAAGCCCAATTTCCTTAACCCTTTCACCAACTTTAGGACTAGGGTTTCCAGCACCCAAAACGACGGCGACACGAATTCGCTAGGACGGCGGCGATCGATGAACAAACAATGGCAGTTCGAAACTGACTGCAAGGAAAACGCAAGGCTTTAACAGAAAAACAACTCCCAACCCAAAATCACCAAAACATAACTGAAACCATGGGTTCAAGGCTTACACACACACACGATCGGAGCGGCGAACGACATCATGAGGACGAATGGAATAAGGAAAACGAACCGTTTCCCTTTGGCTTAGTGCAAACTATAGATGATGTACGAAGGAGAAGCGGCGGAACATGACGGAGGCACAAAAACACAACAGAAACAATGGCAGCACTGTTCGACTTCGCGGCGATACAACAACGCAGCGGTGGCAGTTACTCGAGGGTGACGACAAACGCAGATTGACGGGGGCGGTGGCGCAAAGAAGAGCCGAAAGGTTTCTCTTCGCCAACACAAAAACGGTGGCCGATGGGGTGAACCGATGGTCAAGGGTCGATCGCACGACAACGGTGGTCGTACTGGTGGTGGCCGTGCAAGCCACGAACGACGATGAGGGCTCGATTGGTGGCTCACCGGAAAACATAAGAGAGAGGGGTGAGGGAGATGGCTATCGAGAGAGAGAGTGAGGGAAATGCGGCTGACCAGATCCCAAAAGCAAGCTGAACGGCTAATAGGGTATAAGTTACCCTAATAAATGGGTAAAATACAAAAAAAGCCACTGAAATTATTTAGGGTTTGAAAACGAGTACATAAGTTTCCACAAATTACAAATTGACCCAAGAATTTCAAAGATAAGCCTTATTATTCTGAATTTGCTCAATTTAACCCTTAAACTCAATTAGGGTTTCTAACTTAAAATTCCCAAATTTTAGGGTTTCCGAATTAAGGTTTTCAAATTTTAGATTTTCGAATTAGGGGAATTTTGGGGTGTTACAACTCTTGGTCGGGTTTAGGGGGTTACATTTAGGTTAAAATATTTTGTAATTCAAAAGAATCGAATAAAATAAGTAAAACTCAACAAATATTCCGATTAAAATAAAATCCAATCTTTTAAACGATGTTCCGATAGTTAATTAAAAATCTGAAAGTAACTTCATAAATGCATGCATTTAATAAAACCCAAATTAAAAACAGTTCCAATGTCCATATTACACAAATATCCAAAAATATATTAAAATAATAATTCTGAGGTAACAGAAAAGTTCGTACTGAATAATAATTTATCTAAATAAACAAGAGATGCTCCAAGTAACGATCGCCTAAAAAGTCTGAGATATCTGAAATGTAAAAAAAACTAAGGAGTGTAAGCTAAAGAGCTTAATGTGTCTCTAAAGTGCAAACAAAAACAAAACAAAGCAAAAGAGTGTTTTATTTTCTGATAAAGACTTTTCTGAAAACACAACAAAACCGGATCATGAAGATATGATGTCTGATGCACATGAATCATGGTACCCATCTTCGATACACCAAAAAGTAAGGTTCCCCAGAACCTACTTTCTCCATCGTCACCATCCGAAGTGAAACTCAGCCCGAAGGGTGGAACCACTAATCTGAAGCGGAATTCAGCCCGAAGGGTGAAACCACTGATCCGAAGCGGAATTCAGGCGGAAGGGTGAAACCACTGAACTTTCCCGAACAAATCTCAAACCATATACCCACAATGATATGATGCAGATTTTAAAATCTGAGTCTGATCCGAAACTTGAATTATCAAATTTCAAGTTGCACAATACAATAAATCCGATTTTTTACAGTTCTGAAAATCCGATATTTCACTTAAATCACAGTATGACATGTTATGCATGATGTCTGAAAACATTCACCCAATCACAATAGAGTATGCACACAAATTGTACAAAACATTTACTTATATTAATACGAGAAAAGCACAGAAAGAAACACACAAGTTTATAAAACAGGAAGAGACACACCTTAAGCAACAGAAGCTCTAATACCGAGAAAAGCGCGTCTTACGCTCAGATCTAGCTGAATCAGGACCTACGAGGTATGAATACTATATTAGTATTTGAAGGCATTATGTCTTAAATACTTTTACTGATTGAAGCAACACTGCGTCTTCAAGGAGTTCACCGCAACACTTTTTATGAACTGTATTCCGATCCATGTTTATGAACTATGGACATTCTAATACTTTTTTGTATGAGTCAGTACAAGGTAGTTGTTCCAAGTCTTAATACTTTTTTGTATGATTGTATTCCGATCCATGTTTATGAACTGTGGACATTCTAATGTCCTTTGAACCAATGCGGAGTGGCACTCTTTTCCTAATACAAGGAGTTCACCGCAACACTTTTTTGTAACGCTCCCTGTTTTGAATATATTATCAAAGACTTCCCAAACACAAGGCATGCTCATTTTAGCTTCACAATTATTTTTCAAAATAAACTGGTCATTCTCCTTTGTAGCAATCACCGCGCCACTAGTTACGAATAAAACCACCAAGAAAGAATAAACACTGACTCTTGTCATTGTAGGTTAGAACTGTGTTGCTTCTGCATTATGGTTCGTAAGATTAATTTCGAACAAGATTTGTTATCAAGAAAACTATCATTTATAAGCAGAGTTAAAAGCTCATAAGAATGAGATGCATTACTATAAAAGAAAACATTTTATATTTTACGTTAATCGTCTTTAATGGTAATTATTATACGGCAATGTAATAATTTAATGGCTTGTATTTGTCCATGATTTAATATTCTACGATATTTATTGAAAAACAGATTGAGGTCCTACAATGAAGCTTACATCATCTCTATGCTTCACTACAAATACTTGCTAAGAAGGATAAGGCCGACTGTATACAATAAACAACAAAATAAGGAAATACATTGGCGCAAAAGGTACATAGATATAGCACGAATGATATATTAAAACAGAGCTTTGGGTATGTATTTTAATGTTTCAATCATAATTTCATAACAATCTACGTAAAACAAACGGTAAACATGTAATGTTGTTAATTTCATTGAATTAGTAATATTGTGAAACATAAAGAATCATACTAATGTCGGTTTCAAAAGAAGACATGCATCATATGTTCAAAAACTTTTGGAAACATACAACCATATAGGCTTTGTTTGCTTAGAAATTCATCATGAAGATTAACATATTTGACTTGGATACATTATAATGCGATACTCAAAAAAATTAAACCAATTCGCCTAAAACAACGAGCGAAACTTGAACCAAATCCGAATTTACTAGTGCCCACAATTGATCTACTTAATAATAAGATGTTGCTTTTGAGAAACTGCCGCAACTATTACCCATTATTTCATCATTCTTGTTTATGTATAATATAACATTTTATTATCAGCGCAAAGTGAGGCGTGTGATGTGTTTGTGTAAAAAAACTACCACATTTTTTGGCAATATTATTGAAAATGACTGTTACGTGTAGGAAACTAACTAGTTTAGATATTAGGCCAGCTGCAAACAACCATTTCATTTTAAGGTCCTAAGAAATTATATTCAATTTACAACGCACAGCATATAAAATTGTGAATTAAATTGATTTCTTAAAACTCAGCGTTGATGTTTTTCTTGTATAATTGTGAATTTCTACTCAATTTACACCGCATAACAAGCATGAATTGTGGATTTTTTTTGTCACGTATAGAAAAACACTACACAAAACAATTCACGAAGGTAAAAATATATTGTTTGGATTAAATATGATTGTAGAAAAGGTTTATTAGTAAAAATGTTTTTTATTAAAGGTTTTTTCTTTAATTAAAAATATATTACATATTTGAAGGCGTTACATATTTGAAGGCATCATGTCTTAAATACTTTTACTGATTGAAGCAACACTGCGTCTTCAAAGAGACGAAGATGGTGAATGAGTTAGTACAAGGCAGTTGTTCCAAGTCTTAATACTTTTTTGTATGATTGTATTCGGATCCATGTTTATGAACCGTGGACGTTCTAATATCCTTTGAACCAATGCGGAGTGGCACTCTTTTCCTAATACAAGGAGTTCACCGCAACACTTTTTTGTAACGCTCCCTGTTTTGAATATATTATCAAAGACTTCCCAAACACAAGGCATGCTCATTTTAGCTTCACAATTATTTTTCAAAATAAATTGGTCATTCTCCTTTGAAGCAATCACCGCGCCACTAGTTACGAATAAAACCACCAAGAAAGAATTAACACTGAGTCTTGTCATTGTAGGTTAGAACTGTGTTGCTTTTGTATTATGGTTCGTAAGATTAATTTCGAACAAGATTTGTTATCAAGAAAACTATCATTTATAAGCAGAGTTAAAAGCTCATAAGAATGGGATTCGTTACTATAAAAGAAAACATTTTATATTTCACGTTAATCGTCTTTAATGGTAATTATTATACGGCAACGTAATAATTTAATGGCATATACTTGTCCACGATTTAATATTCTACGAAATTTAATGAAAAACAGATTGAGGTCCTACAATGAAGCTTACATCATCTCTAGGCTTCACTACAAAAACTTGCTAAGAACGATAAGGACGACTGTATACAATAAACAACAAAATAAGGAAATACATTGGCGCAAAAGGTACATAGAGATAGCACCAATGATATATTAAAATAGAGCTTTGGTTATGTATTTTAATGTTTCAATCATAATTTTATAACAATCTACGTAAAACAAACGGTAAACATGTAATGTTGTTAATTTCATGGAATTAGTAATATTGTGAAACATAAAGAATCATACTAAAGTCGGTTTCAAAAGAAGACATGCATCATATGTTCAAAAACTTTGGGAAACATACAACCATATAGGCTTTGTTTGCTTAGAAATACATCATGAAGATTAACATATTTGACTTGGATACATTATAATGCGATACTAAAAAAAATTAAACCAATTCGTCTAAAACAACGAGCAAAACTTGAACCAAATCCGAATTTACTTGTGCCCACAATTGATCTACTTAATAATAAGATGTTGCTTTTGAGAAACTGCCGCAACTATTACCCATTATTTGATCATTCTTGTTTATGCATAATATAACATTTTATTATCAGCGCAAAGTGAGGCTGTATCACCCGGGTTTAGGGGTCGGGTGAAAATAATATTTTAATATTATTTCGGGTTCGGTTTTGCAATTTAAATAATAAAATATTTTTACGGACCTCGAGATTTCAAAATATTTGAGACTATGTTGGGTCTATCTCTTGGGTCCAAAATCCATGGACTTTGGGGGATGATAGCTTTAGCCATTCATTAATGGCATTTGTGTAAGTATTTGGTCTTCTAAATTAAAAAACCCCCAGTTTTAATTAAAACACAAAAAGTTGTCATCTTCCTCCTCCCCATTTATCCATTCTCACGGCAAAGGGGAGTTTTTCTCCAAGTGACTATCCCACCTCCTTTCTCCCTCATTTTGGCTCGGTATTGAAAGGTAAACACGTTTTCGACTTGCTCTCACCTTCCTTTCTTCAAAAGTACAAGTAGTTTTCATTTTCATCCATGTTTTAGAATTTGGATTTTTGGGAGATTTGAATAAAAATGGTAGCTTTATGGTGTTTAACTTAAGATTTTGATTTAATATTGTTAGATATGGTGTTTATGAATCAAATGGTCCAACATATATAATTTTTAGAGTGTTTTAAATGAATTCCCGAATTTGGGTTTTGGAGGGGTTTTAGGAGGGTTTTTAGTTGAGTTTTGGGTGTGTTCTATGTTGGAATTTGAAGGTTAATGTTAGGGTAATAGTTGGGGGTCGTTTTGGAATCATTTGGAAGTGTTGAAATTGTTGAAATCATGAGTTTTGATAGAGGTCTATGGGCTGCTCGGGTTTGGTAAGTTTGGGGGTTGTTCATGGCTTGAAAAGTTGTGTTTGATGTTTGAATTGTATTCCGGGTTAGCTATTTTGATGCTTGGGCTGATATGAGGTTGTTTGGATTGTGTTGAGATTCTATAGAGACAATGACGTGTGTTGGTAAATCCTCGGGAGTGAATCCGGAAGCTTGAAGGTGATTCCTTGCTTGGTGATTTAGCTTGGAAGTGAAGGTGAGTGGTTAAAATGTTTTAAATGGCTTTGAGCAATTGGTTCAAGCATGTGAATGTGGAAATGTTTTCAAGTATCGTATTGGTTCAAAGTTGGTTTTGAAAGAGTTTAGTTTGGGCTTGAAAAGTCAATTTTAAATTCAAGAGTAAGTTGATGTGAATCGACTCTTTAATTTCCCCTTTTTCCGTTTGTTTTCATTACTTGTGGTGATGATTTGTTAAGCATGAAATTTAAATACTTTGGGAGGAAGCATGTTGATTAATATTATATCGTTGATCATGTATGATGGTAATAATGGTGATGTTGATATGCCTTGTAAGATGTGTGTAAGTTGGTGCAGGTTGTGCACGAAAATGGTGAGTAAGGCCTTTTGTGATTGATAAGATTGTAAGTAGTAAGTGATGCCTAATTGTGGATTTTGTTACAACTTGTTTTGGTTGTGCATGATATAGTGAGTACATGTCGCATGATAGTGATTGTATATCGTGTTGCATGGTTGGTGTCGAACCTCACGTGATGGTTGTCGTTGCTCCGGTGATGTGTAGTCCCGCCGGTAGCGAGTGGTATAAGACTCCGGTGATGTGTAGTCCCACCGGTAGTGACTAGTAGAAGAGTACTTTGATGTGTAGTCCCATTGGAAAACTACTAGTCGAAACGGTGATGTGTAGTCCCACCGTGTGTGTTTTGGTTAGGCTTGTGCATACAATGTATTGTTCATGTTGTGTCTCACTATATCATTCTCTTTTTATTGTTTTTCTTTAATCTAAGATCATGTCTTTAAGGATACCATGGAGTGCGATGCCATGATAAATTTCTATATTGTTGAATTGTGTTGAACTTGCATGTTAGTAAGAGGATTATGTAGTTGAATGAATCTTTTGTTTTGGCCTTTATTTTAAAGAAAGCATTGAACCCTGCATTGTCGTAGTTATGTTTTTGAGCTCCACTCACTAAGCTTTATGCTTACGCTCTCCTTTTTCCGACAATGCAGATCTTTAGCTTGGAGTTAGCAAGGAGCATGAAAAGGGCGTCCAAGCGTGTGGTAATTGCTCAAGTATGGTTTATTAAATAATGTAGTAGTTTAGCAATGGGAAATGCTACGTGTTTTAGGAGCTTGTATCTAGACTCCTTTGTGTTGGATTTACGTTGTTAATGCCTTATGTTGATGGATTAGTAAACCATGTTCATGTTGATGCCTAAGTGTATGTTTGGGAGGCTTATAGCCATGTCTTTTGGATGCTTGTATTGCTTTAGTATGGGATGTCATGCTTGGCTTGTAAAATCATGTTTAGATTGCCTTATATGAATGTTTTGTGTTTGGTTGCTAAGGCATGAATCTCATGTATGCTTTGTATGCCTTCTTTGCATGAATTATTTGATTTGCATGGCCCTTGTTAGATTCAATGCCTCGTATGCAAATTCTTGGCTGTAACCTTGATGTATGTATGTTGTATGAGCTTAGGGAAGTCCACACATGCATCTAGAGTCGTGTTTGAGGTCGTTTAGTTAAAATTCGTGGAATTGCAGTGCAGGGCGTATCGATACGCCTAAGGGCTGTATCGATACGGCCTTGCCCGAAGGCCACAATTTTAGTCGGGCGTATCGATACCCTGGGGGTACCGATACCCTCCCAACTCACTGGAATTTTGAGAAATGGGTAAGGGTAGGGCGTACCGATACGGGGTTTACGCGTATCGATACGATCCTACTTCGTTGACCAAGACGAGTTGACCGAGAAGGGCGTATCGATACGCTCAAGGGCTGTATCGATACGGTCTTCCCTGAGTTGACTGAAAGGGTTGACTTTGATCAAGGCGTATTGATACCCTCTGTAGGTGTATCGATACGGCCTGCCTAATAGGGAAAAGTTGGGCTATTTAATTGCATGTCTTGAGGGTTTTGTATCCGTGTTTGTTCGCTGCGTGTCCTATCACATAGGATTTAATAAAGGCATTTAGAAAAGATAAAGAAAAAAAATAGGGTTGCTAACCGAAAGGGAGCCTTAACGGGTTTCACTTCGGTTTTCCCCGTGTAACCCCCTTAGCCCGGCCTAGACGGTTGACCCGAACTACGAAGATTACACGGGGAAAACCAAAGTCAACCCAAAAGTCAACCTTGATTAACGACCCTTTTTTTTTCTTTTTTAAACTTGTCTAAATGCATATTAACCCTAGGTGAACTCTTGAGATAAGCATACTCAAAATTTACAGCAAACGGAAAACATTTGGGGACTCAATTGCACAACATACGAATTTAGGGACCAAATTGTAAATTCTGGAAATTATGAGGACTCAACCAATTTTTGAATTACCATTATGAAATTAATCATGTTTCATGCTTCTCTGCCAAATTTCAACTTAAACGGACAACTCAAACTCAACCAATTGCATATAAAAAGATTGGGACCAAAACGTGTGGATTTCAAAACATATAACCATCAGATTCAGTACCCAACGGTCGAGTGTTCCGAAACAGGGAAGGACCGTTCCGAAACTTGTTGCGGAACAGGGCTTGACTGTGGCAAATCCGTTTCAAAACAGCTCTACCTGTTTCGAAACGCCAAGGCCATTTCAGGCCACCTGTTCCGAAATAGTAGCACCCGTTCCGATACGGGTTGCCCAGAAATGCAGAATTTTTCTGGTTTAACACCCTTTCAACTCATCAAACACATCCATATGACCTCCATATCATACACACAAGTCAACAAACACTTAAGAAACATATAAGCATCATCAAACTCAATCATGGCATCATTTAAGGAAAATCCCAATTCTATAGGCATGCACCCTATATTAAAAATCATGCAATCACCAAATCACCAAAACCAAATACCAAATGGCCCTTTACAAGTTCCAAACACCATAGGCAATAAACCAAACTTAGGGAGTCCAAAACATCTCCCAAAAACACAATCTAGGTTCCCAATGCCAAATACCAAAAAGCTAATAGTGTTGTGAAAATAGTCACCATACATGAGCTTAGACTTTCACTTGGATCCTTGACCTCCTTGCTGCCCTTAAAGCACTTTAATGCTCTGCATTATTGGTTTAAGAAAGAGAGAGCGTAAGCACATATGCTTAGTGAGGAATGCTCATTTAAAACATCACAATAATGCATTTGTAAAAACACCTTTTCAAGGCCTTTAGTTCCAAAACAACAATTATCATGCATTTATGCATACAAACCAAGCATCTCATGCTTCAAATCATCAACATGTCATATTGGCTTTCAAGTGATAATCCATAACCATTTTACAACTCAAAACACAATCGGATATGCGGATTACAAGCGTTGTCCCATACGCTTCATACACACTACCAATATCAAGGTGGAGTTTACCGGTACAATCACAACCCCTCAACACCCGTGATGGAGTCTGCGGTACAATCACAACCCCTCCACATCACTCATTGGTAGTTGTATAACATCACTAACGAGAACACGGGACACACAACACAAGATACACATATGGACTTTTAACCACCATTGTGATCTTAACCATACACAAGATCCACACATGGACTTTTAACCACCATTGTGATCTTAACCATCTCGTTAGTGTACTTGGATGGAGTTTACGGTACAATCACAACCCCTCAACATCCAAGGCGACTTTATTCACGGTGCACCCAATCCTATAGCCGGTTAACTATATCCGATTCAAGTACTTTTAAACCAACACATCACTTGCCAATATACATCATTTACCATCATAAATCCACTGTTTTAAAGCATTTAACAAAGCCATTAAATAAACATGCATCACCATGCATCAAACCACATTTATCAATGTTCAAGACAAGGATCTCTTACCTTGAGCATCCTTCAACACATGGCTTATAAAACCAGCATTAAACATGCTAAAATATGCTTTCAAAATAGAATTTAAACATGCAAATAAAACACATTGAATTCAACCATCTCATGGTTCATCAAAAAGAGAGTTTTTCCGAAAACTTACTCTTGAGCTTAGCTAAGTTGTTTAGACTTAAACTAAGCTCCCATAACCTTCAAACATTGGTTTCAAAGCTGAAAACCAAACTTCACTCACCGATTCCGTTTCTCAAGCTTGCCGAAACACCAATCAAGCCTCCGGATCAACACCACAAGGATCCGAAGATGCCTCCCCTGTTTTAAACACATCAAAGCAGAGGATTAATGCATCATCATGCATTAATATCTTCAACCAAGACACCTAAACTCGCTGCTCCCATCAACACTCACATTTCGGCTACCAAACACAACCGAAATCACATCCAAACACCTCTACAACATTACCCAGCCAAGATCCATCAATTCCAATCATTCTTAAACATCAATTAACATCCAAAAAGGATCTAATCACGTCCTTATACCTCCAGCTATAGCAGAACATCAAAATCACCTCAAAACCACCATTAACTCAAGCAAAAACTTAGGAAAATCAACCTATTCGGTATTGCATTGATTAAACCTCAATTACTCATCATTTATACATCCAAAATATTTCAAAATGACATCTCAAAACAGAGCCCAATCATTTAGTACGAATTTCTTCAAAATTAAATCCAAATCTTGCATTTTAAGCCAAGATCAAGAACACAACATTAAAACCTTTAATAAAACTCAAATCAAGGATTGAGAACTTGGGAATTTCAGTAAAGAACTGAGTATTTAGAGGAGAAGGATGTTCATACCTCTAAATGTGGATTTCTCCTTGTTTAGAGCCAAAATTCTTGAAAAATCAATAAGCAAATGATGAGGATTTAATGTAGAAATGATTAGAAACCATTTAGAGATTGGAATCTCAACTTTAGATGTGAAAATCAGAGGAAAAGTGACTGGGGAAATGTGTTTGGCTGAGAGAAAATGAAATGGGAAAATTTTATCAAAAGTTAGTTATAAAACCAAAAATATCTATTTTCCCTCTCTTCCTTTTATTAAATAACATTAAATAAACCTTTAATATTTAAGAAAAATATGGAGAAACCCTCCCTTGGGTAAATTAGCTCCTTAAGGATTCAAAGTTTCAATCCTTTTAAAACAGTCACCAACTTTTCAAAAATTACATTTTAGTCACTAACTTGAAATGTCATATTTCCAAACCCCATTTTGTAAAATTGATTTCACCACTCTCTTATATATAATAAAAGAGGATTTTTAGATATTTTCCCATATTTTTAATGCATCCCGAACTAGGCTTTCCCTAAAAACCACCTTTTATACTCGAACCGAAAATCCGACCGGTCCGATTCAACCCAAAACTTCTAAGCCCAAAATTGGGGTGTTACAACTCTCCCCCTTTAAGAAATATCATCCTCGAAATTTACCTGAAGGAAAGAGGCACGGAAACTGCTTCAACATGTCATCCTTTCGTTCCCACGTGGCTTCTTCAGCACCACGATGCTTCCACAACACCTTTACCAACTCAATGGTCTTGCCTCGAAGAACTTTACTATCCGAATCCAGAATCTTCACTGGTTCTTCATCATAGGTCAAATCTGGATTCAACTCCACTTCCTCCACATGCATCACGTGAGAAGGATCCGATCTATACTTCCGAAGCATAGAAACATGAAACACATCATGAATCTTTTCCAACTCTTGCGGTAACCTCAACTTGTACGCAACAGGACCCACACGCTCAATCACCTCGTATGGTCCAATATACCTAGGGCTCAACTTACCCTTCCGGCCAAACCTCATCACCTTTTTCCAAGGCGAAACTTTCAAAAACACACGGTCACCCACCGCATACTCAATCTCCTTACGCTTCAAATCCGCGTAAGACTTTTGCCGATCAGAAGCTGCCTTCAAACGCTCACAAATGAACTTCTCTTTCTCGGTGGTTCCTTTCAACAAAGCTGGCATCGAAACCAACTTCTGACCCGTTTCAGCCCAACAAAGAGGAGTCCTACACTTCCTCTCGTACAAAGCTTCATAAGGTGCCATTTGAATACTTGCCTGATAACTATTATTATAGGCAAACTCCACCAAAGGCAAATGTTTCTCCCAAGAACCCTGAAACTCAATCACGCAGCACCTCAAGATATCCTCTAACACCTGGATAACACGCTCAGTCTGTCCATCCGACTGCAGATGATAAGAAGTACTGAAATTCAACCGTGTACCCAAAGCCTGATGCAAACACTGCCAGAAACGCGACGTAAACCTCAGATCTCTATCCGACACAATCGACTTTGGCACACCATGCAACCGCACAATCTCAGCAATGTATAGCTCCGCAAGCTTATCCAACGTGTACGTTGTATGCACAGGCAAGAAATGCGCACACTTCATCAGGCGATCCACAACCACCCACACCGAATTCTTCTTCGATGGTGACAAAGGCAAACCAGACACAAAGTCCATGGTAATCCTTTCCCACTTCCACTCAGGAATCCTCAACGGTTGCAACAACCCTGAAGGAAACTGATGCTGAGCCTTAACTCGCTGACATACCATGCACTTGCTTACAAACTCAGCAACATCTTTCTTTAAACCCACCCAATAGTACTCATCATGAAGATCACGGTACATCTTAGTACTACCAGGGTGCATAGCAAAAGGACCACTATGAGCCTCAGTCAGAATAGCACGCCTCAAATCAGCATCATTAGGCACTACTATCCGACTCCCAAAGCATAAAACTCCATCATCATTAAAGCAGAAATCCGATGGCCTATCCTCCGCAATATCCTGAACATGTGGCACCAAGGAATCATCCAACAACTGCTTTTCCTTAATCAACTGAACCAAGGATGGTTTCACTTGCAACTCAGCCACAAGACCACCATCACGCGAAATGCTCAAACTGGCAAACATAGCCCTCAACTCCACAGCTACCTTCCTACTCAAGGCATCCGCTACAACATTAGCTTTACCCAGATGATACTCGATTGTCAAATCGTAATCCTTAAGCAACTCCACCCAACGTTGTTGCCTAAGATTCAACTCTTTCTGAGACATCAGATACTTCAAACTCTTGTGGTGCGTGTACACAGTACACCTCTCACCATACAGGTAATGTCTCCAAATTTTCAAAGCAAAAACCACCGCAGCTAACTCAATGTCATGCGTAGGATAATTGCGCTCATGCACCTTCAACTGCCGTGATGCATAAGCCACCACCTTACCCTCTTGCATCAATACACATCCCAAACCAACGTAGGACGCATCACTATACACCACAAACTCTTTCCCTGATTCAGGTTGAACCAAGATAGGAGCTTGCGTTAAAGCTGCCTTAAGCTTCTCAAAAGCCTGATGTCTCGCTTCCGTCCACTCATACTTAACATCCTTCTGCAACAACTTTGTCAAAGGTGCAGCAATCTTTGAAAACCCATCCACGAACCTCCGATAGTATCCTGCCAAACCAAGGAAACTACGGACTTCATGAACAGACTTAGGAGGCTTCCAATTCATCACTGCCTCAATCTTTTGAGGATCAACACGAATCCCCTCAGCAGAAACCACATGACCAAGAAACACAACTTCTCTAAGCCAGAACTCACACTTGCTCAGCTTGGCATAAAGCTGATTCTCCAACAAAGCCTGTAACACAATTCTCAAATGCCCTTCATGCTCCTCCTCAGTACGAGAATACACGAGAATATCATCAATGAACACCACGAAAAATTTATCCAAGTATTCATGGAATACTCTATTCATCATGTCCATGAAAGCCGCAGGAGCATTCGTCAAACCAAACGGCATCACAAGAAACTCATAATGCCCATACCTCGTTCTGAAGGCTGTCTTTGGCACATCCACATCCTTCACCTTCAACTGATAATACCCTGACCTTAAGTCAATTTTAGAGAACACAGCCGCTCCCCGAAATTGATCAAAAAGAACATCAATTCTCGACAATGGATACCGATTCTTGATAGTCAACTTGTTAAGCTGACGGTAATCAATGCACATTCTCATAGTGCCATCCTTTTTCTTCACAAACAAGACCGGTGCACCCCACGGTGACACACTCGGCCGAATGAAACCACGATCAAGCAACTCCTGAAGTTGCGTCTTCAGCTCTTTCAACTCTTTAGGTGCCATTCGATAAGGAGTAATGGACACTGGAGTTGTGTTTTCATACAGCTCAATTCCAAACTCCACTTCGCGATTAGGAGGCAATCCAGGCAACTCCTCCGGAAACACACCAGGAAACTCTCGCACAGTCCTGATATCTTGCACACACAACTCCTTAGAGCTAGGATTCATCACAAAAGCGAGGTAAGCTTCACAACCTTGCCTCAGCATCCGGCTCGCTTCCAGTGTAAACACCACATTGGCAAGAAACTTCACATTCTCACCAACCACCACCACTTCATAATCATCCGCAAGTTTCAACGAAACTCACTTATTCTCAAAATCCACTACCGCTCGATGCTCAACAAGCCAATCAATACCAAGGATTACATCGAAACCATAAAAAGGCAGTTCCATAAGATCAACATGAAAAACATGATCTTGCACAACCAAGGGACATCTTCTATAAAGCTTTCGAGTCACAACAGTCTCACCAAAAGAATTAGTTACACGCATACCAACATCCAAAGACTCAACAGGCAAACCAAGCAATTGAGCATGTTCACGCAATATGTATGAGTGTGTAGATCCAGAATCAATCAAGGAAAGTAATGACAAGGATTGCAAAGTGAAAGTACCTGCGATCACATCCGTGTCATTCCTCCCCTCCCTCTGAGCATACACTCTGGCCTGGCCACCACCCTCAGGCTAAACAGCTACAACATGAGCTTCATTCCTTCCACCATCCTCTCTACGCTGGAAATTACCACGGCCGCGCCCACGACCTCTCTGTGGTGCAACAACTCCAGGAGCACGTCCCTGGCCACCACCGGCCAACAAGGACACTCCCTCCTCATGTGATCCGCCGAACCACAGTTCCAGCACGAATTATCGGTCAACACAACAGGAGCCTGCACCTCCCTCGCCGCTCGAGGACAATCACGCCTCAGATGACCACGCGATCCACATGTCCAACATGTGTTCAAATCAGCTCTCGCCCTGTCTCCCTGAACAGGCGCACCTTGCCCTCCACCACCACGCCTAGCTGAAGACTGATACTTCCGATCACGTCCTCTCTTGTTCCGTCCGCCATCGGAACTATACTCAGCAGCTCGCTTGCCCGCACTAGGACCAACTCCTCTAGGAGATAAACCCAAATTCAACTCAATGTCCTTTGCTCTACCAACCAGCACATCAAAGTCAGTGTACTCAGCAGCCAACATATAGGTCTTCACTTCCGTCACCAAACCATAACGAAAACGTTCACACCTCTCCCGCTCTTCAGGAAAAAGCTCAGGTGCGTACTGACTGAGTCGGACAAACTGAACCTCGTACTCAGCCACTGACATGCTCCCTTGAGTAAGAGACATGAATTCCCTTTTCTTTTCATTCAGGTATCGCACACCCAGATACCTTCTCTTGAATGCGTTCAGAAAGAACGTCCAAGTCACATCAGCATCCTCCATTCCGGAGATAGTGGTTGTCCACCAGGTATACGCGTCGTCATGCAACAATGATATCACACAGCTCAGCTTCTGCACATCATTGCAGTTCATTTGTCCCAAAATTCTCTTGGTACTTTCCATCCAAGACTCAGAACCTTCAGCAGACAAACCCCTGAACTCAGTCCCTCCCAGACTGCGCAAGCGTTCCAAAGGTAGTCTAACATTAGCATCTCCCTGATGCCCAGCTCCATGAGCTCCAGCTACCGCCGCCTGAAAGGCTCCAGCAATAGCCTGAATCAGCATTGTCATGTCAGGAGCAGCTTGCCCCTGCCCAGCTTCAGGTCCAGCGACCCCTGCACCAGCACCAACACAAGGTCCCTCACCCCCAATGTAACCCCCTTAACCCGGCCTAGACGGTTGACCCGAATTAAGAAAGTCACACGGGGAAAACCAAAGTCAACCCGAAAGTCAACCTTGATTAACGACCCCTTTTTTTGTTTTTAGTCTTGTCTAGATGCATATTAACCCTTAGATGTGATCATACAACAACAAACTCAAAGATCATAAACATCAGAGATCAAACAGGGACCCAATTGAACAATTTACAACTTTAGGGACCAAATTGTAATTTCTGATAAATATGAGGGCTTAACCCAAATTAAAGTTACCAACTTGTAATTAGTCAGGTTTCATGCTTCACTACCAAATTTCAGCTCAAAAGGACTTCCCAAACTCATACGATTGCACAAACATGATTCAGGACCAAAATGCAAACAATACAAAACATTTAACTGCCAATGTCAGCCCCCAACGGTCACCCGTTCCGAAATAGGCAGAGCCCGTTTCGAAACGCGGGGCCGTTCCGCAACGCGTACCGAAACACGGGCTGGCAGTGGCCCTTCCGTTTCGGAACGGTGCCTACCGTTTCGGACGCCTGGGTTCATTTAAGGCACCCGTTCCGGAACGGTAGTCTCTGTTCCGAAACGCCCTGCACAGATTGCAGCAAAGGGCTTCTTAAAACATGCAATTGATCAACCATACATGCTCCAAATGCCACCAAACTTTACCAACATGCAATTCAGCATATATGAGACATACTTGCATCAACAACTCATCAAAATAACAACATACATGAAAAGCCCCAAATCTATAGGCATGCTTCCTACACAAGCAAATCATTCAAGCATAAGCTTCCAATTCAAGCATGTAATGGCCAAACACAAAACCAGCATTCTCAACATCATTCAACATACTTAGGGAGTTCACAACATCTCCCAAAACATACACATAGGTCCCCCATTGCCAAATTACCAAAAGCTAAAGTGTACTTAAGAAAACCTTCCATACTTTGAGCTTTACTTCCACTTGATTACTTGCCCTCCTTGCTGCCCTCAAAGTACTCTAATGTTCTGCATTATTGATTTAAGAAAACGAAAGAGAGCGTAAGCAAAAGCTTAGTGAGGAATGCTCTTAAAAACCATTCAATAATGCATTTATAAAACACTTTATAAGTCATACTTCTTTCATCATTTGCACATGCTCAAAAGCAACTTCAACAAGCATAACATGCTTCCATATCATTACATGTCATATTGGCCACAAGTGATAAGTTCCATCTTTTAAAACAAGATCATCAACATAAGACTCACAGAAGTGATAAGTTCCTATCCGGGATTGTATTAATCAAAACTGAATTCCTTATCAATTTAGAGTCCAAATAACATCAAAAACACATCTCAAATCACAGATTTAACAGATCAAACGAAAATCATCAAAAATCACCAAATCTTGCATTATAAGCCAAGATCCAATTCACAACTCAAAAGCCTTTAATAAAACATCAATTAAGGATTGAAAACTTAGGAATTTCAGTAAAGAACTGATAGTTTAGAGGAGAAGGACGTTCTTACCTCCAAACTTGAGTTTCTCCTCTTTTTGGAATCAAAAACCTTGATGAATCAAGTAGCAAATGATGAGGTTTTGTAGATATGATGATTAGGAATCAAAAGAGAGTTGAAAGGAGAGATTTAGGTGAGAAAATCAGAAACAATTCTCTGGAAAGAAAGTGTTTGGGTTGAGAGAAAATGAGAGAAAAGAAAATGGGAAGTTAGTTATCAAAATGGCCAAAATGGCTTTCCCTCCTCTTTTGATATGTTTAAAAATCAGAATAAATCCTTAAAATATCTTAGAAAAATCTGGAGAAACTACTTTTGGAATAATAGCTCCTTAAAGATTCAAAGTTTCAACCCTTTCTAAAACAGTCACAAAACTTTCAAAATTTACATTTTGGTCACTAGCCAAAATGTCACCCTTCCAAAACTCATTTTCCAAAATTGATTTCACAGTTCACTTAATTATATTAAAAGATGATTTTAGAACATTTTTCCATATTTTTAATGCAACCCGAACTAGGCTTTCCTAATTACACCTTTTTATATTCGAACAGCACTTTGACCGAACCGGTCAACGCCCAAAACTCCTAAGCCCAAAACCGGGGCGTTACAACTCTCCCCCCCTTAAGAAATTTCGTCCTCGAAATTTACCTGAAGGAAAGAGATAAGGAAACTGCTTCAGCATGTCTTCCTTCCGCTCCCACGTGGCTTCCTCGACACCTCGATGCTTCCACAGCACCTTCACCAACTCAATGGTCCTGCCACGAAGAACCTTGCTTTTCGAATCCAGAACCTTCACTGGTTCCTCAACATAGGTCAAATCCGGATTCAAAACCACTTCCTCCACAGGCATCACATGCGAAGGATCAGATCTATACCTCCGGAGCATAGAAACATGGAACACATCATGAATCTTCTCCAACTCCTGAGGTAACCTCAACCGATATGCAACAGGACCCACACGCTCAACCACCTCATATGGCCCAATGTACCTAGGGCTCAACTTACCCTTCCGGCCAAACCTCATCACCTTCTTCCAAGGCGAAACCTTTAAGAACACACGGTCACCCACCGCATACTCTATCTCCTTACGCTTCAAATCCGCGTAAGACTTTTGCCGATCGGAGGCTGCCTTCAACCGCTCACAGATAAGCTTCACATTCTCGGTGGTTCCTTTCAACAAAGCCGGCATCGAAACCAACCTTTGACCAGTTTCAGCCCAACAAAGAGGAGTCCTACACTTCCTCCCGTACAAAGCCTCATAAGGTGCCATCTGTATACTCGCTTGATAACTATTGTTATAAGCGAACTCTACCAAAGGCAGATGCTTCTCCCAAGAACCTTGGAACTCAATCACACAACATCTCAACATATCCTCCAAAATCTGAATAACTCGCTCAGATTGACCATCCGACTGAGGATGATAGGATGTACTGAAATTCAACCTTGTGCCCAAAGCTTGATGCAAACACTGCCAAAAACATGATGTGAACCTCGGATCCCTATCCGACACAATCGACTTAGGCACACCATGCAGCTGCACAATCTCAGCAATGTACAGTTCCGCTAGCTTATCCAAAGAAAACGTAGTATGCACAGGCAAGAAATGCGCACACTTCGTCAGGCGATCCACAATCACCCAAACCGAATTCTTCTTTGATGGAGACAAGGGTAAACCAGATACAAAATCCATGGTAACCCTTTCCCACTTCCATTCAGGGATTCTCAACGGTTGCAACAACCCTAAAGGAACCTGATGCTCAGCCTTAACCCGCTGACACACCATACACTTGCTCACAAACTCCGCAACATCCTTCTTCAAACCTACCCAATAGTACTCATCACGAAGATCACGGTACATCTTAGTACTACCAGGGTGCATAGCAAAAGGACTACTATGACCTTCAGTCAGAATAGCACGCCTCAGCTCAGCATCACTGGGCACTACTATTCGACTCCCAAAGCACAACACACCATCATCATTAAAACAGAACTCCGAAGGTCTACCCTCTGCGATATCCTGAACATGAGACACCAAGGAATCATCCAGCAACTGTTTTTTCCTTGATCAACTGAACCATAGATGGCTTCACTTGCAACTCAGCCACAAGGCCACCATCACGCGATATACTCAAGCTAGCAAACATAGCCCTCAGCTCAACAGCTACCTTCCTACTCAAGGCATCCGCAACAACATTAGCTTTTCCAGGATGATACTCAAACGTCAAATCATAATCCTTGAGCAACTCAAACCAACGCCGCTGCCTAAGATTCAACTACTTCTGAGAAATCAGATACCTCAAACTCTTGTGATCCGTGTACACAGTACACTTCTCACCATACAGATAATGCCTCCAGATCTTCAAAGCAAAAACCACTGCAGCCAGCTCAATATCATGCGTAGGGTAATTGCGCTCATGCACCTTCAACTGCCGCGACGCATAAGCAACCACCTTACCCTCTTGCATCACCACACATCCTAAACCAACATAGGACGCATCATTGTAGACCACAAACTCTTTCCCTGATTCAGGCTGAACCAAGATAGGAGCTTGCGTCAAAGCCGCCTTCAGCTTCTCAAAAGCCTGCTGTCTCGCTTCAGTCCATTCATACATAACATCTTTCTGCAACAGCTTCATCAAAGGTGCAGCAATCTTAGAAAAACCATCCACAAACCTTCGGTAGTATCCTGCCAAACCAAGGAAACTACGAACCTCATGAACAGACTTAGGAACCTTCCAGTTCATCACCGCCTCAATCTTCTGAGGATCAACACGAATCCCCTCAGCAGAAACAACATGCCCAAGAAACACCACCTCCTTAAGCCAGAACTCACACTTGCTCAGCTTAGCATAAAGCTGATTCTCCAACAAAGCCTGCAGCACAATCCTCAAATTCTCTTCATGCTCCTCCTCAGTACGCGAGTACACGAGGATATCATCAATGAACACCACAACAAACTTGTCCAGGTATTCATGAAACACACGATTCATCATGTCCATGAAAGCAGCAGGAGCATTTGTCAAACCAAAGGGCATCACAAGGAACTCATAATGCCCATACCTTGTCCTGAAAGCTGTCTTAGGCACATCCACATCCTTCACCTTCAACTGATAATACCCTGACCTCAAGTCAATCTTAGAGAACCCAGCAGCTCCCCGAAATTGATCAAAGAGATCATCAATCCTCGGCAAAGGATATCGATTCTTGATAGTCAACTTATTCAGCTGACGGTAATCAATGCACATCCTCATAGTGCCATCCTTCTTCTTCACAAACAAGACCGGTGCTCCCCAAGGTGACACACTCGGCCGGATGAAACCACGATCAAGCAACTCTTGCAACTGCGTCTTCAGCTCCTTCAGCTCCTTAGGTGCCATTCTATAGGGAGTAATGGACACAGGAGTTGTATTCTCATACAGCTCAATTCCAAACACCACCTCGCGATTAGGAGGTAAACCAGGCAACTCCTCCGGAAACACTCCAGGAAACTCCTTCACAACTCTGATATCTTGCACTCTCTACTCCTTAGAGCTAGGATTCATCACAAAAGCTAGATAAGCTTCGCAACCTTGCCTCAGCATCCTACTCGCCTCCAAGGTAGACACCACATTGGCAAGAAACTTCACATTCTCACCAACCACAACAACATCGTAATCATCCGCAAGCTTCAACGAAACTTGCTTATTCTCGCAGTCCACAACAGCATGATGCTCAGCAAGCCAATCCATACCAAGGATCACATCAAAACCATAGAAAGGCAGCTCCATAAGGTCAACATGGAAAACATGCTCTTGAACAACTAAAGGACACCTTCTATAGAGCTTTCGAGTCACATCAGTCTCACCAAAAGAACTAGTGACACGAACACCAACATCCAAAGACTCAACAGGCAAACCAAGCAGTTCAGCATGCTCACACAAAATGTATGAATGCGTAGATCCAGAATCAATCAAAGAAAGCAATGACAAGGATTGCAAAGTAAAGGTACCTGCAATCACATCCGCATCATTCCTCCCCTCACGCTGAGCATACACCCTCGCTTGGCCTCCACCTTCAGGCTGAATAGCCACAACATGAGCTACTCCACGACCACCTTCCTCTCTCCTCTGGAAATTACCACGGCCGCGCCCACGACCTCTCTGCGGTGCAGCAACAACAGGTGCATGCACTTGGCCACCAGCCAACATAGGACAATCTCGCCTCAAGTGGTCTGCGGATCCACAATTCCAGCATCCATTACCAGTAGTCGCAACAGGAGCTTGCACCTCCCTCACAGCACGAGGACAGTCACGCTTCATGTGACCACGTGAACCACAGATCCAACAAGCACTCGGATCGGCTCTAGCATTGCCTCCTCTAGCAGGTGCACCACCACCTCTCTTAGCTGAGGACTGATACTTCTGATCACGTCCCCTCTTGTTCCGTCCACCACCGGAACTAAACTCAGCAGCTCTCATACCAGAACTCGCTCCAGCACCTCTAGTAGATAGACCCAAGTTCATCTCTATGTCCTTAGCTCGGCCCACCAACACATCAAAATCATCATACTCAGTGGCCAGCACATACATTTTCACATCCGTCACAAGACCATAACGGAACCTCTCGCACCTTGCCCGCTCAACAGGTATCAGCTCCGGTGCATATTGACTGAGTCGCACAAACTGCACCTCATACTCAGCCACACTCATGCTCCCTTGGGTAAGAGACATGAATTCGCGCTTCTTTTCATCAAGATATCTCACTCCAAGATATCTCCTCTTGAACACATTCTGAAAGAATGTCCAAGTTACATCAGCTTCAACCATCCCAGCTATGGTGGTCGTCCACCACGTATACGCATCATCTTGCAGCAAGGATACAACACAACCCAGCTTTTGCACATCCGTGCAACTCATCTGTCCCAAAATCCTCTTGGTACTCTCTAACCAAGCCTCAGAACCTTCAGCTGACATACCCCTGAACTCAGTCCCACCAAAACTGTGTAAGCGCTCCAAGGGTAGTCTAACACCAGCATCCCCCTGATGCCCAGCACCTAGAGCTCCAGCTACTGCCGCTCGAAAAGCACCAGCAATAGCTTGTACCAACATCGTCATATCAGGCATAGCTTGCCCCTGACCAACCTCAGGTCCAGCAGCTCCAGCACCAGCTGCAGCTTCAGCTCTTCCTCCCTCAGCACCACCACCACCAGGTGGAGGAGGAGGTAACACCGCACTACCCGTGTTTTCCTCATTCTCGTTCTCATTAGGAGCCATAGCTCGCACATTACCTCGCAACTCTCTACGTGGTGCCATACTTTAACCATGCAATCACAATGCAAATAAATAAATTAGGCCCAGCAAGGTAAGCAATCCAAGTACTCAAGCTCAATTTCATTCAAAATCAACATCATCACTTAGCTTCGATTTGGCAATGGGTACCCACATCATGCTACATCACAGCATACAGCTCAATTGTACCAAAATCATAAACCACTCAACATGCTTTCACTCAATCAAGCATACATAGCATACATACTTCAATCATGCATACATTCATTCCCAATTACTCGAGAACTCAGCTCTGATACCACCAAATGTAACCCCCTTAACCCGGCCTAGACGGTTGACCCGAATTAAGAAAGTCACACGGGGAAAACCAAAGTCAACCCGAAAGTTAACCTTGATTAACGACCCCTTTTTTTTGTTTTTAGTCTTGTCTAGATGCATATTAACCCTTAGATGTGATCATACAACAGCAAACTCAAAGATCATAAACATCAGAGATCAAACAGGGACCCAATTGAACAATTTACAACTTTAGGGACCAAATTGTAATTTCTGATAAATATGAGGGCTTAACCCAAATTAAAGTTACCAACTTGTAATTAGTCAGGTTTCATGCTTCACTGCCAAATTTCAGCTCAAAAGGACTTCCCAAACTCATACGATTGCACAAACATGATTCAGGACCAAAATGCAAACAATACAAAACATTTAACTGGCAATGTCAGCCCCCAACGGTCACCCGTTCCGAAATAGGCAGAGCCCGTTTCGAAACGCGGGGCCGTTCCGCAACGCGTACCGAAACACGGGCTGGTAGTGGCCCTTCCGTTTCGGAACGGTGCCTACCGTTTCGGACGCCTGGGTTCATTTAAGGCACCCGTTCCGGAACGGTAGTCTCTGTTCCGAAACGCCCTGCACAGATTGCAGCAAAGTGCTTCTTAAAACATGCAATTGATCAACCATACATGCTCCAAATGCCACCAAACTTTACCAACATGCAATTCAGCATATATGAGACATACTTGCATCAACAACTCATCAAAATAACAACATACATGAAAAGCCCCAAATCTATAGGCATGCTTCCTACACAAGCAAACCATTCAAGCATAAGCTTCCAATTCAAGCATGTAATGGCCAAACACAAAACCAGCATTCTCAACATCATTCAACATACTTAGGGAGTTCACAACATCTCCCAAAACATACACATAGGTCCCCCATTGCCAAATTACCAAAAGCTAAAGTGTACTTAAGAAAACCTTCCATACTTTGAGCTTTACTTCCACTTGATTACTTGCCCTCCTTGCTGCCCTCAAAGTACTCTAATGTTCTGCATTATTGATTTAAGAAAACGAAAGAGAGCGTAAGCAAAAGCTTAGTGAGGAATGCTCTTAAAAACCATTCAATAATGCATTTATAAAACACTTTATAAGTCATACTTCTTTCATCATTTGCACATGCTCAAAAGCAACTTAAACAAGCATAACATGCTTCCATATCATTACATGTCATATTGGCCACAAGTGATAAGTTCCATCTTTTAAAACAAGATCATCAACATAAGACTCACACATGGACTTTTAAACACCATTGTGATCTTATAGTGTACAAGAACCACGCAAGGACTTTTAACCACCTTCGTGTTCTTCCCAAGGACTTTTAAACACCTTGGCCCCAAGGACTTTTAAACACCTTGGCCCATGGACTTTTAAACACCATGGCAAGGACCACACAAGGAATTTTAACCACCTTTGTGTCCTTAACAAGAACCATCCAAGGACTTTTAACCACCTCGATGTTCTTAAGTAACAAGGCTCACTCAAGGACTTTTAACCACCTTAGTGACCTTAACCTTTTCAAAACATCACTTGCCAATATACATCATTTTCATCAATAAATCCATTGTTTTAAAGCATTAAACCCAAGCCATATTCATCATGCATTTATAAGCATCAAACCACATTTTAACCATGCTCAAAAACAAGGAACTCTTACCTTGAGCTTCCTTCAACATATGGCTTACAAAATCAGCAATTACCATGCTAAAACATGCTTTCAAAACAGAATTTAAAACATGCAATCAACTACATTGCATAACAACAAAACCATGGCCACCACTAGAGAGTATTTCCGAAAACTTACACTTGAGCTTAGCAAAGTTGTTTAGACTTAAACTAAGCTCCCAAGACATTGGTTTCAAAGCCGAAAACCCAATTTCACTCACCGATTCCACTTCACCTCTTGCCAAAGCACCAATTCAAGCTTCCGGATCAACAACTCTTGGATCCAAAGATGCCTCCCTTGTTTTAACACATCAAAGCAGAGGATTAATGCATCATCATGCATTAATAGCTTCAATGAAAGCACCTAAACTCGCTGCTCTCATCCACACTCCATTTCCGGCCACCAAACACAACCGAAAATGCATCCAAACCACTTCTCAACAAAGCCCAGCCATAAACCATCAAAACCTAACATCCTTTAACATCATTTAACATCTAAAAAGAACCTATTAACATCCTTATACCTCCAGCAACACCAGATCCACAAGATCACCTCAAAAACAATCAATAATCACAAGCTAAACTTAGGAAACTCAACCTATCCGGGATTGCATTAATCAAAACTCAATTCCTTATCAATTTAGAGTCCAAATAACATCAAAAACACATCTCAAATCACAGATTTAACAGATCAAACGAAAATCATCAAAAATCACCAAATCTTGCATTATAAGCCAAGATCCAATTCACAACTCAAAAGCCTTTAATAAAACATCAATTAAGGATTGAAAACTTAGGAATTTCAGTAAAGAACTGATAGTTTAGAGGAGAAGGACGTTCTTACCTCCAAACTTGAGTTTCTCCTCTTTTTGGAATCAAAAACCTTGATGAATCAAGTAGCAAATGATGAGGTTTTGTAGATATGATGATTAGGAATCAAAAGAGAGTTGAAAGGAGAGATTTAGGTGAGAAAATCAGAAACAATTCTCTGGAAAGAAAGTGTTTGGGTTGAGAGAAAATGAGAGAAAAGAAAATGGGAAGTTAGTTATCAAAATGGCCAAAATGGCTTTCCCTCCTCTTTTGATATGTTTAAAAGTCAGAATAAATCCTTAAAATATCTTAGAAAAATCTGGAGAAACTACTTTTGGAATAATAGCTCCTTAAAGATTCAAAGTTTCAACCCTTTCTAAAACAGTCACAAAACTTTCAAAATTTACATTTTGGTCACTAGCCAAAATGTCACCCTTCCAAAACTCATTTTCCAAAATTGATTTCACAGTTCACTTAATTATATTAAAAGATGATTTTAGAACATTTTTCCATATTTTTAATGCAACCCGAACTAGGCTTTCCTAATTTCACCTTTTTAGATTCGAACAACACTTTGACCGAACCGGTCAACGCCCAAAACTCCTAAGCCCAAAACCGGGGCGTTACACCCAACACCACCACCAGGTGGAGGAGGTAAATCCACCACATTTTCAGCATTCTCCTCATTCTCATTTTGAGCCATAGCTCGTGAATTAATCCTCGTCTCTCTACGAGGTCCCATTCACTAAACAATGCAATCACAATGCAACAAACAAAAGTGAAGCTCAGCAAGGTAAGCAATCCAAGTACTCAAGCTCATTTCCAATTAAAAACAAATCATTTCATTAGCTTTGATTTGGCAATGGGTCCCTCTAACACGCTTCACCACAGCATACACCACAATTGTAACATTCTTACAATTCATACATCATACTTTCACTCAACAAGCATACAAAGCAATCATGCACTTATCACCCACTTAACCGCTCCCAATTACTCGAGAACTCAGCCCTGATACCACCAAATGTAACCCCCTTAGCCCGGCCTAGACGGTTGACCCGAACTACGAAGATTACACGGGGAAAACCAAAGTCAACCCGAAAGTCAACCTTGATTAACGACCCTTTTTTTCTTTTTTAAATTGTCTAAATGCATATTAACCCTAGGTGAACTCTTGAGATAAGCATACTAAAAATTTACAGCAAACGGAAAACATTTGGGGACTCAATTGCACAACATACGAATTTAGGGACCAAATTGTAAATTCTGTAAATTATGAGGACTTAACCAATTTTTGAATTACCATTATGAAATTAATCATGTTTCATGCTTCTCTGCCAAATTTCAACTTAAACGGACAACTCAAACTCAACCAATTGCACATACAAAGATTGGGACCAAAACGTGTGGATTTCAAAACATATAACCATCAGATTCAGTACCCAACGGTCGAGTGTTCCGAAATAGGGAAGGACCGTTCCGAAACGCGGGACCATTCCGAAACTTGTTGGGGAATAGGACTTGACAGTGGCAAATCCGTTTCGTAACAGCTCTACCTGTTTCGAAACGCCAAGGCCATTTCAGGCCACCTGTTCCGAAATAGTAGCACCCGTTCCGATACGGGTTGCCCAGAAATGCAGAATTTTTCTGGTTTAACACCCTTTCAACTCATCAAACACATCCATATGACCTCCATATCATACACACAAGTCATCAAACACTTAAGGAACATATTAGCATCATCAAACTCAATCATGGCATCATTTAAGGAAAATCCCAATTCTATAGGCATGCACCCTATATTGAAAATCATGCAATCACCAAATCACCAAAACCAAATACCAAATGGCCCTTTACAAGTTCCAAACACCATAGGCAATAAACCAAACTTAGGGAGTCCAAAACATCTCCCAAAAACACAATCTAGGTTCCCATTGCCAAATACCAAAAAGCTAATAGTGTTGTGAAAATAGTCACCATACATGAGCTTAGACTTTCACTTGGATCCTTGACCTCCTTGCTGCCCTTAAAGCACTTCAATGCTCTGCATTATTGGTTTAAGAAAGAGAGAGCGTAAGCACATATGCTTAGTGAGGAATGCTCATTTAAAACATCACAATGATGCATTTGTAAAAACACCTTTTCAAGGCCTTTAGTTCCAAAACAACATTTATCATGCATTTATGCATACAAACCAAGCATCTCATGCTTCAAATCATCAACATGTCATATTGGCTTTCAAGTGATAATTCATAACCATTTTACAACTCAAAACACAATCGAATATGCGGATTACAAGCGTTGTCCCATACGCTTCATACACACTACCAATATCAAGGTGGAGTTTACCGGTACAATCACAACCCCTCAACACCCGTGATGGAGTCTACGGTACAATCACAACCCCTCCACATCACTCATTGGTAGTTTTATAACATCACTAACGAGAACACGGGACAAACAACACAAGATACACATATGGACTTTTAACCACCATTGTGATCTTAACCATACACAAGATCCACACATGGACTTTTAACCACCATTGTGATCTTAACCATCTCGTTAGTGTACTTGGATGGAGTTTACGGTACAATCACAACCCCTCAACATCCAAGGCGACTTTATTCACGGTGCACCCAATCTTATAGCCGGCTAACTATATCCGATTCAAGTACTTTTAAACCAACACATCACTTGCCAATATACATCATTTACCATCATAAATCCACTGTTTTAAAGCATTTAACAAAGCCATTAAATAAACATGCATCACCATGCATCAAACCACATTTATCAATGTTCAAGACAAGGATCTCTTACCTTGAGCATCCTTCATCACATGGCTTATAAAACCAACATTAAACATGCTAAAATATGCTTTCAAAACAGAATTTAAACATGCAAATAAAACACATTGCATTCAACCATCTCATGGTTCATCAAAAAGAGAGTTTTTCTGAAAACTTACTCTTGAGCTTAGCTAAGTTGTTTAGACTTAAACTAAGCTCCCATAACCTTCAAACATTGGTTTCAAAGCTGAAAACCAAACTTCACTCACCGATTCCGTTTCTCAAGCTTGCCGAAACACCAATCAAGCCTCCAGATCAACACAACAAGGATCCGAAGATGCCTCCCATGTTTTAAACACATCAAAGCAGAGGATTAATGCATCGTCATGCATTAATATCTTCAACCAAGACACCTAAACTCGCTGCTCCCATCAACACTCACATTTCGGCTACCAAACACAACCGAAATCACATCCAAACACCTCTACAACATTACCCAGCCAAGATCCATCAATTCCAATCATTCTTAAACATCAATTAACATCCAAAAAGGATATAATCACGTCCTTATACCTCCAGCTATAGCAGAACATCAAAATCACCTCAAAACCACCATTAACTCAAGCAAAAACTTAGGTAAATCAACCTATTCGGGATTGCATTGATTAAACCTCAATTACTCATCATTTATACATCCAAAATATATCAAAATGACATCTCAAAACAGAGCCCAATCATTTAATACGAATTTCTTCAAAATTAAATCCAAATCTTGCATTTTAAGTCAAGATCAAGAACACAACATTAAAACCTTTAATAAAACTCAAATCAAGGATTGAGAACTTGGGAATTTCAGTAAAGAACTGAGTATTTAGAGGAGAATGACGTTCATACCTCTAAATGTGGATTTCTGCTTGTTTAGAGCCAAAATTCTTGAAAAATCAATAAGCAAATGATGAGGATTTAATGTAGAAATGATTAGAAACCATTTAGAGATTGGAATCTCAACTTTAGATGTGAAAATCAGAGGAAAAGTGGCTGGGAAAATGTGTTTGGCTGAGAGAAAATGGAGAGAAAATGAAATGGGAAAATTTTATCAAAAGTTAGTTATAAAACCAAAAATATCTATTTTCCCTCTCTTCCTTTTATTAAATAACATTAAATAAACCTTTAATATTTAAGAAAAATCTGGAGAAACCCTCCCTTGGGTAAATTAGCTCCTTAAAGATTCAAAGTTTCAATCCTTTTAAAACAGTCACCAACTTTTCAAAAATTACATTTTAGTCACTAACTTGAAATGTCATATTTCCAAACCCCATTTTGTAAAATTGATTTCACCACTCTCTTATATATAATAAAAAAGGATTTTTAGATATTTTCCCATATTTTTAATGCATCCCGAACTAGGCTTTCCCTAAAAACCACCTTTTATACTCGAACCAAAAATCCGACCGGTCCGATTCAACCCAAAACTTCTAAGCCCAAGATTGGGGTGTTACACCCCGTGTAGCCTACTCGGACCGGTCAGCCGTCCAGACCGGGACGAGGGGGTTACATTTAGTGGTATCAGAGCTTGAGGTTTCCGAGACCTCGGGTAGGTAAGTGAGGTAAGTTTGATGTGTTATGTTGTTTTTATGTCTCGGTGAATGTTTTGCCATGTATGCTTGATGTTTGCTTGTTAGTAAGGTGTTTGAAAGCATGTGTTGGCATGATGGGTGTGTTGAAGCGTAGTGTCGAGTTCCCATTGCTACTATTACTTATTTGAAAAGATTTTTGTCAAGGAATATATTTGAGAACCTTGGACCCTTGCTCTTGCTAACCCTAAATATTCTTGCTTGTATGTTTTGTTTGTTGTTGTATTGTTGTCTTTGGTAAGTTTGAGGCCGAGGTGTGGGCCTGGAATTGGTAATCATGAATCTGAGGTTTTAGAGGATGTGAGTGATGACAGAGTTCATCGCTTTAGTTTAGGACAGTATAACAGTACCATAATTGGAGGTACCGTTTGTTTGTTTGGGTCAGCGTGCCCGTGAGCTGGTTTCTGTAGAGAGAGAACAATGTGACCGATCTTGATATGAGTTGGTAATAGAAGTGAAGACCTAAGAATTGGCTTCGGAACGATGTCGATGTTATAGCAAGTAATTCCTCGATACAGTCATTGAGCTTGTTTTTCTGATTGATTCTGGATCTACGCGTCCGTGTATTTGGAGTGAACATGCGAAGTTGTTGAATCTACCTTGTGAGGTACTAGAGGTAGGTGTTAGTGTTACTAGCTCCTTCGAGGATACGATTGTGGTCGGAAGGATGTACGAAAAATGTTTGTTGATGGTTCAGGAGCACATGTTTCCAGTAGATGCGATGGAATTGCCTTTTTACGGTCTTGATGTGAAGCTGTGCATGGATTGGCTTGTAGAACGTAGAGTTAGGGTAGACTTTGAGACATTGGGAGTTTTCTTAAAGCTTGCGAATAACTATGGGATTGTAATGGTAGGTGGGAATGTGGATTTCGTATCGAATGTTGATCCAGCCTTAGAGGTCAAAGATTGATCGAGTTAGCTGATAGGCTTGCCTAGCAAATGTGATGGATTTGATTTTTGAATGAGGATTAGACCGCAGACTGTTAGAATAGGCTGTGTTTATCCTAGATGTGTTTGGAAGAATTACCCGGCTGTCTCATGATAGGGAGGGAGAGTTTGTTTTGAGACCGCCTCCGAGTTTGCTCCTGTTTTATTTGCTCTGTATCTTATGATTCCCGACAGAATTGAGAGTGTTGAAGAATCAACTTCGAGATTTGTTAGACCTTAGACTGATTAGGCCTAGTACATCATCCTAGAGTATGACAGTACCACTTGTGAAGAAGAGAGATGACAATACAAGAATGTGTTTAGATTTCAGATAGTTGAGACAATTGACAGCAAACAAATCGTGTCCTTTTTCCGAGCATCTGTGGTTTGTTGATCAGTTGAGGAGTGCTTCAGTCTTTTTAAGATTAATTTGAGATCCGATTACTACCAGTTGAAAGTGAGAGAGGTTGATGTACCGAAGGCAGCTTTCGGGGCAGATGTGATCACTTAGAGTTTTGGGTTATGTCGTTTGTTTGACTAGTGTGTTAGCTACTTCTATAGAGATGTTGAGCAGAATGTTTTCCTAAGTCCTTGATCAGTTTGTAGCAGCTCTCTTAGATGATACATGGGTATATTCACATACCGAAGAAGATCATGACAAGCTTTGGAGTCAGTGATGTAGACTCTATTAGGAAATCAGTTGTATACCAAGTTGAGCAAACGTGAACTCCGAGTCTAGGAAGATGTCCTTCTAGGGCATGTAGATCAGCCGAGTGTATTAGGGTAAATCCCAAGTAGGCAGAAGGAGATGTGAGTTGGAAGAAATTGAAGACTTTGACATGTATCTATAGTTCCTAGGTTTAGCGTTGTTACTATCGGAGGTTTGTAAATGATCTTTTGAAGATAGCTGCTCCTTTGACAGATTGCTACAAAAGAATGTTCAGTTTGTGTGGTTAGATGCGAGACAATGAGCCTTTGCGAAACCGAAAGAAACGATGATGAAAGCTTCGATCTTGGTTCAGCCTATATCAGTGGAAGAGTTTGTGAACCATAGTGATGTGTTACAGGTAGGGTTAGATTGTGTGCTTGTGCACGACAGAAGATTTGTAGCTTATTCATCGAGATAGTTGAAAGACCTTGAAAAGAATTATCTAACACAAGACATAGAGTTAACTGCAGTTGTATTTGCTTCGAAGACTCAGAGGGAAAGCAGGTATAGTAAAGAATGCATAGTATATGTACACTTATCATCAGAACTTGAAATATTAGACGACTTAGGAAGGGTCGAAACTTGAATAGCATAAGGTGTTAGAATTGCTTGAAGACGGTAATATCAAGATTAAGTACCATCCGAAGATAGTCAACGTAGTAACCGATGTTCTGAGTTATATTTGTTGTTAGTTTGGCAGCCGAGTTGCGAGCTATTCACTAGATTCAGTTTATCAATGATAGTGGTTATGTGGCCGAGTTCGGGTTAAACCTACTTTGAGTCAGAATACTTAAAGAGAAACAGTTGCAAGACAGGTTCTTGGCACCTCACGTGCAAGAATTAGCGGAAGGAAGACCTTCATAATACAGTTTCGAAGATGATAGAGTTTTGCATTTCAAAGACAAAATAGTTGTGCCGAATGATATAGTGTTATGAGACGTATTGTGTTGGCCGAAGCACGTGGCAGTTCATTTGTATTGCATCAGAGTAGTATGAAGACGTATTGTGGGTTGAAGATGAGTACTTCTGGATTGAGTTGATGAATGATGTGGTTCAGTATGAGAGTAAGTGTATAGTTTGCCAATGCGTCAAGACCGAGCATCAGTTTTCTTCTAGTTTGTTACATCCGTGGAAGATTCCTAATGAGAGTGGGAAATAGATTTGAGGGACTTTGTGTCAGGTTCGCCTTTGATTTCTTACGGGAGAGTTTAGCCGAGTAAGCAATGATAGTTGCATCGATTGTGTTCATTTTATACATGTTCGAGCTACTTGTACCGTGGGTAAGATGGCGAAGTTGTGCCTTAGCAAGAGTGTGAGTTGTACAGTGTCTTGAAATCGTTAGTGGCTGATAGAGATTCGAGATTTTAACTAGATTTTTGAAGACGTCTGCATAGGGTTTGGTTACCTGTTGAAGTCAGATGGTCAGTTAGAGAAGGTTATGGGTCAAGTATTCAAATAATGTTGCATGAGGTTGTGAATCGGGCTAATTATGTTGTTGGTTTGTTGCGGTCACCACCAGAGCTAGAAAGAGGGTTGTGATGTGTTTTATGTATCTATGATTCAGAAGCGTGAGTCAGACTTGTTCCGTGCTATGATTGTAGAAGAGATGGAGTTGAGTTTGAAATTTGCGTGCAACGAAGAATCAATTGAGATCTTAGTGGCAAATAGCTGATGTTGTGTGGTAAGTCCTACCGAGATTGGTTAGTGTGTTGTGGTTAGAAGGAAAGTGGGTAAGAGCATATTTCGTGGTATTTCCTGTCCGATAAATTTCGGGGACGAAATTTCCTTAAGTGGGGGAGAGTTGTAACACCCGGGTTTAGGGGTCAGGTGAAAATAATATTTTAATATTATTTCGGGTTCGATTTTGCAATTTAAATAATAAAATATTTTTACAAACCTCGGGATTTCAAAATATTTGAGACTATGTTGGGCCTATCTCTTGGGTCCAAAATCCATGGACTGTGGGGGATGATAGCTTTAGCCATTCATTAATGGCATTTGTGTAAATATTTGGTCTTCTAAATTAAAAAACCCCCGCTTTTAATTAAAACACAAAAAGTTGTCATCTTCCTCCTCCCAATTTTTCCATTCTCACGACAAAGGGGGAGTTTTTCTCCAAGTGACTATCTCACCTCCTTTCTCCCTCATTTTGGCTCGATTTTGAAAGGTAAACACGTTTTCGACTTGCTCTCACCTTCCTCTCTTCAAAAGTACAAGTAGTTTTCATTTTCATCCATGTTTTAGAATTTGGATTTTTAGGAGATTTGAATAAAAATGGTAGCTTTATGGTGTTTAACTTAAGATTTTGATTTAATCACTACACCAGACTTGTTCTATGGCGGCGCTATTCGTGGCGTTTTCGAATCAAACGCCACCAAATTTTCACTTATAACGGCGTTTATGAAAAAAAAACGCCACAAAATGGGAACATTGGCGGCGTTTTTAAAACAAACGCCACAATAGAGGACATATAGTGGCGTTTCCTAAAATAAACGCCGCAATAAGTTTCATGTTAGTGGCGTTTTCTGCCGTAAACGCCGGTAAAGGTTTCATGTTAGTGGCGTTCATTAATAAACGCCGCAATAGGTGTATGATTAGTGGCATTTGTTAGAATAAACGCCGCCATAGGTTAGGATTTTGCATATCAATCATGTGGAAAATATAGAAACAGTCTTTAGGGTTTGTGGCGTTTTTTATTGCAAACGCCGCCATAGGGTATAGTTTGTGGCGTTTTTTATTACAAACGCCACCATAGGGTATAGTTTGCGGCGTTTTTTATTGCAAACGCCGCCATAGGGTATAGTTCGTGGCGTTTTTAATTAAAAACGCCGCAATAGTTAAACACACCGTTTTAATTAATCAGATATACCCGGCCCCCATCTCAGACTTCTATCCAATATCGTAAAAAATCCCCAAATTAATCTAGCCCTAGCCGCTCCTGCTCCTCCCTTGCCGTGTCGCTCGTGGTCGCTCCTCGCCGTCGACCGTCGCTCCTCGCCGTCGCTCCTCGCCTTCGACCGTCGGCCAATAGGTTAGTGATCTCTCGTTTCCTTTTGAGAGTTCAAATTATGCAGAATACTTTTCTTATTATTACTGTCGGCCAAGAGGATTATGAAACTAGATTGGCGTTTTTATTTTTTAAGATGAATGAATGCTGGTTGTCTTGGTGATTGAAATGTATGATTATGATTTTCATATGTTCTTAGGATTTTGTTAATGTATTATATCAACCCATCGAAAACTTTAGGTGAGACAATTAATTGTAATTTAAGCTGAAGTGGTGGCTATTACATTCTCTGATCTTGTCACCGTAAACATCTTATCTTGCTGGCTAGTTTTCAATTTTATTAGTGCGATTTTGGCTTAGTTGATGATGAGTTAATATCGTCTATTTATCCTCAGGCATTAGCAGCATTAGGACTAAAAACTGGTGGTACTGTTCAGCAGCGTGCAGAGAGACTTTTCCTCACCAAGGTAACATATTTCAGTTTTCTTGAAATACCCATGTCTAGTGCTTATCTAGGCATGTATTTGGGGATATTACCTTCCAAAAATCTTCCAAATTTGCAGTTCGTATAACTTGAACACTTGATATAAGTAACCTAAGCTAATAGCTGTTTCTCTCTCTGCCAGTGTTGTACTTTTGTTAGTGATTAGATGTAGGATGGAAACTGGGATAACCATTATTTTTAAATTTGAAATGACTTTTGAGAAATCTGCAATTCAAAGGGAGTTTTAATTAATACCTTTGATGCTAAAACAACTTTATAATAAATATTATATGAATAGAATAGAAATATTAATAGAAAGGTAAAAAAGAATAGTGGCCATTTAAAGCAGCAAGGAATGATGCTCTCTAAAAAATGGTTTTACTTAGAAGCAACGTTGGTGGTCCACTCCTATAAAATTACAAACTTTACTTCAACCACAAGCAAATACATATATATATATATATATTATAAGTATAATGTGACCATATTGGGAAGCATTGTTAAGGTGAATTTGGCAAGGCTTTGAATTGCAGATACCAAATCTAGTTGATGGATCCTTGTAGCTGCTATATGCTTCCTCTTTAAATTCAGCATTGTTAAGGGTTTTAAGGCATTTTCCTTTTCATCCTCCACTGATGTACATTTTTATACATTTGGTGTGGTCATGGAAATTAAAAACGAAAACAATCGTACCCAAAATGTAACATTTGACTGAATTTGTTTATTGGTTAGTAATAATAAAAAGAGGAAAATATGATTTTGTTTGCCTAAAACTTTCCTCACCCTTACCCTTGGATTTTGGTTAATATTAATATCAAGAAGGAAATGACTTGGTCCATGACAACAAGGAGAGAGTTACCCCGAGTAATTTAACAATTTAATAGATTTTCAATGCTGAAAAATAAAAACCTAAAATAATTTTATCCCAAGATTCTCCTACCGAAAAAGCAATTTGAGGTAAATTTGAGAGATCCATATAGACAGATGGAAAGCAAAGACAACTAAACACACACAATCATAATGTCAAAGGATTATACTTAAATACAATGTAAAAATAAAAAGTAATGAAAGGAGTAAAGTTCAATTATTTAACTAATAGTAAGATTTGTATACGAATAGATTGTTTCAGAAAATGCTGTTTCAGAATTAGTTGAGTAAGTCTATCTTGATGTGATTTATTTTTTAGTGATTTGGGTTTGAGTAATGATGAAGATAGTTTTGTTGTTTACTATGGTAGTTGCTTCTTAAGAATATGAGTAATATTTATATTAAATAGTTATTTAATTTGATGTCATTCTCCTAATAATGTGAATATTTATGCATATGTTTTTGTTGCCACTTTGGTAATGCTTATTATTTTTTTCTTAACAGCTCATTTACATCTCTTAATAGTTTGGCAATTCTTGTCTCAACTTTTCTTGAAGTAAACTAAAGAAGATAACTTTCCCCAACAGGTAATAGTTACATCTTTTTTCATCCTTTAAGTATTACTAATAGGTAGTTTATGTATTTGACTTATTTTTGACTTAATTAGTAATATAATAGTTACATCTCTTTTCATCCTTCAAGTATGACTGATAGGTAGTTTATATCTTTAATTTGGATATGACAGAAATTGAAAATGGATAGGAGTTGGATGAATTTGCCAAGGGTAAACGCTGACTATCGAAATGGGGTAGAATATTTTTTGAATTTAGCTTTTGCAAATGCAAGCCAAGAAAATATGATTCTTTGTCCCTGTAAGAAGTGTGGTAACGTTAATTGGCACATTCGTGAAGTTGTGCACGAGCATCTAGTTATTTTTGGCTTTATTCCGGGTTATAGAAAATGGACATTCCATGGAGAGTTGACATCTCGTACATCTTCTTCCACGAGCAATCTACCTTTTCATCATAATTCTCATCATGGATCTCTTAGAGAAGATGACATGGAGGGCATGTTGCGAGATGCATTTAATATGCACGATTATCATCAGTCTGTTAGAGAAGATTGTGATATTGGTGTTAATGATTTCACCGAGATGAGAAGAAGTGGATGTGATGAAGAGCCAAATGGAGAAGCGTCAAAGTTTTACAATTTGCTTAATGAAATGAATGAACCACTTTACGAGGGATCAAAGTATTCAAAGCTCTCCTTCTGCATTCGCCTTTTCCATTTAAAATGCTTGGGAGGGTGGACCGGTAACTCTTTTACACAATTATTAGAGTTGTTGACTGAAATTTTTCCTTTTGCAAAAATTCCTCAATCTGGCAAAGATATGAAAAAAATGATAAACGATTTGGGGCTTGGTTATGAGAAGATTCATAGTTGTCCGAATGATTGCATGTTGTATTGGGGTGATAGAAAAAACCAAGAGTCTTGCCATGTATGCGGTAAATCTCGGTGGACGAATGGGGACACAGAAAATGTGAGTGAAGACGAAGTTGCAACACGAGCAAGAAAGAAGCCAATAAAGATTCTGCGATATTTTCCTCTAATACCCAGACTTCAAAGACTTTTTATGTCTTCAAAGACTGCTGAGTCTATGAGGTGGCATCACGATGGACGAACATATGATGGATTATTAAGGCATCCTGCAGATTCTTTAGCTTGGAAGACATTTGACCAAAAATTTCCAAGTTTTGCAGGAGATCCTCGTAATGTTAGGCTCGGTCTTGCATCTGATGGGTTTAATCCTTTTAAAATCATGAGTACTTCATACAGTACTTGGCCCGTTATACTTGTTCCTTACAATTTGCCTCCATGGATTTGCATGAAACAATCATCATTTATTTTATCCATGATAATCCCAGGTGAGAAAGGTCCAGGGAATGATATTGACATCTACATGCAACCTCTTATTGAAGAGCTGAAACAATTATGGGTGGGTGTCGAAACATATGATGTGTTGAAAAAAGAGAATTTTAATTTGCGTGCAGCTTTATTGTGGACTATTAATGATTTTCCCGCTTATGCAAATTTATCTGGGTGGAGCACCAAAGGCCGTTATGCTTGTCCTTGTTGCGCTGCACAGACATGCTCGAAGTGGTTGTATAATGGAAAGAAGTTCTCTTACATGGGACACCGTCGGTGGTTAGATGAAAATCATAGATTTAGATATGAAAAAAATTTGTTTGATGGTACTGAAGAGTTTAGAAAAGCTCCTGAGCAAACAATCGGGTCTGATATCTTGTCGATGTTGAAACACATCAAGTTCACTTATGGAAAAACGACCCAACCACCAAACCCACGATCAAAGAAGAAGACAAAAGAGGTGTATGACCGTGAGCTTGAACAACTTAGTGATGATGACTCTGATGAAGAGGATGATCCAAATGAGGCGGAGTTGTGGAAAAAGAGAAGTATTTTCTTCAAATTGCCTTACTGGAAGCATAACATTTTGAGACATAATCTTGATGTAATGCACATTGAGAAGAATGTTTGTGAGAACATTATTGGGACCATTCTCAATGTCGAAGGAAAATCTAAAGACAATCTAAAGAGTCGACTTGACTTAGTTGACATGGGAATTCGGCATGATCTTCATCCTCAAGAACTTCGTAATGGAAAATTTTCTTTACCGCCTTCTATCTTTACGATGTCGAAGAAAGAAAAAGAAGTATTTTGCACGGTGTTGAAAGATATAAAGGTCCCAGATGGGTATGCATCAAATATATCTCGATGTGTCAGTGTTAAAGATCGAAGACTTTATTCTCTAAAGTCACATGATTATCACATATTGATGCAAGATTTAATGCCAGTTGCATTACGCGGTTGTATGTCAACGGAGGTGACATCTTGTATTATTGAACTTTCTAATGTAATGAAAGCTATTTGTGGGAAAGTTTTGATGGTTGAAGAACTTGACAAATTACAAGATCGAGTCGCGTTGACTTTATGCAACATGGAGAAGATATTTCCACCTTCATTTTTTACAATTATGGTGCATTTGTTGATTCATCTCCCTCACGAAGCTAAAGTTGGTGGACCTATTTTCTATCGGTGGATGTATCCTATTGAGAGGTACAAATTGCTTAACATATAATCATACCATTTAAGAACTCATTTAATTACAACTACTTATATAATGTTTTGTTTATTACGGTCTAGGTTCTTGAGCAAGTTGAAGTCTTACTGTCGTAATAAGCGTTATCCAGAAGGATCAATTGCTGAAGGGTATTTAGCAGAGGAATGTTTGACTTTTTGCTCTAGATATTTGGAAGATGTTGAAACGAGATTCAATAGACCACATAGAAATGAAGTGTGCATCAATAGTAACTTAGCTGAGACTTATTTGTTTCAAAGTTTTGGTGAACCACTCGGCAAAGTTGAAATTGCACAATTAGATGACAAGTCTTGGGTACAAGCACATCGATATGTTCTCTTCCATCATGACTCAACAGAGCCCTTACGGACGTAAGTTTATATAAATTCTAATGTATTCACTTCATCTTTTATATTACCCCCATTTTTTAACCACTTAGCTTACTTTGTAGTGAATTTAAAGAAGAGCTACAATCTCAAGTACGCTCCCGAAGATTACATCAAAGAGATATTCATAAGTTGTTCATAGAAAATTTCCATGATTGGTTAGCGAAGATGGTAAGCAATTGAATCTTTGTACTACACGTACTTAATAACTTTTCTTCATTTGCTACATCAATATAAATGATAAGTTATTCACCTTTTATATGTAATAGGTTTGGTGTGGGAGAGAAGTTAGTGAAGAGGTTAAGTGGCTTTCTCAAGGTCCAAATAGAATTGTTAAAAGATACAATGCCTTTCTCATTAACGGGTTTAGGTTCCACACGAAATCTCGAGAAAGATTAAGGAGGACACAAAACTGTGGAGTAGTTGTAACTTCTTCAACTACAAGTTATGCTAGTGCCAGGGACAATCATCCTGTGGTGGGAGATGTAGAATATTATGGAATTCTTACGGATATTATTGAGTTGGATTATTATGGCAAACAGAAAGTTGTGTTATTTCGTTGTGACTGGGCCGATGTAAATACGGCTCGAGGCATTAGAAGAGATCAATTTGGTTTTACAATGGTGAACTTCTCTCGGTTAATTCACACAGGTCACCAATTGATTGACGAACCATATGTATTTCCTTCTCAAGTCAAACAAGTTTTCTATTGCCCTGATCCAACAAAAGAGGGTTGGTATGTTGTACTCTGTAACACTCCTAGAGACTTGATAGACATCGGTGAAGGAAATAGAGATGACATTGAAATAAGATCAGAAACTCTACCTTTTGCAGCGCAAAACCTAGATAGAACAATCCCTAGTTCTAGTTCACAATTCCAATGGGTTCGAGAGGACATGGATGAAGATTTTAATGAAAACTAACTGCATAACAATGTAGTAAGTTTTATATCTTAACTTATTAATTTATAATAGTATTGTTGTCTCTAGTTACTAAAATGTCTTTTGTTTATTGTAGATACTATGCCTAGGAGGAAATTAAGTGATCTGCGAATAGTTCAAGCACCGAGAGAGGGGGAAGAAACAAATGATGATGATTTGTCTGGTGTTGGATCCTCGCAAGTTCCGGAGACAGTTCCGGAGACAGTTGAAAATATAGAGATTGATGGTAATGTTCAACACTTTATTTAAATGCTAGTTGTTTGTTATTATTGACTTTATTTTAAAAATTGAATATAAACAATTATTTCTTATATAGGTGGAAATGGTCGAACTCGTAAGAGTAGAGGGCGCATGACGTTGAATGAATTATACAATCTTCCCGCTGGTGAACGCGTGAAAGTTTCAAGAAACGATGTCGGCCAACCCATTGGGGCAGAAGCAGGTGTTCTGGGAAGTTACTTAGGCATTGTTGCACGCAATCATGCGATTTTGCCGATTAATTATGAGTCATGGCGTCAGATGCCGAATGGTAACAAAAATCAAGCTCTGGAACTTGTTAAGGTAATAATGTCATTGTAATAATAATCTATTACAATTGAAAATAATATTTATATTTGCTTTGATTGTATCATTTGTAGGATAAATTTTCTTTAGAAGTCTCAGATGATTATCTGAAGAATGCATTAGGGAAAAAATGGAGTGACAGTAAGAGTTTCTTGAAGAAGACATATTTCAAGAAGGATCTCACTCTTCAAGAGAAGCTGCAAAATATCCCGCCGGGAATTATGCGACATCAATGGGAAGATGCTGTCAGGTTTTGGAGTTCAAAAAAAGGAGAGGTATGATCGATGCACTTTAAAAAATTGTCATTATAATATTGACTTTATATATAATGCAAATTTTAAATTGTAGGATCGAGAGCGCGTTGGAGTTACTAGCAGACAAAAACAGAAGTTTACTCACACCGCTGGACCGAAGAGTTTTGCTCGTTTAGCTAATGAGGAGGTATTATTATTTTTAATTATTGATTAATTTTTAATGAATTACTGGTTTAGTATTAATTTTTATTATACGTTGTAGCAAATTACAACTGGCACTAGCATTGGACGGATAAAGCTCTTCGACATTACGCATACAAAAAAGGATGGTTCTCCTATAACTCCCGAAGCTGCAGAAATTATGGTATGTTAATTAGACAGAAAATTTTGATTATATTATAATTAATATCAATTGTATAAAATTTTGATTTGATTGTCAAGAGAAATTGAGGGAAAAGAAGATCGAGTATGAAGCTACAGCTTCAACTAATGGTTCTGTTAATATGGAAGAGATCGAGAATCAAGTTATTGTTGACGTCTTGGGTCCTAAAAGATATGGTCGGGTTCGCTGTCAAGGATCATTCGTTACCCCGACAAAATATTTTGGGGCTAACTCGTCTCAGTACATGCCATCACAGAGCCAATCTTCTCAAGCAGAAGTTAATCGGTTAAAACAACAGTTATCTCAATTTCAAGCCGAGGTAGTAGCGAGAGAAGCTGAAAGAGACCGAAAAGAAGCCGAGAGAGAAGCAAGAGAAGCTGAGAGAGATGCTAGAGAAGCTGAGAGAGAAGCAGCACACAAAAAGCTTCAAGAACAATTTCAAGAAATGATGGCGATGTTGCAGAACCAACCAAAGAAATGATGGCTATGTGTGAATTTAAATGAAAATGTTGGACTACATTTTATGAACATCGTATGAACTATATTTCACTTTAATGTTGTAGACTTTGAATTTGTTATTGTTGTGTTTACTTAATTGTTGGAGTTTTATGGATTTGATGCTGTAGACTTTGAATTTGATGTTATTATGGATTTATTTTACAGGTTAATTGGGTATTTACATTTTTAAAAATTGTTTTTATAGAAGCAGTGAGTTTAGCGGCGTTTTTAAGGAATAAACGCCGCTAAAAATCCAAAACGTACTGTGGCGTTTCTATAAAAAACGCCTCCATAGAGCATCCAATGCCGGCGTTTTTGAACACAAACGTCGCTACTAAAGCATCAGTCCCGGCGTTTTATTTCACAAACGTCGCTATAGACCATTCACCTTTTGCGGCGTTTGTATATTGAAATGCCGCTATAGAATTGCATTACCGACGTTTTGAAATACAAACGCCACTAAAGAACATTGACTGTTGCGGCGTTTGTATATACAAACGCCGCGATAGATCAAAACCTTTAGCGGCGTTTATACGATATAAACGTCGCTACCTATTGCGACGCTACTTCTTGCGGCGTTTTTGGCGGCGTTTTTCTTAACGCCGGGAGGTTTTTTAGCGGCGCTAAAAAACGCCGCTATAGGGTTATAAAAACGCTGCGAAAAGCCTGTTTTGCTGTAGTGAATATTGTTAGATATGGTGTTTATGAATCAAATGGTCCAACATATATATTTTTAGAGTGTTTTAAATGAATTCCCGAATTTGGGTTTTGGAGGGATTTTAGGAGGGTTTTTAGTTGAGTTTTGAGTGTGTTCTATGTTGGAATTTGAAGGTTAATGTTAGGGTAATAGTTGGGGGTCGTTTTGGAATCATTTGGAAGTGTTGAAAGTGTTGAAATCATGAGTTTTGATAGAGGTTTATGGGCTGCTCGGGTTTGGTAAGTTTGGGGGTTGTTCATGGCTTGAAAAGTTGTGTTTGATGTTTGAATTGTATTCCGGGTTAGCTATTTTGATGCTTGGGCTGATATGAGGTTGTTTGGATTCTGTTGAGATTGTATAGAGACAATGACGTGTGTTGGTGAAGCCTCGGGAGTGAATCCGGAAGCTTGAAGGTGATTGCTTGCTTGGTGATTTAGCTTGGAAGTGAAGGTGAGTGGTTAAAATGTTTTAAATGGCTTTGAGCAATTGGTTCAAGCATGTGAATGTGGAAATGTTTTCAAGTATCGTTTTGGTTCAAAGTTGGTTTTGAAAGAATTTAGTTTGGGCTTGAAAAGTCAATTTTAAATTCAAGAGTAAGTTGATGTGAATCGCCTCTTTAATTTCCCCTTTTTCTGTTTGTTTTCATTACTTGTGGTGATGATTTGTTAAGCATGAAATTTAAATACTTTGGGAGGAAGCATGTTGCTTAATATTATATCGTTGATCATGTATGATGGTAATAATGGTGATGTTGATATGCCTTGTAAGATGTGTGTAAGTTGGTGCAGGTTGTGCACGAAAATGGTGAGTAAGGCCATTTGTGATTGGTAAGATTGTAAGTAGTAAGTGATGCCTAATTGTGGATTTTGTTACAACTTGTTTTGGTTGTGCATGATATAGTGAGTACATGTCGCATGATAGTTATTGTATATCGTGTTGCATGGTTGGTGTCCAACCTCACGTGATGGTTGTCGTTGCTCCGGTGATGAGTAGTCCCGCCGGTAGCGAGTGGTATAAGACTCCGGTGATGTGTAGTCCCGCCGGTAGTGACTAGTAGAAGAGTACTTTGATGTGTAGTCCCATTGGAAAACTACTAGTCGAAACGGTGATGTGTAGTCCCACCGTGTGTGTTTTGGTTAGGCTTGTGCATACCATGTATTGTTCATGTTGTGTCTCACTATATCATTCTCTTTTTATTGTTTTGCTTTAATCTAAGATCATGTCTTTAAGCATACCATGGAGTGCGATGCCATGATAAATTTCTATATTGTTGAATTGTGTTGAACTTGCATGTTAGTAAGAGGATTATGTAGTTGAATGGATTTTTTGTTTTGGCCTTTATTTTAAAGAAAGCTTTGAACCCTGCATTGCTGTAGTTATGTTTTTGAGCTCCACTCACTAAGCTTTATGCTTACGCTCTCCTTTTTCCGACAATGCAGATCTTTAGCTTGGAGTTAGCAAGGAGCATGAAAAGGGCGTCCAAGCGTGTGGTAATTGCTCAAGTATGGTTTATTAAATAATGTAGTAGTTTAGCAATGGGAAATGCTACGTGTTTTAGGAGCTTGTATCTAGACTCCGTTGTATTGGATTTACGTTGTTAATGTCTTATGTTGATGGATTTGTAAACCATGTTCATGTTGATGCCTAAGTGTATGTTTGGGAGGCTTATAGCCATGTCTTTTGGATGCTTGTATTGCTTTGGTATGTGATGTCATGCTTGGCTTGTAAAATCATGTTTAGATTGCCTTATATGAATGTTATGTGTTTGGTTGCTGAGGCATGAATCTCATGTATGCTTTGTATGCCTTCTTTGCATGAATTATTTGATTTGCATGGCCCTTGTTAGATTCAATGCCTCGTTTGCAAATTCTTGGCTGTAACCTTGATGTATGTATGTTGTATGAGCTTAGGGAAGTCCACACATGCATCTAGAGTCGTGTTTGAGGTTGTTTAGTTAAAATTCATGGAATTGCAGTGCAGGGCGTATCGATACACCTAAGGGCTGTATCGATACAGCCTTGCACAAAGGCCACAGTTTTAGCCGGGCGTATCGATACCCTGGGGGTACCGATACCCTCCCAACTCACTGGTATTTTGAGAAATGGGTAAGGGTAGGGCGTACCGATACGGGGTTTACGCGTATCGATACGATCCTACTTCGTTGACCAAGACGAGTTGACCGAGAAGGGCGTATCGATACGCTCAAGGGCTGTATCGATACGGTCTTCCCTGAGTTGACTGAAAGGGTTGACTTTGATCAAGGCGTATCGATACCCTCTGTAGGTGTATCGATACGGCCTGCCTAATAGGGAAAAGTTGGGTTGTTTAATTGCATGTCTTGTGGGTTTTGTATCCGTGTTTGTTCGCTTCGTGTCCTATCACATAAGATTAAATAAAGGCATTTAGAAAAGATAAAGAAAAAAATAGGGTTGCTAACCGAAGGGGAGCCTTAACGAGTTTCACTTCGGTTTTCCCCGTGTAGCCTACTCGTACCGGTCAGCCGTCCAGACCAGGACGAGGGGGTTACAAAGGTGTGTGACGTGTTTGTGTAAAAAAACTACCACATTTTTTGGCAATATTCTCGAAAATGACTGTTACGTATAGGAAACTAACTAGTTTATATATTAGGCAAGCTGTAAACAACCATTTCATTTTAAGGTCCTAAGAAATTATATTCAATTTACAACGCACATCATATAAAATTGTGAATTAAATTGGTTTCTTAAAACTCAGCGTTGATGTTTTTCTTGTATAATTGTGAATTTCTATTCAATTTACACCGCATAACAAGCATGAATTGTGGATTTTTTTGTCACGTATAGAAAAACATTGCACAAAACAATTCACGAAGGTAAAAATATATTATTTGGATTAAATATGATTGTAGAAAAGGTTTATTGGTAAAAAGGTTTTTTATTAAAGGTTTTTTCTTTAATTAAAAATATATTACATATTTGAAGGCGTTACATATTTGAAAGCATTATGCCTTAAATACTTTTACTGATTGAAGCAACACTGCGTCTTCAAGGAGACGGTGATGGTGAATGAGTCAGTACAAGGCAGTTGTTCCAAGTCTTAATACTTTTTTGTATGATTGTATTCGGATCCAGGTTTATGAACTGTGGACGTTCTAATGTCCTTTGAACCAATGCAGAGTGGCATTCTTTTCCTAATACAAGGAGTTCACCGCAACACTTTTTTGTGACGCTCCCTGTTTTGAATATATTATCAAAGACTTCCCAAACACAAGGCATGCTCATTTTAGTTTCACAATTATTTTTCAAAATAAACTGGTCATTCTCCTTTGTAGCAATCACCGCGCCACTAGTTACGAATAAAACCACCAAGAAAGAATAAACACTGAGTCTTGTCATTGTAGGTTAGAACTGTGTTGCTTCTGTATTATGGTTCATAATATTAATTTCGAACAAGATTTGTTATCAAGAAAACTATCATTTATAAGCAGAGTTAAAAGCTCATAAGAATGAGATGTGTTACTATAAAAGAAAGCACTTTATATTTCATGTTAATCGTCTTTAATGGTAATTATTATACGGTAACGTAATAATTTAATGGCATGTATTTGTCCACGATTTAATATTCTACGATATTTATTGAAAAATAGATTGAGGTCCTACAATGAAGCTTACATCATCTCTAGGCTTCAGTACAAATACTTGCTAAGAATGATAAGGCCGACTGTATACAATAAACAACGAAATAAGGAAATACATTGGCGCAAAAGGTACATAGAGATAGCACGAATGATATATTAAAACAGAGCTTTGGTTATGTATTTTAATGTTTTAATCATAATTTCATAACAATCTACGTAAAACAAACGGTAAACATGTAATGTTGTTAATTTCATGGGATTAGTAATATTGTGAAACATAAAGAATCATACTAAAGTCGGTTTCAAAAGAAGACATGCATCATATGTTCAAAAACTTTGGGAAACATACAACCATATAGGCTTTGTTTGCTTAGAAATTCATCATGAAGATTAACATATTTGACTTGGATACATTATAATGCGATACTCAAAATAATTAAACCAATTCGTCTAAAGCAACGAGCGAAACTTGAACCAAATCCGAATTTACTTGTGCCCACAATTGATCTACATAATAATAAGATGTTGCTTTTGAGAAACTGCCGCAACTATTACCCATTATTTGATCATTCTTGTTTATGCATAATATAACATTTTATTATCAGCGCAAAGTGAGGCGTGTGATGTGTTTGTGTAAAAAAACTACCACATTTTTTGGCAATATTATCGAAAATGACTGTTACGTATAGGAAACTAACTAGTTTAGATATTAGGCAAGCTGTAAACAACCATTTCATTTTAAGGTCCTAAGAAATTATATTCAATTTACAACACACAGAATATAAAATTGTGAATTAAATTGATTTCTTAAAACTCAGCGTTGATGTTTTTCTTGTATAATTGTGAATTTCTATTCAATTTACACCGCATAATAAGCATGAATTGTGGATTTTTTTGTCACGTATAGAAAAACACTACACAAAACAATTCACGAAGGTAAAAATATATTGTTTGGATTAAATATGATTGTAGAAAAGGTTTATTGGAAAAAATGTTTTTATTAAAGGTTTTTTCTTTAATTAAAAATATATTACATATTTGAAGGCGTTACATATTTGAAGGCATTATGTCTTAAATACTTTTACTGATTGAAGCGACACTGCGTCTTCAAGGAGACGGAGACGGTGAATGAGTCAGTACAAGGCAGTTGTTCCAAGTCTTAATACTTTTTTGTATGATTGTATTCCGATCCATGTTTATGAACTGTGGACGTTCTAATGTCCTTTGAACCAATGCGGGGTGTCACTCTTTTCCAAATACAAGGAGTTCACCGCAACACTTTTTTGTAACGCTCCCTGTTTTGAATATATTATCAAAGACTTCCCAAACACAAGGCATGCTCATTTTAGCTTCACAATTATTTTTCAAAATAAACTGGTCATTCTCCTTTGTAGCAATCACCGCGCCACTAGTTACGAATAAAACCACCAAGAAAGAATAAACACTGAGTCTTGTCATTGTAGGTTAGAACTGTGTTGCTTCTGTATTATGGTTCATAATATTAATTTCGAACAAGATTTGTTATCAAGAAAACTATCATTTATAAGCAGAGTTAAAAGCTCATAAGAATGAGATGTGTTACTATAAAAGAAAACATTTTATATTTCACGTTAATCGTCTTTAATGGTAATTATTATACGGCAACGTAATAATTTAATGGCATGTATTTGTCCATGATTTAATATTCTACGATATTTATTGAAAAACAGATTGAGGTCCTACAATGAAGCTTACATCATCTCTAGGCTTCACTACAAATACTTGCTAAGAACGATAAGGCCGACTGTATACAATAAACAACGAAATAAGGAAATACATTGGCGCAAAAGGTACATAGATGTAGCACGAATGATATATTAAAACAGAGCTTTGGTTATGTATTTTAATGTTTCAATCATAATTTCATAACAATCTACGTAAAACAAAAGGTAAACATGTAATGTTGTTAATTTCATGGAATTAGTAATATTGTGAAACATAAAGAATCATACTAAAGTCGGTTTCAAAAGAAGACATGCATCATATGTTCAAAAACTTTGGGAAACATACAAGCATATAGGCTTTGTTTGCTTAGAAATTCATCATGAAGATTAACATATTTGACTTGGATACATTATAATGCGATACTAAAAAAAATTAAACCAATTCGTCTAAAACAACGAGCGAAACTTGAACCAAATCCGAATTCACTTGTGCCCACAATTGATCTACTTAATAATAAGATGTTGCTTTTGAGAAACTGCCGCAACTATTACCCATTATTTGATCATTCTTGTTTATGCATAATATAACATTTTATTATCAGCGCAAAGTGAGGCGTGTGACGTGCTTGTGTAAAAAAACTACCACATTTTGTTGGCAATATTATCGAAAATTACTGTTACGTATAGGAAACTAACTAGTTTAGATATTAGGCAAGTTGTAAACAACCATTTCATTTTAAGGTCCTAAGAAATTATATTCAATTTACAACGCACATCATATAAAATTGTGAATTAAATTTATTTCTTAAAACTCAGCGTTGATGTTTTTCATGTATAATTGTGAATTTCTATTCAATTCACACCGCATAACAAGCATGAGTTGTGGATTTTTTTGTCACGTATAGAAAAACACTACAAAAAACAATTCATGAAGGTAAAAATATATTATTTTAATTAAATATGATTGTAGAAAAAGTTTATTGGTAAAAATGTTTTTTATTAAAGGTTTTTCTTTAATTAAAAATATATTACATATTTGAAGGCGTTACATATTTGAAGGCATTATGTCTTAAATACTTTTACTGATTGAAGCAACACTGCGTCTTCAAGGAGACGGAGATGGTGAATGAGTTAGTACAAGGCAGTTGTTCCAAGTCTTAATACTTTTTTGTATGATTGTATTTCGATCCATGTTTATGAACTGTGGACGTTCTAATGTCCTTTGAACCAATGCGGAGTGGCACTCTTTTCCTAATACAAGGAGTTCACCGCAACACTTTTTTGTAACGCTCCCTGTTTTGAATATATTATCAAAGACTTCCCAAACACAAGGCATGCTCATTTTAGCTTCACAATTATTTTTTAAAATAAACTGGTCATTCTTCTTTGTAGCAATCACCGCGCCACTAGTTACGAATAAAACCACCAAGAAAGAATAAACACTGAGTCTTTTCATTGTAGGTTAGAACTGTGTTGCTTCAGTATTATGGTTCGTAAGATTAATTTCGAACAAGATTTGTTATCAAGAAAACTATCATTTATAAGCAGAGTTAAAAGCTCATAAGAATGAGATGCGTTACTATAAAAGAAAATATTTTATATTTCACGTTAATCGTCTTTAATGGTAATTATTATACCGCAACGTAATAATTTAATGGCATGTATTTGCGATTTAATATTCTACGATATTTATTGAAAAATAGATTGAGGTCCTACAATGAAGCTTACATCATCTCTAGGCTTCACTACAAAAACTTGCTAAGAACGATAAGGCCGATTGTATACAATAAACAACGAAATAAGGAAATACATTGGCGCAAAAGGTACATAGAGATAGCACGAATGATATATTAAAACAGAGCTTTGGTTATGTATTTTAATGTTTCAATCATAATTTCATAACAATCTACGTAAAACAAACAGTAAACATGTAATGTTGTTAATTTCATGGAATTAGTAATATTGTGAAACATAAAGAATCATACTAAAGTCGGTTTCAAAAGAAGACATGCATCATATGTTCAAAAACTTTGGGAAACATACAACCATATAGGCTTTGTTTGCTTAGAAATTCATCATGAAGATTAACATATTTGACTTGGATACATTATAATACGATACTCAAAAAAATTAAACCAATTCGTCTAAAACAACGAGCGAAACATGAACAAAATCCGAATTTACTTGTGCCCACAATTGATCTACTTAATAATAAGATGTTGCATCCCATTCTAAAAAAAATCCATTATAGGATGGAGAGGCGCGATGCTCTGAAGACTCACCGCCCGGAGAGTCATGCAGGGCCGTCGGACATCCATAATCATGAAGACGCTCGTGGTAAGGATGAGGAATGGATAGAGGTCCAAAGAAGAAGGAACGCTCAGCGAAGACAGAACCAAGCGGGAATGAAACATGGTAAGGTAGAGGAATGGACGATCTTCATCGATAATCTTAGTCGTAGGGTTTCCCGGACGGCGCTGGGGGATTTATGCAACTACCATGGAAAGGTTACCAGAGTTTATATCCCATATCAGAACCTTAAACCTAAGTACAGAGAATCTACTTTCGCGTTCATATCTTTGGGTTCAAAACTGGATATGCTAAATGCCATTGAGAAACTAAACATGTCGAAAGTTGATGGGAGGGTGATAAAGGTTACAAGGGCTAAGTTCCCTAGGCATCAGGGAGCAGACAGACCTCGCCAACGTTTACCGACAATGGAACGGTCGTCTCTGGGCCGGAGTATGCCGACCGGCTTTCCCAATAATACTAGGTTCGTCGGAAAATCATACAAAGAGGCTCTTACTAACCCTAATCCGAAGTTCCAAGCTAGGGAGGGTAATAGTAATGATGCTGGCAATGTGATGGAGGACCAACAACCTTCTGCCAATCGGAAAAATTTCTTTCTACCTAAGAGTGAAACTGCTTGGCTCAAGTCATGTTTGGCTGGGGTTATAAAACCAGATTTTGAACATGATTTTGTCCAACGTGCCCTTTTCAATGATGGCATCGAGGTACAAGTGTTAAGATGGGGTGTCGATAATGATTCTTCGGTTATAAAATTCAAGAATGAGGCGGATATGGAGTTTGTATGGAACAATAAGAGGGAGGAACTGTCATACTGGTTCGATTGTATTGAACCTCTATTGATTGAGGGGGTGCCGTTTTATTTCGTGAAAGTGGCCATGTTAGGTATTCCTTTAGTGTGTTGGAGTGAGGCCTTCTTTGCAGAGATTGGGTCAAGGTGGGGGGTCTACATTAAAACTTGCGAAGAAACGATCAAGAAAGAGCGTCTCGACAAGGCCTATATTGTCATTCGAACGGCTAATTCATCCTCGGTGCCGGCGACGCTCTCTATGTCCTCGTTGGGATACTCTTATAAAATAAAGTTAGATATGATTTCTGGTCAGAGTGAAAGGTTGGTATCAATGAATGGAGAGAACGAGAACAACTATGACGGCCAATGGTTCGGTTCTGATCTCCCAGACGGTGGTAGTGTTGGAGGAAGTGACTCTTTACATTCCTCCGGGGAGGTTGGAGACGTTCAGAACAGAAGGGATATTCCCCCTTGGGATCAGGAACGCCCGTTAGATTGTCAAGACGGGTTTAATGTAAGCATTGATGGCATGGAAAACGTGCGAAATACAGATGGTGGCTTAGCAGGTAATGAAACTGATCGGGGTGGAGCGGGTCAGGAGGTTTCAAGAGAAGCGGGTCAAAATTTTGAGGCCCAAGAATTATGTGAGCCCATCTTGGAAGCCCAACACCAATCGGGGTTGAACCAAGGTATGGGGAATGGGCTACCTGATAGTCTCAATAGTCATATCATAGTGGAGCCGAATCAATCACAAAAGGCAACAGATATTTCTTCTGGTTTTGTGCCAGATAGCTTCGACAATGACATCGTGGATATCCCAACACCGTTCCCGGAAAATTTCCAGAATCAGGGAGAGTTCACAAATTTCCCCGGCCCTATCAATTTTTTTCGGGCGAGCTCGAGAAGAATGATGAGAAGATGGGTTAAGGTCTCGGTGGAAGACTCCCTACCCTCTGATGTGATCAGAGCAGAAAGGGGCATACCGGAAAGCTTGGATTCGGTGAAAGGAATTGAGGCGGAATCTGTGTGGGCGATAAGCAATCTCTTGGAGATCAAGTTTTGTGGTGGGAAGGAAGCGGTGACTCAGAAGGTTCGTGAGCTTGTCGAGGAATCAGGCGGTATCGCCTGAATTTAGGGTTCCTTGGTTTTATTATCTCTTGTTATGGATTTCAGTATCTGTACTTGGAATGTTAGGGGATGTGGTAGGAAGGAAAAAAGAAGGGCGTTGAAGAACCTAATCAAGAAGTATCGACCAGATATCATGTTTATACAGGAAACTAAAAAGGAATCTGTAACTGGTTTTGAGGTAAAGAACTTTTGGTATAACTCGGAATTGGATTATGCCGTAGCTCCGGCAGTAGGGTCTGCTGGAGGTCTTCTTTGTATTTGGAATGTGAACTTCCTCCAGGTTACCGAAAAATTCATATCAAGCAGATATATTGCGATCATAGGGGTTTGCAAGAACAGTGGAATTTCATGTGGCTTTGTAAATGTCTATGGACCGACAAGCGATTCGGAGAAGGAAGATTTTCTGGTAGAGTTACTGGCTTTCATTAGCGATAAAGAGATTCCATGGTGCTTCGGGGGTGATTTTAACCTCATTCTTGATAAAGAGGAAAAAAAAGGACTATCGGTAAATACTGCGATGATTACAGTGTTCAGAAATTTCATCTGTTCTGCGGGGCTAAGGGATCTCCCCCTTGTGGGTGGCAAGTTTACGTGGTGCAATAATCGTGAAAATCCTACTTTTGTCCGGTTGGATAGGTTTCTGCTTTCTCCAGATTTTGAGCTTGCCTTCCCCGGGTTAGTACAAAATTTAATAGTTAAATCTATTTCCGATCATAACGCGGTACTACTTTCAACAAACAAACAGAATTGGGGACCTAAACCATTTAGGTGTTTCAATTTTTGGCTTAATGAAGAGGGATTCGATGATATGGTTCAACAAGCTCTCGCTTCATACAAGGATAATAGCAGGAATCCAAAGATTGGTGGTATACTAAAAGGCATCAAAAATTCGGTGAAACAGTGGGCTGATTGGAAAAGAAGTCGGGAATGGCCAAGGACTGCTGTTTTGGAGGGGCAGATCGACCTTCTAGAAAAGAAGCTGCAGCAAGAAACGTTTTTAGAGGAGGATTTGGGGAACCTAAAGAAGCTTCGTTGGGACCTTTGGTGCCAATATCGTAGGGAGGAAGGAGAATTATTGCAAAAGTCCAGATTACGTTGGCACGTTGAGGGAGACAAGAATTCGAAGTTTTTTCACCAGACTATTCAAGCTAGAAGAAGTGGCAATAATATCTCTTCCATATCGGTTGGGAACGAAGTAGTGTCGGATCCTAATTTGGTTAAAGAAGCTGTCAGGAATCACTTCAAAAAGGCATACAATAATACCTCGGCTATCCAGGTGCAACATATGAAATTGGATTTTCGCAAGATCTCGTTGGTTCAATTAAAGATGTTACAGGCCAGCTTTAGGGAGGATGAAGTGCGAGCTGCTCTATTCTCCTCGGATGGGAATCGTGCCCCGGGGCCGGATGGTTTTAATTTCAACTTTTTCAAGAAATACTGGAATCTGTTGAAGGATGACATCATGGTATTTTTTGAAGCTTTCCATCAAGGTAAGAATTGGGAGGATGGGGTCAACCACTCTTTTATCACACTTATTCCTAAGGTGAAGAATCCGGTATCCCTCGAAGAATATCGTCCAATTAGCTTGGTAGGGGGGATCTACAAACTGTTGTCGAAAGTTCTGGCACGTCGTTTGAGTTCGGTAATGGATACAGTGGTGGGGGATTCACAGTTTGCTTTTATTCAGGGGCGGCAGATTTTAGATTGCAGTTTGGTGGCAAATGAGGTGATTGATCATGTATCTAAAGCTGGAGATAAAGGCATAGCTTTCAAGACCGATTTCCATAAAGCGTATGACTCGGTTAGCTGGTCCTTCCTAGATCTGGTTCTTAAAGAAATGGGTTTTGGTTCCCGATGGCGCGGATGGATATCTAAGTGCATCTCGACAGCATCTATATCGGTGCTAGTGAATGGGGCGCCAACTGAGGTTTTCACGATGTCGAAAGGCCTAAGACAAGGATGTTCGTTGTCTCCCCTCCTATTTAATTTGGTAGGGGAAGCTTTGAGTTTGATGTTAAAAAAAGCTGTGGAAAAAAAGGTATTTTCTGGTTTGTTGATAAAAAATCAGTTCGATCAAGTCGATATTTCTCATCTCCAGTTTGCTGATGACTTGCTCATCTTTTGTGAGGGCAACGAAGATCACTTATTCAATGTTAAATGCGTGCTAAGAGTATTTGAACTCGCTTCTGGATTAAAGTTGAATTTGAAGAAGTGCAGGGTGTTTGGAATAAATCTACATGGCGAAACTGTGCAGCAGTGGGCGTCTAACATCGGATGTCTAAAAGGCGACCTCCCGTCGGACTATTTGGGTTTACCGCTTGGCTCGAAAAGAAATTCTGAATCTTTATGGGACCCGGTAGTCAACAAATTTATGAAAAAATTGGGTGGGTGGTCTTCAAAGTACCTATCTATTGGGGGGAGACTTACGTTGATAAAATCTGTTTTAAGCTCTCTACCGGTCTACTTCCTTTCTCTGTTCAAGATGCCAGCTTCAGTCGGTGCGAGACTCAACAAAATCATGGCCGCATTTCTTTGGGGAGATAACGTGGGCAAGTCCAGGATCCACTGGATGAATTGGAACCAAGTGTGCCGCCCTTTGAACATGGGAGGTTTGGGGATACCCGACCTTAATATACTGAACAGATCCCTTTTAGGAAAATGGGTAGTAAGATACGGGAATGAGCCTGATTGCTTGTGGAAGAAAGTTATTGATGCTAAGCCCTCGGCTGCTTCGGATTCGCTGTTACCGGTGATATCGCGGCCGAAAGGAACTTCCTGGATGTGGCAGAACATTTTGAAGAGTTTCTATGCGGAAGATCGGTTTGGTTGTACCATTAGGGAAAATCTGTGCATTCGAGTGGGCAATGGTTCGAGAGTCAAATTCTGGCAAGATGCGTGGTTAGGCAATGTTATTCTAAAGGAGTGTTTTCCTCGTATGTTTGCCTTAGCAGTGAATAAAACTGGATTTGTACGTGAGTTTGGCAGCAAGGAGAACACGACTTGGAAATGGAGGATTCAGTGGCGTAGAGCTTGTTTCGACTGGGAAAAAGCTCAATGTGATGCTCTATTTCATTTACTAAATACCTTCAGCGTGAGCTCTATAGAATGTGATGGTCTGAGTTGGCGCCGGGCCAATGACGGGTCCTTCTCAGTGAAATCTGTACGAAATGCTTTCTATGACAGCAATCTTGACGAACCATTCTGGAAAAAGAATATTTGGATCGGAATCGCCCCTCCAAAAGTGGAGTTTTTCACATGGTCGGTATGTTGGGGGAGAATTTCGGTGAAGGCGGAATTGGTCAAACGAGGGGTTCGAAACATTGATAATGTGAATTGTTCCTTGTGCAATGCTGAGTTAGAAACCGTTGAGCATCTGTTTATAGAGTGTTATGAGGTCTGGAAGCTATGGGCCAAATTCTGCAAAATGGCAAAGGTTGCAACGGCGATACCGAAAAATCCCAGGAAATTATTAGAGGCATGGGGGGAACTATGCGATCCTAAGGATTGGGAATGGATGAGAATGGTACCTTTTGCAGTCTGGTGGTCTGTTTGGTTATTTAGGAATGATATTTCCTTTAACCAAAAGCGGTTCGATGGGTTACAATTAGACAACATGGTGCGGCTACGGATGGTATATTGGTATAAAGCAAAATTTCCAGCATGTCCAATCCCTTTTGATAATCTTCTGCAGGATATATCTCTCATCTCATCTTGGTCTCGTTCCGAATTAGGAGGAAAGGCAAGCACGGTGTGGTCTCCTCCATCTGCTGGTTATTTGAAGCTAAATTCAAACGGGGCCTGTGTTGAGGTAGCCGGAGGATGGAGGGGTGGTATTGGGGGTTTAATAAGAAATGGGGAGGGTGGAACTGTCCATCAGTTTTCGATTTTGGCAGGGGATGATCCTCCTGCTATGATCGAGCTGCAAGCTCTTCATTACGGGGTGAGGTGGTTTTATGATTCGGGGTGGGCGCAGAATCATCGGTTGATCGCGGAAGTAGACTGTAAAAAAGTAGTGGAGTGGTGCCAAAATGCGTTGCCCCCTCCTGGCCCAGCACGCGCTCGAGTTTCCTACATACAGAAGCAAATGGCAACGTGGGGTTTATGCTTAAGGTGGATTACGAGAGGTGGTAACGCGGAGGCGGATATATTAGCTAAATTAGCTATTGGTAGTTAATTGACACAGAGGAGTACGGATGTATGGCGAATTCATGGATTTGTCGGTTGTTGTATTTCGAACTATTTATATGAATAATATGTAGTCGGGCACTCTTTTCCCCTTTAATAGGAAGGGGTTTTTAATGAGGCCCATTTTTTGACCTTTCAAAAAAAAAAAATAATAAGATGTTGCTTTTGAGAAACTGCCGCAACTATTACCCATTATTTGATCATTCTTGTTTATGCATAATATAACATTTTATTATCAGCGCAAAGTGAGGCGTGTGACGTGTTTGTGTAAAAAACTACCACATTTTTTGGCAATATTATCGAAAATGACTGTTACGTATAGGAAACTAACTAGTTTAGATATTAGGCAAGTTGTAAACAACCATTTCATTTTAAGGTCCTAAGAAATTATATTCAGTTTACAACGCACATCATATAAAATTGTGAATTAAACTGATTTCTTAAAACTCAGCGTTGATGTTTTTTGTAACACCCCAAAAATTACGCCCAAATTCTAAACTCTAGATTCAAAAAATCCCTAATTTTGAAATATTTAATTCTTTAAACCGTAATGATTTAGGAATTTAATTAAAAATTCTATTTAAGTTTGAGACTTAAATTAAGAAAAATCTAAATTTATGATTATTAATATAGAAATTTAGGGTCAATTTGTAAATCATGAAAAGCCTAGGTACTCGTTTGCAAACCCCGTTTAATTTAATGTCTTCCCTTGTGATTTACTCTCTCATCAATTTGAATTTTAATAAACTTTAATTTCTTCTTTCTACCGTCTTTTTTTTAATATATATATATATATATATATATATATTTAATTTCAATTTGAATTCTAATTATCTTTATTTATTCTCACGGTTGAATTATCTTTTTCAACTTAAATTCTTTATTATTATTATTATTATTATTATTATTATTATTATTATTATTATTATAAACCTAATTTGTTTTGATTACCAACTCTCAACTCTCTATATATAGTCATAGTTATTACGTACAAAAATAAACCCAAGCCCTAAGTTTTAAAGTGTCGTCGCTCTTAGTTATTCCCATGTTTTATAAATTCTTCTCGAATTGACGCTGTCATCACCTTACATCGAAATCGCAACCCCCCTTTCTTCGTCGTTAGAGCTATTGCCGCTTAAGGTGTGTTTCTTCCGGTGCTATAAATAAACTATTTTTGTGTGTTCTCTTTCCGTGCTACATACTTTATTTTTGTGACTGTGATTTTATGCTTGAATGATTTTCAACTGTGTTGTGATTTTACATTATGTTTTCCGTGCATATTATTTTCAGACTGTGAATAATATTGTGATTTAAAATAAATGAACTGCGAATCCATGATTTATTATCGGACTGTGTTGAGACTGTGAAAACTGTGATATCTTTTTACTGTGTTATCATGGGTTGGGATTGTACGGAGAAAGTTAGTGGTTTATACCACTTGTGTTGGTGACTATGTAGCGAGAGGTTCTAGGGAACCTTCTCTTTTTGGTGACTATGAAGTATGGGTGCATTGCATTGTCATTTCAGAAAACCATGCTTAAACGTGCTTTGTGTCTTTTAAATATTTTTGGGAAAATTTATTGTTGTGGAACTGAGTTTGTGATTGTCTGCACTTTAGAGACACGCTGAGCTTAATAGCTGACTCCCCCTTAGTTCTTGTTTTAGATTCTCAGACATAGACTTTTGGTACTTGGAGGACCACAATTTATCATATTTATTTCAGTTTTCAGTATGGACATTTTGGATTTATAGAACTATTTTATTTTAGTTATTATTTTAGGATTTATGTAATTTCGGTTACTTATACATTTATTTGGGATTTTTAACTGTTTTAGCATGTATGAGATTTTTTTTATTTGGATATTTGAATAATTTATTTTATTATATTTTTATTTTTACGGTCGCGTTTTTTTAAAAGAACTTATTGTGGAACGACACCGTTTTCAATAAATAACTTTTTTTTGTTTTATAAATTATTTTAACCTAAAATTTATTACTTGAGGGAAAAGTTTTCAACAGTGACTTCTTAAATTCGGTCTTTTCTTCTAGACCGAGTTTAGGGGGTTACATTTAGTGGTATCAGAGCTATGTTCAACCCTCAGACTGTGAGGCTCACATAAATTTTTAAGCCGAAAATGATTTTTGCATGCATAATTAATGTTTTGGGGAAAAATGTGATTTTCTGATAAATTTATTATTTTAAAGAATTAAATACAGTATATATTTTGAATAGAAACTCCAAGTACCAACTATAATTTTAGGATTGTCCCTTTTGTAGATAGATTACTATGTCACCTCGTAAGATTTCTAGATTAGCGACTGATCGTGATCATACCCGTTCTTATGAAATTGAGATCAAAGTCTATCTGAAAGCCATGTGTTGTCATTCGTAACCTGATCTAAAATGCCTGTTTAAAATTGTTATCATAACCTCTATTTTTTTGAAGTATGTCGTTAGTCAAAAAAATTTTGAGGACAAAATTTCTTTTAAGGGTGGGAGAGTTGTAACACCCCATAAATTACGCCCAAATTCTAAACCCTAGATTAGAAAAATCACTAATTTTGAAATATATAATTCTTTAAACCGTAATGATTTAGGAATTTAATTAAAAATCCTATTTAAGTTTGAGACTTAAATTGAGAAAAATCTAAATTTTTTATTATTAATATAGAAATTTGGGGTCAATTTGTAAATCATGAAAAGCCTAGGCACTCGTTTGCAAACCCCGTTTAATTTAATGTCTTCCCTTGTGATTTACTCTCTCATCAATTTGAATTTTAATAAACTTTAATTTCTTCCTTCCTACCGTCTTCTTTTTTTGTTTAATATATATATATAATAATAATATTTTTAATTTCAATTTGAATTCTAATTATCTTTCTTTATTCTCACGGTTGAATTATCTTTTTCAACTTAAATTCTTTATTATTATTATTATTATTATTATTATTATTATTATTATAAACCTAATTTGTTTTGATTACCAACTCTCAACTCTCTATATATAGTCATAGTTATTACGTACAAAAATAAACATAAGCCTTAAGTTTTAAAGTATTGGCGTTCTTAGTTATTCCCATGTTTTATAAATTCTTCTCGAATTGACGTTGTCATCACCTTACATCGAATTCGCAACCCCCCTTTGTTCGTCGTTAGAGCTATTGCCGCTTAAGGTGTGTTTCTTCCGGTGCTATAAATAAACTATTTTTGTGTGTTCACTTTCCGTGCTACATACTTTATTTTTGTGACTGTGATTTTATGCTTGAATGATTTTCAACTGTGTTGTGATTTTACATTATGTTTTCCGTGCATATTATTTTCAGACTGTGAATAATATTGTGATTTAAAATAAATGAACTGTGAATCCCTGATTTATTATCGGACTGTGTTGAGACTGTGAAAATTGTGATATCTTTTTACTGTGTTATCATGGGTTGGGATTGTACGGAGGAAGTTAGTGGTTTATACCACTTGTGTTGGTGACTATGTAGCGAGAGGTTCTAGGGAACCTTCTCTTTTTGGTGACTATGGAGTATGGGTGCATTGCATTGTCATTTCAGAAAACCATGCTTAAACGTGCTTTGTGTCTTTTAAATATTTTTGTGAAAATTTATTGTTGTGGAACTGAGTTTGTGATTGTTTGCACTTTAGAGACACGCTGAGCTTAATAGCTGACTCCTCCTTAGTTCCTGTTTCAGATTCTCAGACATAGGCTTTTGGTACTTGGAGGACCACAATTTATCAGATTTATTTTAGTTTTTAGTATGGACATTTTGGATTTATAGAACTATTTTATTTTAGTTATTATTTTGGGATTTATGTAATTTCGTTTACTTATACATTTATTTGGTATTTTAACTGTTTTAGCATGTATGAGATTTTTTTATTTGGATATTTGAATAATTTATTTTATTATATTTTTATTTTTACGGTCGCGTATTCTGAAAAGAACTTATTGTGGAACGACACCGTTTTCAATAAATAACTTATTTTTTTGTTTTTTAAATTATTTTAACCTAAAATTTATTACTTGAGGGAAAAGTTTTCAACGGTGACTTCTTAAATTCGGTCTTTTCTTCTAGGCCGGGTTTAGGGGGGTTACATTTTTCATGTATAATTGTGAATTTCTATTCAATTTACACCGCATAACAAGCATGAATTGTGGATTTTTTTGTCACATATAGAAAAACACTACACAAAACAATTCACAAAGGTAAAAATATATTATTTGGATTAAATATGATTGTAGAAAATGTTTATTGGTAAAAATGTTTTTTATTAAAGGTTTTTTCTTTAATTAAAAATATATTACATATTTGAAGGCGTTACATATTTGAAGGCATTATGTCTTAAATACTTTTACTGATTGAAGCAACACTGCATCTTCAAGGAGACGGAGATGGTGAATGAGTCAGTACAAGGCAGTTGTTCCAAGTCTTAATACTTTTTTGTATGATTGTATTCTGATCCATGTTTATGAACTGTGGACGTTCTAATGTCCTTTGAACCAATGCGGAGTGGCACTCTTTCCCTAATACAAGGAGTTCACCGCAACACTTTTTTGTAACGCTCCCTGTTTTGAATATATTATCAAAGACTTCCCAAACACAAGGCATGCTCATTTTAGCTTCACAATTATTTTTCAAAATAAACTAGTCATTCTCCTTTGTAGCAATCACCGCGCCACTAGTTATGAATAAAACCACCAAGAAAGAATAAACACTGAGTCTTGTCATTGTAGGTTAGAACTGTGTTGCTTCTGTATTATGGTTCGTAAGATTAATTTCGAACAAGATTTGTTATCAAGAAAACTATCATTTATAATTAGAGTTAAAAGCTCATAAGAATGAGATGCGTTACTATAAAAGAAAACATTTTATATTTCACGTTAATCGCCTTTAATGTTAATTATTATACGGGGTACCACTTTCCTTCATATTATTTGCACAACCGTAACTAGCTTCCAGGTAGCTCTTTCGCCCCGCCATTCCTTCTTCTCTTACTTGCCTGTACCTGACTGCCAGATACTGTTCCTGTCCCGATTTACTGATTTCTCTTCTATGAATGCACGAGCATTCAAAGGTGGTTTACTTACTTGTTAGAGTAAGGACCAACTGTAACTCCGCATTCATTAGCTCTTAAGCCAGTGAATGTGAATTACAGTGAGTAGCAAGCAAGCGAACGGAGCGTAGCATAGTTCGCAATAAGCTAGTCAGCAGGAATAGCGGCCTTTCCGCTGCTAGGTCTAGTCGGCAATTCAGCTGCTAGGCGCAACGTAATAATTTAATGGCATGTATTTGTCCATGATTTAATATTCAACGATATTTATTGAAAAACAGATTGAGGTCCTACAATGAAGCTTACATCATCTCTAGGCTTCACTACAAAAACTTGCTAAGAACGATAAGGCCCACTGTATACAATAAACAACGAAATAAGGAAATACATTTGCGCAAAAGGTACATAGAGATAGCACGAATGATATATTAAAACAGAGCTTTGGTTATGTATTTTAATGTTTCAATCATAATTTCATAACAATCTACGTAGAACAAACGGTAAACATGTAATGTTGTTAATTTCATGGAATTAGTAATATTGTGAAACATAAAGAATCATACTAAAGTCGGTTTCAAAAGAAGACATGCATCATATGTTCAAAAACTTTGGGAAACATACAACCATATAGGCTTTGTTTGCTTAGAAATTCATCATGAAGATTAACATATTTGACTTGGATACATTATAATGCGATACTCAAAAAAATTAAACCAATTCGTCTAAAACAACGTGCGAAACTTGAACCAAATCCGAATTTACTTGTGCCCACAATTGATCTACTTAATAATAAGATGTTGCTTTTGAGAAACTGCCGCAACTATTACCCATTATTTGATCATTCTTGTTTATGCATAATATAACATTTTATTATCAGCCAAAGTGAGGCGTGTGACGTGTTTGTGTAAAAAAACTACCACATTTTTTTGGCAATATTATCGAAAATGACTGTTACGTATAGGAAACTAACTAGTTTAGATATTAGGCAAGCTGTAAACAACCATTTCATTTTAAGGTCCTAAGAAATTATATTCAATTTACAACGCACATCATATAAAATTGTGAATTAAATTGATTTCTTAAACCTCAGCGTTGATGTTTTTCATGTATAATTGTGAATTTCTATTCAATTTACACCGCATAACAAGCATGAATTGTGGATTTTTTTGTCACGTATAGAAAAACACTACACAAAACAATTCACAAAGGTAAAAATATATTATTTGGATTAAATATGACTGTAGAAAAGGTTTATTGGTAAAAATGTTTTTTATTAAAGGTTTTTTCTTTAATTAAAAATATATTACATATTTGAAGGCGTTACATATTTGAAGGCATTATGTCTTAAATACTTTTACTGATTGAAGCAACACTGCGTCTTCAAGGAGACGGAGATGGTGAATGAGTCAGTACAAGGCAGTTGTTCCAAGTCTTAATACTTTTTTGTATGATTGTATTCCGATCCCTGTTTATGAACTGTGGATGTTCTAATGTCCTTTGAACCAATGCGGAGTGGCACTCTTTTCCTAATACAAGGAGTTCACCGTAACACTTTTTTGTAACGCTCCCTGTTTTGAATATATTATCAAAGACTTCCCAAACACAAGGCATGCTCATTTTAGCTTCACAATTATTTTTCAAAATAAAATGGTCATTCTCCTTTGTAGCAATCACCGCGCCACTAGTTACGAATAAAACCACCAAGAAAGAATAAACACTGAGTCTTGTCATTGTAGGTTAGAACTGTGTTGCTTCTGTATTATGGTTCGTAAGATTAATTTCGAACAAGATTTGTTATCAAGAAAACTATCATTTATAAGCATAGTTAAAAGCTCATAAGAATGAGATGCGTTACTATAAAAGAAAACATATTATATTTCACGTTAATCGTCTTTAATGGTAATTATTATACGGCAACGTAATAATTTAATGGCATGTATTTGTCCACGATTTAATATTGTACGATATTTATTGAAAAACAGATTGAGGTCCTACAATGAAGCTTACATCATCTCTAGGCTTCACTACAAAAACTTGCTAAGAACGATAAGGCCGACTGTATACAATAAACAACGAAATAAGGAAATACATTGGCCAAAAGGTACATAGAGATAGCACGAATGATATATTAAAACAGAGCCTTGGTTATGTATTTTAATGTTTCAATCATAATTTCATAACAATCTACGTAATACAAACGGTAGACATGTAATGTTGTTAATTTCATGGAATTCGTAATATTGTGAAACATAAAGAATCATACTAAAGTCGGTTTCAAAAGAAGACATGCATCATATGTTCAAAAACTTTGGGAAACATACAACCATATAGGCTTTGTTTGCTTAGAAATTCATCATGAAGATTAACATATTTGACTTGGATACATTATAATGCGATACTCAAAAAAAAATTAAACCAATTCGTCTAAAACAACGAGCGAAACTTGAACCAAATCCGAATTTACTTGTGCCCACTATTGATCTACTTAATAATAAGATGTTGCTTTGAGAAACTACCGCAACTATTACCCATTATTTTATCATTCTTGTTTATGCATAATATAACATTTTATTATCTTTTTTTTATCAGCAAATCGAAGTATATTATTAAGATAAATATACAACGCAAGTAAAACATGCGCCTCATCAAAAACCTCCCTAAGCCTAATGGAGGAAAAGAGTACGACATGTCGACTTTAAAAGCGAAACCAAAGACCCCTCCCCTTACAAACCATCAAATCGATGCCTGAAATAAAGAGAATCGAGACACCCCTTCCTTCACTAGCGCGTCAGCTAGCCTATTCGCCTCCCGGAAAATGTGAGAAAAGCAAACAGAACCCAGCGTCAAACAAGCACGGTCGATCACACGAAAGAACTCCCATAAGCGCCATGGACGACGCTCCACCTGCAGCACCCACCCAATTGCCACTTTGGAATCTGACTCAATAATAAGAGGACGATCAACCCATTTAGACGCAACAAAATAATCCAAAGCAAAAGCTATCGCCCGAATCTCAGCAACATTGGAATCAAGAGAACCAAGTGGCCCCGGGAACAGCGCAAGGATACGACTCTGGGCATCACGCAACACCCCCCGAAGCCCGCAGGCCCCGGCTTCCCACGAGCAGAACCATCCACCGAAAATTTTAAGGTTACCCCGAGAGGGGGCTCCCAACACACTCCCAACCGGCCTACATGTTTGTCAACCCCTTCTCGAAACAAACTCGGACAGTCCCACCATAGAGATTCACTGACGGACAGCCCCTCTTTAAGGGTCTTCACCTAATAAAAGACCGCAATTTTACCAAGAATCCAATCTATGATGCCGGTACAAATTTTCCGTTAAAAACAAAGTCGTTGCGCACAAGCCACAACGACCATAATAATGCAGCAATGCTCGACACCCAGAGCTTCCTCAATGTTCCTTTAAACGAACAGTGCATATCCGGTATGAGAAAATCCGACAACGTTTTAGGGAGAGGCAATGAAATCGCCCACCACCCTCGAAACCAATTCCACAAGCCTTGAGCAAACAGGCACAAATAAAACAAATGTTCAATATCTTCCTCCCTCTCTCGACACCACCTACACAAACCTTGATGTTCGCCCAAATCGATCCCACGTATTCACAAAAACGCAAAGGTAGGCAAGCGGCGCAACCAAGCAAACCACAAAAACGCCTGGACCTTAAGAGGAACCAGGACTTTCCACGCAAAACAGTTCCCAAACTCGCTCTCACCCACCTTGTCCATCATAAGCAAACGAGATAACCCTTTGACTGAAAAAATCCCATGCTTATCCGGTGTCCAAACAAGCATATCCAACTCCCCTTGCCGCAAATGTACATGACACACCAACGAACGAAGTCCTGCAATTGCCGAGCCTCAAAACAACGCAGGCTACGACGAAACAAATCCCCCCACCGATCATGTTGAAAACTCCCCTCAATAGCATTGTCCACTACCAATGCTAAACGATTAACCGCAATTGAGAACAGGCGAGGAAAAATATCTTTTAGCGGCTGCTCAACACACCATGCATCAAGCCAAAACAACACTCGTTCCCCCGAGTCGACCTTCCAAACAAACTGAGACTCGCCCATGTGCTTTTGGACACCCTCCGAACTAACAGTCTGCACTATCTGCTTCCAAATTACGGACATCGGTCCCCTAACATAAGCATTAAATCGCCACCACTGAGCCGCCTCACCATACTTCGATACAATAATAGCACGCCATAAAGAGGTTACATCCCTAGCATATCTCCACGACCATTTTGCCAATAATGCCTTGTTTCGAACCTCCAAATCAGCCACCCCCAAGCCGCCAACATGGTGAGGCCGGCACACCAAACTCCAACTCACTCTACTCATTTTTCGCTGTAAATTAACCCCACCCCATAGGAATGCTCGCCTCAACTTATCAATAGCAGCAATCACCCCTTTCGGCACGCGAAACAAACCCGTATAATATACTGGGAGGAAAGATAAAACAGTGTTTACCAGAGTGACGCGAGCCGCAAACGATAGCGATGTCCTCTTCCAACCCGCGAGCTTCCTACGGACAAATGCAATAACTGGCTCCCATACTGCAATATTCCGCGGATCTACCCCCAGCGGTAACCCCAAATAGACAAACGGTAAATCCCCCCGACGACAACACAGCACATCTGCCATGGATGCAACCAAATCCCCATCCACACCAATCAAATAAAGGGAAGACTTTGTGAAATTAATTTGCAAACCTGAGCACACCTGGAAGCAACACAATAGCCTGCGGATATTCAACGCCGCTTCTACCGATGCTTCAAAAAATAAAATGGTGTCGTCGTCAAACTGAAGGTGTGTTAACGTCACCCCCGGAGCCACTACTACCCCACGAATCAGCCCCAAAACCTCAGCTTGTACTAACAATCTATGCAAAGCTTCAGCCACAATAACGAATAATAACGGCGACAATGGGCAGCCCTGACGCAGCCCACGTCCCATGCCAAACTCTTTCGTTGCGCTACCATTCAGAAGAACAAATAAACTAACTGTACTAATACACTCCATCACCCATCCCCGCCAAGTCTCGCTAAAACCCATCGAGCACATAATTTGATCAAGAAATTCCCATCGGACGCAATCGTAGGCCTTCGCAAAATCAAGCTTCAGCACACACCCACCCAACCGACTAAGTCGCATAGAGTGAATCGTTTCATTGGCCAATAAAATCCCATCCACTATCTGACCTCCGCGAACAAAAGCTGACTGATGGTCACTGATCAAACCGCCCAACACCACTTGTAACCTTCTAGCTAAAATTTTAGCTAAAATCTTATATATAGAATTTAGCAGGCTAATCGGGCGATACTCATGCAAAGAAACCGATGAATCCACCTTAGGTAGCAGCACGAGAAACGTGTTATTTACTCCCAAAGGCAGCTTTCCCGTGGAGAAAAAATCAGCCAAGAACCGCCCCACATCTGCGCTTATAACCTCCTAACATCTCTTGAAAAGTTCCATACTATATCCATCTGGACCCGGAGACTTCGAACCCTCACTTCCTCGCACTACAACCCATGCCTCGTCAATAGAAAAAGGCACAATCAAAGCCAAATTCTCAGCTTGATTCACCCTATTAAATGATCCCTCGAAACGCCAAGTACAAGACCTCTCTCCCGCAGCGAAATGATTAGAGAAAAAGCTCACAATATGTTTGCGCAATCTGATCGGATCAGTTACCCAAGTGCCACCAATAGTCAGCCCAACAATAGCATTTCGTATCGCACGCAACTTCGTTGCCCTATGAAAGAACGCAGTATTCTTGTCACCCAATTTAAGCCAAGTCGCTCTCGACTTTTGGCGCCACAACGATTCTTTTCTGTGGATCGCTCGCCACAAAGCTTGCATCCAAGCCCTCGTCCGATCACACAACTCACTACCCTCCCCCACGGCCAGCTCCTCCTCACCACTATCCAAACAATCGATACGGCTTTGAATGTCTGAAATTTCTTTCTCAATATCCCCAAAGTCCATTTTATTCCATTGTCGAAGAAATAGCTTCAAATGCCTAAGCTTAACCGAGATGTTGGAATTTCCAATGCCCGTACCCGTCAAACGACACCACTCCTCTGCCATGCGACTAACATTACGCCTCTCTTCAAACCAAACATTAATGAAACGGAATGGCCTTGAACCCCAATCAATATCATCACACAACAACAGAATTGGGGCATGGTCTGATATGCCTCTCGGCAATGACAACTGTTCAATCCTAGAAAAACAATCCAACCAACGCGATGATACAAGGAATCTATCGATACGACTCTTTCGACTGTCCCTACCATACCATGTAAACCGTTTTCCCCACAACGGTAGATCAATTAAGCTCGCAGAATTCACAAAGGAAACAAAAGAACTCATACCTCTAGAAGTTGAGCTACAGCCTGCTCTCTTCGACGGACGCAGCACCGAATTAAAGTCGCCCGCGACACATCATGGTCCCTAAAAACCTTCGATCACTGTCAACATCCGGTGCCATAAACTTTCTTGCTCCGACACATCGCAAGGGGCATACACAGCCATAACACAGCAAACAATATCCTCGGGCTTCCATCGCCCTTGAAGCACAATATAGTGTCTATCTAACTCAACCGATTCCAGCACAAAACGATCTCCTTCCAAAATCACTAGCAATCCACCCGAAGCTCCCACGGATGGCGAAATAGAAAACTCAAAACCATCACTGTACCACATTCCAGCAACAACCGATGGCACCAGCTCCTCCAATTTCGATTCCTACAGCAAAACCATATCAAAACGCTGCCTCCGAATTACATCCCCCACCCATCTCCTTTTCAACAAAGAACCCAACCCCCTAACGTTCCAGCTCATTAGACGCATTGCTACAGAGTTCGGATGCCGTCCTGCAGCACCCGTGACAAATCGTGTAGAATCTCTTCCTCACGGCCAAGTGATGTCACCCCCACCAAGTTCCCCAACGCAGCTGTCGCTGTAGCTTCACGGTATAGAATTTGCTGCCTGCGATTGAGGTCCGAATATGTAATCGAAGCGTCGGCACCTATGGTTTGAGATTCTCCACCCCCACTCTTCCTCGGTCTTCCCCTTCCATGCTTTGGATTTTTCACCACCCCCAACAAAGCATTCACCGATTTTGTCTTTTTAAGAACCCCATTAATCCAAATAGGAACAACTGAATCTGCTTCCCAACTTTGACGTATTTCCTGGTTGCCGCCCAGCTCTTCAACAGGAACTGGAATCAATCCGATCTGCTCGTCGGCGTTTGTCTTAATCGAAACAGTAACCAACCCGTCCGACACGTTATCTCCAGTCACCGTCCCACCCTGCTGGTTTTGAAATCCGGTCAGATCAGCCTCAAAATCCTCGTGGATTGGATCAGCCACCTGAGGTTGTTTTAACGACTTGGCTTCTACAGTTCCAAATTTTTGGAACTCTATCCCATATGGACTCTTTGTACTATCATAAACTCCTAGTGGCGGTGAAACACCCACCAGCCCTGCATCACCACCGCCCATCGACATCCCACAGTGAATCGGCGTCGACAAAATACACCCAGGCGCGACAACCGGCGTGTCATTAACCACGTCCTGGTCCCCACGGTAAACATCATTCCAAAGCTGATTACACTGCCAACCTTTCAGCCCTGTTCCCACATCCTCAGAATTTTCACACTGTTGTTCATCCCCCATACTCGATTCTGGCACACACTCCGACGAACTACACTCCGGTGACTCATCACTGCTAGCGTTAATAGCCGTTGTGCATTCACAGTCAATAAGAGGCCCAAAAATGGTAACCTCTTTGACGAACACATGGTGCAATTTTCCTTCGACCTCCAGCACCACTCTTGTATCGATGAATTCCAGCAATTCCGTTTCAATCAATAACCAGCCACATTCGAACGATGTCGGGGATGCCGTGTTATCCGCTACTCGAACAAGCGAACCCCAATTCTTCGCAATGTTATCGAATGTCTCATATGCCCAAGCATGTACTGGGACTCCTCGGACAGAAATCCATGCCCGTCAAGTCTGTAATGTCATCTCCGGATCCTAGCATTCTAATTTTGAAAAACAATCACTAAACCTCATCTTTTCCAACACCTCCGCCTTTATTTTCGCATCCTTAAACATCAGTAAAATTGCCGGTCCAGCGATTCGCAAGATGGACAAGCCTTGATGATTAGGAAGATTCATCCTTGATGCTAATTCTTTCAAGCTCCAATGGCGATTGCACCAGCCCACCATACAATGTTGTAAAATAGCCACTTTCTCCTCATCGACAGGCCCTTGAATCGCCTTAGCCGTGACATGTATCCTCTTCGAATTCACACTATTTATGTCAGATTGCCCCTTTCCATCCCCATCTATCTTTCGCTTAGGATCGCCGACCCCCCTATTTCTTTGATTCCAGGACGATCCGCGGTTGACAAATCTTGCCATACTCACCATCAAGCGAGACCCATAAATCCATATTTGAAGGCATTATGTCTTAAATACTTTTACTGATTGAAGCAACACTGCGTCTTCAAGGAGACGGAGATGGTGAATGAGTCAGTACAAGGCAGTTTTTCCATGTCTTAATACTTTCTTGTATGATTGTATTCTGATCCATGTTTATGAACTGTGGACGTTCTAATGTCCTTTGAACCAATGCAGAGTGGCACTCTTTTCCTAATACAAGGAGTTCACCGCAACACTTTTTTGTAACGCTCCCTGTTTTGAATATATTATCAAAGACTTCCCAAACACAAGGCATGCTCATTTTAGCTTCACAATTATTTTTCAAAATAAACTGGTCATTCTCCTTTGTAGAATTCACCGCGCCACTAGTTACGAATAAAGCCACCAAGAAAGAATAAACACTGAGTCTTGTCATTGTAGGTTAGAACTGTGTTGTTTCTATATTATGGTTCGTAAGATTAATTTCTAACAAGATTTGTTATCAAGAAAACTATCATTATAAGCAGAGTTAAAAGCTCATAAGAATGAGATGCATTACTATAAAAGAAAAAATTTTATATTTCACGTTAATCGTCTTTAATGGTAATTATTATACGGCAACGTAATAATTTAATGGCATGTATTTGTCCACGATTTAATATTCTACCATATTTATTGAAAAACAGATTGAGGTCCTACAATGAAGCTTACATCATCTCTAGGCTTCACTACAAAAACTTGCTAAGAACGATAAGGCCAAGTGTATACAATAAACAACGAAATAAGGAAATACATTGGCGCAAAAGGTACATAGAGATAGCACGAATGATATATTAAAACTGAGCTTTGGTTATGTATTTTAATGTTTCAATCATAATTTCATAACAATCTACGTAAAACAAACGGTAAACATGTAATGTTGTTAATTGCATTGAATTAGTAATATTGTGAAACATAAAGAATCATACTAAAGTCGGTTTCAAAAGAAGACATGCATCATATGTTCAAAAACTTTGGGAAACATGCAACCATATAGGCTTTGTTTGCTTAGAAATTCATCATGACGATTAACATATTTGACTAGGATACATTATAATGCGATACTAAAAAAAATTAAACCAATTCGTCTAAAACAACGAGCGAAACTTGAACCAAATCCGATTTTACTTGTGCCCACAATTGATCTACTTAATAATACGATGTTGCTTTTGAGAAATTGCCGCAACTATTACCCATTATTTGATCATTCTTGTTTATGCATAATATAACATTTTATTATTAGCGCAAAGTGAGGCGTGTGACGTGTTTGTGTAAAAAACAACCACATTTTTTTGGCAATATTATCGAAAATGGCTGTTACGTATAGGAAACTAACTAGTTTAGATATTAGGCAAGCTGTTAACAACCATTTCATTTTAAGGTCCTAAGAAATTATATTCAATTTACAACGCACATCATATAAAATTGTGAATTAAATTGATTTCTTAAAACTCAGCGTTGATGGTTTTCATGTATAATTGTGAATTTCTATTCAATTTACACCGCATAACAAGCATGAATTGTGGATTTTTTTGTCACGTATAGAAAAACACTACACAAAACAATTCATGATGGTAAAAATATATTATTTGGATTAAATATGATTGTAGAAAAGGTTTATTGGTAAAAAAAAATTTTATTAAAGGTTTTTTCTTTAATTAAAAATATATTAAATATTTGAAGGCATTATGCCTTAAATACTTTTACTGATTGAAGCAACACTGCGTGTTCAAGGAGACGGAGATGGTGAATGAGTCAGTACAAGGCAGTTGTTCCAAGTCTTAATACTTTTTTGTATGATTGTATTCCGATCCATGTTTATGAACAGTGGACGTTCTAATGTCCTTTGAACCAATGCAGAGTGGCAATCTTTTCCTAATACAAGGAGTTCACCGCAACACTTTTTTGTAACGCTCCCTGTATTGAATATATTATCAAAGAATTTTGAAACACAAGGCATGCTCATTTTAGCTTCACAATTATTTTTCAAAATAATCTGGTCATTCTCCTTTGTAGCAATCACCGCGCCACTAGTTACGAATAAAACCACCAAGAAAGAATAAACACTGAGTCTTGTCATTGTAGGTTAGAATTGTGTTGCTTCTGTATTATGGTTCGTAAGATTAATTTCGAACAAGATTTGTTATCAAGAAAACTATCATTTATAAGAAGAGTTAAAAGCTCATAAGAATGAGATGCGTTACTATAAAAGTAAACATTTTATATTTCACGTTAATCGTCTTTAATGGTAATTATCATACGGCAACGTAATAATTTAATGGCATGTATTTGTCCACGATTTAATATTCTACGTTATTTATTGAAAAACAGATTGAGGTCCTACAATGAAGCTTACATCATCTCTAGGCTTCACTACAAAAACTTGCTAAGAACGATAAGGCCGACTGTATACAATAAACAACGAAATAACGAAATATATTGGCGCAAAAGGTACATAGAGATAGCACGAATGATATATTAAATCATAGCTTTGGTTATGTATTTTAATGTTTCAATCATAATTTCATAACAATCTACGTAAAACAAACGGTAAACATGTAATGTTGTTAATTTCATGGAATTAGTAATATTGTGAAACATAAAGAATCATACTAAAGTCGGTTTCAAAAGAAGACATGCATCATATGTTCAAAAACTTTGGGAAACATACAACCATATAGGCTTTGTTTGCTTAGAAATTCATCATGAAGATTAACATATTTGACTTGGATACATTGTAATGCGATACTCAAAAAAATTAAACCAATTCGTCTAAAACAATGAGCGAAACTTGAACCAAATCCGAATTTACTTGTGCCCACAATTGATCTACTTAATAATAAGATGTTGCTTTTGAGAAACTGCCGCAACTATTACCCATTATTTGATCATTCTTGTTTATGCATAATATAACATCATATAAAATTGTGAATTAAATTGATTTCTTAAAACTCTGCGTTGATGTTTTTCTTGTATAATTGTGAATTTCTATTCAATTTACACCGCATAACAAGCATGAATTGTGGATTTTTCTGTCACGTATAGAAAAACACTAAACAAAACAATTCACGAAGGTAAAAATATATTATTTGGATTAAATATGATTGTAGAAAAGGTTTATTGGTAAAAATGTTTTTTATTAAAGGTTTTTTCTTTAATTAAAAATATATTACATATTTGAAGGCGTTACATATTTGAAGGCATTATGTCTTAAATACTTTTACTGATTGAAGTAACACTTCATCTTCAAGGAGACGGAGATGGTGAATGAGTCAGTACAAGGTAGTTGTTCCAAGTCTTAATACTTTTTTGTATGATTGTATTCCGATCCATGTTTATGAACTGTGAACGTTCTAATGTCCTTTGAACCAATGCGGAGTGGCACTCTTTTCCTAATATAAGGTGTTCACCGCAACACTTTTTTTGTAACGCTCCCTGTTTTGAATATATTATCAAAGACTTCCCAAACACAAGGCATGCTCATTTTAGCTTCACAATTATTTTTCAAAATAAACTGGTCATTCTCCTTTGTAGCAATCACCGCGCCACTAGTTATGAATAAAACCACCAAGAAAGAATAAACATTGGGTCTTGTCATTGTAGGTTAGAACTCTGTTGCTTCTGTATTATGGTTCGTAAGATTAATTTCGAACAAGATTTGTTATCAAGAAAACTATCATTATAAGCAGAGTTAAAAGCTCATAAGAATGAGATGCATTACTATAAAAGAAAAAATTTTATATTTCACGTTAATCGTCTTTAATTGTAATTATTATACGGCAACGTAATAATTTAATGGCATGTATTTGTCCACGATTTAATATTCTACGATATTTATTGAAAAACAGATTGAGGTCATACAATGAAGCTTACATCATCTCTAGGCTTCACTACAAAAACTTGCTACGAACGATAAGGCCGATTGTATACAATAAACAACGAAATAAGGAAATACATTGTCGCAAAAGGTACATAGAGATAGCACGAATGATATATTAAAACAGAGCTTTGGTTATATTTTAATGTTTCAATCATAATTTCATAACAATCTACGTAAAACAAACGGTAAACATGTAATGTTGTTAATTTCATGGAATTAGTAATATTGTGAAACATAAAGAATCATACTAAAGTTGGTTTCAAAAGAAGACATGCATCATATGTTCAAAAACTTTGGGAAACATACAACCATATAGGCTTTGTTTGCTTAGAAATTCATCATGAAGATTAACATATTTGACTTGGATACATTATAATGTGATACTAAAAAAAATTAAACCAATTCGTCTAAAACAACGAGCGAAACTTGAACCAAATCTGAATTTACTTGTGCCCACAATTGATCTACTTAATAATAAGATGTTGCTTTTGAGAAACTGCCGCAACTATTACCCATTATTTGATCATTCTTGTTTATGCATAATATAACATTTTATTATCAGCGCAAAGTGAGGCGTGTGAAGTGTTTGTGTAAAAAAACTACCACATTTTTTGGCAATATTATCGAAAATGATTGTTACGTATAGGAAACTAACTAGTTTAGATATTAGGCAAGTTGTAAACAACCATTTCATTTTAAGGTCCTAAGAAATTATATTCAATTTACAACGCACATCATATAAAATTATGAATTAAATTGATTTCTTAAAACTCAGCGTTGATGTTTTTCTTGTATAATTGAGAATTTCTATTCAATTTACACCGCATAACAAGCATGAATTGTGGATTTTTTTGTCACGTATAGAAAAACACTACACAAAACAATTCACGAAGGTAAAAAATATATTATTTGAATTAAATATGATTGTAGAAAAGGTTTATTGGTTAAAATGTTTTTTTATTAAAGGTTTTTTCTTTAATTAAAAATATATTACATATTTGAAGGCGTTACATATTTGAAGGCATTATGTCTTAAATACTTTTACTGATTGAAGCAACATTGTGTCTTCATGGAGACGGAGATGGTGAATGAGTAGTACAAGGCAGTTGTTCCAAGTCTTAATACTTTTTTGTATGATTGTATTTCGATCAATGTTTATGAACTGTGGACGTTCTAATGTCCTTTGAACCAATGCGGAGTGGCACTATTTTCCTAATACAAGGAGTTCACCACAACACTTTTTTGTAACGCTCCCTGTTTTGAATATATTATCAAAGACTTCCCAAACACAAGGCATGCTCATTTTAGCTTCACAATTATTTTTCAAAATAAACTGGCCATTCTCCTTTGTAGCAATCACCGCGCCACTAGTTACGAATAAAACCACCAAGAAAGAATAAACACTGAGTCTTGTCATTGTAGGTTAGAACTCTGTTGCTTCTGTATTATGGTTCGTAAGATTAATTTCGAACAAGATTTGTTATCAAGAAAACTATCATTTATAAGTAGAGTTAAAAGCTCATAAGAATGAGACGCGTTACTGACAAGTCGTCATTTAACCGGTCAAAAATTAATAAATATTTAGCTCTTTCAACAATATATAAAATAAGGAAATTAAGTTGATATAGTGAAAGAGGGTCGATCCATAGGGAGATTAGTCAGAATTCTTGACTTGAATTTGTCGGATTTGTATTTCCAGTAGTATCTGTAAAAATAAAGAAGTAAAAAGGGGGTAATATGATTTCGAGTGAAGTAATAAAATAAAATGCAATAATTAAAAGTAATAAAGAAAATCAAGTGTGCAAATCAGCCTCGAACCATCTCCTTCAATTCTTCCGATCAATGAAATGTATTTTTATTTCGGGGATGATGTCGGTTACAGTCTACGAGGCCCAACCCGTCGTAACTTGTTTTTCTCTCGAGTAACCAATCCTCCCAAGTCTATCTTCGAAAGATGGTTCTTAAATTAATCAACCACGTCTATCGCCGTTAAGATATTTAGAATAAAAGCAGGAAAAACCCGACTCAGAAATTGTCTAAAAAATAGAATCGCTTATGATTTTATCTTTCCTTAGCGGACCGCCGCTAAGAGTGTTCACAGGAATTCGAAATTTGCCACAGGCCGATCCTTCCTCCCAACTATGTTTTTAAGCGATTTCAGACCAACAGGCCCTTTTTGATTTGAAAAACGGTTAAAAACTTTTAGTAAGGCCGGTTGCCAAACTATCTAACCAGAAAGATAAAAATGATTTCCCAAAAGAATTTAAGCCAGTTCAATTCTCACGAATCGAATTGACTTGGCTGGTTCTTGGCTTAAAAGATTTAGCTAAGCATGATATTGATTATCATGCTTAACTTGGTTTTGGAAAAACAATTAAATAACATAAAAGAAATGAAACAAAGAAAATAGAAGAAGAGAACTTCAATTAAACTAAAAATGTTTAAAATGTAAAAGACTCAAAGCTGGAAGATGATCTTAAGCCTTCACCAAAGATTGGTATTTATAGGCTTAGATTTACAAAGATAAGAGATAAGAAATAACAATTCAAATTTAAATGTTGATTAAAATTCAAAATAAAACTAAATGGATAAAAGCTGATAAACTGATCGGATTCTTCTCTCGGAACATTCCAGGATCTTCTAGAAGTTGCCACATCACTGCCACGTCAGACGCGTCGTGCCTGGTGTTGTGCCCATGATGCCAGTCAAGACAGAGTAATAAAAAACTGCAGAAATGCTCCCTTTTCACTATTTCCAGAATTGGATCCCTGCACAAAATGTAACGAAAACGGCATGTATTAAGCAGCAAGAAGTCCCAATAACTAGAAAAGTAGCATATGAAATATGACAAATTTGAGAACTCATCAAATTCCCCCTCACTTGTCTCATACTTGTCCTCAAGTATGTCCGAAATAACATAAACCCATGAATACATTTCTCAAGCCATTACAAGCATCAAACACAATCATAAGAGTACTAGCGCAAAAGGAGTTTCATGAAAGAAACATAATCAAACCAAATGAATACAAGCAAAGAACAACCCTTACCCCTTCCAATTACCTATCAAGCATTAATCAAATCCTAGCCTAGTCTTAATCCTTACCAAGATACACTCAAGAACACTCAAAGTGTTTAAAGGTAAATGTGAAGCAAAAACACTCTAAGTCATGCATGAACAAAGGTTTCCATATGCTTGTAACAAGTTCAATTCTCCACTACTTATTAGAATCGAGGTGCAAAAATCATTAGGTCTTTTATTCAAGGTGTAATGTGGGTATATAAAAAAAAGGTAGAAAGATGGAAAGAAAAACAAAAGAGGATTATCAATGCAAGACATCTCAAACATTAAGCAGTGAAGACATTAAGAAGGAGCTAAAAAAAGGCAAGCAATCACGCATTTTTTTCTTTTTTTTCATTTCGAAAATGTTTTTTCTCTCTTTTTTTCTTTTTTTTTTCTTTTTTTCGAAGCAATTGCTTCCTTTATTCTGTTTTTTAGAAGAATTATGCCCTTTATTCGAATTGCAGCTCCTTATTTGCCTAGTAATATATTTTCTAGCATTTGATCAATCAAAAAGTGGTTAAGCCAAAGAAATGGGATGTAAGGCTAATAGAGGCTCACTAGGCGATGAGAAAGGGTAAATTAAAATGAAAGGGAAGGAAAAGGTTTAAAGCCTAATGCCTAAATCATTTTAAAGCACCTCGTTCTTAGTGTAGTCTCGAATTGTAAGCAAGCCACAAGTTCTAGATTCCTAAAATTCAGGATGACACTCTCAAGCAAAAGAAACGAGCATAATATGAAGAATGCATGCCCAAGGCTCAGCTCTTACCAAAATTGGGCTAATTTGATTAAGCTAGGCGAGAAATCTAATTAACACAATCAAGAGAATTTAAAAGAGATGAGAAACTGCAGATTACCCATCCTTTGATTATCAAAATGCTCCAATTCAATCATTCCCTAGCACTAGAACAAGTACAACATGCTGTTCAACAAGTAATGGCAAGAAAAATTCATCTCAATTTTAAGCAAAGTTAGACATATAATTTAAACAAGCATAGGACAAGTGGTGTTGTTGCACCCTCCCCCTCACTTAAATGAATTGTCTCAATTCAGAGAAGATAATTAAAAAGTAAGGCAAAGAGGGGTAAAGGGAACTCCCCGTGATCAACGATGATTGCGGCCACGTCCGCGGCCGCGCCCAGGACGTAGATAAGAGAGGATTTCGGAAATGATGTCTTCTAGTGGGTGGAGGCGCGTAGCGAAATCCGGAACAGCGTGAGAAGGCGGCTCTTGGGGATGAGGGGATCGAGGGGCGCGTGGCGTATTTCTGCGAGCGAAAACCCTCCTTGTTCTTTTTGTTAAAATTTCCGGTGGATTGAAGAAGGGCGCATCCGGTGGTCCATCAAGTAGTCCCAAGGAATCCAAGCAACGCTCATCTAAAGAATCCATAGAAAAGGCGTAAGTGAAATTCTCAATATCAAAGTGAGCTATTCTAGATGCAAGGTGAGTAATTAAAGGACCAAGGATTAAGGGACGATTATACCGGATAACGACTTTGAATTGACGAGCTAACCAAAATCCTAAATTCACCTTCATACTCGAATGCATACACCAGAGGAAAAACAGTTCGGTCTTACTCAGAGTGGCAGAGGCATCGTTACGTCCAGAAAAATTGTAGGCAAGGAAGCGATGAACGTAACGTAGCCCTGGATCTTGAAGCGTAATAGCTTTGGTGGAACGAGGGTCGAAAACTATGTCTGTTTGCCCGGAAAGCTCAAAATAAGCTGTATTTTCATCAAAGTCTGCGGGAATCTCAAACAAGGCAGTTAGATAATCAGGGTCTGTGACGTTAGTCACAAAACCCATAGCTAAATTAAATTCATTGACAGACATAGCAAAGCTTTCACCACATAACCGAAATTTGATAATAGCAGGCGAATCAGGCGTAATGTAACGAGTTTCGGCAAAAGAGAATGTAGAGTAAAATTCAAAAACTAACTCATAAAATGTTCCACAATTTATTTCAGAATAGGCAGTCCATCCGATAGCATTAAAATAATGTGTGACAGATTCAGAGACATTCAGATTAACAATAGTAAGCTGGGGAATGAATTTGCAAACCCGAAAAGGTCGATGTTTGATATTCTGAAATTGGTCAAACTGATCGGAAGAAAATATGAGGAAACCTTTGAGCTCTTCTTCGGCCGGAACTGCATATTTACGCCCACGCCTATTTCTTTCCGAATTTTCCGTGTCGCCTCTGGGCGGAGAGGGAAAAGATGATGCACTATTTTGCTGGTCAGAGTGCTCGCCATGGTGGTAGTTTGCAGAGGACTGGTGATTGTGGTGGAAACCGTAATCGGCCGAGATGTCTTCTGTGTAACCAAAAGAAGGGTGATACATTAGACATGGTCGTGTTAAAATCAGGGTAGAACTTACCTCGGGGTGTTGCTCCGATTCGGCAGAATGCATAGAAAATGAAGGGGTTGTGGAATCCCTCTATTGGGTATGTGATGGATGCTGCCGAGAGGGTGTGGAGGAGTCCGCAGTGGGCATCGAATAAAATGATGGTGACGGAGACCGTGGGGATGGCGGATGGCGGCTGGTGCTTGGGCCGGCGACGCTGTTGGAACACTGCGAACGGCGACTGACGTTCGGGGAAGGAGGCAGAGGAGCTGCGGTAGTCTGGGGGATAGGATTTTCGGCCGGTGGATTGGTGGCTTGTCGTTGACGGCCTCCGCGGCGAGGAGGAGGTGCGGCGGAGGGTTCGGACTCGCTGTTAATCTCCATAAATTAGGGCAGTTGAAAACGACGCCATTCGCCGATAACCATCGGTGGTTCTTGAGGGAGACGGCAGGCCTGTTGTCTTGTCCGCGGCATTGTGGGCTGATGTCGGCGGTGAAAATTTGGTTGGGTGTTTGCGGCGGGGTGAGCTTGCTAGGGTTTGGTGGTGTTTGCGGAAAGGAAAGAAAGGGAAAAAGGGGGGAAAAGGTTTTCTACGAAATTTTTAATGGAAGGGTCTCGGGCTATCGTGCACCGTTCATTAAGCGTGCTAAAATGCACCGCGTTTAATGAGACGCTGCACTTTGGCCGGGGGAATGAAATTGCCCTGCTCCTTTCGACAAAGAAACCTGTAGTGGGAAAAAAGTTATTTAAGAAAGAAATAAACTGAAGCAAAACAAAATAAAAATGAAATAATAAATAATAAAAAAAATTGAACCAATGGGTTGCCTCCCATTTAGCGCTTTGTTTATTGTCGTTAAGCTCGACCGATTCATTGCTCAGATTTTTGGTTCTTCGAGGATAATTTCTTCAATTTGTTCGATGGGTGTGCTTTCGAAGAATGGTTTGAGTCGCTGTCCATTCACTTTAAACTGTGCACCCGAGCTGTCTTCAATTTCCACGGCTCCATGAGGGAAGGTATTGACTAAGGTAAACGGCCCGCTCCACTTAGACTTAAGTTTTCCTGCAAAAATTTTAAACTTCGAATTAAATAGGAGAACTTTTTGTCCAATTGAAAAGGATTTAAACGAAATGTGCTTGTCATGAAACGCTTTAGTTTGTTCTTTATAACGTTGGGCGCTATTGTAAGCGTTTCGGCGAATTTCCTCAAGTTCTTGGATGTGGAGTTTCCGTGTTTCGCCAACGACATTCATCTCCATATTACATTCTTTCACTGCCCAAAATGCTCTATGTTCAAGTTCGACTGGAAGATGACAAGGTTTATCAAAGACAAGGCGGTAAGGTGACATGCCGATGGGTCCTTTGTAAGCGGTCCTATATGCCCATAACGCATCGACCAATTTCAAGCTCCAATCCTTTCGATTGGGTTTGACGATTTTCTCTAGGATTGATTTTATTTCCCTATTTGAAACCTCCCCTTGTCCGTTAGTTTGCGGATGATAAGCTGTTGATATGCGTTGCGTCACACCATATTTCCTCATCAAAGCTTCCACAATCCGATTGACGAAATGTGTTCCTCTATCACAAATGATCGCCCTTGGAGTCCCAAACCTAGAAAAAATAAAATCACGCAAAAAATTAGTCGTGGTTCTCGCATCATTTTCACGGGTTGCTTTCGCCTCAACCCATTTTGATACGTAATCGACCACTTAAATGATATAAAAGGTCCCATATAGTCAAGTCCCCACACGTCGAATACTTCATATATATGTATTGGATTTAATGGCATTTCGCTTCGACGGCTTAAATTCCCAACCCGTTGGCATCTGTCACATGATTTGCAGAAATCGTAAGTATCTTTAAATAAAGTAGGCCAAAAGAAACCGCACTCAAGGATTTTGTGCGCAGTTCGTTTAGGGCCAAAATATCCGGCACAAGCATAAGAATGACAAAATTTAAGTATAGAAGTTACCTCGCTATTTCCTACGCAACGACGAATTATTTGATCAGAACACAATTTCCACAAATATGGATCATCCCATATATAATGCCTAGCATCTCTTTTAATACGTTTAACCGCAGATTGAGACAAATTGCTAGGGACCTTACCAGTGGCTAAGAAATTCGCCAAATCGGCAAACCAAGGGAATGTTACCTTAACTTCCATTAGCGATTCGTCCGGGAATTCATCTCGTAAAGGGAGTTCGATCGGTGATGTCGCTAAATGGCTTAGGTGATCTGCCACCAAATTCTCGATGCCTTTCTTGTCTTTGATCTGAATGTCAAACTCTTGTAACAAGAGTATCCATCTAATCAAACGAGGTTTCGCGTCTTTTTTGTTGATCAAGTATTTTAATGCTGCATGATCAGAAAAAATGAGAATTTTAGTTCCTAATAAATAAGAGCGAAACTTATCTAATGCAAAAATGACAGCAAAAAGCTCTTTTTCTGTTGTAGAATAATTTTGATGTACCGAATCAAGAGTTCTAGAGGCATAAGCGATAACATGTGGTCCGTCTTTGGATCTTTGCCCAAGCACTGCGCCTACACTTAGATCGGAGGCATCGCACATGATTTCGAAGGGTAACGACCAATCCGGGGGCTGCACAATTGGGGCAGAAATAAGTCGTGCTTTTAGCTCGTCAAATGATTCTCTACAAGCTTTGTCTACATCGAACGGTACATCTTTTTGTAATAGGCGACAAAGTGGTTGCGCGAGCTTAGAGAAATCCTTTATGAAGCCTCGATAGAATCCTGCATGGCCAAGAAAACTTCGAATTTCCCTCACCGAAGTGGGGCATGGAAGTGAGCGAATAACGTCTACTTTAGCTTTATCAATGGCTATACCTTGGGCAGAAACCACATGACCGAGAATTAAACCTTTACTTACCATAAAGTGACACTTCTCATAGTTTAAAACTAAATTATACTCAATGCATCGGTTAAGTACGTATGAAAGATTAGAGAGACATCTAGAAAATGAATCGCCGTAAACGATAAAATCATCCATAAATACCTCTATACCTCGCTCAATGTGATCGGAAAAAATGCTTAGCATGCAACGTTGGAAAGTGGCTGGAGCCTTGCATAGCCCGAAAGGCATTCGCCTATATGCAAAAGTCCCAAATGGACAAGTAAATGTAGTCTTTTCTTGATCTTCGGGTGCTACAGGTACCTGAAAAAATCCGGAGAATCCGTCAAGACAACAATAATGTGTTTTTCTAGCAAGTCTTTCGATCATTTGATCGATGAACGGTAAAGGGAAACGGTCTTTTCGAGTTTGAGAATTAAGTTTCCTGTAATCGATACACATTCGCCATCCGTTTTGAACTCTTTTTGGCACTTTTTCACCTTCATCATTTTCGACAACAATTATTCCCATTTTCTTAGGCACAACATGAATTGGACTAACCCACTTACTGTCAGAAATTGCGTAGATGATATCGGCATCTAGAAATTTTTGTATTTCTTGTCTTACCACATCCATCATCGGTGGGTTCAGTCGACGTTGTCCCTCTCGGATAGGTTTTGCGCCATCCTCCACTTTTATTTTGTGCATGCACGTGGAAGGACTTAAGCCTTTGATATCGGCTAATGTCCATCCGATTGCCTCTTTATGGATGCTCAACGTAGCAATTAACTCCTCCTCCTGTTGTGACGACAATTCGCTTGATATGATGACGGGTAGAGTTTCTTTGTCACCCAAATATGCATATTTCAAGTGTGGTGGAAGTTGTTTCAATTCTAGCGGAGGTGCCTGCAAAATTGAGGGAAGAGGTTTAGATTGTGACGGAGTTAATCGAATTTCAGAAATTAAAGAGAGAGTAGAGATTGTTTCGCCTAAGTCGTCATCGTTGAGATCTTCCAATTCCCTACAAAAGTCATAAAATAAATCAGTTCCGATAAAGTCATTAGCCAAAGGATCTATAATATCTATGAAATTAAGGCTTGCGACAGAATCAGGATATTTCATAGCTTTATACACATCAAACTTCACTACATCTCCGTCGAATTCCATGGTTAAAATGCCATTACGGACATCAATTTTTGTGTGTGCGGTTGATAAAAAAGGACATCCAAGCAAAATTTCATACCCACTGTTGCTATGATCATTCTCCATATCAATAATATAAAAATCAGCGGGAAAAATGAGATTATTTACCTTAACCAGAATATTTTCCAATACCCCTTCGGGATAAATAATCGACCTATCAGCCAATTGTACTGTTACCTTAGTTTCCTTCAGTGGATCATTTGAGATTTTTCTATAAACATTTAGAGGCATGACATTGATCGAGGCACCCAAATCGCACATAGCTCTTTTGATACCAACATTCCCAATTTTACAGGGAATCGCAAACATACCTTGATCCTTGTATTTTGGTGGCAGCTACCTGAAATATTCTCGCTAAGGTTGACTCTCTCGTTTCCCGACAACCTTCTTCAGTTTGTACACAAGTCTTTCAAAAATTTCGCATATTTAGGAACCTTCCTAATAACATCCAAGAGTGGAATGTTAATTTCCACCTTTTTGAACACCTCCATTATTTCCTTTTCTTCCTCCTTCTTGTCTCTTTTTGCTAGTCTTCCCGGAAAAGGTGGAACATGTTCGTAAGTAGAAATAGGAATTTTAGATTTGATGTTACCTGAAGTGGAAGGAGATTTTTCTTTTTGGTGTTCCGAGGAGCTTTCGGATTTTTGCTCGTCCTTCTTTGGCGGTTCAGGTGCTATCACGGTTCCGCTTCGCAAAGTGATTTCGCTCACATTTTCCCTTGGATTAATTTCGGTTTGTGATGGCAATTTTCCTTGGGATTCTAGTCGCCCTATTGTTTGAGCTAATTGGCTAACTTGTTTGTCTAGTTCCTGAAGGTGCGATTGCGTTTGGTTTTGGAACTTTTCCTGTGAAACGGCTAACCTCTCAATAATAGATTCAAGGGAAGATTTCTGGGGGGCTTGATTTTGGTAGGGAGGTTGTCTAGTTTGGAAATTTGGATTCCTATTACCATAGCTAAGGTTAGGATGATCTCTCCACCCGGGGTGGAACGTGTTGCTTTGCGGATTATATGGCCTTTGGGGGGTCCGGGAAAATTGTGTAAGGCGTTGACTTGGGCACTAGACGTTTCCCTCAGCATTGGGCAAAAATCGGTTGCGTGATCTTGCATAGTACAAATCCCGCACGCCTTAGCAACTCCTATTTCTCCTGAAACAAGTGAATGCACAATATTAGTCAAATTATCAATCTTATTTTCTAATGTAATTGTGCTTACTGTGTGAACCCGTCGACTGGGTTCACTTGCAGAACCAAACTGCTGCGAATTTGCAGCAATTATGGAGATTAATGTTCTCGCTGCAGTAGGAGTCATGTTGACGAGCGCGCCACCGCTTGCTGCATCTACCATCTTTTTGTCTATCGGTAACATTCCTTCGTATAGGTATTGAAGGAGTGTCTGCTCGGATAAGCCATGTTGCGGACAACTTGCACATAGCTTCTTGAATCTTTCCCAATAATCATATAGAGATTCATCGTGCATTTGTTGGATGCTCAATATGTTTCGCCTAATTTCTGTTGCTTTCGCCGCAGGGAAGTATCTGTCAAGAAAAACACGAGAAAGGCCAGACCATGTATTATTTGAATTCGGAGGTAAATAAAATAACCACTCTTTAGCCGTTCCGGCTAAGGAAAAAGGAAAAGCCCTTAGTTTTATTTGGTCCTCCGAGACCCCTTGTGGTTTCATGCTGCTGCACACCATATGAAATTCGACAAGGTGCTTGTGTGGGCTTTCAGTAGGGAGGCCATTAAAGGTAGGGAGTAGGTGAATTAATCCCGTTTTGATCTGGAAGGGAGTACCGCCTTGAGGAAAAGCGATGCAGAGCGGTTGTTGCACAGTAGGGGTTGCGTTCAGCTCTCGAATTGTTTGGTCCGCTATCGTTTCTGGTTTCTATGTAGGTTCTTCGATTTGTGGATTCTTGTTCGGGTCGTCGTGTGCTTTGTTGTTTCTTTCGTCGAAGTGTTTCGCCGTGAGTTCTACGAGCGCTTGCTTCGATTTCCAGGTTATATGGAGCTAAAGTACCCGGATTCTTCCTGGTCATAAAATAAAACAAAAATCAGTCAAAAATTGCCGAAAATAAATCTCCCCGGCAACGACGCCTATTTTGGCAAGTTGTCATTTAACCGGTCAAAAATTAATAAATATTTAGCCTCTTTCAACAATAAATAAAATAAAGAAATTAAGTTGATATAGGGAAAGAGGGTCGATCCACAGGGAGATTAGTCAGAATTCTTGACTTGAATTTTTCGGATTTGTATTCCCAGGAGTATCTGTAAAAATAAAGAAGTAAAAAGGGGGGTGATATGATTTCGAGTGAAGTAATAAAATAAAATGCAATAATTAAAAGTAATAAAGAAAACCAAGTGTGCAAATCAGCCTCGAACTAGCTCCTTCAATTTTTTCGATCATTGAAATGTATTTTTATTTCGGGGATCATGTCGGTTACAATCTACGAGGCCCAACCCGTCGTAACTTGTTTCTCTCTCGAGTAACCAATCCTCCCAAGTCTATCTTCGAAAGATGGTTCTTAAATAAATCAACCACGTCTATCGCCGTTACGATATTTAGAATAAAAGTAGGAAAAACCCGACTCAGAAATTGTCTAAAAATAGAATCGCTTCTGATTTTATCATTCCTTAGCGGAACGCCGCTAAGAGTGTTCACAGGAAGTCGAAATTTGCTACAGGCCGATCCTTCCTCCCAACTATGTTTTTAAGCGATTTCAGAATTTAAGCAAGTTCAATTCTCACGAATCGAATTGACTTGGCTGGTTCTTGGCTTAAAAGATTTAGCTAAGCATGATATTGATTATCATGCTTAACTTGGTTTTGGAAAAACAATTAAATAACATAAAAGAAATGAAACAAAGAAAATATAAGAAGAGAACTTTAATTAAACTAAAAATGTTTAGAAATGTAAAAGACTCAAAGCTGGAAGATGATCTTAAGCCTTCACCAAAGATTGATATTTATAGGCTTAGATTTACAAAGATAAGAAATAAGAAAGAACAATTCAAATTTAAATGTTGATTAAAACTCAAAATAAAACTAAATGGATAAAAGCTGATAAACTGATCGGATTCTTCTCTCGGAACATTCCAGGATCTTCTAGAAGTTGCCACGTCACTGCCACGTCAGACGCGTCGTGCCTGGTGTCGTGTCCATGATGCCAGTCATGACAGAGTAATAAAAAAACTGCAAAAATGCTCCATTTTCACTGCTATTTCCAGAATTGGATCCCTGCACAAAATGTAACGAAAACAGCATGTATTAAGCAGCAAGAAGTTCCAATAACTAGAAAAGTAGCATATGAAATATAACAAATTTGAGAACTCATCAGTTACTATAAAAGAAAACATTTTATATTTCACGTTAATCGTCTTTAATGGTAATTATTATACGGCAACGTAATAATTTAATGGCATGTATTTGTCCTCGATTTAATATTCTTCGATATTTATTGAAAAACAGATTGAGGTCCTACAATGAAGCTTACATCATCTCTAGGCTTCACTACAAAAACTTGCTAAGAACGATAAGGCCGACTGTATACAATAAACAACGAAATAAGGAAATACATTGGCGCAAAAGGTACATAGAGATAGCACGAATGATATATTAAAACAGAGCTTTGGTTATGTATTTTAATGTTTCAATCATAATTTCATAACAATCTACGTAAAACAAACGGTAAACATGTAATGTTGTTAATTTCATGGAATTAGTAATATTGTGAAACATAAAGAATCATACTAAAGTCGGGTTCAAAAGAAGACATGCATCATATGTTCAAAAACTTTGGGAAACATACAACCATATAGGCTTTGTTTGCTTAGAAATTCATCATGAAGATTAACATATTTGACTTGGATACATTATAATGCGATACTCAAAAAAATTAAACCAATTCGTCTAAAACAATGAGCGAAACTTGAACCAAATCCGAATTTACTTGTGCCCACAATTGATCTACTTAATAATAAGATGTTGCTTTTGAGAAATTGCCGCAACTATTACCCATTATTTGATCATTCTTGTTTATGCATAATATAACATTTTATTATCAGCGCAAAGTGAGGCGTGTGACGTGTTTGTGTAAAAAAACTACCACATTTTTTTGGCAATATTATCGAAAATTACGGTTACGTATAGGAAACTAACTAGTTTAGATATTAGGCAAGCTGTAAACAACCATTTCATTTTAAGGTCCTAAGAAATTATATTCAATTTACAACGCACATCATATAAAATTGTGAATTAAATTGATTTCTTAAAACTCAGCGTTGATGTTTTTCTTGTATAATTGGGAATTTCTATTCTATTTACACCGCATAACAAGAATGAATTGTGGATTTTTTTGTCACGTATAGAAAAACACTACACAAAACAATTCACGAAGGTAAAAATATATTATTTGGATTAAATATGATTGTAGAAAAGGTTTATTGGTAAAAATGTTTTTTATTAAAGGTTTTTTCTTTAATTAAAAATATATTACATATTTGAAGGCGTTACATATTTGAAGGCATTATGTCTTAAATACTTTTACTGATTGAAGCAACACTGCGTCTTCAAGGAGACGGAGATGGTGAATGAGTCAGTACAAGGCAGTTGTTCCAAGTCTTAATACTTTTTTGTATGATTGTATTCCGATCCATGTTTATGAACTGTGGACGTTCTAATGTCCTTTGAACCAATGCGGAGTGGCACTCTTTTCCTAATACAAGGAGTTCACCGCAACACTTTTTTGTAACGCTCCCTGTTTTGAATATATTATCAAAGACTTCCCAAACACAAGGCATGCTCATTTTAGCTTCACAATTATTTTTCAAAATAAACTGGTCATTCTCCTTTGTAGCAATCACCGCGCCACTAGTTACGAATAAAACCACCAAGAAAGAATAAACACTGAGTCTTGTCATAGTAGGTTAGAACTGTGTTAATTCTGTATTATGGTTCGTAAGATTAATTTCGAACAAGATTTATTATCAAGAAAACTATCATTTTTAAGTAGAGTTAAAAGCTCATAAGAACGAGATGCATTACTATAAAAGAAAACATTTTATATTTCACGTTAATCGTCTTTAATGGTAATTATTATACGGTAACGTAATAATTTAATGGCATGTATTTGTCCACGATTTAATATTCTACGATATTTATTGAAAAACAGATTGAGGTCCTACAATGAAGCTTACATCATCTCTAGGCTTCACTACAAAAACTTGCTAAGAACGATAAGGCCGACTGTATACAATAAACAACGAAATAAGGAAATACATTGGCGTAAAAGGTACATAGAGATAGCACGAATGATATATTAAAACAGAGCTTTGGTTATGTATTTTAATGTTTCAATCATAATTTCATAACAATCTACGTAAAACAAACGGTAAACATGTAATGTTGTTAATTTCATGGAATTAGTAATATTGTGAAATATAAAGAATCATACTAAAGTCGGTTTCAAAATAAGACATGCATCATATGTTCAAAAACTTTGGGAAACATACAACCATATAGGCTTTGTTTGCTTAGAAATTCATCATGAAGATTAACATATTTGACTTGGATACATTATAATGCGATACTCAAAAAAATTAAACCAATTCGTCTAAAACAACGAGCGAAACTTGAACCAAATACGAATTTACTTGTGCCCACAATTGATCTACTTAATAATAAGATGTTGCTTTTGAGAAATTGCCGCAACTATTACCCATTACTTTATCATTCTTGTTTATTCATAATATAACATTTTATTATCAGTGCAAAGTGAGGCGTGTGACGTGTTTGTGTAAAAAAATTACCACATTTTTTGGCAATATTATCGAAAATGACTGTTACGTATAGGAAACTAACTAGTTTAGATATTAGGCAAGCTGTAAACAACCATTTCATTTAATGTCCTAAGAAATTATATTCAATTTACAACGCACATCATATAAAATTGTAAATTAAATTGATTTCTTAAAACTCAGCGTTGATGTTTTTCTTGTATAATTGTGAATTTCTATTCAATTTACACCGCATAACAAGCATGAATTGTGGATTTTTTTGTCACGTATAGAAAAACACTACACAAAACAATTCACAAAGGTAAAAATATATTATTTGGATTAAATATGATTGTAGAAAATGTTTATTGGTAAAAATGTTTTTTATTAAATGTTTTTTCTTTAATTAAAAATATATTACATATTTGAAGGCGTTACATATTTGAAAGCATTATGTCTTAAATACTTTTACTAATTGAAGCAACACTGCGTCTTCAAGGAGACGGAGATGGTGAATGAGTCAGTACAAGGCAGTTGTTCCAAGTCTTAATACTTTTTTGTATGATTGTATTCCGATCCATGTTTATGAATTGTGGACGTTCTGATGTCCTTTGAACCAATGCGGAGTGGCACTCTTTTCCTAATACAACGAGTTCACCGCAACACTTTTTTGTAACGCTCCCTGTTTTGAATATATTATCAAAGACATGGGTAGGGTGAGTATATGATGTTTCTTTTCGCTAGAGGGGGTCTGATTCGAGTGTTTTTCCGGGTCTTAGCCGTGTATTGCCGAATCCAACTTGGGTACTCTTTTCCTCCATTTAGGTGTAGGGAGGTTTTTAATGAGGCCCAAGATTGGATGTTTTGTATAATTTTGATCCCAATAAATGAAATCATACGATTGATCGAAAAAAAAATATTATCAAAGACTTCCCAAACACAAGGCATGCTCATTTTAGCTTCACAATTGTTTTTCAAAATAAACTGGTCATTCTCATTTTAAGCAATCACCGCGCCACTAGTTACAAATAAATCCACCAAGAAAGAATAAACACTAAGTCTTGTCATTGTAGGTTAGAACTGTGTTGATTCTGTATTATGGTTCGTAAGATTAATTTCGAACAAGATTTGTTATCAAGAAAACTATCATTTATAAGCAGAGTTAAAAGCTGATAAGAATGAGATGCGTTACTATAAAAGAAAACATTTTATATTTCACGTTAATCGTCTTTAATGGTAATTATTATACGGCAACGTAATAATTTAATGGCATGTATTTGTCCACGATTTAATATTCTACGATATTTATTGAAAAACATATTGAGGTCCTACAATGAAGCTTACATCATCTCTAGGCTTCACTACAAAAACTTGCTAAGAACGATAAGGCCGACTGTATACAATAAAAACGAAATAAGGAAATACATTGGCGTAAAAGGTACATAGAGATAGCACGAATGATATATTAAACAGAGCTTTGGTTATGTATTTTAATGTTTCAATCATAATTTCATAACAATCTACGTAAAACAAATGGTAAACATGTAATGTTGTTAATTTCATGGAATTAGTAATATTGTGAAATATAAAGAATCATACTAAAGTCGGTTTCAAAATAAGACATGCATCATATGTTCAAAAACTTTGGGAAACATACAACCATATAGGCTTTGTTTGCTTAGAAATTCATCATGAAGATTAACATATTTGACTTGGATACATTATAATGCGATACTCAAAAAAATTAAACCAATTCGTCTAAAACAACGAGCGAAACTTGAAACAAATCCGAATTTACTTGTGCCCACAATTGATCTACTTAATAATAAGATGTTGCTTTTGAGAAACTGTCGCAACTATTACCCATTATTTGACCATTCTTGTTTATGCATAATATAACATTTTATTATCAGCACAAAGTGAGGCGTGTGACGTGTTTGTGTAAAAAAACTACCACATTTTTTGGCAATATTATCGAAAATGACTGTTACGTATAGGACACTAACTAGTTTAGATATTAGGCAAGCTGTAAACAACCATTTCATTTTAAGGTCCTAAGAAATTATATTCAATTTACAATGCACATCAAATAAAATTGTGAACTAAATTGATTTCTTAAAACTCAGCGTTGATGTTTTTCTTGTATAATTGTGAATTTCAATTCAATTTACACCGCATAACAAGCATGAATTGTGGATTTTTTTGTCACGTATAGTAAAACACTACACAAAACAATTCACGAAGGTAAAAATATATTATTTGGATTAAATATGATTGTAGAAAAGGTTTATTGGTAAAAATGTTTTTTATTAAAGGTTTTTTCTTTAATTAAAAATATATTACATATTTGAAGGCGTTACATATTTGAAGGCTTTATGTCTTAAATACATTTACTGATTGAAGCAACAATGCGTCTTCAAGGAGACGGAGATGGTGAATGAGTCAGTACAAGGCAGTTGTTCCAAGTCTTAATACTTTTTTGTATGATTGTATTCTGATCCATGTTTAAGAACTGTGGACGTTCTAATGTCCTTTGAACCATTGTAGAGTGGCACTCTTTTCCTAATACAAGGAGTTCACCGCAACACTTCTTTGTAACGCTCCCTGTTTTGAATATATTATCAAAGACTTCCCAAACACAAGGCATGCTCATTTTAGCTTCACAATTATTTTTCAAAATAAACTGGTCATTCACCTTTGTAGCAATCACCGCGCCACTAGTTACGAATAAAACCACCAGGAAAGAATAAACACTGAGTCTTGTCATTGTAGGTTAGAACTGTGTTGCTTCTCTATTATGGTTTGTAAGATTAATTTCGAACAAGATTTGTTATCAAGAAAACTATCATTTATAAGCAGAGTTAAAAGCTCATAAGAATGAGATGTGTTACTATAAAAGAAAACATTTTATATTTCACGTTAATCGTCTTTAATGGTAATTATTATACGGCAACGTAATAATTTAATGTAATGTATTTGTCCACGATTTAATATTCTACGATATTTACTGAAAAAAGATTGAGGTCCTACAATGAAGCTTACATCATCACTAGGCTTCACTACAAAAACTAGCTAAGAACGATAAGGCCGATTGCATACAATAAACAACGAAATAAGGAAATATATTGGCGCAAAAGGTACATAGAGATAGCACGAATGATATATTAAAACAGAGCTTTGGTTATGTATTTTAATGTTTCAATCATAATTTCATAACAATCTAAGTAAAACAAACGGTAAACATGTAATGTTGTTAATTTCATGGAATTAGTAATATTGTGAAACATAAATAATCATACTAAAGTCGGTTTCAAAAGAAGACATGTATCATATGTTCAAAAACTTTGGGAAACATACAACCATATAGGCTTTGTTTGCTTAGAAATTCATCATGAAGATTAACATATTTGACTTGGATACATTATAATGCGATACTCAAAAAAATTAAACCAATTGTTCTAAAACAACGAGCAAAAACTTGAACCAAATCCGAATTTACTTGTGCCCACAATTGATCTACTTAATAATAAGATGTTTCTTTTGAGAAACTACCGCAACTATTACCCATTATTTGATCATTCTCGTTTATGCATAATATAACATTTTATTATCAGCTCAAAGTGAGGCGTGTGACGCGTTTGTGTAAAAAAACTACCACATTTTTTTGTCAATATTATCGAAATGACTGTTACGTATAGGAAACTAACTAGTTTAGATATTAGGCAAGCTGTAAACAACCATTTCATTTTAAGGTCCTAAGAAATTATATTCAATTTACAACGCACATCATATAAAATTGTGAATTAAATTGATTTCTTAAAACTCAGCGTTGATGTTTTTCTTGTATAATTGTGAATTTCTATTCAATTTACACCACATTACAAGCATGAATTGTGGATTTTTTTTGTCACGTATAGAAAAACACTACACAAAACAATTCATGAAGGTAAAAATATATTATTTGGATTAAATATGATTGTAGAAAAGGTTTATTGGTAAAATGTTTTTTATTAAAGGTTTTTTCTTTAATTTAAAATATATTACATATTTGAAGGCGTTACATATTTGAAGGCATTATGTCTTAAGAACTTATACTGATTGAAGCAACACTGCGTCTTCAAGGAGACGGAGATGGTGAATGAGTCAGTACAAGGCAGTTATTCCAAGTCTTAATACTTTTTTGTATGATTGTATTCCAATCCATGTTTATGAACTGTGGACATTCTAATGTCCTTTGAACCAATGCAGAGTGGCACTCTTTTCCTAATACAAGGAGTTCACCGCAACACATTTTTGTAACGCTCCCTGTTTTGAATATATTATCAAAGACTTCCGAAACACAAGGCATGCTCATTTTAGCTTCACAATTATTTTTCAAAATAAACTAATCATTTTCCTTTGTAGCAATCACCGCGCTACTAGTTACGAATAAAACCACCAAGAAAGAATAAACATTGAGTCTTGTCATTGTAGGTTAGAACTGTGTTGCTTCTGTATTACGGTTCGTAAGATTAATTTCGAACAAGATTTGTTATCAAGAAAACTATCATTTATAAGCAGAGTTAAAAGCTCATAAGAATGAGATGCGTTACTATAAAAGAAAACATTTTATATTTCACGTTAATCGTCTTTAATGGTAATTATTATACGAAAACGTAATAATTTAATGGCATGTATTTGTCCATGATTTAATATTCTACGATATTTATTGAAAAACAGATTGAGGTCCTACAATGAAGCTTATATCATCTCTAGGCTTCACTAAAAAACTTGCTAAGAATGATAAGGCCGACTGTATACAATAAACAACGAAATAAGGAAATACATTGGCGCAAAAGGTACATAGAGATAGCACGAATGATATATTAAAACAGAACTTTGGTTATGTATTTTAATGTTTCAAACATAATTTCATAACAATCTACGTAAAACAAACGGTAAACATGTAATGTTGTTAATTTCATGGAATTAGTAATATTGTGAAACATAAAGAATCATACTAAAGTCGGTTTCAAAAGAAGTCATGCATCATATGTTCAAAAACTTTGGGAAACATACAACCATATAGGCTTTGTTTGCTTAGAAATTCATCATGAAGATTAACATATTTGACTTGGATACATTATAATGTGATACTCAAAAAAATTAATCTAATTCGTCTAAAACAACGAGCGAAACTTAAACCAAATCCGAATTTACTTGTGCCCACAATTGATCTACTTAATAATAAGATGTTGCTTTTGAGAAATTGCCGCAACTATTGCCCATTATTTGATCATTCTTGTTTATGCATAATATAACATTTTATTATCAGCGCAAAGTGAGGCGTGTGACGTGTTTGTGTAAAAAAACTACCACATTTTTTTGGCAATATTATCGAAAATGACTGTTACGTATAGGAAACTAACTAGTTTAGATATTAGGCAAGCTGTAAACAACCATTTCATTTTAAGGTCCTAAGAAATTATATTCAATTTACAACGCACATCATATAAAATTATGAATTAAATTGATTTCTTAAAACTCAGCGTTGATGTTTTTCTTGTATAATTGTGAATTTCTATTCAATTTACACCGCATAACAAGCATGAATTGTGGATTTTTTGTCACGTATAGAAAAACACTACACAAAACAATTCACGAAGGTAAAAATATATTATTTGGATTAAATATGATTGTAGAAAAGGTTTATTGGTAAAAATGTTCCCTGTTTTGAATATATTATCAAAGATTTCCCAAACACAAGACATGCTCATTTTAGCTTCACAATTATTTTTCGAAATAAACTGGTCATTCTCCTTTGTAGCAATCACCGCGCCACTAGTAACGAATAAAACCACCAAGAAAGAATAAACATTGAGTCTTGTCATTGTAGGTCAGAACTGTGTTGCTTCTGTATTATGGTTCGTAAGATTAATTTCGAACAAGATTTGTTATCAAGAAAACTATAATTTATAAGCAGAGTTGAAAGCTCATAAGAATGAGATGCGTTAATATAAAGGAAAACATTTTATATTTCACGTTAATCGTCTTTAATGGTAATTATAATACGGCAACATAATAATTTAATGGCATGTATTTGTCCACGATTTAATATTCTACGATATTTATTGAAAAATAGATTGAGGTCCTACAATGAAGCTTACATCATCTCTAGGCTTCACTACAAAAACTTGCTAAGAACGATAAGGCTGACTGTATACAATAAACAACGAAATAAGGAAATACATTGGCGCAAAAGGTACATAGAGGTAGCACGAATGATATATTAAAAAAGAGCTTTGGTTATGTATTTTAATGTTTCAATCATAATTTTATAACAATCTACGTAAAACAAACAGTAAACATGTAATGTTGTTAATTTCATGAAATTAGTAATATTGTGAAACATAAAGAATCATACTAAAGTCGGTTTCAAAAGAAGACATGCATCATATGTTCAAAAACTTTGGGAAACATACAACCATATAGGCTTTGTTTGCTTAGAAATTCATCATGATGATTAACATATTTGACTTGGATACATTATAATGCGATACTCAAAAAAATTAAACCAATTCGTCTAAAACAACGAGCGAAACTTGAACCAAATCCGAATTTACTTGTGCCCACAATTGATCTACTTAATAATAAGATGTTGCTTTTGAGAAACTTCCGCAACTATTACCCATTATTTGACCATTCTTGTTTATGCATAATATAACATTTTATTATCAGCGCAAAGTGAGGCGTGTGACGTGTTTGTGTAAAAAAACTACCACATTTTTTTGGCAATATTATCGAAAATGACTGTTACGTATAGGAAACTAACTAGTTTATATATTAGGCAAGCTGTAAACAACCATTTCATTTTAAGGTCCTAAGAAATTATATTCAATTTACAACGCACATCATATAAAATTTTGAATTAAATTGATTTCTTAAAACTCAGCGTTGATGTTTTTCTTGTATAACTGTGAATTTCTATTCAATTTACACCGCATAACAAGCATGAATTGTGGATTTTTTTGTCACGTATAGAAAACACTACACAAAACAATTCAGGAAGGTAAAAATATATTATTTGGATTAAATATGATTGTAGAAAAGGTTTATTGGTAAAAATGTTTTTTATTAAAGGTTTTTTCTTTAATTAAAAATATATTACATATTTGAAGGCGTTACATATTTGAAGGCATTATGTCTTAAATACTTTTACTGATTGAAGCAACACTGCGTCTTCAAGGAGACGGAGATGGTGAATGAGTCAGTACAAGGCAGTTGTTCCAAGTCTTAATACTTTTTTGTATAATTGTATTCCGATCCATGTTTATGAACTGTGGACGTTCTAATGTCCTTTGAACTAATGCGGAGTGGCACTCTTTTCCTAATACAAGAAGTTCACCGCAACACTTTTTTGTAACGCTCCCTGTTTTGAATATATTATCAAAGACTTCCCAAACACAAGGCATGCTCATTTTAGCTTCACAATTATTTTTCAAAATAAAATGGTCATTCTCCTTTGTAGCAATCACCGCGTCACTAGTTACGAATAAAACCACCAAGAAAGAATAAACACTGAGTCTTCTCATTGTAGGTTAGAACTGTGTTGCTTCTGTATTATGGTTCGTAAGATTAATTTCGAACAAGATTTGTTATCAAGAAAACTATCATTTATAAGCAGAGTTAAAAGCTCATAAGAATAAGATGCGTTACTATAAAAGAAAACATTTTATATTTCACGTTAATCGTCTTTAATGGTAATTAGTATACGGCAACGTAATAATTTAATGTCATGTATTTGTCCACGATTTAATATTCTACGATATTTATTGAAAAACAGATTGAGGTCCTACAATGAAGCTTACATCATCACTAGGCTTCACTACAAAAACTTGCTAAGAACGATAAGGCCGACTGCATACAATAAACAACGAAATAAGGAAATACATTGGCGCAAAAGGTACATAGAGATAGCATGAATGATATATTAAAACAGAGCTTTGGTTATGTATTTTAATGTTTCAATCATAATTTCATAACAATCTACGTAAAACAAACGGTAAACATGTAATGTTGTTAATTTCATGGAATTAGTAATATTGTGAAACATAAAGAATCATACTAAAGTTGGTTTCAAAAGAAGACATGCATTATATGTTCAAAAACTTTGGGAAACATACAACCATATAGGCTTTGTTTGCTTAGAAATTCATCATGAAGATTAACATATTTGACTTGGATACATTATAATGCGATACTCAAAAAAATTAAACCAATTTGTCTAAAACAACGAGCGAAACTTGAACCAAATCCGAATTTACTTGTGCCAACAATTGATCTACATAATAATAAGATGTTGCTTTTGAGAAACTGTCGCAACTATTACCCATTATTTGACCATTCTTGTTTATGCATAATATAACATTTTATTATCAGCGCAAAGTGAGGCGTGTGACGTGTTTGTGTAAAAAAACTACCACATTTTTTGGCAAAATTATCGAAAATGATTGTTACGTATAGGAAACTAACTAGTTTATATATTAGGCATGCTGTAAACAACCATTTCATTTTAAGGTCCTAAGAAATTATATTCAATTTACAACGCACATCATATAAAATTGTGAATTAAATTGATTTCTTAAAACTCAGCGTTGATGTTTTTCTTGTATAACTGTGAATTTCTATTCAATTTACACCGCATAACAAGCATGAATTGTGGATTTTTTTGTCACGTATAGAAAAACACTACACAAAACAATTCAGGAAGGTAAAAATATATTATTTGGATTAAATATGATTGTAGAAAAGGTTTATTGGTAAAAATGTTTTTTATTAAAGGTTTTTTCTTTAATTAAAAATATATTACATATTTGAAGGCGTTACATATTTGAAGGCATTATGTCTTAAATACTTTTACTGATTGAAGCAACACTGCGTCTTCAAGGAGACGGAGATGGTGAATGAGTCAGTACAAGGCAGTTGTTCCAAGTCTTAATACTTTTTTGTATGATTGTATTCCGATCCATGTTTATGAACTGTGGACGTTCTAATGTCCTTTGAACCAATGCGGAGTGGCACTCTTTTCCAAATACAAGGAGTTCACCGCAACACTTTTTTGTAACGCTCCCTGTTTTGAATATATTATCAAAGACTTCCCAAACACAAGGCATGCTCATTTTAGCTTCACAATTATTTTTCAAAATAAACTGGTCATTCTCCTTTGTAGCAATCACCGCGTCACTAGTTACGAATAAAACCACCAAGAAAGAATAAACACTGAGTCTTGTCATTGTAGGTTAGAACTGTGTTGCTTTTGTATTATGGTTCGTAAGATTAATTTCGAACAAGATTTGTTATCAAGAAAACTATCATTTATAAGCAGAGTTAAAAGCTCATAAGAATAAGATGCGTTACTATAAAAGAAAACATTTCATATTTCACGTTAATCGTCTTTAATGGTAATTAGTATACGGCAACGTAATAATTTAATGTCATGTATTTGTCCACGATTTAATATTCTACGATATTTATTGAAAAACAGATTGAGGTCCTATAATGAAGCTTATATCATCACTAGGCTTCACTACAAAAACTTGCTAAGAACGATAAGGCCGACTGCATACAATAAACAACGAAATAAGGAAATACATTGGCGCAAAAGGTACATAGAGCTAGCACGAATGATATATTAAAACAGAGCTTTGGTTATGTATTTTAATGTTTCAATCATAATTTCATAACAATCTACGTAAAACAAACGGTAAACATGTAATGTTGTTAATTTCATGGAATTAGTAATATTGTGAAACATAAAGAATCATACTAAAGTCGGTTTCAAAAGAAGACATGCATCATATGTTCAAAAACTTTGGGAAACATACAACCACATAGGCTTTGTTTGCTTAGAAATTCATCATGAAGATTAAAATATTTGACTTGGGTACATTATAATGCGATACTCAAAAAAATTAAACCAATTTGTCTAAAACAACGAGCGAAACTTGAACCAAATCCGAATTTACTTGTGCCAACAATTGATCTACATAATAATAAGATGTTGCTTTTGAGAAACTGCCGCAACTATTACCCATTATTTGATCATTCTTGTTTATGCATAATATAACATTTTATTATCAGCGCAAAGTGAGGCGTGTGACGCATTTGTGTAAAAAAACTACCACATTTTTTGGGCAATATTATCGAAAATGAATGTTACGTATAAGAAACTAACTAGTTTAGATATTAGGCAAGCTGTAAACAACCATTTCATTTTAAAGTCCTAAGAAATTATATTCAACTTACAACGCACATCATATAAAATTGTGAATTAAATTGATTTCTTAAAACCCAGCGTTGATGTTTTTCTTGTATAATTGTGAATTTCTATTCAATTTACACCGCATAACAAGCATGAATTGTAGATTTTTTTGTCACGTATAGAAAAACACTACACAAAACAATTCAGGAAGGTAAAAATATATATTTTGGATTAAATATGATTGTAGAAAAGTTTTATTGGTAAAAATGTTTTTTATTAAAGGTTTTTTCTTTAATTAAAAATATATTACATATTTGAAGGCGTTACATATTTGAAGGCATTATGTCTTAAATACTTTTACTGATTGAAGCAACACTGCGTCTTCAAGGAGACGGAGATGGTGAATGAGTCAGTACAAGGCAGTTGTTCCAAGTCTTAATACTTTTTTGTATGATTGTATTCTGATCCATGTTTATGAACTGTGGACGTTCTATTGTCCTTTGAACCAATGCGGAGTGGCACTCTTTTCTTAATACAAGGAGTTCACCGCAACACTTTTTTGTAACGCTCCTTGTTTTGAATATATTATAAAAGACTTCCCAAACACAAGGCATGCTCATTTTAGCTTCACAATTATTTTTCAAAATAAACTGGTCATTCTCTTTTGTAGCAATCACCGCGCCACTAGTTACGAATAAAACCACCAAGAAAGAATAAACACTGAGTCTTGTCATTGTATGTTAGAACTGTGTTGCTTCTGTATTATGGTTCGTAAGATTAATTTCGAACAAGATTTGTTATCAAGAAAACTATCATTTATAAGCAGAGTTAAAAGCTCATAAGAATGAGATGTGTTACTATAAAAGAAAACATTTTATATTTCACGTTAATCGTCTTTAATGGTAATTATTATACGGAAACGTAATAATTTAATGGCATGTATTTGTCCACGATTTAATATTCTACGATATTTATTGAAAAACAGATTGAGGTCATACAATGACATCATCTCTATGCTTCACTACAAAAACTTGCTAAGAACGATAAGGTCGACTGTATACAATAAACAACGAAATAAGGAAATACATTGGCGCAAAAGGTACATAGAGATAGCACGAATGATATATTAAAACAGAGCTTTGGTTATGTATTTTAATGTTTCAATCATAATTTCATAACAATCTACGTAAAACAAACGGTAAACATGTAATGTTGTTAATTTCATGGAATTAGTAATATTGCGAAACATAAAGAATCATACTAAAGTCGGTTTCAAAAGAAGACATGCATCATATGTTCAATAACTTTGGGAAACATACAACCATACAGGCTTTGTTTGCTTAGAAATTCATCATGAAGATTAACATATTTGACTTGGATACATTATAATGCGATACTCAAAAAAATTAAACCAATTCGTCTAAAACAACGAGCGAAACTTGAACCAAATCCGAATTTACTTGTGCCCACAATTGATCTACTTAATAATAAGATGTTGCTTTTGAGAAACTGCCGCAACTATTACCCATTATTTGATCATTCTTGTTTATGCATAATATAACATTTTTTTGGACAGCATGTATGATTTTATTAGCCAAATAATCAGACATAATCACATTACACAACGGCCTCATTAAAAAATTCTCTAATCCTAAGTAGGGGAAAAGAGTACCGCTGTGCATGTGCAAATGGGCAAACAAACTCGTCATTTGCTATACAACCATTCCCATTTACCCCTAACAATTCCACTCTTAGCCAAAGAATCCGCCAACCCATTTGCTTCTCGATAGTGGTTGAAGCACACGCAAGGCAATACGGACACGTCCTCATCAATCTGCTGAAACCATCGCCAAAGCTGCCACGGACGATTCTCTGTACGATGCATCCATGATATCGCCACCATTGAATCAGATTCCACCACAATCGATGACACCGATCCCAAATGCATCTCGCATAACAATCGCAATACATAAGCTATCGCTTGAATCTCAACCACATTTGAATCCGCAATGCCTATCGAACCTGAAAAAATTGCCACAATACGGCTATGGCAGTCCCGTAATACTCCTAAAAACCCTGCCATTCCCGGTTTCCCCCTTGCAGCTCCATCTACATTGAATTTCCACACAGCCTCCACCGGAGGCATCCATACACTATGAAAATGATCCAAGTTGACTACATGCTGCCTCGACCAGCTAATCCGCGGACAATTCCACCAGCTTGCCTCATTCACACAAGACTCTTGCATGAACGCACGAGTCCAGTACAATGCCCGAAGTTGGGCCAAAAAGAATACTACTCGACTCGACGCTTGGCGATCTTGGAACATAAGTTCGTTTCGTGCCAACCATAAAGACCATAACACGCTAGCACAACCTATCACCCACCACGCTCGGATCTCCCCACTAAACCAACTCATCCAACACTGTGCAATAAACTCACTCACCGTTCGCGTCCTCACCACATCAACATCCCACCATGAGAAGAAAAATGACCATACCTCGACAGCAAACCGACACGACGATAAAATGTGGTCGCAACTGTCTTCACCATCAGCACACCAACGGCAACCGAGAGACTCTAATGGTACTTGAATTCCACGATCGCTTAGCATTCTCAAAGTCGGTAAACGATCAACCGTAATGAACCACAGGAAACATTGAATTTTTGGCACAGTTGGCATGTTCCATACCATCCCCACATTCATTGTATCGGGTATACCAACGGCACACATCAAAGCATGTAATTTACCCACCGAGAAGACTCCCGAAACTGCATGTTTCCAGTCCAATCTATTCGATACACCCGTATGCAATTTCACGGCTGCCACACTTGCTTTCAACTCATCAAGCTGTTTTGTTTCAAACACCCGTAATTCCCTTCGAAAAAATGTCACCCATTCTCCGCTTGGGCAGCTCAACATCTCACGAACAAAACACATTTTATTACTTGCCAAACCAAATAACCTTGGATATAAGTTCTTCAATGGTACATCGATAGCCTAACAATCCCACCAGAACAACACATTATTCCCCTCCCCCACAAGGCATATAAATTGATCCCCATTTATAAAAGCATCCACGTATTCATCTTCCTGCACCTCGACAATTTGTTTCCACATTGCCGACATATGTCGTTTACCTTTATTCTGTATTTTCCATTGCTGAACTGCCGTACCATATTTCGCCGTTATAACCTCTTTCCAAAGAGACCTATCCGATTGTGCATAGCGCCAAACCCATTTGGCCAAGAGAGCCAAATTTCTGGTATGTAAATTCACCACCCCCAAGTCCTCCCATCCTTTTCGATTTACACACTACATCCCATCTAATCCGGCTCATCTTCGATCTCTCTTCCGAACCACCCCAAAGGAAATTTCGTCGAATGCAATCAATTCGCCTTATCACCTTTTTAGGTACCATAGAAATTCCCGTGTAATAAACGGGAAGCGCCGATAAAACAATGTTGATCAAGATCAATCTTCCAGCAAAGGAAAGGGACTTTCGCTTCCATCCAGCAAGTTTTTTCGCACATTACGGATCAATGGTTCCCAAATTACCTCCCCTCGCGGGTGCACTCCCAGCTTTACTCCCAAATATGTGATCGGTAACTCACCAATGGAGCAACCGAGAATCGAAGCAAATTCTGCCGTTAACTCATTGTCTACACCAATGCCATACAAACAAGACTTATCAAAGTTGATCTGTAAGCCTGATGTATACTCAAAGCAAGTCAAAACTCGTTTTAAATTCCTCGCCCCCTCTACATCACCCGATAAGAACACTATAATGTCATCGGCAAATTGTAAATGGGACAACATAACCTCCCCCACCACTCGAACACCTTTGACCAGTCCCACTCATTCCGCATTGACCATGAATTGATGGAATAACACAGCGACTATCACAAACAATAGAGGTGACAATGGATCACCCTGCCTAATTCCCCTCCTCATCGGAAATTCCTTCGACGGACTCCCATTGATCAAAATCGTTAGGCGGGCTGAACTCATACACTCCATTATCCAATCCCTCCACCGCTCCCCAAATCCCATACAGCACATAATATTACTTAGGCATCCCCAATCTATACAATCATAGGCTTTCGCGAAGTCTAATTTTAGAAGTAAACCTCTAATCGCCCAATTAGCTTTCTTCATGGAATAGATTACCTCATTAGCTAATAATATACCATCCAAAATTTATCTCCCGCGGATAAACGCAGATTGTACATCAGTAATCAGGGAAGGCAGCACCTCTGGTAGTCGTTTCGCCAAGCATTTCGCCAAAATTTTGTAAACGAAATTCAATAAGCATATTGGGCGATAGTCCCCAATCATGCGCGGACAATCTTTTTTCGCAATCAGCACAACAAATGTTGAGTTTACACCTGGAGGTAATCGACTGGAAGCATGAAACTCATTCATAAAACGTATCACATCTTCTTTTAGAAAAGGCCAACCTCGTTTAAAAAATTCGAAAGGGAAGCCATTCGGGCCTGGTGCCTTTTCCCCCTCACAACTCCCAATCGCTGCCCTTACTTCCGCTTCTGAGAATGCCACCTCAAGGCCCCGCTGCTGGTCACTCGACAATCTTCCAAAATTCACATTTGGAGCCATGAAACCCGCTGATTTGGGCTTATCAAAGTGCCGCTGGAATTCCATTCGGAACATAATCTTCATCCTTTTAGGAGTAGTTTCCCATCGGTCCTTCACTTGGATGCCAGCAATGTGATTTTGTAACTGTCTAATCTTCACCATTTTGTGATAAAAACTCGTATTAGGATCGCCCTCCGCTAACCAAATCATGCGTGATTTTTGCCGCCAAATGGAATCACGCAACTTCGACACCTTCCACAGCTGCTGATATAAATCCCTTGCCCGCGATACATCATCCCTCGACTGCCCCGTATTCCCTACCTTTGCATCCAACTCGTCCAATTCCGCAACCACACTTTTATACTGTTTTGCTATATCCGCAACCCCCTATTCCAACCTTTCAACATCCTTTTCAAGCCTTTTAGTTTCTGTGATATATCCGCACCCTCAGCATCCATAGTTAGCTGTTTCCATTCCTCCTCAATTGCTGATATATCTTTCAGCCATATATTGTAGAATCGAAATGGTTTCGGTCCGCTATCAAACACATCACCCACAAGTAAAATTGGCGAGTTGTCGGACAAATCCTTCGGCAAATTTACTACTGTCAACGCCTCAAATCTGTTCACCCACCCTTGTGTCACAAGGAATCGATCCAAACGACTTCCCTTACCCCCCGGACCGAACCAAGTAAACTTCTTCCCCTGCATTGGCACGTCAATTACGCCAATATGTTCTATGAAATCACAAAAAATACTCGTACCTCTAGCATTGTATGCCAAGCCTGTGCGTTCCTTCTCTTTAGTCACCATATTGAAATCGCCACAGATACACCATTCAATACGATGCTCTTGCACCACGCTTTTAATCTCCTCCCAATAGCAACATTGCCCCAAGCTTGTACACGGCGCATACACACCAAGCAATCCTGCCTCCCATTCATCTTGTATCCAACGCCCAATCAGAGTAATCATGTTCCTCCGCCTATCCTGCGACTTTAATTGAAAGCCCTTTGGATCCCAAATTGCAATTACCCCCCTGCTCTCCCATCCGAAGGCACATAACAAAATTCCACAACGTCCTCATACCAAATTTGTCGAACAACCTCCTCTGTTACATTCTCCATTTTGGTCTCTTGTAGAAGAGCCAAAATACACCTATGTTGGCGTAGAACGCGTTGGATCGACCTCCTTTTCGACAACGCTCCGATCCCCCGGACATTCCACGACAACATTTTCATTGTTTGCTAGAGTTTTTGATTGCGCGCTTCAATTAGGCGCGCTATATCACTGATAATTTCGTCTTCACGGCCCTCCGTTACAGCCTCAATTAAATTTCCCAGATCAACTGTCTCCCTAGCCTCACGCAACAATCCTTGTTTACGAAAAACAAAATCAGAATCGGAATGAGACCCGTTCACAATTACCTCGTTTTCAGCAGACAAATCCTTCTTTTTCCGCGGTCTTCCACGGCACCTTTTCGTTTGTTGCTCGGTTGTCGGTTGATTCCCTCCTTTCGCCAAGCAGGCTTCAATTTCCTCTAATTGTCTGATACGTTTTTGTTCCCCATTTATTTCAACTACTGTTGCTTTATTTGCTCTTGGAATTTCTACTCGTGGGCCATTCAACGCTGGGCTCAATTCTGTCCGATTCTCTTGCGATTGATTAACACATATTCTATTAATCTCCTGTACTGCGCCTAAAACCTCACCACTACTCCGTTCGCCCTCATCCCTACTGACCATACCCACTTGTTCATCGTTCATCCAGCTTGATGTCTCAACTACCCCCCATTCCTCTCGTTGATTATCCTTCCAAATGCGATCGAGGTAACTCCGGTCAACCTTGATGTCTCCCAATGCCTTCGTATCATGTATAGAGATAGAGTTTGGTACCACCGTATCCCCTATTGACTCATTATCATTATAAGCTGAATTAGTTTTCCAATTGATTTCCTTGTCCCCCTCCTCTGCATTACTCTCGCTTGGTTCGACCTCGCAATTGCAATCGCATTTGGGGCCTATGGCTTCCTCAAATTCCAGCACACGGACGTGATATGCCTCCTTCCCCACTTCTAATTCAATTATTTCATCGATGTGGAAGGTCCAATCAGTTTTGATTTGAATTCGCGCCCTTTCAAAAGATGAAGGAGCTAGTGTTTCAATGTCGATCCGCGTCAATACTCCCCAAAGAGCCGCGATGTTTTTGAATGTTTCCTCCGACCAGGCATGTATCGGCATATTCCCAATTGAAAGCCAAATTCTCCTGCTTGGGATTACTGTCGTTGGTGACCACGGTGATACACTCTCAAGCCACTGATCAAGCTTATTTGATCGTATTATTGCTTCCCTGGTTTCCACTGTGTCGAACATCAACAACACTACTGCACCCGCTACTCTCATTACGGATAGACCTATTAAACCTGCGCTATGCAATTCTTTCGCTAATTCCACAATTTGATATGGGCGTCGGCAGAATCCAATGCCACAAGTTTTGAGAATTTCTGATTTTTCCGCGTCAATTACCCCTATTGCTTTTTTCTGAGCAGTCATGCCCTGCTGTTTTTCCTCTTCCATTGGAGTATCGTTAACAATTGAAATACTCCCCTTTCCCCCTCTATTTCCTGCCAATAACTGGCGATCAACGCTTCTATTAGGTTTTGTCTTCGAATCCATCGGCCATTGCTCTCTATTAACATGGGGTTGGGATGCAGCCGTATTCCGATAAAGAAATTCCTTTCCCCCATTATATGCCATAGAAATCCTAATCTTGGAACCATAAAGCCAAAAACCATCTAGGCGTTCGATCACTCTATCTGCGTCAATTGTCGAGGCCATTCTCACAAAGCCAAATCGGGAACTGTCTCTCGCTCTTTTCCGGGGAACAAACACGTCGACCACCACCCCATGTCGATCAAATACGTGCCAAACACACTGCTAGTGTAGTTTATTATCAGCGCAAATTGAGGCGTGTGACGCGTTTGTGTAAAAAAACTACCACATTTTTTGGCAATATTATCTAAAATGACTGTTACGTATAGGAAACTAACTAGTTTAGATATTAGGCAAGCTGTAAACAACCATTTCATTTTAAGGTCCTAAGAAATTATATTCAATTTACAACGCACATCATATAAAATTGTGAATTAAATTGATTTCTTAAAACTCAACATTGATGTTTTTCTTGTATAATTGTGAATTTCTATTCAATTTACACCGCATAACAAGCATGAATTGTGGATTTTTTTGTCACGTATAGAAAAACACTACACAAAACAATTCACGAAGGTAAAAATATAATGTTTGGATTAAATATGATTGTAGAAAAGGTTTATTGGTAAAAATGTTTTTTATTAAAGGTTTTTTCTTTAATTAAAAATATATTACATATTTGAAGGCGTTACATACTTGAAGGTATTATCTCTTAAATACTTTTACTGATTGAAGCAACACTGCGTCTTCAAGGAGACGGAGATGGTGAATGAGTCAGTACAAGGCAGTTGTTCCAAGACTTAATACTTTTTTGTATGATTGTATTCAGATCCATGTTTATGAACTGTGGACGGTCTAATGTCCTTTGAACCAATGCGGAGTGGCACTCTTTTCCTAATACAAGGAGTTCACTACAACACTTTTTTGTAACGCTCCCTGTTTTGAATATATTATCAAAGACTTCCCAAACACAAGGCATGCTCATTTTAGCTTCACAATTATTTTTCAAAATAAACTGGTCATTCTCCTTTGTAGCAATCACCGCGCCACTAGTTACGAATAAAACCACCAAGAAAGAATAAACAATGAGTCTTGTCATTGTAGGTTAGAACTGTGTTGCTTCTGTATTATGGTTCGTAAGATTAATTTCGATCAAGATTTGTTATCAAGAAAACTATAATTTATAAGCAGAGTTAAAAGCTCATAAGAATGAGATGCGTTAATATAAAATAAAACATTTTATATTTCACGTTAATCGTCTTTAATGGTAATTATTATACGGCAACGTAATAATTTAATGGCATGTATTTGTCCACGATTTAATATTCTACGATATTTATTGAAAAACAGATTGAGGTCCTACAATGAAGCTTACATCATGAAGATTAACATATTTGACTTGGATACATTATAATGCGATACTCAAAAAAAATAAACCAATTCGTCTAAAACAACGAGCGAAACTTGAACCAAATCCGAACTTACTTGTGCCCACAATTGATCTACTTAATAATAAGATGTTGCTTTTGAGAAACTGCCGCAACTATTACCCATTATTTGATCATTCTTGTTTATGCATAATATAACATTTTATTATCAGCGCAAAGTGAGGCGTGTGATGTGTTTGTGTAAAAAAACTACCACATTTTTTTGGCAATTTTATCAAAAATGACTGTTACGTGTAGGAAACTAACTAGTTTAGATATTAGGCAAGCTGTAAACAACCATTTCATTTTAAGGTCCTAAAAATTATATTCAATTTACAACGCACAGCATATAAAATTTTGAATTAAATTGATTTCTTAAAACTCAGCATTGATGCTTTTCTTGTATAATTGTGAATTTCTATTCAATTTACACCACATAACAAGCATGAATTGTGGATTTTTTTGTCACGTATAGAAAAACACTACACAAAACAATTCACGAAGATAAAAATATATTGTTTGGATTAAATATGATTGTAGAAAAGGTTTATTGGTAAAAATGTTTTTTATTAAAGGTTTTTTCTTTAATTAAAAATATATTACATATTTGAAGGCGTTACATATTTGAAGGCATTATGTCTTAAATACTTTTACTGATTGAAGCAACACTGCGTCTTCAAGGAGACGGAGATGGTGAATGAGTCAGTACAAGGCAGTTGTTCCAAGTCTTAATACTTTTTTGTATGATTGTATTCCGATCCATGTTTATGAACTGTGGATGTTCTAATGTCCTTTGAACCAATGCGGAGTGGCACTCTTTTCCTAATACAAGGAGTTCACCGCAACACTTTCTTGTAACGCTCCCTGTTTTGAATATATTATCAAAGACTTCCCAAACACAAGGCATGCTTATTTTAGCTTCACAATTATTTTTCCAAATAAACTGGTCATTCTCCTTTGTAGCAATCACCGCGCCACTAGTTACGAATAAAACCACCAAGAAAGAATAAACACTGAGTCTTGTCATTGTAGGTTAGAACTGTGTTGCTTCTGTATTATGGTTCGTAAGATTAATTTCGAACAAGATTTGTTATCAAGAAAACTATAATTTATAAGCAAAGTTAAAAGCTCATAAGAATGAGATGCGTTAATATAAAAGAAAACATTTTATCTTTCACGTTAATCGTCTTTAATGGTAATTATTATACGGCAACGTAATAATTTAATGGCATGTATTTGTCCACGATTTAATATTCTACAATATTTACTGAAAAACTGATTGAGGTCCTACAATGAAGCTTACATCATCTCTAGGCTTCACTATAAAAACTTGCTAAGAACGATAAGGCCGACTGTATACAATAAACAACGAAATAAGGAAATACATTGGCGCAAAAGGTACATAGAGATAGCACGAATGATACATTAAAACAGGGCTTTGGTTATGTATTTTAATGTTTCAATCATAATTTCTAACAATATACGTAAAACAAACGGTAAACATGTAAAGTTGTTAATTTCATAGAATTAGTAATATTGTGAAACATAAAGAATCATACTAAAGTCAGTTTCAAAAGAAGACATGCATCATATGTTCAAAAACTTTGGGAAACATACAACCATATAGGCTTTGTTTGCTTAGAAATTCATCATGAAGATTAACATATTTGACTTGGATACATTATAATGGGATATTAAAAAAAATTAAACCAATTCGTCTAAAACAACGAGCGAAACTTGAACCAAATCTGAATTTGCTTGTGCCCACAATTGATCTACTTAATAATAAGATGTTGCTTTTGAGAAACTGCCGCAACTATTACCCATTATTTGACCATTCTTGTTTATGCATAATATAACATTTTATTATCAGCGCAAAGTGAGGCGTGTGACGTGTTTGTGTAAAAAAACTACCACATTTTTTTGGCAATATTATTGAAAGTGACTGTTACGTATAGGAAACTAACTAGTTTAGATATTAGGCAAGCTGTAAACAACCATTTCATTTTAAGGTCCTAAGAAATTATATTCAATTTACAACGCACATCATATTAAATTGTTAATTAAATTGATTTCTTAAAACTCAGCGTTGATGTTTTTCTTGTATAATTGTGACTTTCTATTCAATTTACACCGCATAACAAGGATGAATTGTGGATTTTTTTGTCACATATAGAAAAACACTACACAAAACAATTCACGAAGGTAAAAATATATTATTTGGATTCAATATGATTGTAGAAAAGGTTTTGTGGTAAAAATGTTTTTTATTAAAGGTTTTTTCTTTAATTAAAAATATATTACATATTTGAAGGCGTTAAATATTTGAAGGCATTATGTCTTAAATACTTTTACTGATTGAAGCAACACTGCATCTTCAAGGAGACGGAGATGGTGAATGAGTCAGTACAAGGCAGTTGTTCCAAGTCTTAATACTTTTTTGTATGATTGTATTCCGATCCATGTTTATGAACTGTGGACGTTCTAATGTCCTTTGAACCAATGCGGAGTGGCACTCTTTTCCTAATACAAGGAGTTCACTGCAACACTTTTTTGTAACGCTCCCTGTTTTTAATATATTATCAAAGACTTCCCAAGCACAAGGCATGCTCATTTTAGCTTCACAATTATTTTTCAAAATAAACTGGTCATTCTCCTTTGTAGCAATCACCGCGCCACTAGTTACGAATAAAACCACCAAGAAAGAATAAACACTGAGTCTTGTCATTGTAGGTTAGAAATGTGTTGCTTCTGTGTTATGGTTCGTAAGATTAATTTCGAACAAGATTTGTTATCAAGAAAACTATCATTTATAAGCAGAGTTAAAAGCTCATAAGAATGAGATGCGTTACTATAAAAGAAAACATTTTATATTTCACGTTAATCGTCTTTAATGGTAATTATTATACGGCAACGTAATAATTTAATGTCATGTATTTGTCCACGATTTAATATTCTACGATATTTATTGAAAAATAGATTGAGGTCCTACAATGAAGCTTACATCATCACTAGGCTTCACTACAAAAACTTGCTAAGAACGATAAGGCCGACTGTATACAATAAACAACGAAATAAGGAAATACATTGGCGCAAAAGGTACATAGAGATAGCACGAATGATATATTAAAACAGAGCTTTGCTTATGTATTTTAATGTTTCAATCATAATTTCATAACAATCTACGTAAAACAAACGGTAAACATGTAATGTTGTTAATTTCATTGAATTAGTAATATTGTGAAATATAAAGAATCATACTAAAGTCGGTTTCAAAAGAAGACATGCATCACATGTTCAAAAACTTTGGGAAACATACAACCATATAGGCTTTGCTTGCTTAGAAATTCATAATGAAGATTAACATATTTGACTTGGATACATTATATTGCGATACTCAAAAAAATTAAACCAATTCGTCTAAAACAACGAGCGAAACTTTAACCAAATCCGAATTTACTTGTGCCCACAATTGATATACTTAATAATAAGATGTTGCTTTTGAGAAACTGCCGCAACTATTACCCATTATTTGACCATTCTTGTTTATGCATAATATAACATTTTATTATCAGCGCAAAGTGAGGCGTGTGACGCGTTTTTGTAAAAAAAACTACCACATTTTTTTGGCAATATTATCGAAAATGACTGTTACGTATAGGAAACTAACTAGTTTATATATTAGGCAAGCTGTAAACAACCATTTCATTTTAAGGTCCTAAGAAATTATATTCAATTTACAACGCACATCATATAAATTTGTGAATTAAATTGATTTCTTAAAAGACAGCGTTGATGTTTTTCTTGTATAATTGTGAATTTCTATTCAATTTACACCGCATAACAAACATGAATTGTGGATTTTTTTGTCACGTATAGAAAAACACTACACAAAACAATTCACGAAGGTAAAAATATATTGTTTGGATTAAATATTAATGTAGAAAAGGTTTATTGGTAAAAAGGTTTTTTATTAAAGGTTTTTTCTTTAATTAAAAATATATTACATATTTGAAGGCGTTACATATTTGAAGGCATTATGTCTTAAATACTTTTACTGATTGAAGCAACACTGCGTCTTCAAGGAGAAGAAGATGGTGAATGAGTCAGTACAAGGCAGTTGTTCCAAGACTTAATACTTTTTTGTATGATTGTATTCCGATCCATGTTTATGAACTGTGGACGTTCTAATGTCCTTTGAACCAATGCGGAGTGGCACTCTTTTCCTAATACAAGAAGTTCACTGCAACACTTTTTTGTAAAGCTCCCTATTTTGAATATATTATCAAAGACTTCCCAACAACAAGGCATGCTCATTTTAGCTTCACAATTATTTTTCAAAATAAACTGGTCATTCTCCTTTGTAGCAATCACCGTGCCACTAGTTACGAATAAAACCACCAAGAAAGAATAAACACTGAGTCTTGTCATTGTAGGTTAGAACTGTGTTGCTTCTGTATTATGGTTCGTTAGATTAATTTCAAACAAGATTTGTTATCAAGAAAACTGTAATTTATAAGAAGAGTTAAAAGCTCATAAGAATGAGATGCGTTAATATAAAAGAAAACATTTTATATTTCACGTTAATCGTCTTTAATGGTAATTATTATACGACAACGTAATAATTTAATGTCATGTATTTGTCCACGATTTAATATTCTACGATATTTATTGAAAAACAGATTGAGGTCCTACAATGAAGCTTACATCATCTCTAGGCTTCACTACAAAAACTTGCTAAGAACGATAAGGCCGACTGTATACAATAAACAACGAAATAAGGAAATACATTGGCGCAAAAGGTGCATAGAGATAGCACGAATGATATATTAAAATAGAGCTCTGGTTATGTATTTTAATATTTCAATCATAATTTCATAACAATCTACGTAAAACAAACGGTAAACATGTAATGTTGTTAATTTCATTGAATTAGTAATATTGTGAAACATAAAAAATCATACTAAAGTCAGTTTCAAAAGAAGACATGAATCATATGTTCAAAAACATTGGGAAACATACAACCATATAGGCTTTGTTTGCTTAGAAATTCATCATGAAGATTAACATATTTGACATGGATACATTATAATGCGATACTCAAAAAAATTAAACCAATTCGTCTAAAACAACGAGCGAAACTTGAACCAAATACGAATTTACTTGTGCCCACAATTGATCTACTTAATAATAAGATGTTGCATTTGAGAAACTGTCGCAACTATTACCCATTATTTGATCATTCTTATTTTTGCATAATATAAAATTTTATTATCAGCGCAAAATGAGGCGTGTGATGCGTTTGTGTAAAAAAACTACCACATTTTTTGGCAATATTATCGAAAATGACTGTTACGTATAGGAAACTAACTAGTTTAGATATTAGGCAAGCTGTAAACAACCATTTCATTTTAAGGTCCTAAGAAATTATATTCAATTTACAACGCACATCATATAAAATTGTGAATTAAATTGATTTCTTAAAACTCAGCGTTGATGTTTTTCTTGTATAATTGTGAATTTCTATTCAATTTACACCGCATAACAAGCATGAATTGTGGATTTTTTTGTCACGTATAGAAAAACACTACACAAAACAATTCACGAAGTTAAAAATATATTATTTGGATTAAATATGATTGTAGAAAAGGTTTATTGGTAAAAATGTTTTTTATTAAAGGTTTTTTCTTTCATTAAAAATATATTACATATTTGAAGGCGTTACATATTTGAAGGCATTATGTCTTAAATTCTTTTACTGATTGAAGCAACACTGCGTCTTCAAGGAGACGGAGATGGTGAATGAGTCAGTACAAGGCAATTGTTCCAAGTCTTAATACTTTTCTGTATGATTGTATTCCGATCCATGTTTATGAACTGTGGACGTTCTAATGTCCTTTGAACCAATGCGAAGTGGCACTCTTTTCCTAATACAAGGAGTTCACCGCAACACTTTTTTGTAACGCTCCGTGTTTTGAATATATTATCAAAGACTTCCCAAACACAAGGCATGCTCATTTTAGCTTCACAATTATATTTCGAAATAAACTGGTCATTCTCCTTTGTAGCAATCACCGCGCCACTAGTTACGAATAAAACCACCAAGAAAGAATAAAGACTGAGTCTTGTCATTGTAGTTTAGAACTGTGTTGCTTCTGTATTATGGTTCGTAAGATTAAATTCGAACAAGATTTGTTATCAAGAAAACTATCATTTATAAGCAGAGTTAAAAGCTCATAAGAATGAGATGCGTTAATATAAAAGAAAACATTTTATATTTCACGTTAATCGTCTTTAATGTTAATTATTATACGGCAACGTAATAATTTAGTAGCATGTATTTGTCCACGATTTAATATTCTACGATATTTATTGAAAAACAGATTGAGGTCCTACAATGAAGCTTACATCATCTCTAGGCTTCATGACAAAAACTTGCTAAGAACGATAAGGCCGACTGTATACAATAAACAACGAAATAAGGAAATACATTGGCGCAAAAGGTACATAGAGATAGCACGAATGATATATTAAAACAGAGCTTTGGTTATGTATTTTAATGTTTCAATCATAATTTCATAACAATCTACGTAAAACAAACGGTAAACATGTAATGTTGTTAATTTCATTGAATTAGAAATATTGTGAAACATAAATAATCATACTAAAGTCGGTTTCAAAAGAAGACATGCATCATATGTTCAAAAACTTTGGGAAACATACAACCATATAGGCTTTGTTTGCTTAGAAATTCATCATGAAGATTAACATATTTGACTTGGATACATTATAATGCGATACTCAAAAAAACTAAACCAATTCGTCTAAAACAACGAGCGAAACTTGAACCAAATTCGAATTTACTTGTGCCCACAATTGATCTACTTAATAATAAGATGTTGCTTTTGAGAAACTGCCGCAACTATTACCCATTATTTGATCATTCTTCTTTATGCATAATATAACATTTTATTATCAGCGCAAAGTGAGGCGTGTGATGTGTTTGTGTAAAAAAACTACCACATTTTTTGGCAATATTATCGAAAATGACTGTTATGTATAGGAAACTAACTAGTTTAGATATTAGGCAAGATGTAAACAACCATTTCTTTTTAAGGTCCTAAGAAATTATATTCAATTTACAACGCATGGCATATAAAATTGTGAATTAAATTGATTTCTTAAAACTCAGCGTTGATGTTTTTCTTGTATAATTGTGAATTTCTATTCAATTTACACCGCATAACAAGCATGAATTGTGGATTTTTTTGTCACGTATAGAATATCACTAGACAAAACAATTCATGAAGGTAAAAATATATTGTTTGGATTAAATATGATTGTAGAAAAGGTTTATTGGTAAAAATGTTTTTTATTAAAGGTTTTTTCTTTAATTAAAAATATATTACATATTTGAAGGCGTTACATATTTGAAGGCATTATGTCTTAAATACTTTTACTGATTGAAGCAACACTGCGTCTTCAAGGAGACGGAGATGGTGAATGAGTCAGTACAAGGCAGTTGTTCCAAGTCTTAATACTTTTTTGTATGATTGTATTCCGATCCATGTTTATGAACTGTGGATGTTCTAATGTCCTTTGAACCAATGCGGAGTGGCACTCTTTTCCTAATACAGGGAGTTCACCGCAACACTTCTTTGTAATGCTCCCTGTTTTGAATATATTATCAAAGACTTCCCAAACACAAGGCATGCTCATTTTAGCTTCACAATTATTTATCAAAATAAACTGGTCATTCTCCTTTGTAGCAATCACCGCGCCACTAGCTACGAATAAAACAACCAAGAAAGAATAAACACTGAGTCTTGTCATTGTAGGTTAGAACTGTGTTGCTTCTGTATTATGGTTCGTAAGATTAATTTCGAACAAGATTTGTTATCAAGAAAACTATTATTTATAAGCACAGGTTAAAGCTCATAAGAATGAGATGCGTTAATATAAAAGAAAACATTTTATATATCACGTTAATCGTCTTTAATGGTAATTATTATACGACAATGTAATAATTTAATGGCATGTATTTGTCCATGATTTAATATTCTACGATATTTATTGAAAAACAGATTGAGGTCCTACAATGAAGCTTACATCATCTCTAGGCTTCACTACAAAAACTTGCTAAGAACGATAAGGCCGACTGTATACAATAAACAACGAAATAAGGAAATACATTGGCGCAAAAGGTACATAGAGATAGCATGAATGATATATTAAAACAGAGCTTTGCTTATGTATTTTAATGTTTCAATTATAATTTCATAACAATCTACGTAAAACAAACGGTAAACATGTAATGTTGTTAATTTCATGGAATTAGTAATATTGTGAAATATAAAGAATCATACTAAAGTCGGTTTCAAAAGAAGACATGCATCATATGTTCAAAAACTTTGGGAAACGTACAACCATATAGGCTTTGTTTGCTTAGAAATTCATCATGAAGATTAACATATTTGACTTGGATACATTATAATGCGATACTCAAAAAAATTAAACCAATTCGGCTAAAACAACGAGCGAAACTTGAACCAAACCCGAATTTACTTGTGCCCAAAATTGATCTACTTAATAATAAGATGTTGCTTTTGAGAAACTGCCGCAACTATTACCCATTATTTGATCATTCTTGTTTATGCATAATATAACATTTTATTATCAGCCCAAAGTGAGGCGTGTGACGTGTTTGTGTAAAAAAAAACTACCACATTTTTTTGGCAATATTATCGAAAATGATTGTTACGTATAGGAAACTAACTAGTTTAGATATTAGGCAAGCTGTAAACAACCATTTCATTTTAAGGTCCTAAGAAATTATATTCAATTTACAACGCACATCATATAAAATTGTGAATTAAATTGATTTCTTAAAACTCAGCGCTGATGTGTTTCTTGTATAATTGTGAATTTCTATTCAATTTACACCGCATAACAAGCATGAATTGTGGACTTTTTTGTCACGTATAGAAAAACACTACACAAAACAATTCACGAAGGTAAAAATATATTGTTTGGATTAAATATGATTGTAGAGAAGGTTTATTGGTAAAAATGTTTTTTATTAAAGGTTTTTTCTTTAATTAAAAATATATTACATATTTGAAGGCGTTACATATTTGAAGGCATTATGTCTTAAATTCTTTTACTGATTGAAGCAACACTGCGTCTTCAAGGAGACGGAGATGGTGAATGAGTCAGTACAAGGCAATTGTTCCAAGTCTTAATACTTTTCTGTATGATTGTATTCCGATCCATGTTTATGAACTGTGGACGTTCTAATGTTCTTTGAACCAATGCGGAGTGGCACTCTTTTCCTAATACAAGGAGTTCACCGCAACACTTTTTTGTAACGCTCCATGTTTTGAATATATTATCAAAGACTTCCCAAACACAAGGCATGCTCATTTCAGCTTCACAATTATTTTTCAAAATAAACTGGTCATTCTCCTTTGTATCAATCACCGCGCCACTTGTTACGAATAAAACCACCAAGAAAGAATAAACATTGAGTCTTGTCATTGTAGGTTAGAACTGTGTTGCTTCTGTATTATGGTTCGTAAGATTAATTTCGAACAAGATTTGTTATCAAGAAAACTATCATTTATAGGCAGAGTTAAAAGCTCATAAGAATGAGATGCGTTACTATAAAAGAAAACATTTTATATTTCACGTTAATCGTCTTTAATGGTAATTATTATACGGCAACGTAATAATTTAATGGCATGTATTTGTCCATGATATAATATTCTACGATATTTATTGAAAAACAGATTGAGGTCCTACAATGAAGCTTATATCATCTCTAGGCTTCACTACAAAATCTTGCTAAGAACTATAAGGCCGACTGTATACAATAAACAACGAAATACATTGGCGCAAAAGGTACATAGAGATAGCACGAATGATATATTAAAACAGAGCTTTGGTTATGTATTTTAATGTTTCAATCATAATTTCATAACAATCTACGTAAAACAAACGGTAAACATGTAATGTTGTTAATTTCATGGAATTAGTAATATTGTGAAACATAAAGAATCATACTAAAGTCTGTTTCAAAAGAAGACATGCATCATATGTTCAAAAACTTTGGGAAACATACAACCATATAGGCTTTGTTTGCTTAGAAATTCATCATGAAAATTAACATATTTGACTTGGATACATTATAATGCGATACTCAAAAAAATTAAACCAATTCGTCTAAAACAAGGAGCGAAACTTGAACCAAATCCGAATTTACTTGTGCCCACAATTGATCTACTTAATAATAAGATGTTGCTTTTGAGAAACTGCCGCAACTATTACCCGTTATTTGATCATTCTTGTTTATGCATAATATAACATTTTATTATCAACGTAAAGTGAGGCGTGTGACGTGTTTGTGTAAAAAAACTACCACATTTTTTTGGCAATATTATCGAAAATGACTGTTACATATAGGAAACTAACTAGTTTATATATTAGGCAAGCTGTAAACAACCATTTCATTTTAAGGTCCTAAGAAATTATATTCAATTTACAACGCACATCATATAAAATTGTGAATTAAATTGATTTCTTAAAACTCAGCGTTGATGTTTTTCTTGTATAATTGTGAATTTCTATTCAATTTACACCGCATAACAAGCATGAATTGTGGATTTTTTTGTCACGTATAGAAAAACACTACACAAAACAATTCACGAAGGTAAAAATATATTATTTGGATTAAATATGATTGTAGAAAAGGTTTATTGGTAAAAATGTTTTTTATTAAAGGTTTTTTCTTTAATTAAAAATATATTACATATTTGAAGGCGTTACATATTTGAAGGCATTATGCCTTAAATACTTTTACTGATTGAAGCAATACTGCGTCTTCAAGGAGACGGAGATGGTGAATGAGTTAGTACAAGGCAGTTGTTCCAAGTCTTAATACTTTTTTGTATGATTGTATTTCGATCCATGTTTATAAACTGTGGACGTTCTAATGTCCTTTGAACCAATGCGGAGTGGCACTCTTTTCCTAATACAGGGAGTTCACCGCAACACTTTTTTGTAATGCTACATGTTTTGAATATATTATCAAAGACTTCCCAAACACAAGGCATGCTCATTTTAGCTTCACAATTATTTATCAAAATAAACTGGTCATTCTCCTTTGTAGCAATCACCGCGCCACTAGCTACGAATAAAACAACCAAGAAAGAATAAACACTGAGTCTTGTCATTGTAGGTTAGAACTGTGTTGCTTCTGTATTATGGTTCGTAAGATTAATTTCGAACAAGATTTGTTATCAAGAAAACTATTATTTATAAGCACAGGTTAAAGCTCATAAGAATGAGATGCGTTAATATAAAAGAAAACATTTTATATATCACGTTAATCGTCTTTAATGGTAATTATTATACGACAATGTAATAATTTAATGGCATGTATTTGTCCATGATTTAATATTCTACGATATTTATTGAAAAACAGATTGAGGTCCTACAATGAAGCTTACATCATCTCTAGGCTTCACTACAAAAACTTGCTAAGAACGATAAGGCCGACTGTATACAATAAACAACGAAATAAGGAAATACATTGGCGCAAAAGGTACATAGAGATAGCACGAATGATATATTAAAACAGAGATTTGGTTATGTATTTTAATGTTTCAATCATAATTTCATAACAATCTATGTAAAACAAACGGTAAACATGTAATGTTGTTAATTTCATGGAATTAGTAATATTGTGAAACATAAAGAATCATACTAAAGTCGGTTTCATATCTATATACACGTTATTGTTTTACATATTTGTATTTGTAGTAAGGGGTGAGCGAAAGGCAAAAAATAAAGTCCATGCTTACCTCTAATTAAGAGTATTTCGCTGTTAAACTATTAACGTTGAAGTCAAGAAAAAAATGGCTGGGCGATCGGATTCTTTCCAAGGGAGAGGGCGATCGGATTCTTTCCAAGGGAGTGGGCGATCGGATTCTTTCCAAGGGAGTGGGCGATCGGAACAAGCCCGAGAGCGATCCCAACACCAGGTATGGACATTGTTTGTGATGAATCTCCCATTACAATTGCATTGGAAGGGTGTGTGGCAGGTGTTTGACAGATATGGGAGAGTGCTGGATGTTTTTATACCCAAAAAGAAATCGAGGGAAGGAAAAAGGTTTGGGTTCATACGAATGGGATCAAAAACAGATGCAGACAGGGTTATTGAGAGGTTGAACGGGTTCAGATTGTATGGGTCCTGGATCACGGTTTTGTATGCAAAAAGGGAGGCGAGATCAGAATATTGGAAAAAGAAACCGATAGAGAAGCAATCGAATTCGATTTCACAGAAATCAATTGCGAAAGAAGTGAATTCCACAAAGCAAAAGTCAGAAACGACGCATGATTTAGACGAGAACAAGGGGGCGAGAAATATGAAAAGAGACAATAGAATTGTGGAAGGCCTGGTGGATACCGATAAAATGGAAATACTTGAAAACTGCACCGTGGGATTTTGTAAATCGCCATACACAATTCGTGAGATTGCGATGGAATTTCGGAGGGCAAAGCTGGACGGCTTCTCGATTATGAGAGTGGCGGGTTCTATGATTTTGTTGATGTTTGAGAACGTCGATACTCGATCGCGACTTATAGCAAATTAGGTTTTTTCGGATTGGCTGGAAAATGTAATGACGTGGAATGCAACATTGGGACTGCCGAATAGAAGAGTATGGTTGTCCGCTAGTGGAATCCCTATACACGCTTGGTCCGAAGGTACATGCCGGAATATTGCTGAGTTGTGGGGTGAGTTCATACAATTGGATGGGGAGACGATAGCGCCGTCATCGTTTGAAAGATGTCGGTTCCTAATTGAGACAGATTTTTTGGAAACAATAGATGAGGTGCTGACCATGAATGTCGGGGGACAATCGTTCAAGGTACGTGTTTTGGAGACAGATGAAATTTTGGGCGTCAAATGTGATTGTTGCTGCGGGATAGAGGATGCGTCTAGGGACATATTGACGGGTAATGATGGTGACTCGAGCGAGGTGCAATTGAATTGCGATGGTGTAGGGGACAGTGTACACACGGATGAGGAAACATTTGTGCCGGATTCAATTTTAGGGGCAACACCAACGGTGATGCACTGGAAAGAATTGTGGAAGGATAATCATGGTGTTGCGTTGGAAATTAAAGTGGCCTCGGCTAAGGATAACTCTTGGTTAGCGGATGAGGATGTGGGGTTGGTATCCCGCCATACAACGGAGCAAGTACAGATTGTGGGTGATGAATATGCGAATGCTTTGAGCGAGGAAGTCCACGATACACCGTTGGAGATTGGAATAGATGATCGTCGAAGGCAGCAAGGGATAAGATCGGAAATTGATAGAGTTGGAAAAGCATTAGTTGTTGAAAAGAATGGGGAACTTAGAAGGGTAAGGAACCTATCTGAAATTTTATTAGAGGAATTATCCCCTGAAAAGAGGCAAGAAGCAGAGAAAAAATTGGTGAAGAGGGGTAGAGGCCGGCCAAGAAAGAAGGTGTCTGATTCGCAGGATTTTGCAAACATATCCCTCTCGGATTCCGATTTTGAGAATAGGAAAAAATCGATAATTAAGGAGGCGAGGGAGACATTAGCGTTAGGGAAGTACATTGGCGCTGAGGCAATTGGCAACGAGGATCCCATAGTCCAGGATTTGGCACGGCTAATTGCGAATCGTGAGGAAAATCAATAGCAACTAGGGATGTAACCCCCTTAACCCGGCCTAGACGGTTGACCCGAATTAAGAAGATTACACGGGGAAAACCAAAGTTAACCCGAAAGTCAACCTTGATTAACGACCCTTTTTTTTCTTTTTAAAACTTATCTAGATGCACATTAACCCTAAACATGTTCACAAGAACATCATACTCAGAGATCATAACAATCAAAGATCATTCAGGGACTCAATTGCTCAAATTACAACTTTAGGGACCAAATTGTAAATTTTGTAAATTATAAGGTCTTAACCCAATTTAAAGTTACCAACTTGAAATTAATCATCTTTCATGCTTCTCTGTCAAATTTCAGCTCAAAAGGACATCTCAAACTCATTCAATTGCATAAACATGTTTCGGGACCAAAATGCAAACATTTCAGAACATATAACCAACAATTTCAGTGCCCAACGGTCGAGTGTTTCGGAACAGGGAAGACCCGTTCCGAAACGCGGGACCGTTCCGAAACTGGTACCGAAACAAGGCCTGGCAGTGGCCAAACCGTTCCGGAACAGTGCCTTCCGTTTCGGAACGCCCAGGCCATTTCAGGCCCCCGTTCCGATACGGTAGCACCTGTTCCGAAACAGGTTGCCCAGATTGCAGAAAAATTGCTGGTTTATCATAAAATCGACCCATCAAACATGCTCCAAAAGCAACCAAACTTTACCAGCAAGTCATTCAACATACAAGGAACATAATTGCATCAACCAAACATCAACATGGCATCAATCATGAAAATCCCCAATTCTATAGGCATGCTTCCTACTTAGAAACCATTCAAGCATCAATATGCTAAAAACCACATCACAAAGGCCAATTACAAATACCAACAATATTAACAACATTAAACCAACTTAGGGAGTCCAAAACATCTCCAGAAACAACTACATAGGTCCCCCATTGCCAAATGCCAAAAGCTAATAGTGTTTAAGAAACCTTCACCATACATGAGCTTTGTTCACCACATGGATTCTTGTCCCCCTTGCTGCCCTCAATGCACTTTAATGCTTTGCATTATTGGTTTAAGAAAAGAGAGAGCGTAAGCAAAAGCTTAGTGAGGAATGCTCATTAAAACCACACAATAATGCACTTATAAAACACATGTATAAACCTTAGTTCAACATCATTTGCACATGCACATAAGCATTAAATCAAGCATCTCATGCTTCAAGTTCATAACATGTCATATTGGCCACAAGTGATACATTCCACATAAGACTCACACATGGACTTTTAAACACCAGTGTGATCTTATAATTTCCAAGGACCACACATGGACTTTTAAACACCATTGTGTCCTTAACCCATGGACTTTTAAACACCATGGCAACGACCACACAAGGACTTTTAAACACCTTTGTGTCCTTAACAAGAATCTCCCAAGGACTTTTAAACACCTTGGAGTTCTTAAATAAACAAGACATACACAAGGAATTTTAACCACCTTTGTATCCTTAACCAAGGACCAACCATGGACTTTTAAACACCATGTTGTCCTTAAATACACAAGACTCGCCCAAGGAATTTTAACCACCTTGGTGATCTTAACCAAGAACCAACCATGGACTTTTAACCACCATGTTGTTCTTAAATAAACAAGGCTCACACAAGGAATTTTAACCACCTTTGTGACCTTAACCATCACTTGCCAATATGCATCATTAACAACAATATTCCACTGTTTTAAAGCATTTAACCAAGCCATTAACATCATGCATCTTTAAGCATCAAACCACATTTAAACAATGTTCAAAAACAAGGATCTCTTACCTTGAGCATCCTTCAACACATGGCTTATAATCTCAACAAATAAACATGCCAAATATGCTTTCAAAATAGAATTTAAAACATGCAAACAACCACATTGCATACAACCAATCCATGGTTCATCATCAAGAGAGTTTTTCCGAAAACTTACTCTTGAGCTTAGCTAAGTTGCTTAGACTTAAACTAAGCTCCCAAACCTCCAAAACATTGGTTTCAAGGCTGAAAACCAAAATCCACTCACCGATTCCGTTTCGCCACTTGCCGAAACACCAATCGAGCTTCCGGATCACCACCACTTGGATCCAAAGATGACTCCCCCGTTTTAAACACATCAAAGCAGAGGATTAATGCATCATCATGCATTAATATCTTCAATGAAAGCACCTAAACTCGCTGCTCTCATCCACACTCCATTTTCGGCTACCAAACACAACCGAAAATGCATCCAAACAACTCCACAACACTACCCAGCCATGATCCATCAAATCTAATCATCCTTAGACATCAATTAACATGCAAAAAGGATCTAACCACATCCTTATACCTCCAGCTATAACAAATCAACAAGATCACACCAAAAACCATCAAAAACCCAAGCAAAACTTAGGAAATTCAACCTATCCGGGATTGCTTTAGTTAAACCTCAATTACTCATCAATTTAACATTCATTTAACATCAAAAAGACACCTCAAATCACTGCTCAAACAGATCATACGAATTTTTGACCAAAATCAATCAAATCTTGCATATAAAAGCCAAGATCAAGATCACATCTATAAAACCTTTTATAAAACACAATTTAAGGATTGATAACTTAGGAATTCCAGTAAAGAACTGAGAGTTTAGAGGAGAAGGACGTTCTTACCTCCAAACTTGAGTTTTCTCCCTTTTTGGAACCAAAATCTTGAAAATCCAATTAGCAAATGGTGAGGTTTTGTTGAAGAGATGATTAGGGATCGAAAGAGGATTAAAATCTCATGTTTGGATATCAAAATCAGAAGGAAATGCTCTGGAGAAAAGTGTTTGGTTTGAGAGAAAAGATGAGAGAAAATGGAAATGAAATTTTAGGAAGTTAGTTGGAAAATGCCAAAATATATTCCCTCCTTTTTAGTTTTATTTAAAAACCTTTAATTAATCATTTAATATCTTAGAAAAATATGGAGAAACTCCCATTGGGTAAATAGCTCCTTAAAGATTCAAAGTTTCAATCCTTTTTAAAACAGTCACACAGTTTTCAAAAATTACATTTTGGTCACTAACCCAAAATGTCACCCTTCCCAACCTCATTTTGTAAAATTGATTTCACCATTCTCTTATATATAATAAAAGAGGATTTTAAGATATTTTTCCATATTTTTAATGCAACCCGAACTAGGCTTTCCTAATTTCACCTTTTTATATTCGAACCGCACTTTGACCGAACCGGTCCAAACCCAAAACTTCTAAGCCCAAAACCGGGGCGTTACAACTCTCCCCCCCCCTAAGAAATTTCGTCCTCGAAATTTACCTGAAGGAAAGAGGTACGGAAACTGCTTCAGCATGTCATCCCTTCGCTCCCACGTGGCTTCCTCAACACCACGGTGCTTCCACAACACCTTTACCAACTCAATGGTCTTGCCTCGAAGAACCTTGCTATCCGAATCCAGAACCTTCCCGGTTCCTCATCATAGGTCAAATCCGGATTCAATTCCACTTCTTCCACAGGCATCACATGCGAAGGATCAGATCTATACTTCCGAAGCATAGAAACATGAAACACATCATGAATCTTCTCCAACTCTTGTGGTAACCTCAACTTGTACGCAACAGGACCCACACGCTCAATCACCTCGTATGGTCCAATGTACCTAGGGCTCAACTTACCCTTACGGCCAAACCTCATCACCTTTTTCGAAGGCGAAACCTTCAAAAACACACGGTCACCCACCGCATACTCAATCTCCTTACGCTTCAAATCCGCGTAAGACTTTTGCCGATCAGAAGCTGCCTTCAAACGCTCACAAATGAGCTTCACCTTGTCGGTGGTTCCTTTTAACAAAGCCGGCATCGAAACCAACTTCTGACCCGTTTCAGCCCAACAAAGAGGAGTCCTACACTTCCTCCCGTACAAAGCCTCATAAGGTGCAATTTGAATACTTGCTTGATAACTATTGTTATAAGCAAACTCCACCAAAGGCAAATGTTTCTCCCAAGAGCCTTGGAACTCAATCACACAGCACCTCAACATATCCTCCAAAATCTGGATAACACGCTCGGACTGACCATCCGACTGAGGATAATAAGATGTACGGAAATTCAACCTTGTACCCAAAGCCTGATGCAAACACTACCAGAAACGCGATGTAAACCTCGGATCCCTATCTGACACAATCGACTTAGGCACACCATGCAGCCGCACAATCTCAGCAATGTACAGCTCCGCAAGCTTATCCAAAGAATACGTAGTATGCACATGCAAGAAATGCGCACACTTCGTCAGGCGATCCACAATCACCCACACCGAATTCTTCTTCGATGGCGACAAGGGCAAACCAGAGACAAAATCCATGGTAATCCTTTCCCACTTCCATTCAGGGATTCTCAACGGTTGCAACAACCCTGAAGGAACCTGATGCTCAACCTTAACTCGTTGACACACAATACACTTGCTCACAAACTCTGCAACATCTTTCTTTAAACCTACCCAATAGTACTCATCACGAAGATCACGATACATCTTAGTACTACCAGGGTGCATAGCAAAAGGACTACTATGACCTTCAGTCAGAATAGCAAGCCTCAACTCAGCATCATTGGGCACTACTTTCCGACTCCCAAAACACAACACACCATCATCATTAAAGCAAAAATCTGAAGGCCTACCCTCCGCAATATCCTGAACATGTGGTACCAAGGAATCATCCAGCAACTGCTTTTCCTTAATGAGCTGAACCAAAGATGGTTTCACCAGCAACTCAGCCACAAGACCTCCATTGCGCGAAATACTCAAACTGGCAAACATAGCCCTCAACTCAACAGCTACCTTTCTACTCAAGGCATCCGCTACAACATTAGCTTTTCCAGGGTGATACTCAATCGTCAAATCATAATCCTTGAGCAACTCCACCCAACGTCGCTGCCTAAGATTCAACTCCTTCTGAGACATCAGATACTTCAAACTCTTGTGATCCGTGTACACAGTACACTTCTCACCATACAGGTAATGTCTCCAGATTTTCAACGCAAAAACCACCGCAGCCAACTCAATGTCATGCGTAGGATAATTGCGCTCATGCACCTTCAATTGTCGCGATGCATAAGCCACCACCTTACCCTCTTGCATCAACACACATCCCAAACCAACATAGGACGCATCACTATAAACCACAAACTCTTTCCCTGATTCAGGTTGAACCAAGATAGGAGCTTGCGTCAAAGCTGCCTTAAGCTTCTCAAAAGCCTGCTGTCTCGCTTCCGTCCATTCATACTTAACATATTTCTGCAACAACTTCGTCAGTGGTGCAGCAATCTTAGAAAACCCATCCACAAACCTTCGGTAGTATCCCGCCAAACCAAGGAAACTACGAACCTCATGAACAGACTTAGGAACCTTCCAATTCATCACCGCCTCAATCTTCTGAGGATCAACACGAATCCCCTCAGCAGATACCACATGCCCAAGAAACACCACCTCACTTAACCAGAACTCACACTTGCTCAGCTTGGCATAAAGCTGATTCTCCAACAAAGCTTGCAAAACAATCCTCAAATGCTCTTCATGCTCCTCCTCAGTACGCGAGTACACGAGGATATCATCGATGAACACCACAACAAACTTGTCCAGGTATTCATGAAACACACGATTCATCATGTCCATGAAAGCTGCAGGAGCATTTGTCAAACCAAACAGCATCACAAGGAACTCATAATGCCCATACCTTGTCCTGAAAGCTGTCTTAGGCACATCCACATCCTTCACCTTCAACTGGTAATACCCTGACCTCAAGTCAATCTTAGAGAACACAGCTGCTCCCCGAAATTGATCAAAGAGATCATCAATTCTCGGCAAAGGATACCGATTCTTGATAGTCAACTTGTTCAGCTGACGATAATCAATGCACATTCTCATAGTGCCATCCTTCTTCTTCACAAACAAGACCGGTGCACCCCAAGGCGACACACTCGGCCGAATGAACCCACGATCAAGCAATTCTTGCAATTACGTCTTCAGCTCCTTCAACTCTTTAGGTGCCATTCTATAAGGGGTAATGGACACAGGAGTTGTATTCTCATACAGCTCAATCCCAAACTCCACCTCGCGATTAGGAGGTAACCCAGGCAACTCCTCAGGAAACACACCAGGGAACTCTCGCACAATCCTGATATCTTGCACACGCAACTCCTTAGAGCTAGGATTCATCACAAAAGCTAGATAAGCTTCACAACCTTGCCTCAGCATCCAGCTCGCCTCCAATGTAGATACCACATTGGCAAGAAACTTCACATTCTCACCAACCACAACTACCTCATAATCATCCGCAAGCTTCAACGAAACTCGCTTATTCTCACAATCCACTACAGCACGATGCTCAGCAAGCCAATCCATACCAAGGATTACATCAAAACCATAGAAAGGCAACTCCATAAGGTCAACATGAAAAACATGGTCTTGAACAGCCAAAGGACATCTTCTATAAAGCTTTCGAGTCACAACAGTCTCACCAAAAGAACTAGTGACACGCACACCAACATCCAAAGACTCAACAGGCAAACCAAGCAATTCAGCATGCTAACGCAAAATGTACGAGTGCGTAGATCCAGAATCAATCAAGGAAAGTAATGACAAGGATTGCAAAGTGAAAGTACCTGCGATCACATCCGTGTCATTCCTTCCCTCCCGCTGAGCATACACCCTGGCTTGGCCGCCACCCTCAGGCTGAATAGCCACAGCATGAGCCACACCCTTACCACCTTCCTCTCTCCGCTGAAAGTTACCACGGCCGCGCCCACGACCTCTCTGTGGTGCAGCAACAACAGGAGCACGCACTTGGCCACCAGCCAACATAGGACACTCTCGCCTCATGTGATCCGTAGATCCACAGTTCCAGCAAGCATTACCAGCTGCCACAACAGGAGCTTGCACTTCCCTTACAGCTCGAGGACAATCACGCTTCATATGACCACGTGAACCACATGTCCAACATGCACTCGGATCAACTCTAGCATTGCCTCCACGAACAGGCGCACCACCACCTCGCTTAGCTGAGGACTGATACTTTTGATCACGTCCCCTCTTGTTCCGTCCACCGTCGGAACTATATTCAGCAGCTCACTTACCAGCACTTGACCCAGCACTCTTAGCAGATAAACGCAAGTTCATCTCAATATCCTTTGCTCGACCCACCAGCACATCAAAATCATCATACTCGGTAGCCAGCACATACATCTTTACATCCGTTACCAACCCATAACGGAACCTTTCACACCTTTCCCGCTCGTCCGAAACAAGCTCAGGTGCGTATTGACTGAGTCAAACAAACTGGACCTCGTACTCAGCTACAGACATGCTCCCCTGGGTAAGAGACATGAACTCCCTCTTCTTTTCATCTAGGTACCTCACACCTAGATACCTTCTCTTGAACGCATTCTGAAAGAATGTCCAAGTTACGTCAGCTTCTGCCATCCCAGAGATTATGGTCGTCCACCACGTATATGCATCATCCTGTAGCAAGGATACTACACAGCCCAACTTTTGCACATCAGTGCAACTCATCTGACCCAAGATTCTCTTGGTACCCTCTAACCAAGATTCTGAACCTTCAGCAGACAACCCTCTGAACTCAGTCCCTCCCAAACTGCGCAAACGTTCCAGGGGTAGTCTAACTCCAGCATCTCCCTGATGCCCAGCTCCTTGAGCTCCGGCTACTGCGGCTTGAAAAGCTCCAGCAATAGCTTGTATCAACACTGTCATGTCAGGAACAGCTTGCCCCTGACCAGCCTCAGGTCAAGCGACCCCAGCACCAGCTGCAGCTCCAGCTCCTTCACCCTCAGCACCACCACCACCAGGTGGAGGAGGTAAAACCGCACTTTCAACATTCTCTTCATTCTCATTCTCATTCTGAGTCGTAGCTCGCACATTACTCCTTAACTCTCTACGAGGTGCCATACTCTAACAATGCAATCACAATGCAAATAAACAAAGTCAGGCCCAGCAAGGTAAGCAATCCAAGTACTCAAGCTCATTTTCACTTAAAAACAACATCATTACATTAGCTTTGATTTGGCAATGGGTACCCACAACACGCTTCACCACAGCATACATCTCAATTGCATCACATTTACAATTCACTCAACATGCTTTCACTCGACAAGCATACAAAGCATACATGCTTAAATAATTCACATAAACCATTCCCAATTACTCTAGAACTCAGCTCTGATACCACCAAATGTAACCCCCTTAACCCGGCCTAGACGGTTGACCCGAATTAAGAAGATTACACGGGAAAAACCAAAGTCAACCCGAAAGTCAACCTTGATTAACGACCCTTTTTTTTCTTTTTAAAACTTATCTAGATGCACATTAACCCTAAACATGTTCACAAGAACATCATACTCAGAGATCATAACAATCAAAGATCATTCAGGGACTCAATTGCTCAAATTACAACTTTAGGGACCAAATTGTAAATTCTATAAATTATAAGGTCTTAACCCAATTTAAAGTTACCAACTTGAAATTAATCATCTTTCATGCTTCTCTGTCTAATTTCAGCTCAAAAGGACATCTCAAACTCATTCAATTGCATAAACATGTTTCGGGACCAAAATGCAAACATTTCAGAACATATAACCAACAATTTCAGTGCCCAACGGTCGAGTGTTTCGGAACAGGGAAGACCCGTTCCGAAACGCGAGACCATTCCGAAACTGGTACCGAAACAAGGCCTGGCAGTGGCCAAACCGTTCAGGAACAGTGCCTTCCGTTTCGGAACGCCCAGGCCATTTCAGGCCCCCGTTCCGATACGGTAGCACCTGTTCCGAAACAGGTTGCCTAGATTGCAGAAAAATTGCTGGTTTATCATACAATTGACCCATCAAACATGCTCCAAAAGCAACCAAACTTTACCAGCAAGTCATTCAACATGCAAGGAACATAATTGCATAAACCAAACATCAACATGGCATCAATCATGAAAATCCCCAATTCTATAGGCATGCTTCCTACTTAGAAACCATTCAAGCATCAATATGCTAAAAACCACATCACAAAGGCCAATTACAAATACCAACAATATTAACAACATTAAACCAACTTAGGGAGTCCAAAACATCTCCCAAAACAACTACATAGGTCCCTCATTGCCAAATGCCAAAAGCTAATAGTGTTTAAGAAACCTTCACCATACATGAGCTTTGTTCACCACTTGGATTCTTGTCCCCCTTGCTGCCCTCAATGCACTTTAATGCTCTGCATTATTGGTTTAAGAAAAGAGAGAGCGTAAGCAAAAGCTTAGTGAGGAATGCTCATTAAAACCACACAATAATGCACTTATAAAACACATGTATAAACCTTAGTTCAACATCATTTGCACATGCACATAAGCATTAAATCAAGCATCTCATGCTTCAAGTTCATAACATGTCATATTGGCCACAAGTGATACATTCAACATAAGACTCACACATGGACTTTTAAACACCATTGTGATCTTATAATTTCCAAGGACCACACATGGACTTCTAAACACCATTGTGTCCTTAACCCATGGACTTTTAAACACCATGGCAAGGACCACACAAGGACTTTTAAACACCTTTGTGTCCTTAACAAGAATCTCCCAAGGACTTTTAAACACCTTGGAGTTCTTAAATAAACAAGGCATACACAAGGAATTTTAACCACCTTTGTATCCTTAACCAAGGACCAACCATGGACTTTTAAACACCATGTTGTCCTTAAATACACAAGATTCACCCAAGGAATTTTAACCACCTTGGTGATCTTAACCAAGAACCAACCATGGACTTTTAACCACCATGTTGTTCTTAAATAAACAAGGCTCACACAAGGAATTTTAACCACCTTTGTGACCTTAACCATCACTTGCCAATACGCATCATTAACAACAATATTCCACTGTTTTATAGCATTTAACCAAGCCATTAACATCATGCATCTTTAAGCATCAAACCACATTTAAACAATGTTCAAAAACAATGATCTCTTACCTTGAGCATCCTTCAACACATGGCTTATAATCTCAGCAAATAAACATGCCAAATATGCTTTCAAAACAGAATTTAAAACATGCAAGCAACCACATTGCATACAACCAATCCATGGTTCATCATCAAGAGAGTTTTTCCGAAAACTTACTCTTGAGCTTAGCTAAGTTGCTTAGACTTAAACTAAGCTCCCAAACCTCCAAAACATTGGTTTCAAGGCTGAAAACCAAAATCCACTCATCGATTCCGTTTCGCCACTTGCCGAAACACCAATCGAGCTTCCGGATCACCACCACTTGGATCCAAAGATGACTCCCCCGTTTTAAACACATCAAAGCAGAGGATTAATGCATCATCATGCATTAATATCTTCAATGAAAGCACCTAAACTCGCTGCTCTCATCCACACTCCATTTTCGGCTACCAAACACAACCGAAAATGCATCCAAACAACTCCACAACACTACCGAGCCATGATCCATCAAATCTAATCATCCTTAGACATCAATTAACATCCAAAAAGGATCTAACCACATCCTTATACCTCCAGCTATAACAGATAAACAAGATCACACCAAAAACCATCAAAAACCCAAGCAAAACTTAGGAAATTCAACCTATCCGGGATTGCTTTAGTTAAACCTCAATTACTCATCAATTTAACATCAAAAAGACACCTCAAATCACTACTCAAACAGATCATACGAATTTTTAACCAAAATCAATCAAATCTTGCATTTAAAAGCCCAGATCAAGATCACATCTATAAAACCTTTTATAAAACACAATTTAAGGATTGAGAACTTAGGAATTTCAGTAAAGAACTGAGAGTTTAGGGGAGAAGGACGTTCTTACCTCCAAACTTGAGTTTTATCCCTTTTTGGAACCGAAATCTTGAAAATCCAATTAGCAAATGGTGAGGTTTTGTTGAAGAGATGATTAGGGATCAAAAGAGGATTAAAATCTCATGTTTGGATATCAAAATCAGAAGGAAATGCTCTGGAGAAAAGTGTTTGGTTTGAGAGAAAAGATGAGAGAAAATGGAAATGAAATTTTAGGAAGTTAGTTGGAAAATGCCAAAATATCTTCCCTCCTTTTTAGTTTTATTTAAAAACCTTTAATTAATCATTTAATATCTTAGAAAAATCTGGAGAAACTCCCATTGGGTAAATAGCTCCTTAAAGATTCAAAGTTTCAATCCTTTTTAAAACAGTCACACGGGGTCTGCCGTTCACGGGGGAAGGGGCATGTTGTGTATGGCGTCGGACGCGAGAGGAGACGCTTGACCATATCATGGTACAATGCCCAGCGGCTTGGGCAGTTTGGACAGGTTTTTTCCGATGGTGGGGTGTGGATATGGTGCAGCCGTGGGGTGTAAATACTTTGCTGGAAATGTGCTTTGGTTCTTTGTTTATGGGACAATTGCGAGATTGGTTGATGGCAGGGTGTGCAGCGAAATTTTGGTCACTATGGTCAGCGCGGAACAATGGTTTGTTCAATAAAATTCGGGCGACATCGGGGGAAATTGTTTTTCTCATCAAGCTGAGGTTGATGTATTGGGTGCGGATGGTAAATAATGATTGTGTGATTTTGGAATCGGCATGGTGGGATTCTCCATGGAAGTGAGCAACTAGTGTACCGAGTAATTTACCACGGGCGAATATACAATGGGAGAGGCCATCGGTGGGGGTGTTTAAATTCATGGGCCGGCGAGAGGAAAACCGGGTAAAGCATGATGTGGGGGCGTGCTAAGAGATGAATTTGGCCGTATTTTTGCATTATTTTCAGGTCCGATAGGGGTTGCGGATTCGAATGAAGCTGAGCTGCAAGCTATTTGTCATGCTTTGGAGATGGTGGTCGGCTCAGGGTGGGAACAACGTCCATTGGTAGTGGAATCCGATTCAACTACGGCGGTGGCATGGGTCATGTATTTGGAGAAGAGACCGTGGAAATTTTGGCGCTGGTTTCGGCGAATTGATGAAGCGTGTGAGGCGCTAAACGATGTATGCTTTCAACATGTTTACAGAGAGGCGAATAGGCTTGCGGATGTTTTGGCAAAAAGTGGTGTCGATAGGCCGAGTTGGTTTAAACAATGCTCCTAGCTTTCTTAATATTTTTGTCGTTGGTGTTTTGTTCTTTGTACACGCTCATGAGTACTCTTTTCCTCTGTAGGATTTAGAGAGGTTTTTAACGAGGCTTGTGAGCGTGATGGTCATGTATGTTCACTTCTTAATAATACATGCATGTTGCCGATTGAAAAAAAAAGTCTGTTTCAAAAGAAGACATGCATCATATGTTCAAAAACATTGGGAAACATACAACCATATAGGCTTTGTTTGCTTAGAAATTCATCATGAAGATTAACATATTTGACTTGGATACACTATAATGCGATACTAAAAAAAATTAAACCAATTCATCTAAAACAACGAGCGAAACTTGAACCAAATCCGAATTTACTTGTGCCCACAATTGATCTACTTAATAATAAGATGTTGCTTTTGAGAAACTGCCGCAACTATTACCCATTATTTGATCATTCTTGTTTATGCATAATATAACATTTTATTATCAACGCAAAGTGAGGCGTGTGACGTGTTTGTGTAAAAAAACTACCACATTTTTTGGCAATATTATCAAAAATGACTGTTACGTATAGGAAACTAACTAGTTTAGATATTAGGCAAGCTGTAAACAACCATTTCATTTTAATGTCCTAAGAAATTATATTCAATTTACAACGCACATCATATAAAATTGTGAATTAAATTGATTTCTTAAAACTCAGCGTTGATGTTTTTCTTGTATAATTGTGAATTTCTATTCAATTTACACCGCATAACAAGCATGAATTGTGGATTTTTTTGTCACGTGTAGAAAAACACTACACAAAACAATTAACGAAGGTAAAAATATATTATTTGGATTAAATATGATTGTAGAAAAGGTTTATTGGTAAAAATGTTTTTTATTAAAGATTTTTTCTTTAATTAAAAATATATTACATATTTGAAGGCGTTACATATTTGAAGGCATCATGTCTTAAATACTTTTACTGATTGAAGCAACATTGCGTCTTCAAGGAGACGGAGATGGTGAATGAGTTAGTACAAGGCAGTTGTTCCAAGTCTTAATACTTTTTTGTATGATTGTATTCCAATCCATGTTTATGAACTGTGGACGTTCTAATGTCCTTTGAACCAATGCGGAGTGGCACTCTTTTTCTAATACAAGGAGTTCACCGCAACACTTTTTTGTAACGCTCCCTGTTTTGAATATATTATCAAAGACTTCCCAAACACAAGGCATGCTCATTTTAGCTTCACAATTATTTTTCAAAAGAAACTGGTCATTCTCCTTTGTAGCAATCACCGCGCCACTAGTTACGAATAAAACCACCAAGAAAGAATAAACACTGAGTCTTGTCATTGTAGGTTAGAACTGTGTTGCTTCTGTATTATGGTTCGTAAGATTAATTTCGAACAAGATTTGTTATCAAGAAAACTATCATTAATAAGTAGAGTTAAAAGCTCATAAGAATGAGATGCGTTACTATAAAAGAAAACATTTTATATTTCACGTTAATCGTCTTTAATGGTAATTATTATACGGCAACGTAATAATTTAATGGCATGTATTTGTCCACGATTTAATATTCTACGATATTTATTGAAAAACATATTGAGGTCCTACAATGAAGCTTACATCATCTCTAGGCTTCACTACAAAAACTTGCTAAGAACGATAATGTAACCCCCTTAACCCGGCCCAGACGGTTGACCCGAATTAAGAAGGTCACACGGGGAAAACCAAAGTCAACCCGAAAGTCAACCTTGATTAACGACCCTTTTTTTTCTTTTTAATCTTGTCTAGATGCACGTTAACCTTAGATATGATCATACAAGCAGCATACTCAAGGATCATAAACATCAGAGATCAAACAGGGACCCAATTGAACAAATTACAACTTTAGGGACCAAATTGTAATTTCTGATAAATATGAGGGCTTAAACCAAATTAAAGTTATCGACTTGGAATTAATCAGGTTTCATGCTTCACTGTCAAATTTCAGCTCAAACGGACATCCCAAGCTCATACAATTGCACAAACAAGATTCAGGACTAAAATGCAAACAATTCAAAACATTTAACTGCCAATGTCAGCCCCCAGCGGTCACGCGTTCCGAAACAGGCAGAGCCCGTTTCGAAACGCGGGGCAGTTTCGCAATGCGTACCGAAACACGGGCTGGCAGTAGCCAAACCGTTTCGGAACGGTCTCTCCCGTTTCGAACGCCTAGGCTTGTTTAAGGCGCCCGTTCCGAAACGGCATGCACTGTTCCGAAACACCCTGCACAGATTGCCCCAAAATGCATACTTAAACATGCAATTAAACATCCAAACATGCTCCAATTTCCACCAAACTTTACCAACATACAATTCAACATATACGAGACATACTTGCATCAACAATTCAACAATATAACAACACATATGAAAAGCCCCAAATCTATAGGCATGCTTCCTACACAAGCAACCATTCAAGCATAAACTTCCAAATCAATCTCATAAAAGCCAAATACATGTTCCAACAACATCAACAACAACATAAAACCATCCTTGTCCGAACATATACGAACACATAAACATCAACCCAAAAGATTCTACCCCATTGCCTTTATTAACTATAGCTATTCACCGAGACAAACATCTCAAATGGAGTTCTCCTTGAATCCCTTGCTTCTCGCTGTCCAAACTTCAAGAATCTGCATTGATGGACAAAAAGGAGCGTAAGCACATAATGCTTAGTGAGGAATGCTCAAAACCAAAACACCATCAATGCAGCGGGTCAAAAATCACTTTTAAAACAAACCCGATTTGTTTACCAAGCAAAGTTTGAAAACTCCTTTTCAACAACATGCTTAAACCATGCATTACTCAAACATGAAAACCAACCCTTAGCTTAGCAAGCTAAGAAAACCTTTTCAAAGCATAAATTGCAAAATCATCCATTTAACCATTCATTGCATAAACACCATATGCAAAGTTAAAATTCAAACCTTGGAAAACACTTCCATTCACATCATACCTTTCCCATGCTTGAATGTCATACCAAGCAAGAAACCATTTAAAAACCATTTATCCAATCAATCCAACACATGCATTAAACAAAGGCAACATATGAACCACAACATCATCATCACATGCCTTTTAAAACAAGTCTTAACAAGACTCCAATGCATTAAAGAGATTTCATGCACACTTGCATCATTTACCAAATGATAAACAACACTTGTTCAACTTAACAAGTAAACATGCATTCACAAGCATTAACCACTTTTCATGCAACCATGCATCTTTTCAAGCATCTCATGCTTCTTTATAAACAAGAACATTATATTGGCTTCCAAGTGTTCAACACATCCACTTTTCAACTCAACACCCAATCGGATACGCGGATCACAAGCGTTGTCCCCCACGCTTCATACACACTACCAATCCAAGGTCTCCAAATGGACTTTTAAACACCATTTGACCTCACCATCCTAAGGTTCCCATGTATGGACTTTTAAACACCATACAACCTTAGCTTTCCCGAGGTTCCCATGTATGGACTTTCAAACACCATACAACCTCAACTTTTCCCGAGGTTCCCATGTATGGACTTTTAAACACCATACAACCTCAACTTTTCCCGAGGTTCCCATGTATGAACTTTTAAACACCATACAACCTCAACTTTTCCCAAGGTTCCCATGTATGGACTTTTAAACACCATACAACCTTGACATGCACAAGGTTCCCATGTATGGACTTTCAAACACCATACAACCTTTGCATCACCGATTGGTAGTTGTATAACATCACTAACGAGATCCGGGACACCCTATACAAGATCCACACATGGACTTTACTCCACCATCGTGATCTTAACAAGCACAAGGTTCCCATATATGGACTTTTAACCACCATATAACCTTTGCTTAACCAAGGTCCTCGAATGGGCATTCCACCTCCATTATGACCTTAACCATCTCGTTAGGATACTTGAAGGGAGTTTACCGGTTCACACTTAACCACTCCACCTCCAAGGCGACTTTATTCACGGTGCACCCAATCCTATGGCCGGCTAACTATATCCGATCAAAGAAACCAAGAACCACTTACATCACTTGCCAATATAACCACCTTACCACATTAGTCCAATGATTCACATGCATAACCATAATGCGAAAACCATCATTTACCATCATTAATTCACTGTTTTAAAGCATTACACAAAGCCACAAAACAACATGCAACACCATGCATCAAAACCACATTTTCAATGTATAAAACCAAGGATCTCTTACCTTGAGCATCCTTCACATATGGCTTCCAAACCCAGCATTAAATCATGCTAAAATATGCTTTAAAAACAGAATTTAAACCATGCAATCACATGCATTTCAATCATCAACCACAATTGCTTTAAAAGCCATTTCATAACACAAACCAAGAAAGAAATCCATTTACTTACTCTTGAGCTTAGCAAAGTTGTTTAGACTTATACTAAGCTCCCAAAACCTTCAAACCTTGGTTTAAAAGCTGAAAACCCAACTTCACTCACCGATACACAAAACAAGGCTAACCAACAAGCCTTCCAAGCATCCGAAACCTTCCGCAACACCTCCAAAGCTCACGGATCAATCTCCCCTGTTTCAAGCACACAAAAACAGAGCATTAATGCATCTTTATGCATTAGAAACACCAGCAACTCAACACAACTCGCTGCTCATCACAAATCCAACATTTCGGCTACCAAACACAACCGAAATCACCTCCAAACACTTCCAAAACTTAACACAGCCAAGATCCATCACTTCTAACCATTTTTAAACATCAATTAACATCCAAAATGATCACAAACACGTCCTTATACCTCCAGGTATAACAGATCACCAAAAGCACTCCAAAAACAACCAAAAACTCAAGCAAAACTTAGGAAATTCAACCTATTCGGGATTGCATTGATTAAACCTCAACTTCTAATCAATTTAGCATTCATTTAACATCAATTTGACACTTCAAAACACTGCCCAAACAGATCACACGAAAATCCCACCAAAATCAAGCAAATCTTGCATTTTAAGCTAAAATCAAGATTTCAATTGAAAAGCCTTTAACAAATCACAAATCAAGGATTGAGAACTTAGGAATTTCAGTAAAGAACTGATAGTTTAGAGGAGAAGGACGTTCTTACCTCCAAACTTGAATTTCTCCTTTTTAGAACCAAAAAGCTTGATGAAACAACTTGCAAATGGTGAGGTTTTGTTGTAGAGATGATTAGGAATCCAAAGAGAATTGAAAAGGAAGATTTGAGTGACAAAATCAGATGTAAATCTCTAGAGAGAAAGTGTTTGGGTTGAGAGAAAATGAGAGAAAATGAAAATTGGGAGAAAATGAAAAGTTAGTTGCAAATAGCCAAAATGACTTTCCCTCCTCTTTCTTTATGTTTTAAAATCAGAATAAAGCCTTAAAATATCTTAGAAAAATCTGGAGAAACTTCTTTTGGAATAATAGCTCCTTAAAGATTCAAAGTTTCAATCCTTTATAAAACAGTCACGCAACTTTCAAAAATTACATTTTGGTCACTAGCCAAAATGTCAACCTTCCGAACCTCATTTTTCAAAATTGATTTCACAGTTCACTTTTACATATTAAAAGATGATTTTAGAACATTTTTCCATATTTTTAATGCAACCCGAACTAGGCTTTCCTAATTTCACCTTTATATATTCGATCAGCACTTTGACCGAACCGGTCAACGCCCAAGACTTCTGAGCCCAAAACCGGGGCGTTACAACTCTCCCCCCTTAGGAAATTTCGTCCTCGAAATTTCAACTGGCGACAAGAGAACCACAACCTTCTCAAATCAACACACAAGGCAACACAAAAGCCTCAACCACCACTGAACACAAAAACTCCACCAAACTCAACACCACCACATACTGTTCACAAAAATCAAGAACACTCAAAGATAGCCACAACTTAACCTTTCACATATCCGGACTGTACACAGCCCCAACACCAACCTGAAGAACTTCAACTTTTACAGCACACATCACTGCAACACACAACTCCCAAAACTCGTTTACACAGTGACATTAACCAAACCAAATCAGCAACTATGCAAACTTCTCTGCTTCTAAAACTCTTGCAAATTCCCAAACCTCTTCCAAGAATTTTCCCAACAAGCAAAATTTCTTAAGCATCAACTGTTTACTCGGACTCCTCAACAAAAGCTGACATTCCTTCACATCTGCCGCTATCATTACCATAACGACTCACAAGGACTACTCACCCAGATTCCAAAATTTACATCACAACCCCAACTCGACTCCGCCAGCCGTCCCACACACCACCAGCTGACTTCAAAAGAAGTTCACATACTCACAACCAACCAACCACTCCTCACAAGAACCCACACAACCAACAATGGCCTTCGACCCTTCATTGCCACCACAAGCTTTGACCACAACCCCTGTCTTACCAGAACATCGCTTAAACAAAACACACACAACAACTCCTCAACTCCTCAAAGGTTGCTAAGAACCAACACTTACAAACACAACCTTTCCACAACAACTTAAATGCTAAGCTGCTTCAGCACTTGGAAACACAACCATTAAACTGCAACATCCTTTAGCACCAAGGAACTACCCCTTCCACTTAGCCATTCAAACCACTTGACCGATTCTAACTTCAACCGGTACTCCTCACCACCAAACCACTAAACCCTTTAAGCATCAAACACGATCCTTCTACCAACAGGCTATACCACTCTCACTATCTCCAGCACTAGCTTAATATTCTCCATTGCTTCTAACTCTCACCCAGCACCAAAACAACCTCTAAAAACCCATCATCCAACCTAACCCAACCACTACACTAACAGATTCGATTAGTTATTAGCGAGTGTGAACGTCGTATGCATGATCACCAACATGCCCTATCAATACCTGATGTACATGTATGCAAAACCTCTAATGTCATGCCACATGTATGCATGGACCAGCACATATATATAATATAGCATATAACAATGATTTTAACTGTGCATGAATGCCAGTTCACACCCTCCAATAACATCCTCAAAATCCGTCTAAGAACAACCTCCTAACTCACTTCTAACTTATCTAACTCCATCATTCCAACAACCATTAACCACAAGATACTCACTAAAGCCTTCTTCACACCAAAGATGATTCCAAACTACAACTATTACCCCAAACATGCTAGCAACAAGACTAAACTTACCACGCAAGGGAAAACCAACAGAAACCAAACCAGGGTAACTAGAGCAAAGACTACTTAACAAGGTTACCTGAAAACACAACACCACCCTGAAGCTTCATCAGACGAGCTCTCTTCCTCGCGGAACCATCATCCTCCTGCCGCACCGCTGCAGCACCAGCTAACACACTAGGGTCACCACCGACCTCTTGCGGTAAGGAACCTTGGCTGTTCCGAGCCAACATCAAACAATCACGTCTCATATGTCCAGCAGACCCACATTTCCAGCAATTCTCATTTCCCAAACTCTTCACAACCTTCTGCTCTTTCTGCCACCTCTAAACCTTGCCTCGACCGTGCCCACGACCTTTCAGAGACCCTTTGGCTATCACCAAAGCTGACTTCACCCCAAGAGGACAATCACGCTTCACATGCACTTTAGAACCACAGTTCCAGCAAGCACCCGCGCCCCAACAACCTTCAACATGGCGCCTTTCACAACGGTCACATACCGGTGGCTGAGCTTCCACTCCTTGCTCAAGCAACACTTGCTCTACAACAGCACTACCTTCACATTGCTTAACCCTTGGAAACTTCTCTCCAAGATACCTTCCATAAAAGGCAGATACAAAGAAATCCCAATCAATATCATGGATATGTGACGCCACCGCCACTGATGTCCACCAGGCACACGCATCCTCCAACATCAAAGAAACAACACTTCCCAGCTTACAAGCATAATCACAACCTTCCTGATCCAGAATCAGAATCACACTGGCCAACCAGGCCTCAAATGCCTCCGGTGAAGAACCATGATACTCCATCGCACCCAAATCCAGCAAACGCTGCTTCGACAAACCCACACATTCCACAACCAGCGCATCCACTGACTTTACCGTTACCACAGCCTGAGATGTTCCCAACACCTCCTGAACAACAGGTGATGAACTCTTCACCACAGAACCAGCTTCTTTCTCCTGCCTTACCACCTCAACTCCAGGCACAGAAGACTGAGATAAAACACCTCTACAAAAGGGTGAATTCCATGCCTTAACAACCTGCCCCAAGGCAGCAACCATCTCACCCAACTGCCATTCTTTCATCGACTTTGCCATACTACTAACAACAACAAACATTCACAACAAAACAAACAAACCAGTTAGACCAGCATTAAGCAAGGATTCAAACTCCAACTCCAAAATAACACAATAGCTATATTAATAAGGCAATGGGTATCCCGAATCCTCCCCTTTACATGACATAACAATCAACACAAACATGGATATCACAACATCAAGCATATCAAACAACATACTTTGATCATGCTTACACCAAACAACATCCACTTGCAACAACATATTAGCAACATATCATACTCATTACATGTTCATCATGCATACCACTAGCTCACAACCTTAGCACAAAACCACATAAGCTCAACCAAGATTCATAACCATACAACATGCTTGAAAACATCAGCAACTTGCTCAGAAACACGTGTTTCAACCAACTTTCAACCACACAACAAGGTAAACATCATACACACATCACAACAACTTACCGTTTCCCCAAACATTCGCAACATAGCTCTGATACCACCAAATGTAACCCCCTTAACCCGGCCCAGACGGTTGACCCGAATTAAGAAGGTCACACGGGGAAAACCAAAGTCAACCCGAAAGTGAACCTTGATTAACGACCCTTTTTTTTCTTTTTAATCTTGTCTAGATGCAAGTTAACCTTAGATATGATCATACAAGCAGCATACTCAAGGATCATAAACATCAGAGATCAAACAGGGACCCAATTGAACAAATTACAACTTTAGGGACCAAATTGTAATTTCTGATAAATATGAGGGCTTAAACCAAATTAAAGTTACCGACTTGGAATTAATCAGGTTTCATGCTTCACTGTCAAATTTCAGCTCAAACGGACATCCCAAGCTCATACAATTGCACAAACAAGATTCAGGACTAAAATGCAAACAATTCAAAACATTTAACTGCCAATGTCAGCCCCCAACGGTCACCCGTTTCGAAACAGGCAGAGCCCGTTTCGAAACGCGGGGCCGTTTCGCAATGCGTACCGAAACACGGGCTGGCAGTAGCCAAACCGTTTCGGAACGGTCTCTCCCGTTTCGAACGCCTGGGCTTGTTTAAGGCGCCCGTTCCGAAACGGCAGGCACTGTTCCGAAACACCCTGCACAGATTGCCCCAAAATGCATACTTAAACATGCAATTAAACATCCAAACATGCTCCAATTGCCACCAAACTTTACCAACATGCAATTCAACATATACGAGACATACTTGCATCAACAATTCAACAATATAACAACACATATGAAAAGCCCCAAATCTATAGGCATGCTTCCTACACAAGCAACCATTCAAGCATAAACTTCCAAATCAATCTCATAAAAGCCAAATACATGTTCCAACAACATCAACAACAACATAAAACCATCCTTGTCCGAACATATACGAACACATAAACATCAACCCAAAAGATTCTACCCCATTGCCTTTATTAACTATAACTATTCACCGAGACATACATCTCAAATGGAGTTCTCCTTGAATCCCTTGCTTCTCGCTGTCCAAACTTCAAGAATCTGCATTGATGGACAAAAAGAAGCGTAAGCACATAATGCTTAGTGAGGAATGCTCAAAACCAAAACACCATCAATGCAGCGGGTCAAAAATCACTTTTAAAACAAACCCGATTTGTTTACCAAGCAAAGTTTGAAAACTCCTTTTCAACAACATGCTTAAACCATGCATTACTCAAACATGAAAACCAACCCTTAGCTTAGCAAGCTAAGAAAACCTTTTCAAAGCATAAATTGCAAAATCATCCATTTAACCATTCCATGCATAAACACCATATGCAAAGTTAAAATTCAAACCTTGGAAAACACTTCCATTCACATCATATCTTTCCCATGCTTGAATGTCATACCAAGCAAGAAACCATTTAAAAACCATTTATCCAATCAATCCAACACATGCATTAAACAAAGGCAACATATGAACCACAACATCATCATCACATGCCTTTTAAAACAAGTCTTAACAAGACTCCAATGCATTAAAGAGATTTCATGCACACTTGCATCATTTACCAAATGATAAACAACACTTGTTCAACTTAACAAGTAAACATGCATTCACAAGGATTAACCACTTTTCATGCAACCATGCATCTTTTCAAGCATCTCATGCTTCTTTATAAACAAGAACATTATATTGGCTTCCAAGTGTTCAACACATCCACTTTTCAACTAAACACCCAATCGGATACGCGGATCACAAGCGTTGTCCCCCACGCTTCATACACACTACCAATCCAAGGTCTCCAAATGGACTTTTAAACACCATTTGACCTCACCATCCTAAGGTTCCCATGTATGGACTTTTAAACACCATACAACCTTAGCTTTCCCGAGGTTCCCATGTATGGACTTTCAAACACCATACAACCTCAACTTTTCCCGAGGTTCCCATGTATGGACTTTTAAACACCATACAACCTCAACTTTTCCCGAGGTTCCCATGTATGGACTTTTAAACACCATACAACCTCAACTTTTCCCAAGGTTCCCATGTATGGACTTTTAAACACCATACAACCTTGACATGCACAAGGTTCCCATGTATGGACTTTCAAACACCATACAACCTTTGCATCACCGATTGGTAGTTGTATAACATCACTAATGACATCCGGGACACCCTATACAAGATCCACACATGGATTTTACTCCACCATCGTGATCTTAACAAGCACAAGGTTCCAATATATGGACTTTTAACCACCATATAACCTTTGCTTAACCAAGGTCCTCGAATGGGCATTCCACCTCCATTATGACCTTAACCATCTCGTTAGGATACTTGAAGGGAGTTTACCGGTTCACATTTAACCACTCCACCTCCAAGGCGACTTTATTCACGGTGCACCCAATCCTATAGCCGGCTAACTATATCCGATCAAAGAAACCAAGAACCACTTACATCACTTGCCAATATAACCACCTTACCACATTAGTCCAATGATTCACATGCATAACCATAATGCAAAAACCATCATTTACCATCATTAATTCACTGTTTTAAAGCATTACACAAAGCCACAAAACAACATGCAACACCATGCATCAAAACCACATTTTCAATGTATAAAACCAAGGATTTCTTACCTTGAGCATCCTTCACATATGGCTTCCAAACCCAGCATTAAATCATGCTAAAATATGCTTTCAAAACAGAATTTAAACCATGCAATCACATGCATTTCAATCATCAACCACAATTGCTTTAAAAGCCATTTCATAACACAAACCAAGAAAGAAATCCATTTACTTACTCTTGAGCTTAGCAAAGTTGTTTAGACTTATACTAAGCTCCCAAAACCTTCAAACCTTGGTTTAAAAGCTGAAAACCCAACTTTACTCACCGATACACAAAACAAGGCTAACCAACAAGCCTTCCAAGCATCCGAAACCTTCCGCAACACCTCCAAAGCTCACGGATCAATCTCCCCTGTTTCAAGCACACAAAAATAGAGCATTAATGCATCTTTATGCATTAGAAACACCAGCAACTCAACACAACTCGCTGCTCATCACAAATCCAACATTTCGGCTACCAAACACAACCGAAATGACCTCCAAACACTTCCAAAACTTAACCCAGCCAAGATCCATCACTTCTAACCATTTTAAACATCAATTAACATCCAAAATGATCACAAACACGTCCTTATACCTCCAGGTATAACAGATCACCAAAAGCACTCCAAAAACAACCAAAAACTCAAGCAAAACTTAGGAAATTCAACCTATCCGGGATTGCATTGATTAAACCTCAACTTCTAATCAATTTAGCATTCATTTAACATCAATTTGACACTTCAAAACACTGCCCAAACAGATCACACAAAAATTCCACCAAAATCAAGCAAATCTTGCATTTTAAGCTAAAATCAAGATTTCAATTGAAAAGCCTTTAACAAATCACAAATCAAGGATTGAGAACTTAGGAATTTCAGTAAAGAACTGATAGTTTTGAGGAGAAGGACGTTCTTACCTCCAAACTTGAATTTCTCCTTTTTAGAACCAAAAAGCTTGATGAAACAACTTGCAAATGGTGAGGTTTTGTTGTAGAGATGATTAGGAATCCAAAGAGAATTGAAAAGGAAGATTTGAGTGACAAAATCAGATGGTAATCTCTGGAGAGAAAGTGTTTGGGTTGAGAGAAAATGAGAGAAAATGAAAATTGGGAGAAAATGAAAAGTTAGTTGCAAATAGCCAAAATGACTTTCCCTCCTCTTTCTTTATGTTTTAAAATCAGAATAAAGCCTTAAAATATCTTAGAAAAATCTGGAGAAACACCTTTTGGAATAATAGCTCCTTAAAGATTCAAAGTTTCAATCCTTTATAAAACAATCACGCAACTTTCAAAAATTACATTTTGGTCACTAGCCAAAATGTCAACCTTCCGAACCTCATTTTTCAAAATTGATTTCACAGTTCACTTTTACATATTAAAAGATGATTTTAGAACATTTTTCCATATTATTAATGCAACCCGAACTAGGCTTTCCTAATTTCACCTTTATATATTCGGTCAGCACTTTGACCGAACCGGTCAACGCCCAAGACTTCTGAGCCCAAAACCGGGGCGTTACAGATAAGGCCGACTGTATACAACAAACAACGAAATAAGGAAATACATTGGCGCAAAAGGTACATAGAGATAGCACGAATGATATATTAAAACAGAGCTTTGGTTATGTATTTTAATGTTTCAATCATAATTTCATAACAATCTAAGTAAAACAAACGGTAAACATGTAATGTTGTTAATTTCATGGAATTAGTAATATTGTGAAACATAAAGAATCATACTGAAGTCGGTTTCAAAAGAAGACATGCATCATATGTTCAAAAACTTTGGGAAACATACAATCATATAGGCTTTGTTTGCTTAGAAATTCATCCTGAAGATTAACATATTTGACTTGGATACATTATAATGCGATACTCAAAAAAATTAAACCAATTCGTCTAAAACAACGAGCGAAACTTGAACCAAATCCGAATTTACTTGTGCCCACAATTGATCTACTTAATAATAAGATGTTGCTTTTGAGAAACTGCCGCAACAGTTACCCATTATTTGACCATTCTTGTTTATGCATAATATAACATTTTATTATCAGCGCAAAGTGAGGCGTGTGACGAGTTTGTGTGAAAAAACTACCACATTTTTTGACAATATTATCGAAAATGACTGTTACGTATAGGAAACTAACTAGTTTAAATATTAGGCAAGCTGTAAACAACCATTTCATTTTAAGGTCCTATGAAATTATATTCAATTTACAACGCACATCATATAAAATTGTGAATTAAATTGATTTCTTAAAACTCAGCGTTAATGTTTTTCTTGTATAATTGTGAATTTCTATTCAATTTACACCGCATAACAAGCATGAATTGTGGATTTTTTGTCACGTATAGAAAAACACTACACAAAATAATTCACGAAGGTAAAAATATATTATTTGGATTAAATATGATTGTAGAAAAGGTTTATTGGTAAAAATGTTTTTTATTAAAGGTTTTTTCTTTAATTAAAAATATATTACATATTTGAAGGCGTTACATATTTGAAGGCATTATGTCTTAAATACTTTTACGGATTGAAGCAACACCGCGTCTTCAAGGAGACGGAGACGGTGAATGAGTCAGTACAAGGCAGTTGTTCCAAGTCTTAATACTTTTTTGTATGATTGTATTCCGATCCATGTTTATGAACTGTGGACGTTCTAATGTCCTTTGAACCAATGCGGAGTGGCACTCTTTTCCTAATACAAGGAGTTCACCGCAACACTTTTTTGTAACGCTCCATGTTTTGAATATATTATCAAAGACTTCCCAAACACAAGGCATGCTCATTTTAGCTTCACAATTATTTTTCAAAATAAACTGGTCATTCTCCTTTGTAGCAATCACCGCGCCACTAGTTACGAATAAAACCACCAAGAAAGAATAAACACTGAGTCTTGTCATGGTAGGTTAGAACTGTGTTGCTTCTGTATTATGGTTCGTAAGATTAATTTCGAACAAGATTTGTTATCAAGAAAACTATCATTAATAAGCAGAGTTAAAAGCTCATAAGAATGAGATGCGTTACTATAAAAGAAAACAATTTATATTTCACGTTAATCGTCTTTAAGGGTAATTATTATACGGCAACGTAATAATTTAATGGCATGTATTTGTCCACGATTTAATATTCTACGATATTTATTGAAAAACAGATTGAGGTCCTACAATGAAGCTTACATCATCTCTAGGCTTCACTACAAAAACTTGCTAAGAACGATAAGGCCGACTGTATACAATAAACAACGAAATAAGGAAATACATTGGCACAAAAGGTACATAGAGATAGAACGAATGATATATTGAAACAGAGCTTTGGTTATGTATTTTAATGTTTCAATCATAATTTCATAACAATCTACGTAAAACAAACGGTAAACATGTAATGTTGTTAATTTCATGGAATTAGTAATATTGTGAAACATAAAGAATCATACTGAAGTCGGTTTCAAAAGAAGACATGCATCATATGTTCAAAAACTTTGGGAAACATACAACCATATAGGCTTTGTTTGCTTAGAAATTCATCACGAAGATTAACATATTTGACTTGGATACATTATAATGCGATACTCAAAAAAATTAAACCAATTCGTCTAAAACAACGAGCGAAACTTGAACCAAATCCGAATTTACTTGTGCCCACAATTGATCTACTTAATAATAAGATGTTGCTTTTGAGAAACTGCCGCAACTATTACCCATTATTTGATCATTCTTGTTTATGCATAATATAACATTTTATTATCAGCGCAAAGTGAGGCGTGTGACGTGTTTGTGTAAAAAAACTACCACATTTTTTTGGCAATATTATCGAAAATGACTGTTACGTATAGGAAACTAACTAATTTAGATATTAGGCAAGCTGTAAACAACCATTTCATTTTAAGGTCCTAAGAAATTATATTCAATTTACAACGCACATCATATAAAATTATGAATTAAATTGATTTCTTAAAACTCAGCGTTGATGTTTTTCTTGTATAATTGTGAATTTCTATTCAATTTACACCGCATAACAAGCATGAATTGTGGATTTTTTTGTCACGTATAGAAAAACACTACACAAAATAATTCACGAAGGTAAAAATATATTATTTGGATTAAATATGATTGTAGAAAAGGTTTATTGGTAAAAATGTTTTTTATTAAAGGTTTTTTCATTAATTAAAAATATATTACATATTTGAAGGCTTTACATATTTGAAGGCATTATGTCTTAAATACTTTTACTGATTGAAGCAACACCGCGTCTTCAAGGAGACGGAGATGGTGAATGAGTCAGTACAAGGCAGTTGTTCCAAGTCTTAATACTTTTTTGTATGATTGTATTCCGATCCATGTTTATGAACGGTGGACGTTCTAATGTCCTTTGAACCAATGCGGAGTGGCACTCTTTTCCTAATACAAGGAGTTCACCGCAACACTTTTTTGTAACGCTCCATGTTTTGAATATATTATCAAAGAATCATACTAAAGTCGGTTTCAAAAGAAGACATGCATCATATGTTCAAAAACTTTGGGAAACATACAACCATATAGTCTTTGTTTGCTTAGAAATTCATCACGAAGATTAACATATTTGACTTGGATACATTATAATGCGATACTCAAAAAAATTAAACCAATTCTTCTAAAACAACGAGCGAAACTTAAACCAAATCCGATTTTACTTGTGCCCACAATTGATCTACTTAATAATAAGATGTTGCTTTTGAGAAACTGCCGCAACTATTACCCATTATTTGATCATTCTTGTTTATGCATAATATAACATTTTATTATCAGCGCAAAGTGAGGCGTGTGACGTGTTTGTGTAAAAAAACTACCACATTTTTTTGCAATATTATCGAAAATAACTGTTACGTATAGGAAACTAACTAGTTTAGATATTAGGCAAGCTGTAAACAACCATTTCATTTTAAGGTCCTAAGAAATTATATTCAATTTACAACGCACATCATATAAAACCGTGAATTAAATTGATTTCTTAAAACTCAGCGTTGATGTTTTTCTTGTATAATTGTGAATTTCTATTCAATTTACACCGCATAACAAGCATGAATTGTGGATTTTTTTGTCACGTACAGAAAAACACTACACAAAACAATTCACGAAGGTAAAAATATATTATTTGGATTAAATATGATTGTAGAAAAGGTTTATTGGTAAAAATATTTTTTATTAAAGGTTTTTTCTTTAATTAAAAATATATTACATATTTGAAGGGGTTACATATTTGAAGGCATTATGTCTTAAATACTTTTACTGATTGAAGCAACATTGTGTCTTTAAGGAGACGGAGATGGTGAATGAGTCAGTGCAAGGCAGTTGTTCCAAGTCTTAATACTTTTTTGTATGATTGTATTCTGATCCATGTTTATGAACTGTGGACGTTCTAATGTCCTTTGAACCAATGCGGAGTGGCACTCTTTTCCTAATACAAGGAGTTCACCGCAACACTTTTTTGTAACGCTCTCTGTTTTGAATATATTATCAAAGACTTCCCAAACACAAGGCATGCTCATTTTAGCTTCACAATTATTTTTCAAAATAAACTGGTCATTCTCCTTTGTAGCAATCACCGCGCCACTAGTTACGAATAAAACCACCATGAAAGAATAAACACTGAGTCTTGTCATTGTAGGTTAGAACTGTGTTGCTTCTGTATTACGGTTCGTAAGATTAATTTCGAACAAGATTTGTTGTCAAGAAAACTATCATTTATAAGCAGAGTTAAAAGCTCATAAGAATGAGATGCGTTACTATAAAAGAAAACATTTTATATTTCACGTTAATCGTCTTTAATGGTAATTATTATACGACAATGTAATAATTTAGTGGCATGTATTTGTCCACGATTTAATATTCTACGATATTTATTGAAAAACAGATTGAGGTCCTACAATGAAGCTTACATCATCTCTAGGCTTCACTACAAAAACTTGCTAAGAACGATAAGGCTGACTGTATGCAATAAACAACGAAATAAGGAAATACATTTGCGCAAAAGGTACATAGAGATAGCACGAATGATATATTAAAACAGAGCTTTGGTTATGTATTTTAATGTTTCAATCATAATTTCATAACAATCTACGTAAAACAAACGGTAAACATGTAATGTTGTTAATTTCATGGAATTAGTAATATTGTAAAACATAAAGAATCATACTGAAGTCGGTTTCAAAAGAAGACATGCATCATATGTTCAAAAACTTTGGGAAACATACAACCATATAGGCTTTGTTTGCTTAGAAATTCATCATGAAGATTAACATATTTGACTTGGATACATTATAATGCGATACTCAAAAAAATTAAACCAATTCGTCTAAAACAACGAGCGAAACTTGAACCAAATCCGAATTTACATGTGCCCACAATTGATCTACTTAATAATAAGATGTTGCTTTTGAGAAACTGCCGCAACTATTACCCATTATTTGATCATTCTTGTTTATGCATAATATAACATTTTATTATCAGCGCAATGTGAGGCGTGTGACGTGTTTGTGTAAAAAAACTACCACATTTTTTGGCAATATTATCGAAAATGATTGTTACGTATAGGAAACTAACTAGTTTAGATTTTAGGCAAGCTGTAAACAACCATTTCATTTTAAGGTCCTAAGAAATTATATTCAATTTACAACGCACATCATATAAAATTGTGAATTAAACTGATTTCTTAAAACTCAGCGTTGATGTTTTTCTTGTATAATTGTGAATTTCTATTCAATTTACACCGCATAACAAGCATGAATTGTGGATTTTTTTGTCACGTATAGAAAAACACGAACAATTCATGAACGTAAAAATATATTATTTGGATTAAATATGATTGTAGAAAAGGTTTATTGGTAAAAATGTTTTTTATTAAAGGTCTTTTCTTTAATTAAAAATATATTACATATTTGAAGGCGTTACATATTTGAAGGCATTATGTCTTAAATACTTTTACTGATTGAAGCAACACTACGTCTTCAAGGAGACGGAGATGGTGAATGAGTCAGTACAAGGCAGTTGTTCCAAGTTTTAATGCTTTTTTGTATGATTGTATTCCGATCCATGTTTATGAACTGTGGATGTTCTAATGTCCTTTGAACCAATGCGGAGTGGCACTCTTTTCCTAATACAAGGAGTTCACCGCAACACTTTTTTGTAATGCTCCCTGTTTTGAATATATTATCAAAGACTTCCCAAACACAAGGCATGCTCATTTTAGCTTCACAATTATTTTTCAAAATAAACTGGTCATTCTCCTTTGTAGCAATCACCGCACCACTAGTTACGAATAAAACCACCAAGAAAGAATAAACACTGAGTCTTGTCATTGTAGGTTAGAACTATGTTGCTTCTGTATTATGGTTCGTAAGATTAATTTCGAACAAGATTTGTTATCAAGAAAACTATTATTTATAAGCAGAGTTAAAAGCTCGTAAGAATGAGATGCGTTACTATAAAACAAAACATTTTATATTTCATGTTAATCGTCTTTAATGGTAATTATTATACGGCAACATAATAATTTAATGGCATGTATTTGTCCACGATTTAATATTCTACGATATTTATTGAAAAATAGATTGAGGTCCTACAATGAAGCTTACATCATCTCTAGGCTTCACTACAAAAACTTGCTAAGAACGATAAGGCCGACTATATACAATAAACAACGAAATAAGGAAATACATTGGCGCAAAAGGTACATAGAGATAGCACGAATGATATATTAAAACATAGCTTTGGTTATGTATTTTTGTAGAACTAATGTTTTGATATAATAATTGAAAAATGTTTTGGACTAATTTGGAAAGAATTTAAAACTTGTTTTTAAGTCCAAACAACTTGAATTTATGTTTGAGGTATTTTAAGAGGTTTTTGGCAAGAATTTTCATGTTTTTAATAGCCAAACTTGTGTTTTCAGAGTACAAGTATCGATACGGTAAACCCTCGTACCGATACTTTTTTGCCCCAGTTTGGCCACTGTCAAAACCCATATCGATACAGGCCCTTGCCGTTTCGATACGGAGTGGGGTTGTTTCGATACGCCAGGTAAGCGTACCGATCCCATTTCAACTACCCCAACGGCTATTTCCCAACGGCGATTTAAATGCGAACCCGTACCGATACGCCCTCAAGCGTATCGATACGCCCAGGCTAGCAAGAGCCCAACGGCAAATTCCTATGAAGACCGTACCGATACTGTTCCACGCGTATCGATACGGATAGCTGTAGAACAACATTTATGAAGGGAAATAAAGTCCTCAACGGCTCCAATTCATCCCCAACGGCTAGTAACGGCCACAAACTCAATTGGGAGTATAAAAGGGACCTCCAAGCATCAAGAGAAGGCTAATGCTCATATTGTAAAACAACAAATGATCAAATATTGTCTTAGTGCTTAAATTGTCAATTCTTGTATAGACAAACACTAGAGAGCCAAAATTGTCAAATTTGCTCAAGTGTTTTAGGTTTTGGGTGAGTGCTTAGTTGTGTAAACAAACACCTATTAGAGGGTTTTAAGCTTACTTTATTTATCTCTTTGTAAAGAGGGTTTTGATCAAGGCTTTGGGTAGAAGCTTGATCGTATGTAAAGGTTTCCTCCTAAACCTAGAAAAGGGGACGAATCAATAGTGGATTGATTGAGAAATCCTTAGTGGGGAGCTAAGGTAGTGGATGTAGACCTTGGTTAGAAGGTTGAACCACTATAATTCATTGTGTCAATTTTCATTTTAGCTTCCTAAACCCTTCCATCCAAAAATCCAACTATCCACCACTTGGTGAGCTAAATTGGTTGATCGAATCGAGCCCCTAAAATCTCAACAATTGGTATCAGAGCTTGGCTCAATCGAAGAGGATTAACATCCTATTGAGAAGATCAGGCAAGCTCGATCACTATTTCATCAACCGGCTCAAATGGCACAATCAATCGACAAACCGCCTTTCTTTGACGGAACTCACTATGCCCATTGGAAGACAAAGATGAAGTTCTTCATCAAATCAAAAGATTACAAGATATGGGATGTAGTTGAAGATGGTTCGTTCGTGCCTCAAAGAAGTAAAGCGGAGTGGAGTGCCGACGATCGCAAGAAGATGGAGCTTAATTGCAAAGCCTTGCACATTCTATTTTGTACATTTGGTCCATCCATCTATGAGAAGATGTCTTCTTGTGATTGTGCCAAGGAGGTATGGGACAAGCTTGAAGTCACATACGAGGGGACAAATGAAGTCAATGAGACCAAGATTGGGCTCCTAACCTTAGAGTATGACAACTTCAAAATGGATCCGGAAGAAAACATCGAGAAGATGTTTGATAGGTTCTCCACCATCACCAATGGTCTCAAAGGCTATGGAGAAGCCATCCCAGAGGAGAAGCTTGTTCGAAAGCTCATCTACTCACTTCCCGAGTCTTGGGACTCAAAGAGGACCGCCATCATCGAAGCAAAGAATTTGAAGACTTTGAAGCTTGATGAACTCATGGGGTCTCTCCTTACTCATCAAATCATGAAGAAAAATAAAGAGGATGAGAAGAAGAGGGAAGAAATTAGAGCTATGGGAGAGAAGAAAATCAAAAGGCTTGGCAACAATGCAAGTGCCATGGCTCTCAAATCCTCCACTTGTCATCATGTCTACTCAAGTGAAGAGGAGGATGAAGATGAAGAGATAGTTCATCTCTTCAAGTGTGCCCCGTTCATGAAGAAAGCATTTAGAGAGCTTGAACGAGAACCTAAGAGAAAGGAGAGGGCAAGCACTTCAAGCCATAAGAAGAAGGCACATGTGGCTACTTGGAGTGATGAGGACTCCACCGACGATGAACAAGCCAACCTTTGCCTTATGGCCATCGAAGAAGATTCAAGGGTAACTTCTAATTCATCTACTTCATGTTATTATTCCTTTGATGAATTACAAGATGCCTATGATGATTTGGTTTTAGATTTTAAAAGCCACATTTTGAAAAACAATAAATTGATTTCAAAGTTAAAAATTCAAAATGATTTGCTTTCTAAAACCAAATTTGAACTTGAAGCAAAACTTGAAAAGTTTGAATTAAAATGTTTTGATTTACAAAAATTGCTTCAAAATGTTAAAGAAGAAAAATATTTTATTTCCAAAGAGCTTGAAAAGAAAAACAATTTTGGAAAATCAAATTTTTATGTTAGACAATCTAGTGCCCCTAGATTTATAAAAGTTAAATGTTTTAGAAGTGTTTGGGTCCCAAAAGGACTAACCACTTCAATTAAAAAGGATGACATTGAAAAATGGATTCCTAAGGGGACTAAAATTTATGCAACTAATGTTCATGGATCCAAAGCAATTTGGATACCAAAAATTACTTGATTGTCTATTGCTAGGTGTGATGGAGATGTTCAACAAGTCAAACATTGATGGGGAGCTCCATGCACACAAGGAAGAACACTTGAAGAAGGAAGGCTTCACATCCTACCTTGAGTTCAAGTGTTGGAAAAATGTAGTTGTTTTAGCATTTATTTGTTTTATTTTTTAGTTTATTAAACTAGATGATCATAAATGTTGGACTAATATTTTTAATGATGCTTTGAGTAAGGGGGAGCCATTTTAAAACCAAATTCTTATTTTTGTCAAAGTTTTTACCTCTATTGTATTTTGAACTTAATGTTTTAAATTCTTTTTGATATAACAAAAGGGGGGAGAAATGGTTGAAAAATTGAATATTCAAAATTGAATTTTCAAATGAATAAGGGGGAGCTTTATTTAATTTCATATCTTTAATCTCTTATTCACATTTTTAAAGTTAAAGGGGGAGAAACCCAGAAAAATTTTCAAGTGAGTTTTATTATATAAAAAAGGGGGAGATTGTAGAACTAATGTTTTGATATAATAATTGAAAAATGTTTTGGACTAATTTGGAAAGAATTTAAAACTTGTTTTTAAGTCCAAACAACTTGAATTTATGTTTGAGGTATTTTAAGAGGTTTTTTTGCAAGAATTTTCATGTTTTTTAATAGCCAAACTTGTGTTTTCAGAGTACCAGTATCGATACGGTAAACCCCCGTACCGATACCTTTTTGCCCCAGTTTGGCCACTGTCAAAACCCGTATTGATACAGGCCCTTGCCGTTTCGATACAAAGTGGGGTTGTTTCGATACGCCAGGTAAGCGTACCGATCCCATTTTAACTACCCCAACGGCTATTTCCCAACGGCCATTTAAATGTGAACCCGTACCGATACGCCCTCAAGCGTATCGATACGCCCAGGCTGGCAAGAGCCCAACAGCTAGTTCCTATGAAGGCCGTACCGATACGGTTCCACGCGTATCGATACGGATAGCTGCAGAACAACATTTATGAAGGGAAATAAAGTCCTCAAAGGCTCCAATTCATCCCCAACGGCTAGTAACGGCCACAAACTCAATTGGGAGTATAAAAGGGACCTCCAAGCATCAAGAGAAGGCTAATGCTCATATTGTAAAACAACAAATGATCAAATATTGTCTTAGTGCTTAAATTGTCAATTCTTGTATAGACAAACACTAGTGAGCCAAAATTGTCAAATTTGCTCAAGTGTTTTAGGTTTTGGGTGAGTGCTTAATTGTGCAAACAAACACCTATTAGAGGGTTTTAAGTTTGCTTTATTTATCTCTTTGTAAAGAGGGTTTTGATCAAGGCTTTGGGTAGAAGCTTGATCGGATGTAAGGGTTTCCTCCTAATCCTAGAAAAGGGGACGAATCAATAGTGGATTGATTGAGAAATCCTTAGTGGGGAGCTAAGGTAGTGGATGTAGACCTTGGTTAGAAGGTTGAACCACTATAATTCATTGTGTCAATTTTCATTTTAGCTTCCTAAACCCTTTTATCCAAAAATCCAACTCTCCACCACTTGGTGAGCTCAATTGGTTGATCGAATCGAGCCCCTAAAATCTCAACAATTGGTATCAGAGCTTGGCTCAATCGAAGAGGATTAACATCCTATTGAGAAGATCCTGCAAGTTCGATCACTATTTCATCAACCGGCTCAAATGGCACAATCAATCGACAAACCGCCTTTCTTTGACGGAACTCACTATGCCCATTGGAAGACAAAGATGAAGTTCTTCATCAAATCAAAAGATTACAAGATATGGGATGTAGTTGAAGATGGTCCGTTCGTGCCTCTAAGAAGTAAAGCGGAGTGGAGTGCCGACGATCGCAAGAAGATGGAGCTAAATTGCAAAGCCTTGCACATTCTATTTTGTGCATTTGGTCCATCCATCTATGAGAAGATGTCTTCTTGTGAGAGTGTCAAGGAGGTATGTGACAAGCTTGAAGTCACATACGAGTGGACAAATGAAGTCAAGGAGACCAAGATTGGGCTCCTAACCTTAGAGTATGACAACTTCAAAATGGATCCGGAAGAAAACATCGAGAAGATGTTTGATAGGTTCTCCACCATCACCAATGGTCTCAAAGGCTATGGAGAAGTCATCCCGGAGGAGAAGCTTGTTCGAAAGCTCATCTACTCACTTCCCGAGTCTTGGGACTCAAAGAGGACCGCCATCATCGAAGCAATGAATTTGAAGACTTTGAAGCTTGATGAACTCATGGGGTCTCTCCTTACTCATCAAATCATGAAGAAAAATAAAGAGGATGAGAAGAAGAGGGAGGAAATTAGAGCTATGGGAGAGAAGAAAATCAAAGGATTTGGCATCAATGCAAGTGCCATGGCTCTCAAATCCTCCACTTGTCATCATGTCTACTCAAGTGAAGAGAAGGATGAAGATGAAGAGATAGTTCATCTCTTCAAGAAGTGTGCCCCGTTCATGAAGAAAGCCTTGAGAGAGCTTGAACGAGAACCTAAGAGAAAGGAGAGGGCAAGCACTTCAAGCCATAAGAAGAAGGCACATGTGGCTACTTGGAGTGATGAGGACTCCACCGACGATGAACAAGCCAACCTTTTCCTTATGGCCATCGAAGAAGATTCAAGTGTAACTTCTAATTCATCTACTTCACATTCTTATTCCTTTGATGATTTGGTTTTAGATTTTAAAAGCCACATTTTGAAAAACAATAAATTGATTTCAAAGTTAAAAATACAAAATGATTTGCTTTCTAAAACCAAACTTGAACTTGAAGCAAAACTTGAAAAGTTTGAATTAAAATGTTTTGATTTACAAAAATTGCTTCAAAATGTTCAAGAAGAAAAAGATTTGATTTCCAAAGAGCATGAAAAGAAAAACAATTTTGGAAAATCAAATTTTTATGTTAGACAATCTAGTGCCCCTAGATTTATAAAAGGTAAATGTTTTAGAAGTGTTTGGGTCCCAAAAGGACTAACCACTTCAATTAAAAAGGATGACATTGAAAAATGGATTCCTAAGGGGACTAAAATTTATGCAACTAATGTTCATGGATCCAAAGCAAATTGGATACCAAAAATTACTTGATTGTCTATTGCTAGGTGTGATGGAGATGTTCAACAAGTCAAACATTGAGGGGGAGCTCCATGCACACAAGGAAGAACACTTGAAGAAGGAAGGCTTCACGTCCTACATTGAGTTCAAGTGTTGGTAAAAATCTAGTTGTTTTAGCATTTATTAGTTTTATTTTTTTAGTTTAATAAACTAGATGATCATAAATGTTGGACTAACATTTTTAATGATGCTTTGAGTAAGGGGGAGCCATTTTAAAACCAAATTCTTATTTTTGTCAAAGTTTTTACCTCTATTGTTATTCTGAACTTAATGTTTTAAATTCTTTTTGATATAACAAAAAGGGGAGAAATGGTTGAAAAATTGAATTTTCAAAATTGAATTTTCAAATGAATAAGGGGGGCTTTATTTAATGTCATATCTTTAATCTCTTATTCACATTTTTAAAGTTAAAGGGGGAGACACCCAAACAATTTTTCAAGTGAGTTTTATTATATCAAAAAGGGGGAGATTGTAGAACTAATGTTTTGATATAATAATTGAAAAATGTTTTGGACTAATTTGGAAAGAATTTAAAACTTGCTTTTAAGTCCAAACAACTTGAATTTATGTTTGAGGTATTTTAAGAGTTTTTTGGCAAGAATTTTCATGTTTTTAATAGCCAAACTTGTGTTTTCAGAGTACCAGTATCGATACGGTAAACCCCCGTACCGATACCTTTTTGCCCCAGTTTGGCCACTGTCAAAACCCTTATCGATACAGGCCCTTGACATTTCGATACGGAGTGGGGTTGTTTCGATACGCCAGGTAAGCCTACCTATCCCATTTCAACTACCCCAACGGCTATTTCCCAACAGCCATTTAAATGTGAACCCGTACCGATACGCCCTCAAGCGTATCGATACGCCCAGGCTGGAAAGAGCCCAACGACTAGTTCCTATGAAGGCCATACCGATATTGTTCCACGCGTATCGATATGGATAGATGCAGAACAACTTTTATGAACGGAAATAAAGTCCTCAACGGCTCCAATTCATCCCCAACGGCTAGTAACGGCCACAAACTCAATTGGGAGTATAAAAGGGACCTCCAAGCATCAAGAGAAGGCTAATACTCATATTGTAAAACAACAAATGATCAAATATTATCTTAGTGCTTAAATTGTCAATTCTTGTATAGACAAACACTAGTGAGCCAAAATTATCAAATTTGCTCAAGTGTTTTAGGTTTTGGGTGAGTGCTTAATTGTGCAAACAAACACCTATTAGAGGGTTTTAAGTTTGCTTTATTTATCTCTCTGTAAAGAGGGTTTTGATCAAGGCTTTGGGTAGAAGCTTGATCGGTTATAAGGGTTTCCTCCTAATCCTAGAAAAGGGGACGAATCAATAGTGGATTGATTGAGAAATCCTTAGTGGGGAGCTAAGGTAGTGGATGTAGACCTTGGTTAGAAGGTTGAACCACTATAATTCATTGTGTCAATTTTCATTTTAGCTTCCTAAACCCTTCCATCCAAAAATCCAACTCTCCACCACTTGGTGAGCTAACTTGGTTGATCGAATCGAGCCCCTAAAATCTCAACAATTTTAATGTTTTATCATAATTTCATAACAATCTACGTAAAACAAACGTTAAACATGTAATGTTGTTAATTTCATGGAATTAGTAATATTGTGAAACATAAAGAATCATACTAAAGTCGGTTTCAAAAGAAGACATGCATCATATGTTCAAAAACTTTGGGAAACATACAACCATATAGGCTTTTTTTGCTTAGAAATTAATCATGAAGATTAATATATTTGACTTGGATACATTATAATGCGATACTCAAAAAAATTAAACCAATTCGCCTAAAACAACGAGCGAAACTTGAACCAAATCCGAATTTACTTGTGCCCACAATTGATCTACTTAATAATAAGATGTTGCTTTTGTGAAACTGCCACAACTATTACCCATTATTTGATCATTCTTGTTTATGCATAATATAACATTTTATTATCAGCGCAAAGTGAGGCGTGTGACGTGTCTGTGTAAAAAAACTACCACATCAATATTATCGAAAATGACTGTTACGTATAGGAAACTAACTAGTTTAGATATTAGGCTAGCTGTAAACAACCATTTCATTTTAAGGTCCTAAGAAATTATATTCAATTTACAACGCACATCATATAAAATTGTGAATTAAATTGATTTCTTAAAGCTCAACGTTGATGTTTTTCTTGTATAATTGTGAATTTCTATTCAATTTACACCGCATAACAAGCATGAATTGTGGATTTTTTTGTCACGTCTAGAAAAACACTACACAAAACAATTCACGAAGGTAAAAATATATTATTTGGATTAAATATGATTGTAGAAAAGGTTTATTGGTAAAAAAAATTTTATTAAATGTTTTTTCTTTAATTAAAAATATATTACATATTTGAAGGCGTTACATATTTGAAGGCATTATGTCTTAAATACTTTTACTGATTGAAGCAACACTGCGTCTTCAAGGAGACGGAGATGGTGAATGAGTCAGTACAAGGCGGTTGTTCCAAGTCTTAATACTTTTTTATGTGATTGTACTCCGATCCATGTTTATGAACTGTGGACGTTCTAATGTCCTTTGAACCAATGCGGAGTGGCACTCTTTTCCTAATACAAGGAGTTCACCGCAACACTTTTTTGTAACGCTCCCTGTTTTGAATATATTATCAAAGACTTCCCAAACACAAGACATGCTCATTTTAGCTTCACAATTATTTTTTAAAATAAACTGGTCATTCTCCTTTGTAGCAATCACCGCGCCACTAGTTACGAATAAAACCACCAAGAAAGAATAAACACTGAGTCTTGTCATTGTAGGTTAGAACTGTGTTGCTTCTGTATTATGGTTCGTAAGATTAATTTCGAACAAGATTTGTTATCAAGAAAACTATCATTTATAAGAAGAGTTAAAAGCTCATATGAATAAGATGTGTTACTATAAAAGAAAACATTTTATATTTCAAGTTAATCGTCTTTAATGGTAATTATTATACGGCAACGTAATAATTTAATGGCATGTATTTGTCCACGATTTAATATTCTACGATATTTATTGAAAAACAAATTGAGGTCCTACAATGAAGCTTACATCATATCTAGGCTTCACTACAAAAACTTGCTAAGAACGATAAGGCCGACTGTATACAATAAACAACGAAATAAGGAAATACATTGGCGCAAAAGGTACATAGAGATAGCACGAATGATATATTAAAACAGAGCTTTGGTTATGTATTTTAATGTTTCAATCATAATTTCATAACAATTTACGTAAAACAAACGGCAAACATGTAATGTTGTTAATTTCATGGAATTAGTTATATTATGAAACATGAAGAATCATACTAAAGTCGGTTTCAAAAGAAGACATGCATCATATGTTCAAAAACTTTAGGAAACATACAACCATATAGGCTTTGTTTGCTTAGAAATTAATCATGAAGATTAACATATTTGACTTGAATACATTATAATGCGATACTCAAAAAAATTAAACCAATTCGTCTAAAACAACGAGCGAAACTTGAACCAAATCCGAATTTACTTGTGCCCACAATTGATCTACTTAATAATAAGATGTTGCTTTTGAGAAACTGTCGCAACTATTACCCATTATTTGATCATTCTTGTTTATGCATAACATAACCTTTTATTATCAGTGCAAAGTGAGGCGTGTGACGTGTTTGTGTAAAAAAAACTACCACATTTTTTTGGCAATATTATCGAAAATGACTATTACATATAGGAAACTAACTAGTTTAGATATTAGGCAAGCTGCAAACAACCATTTCATTTTAAGGTCCTAAGAAATTATATTCAATTTACAATGCACATCATATAAAATTGTGAATTAAATTGATTTCTTTAAACTCAGGGTTGATGTTTTTCTTGTATAATTGTGAATTTCTATTCAATTTACACCGCATATCAAGCATGAATTGTGGATTTTTTTGTCACGTATAGAAAAACACTACACAAAACAATTCACGAAGGTAAAAATATATTATTTGGATTAAATATAATTGTAGAAAAGGTTTATTGGTAAAAATGTTTTTTATTAAATGTTTTTTCTTTAATTAAAAATCTATTACATATTTGAAGGCGTTACATATTTGAAGGCCTTATGTCTTAAATACTTTTACTGATTGAAGCAACACTGCGTCTTCAAGGAGACGGAGATGGTGAATGAGTTAGTACAAGACAGTTGTTCCAAGTCTTAATACTTTTTTGTATGATTGTATTCCGATCCATGTTTATGAACTGTGGACGTTCTAATGTCCTTTGAACCAATGCGGAGTGGCACTCTTTTCCTAATACAAGGAGTTCACCGCAACACTTTTTTGTAACGCTCCCTGTTTTGAATATATTATCAAAGACTTCCCAAACACAAGGCATGCTCATTTTAGCTTCACAATTATTTTTCAAAATAAATTGGTCATTCTCCTTTGTAGCAATCACCGCGCCACTAGTTACGTATAAAACCACCAAGAAAGAATAAACACTGAGTCTTGTCATTGTAGGTTAGAACTGTGTTGCTTCTGTATTACGGTTCGTAAGATTAATTTCGAACAAGATTTGTTATAAAAAAACTATCATTTATAAGCAGAGTTAAAAGCTCACAAGAATGAGATGCGTTACTATAAAAGAAAACATTTATTATTTCACGTTAATCGTCTTTAATGGTAATTATTATATGGCAACGTAATAATTTAATGGCATGTATTTGTGCACGATTTAATATTCTACGATATTTATTGAAAAACAAATTGAGGTCCTACAATGAAGCTTACATCATATCTAGGCTTCACTACAAAAACTTGCTAAGAACGATAAGGCCGACTGTATACAATAAACAACGAAATAAGGAAATACATTGGCGCAAAAGGTACATAGAGATAGCACGAATGATATATTAAAACAGAGCTTTGGTTATGTATTTTAATGTTTCAATCATAATTTCATAACAATCTACGTAAAACAAACGGCAAACATGTAATGTTGTTAATTTCATGGAATTAGTAATATTATGAAACATAAAGAATCATACTAAAGTCGGTTTCAAAAGAAGACTTGCATCATATGTTCAAAAACTTTAGGAAACATACAACCATATAGGCTTTGTTTGCTTAGAAATTAATCATGAAGATTAACATATTTGACTTGAATACATTATAATGCGATACTCAAAAAAATTAAACCAATTCGTCTAAAACAACGAGCGAAACTTGAACCAAATCCGAATTTACTTGTGCCCACAATTGATCTACTTAATAATAAGATGTTGCTTTTGAGAAACTGTCGCAACTATTACCCATTATTTGATCATTCTTGTTTATGCATAACATAACCTTTTATTATCAGCGCAAAGTGAGGCGTGTGACGTGTTTGTGTAAAAAAAACTACCACATTTTTTGGCAATATTATCGAAAATGACTGTTACATATAGGAAACTAACTAGTTTAGATATTAGGCAAGCTGCAAACAACCATTTCATTTTAAGGTCCTAAGAAATTATATTCAATTTACAATGCACATCATATAAAATTGTGAATTAAATTGATTTCTTTAAACTCAGCGTTGATGTTTTTCTTGTATAATTGTGAATTTCTATTCAATTTACACCGCATATCAAGCATGAATTGTGGATTTTTTTGTCACGTATAGAAAAACACTACACAAAACAATTCACGAAGGTAAAAATATATTATTTGGATTAAATATGATTGTAGAAAAATGGTGGGTACACATGAAAATTGAAACTTTAAATCAAACTTGGTTAAAATCCTCCTAAAATAACAGGATGAAGAAAACGACGGACGGGTCACTTTGGCGACGGCTAGCCAGGGAACAAGACGACAGTGATCACGGCAGCGGCGATCGAAATACAACTAACCCACAATCGACACAACAGGTTTGGACTATATATGTGGGAGGAATATCGGAGACCTTACACTGGAAGGGTTTATGGCAAGTTTTCGATTGCCATGGAGTGGTACGAGATGCGTTCATACCACGCAAGAGGGCTCGAGACGAGGCACGTTTTGGTTTTGTTCGAATGGCATCAAAGGAGGACGCAGAACGAGCGATTGAACGGCTACACGGTAAGTGGATTTATGGGGCCAAGTTGAGAGTGACGTTGGCATGGAAGGGGATAAATCATTTGAGGGATACATGGAAACGGAAGAAGTCTCAACAGCCGACGAACGACAACAATTCAGGCTCCAAATCAGAAAGATCAGCTGTACAAGGGGGTTGTGAAAGTGGATCAAATCGGCGAGTGATAGAAGGGGTATTAGATGAGGATAAGTGGGCAATTCTCCAATGGTGTGCGATCGGATGGAGTATTAAACCTTGGAATTTAAAAACTCTTGCGGATCGATTGGAAGTGGAAAAGAAGGAAGGATTTTCGATCATGAGGCTATCGGGGTCAATGATTCTATTAATGTGCACATCGGCGAAAATTCGCGAGGAAGTGTTAAAGATGGAGTGTATTAGAGAGTGCTTCTCTAAGGTGCTAGATTGGTCGCCATCAATTTCAACAGAATCTCGTCGAGTTTGGTTGTCCGTGGTGGGATTACCGATCCATTTATGGCACAAGAAAACATTTGTGAATATAGCAGGTCTATGGGGGTCATTAATATGCATGGACGATGATACGGAAACACCCTCATCTTTTGATTGTGGTCGCATTCTGGTGGAAACGACAACGATGGAACTCATTGAGGAGACCATCAAGGTGAAATTAGCAGCCGCGGAATACATGGTGAGGGTGTTTGAATCGGATGGACAAGGTCCCACGATCGAATGCGGCTGTTACGAGGATAACGCGTCACAATCGAAACAACAGAAGGAAGATAGCAGTTCAAGTCGTCCGTCGAAGGCTCGATTAGGAGGGGCGGAGGAATATACAGCAGTGGAAAACGAAGCAAATGTGATTGGGGGGGTTGATACATCAGTGCCTCAAGGTGAAATAAACGTGGAGCACACGCCGGCTATTACAACGGCAGAAATTGTGCCGGTGCAACAGCTGATTACTCCGATCAGCTCTGACAGCTTGGAGAGTGAGAGATTGGCTCATAATAGAACTCTAGTGGAGAGTCCCGAAATAGCTGGGGTGGTGAATTCGAAATCAAACTCTACAGAAATTACTACCTATGCAAACTCAGCAGCACAGGGATTGGGCAATACAGAAGTGATTCGAGTGGGGAACTCATATTGCAAAGTCCGACGGGTGGTAGGAGGTGAGATTACCGGAAACTCAAGCAATTCTCTGTCCGGCCGTGGTCGAGGGTCGGGGAAGAAGGCCACACAAGCAGAAGCAATTGAACAGGGGCATGCGAATTATGGTATGTGCGTGGGGCAACAGCAGGGTACAAACGAAGTGACCGAAACAGTGAAGTTGGGAGCGTTGATTGGCGTTAAATCAATCGGTAGGGAAGAAGACATCATTAGAGACATTTCGCGGGTTATCGCCGGGGAGTGCCGGGGTTTCTGACTCATGAAATTACTAACGTGGAATGTAAGGGGTTTGGGAGGGAGTGCGAAACGGTGTTATGTTCGCGAGGTCATTCGGAAAAATCATTGTGACATGGTGTTAATGTAACGCCCCGGTTTTGGGCTCAGAAGTTTTGGCGTTGACCGATTCGGTCAAAGTGCTGATCGAATATATAAGAGGGAATTTAGGAAAAACCTAGTTCGGGTTGCATTAAAAATATGGAAAAATATTCTAAAATCATCTTTTAATATGTAAAAGTGAACTGTGAAATCAATTTTGGAAAATGAGGTTCGGAAGGTTGACATTTTGACTAGTGACCAAAATGTAATTTTTGAAAGTTGTGGGACAGTTTTATAAAGGATTGAAACTTTGAATCTTTAAGGAGCTATTATTCCAAAAAGGATTTCTCCAGATTTTTCTAAGATATTTTAAGTCTAAAATCTGATTTTAAAGATTAAGAAAAGAGAGGGAAATCATTTTAACCAATTCTTAACTAATTTTTCTATTTTCTCTCAAATTCTCTTTTCTCTCATTTTCTCTCTACCCAAACAAGATTTCCTCAGATTTCTTTCTCTGATTTTGACTTCTTAATCTCTCATTTCAACTCTCATTTGATTTCTAATCATCTCATCATCAAAACCTCACAATTTACAAGTTGATTCATCAAGCATTTTGGCTCTAAAAGGGAGAAATTCAAGTTTGGAGGTAAGAACGTCCTTCTCCTCTAAACTATCAGTTCTTTACTGAAATTCCTAAGTTCTCAATCCTTGATTCATGTTTTATTAAAGGCTTTTCAATTGAGATCTTGATTTTTGGCTAAAATGCAAGATTTGGTGATTTTGGTGAAAATTTCGTGTGATCTGTTTAAGCAGGGTTTTGAGGTGTTAAAATGATGTTAAATGAATGCTAAAATGATTAGAAGTTGAGGTTTAATCAATGCAATCCCGGATAGGTTGAATTTCCTAAGTTTGGCTTGAGTTTTTGGTTGTTTTTGGAGTGTTTTTGGTGATCTGTTATACCTGGAGGTATAAGGACGTGGTTGTGATCTTTTTGCATGTTATGTGATGTATAAAAATGGTTAGAAGTGATGGATCTTGGCTGGGTTAAGTTTTGGAAGTGTTTGGAGATGATTTCGGTTGTGTTTGGTAGCCAAATTGTTAGATTTGTGGTGAGCAGCGAGTTGTGTTGTTGTTGCTGGTGTTTTAATGCATAAGGATGCATTAATGTTCTGTTTTTATGTGTTTGAAACAGGGGAGGTTGATCCTTGAGTTTTGGAGGTGTTTTCGGAAGGTTTCGGAAGCTTGGAAAGCTTGTTGGCTAGGCTTGTTTGGTAATCGGTGAGTGAAAATGGATTTTCAGCTTTTAAACCAAAGGTTGAAGGTTTTGGGAGCTTAGTTTAAGTCTAAACAACTTTGCTAAGCTCAAGTGTAAGTTTTCGGATTACTCTCTTAAAGTGGTGGCCATGTTTTGATGAAATGTGAAATGATGATTTTGCATGATTTGCTACTGTTTTGGAAAGCATGTTTTAGCATGTTAATTGCTGATGTTTTAGCATGATTTATGCTGATGTTTTAAGCCATGTGTTGAAGGTGTCTCTAGGTAAGAGTGCCTTGTTTTTATGCATTGTTAAATGATGATTTAATGCTTTGAAATGCATGAAGAAATGGCTTGGTTTAAATGCTTTAAAACAGTGGGTTACATGATGTATAAAGTGTGTATTGGCAAGTGATGGTTTGTAAAAGTGAAGGTCACTAAGGTGGTTAAAAGTCCTTGAGTGAGCCTTGTTACCTAAGATCATCAAGGTGGTTAAAAGTCCTTGGATGAATCTTGTTGCGGACTCTAAGGTGGTTAAAAGTCCTTAGGTGCTCCTTTCCATGGTGGTTAAAAGTCCATGGGGCCAAGGTGTTTAAAAGTCCTTGGGGCCAAGGTGTTTAAAAGTCCTTGGGGTATTTCAAGCTACGGACACAAAGGTGGTTAAAAGTCCTTGTGTGGTCCATTCATGGTGTTTAAAAGTCCATGGCCAAGGTGTTTAAAAGTCCTTGGGGTCCAAGGTGTTTAAAAGTCCTTGGGGAAAGTTGTTGAACTTGATTTCTAAATGAAATGTATCACTTGAGCCAATATGACATGTTTTGTACATGAGATGCATGAGATGCATGATTTGATGTTTATGTTGAAGCATGAGATGCTAGTTTAAATGAAATGTGGAAGCATGTTATTGCTTGATTTAAAGTATGCTTTGAGCATGTGTAAAGGTTGTTTACAAGCATGATTTACAAATGGTTTTAAATGCATTATTGAATGGTTTTTAAAGAGCGCTCCTCACTAAGCTTTGGCGTACGCTCTCTCGTTTTCTTGATTCAATAATGCAGAGCATTAGAGTGCATTGAGGGCAGCAAGAGGAGGCAAGCAAACAAGTACAAGTAAAGCTCAATGTATGAAGGTTTTATAAGTGTTTTAGCTTTTGTATGTTTTTGGCAATGGGGGACCAATGTATTTGTTTTGGGAGATGTTTATGACTCCCTAAATATGTTGTATGTGGTTGATGTTGCTGGTTTTTGGATTGAATTTCTATTGCTTGCTTTTGAAGGTTTAAGGCTTGAATGTTAGCTTGTGTAGGAAGCATGACCTTGAATTTGGGGCTTTTTGCATGAGATGTTATCTTGCTGAATTGATGATGCTTATATGTGTTAAATATGTTTAATTGCATGCTGGTAAAGTTTGGTGATGTTTGGAGCATGTTTGAGTGTCCAATTGCATGATCTAGTATGCTTGTTTGCTGGTTTTTGTGCAGGCGTTTCGGAACAGGGGTGTACCGTTTCGGAACGGGTGCCTTGCATGAACCCAGGCGTCCGAAACGGTATGCACCGTTTCGAAACCGTTTAGCCTCTGCCGAGGCCATGTTCCGGAACCCGTTTCGGAACGGCCCGTGTTACGGAACAGGGCTAGCCTGTTTCGGAACGGTCGACCGTTAGAGGGGCTGACATGGTAGTTACATGTTTCGTTTTGTTTACGTTTTGGTCCTGAATCATGTTTGATCAATTGCATGAGCTGTGGATGTCCTTTTGAGCTGAAATTTCACAGAGAAGCATGAAACCTGACTAATTTCAAGATGGTAACTTTAATTTGGGTTAAATCCCTTAATTTATCAGAATTTACAATTTGGTCCCTAAAGTTGTAATTTGTTCAATTGGGTCCCTGTTTGATCTCTGATGTTTGTGATCTTTTGATATGTTGTTTGTGTGATCACACTTAAGGTTAATGTGCATCTAGATAAGATTAAAAAGAAAAAAAAAGGGTCGTTAATCAAGGTTGACTTTCGGGTTGACTTTGGTTTTCCCCGTGTAATCTTCGTAGTTCGGGTCAACCGTCTAGACCGGGCTACGGGGGTTACATTTGGTGGTATCAGAGCTGAGTTCTCGAGTAATTGGGAATGTGTGTATGCATGATTGAAGCATGGTTTGGTTGGTACGCTTGTTGAGTGAAAGCATGTTCAATGATATGATATGATGATGTGTATGTGATGCATGTTGTGATGATGCATGATGAGGGTACCCATTGCCAAACAAAAGCTAAAGAGATGATGTTGTTTTTGAAGGAAATTGAGCTTGAATACTTGGAATTTGCTTACCTTGCTGGTCCTGACTTGTTTCATTTTGTATTGTTATGCATGGTAAAGTATGGCACCACGTAGAGAGTTAAGGAGTAGCGCGAGAGCTACGACCCCGGAGGGGAATGTGAATGATGAGCACACTGGTAGTGCTGTGTTACCTCCTCCTCCACCTGGTGGTGGTGGTGCGGAGAGGGAAAGAGCTGGAGCTGAGGCAGCTGGTGCTGGAGCTGCAGGACCTGAAGCTGGTCAGGGGCAAGCGATACCTGACATGTCTGTGCTTGTACAAGCTATTGCGGGTGCGTTTCGAGCAGCAGTAGCTGGAGCTCAAGGAGCTGGGCATCAGGGAGATGCTGGTGCTAGACTACCCTTGGAACGTTTGCGCAGTCTTGGTGGGACTGAGTTTAGGGGTATGTCAGCTGAGAGGTCTGAAGCATGGTTAGAGAGTACCAAGCGTGTCTTGGGACAAATGAGTTGCACTGATGTGCAGAAGCTGGGATGTGTGGTGTCACTGCTGCAAGGTGATGCTTATACGTGGTGGACGACCACAATCTCTGGGATGGCTGATGCTGATGTTACTTGGACGTTCTTTCAGCATGCGTTCAAGAGGAGATATCTGGGAGTTAGATATCTGGATGAAAAGAAGCGTGAATTCATGTCTCTGACCCAAGGGAACATGAGTGTGGCTGAGTATGAGGTACAGTTTGTACGTCTTAGCCAGTATGCACCTGAGTTGGTACCTGATGAGCGCGAAAGGTGCGAAAGGTTCCGTTATGGTTTGGTGACGGAGGTTAAGACCTATATGTTAGCTGCTGAGTACAATGATTTCGATGTGTTGGTTAGTCGATCGAAGGACATTGAGATGAATCTGAGTTTGTCTGCTAAGGGTGCTGGAGCTAGTTCTGGAAAGAGAGCTGCTGAGTATAGTTCCGGTGGACGGAACAAGAGAGGGCGTGATCAGAGGTTTCAGTCCTCGTCTAAGAGAGGTGGAGGTGCACCTGCTAGGGGCGGCAATGCTAGAGCTGACCCTAGTGCTTGTTGGATTTGTGGTTCCCGTGGTCACTTGAAGCGTGACTGTCCTCGTGCTGGGAGGGAGGTGCAAGCTCCTGTGATAGCAGCTGGTTATGAGTGCTGGAATTGTGGTTCAGCTGATCATCTGAGACGTGATTGTCCGAGGATGGATGGTGGTCAAGAGCGTGCTCCTGTTGTTGCAGCACCACAGAGAGGTCGTGGGCGCGGCCGTGGTAATTTTCAGAGGCGAGAGGAAGGTGGGCGCGGTGTAGCTCATGTTGTAGCTATTCAACCTGAGGGTGGAGGCCAAGCGAGGGTGTATGCTCAGCGCGAAGGAAAGAATGATGCAGATGTGATTGCAGGTACCTTTACTTTGCAATCCTTGTCATTGCTTTCTTTGATTGATTCTGGATCTACGCATTCATACATTCTTCGTGAGCATGCTGAGTTACTTGGTTTGCCTGTTGAGTCTTTGGATGTTGGTGTTAGAGTCACTAGTTCTTTTGGTGAAACTGTTGTGACTCGTAAGCTTTATAGAAGGTGTCCTTTGGTTGTTCAAGAGCATGTCTTTCTTGTTGATCTTATGGAGTTGCCCTTTTATGGTTTTGATGTGATCCTTGGTATGGATTGGCTTGCTGAGCATCGTGCTGTTGTGGATTGTGAGAATAAGCGGGTTTCGCTTAGGCTTGCGGATGATTATGAAGTGGTGGTGGTTGGCGAGAATGTGAAGTTTCTTGCCAATGTTGTTTCTACCTTGGAGGCGAGCAGGATGCTGAGGCAAGGTTGTGAAGCTTTTCTGGCTTTTGTGATGAATCCTAGTTCGAAGGAGCTGAGGGTGCAGGATATTAGGGTTGTGAAGGAGTTTCCTGATGTTTTTCCTGAGGAGTTGCCTGGTTTACCTCCTAATCGCGAGGTGGAGTTTGGTATTGAGCTGTATGAGAATACCACTCCTGTGTCCATTACTCCCTATAGAATGGCACCTAAGGAGCTGAAGGAGCTGAAGACGCAGTTGCAAGAGTTGCTTGATCGTGGTTTCATCCGGCCGAGTGTTTCGCCTTGGGGTGCTCCTGTCTTGTTTGTGAAGAAGAAAGATGGCACGATGAGGATGTGCATTGATTACCGTCAGCTGAACAAGTTGACTATCAAGAATCGGTATCCTTTGCCGAGGATTGATGATCTCTTTGATCAATTTCGGGGAGCTGCTGTGTTCTCTAAGATTGACTTGAGGTCAGGGTATTATCAATTGAAGGTGAAGGATGTGGATGTGCCTAAGACAGCTTTCAGGACAAGGTATGGGCATTATGAGTTCCTTGTGATGCCGTTTGGTTTGACAAATGCTCCTGCTGCTTTCATGGACATGATGAATCGTGTTTTTCATGAATACCTGGACAAGTTTGTTGTGGTGTTCATTGATGATATCCTTGTGTACTCGAGTACTGAGGAAGAGCACGAAGAGCATTTGAGGATTGTGTTGCAAGCTTTGTTGAAGAATCAGCTTTATGCTAAGTTGAGCAAGTGTGAGTTTTGGCTTAGAGAGGTTGTTTTTCTTGGGCATGTGGTTTCAGCTGAGGGGATTTGTGTTGATCCTCAGAAGATTGAAGCGGTGATGAACTGGAAAGTTCCTAAGTCTGTTCAGGAGGTTCGTAGTTTCCTTGGTTTGGCAGGATACTATCGAAGGTTTGTGGATGGTTTTTCCAAGATTGCTGCTCCTTTGACGAAGTTGCTGCAGAAAGATGTTAGGTATGAGTGGACAGAAGCGAGACAGCAAGCTTTTGAGAAGCTGAAGTTGGCTTTGACGCAAGCTCCTATCTTGATTCAGCCTGAATCAGGGAAAGAGTTTGTAGTCTACAGTGATGCATCCTATGTTGGTTTGGGGTGTGTGCTGATGCAAGAGGGTAAGGTTGTGGCTTATGCGTCGCGGCAGTTGAAGGTGCATGAGCGCAATTATCCTACGCATGATATTGAGCTGGCTGCAGTGGTTTTTGCTCTGAAGATCTGGAGGCATTATCTGTATGGTGAGAAGTGTACGGTGTACACGGATCACAAGAGTTTGAGGTATCTGATGTCTCAGAAGGAGTTGAATCTCAGGCAGTGACGTTGGTTGGAGTTGCTCAAGGATTATGATCTGACGATAGAGTATCATCCTGGAAAGGCCAATGTTGTTGCGGATGCCTTGAGTAGAAAGGTAGCTGTTGAGCTGAGAGCTATGTTTGCTAGCTTGAGTATATCGCAGGATGGTGGTCTTGTTGCTGAGTTGCAAGTGAAACCTTCGTTGGTTCAGTTGATCAAGGATAAGCAGTTGTTGGGTGATTCCTTGGTGTCTCATGTTCAGGATATCGCGGAGGGTAGACCTTCGGATTTCTGTTTTAATGAGGATGGAGTGTTGTGTTTTGGTAATCGGATAGTAGTGCCTGCAGATGCTGAGTTGAGGCGTGCTATTCTAGCTAAAGGTCACAGTAGTCCTTTTGCTATGCATCCTGGTAGTACAAAGATGTATCACGATCTTCGTGATGAGTACTATTGGGTGGGCTTGAAGAAGGATGTGGCAGAGATCGTGAGCAAGTGTTTGGTGTGTCAGCGCATTAAGGCTGAACATCAGGTTCCTTCTGGTTTGTTGCAACCGTTGAAAATCCCTGAATGGAAGTGGGAGAGGGTTACCATGGATTTTGTATCTGGTTTGCCTTTGTCTCCGTCGAAGAAGAATTCTGTTTGGGTGATTGTGGATCGCCTGACGAAGTGTGCACATTTCTTGCCTGTGCATACTACGTTTTCCTTGGATAAGCTGGCAGAGCTGTACGTTGCTGAGGTTGTGAGGTTGCATGGTGTGCCTAAGTCGATCGTGTCGGATAGGGATCCGAGGTTCACGTCGAGTTTTTGGCAGTGTTTGCATCAAGCTTTGGGTACAAGGTTGCATTTCAGTACATCCTATCATCCCTAGTCGGATGGCCAGTCTGAGCGAGTTATTCAGATTTTGGAGGATATGTTGAGATGCTGCGTGATAGAGTTCCAAGGTTCTTGGGAGAAGCATCTGCCTTTGGTTGAGTTCGCTTACAACAACAGTTTTCAGGCAAGTATACAGATGGCACCTTATGAGGCTCTGTATGGGAGGAAGTGTAGGACTCCTCTGTGTTGGGCTGAAACTGGTCAAAAGTTGGTTTCGATGCCTTCTTTGTTGAAAGGTACCACCGAGAAAGTGAAGCTCATATGTGAGAGGTTGAAGGCTGCTTCTGATCGGCAGAAGTCTTACGCGGATTTGAAGCGTAGGGAGATAGAGTTTGCGGTGGGTGATCGCGTGTTCTTGAAGGTTTCGCCTTGGAAGAAGGTGATGAGGTTTGGGCGGAAGGGTAAGCTGAGCCCTAGATACATTGGACCGTATGAGGTTGTTGAGCGTGTTGGTCCTGTTGCGTATCGGTTGAGGTTACCTCAGGAGCTGGAGAAGATTCATGATGTGTTCCATGTTTCTATGCTCCGGAGGTATCGATCTGATCCTTCGCATGTGTTGCCTGTGGAGGAGGTGGATTTGAATCCGGATTTGACCTATGATGAGGAACCGGTGAAGATTCTGGGTTCAGATAGCAAGGTTCTTCGTGGCAAGACCATTGAGTTGGTGAAGGTGCTGTGGAAGCATCGCGGTGTTGAGGAAGCCACGTGGGAGCGGAAGGAGGATATGCTGAAGCAGTTTCCTTATCTCTTTCCTTCAGGTAAATTTCGAGGACGAAATTTCTTAAGGGGGGGAGAGTTGTAACGCCCCGGTTTTGGGCTCAGAAGTTTTGGCGTTGACCGATTCGGTCAAAGTGCTGATCGAATATATAAGAGGGAATTTAGGAAAAACCTAGTTCGGGTTGCATTAAAAATATGGAAAAATATTCTAAAATCATCTTTTAATATGTAAAAGTGAACTGTGAAATCAATTTTGGAAAATGAGGTTCGGAAGGTTGACATTTTGACTAGTGACCAAAATGTAATTTTTGAAAGTTGTGGGACAGTTTTATAAAGGATTGAAACTTTGAATCTTTAAGGAGCTATTATTCCAAAAAGGATTTCTCCAGATTTTTCTAAGATATTTTAAGTCTAAAATCTGATTTTAAAGATTAAGAAAAGAGAGGGAAATCATTTTAACCAATTCTTAACTAATTTTTCTATTTTCTCTCAAATTCTCTTTTCTCTCATTTTCTCTCTACCCAAACAAGATTTCCTCAGATTTCTTTCTCTGATTTTGACTTCTTAATCTCTCATTTCAACTCTCATTTGATTTCTAATCATCTCATCATCAAAACCTCACAATTTACAAGTTGATTCATCAAGCATTTTGGCTCTAAAAGGGAGAAATTCAAGTTTGGAGGTAAGAACGTCCTTCTCCTCTAAACTATCAGTTCTTTACTGAAATTCCTAAGTTCTCAATCCTTGATTCATGTTTTATTAAAGGCTTTTCAATTGAGATCTTGATTTTTGGCTAAAATGCAAGATTTGGTAATTTTGGTGAAAATTTCGTGTGATCTGTTTAAGCAGGGTTTTGAGGTGTTAAAATGATGTTAAATGAATGCTAAAATGATTAGAAGTTGAGGTTTAATCAATGCAATCCCGGATAGGTTGAATTTCCTAAGTTTGGCTTGAGTTTTTGGTTGTTTTTGGAGTGTTTTTGGTGATCTGTTATACCTGGAGGTATAAGGACGTGGTTGTGATCTTTTTGCATGTTATGTGATGTATAAAAATGGTTAGAAGTGATGGATCTTGGCTGGGTTAAGTTTTGGAAGTGTTTGGAGATGATTTCGGTTGTGTTTGGTAGCCAAATTGTTAGATTTGTGGTGAGCAGCGAGTTGTGTTGTTGTTGCTGGTGTTTTAATGCATAAGGATGCATTAATGTTCTGTTTTTATGTGTTTGAAACAGGGGAGGTTGATCCTTGAGTTTTGGAGGTGTTTTCGGAAGGTTTCGGAAGCTTGGAAAGCTTGTTGGCTAGGCTTGTTTGGTAATCGGTGAGTGAAAATGGATTTTCAGCTTTTAAACCAAAGGTTGAAGGTTTTGGGAGCTTAGTTTAAGTCTAAACAACTTTGCTAAGATCAAGTGTAAGTTTTCGGATTACTCTCTTAAAGTGGTGGCCATGTTTTGATGAAATGTGAAATGATGATTTTGCATGATTTGCTACTGTTTTGGAAAGCATGTTTTAGCATGTTAATTGCTGATGTTTTAGCATGATTTATGCTGATGTTTTAAGCCATGTGTTGAAGGTGTCTCTAGGTAAGAGTGCCTTGTTTTTATGCATTGTTAAATGATGATTTAATGCTTTGAAATGCATGAAGAAATGGCTTGGTTTAAATGCTTTAAAACAGTGGGTTACATGATGTATAAAGTGTGTATTGGCAAGTGATGGTTTGTAAAAGTGAAGGTCACTAAGGTGGTTAAAAGTCCTTGAGTGAGCCTTGTTACCTAAGATCATCAAGGTGGTTAAAAGTCCTTGGATGAATCTTGTTGCGGACTCTAAGGTGGTTAAAAGTCCTTAGGTGCTCCTTTCCATGGTGGTTAAAAGTCCATGGGGCCAAGGTGTTTAAAAGTCCTTGGGGCCAAGGTGTTTAAAAGTCCTTGGGGTATTTCAAGCTACGGACACAAAGGTGGTTAAAAGTCCTTGTGTGGTCCATTCATGGTGTTTAAAAGTCCATGGCCAAGGTGTTTAAAAGTCCTTGGGGTCCAAGGTGTTTAAAAGTCCTTGGGGAAAGTTGTTGAACTTGATTTCTAAATGAAATGTATCACTTGAGCCAATATGACATGTTTTGTACATGAGATGCATGAGATGCATGATTTGATGTTTATGTTGAAGCATGAGATGCTAGTTTAAATGAAATGTGGAAGCATGTTATTGCTTGATTTAAAGTATGCTTTGAGCATGTGTAAAGGTTGTTTACAAGCATGATTTACAAATGGTTTTAAATGCATTATTGAATGGTTTTTAAAGAGCGCTCCTCACTAAGCTTTGGCTTACGCTCTCTCGTTTTCTTGATTCAATAATGCAGAGCATTAGAGTGCATTGAGGGCAGCAAGAGGAGGCAAGCAAACAAGTACAAGTAAAGCTCAATGTATGAAGGTTTTATAAGTGTTTTAGCTTTTGTATGTTTTTGGCAATGGGGGACCAATGTATTTGTTTTGGGAGATGTTTATGACTCCCTAAATATGTTGTATGTGGTTGATGTTGCTGGTTTTTGGATTGAATTTCTATTGCTTGCTTTTGAAGGTTTAAGGCTTGAATGTTAGCTTGTGTAGGAAGCATGACCTTGAATTTGGGGCTTTTTGCATGAGATGTTATCTTGCTGAATTGATGATGCTTATATGTGTTAAATATGTTTAAATGCATGCTGGTAAAGTTTGGTGATGTTTGGAGCATGTTTGAGTGTCCAATTGCATGATCTAGTATGCTTGTTTGCTGGTTTTTGTGCAGGCGTTTCGGAACAGGGGTGTACCGTTTCGGAATGTTAATTTCCACCTTTTTGAACACCTCCATTATTTCCTTTTCTTCCTCCTTCTTGTCTCTTTTTGCTAGTCTTCCCGGAAAAGGTGGAACATGTTCGTAAGTAGAAATAGGAATTTTAGATTTGATGTTACCTGAAGTGGAAGGAGATTTTTCTTTTTGGTGTTCCGAGGAGCTTTCGGATTTTTGCTCGTCCTTCTTTGGCGGTTCAGGTGCTATCACGGTTCCGCTTCGCAAAGTGATTTCGCTCACATTTTCCCTTGGATTAATTTCGGTTTGTGATGGCAATTTTCCTTGGGATTCTAGTCGCCCTATTGTTTGAGCTAATTGGCTAACTTGTTTGTCTAGTTCCTGAAGGTGCGATTGCGTTTGGTTTTGGAACTTTTCCTGTGAAACGGCTAACCTCTCAATAATAGATTCAAGGGAAGATTTCTGGGGGGCTTGATTTTGGTAGGGAGGTTGTCTAGTTTGGAAATTTGGATTCCTATTACCATAGCTAAGGTTAGGATGATCTCTCCACCCGGGGTGGAACGTGTTGCTTTGCGGATTATATGGCCTTTGGGGGGTCCGGGAAAATTGTGTAAGGCGTTGACTTGGGCACTAGACGTTTCCCTCAGCATTGGGCAAAAATCGGTTGCGTGATCTTGCATAGTACAAATCCCGCACGCCTTAGCAACTCCTATTTCTCCTGAAACAAGTGAATGCACAATATTAGTCAAATTATCAATCTTATTTTCTAATGTAATTGTGCTTACTGTGTGAACCCGTCGACTGGGTTCACTTGCAGAACCAAACTGCTGCGAATTTGCAGCAATTATGGAGATTAATGTTCTCGCTGCAGTAGGAGTCATGTTGACGAGCGCGCCACCGCTTGCTGCATCTACCATCTTTTTGTCTATCGGTAACATTCCTTCGTATAGGTATTGAAGGAGTGTCTGCTCGGATAAGCCATGTTGCGGACAACTTGCACATAGCTTCTTGAATCTTTCCCAATAATCATATAGAGATTCATCGTGCATTTGTTGGATGCTCAATATGTTTCGCCTAATTTCTGTTGCTTTCGCCGCAGGGAAGTATCTGTCAAGAAAAACACGAGAAAGGCCAGACCATGTATTATTTGAATTCGGAGGTAAATAAAATAACCACTCTTTAGCCGTTCCGGCTAAGGAAAAAGGAAAAGCCCTTAGTTTTATTTGGTCCTCCGAGACCCCTTGTGGTTTCATGCTGCTGCACACCATATGAAATTCGACAAGGTGCTTGTGTGGGCTTTCAGTAGGGAGGCCATTAAAGGTAGGGAGTAGGTGAATTAATCCCGTTTTGAGCTGGAAGGGAGTACCGCCTTGAGGAAAAGCGATGCAGAGCGGTTGTTGCACAGTAGGGGTTGCGTTCAGCTCTCGAATTGTTTGGTCCGCTATCGTTTCTGGTTTCTATGTAGGTTCTTCGATTTGTGGATTCTTGTTCGGGTCGTCGTGTGCTTTGTTGTTTCTTTCGTCGAAGTGTTTCGCCGTGAGTTCTACGAGCGCTTGCTTCGATTTCCAGGTTATATGGAGCTAAAGTACCCGGATTCTTCCTGGTCATAAAATAAAACAAAAATCAGTCAAAAATTGCCGAAAATAAATCTCCCCGGCAACGACGCCTATTTTGGCAAGTTGTCATTTAACCGGTCAAAAATTAATAAATATTTAGCCTCTTTCAACAATAAATAAAATAAAGAAATTAAGTTGATATAGGGAAAGAGGGTCGATCCACAGGGAGATTAGTCAGAATTCTTGACTTGAATTTTTCGGATTTGTATTCCCAGGAGTATCTGTAAAAATAAAGAAGTAAAAAGGGGGGTGATATGATTTCGAGTGAAGTAATAAAATAAAATGCAATAATTAAAAGTAATAAAGAAAACCAAGTGTGCAAATCAGCCTCGAACTAGCTCCTTCAATTTTTTCGATCATTGAAATGTATTTTTATTTCGGGGATCATGTCGGTTACAATCTACGAGGCCCAACCCGTCGTAACTTGTTTCTCTCTCGAGTAACCAATCCTCCCAAGTCTATCTTCGAAAGATGGTTCTTAAATAAATCAACCACGTCTATCGCCGTTACGATATTTAGAATAAAAGTAGGAAAAACCCGACTCAGAAATTGTCTAAAAATAGAATCGCTTCTGATTTTATCATTCCTTAGCGGAACGCCGCTAAGAGTGTTCACAGGAAGTCGAAATTTGCTACAGGCCGATCCTTCCTCCCAACTATGTTTTTAAGCGATTTCAGAATTTAAGCAAGTTCAATTCTCACGAATCGAATTGACTTGGCTGGTTCTTGGCTTAAAAGATTTAGCTAAGCATGATATTGATTATCATGCTTAACTTGGTTTTGGAAAAACAATTAAATAACATAAAAGAAATGAAACAAAGAAAATATAAGAAGAGAACTTTAATTAAACTAAAAATGTTTAGAAATGTAAAAGACTCAAAGCTGGAAGATGATCTTAAGCCTTCACCAAAGATTGATATTTATAGGCTTAGATTTACAAAGATAAGAAATAAGAAAGAACAATTCAAATTTAAATGTTGATTAAAACTCAAAATAAAACTAAATGGATAAAAGCTGATAAACTGATCGGATTCTTCTCTCGGAACATTCCAGGATCTTCTAGAAGTTGCCACGTCACTGCCACGTCAGACGCGTCGTGCCTGGTGTCGTGTCCATGATGCCAGTCATGACAGAGTAATAAAAAAACTGCAAAAATGCTCCATTTTCACTGCTATTTCCAGAATTGGATCCCTGCACAAAATGTAACGAAAACAGCATGTATTAAGCAGCAAGAAGTTCCAATAACGAGAAAAGTAGCATATGAAATATAACAAATTTGAGAACTCATCAGTTACTATAAAAGAAAACATTTTATATTTCACGTTAATCGTCTTTAATGGTAATTATTATACGGCAACGTAATAATTTAATGGCATGTATTTGTCCTCGATTTAATATTCTTCGATATTTATTGAAAAACAGATTGAGGTCCTACAATGAAGCTTACATCATCTCTAGGCTTCACTACAAAAACTTGCTAAGAACGATAAGGCCGACTGTATACAATAAACAACGAAATAAGGAAATACATTGGCGCAAAAGGTACATAGAGATAGCACGAATGATATATTAAAACAGAGCTTTGGTTATGTATTTTAATGTTTCAATCATAATTTCATAACAATCTACGTAAAACAAACGGTAAACATGTAATGTTGTTAATTTCATGGAATTAGTAATATTGTGAAACATAAAGAATCATACTAAAGTCGGGTTCAAAAGAAGACATGCATCATATGTTCAAAAACTTTGGGAAACATACAACCATATAGGCTTTGTTTGCTTAGAAATTCATCATGAAGATTAACATATTTGACTTGGATACATTATAATGCGATACTCAAAAAAATTAAACCAATTCGTCTAAAACAATGAGCGAAACTTGAACCAAATCCGAATTTACTTGTGCCCACAATTGATCTACTTAATAATAAGATGTTGCTTTTGAGAAATTGCCGCAACTATTACCCATTATTTGATCATTCTTGTTTATGCATAATATAACATTTTATTATCAGCGCAAAGTGAGGCGTGTGACGTGTTTGTGTAAAAAAACTACCACATTTTTTTGGCAATATTATCGAAAATTACTGTTACGTATAGGAAACTAACTAGTTTAGATATTAGGCAAGCTGTAAACAACCATTTCATTTTAAGGTCCTAAGAAATTATATTCAATTTACAACGCACATCATATAAAATTGTGAATTAAATTGATTTCTTAAAACTCAGCGTTGATGTTTTTCTTGTATAATTGGGAATTTCTATTCTATTTACACCGCATAACAAGAATGAATTGTGGATTTTTTTGTCACGTATAGAAAAACACTACACAAAACAATTCACGAAGGTAAAAATATATTATTTGGATTAAATATGATTGTAGAAAAGGTTTATTGGTAAAAATGTTTTTTATTAAAGGTTTTTTCTTTAATTAAAAATATATTACATATTTGAAGGCGTTACATATTTGAAGGCATTATGTCTTAAATACTTTTACTGATTGAAGCAACACTGCGTCTTCAAGGAGACGGAGATGGTGAATGAGTCAGTACAAGGCAGTTGTTCCAAGTCTTAATACTTTTTTGTATGATTGTATTCCGATCCATGTTTATGAACTGTGGACGTTCTAATGTCCTTTGAACCAATGCGGAGTGGCACTCTTTTCCTAATACAAGGACTTCACCGCAACACTTTTTTGTAACGCTCCCTGTTTTGAATATATTATCAAAGACTTCCCAAACACAAGGCATGCTCATTTTAGCTTCACAATTATTTTTCAAAATAAACTGGTCATTCTCCTTTGTAGCAATCACCGCGCCACTAGTTACGAATAAAACCACCAAGAAAGAATAAACACTGAGTCTTGTCATAGTAGGTTAGAACTGTGTTAATTCTGTATTATGGTTCGTAAGATTAATTTCGAACAAGATTTATTATCAAGAAAACTATCATTTATAAGTAGAGTTAAAAGCTCATAAGAACGAGATGCATTACTATAAAAGAAAACATTTTATATTTCACGTTAATCGTCTTTAATGGTAATTATTATACGGTAACGTAATAATTTAATGGCATGTATTTGTCCACGATTTAATATTCTACGATATTTATTGAAAAACAGATTGAGGTCCTACAATGAAGCTTACATCATCTCTAGGCTTCACTACAAAAACTTGCTAAGAACGATAAGGCCGACTGTATACAATAAACAACGAAATAAGGAAATACATTGGCGTAAAAGGTACATAGAGATAGCACGAATGATATATTAAAACAGAGCTTTGGTTATGTATTTTAATGTTTCAATCATAATTTCATAACAATCTACGTAAAACAAACGGTAAACATGTAATGTTGTTAATTTCATGGAATTAGTAATATTGTGAAATATAAAGAATCATACTAAAGTCGGTTTCAAAATAAGACATGCATCATATGTTCAAAAACTTTGGGAAACATACAACCATATAGGCTTTGTTTGCTTAGAAATTCATCATGAAGATTAACATATTTGACTTGGATACATTATAATGCGATACTCAAAAAAAATAAACCAATTCGTCTAAAACAACGAGCGAAACTTGAACCAAATACGAATTTACTTGTGCCCACAATTGATCTACTTAATAATAAGATGTTGCTTTTGAGAAATTGCCGCAACTATTACCCATTACTTTATCATTCTTGTTTATTCATAATATAACATTTTATTATCAGTGCAAAGTGAGGCGTGTGACGTGTTTGTGTAAAAAAATTACCACATTTTTTGGCAATATTATCGAAAATGACTGTTACGTATAGGAAACTAACTAGTTTAGATATTAGGCAAGCTGTAAACAACCATTTCATTTAATGTCCTAAGAAATTATATTCAATTTACAACGCACATCATATAAAATTGTAAATTAAATTGATTTCTTAAAACTCAGCGTTGATGTTTTTCTTGTATAATTGTGAATTTCTATTCAATTTACACCGCATAACAAGCATGAATTGTGGATTTTTTTGTCACGTATAGAAAAACACTACACAAAACAATTCACAAAGGTAAAAATATATTATTTGGATTAAATATGATTGTAGAAAATGTTTATTGGTAAAAATGTTTTTTATTAAATGTTTTTTCTTTAATTAAAAATATATTACATATTTGAAGGCGTTACATATTTGAAAGCATTATGTCTTAAATACTTTTACTAATTGAAGCAACACTGCGTCTTCAAGGAGACGGAGATGGTGAATGAGTCAGTACAAGGCAGTTGTTCCAAGTCTTAATACTTTTTTGTATGATTGTATTCCGATCCATGTTTATGAATTGTGGACGTTCTGATGTCCTTTGAACCAATGCGGAGTGGCACTCTTTTCCTAATACAACGAGTTCACCGCAACACTTTTTTGTAACGCTCCCTGTTTTGAATATATTATCAAAGACATGGGTAGGGTGAGTATATGATGTTTCTTTTCGCTAGAGGGGGTCTGATTCGAGTGTTTTTCCGGGTCTTAGCCGTGTATTGCCGAATCCAACTTGGGTACTCTTTTCCTCCATTTAGGTGTAGGGAGGTTTTTAATGAGGCCCAAGATTGGATGTTTTGTATAATTTTGATCCCAATAAATGAAATCATACGATTGATCGAAAAAAAAATATTATCAAAGACTTCCCAAACACAAGGCATGCTCATTTTAGCTTCACAATTGTTTTTCAAAATAAACTGGTCATTCTCATTTTAAGCAATCACCGCGCCACTAGTTACAAATAAATCCACCAAGAAAGAATAAACACTAAGTCTTGTCATTGTAGGTTAGAACTGTGTTGATTCTGTATTATGGTTCGTAAGATTAATTTCGAACAAGATTTGTTATCAAGAAAACTATCATTTATAAGCAGAGTTAAAAGCTGATAAGAATGAGATGCGTTACTATAAAAGAAAACATTTTATATTTCACGTTAATCGTCTTTAATGGTAATTATTATACGGCAACGTAATAATTTAATGGCATGTATTTGTCCACGATTTAATATTCTACGATATTTATTGAAAAACATATTGAGGTCCTACAATGAAGCTTACATCATCTCTAGGCTTCACTACAAAAACTTGCTAAGAACGATAAGGCCGACTGTATACAATAAAAACGAAATAAGGAAATACATTGGCGTAAAAGGTACATAGAGATAGCACGAATGATATATTAAACAGAGCTTTGGTTATGTATTTTAATGTTTCAATCATAATTTCATAACAATCTACGTAAAACAAATGGTAAACATGTAATGTTGTTAATTTCATGGAATTAGTAATATTGTGAAATATAAAGAATCATACTAAAGTCGGTTTCAAAATAAGACATGCATCATATGTTCAAAAACTTTGGGAAACATACAACCATATAGGCTTTGTTTGCTTAGAAATTCATCATGAAGATTAACATATTTGACTTGGATACATTATAATGCGATACTCAAAAAAATTAAACCAATTCGTCTAAAACAACGAGCGAAACTTGAAACAAATCCGAATTTACTTGTGCCCACAATTGATCTACTTAATAATAAGATGTTGCTTTTGAGAAACTGTCGCAACTATTACCCATTATTTGACCATTCTTGTTTATGCATAATATAACATTTTATTATCAGCACAAAGTGAGGCGTGTGACGTGTTTGTGTAAAAAAACTACCACATTTTTTGGCAATATTATCGAAAATGACTGTTACGTATAGGACACTAACTAGTTTAGATATTAGGCAAGCTGTAAACAACCATTTCATTTTAAGGTCCTAAGAAATTATATTCAATTTACAATGCACATGAAATAAAATTGTGAACTAAATTGATTTCTTAAAACTCAGCGTTGATGTTTTTCTTGTATAATTGTGAATTTCAATTCAATTTACACCGCATAACAAGCATGAATTGTGGATTTTTTTGTCACGTATAGTAAAACACTACACAAAACAATTCACGAAGGTAAAAATATATTATTTGGATTAAATATGATTGTAGAAAAGGTTTATTGGTAAAAATGTTTTTTATTAAAGGTTTTTTCTTTAATTAAAAATATATTACATATTTGAAGGCGTTACATATTTGAAGGCTTTATGTCTTAAATACATTTACTGATTGAAGCAACAATGCGTCTTCAAGGAGACGGAGATGGTGAATGAGTCAGTACAAGGCAGTTGTTCCAAGTCTTAATACTTTTTTGTATGATTGTATTCTGATCCATGTTTAAGAACTGTGGACGTTCTAATGTCCTTTGAACCATTGTAGAGTGGCACTCTTTTCCTAATACAAGGAGTTCACCGCAACACTTCTTTGTAACGCTCCCTGTTTTGAATATATTATCAAAGACTTCCCAAACACAAGGCATGCTCATTTTAGCTTCACAATTATTTTTCAAAATAAACTGGTCATTCACCTTTGTAGCAATCACCGCGCCACTAGTTACGAATAAAACCACCAGGAAAGAATAAACACTGAGTCTTGTCATTGTAGGTTAGAACTGTGTTGCTTCTCTATTATGGTTTGTAAGATTAATTTCGAACAAGATTTGTTATCAAGAAAACTATCATTTATAAGCAGAGTTAAAAGCTCATAAGAATGAGATGTGTTACTATAAAAGAAAACATTTTATATTTCACGTTAATCGTCTTTAATGGTAATTATTATACGGCAACGTAATAATTTAATGTAATGTATTTGTCCACGATTTAATATTCTACGATATTTACTGAAAAAAGATTGAGGTCCTACAATGAAGCTTACATCATCACTAGGCTTCACTACAAAAACTAGCTAAGAACGATAAGGCCGATTGCATACAATAAACAACGAAATAAGGAAATATATTGGCGCAAAAGGTACATAGAGATAGCACGAATGATATATTAAAACAGAGCTTTGGTTATGTATTTTAATGTTTCAATCATAATTTCATAACAATCTAAGTAAAACAAACGGTAAACATGTAATGTTGTTAATTTCATGGAATTAGTAATATTGTGAAACATAAATAATCATACTAAAGTCGGTTTCAAAAGAAGACATGTATCATATGTTCAAAAACTTTGGGAAACATACAACCATATAGGCTTTGTTTGCTTAGAAATTCATCATGAAGATTAACATATTTGACTTGGATACATTATAATGCGATACTCAAAAAAATTAAACCAATTGTTCTAAAACAACGAGCAAAAACTTGAACCAAATCCGAATTTACTTGTGCCCACAATTGATCTACTTAATAATAAGATGTTTCTTTTGAGAAACTACCGCAACTATTACCCATTATTTGATCATTCTCGTTTATGCATAATATAACATTTTATTATCAGCTCAAAGTGAGGCGTGTGACGCGTTTGTGTAAAAAAACTACCACATTTTTTTGTCAATATTATCGAAATGACTGTTACGTATAGGAAACTAACTAGTTTAGATATTAGGCAAGCTGTAAACAACCATTTCATTTTAAGGTCCTAAGAAATTATATTCAATTTACAACGCACATCATATAAAATTGTGAATTAAATTGATTTCTTAAAACTCAGCGTTGATGTTTTTCTTGTATAATTGTGAATTTCTATTCAATTTACACCACATTACAAGCATGAATTGTGGATTTTTTTTGTCACGTATAGAAAAACACTACACAAAACAATTCATGAAGGTAAAAATATATTATTTGGATTAAATATGATTGTAGAAAAGGTTTATTGGTAAAATGTTTTTTATTAAAGGTTTTTTCTTTAATTTAAAATATATTACATATTTGAAGGCGTTACATATTTGAAGGCATTATGTCTTAAGAACTTATACTGATTGAAGCAACACTGCGTCTTCAAGGAGACGGAGATGGTGAATGAGTCAGTACAAGGCAGTTATTCCAAGTCTTAATACTTTTTTGTATGATTGTATTCCAATCCATGTTTATGAACTGTGGACATTCTAATGTCCTTTGAACCAATGCAGAGTGGCACTCTTTTCCTAATACAAGGAGTTCACCGCAACACATTTTTGTAACGCTCCCTGTTTTGAATATATTATCAAAGACTTCCGAAACACAAGGCATGCTCATTTTAGCTTCACAATTATTTTTCAAAATAAACTAATCATTTTCCTTTGTAGCAATCACCGCGCTACTAGTTACGAATAAAACCACCAAGAAAGAATAAACATTGAGTCTTGTCATTGTAGGTTAGAACTGTGTTGCTTCTGTATTACGGTTCGTAAGATTAATTTCGAACAAGATTTGTTATCAAGAAAACTATCATTTATAAGCAGAGTTAAAAGCTCATAAGAATGAGATGCGTTACTATAAAAGAAAACATTTTATATTTCACGTTAATCGTCTTTAATGGTAATTATTATACGAAAACGTAATAATTTAATGGCATGTATTTGTCCATGATTTAATATTCTACGATATTTATTGAAAAACAGATTGAGGTCCTACAATGAAGCTTATATCATCTCTAGGCTTCACTAAAAAACTTGCTAAGAATGATAAGGCCGACTGTATACAATAAACAACGAAATAAGGAAATACATTGGCGCAAAAGGTACATAGAGATAGCACGAATGATATATTAAAACAGAACTTTGGTTATGTATTTTAATGTTTCAAACATAATTTCATAACAATCTACGTAAAACAAACGGTAAACATGTAATGTTGTTAATTTCATGGAATTAGTAATATTGTGAAACATAAAGAATCATACTAAAGTCGGTTTCAAAAGAAGTCATGCATCATATGTTCAAAAACTTTGGGAAACATACAACCATATAGGCTTTGTTTGCTTAGAAATTCATCATGAAGATTAACATATTTGACTTGGATACATTATAATGTGATACTCAAAAAAATTAATCTAATTCGTCTAAAACAACGAGCGAAACTTAAACCAAATCCGAATTTACTTGTGCCCACAATTGATCTACTTAATAATAAGATGTTGCTTTTGAGAAATTGCCGCAACTATTACCCATTATTTGATCATTCTTGTTTATGCATAATATAACATTTTATTATCAGCGCAAAGTGAGGCGTGTGACGTGTTTGTGTAAAAAAACTACCACATTTTTTTGGCAATATTATCGAAAATGACTGTTACGTATAGGAAACTAACTAGTTTAGATATTAGGCAAGCTGTAAACAACCATTTCATTTTAAGGTCCTAAGAAATTATATTCAATTTACAACGCACATCATATAAAATTATGAATTAAATTGATTTCTTAAAACTCAGCGTTGATGTTTTTCTTGTATAATTGTGAATTTCTATTCAATTTACACCGCATAACAAGCATGAATTGTGGATTTTTTGTCACGTATAGAAAAACACTACACAAAACAATTCACGAAGGTAAAAATATATTATTTGGATTAAATATGATTGTAGAAAAGGTTTATTGGTAAAAATGTTCCCTGTTTTGAATATATTATCAAAGATTTCCCAAACACAAGACATGCTCATTTTAGCTTCACAATTATTTTTCGAAATAAACTGGTCATTCTCCTTTGTAGCAATCACCGCGCCACTAGTAACGAATAAAACCACCAAGAAAGAATAAACATTGAGTCTTGTCATTGTAGGTCAGAACTGTGTTGCTTCTGTATTATGGTTCGTAAGATTAATTTCGAACAAGATTTGTTATCAAGAAAACTATAATTTATAAGCAGAGTTGAAAGCTCATAAGAATGAGATGCGTTAATATAAAGGAAAACATTTTATATTTCACGTTAATCGTCTTTAATGGTAATTATAATACGGCAACATAATAATTTAATGGCATGTATTTGTCCACGATTTAATATTCTACGATATTTATTGAAAAATAGATTGAGGTCCTACAATGAAGCTTACATCATCTCTAGGCTTCACTACAAAAACTTGCTAAGAACGATAAGGCTGACTGTATACAATAAACAACGAAATAAGGAAATACATTGGCGCAAAAGGTACATAGAGGTAGCACGAATGATATATTAAAAAAGAGCTTTGGTTATGTATTTTAATGTTTCAATCATAATTTTATAACAATCTACGTAAAACAAACAGTAAACATGTAATGTTGTTAATTTCATGAAATTAGTAATATTGTGAAACATAAAGAATCATACTAAAGTCGGTTTCAAAAGAAGACATGCATCATATGTTCAAAAACTTTGGGAAACATACAACCATATAGGCTTTGTTTGCTTAGAAATTCATCATGATGATTAACATATTTGACTTGGATACATTATAATGCGATACTCAAAAAAATTAAACCAATTCGTCTAAAACAACGAGCGAAACTTGAACCAAATCCGAATTTACTTGTGCCCACAATTGATCTACTTAATAATAAGATGTTGCTTTTGAGAAACTTCCGCAACTATTACCCATTATTTGACCATTCTTGTTTATGCATAATATAACATTTTATTATCAGCGCAAAGTGAGGCGTGTGACGTGTTTGTGTAAAAAAACTACCACATTTTTTTGGCAATATTATCGAAAATGACTGTTACGTATAGGAAACTAACTAGTTTATATATTAGGCAAGCTGTAAACAACCATTTCATTTTAAGGTCCTAAGAAATTATATTCAATTTACAACGCACATCATATAAAATTTTGAATTAAATTGATTTCTTAAAACTCAGCGTTGATGTTTTTCTTGTATAACTGTGAATTTCTATTCAATTTACACCGCATAACAAGCCTGAATTGTGGATTTTTTTGTCACGTATAGAAAACACTACACAAAACAATTCAGGAAGGTAAAAATATATTATTTGGATTAAATATGATTGTAGAAAAGGTTTATTGGTAAAAATGTTTTTTATTAAAGGTTTTTTCTTTAATTAAAAATATATTACATATTTGAAGGCGTTACATATTTGAAGGCATTATGTCTTAAATACTTTTACTGATTGAAGCAACACTGCGTCTTCAAGGAGACGGAGATGGTGAATGAGTCAGTACAAGGCAGTTGTTCCAAGTCTTAATACTTTTTTGTATAATTGTATTCCGATCCATGTTTATGAACTGTGGACGTTCTAATGTCCTTTGAACTAATGCGGAGTGGCACTCTTTTCCTAATACAAGAAGTTCACCGCAACACTTTTTTGTAACGCTCCCTGTTTTGAATATATTATCAAAGACTTCCCAAACACAAGGCATGCTCATTTTAGCTTCACAATTATTTTTCAAAATAAAATGGTCATTCTCCTTTGTAGCAATCACCGCGTCACTAGTTACGAATAAAACCACCAAGAAAGAATAAACACTGAGTCTTCTCATTGTAGGTTAGAACTGTGTTGCTTCTGTATTATGGTTCGTAAGATTAATTTCGAACAAGATTTGTTATCAAGAAAACTATCATTTATAAGCAGAGTTAAAAGCTCATAAGAATAAGATGCGTTACTATAAAAGAAAACATTTTATATTTCACGTTAATCGTCTTTAATGGTAATTAGTATACGGCAACGTAATAATTTAATGTCATGTATTTGTCCACGATTTAATATTCTACGATATTTATTGAAAAACAGATTGAGGTCCTACAATGAAGCTTACATCATCACTAGGCTTCACTACAAAAACTTGCTAAGAACGATAAGGCCGACTGCATACAATAAACAACGAAATAAGGAAATACATTGGCGCAAAAGGTACATAGAGATAGCATGAATGATATATTAAAACAGAGCTTTGGTTATGTATTTTAATGTTTCAATCATAATTTCATAACAATCTACGTAAAACAAACGGTAAACATGTAATGTTGTTAATTTCATGGAATTAGTAATATTGTGAAACATAAAGAATCATACTAAAGTTGGTTTCAAAAGAAGACATGCATTATATGTTCAAAAACTTTGGGAAACATACAACCATATAGGCTTTGTTTGCTTAGAAATTCATCATGAAGATTAACATATTTGACTTGGATACATTATAATGCGATACTCAAAAAAATTAAACCAATTTGTCTAAAACAACGAGCGAAACTTGAACCAAATCCGAATTTACTTGTGCCAACAATTGATCTACATAATAATAAGATGTTGCTTTTGAGAAACTGTCGCAACTATTACCCATTATTTGACCATTCTTGTTTATGCATAATATAACATTTTATTATCAGCGCAAAGTGAGGCGTGTGACGTGTTTGTGTAAAAAAACTACCACATTTTTTGGCAAAATTATCGAAAATGATTGTTACGTATAGGAAACTAACTAGTTTATATATTAGGCATGCTGTAAACAACCATTTCATTTTAAGGTCCTAAGAAATTATATTCAATTTACAACGCACATCATATAAAATTGTGAATTAAATTGATTTCTTAAAACTCAGCGTTGATGTTTTTCTTGTATAACTGTGAATTTCTATTCAATTTACACCGCATAACAAGCATGAATTGTGGATTTTTTTGTCACGTATAGAAAAACACTACACAAAACAATTCAGGAAGGTAAAAATATATTATTTGGATTAAATATGATTGTAGAAAAGGTTTATTGGTAAAAATGTTTTTTATTAAAGGTTTTTTCTTTAATTAAAAATATATTACATATTTGAAGGCGTTACATATTTGAAGGCATTATGTCTTAAATACTTTTACTGATTGAAGCAACACTGCGTCTTCAAGGAGACGGAGATGGTGAATGAGTCAGTACAAGGCAGTTGTTCCAAGTCTTAATACTTTTTTGTATGATTGTATTCCGATCCATGTTTATGAACTGTGGACGTTCTAATGTCCTTTGAACCAATGCGGAGTGGCACTCTTTTCCAAATACAAGGAGTTCACCGCAACACTTTTTTGTAACGCTCCCTGTTTTGAATATATTATCAAAGACTTCCCAAACACAAGGCATGCTCATTTTAGCTTCACAATTATTTTTCAAAATAAACTGGTCATTCTCCTTTGTAGCAATCACCGCGTCACTAGTTACGAATAAAACCACCAAGAAAGAATAAACACTGAGTCTTGTCATTGTAGGTTAGAACTGTGTTGCTTTTGTATTATGGTTCGTAAGATTAATTTCGAACAAGATTTGTTATCAAGAAAACTATCATTTATAAGCAGAGTTAAAAGCTCATAAGAATAAGATGCGTTACTATAAAAGAAAACATTTCATATTTCACGTTAATCGTCTTTAATGGTAATTAGTATACGGCAACGTAATAATTTAATGTCATGTATTTGTCCACGATTTAATATTCTACGATATTTATTGAAAAACAGATTGAGGTCCTATAATGAAGCTTATATCATCACTAGGCTTCACTACAAAAACTTGCTAAGAACGATAAGGCCGACTGCATACAATAAACAACGAAATAAGGAAATACATTGGCGCAAAAGGTACATAGAGCTAGCACGAATGATATATTAAAACAGAGCTTTGGTTATGTATTTTAATGTTTCAATCATAATTTCATAACAATCTACGTAAAACAAACGGTAAACATGTAATGTTGTTAATTTCATGGAATTAGTAATATTGTGAAACATAAAGAATCATACTAAAGTCGGTTTCAAAAGAAGACATGCATCATATGTTCAAAAACTTTGGGAAACATACAACCACATAGGCTTTGTTTGCTTAGAAATTCATCATGAAGATTAAAATATTTGACTTGGGTACATTATAATGCGATACTCAAAAAAATTAAACCAATTTGTCTAAAACAACGAGCGAAACTTGAACCAAATCCGAATTTACTTGTGCCAACAATTGATCTACATAATAATAAGATGTTGCTTTTGAGAAACTGCCGCAACTATTACCCATTATTTGATCATTCTTGTTTATGCATAATATAACATTTTATTATCAGCGCAAAGTGAGGCGTGTGACGCATTTGTGTAAAAAAACTACCACATTTTTTGGGCAATATTATCGAAAATGAATGTTACGTATAAGAAACTAACTAGTTTAGATATTAGGCAAGCTGTAAACAACCATTTCATTTTAAAGTCCTAAGAAATTATATTCAACTTACAACGCACATCATATAAAATTGTGAATTAAATTGATTTCTTAAAACCCAGCGTTGATGTTTTTCTTGTATAATTGTGAATTTCTATTCAATTTACACCGCATAACAAGCATGAATTGTAGATTTTTTTGTCACGTATAGAAAAACACTACACAAAACAATTCAGGAAGGTAAAAATATATATTTTGGATTAAATATGATTGTAGAAAAGTTTTATTGGTAAAAATGTTTTTTATTAAAGGTTTTTTCTTTAATTAAAAATATATTACATATTTGAAGGCGTTACATATTTGAAGGCATTATGTCTTAAATACTTTTACTGATTGAAGCAACACTGCGTCTTCAAGGAGACGGAGATGGTGAATGAGTCAGTACAAGGCAGTTGTTCCAAGTCTTAATACTTTTTTGTATGATTGTATTCTGATCCATGTTTATGAACTGTGGACGTTCTATTGTCCTTTGAACCAATGCGGAGTGGCACTCTTTTCTTAATACAAGGAGTTCACCGCAACACTTTTTTGTAACGCTCCTTGTTTTGAATATATTATAAAAGACTTCCCAAACACAAGGCATGCTCATTTTAGCTTCACAATTATTTTTCAAAATAAACTGGTCATTCTCTTTTGTAGCAATCACCGCGCCACTAGTTACGAATAAAACCACCAAGAAAGAATAAACACTGAGTCTTGTCATTGTATGTTAGAACTGTGTTGCTTCTGTATTATGGTTCGTAAGATTAATTTCGAACAAGATTTGTTATCAAGAAAACTATCATTTATAAGCAGAGTTAAAAGCTCATAAGAATGAGATGTGTTACTATAAAAGAAAACATTTTATATTTCACGTTAATCGTCTTTAATGGTAATTATTATACGGAAACGTAATAATTTAATGGCATGTATTTGTCCACGATTTAATATTCTACGATATTTATTGAAAAACAGATTGAGGTCATACAATGACATCATCTCTATGCTTCACTACAAAAACTTGCTAAGAACGATAAGGTCGACTGTATACAATAAACAACGAAATAAGGAAATACATTGGCGCAAAAGGTACATAGAGATAGCACGAATGATATATTAAAACAGAGCTTTGGTTATGTATTTTAATGTTTCAATCATAATTTCATAACAATCTACGTAAAACAAACGGTAAACATGTAATGTTGTTAATTTCATGGAATTAGTAATATTGCGAAACATAAAGAATCATACTAAAGTCGGTTTCAAAAGAAGACATGCATCATATGTTCAATAACTTTGGGAAACATACAACCATACAGGCTTTGTTTGCTTAGAAATTCATCATGAAGATTAACATATTTGACTTGGATACATTATAATGCGATACTCAAAAAAATTAAACCAATTCGTCTAAAACAACGAGCGAAACTTGAACCAAATCCGAATTTACTTGTGCCCACAATTGATCTACTTAATAATAAGATGTTGCTTTTGAGAAACTGCCGCAACTATTACCCATTATTTGATCATTCTTGTTTATGCATAATATAACTTTTTTTTGGACAGCATGTATGATTTTATTAGCCAAATAATCAGACATAATCACATTACACAACGGCCTCATTAAAAAAATCTCTAATCCTAAGTAGGGGAAAAGAGTACCGCTGTGCATGTGCAAATGGGCAAACAAACTCGTCATTTGCTATACAACCATTCCCATTTACCCCTAACAATTCCACTCTTAGCCAAAGAAACCGCCAACCCATTTGCTTCTCGATAGTGGTTGAAGCACACGCAAGGCAATACGGACACGTCCTCATCAATCTGCTGAAACCATCGCCAAAGCTGCCACGGACGATTCTCTGTACGATGCATCCATGATATCGCCACCATTGAATCAGATTCCACCACAATCGATGACACCGATCCCAAATGCATCTCGCATAACAATCGCAATACATAAGCTATCGCTTGAATCTCAACCACATTTGAATCCGCAATGCCTATCGAACCTGAAAAAATTGCCACAATACGGCTATGGCAGTCCCGTAATACTCCTAAACACCCTGCCATTCCCGGTTTCCCCCTTGCAGCTCCATCTACATTGAATTTCCACACAGCCTCCACCGGAGGCATCCATACACTATGAAAATGATCCAAGTTGACTACATGCTGCCTCGACCAGCTAATCCGCGGACAATTCCACCAGCTTGCCTCATTCACACAAGACTCTTGCATGAACGCACGAGTCCAGTACAATGCCCGAAGTTGGGCCAAAAAGAATACTACTCGACTCGACGCTTGGCGATCTTGGAACATAAGTTCGTTTCGTGCCAACCATAAAGACCATAACACGCTAGCACAACCTATCACCCACCACGCTCGGATCTCCCCACTAAACCAACTCATCCAACACTGTGCAATAAACTCACTCACCGTTCGCGTCCTCACCACATCAACATCCCACCATGAGAAGAAAAATGACCATACCTCGACAGCAAACCGACACGACGATAAAATGTGGTCGCAACTGTCTTCACCATCAGCACACCAACGGCAACCGAGAGACTCTAATGGTACTTGAATTCCACGATCGCTTAGCATTCTCAAAGTCGGTAAACGATCAACCGTAATGAACCACAGGAAACATTGAATTTTTGGCACAGTTGGCATGTTCCATACCATCCCCACATTCATTGTATCGGGTATACCAACGGCACACATCAAAGCATGTAATTTACCCACCGAGAAGACTCCCGAAACTGCATGTTTCCAGTCCAATCTATTCGATACACCCGTATGCAATTTCACGGCTGCCACACTTGCTTTCAACTCATCAAGCTGTTTTGTTTCAAACACCCGTAATTCCCTTCGAAAAAATGTCACCCATTCTCCGCTTGGGCAGCTCAACATCTCACGAACAAAACACATTTTATTACTTGCCAAACCAAATAACCTTGGATATAAGTTCTTCAATGGTACATCGATAGCCTAACAATCCCACCAGAACAACACATTATTCCCCTCCCCCACAAGGCATATAAATTGATCCCCATTTATAAAAGCATCCACGTATTCATCTTCCTGCACCTCGACAATTTGTTTCCACATTGCCGACATATGTCGTTTACCTTTATTCTGTATTTTCCATTGCTGAACTGCCGTACCATATTTCGCCGTTATAACCTCTTTCCAAAGAGACCTATCCGATTGTGCATAGCGCCAAACCCATTTGGCCAAGAGAGCCAAATTTCTGGTATGTAAATTCACCACCCCCAAGTCCTCCCATCCTTTTCGATTTACACACTACATCCCATCTAATCCGGCTCATCTTCGATCTCTCTTCCGAACCACCCCAAAGGAAATTTCGTCGAATGCAATCAATTCGCCTTATCACCTTTTTAGGTACCATAGAAATTCCCGTGTAATAAACGGGAAGCGCCGATAAAACAATGTTGATCAAGATCAATCTTCCAGCAAAGGAAAGGGACTTTCGCTTCCATCCAGCAAGTTTTTTCGCACATTACGGATCAATGGTTCCCAAATTACCTCCCCTCGCGGGTGCACTCCCAGCTTTACTCCCAAATATGTGATCGGTAACTCACCAATGGAGCAACCGAGAATCGAAGCAAATTCTGCCGTTAACTCATTGTCTACACCAATGCCATACAAACAAGACTTATCAAAGTTGATCTGTAAGCCTGATGTATACTCAAAGCAAGTCAAAACTCGTTTTAAATTCCTCGCCCCCTCTACATCACCCGATAAGAACACTATAATGTCATCGGCAAATTGTAAATGGGACAACATAACCTCCCCCACCACTCGAACACCTTTGACCAGTCCCACTCGTTCCGCATTGACCATGAATTGATGGAATAACACAGCGACTATCACAAACAATAGAGGTGACAATGGATCACCCTGCCTAATTCCCCTCCTCATCGGAAATTCCTTCGACGGACTCCCATTGATCAAAATCGTTAGGCGGGCTGAACTCATACACTCCATTATCCAATCCCTCCACCGCTCCCCAAATCCCATACAGCACATAATATTACTTAGGCATCCCCAATCTATACAATCATAGGCTTTCGCGAAGTCTAATTTTAGAAGTAAACCTCTAATCGCCCAATTAGCTTTCTTCATGGAATAGATTACCTCATTAGCTAATAATATACCATCCAAAATTTATCTCCCGCGGATAAACGCAGATTGTACATCAGTAATCAGGGAAGGCAGCACCTCTGGTAGTCGTTTCGCCAAGCATTTCGCCAAAATTTTGTAAACGAAATTCAATAAGCATATTGGGCGATAGTCCCCAATCATGCGCGGACAATCTTTTTTCGCAATCAGCACAACAAATGTTGAGTTTACACCTGGAGGTAATCGACTGGAAGCATGAAACTCATTCATAAAACGTATCACATCTTCTTTTAGAAAAGGCCAACCTCGTTTAAAAAATTCGAAAGGGAAGCCATTCGGGCCTGGTGCCTTTTCCCCCTCACAACTCCCAATCGCTGCCCTTACTTCCGCTTCCGAGAATGCCACCTCAAGGCCCCGCTGCTGGTCACTCGACAATCTTCCAAAATTCACATTTGGAGCCATGAAACCCGCTGATTTGGGCTTATCAAAGTGCCGCTGGAATTCCATTCGGAACATAATCTTCATCCTTTTAGGAGTAGTTTCCCATCGGTCCTTCACTTGGATGCCAGCAATGTGATTTTGTAACTGTCTAATCTTCACCATTTTGTGATAAAAACTCGTATTAGGATCGCCCTCCGCTAACCAAATCATGCGTGATTTTTGCCGCCAAATGGAATCACGCAACTTCGACACCTTCCACAGCTGCTGATATAAATCCCTTGCCCGCGATACATCATCCCTCGACTGCCCCGTATTCCCTACCTTTGCATCCAACTCGTCCAATTCCGCAACCACACTTTTATACTGTTTTGCTATATCCGCAACCCCCTATTCCAACCTTTCAACATCCTTTTCAAGCCTTTTAGTTTCTGTGATATATCCGCACCCTCAGCATCCATAGTTAGCTGTTTCCATTCCTCCTCAATTGCTGATATATCTTTCAGCCATATATTGTAGAATCGAAATGGTTTCGGTCCGCTATCAAACACATCACCCACAAGTAAAATTGGCGAGTTGTCGGACAAATCCTTCGGCAAATTTACTACTGTCAACGCCTCAAATCTGTTCACCCACCCTTGTGTCACAAGGAATCGATCCAAACGACTTCCCTTACCCCCCGGACCGAACCAAGTAAACTTCTTCCCCTGCATTGGCACGTCAATTACGCCAATATGTTCTATGAAATCACAAAAAATACTCGTACCTCTAGCATTGTATGCCAAGCCTGTGCATTCCTTCTCTTTAGTCACCATATTGAAATCGCCACAGATACACCATTCAATACGATGCTCTTGCACCACGCTTTTAATCTCCTCCCAATAGCAACATTGCCCCAAGCTTGTACACGGCGCATACACACCAAGCAATCCTGCCTCCCATTCATCTTGTATCCAACGCCCAATCAGAGTAATCATGTTCCTCCGCCTATCCTGCGACTTTAATTGAAAGCCCTTTGGATCCCAAATTGCAATTACCCCCCTGCTCTCCCATCCGAAGGCACATAACAAAATTCCACAACGTCCTCATACCAAATTTGTCGAACAACCTCCTCTGTTACATTCTCCATTTTGGTCTCTTGTAGAAGAGCCAAAATACACCTATGTTGGCGTAGAACGCGTTGGATCGACCTCCTTTTCGACAACGCTCCGATCCCCCGGACATTCCACGACAACATTTTCATTGTTTGCTAGAGTTTTTGATTGCGCGCTTCAATTAGGCGCGCTATATCACTGATAATTTCGTCTTCACGGCCCTCCGTTACAGCCTCAATTAAATTTCCCAGATCAACTGTCTCCCTAGCCTCACGCAACAATCCTTGTTTACGAAAAACAAAATCAGAATCGGAATGAGACCCGTTCACAATTACCTCGTTTTCAGCAGACAAATCCTTCTTTTTCCGCGGTCTTCCACGGCACCTTTTCGTTTGTTGCTCGGTTGTCGGTTGATTCCCTCCTTTCGCCAAGCAGGCTTCAATTTCCTCTAATTGTCTGATACGTTTTTGTTCCCCATTTATTTCAACTACTGTTGCTTTATTTGCTCTTGGAATTTCTACTCGTGGGCCATTCAACGCTGGGCTCAATTCTGTCCGATTCTCTTGCGATTGATTAACACATATTCTATTAATCTCCTGTACTGCGCCTAAAACCTCACCACTACTCCGTTCGCCCTCATCCCTACTGACCATACCCACTTGTTCATCGTTCATCCAGCTTGATGTCTCAACTACCCCCCATTCCTCTCGTTGATTGTCCTTCCAAATGCGATCGAGGTAACTCCGGTTAACCTTGATGTCTCCCAATGCCTTCGTATCATGTATAGAGATAGAGTTTGGTACCACCGTATCCCCTATTGACTCATTATCATTATAAGCTGAATTAGTTTTCCAATTGATTTCCTTGTCCCCCTCCTCTGCATTACTCTCGCTTGGTTCGACCTCGCAATTGCAATCACATTTGGGGCCTATGGCTTCCTCAAATTCCAGCACACGGACGTGATATGCCTCCTTCCCCACTTCTAATTCAATTATTTCATCGATGTGGAAGGTCCAATCAGTTTTGATTTGAATTCGCGCCCTTTCAAAAGATGAAGGAGCTAGTGTTTCAATGTCGATCCGCGTCAATACTCCCCAAAGAGCCGCGATGTTTTTGAATGTTTCCTCCGACCAGGCATGTATCGGCATATTCCCAATTGAAAGCCAAATTCTCCTGCTTGGGATTACTGTCGTTGGTGACCACGGTGATACACTCTCAAGCCACTGATCAAGCTTATTTGATCGTATTATTGCTTCCCTGGTTTCCACTGTGTCGAACATCAACAACACTACTGCACTCGCTACTCTCATTACGGATAGACCTATTAAACCTGCGCTATGCAATTCTTTCGCTAATTCCACAATTTGATATGGGCGTCGGCAGAATCCAATGCCACAAGTTTTGAGAATTTCTGATTTTTCCGCGTCAATTACCCCTATTGCTTTTTTCTGAGCAGTCATGCCCTGCTGTTTTTCCTCTTCCATTGGAGTATCGTTAACAATTGAAATACTCCCCTTTCCCCCTCTATTTCCTGCCAATAACTGGCGATCAACGCTTCTATTAGGTTTTGTCTTCGAATCCATCGGCCATTGCTCTCTATTAACATGGGGTTGGGATGCAGCCGTATTCCGATAAAGAAATTCCTTTCCCCCATTATATGCCATAGAAATCCTAATCTTGGAACCATAAAGCCAAAAACCATCTAGGCGTTCGATCACTCTATCTGCGTCAATTGTCGAGGCCATTCTCACAAAGCCAAATCGGGAACTGTCTCTCGCTCTTTTCCGGGGAACAAACACGTCGACCACCACCCCATGTCGATCAAATACGTGCCAAACACACTGCTAGTGTAGTTTATTATCAGCGCAAATTGAGGCGTGTGACGCGTTTGTGTAAAAAAACTACCACATTTTTTGGCAATATTATCTAAAATGACTGTTACGTATAGGAAACTAACTAGTTTAGATATTAGGCAAGCTGTAAACAACCATTTCATTTTAAGGTCCTAAGAAATTATATTCAATTTACAACGCACATCATATAAAATTGTGAATTAAATTGATTTCTTAAAACTCAACATTGATGTTTTTCTTGTATAATTGTGAATTTCTATTCAATTTACACCGCATAACAAGCATGAATTGTGGATTTTTTTGTCACGTATAGAAAAACACTACACAAAACAATTCACGAAGGTAAAAATATAATGTTTGGATTAAATATGATTGTAGAAAAGGTTTATTGGTAAAAATGTTTTTTATTAAAGGTTTTTTCTTTAATTAAAAATATATTACATATTTGAAGGCGTTACATACTTGAAGGTATTATCTCTTAAATACTTTTACTGATTGAAGCAACACTGCGTCTTCAAGGAGACGAAGATGGTGAATGAGTCAGTACAAGGCAGTTGTTCCAAGTCTTAATACTTTTTTGTATAATTGTATTCCGATCCATGTTTATGAACTGTGGACGTTCTAATGTCCTTTGAACTAATGCGGAGTGGCACTCTTTTCCTAATACAAGAAGTTCACCGCAACACTTTTTTGTAACGCTCCCTGTTTTGAATATATTATCAAAGACTTCCCAAACACAAGGCATGCTCATTTTAGCTTCACAATTATTTTTCAAAATAAACTGGTCATTCTCCTTTGTAGCAATCACCGCGCCACTAGTTACGAATAAAACCACCAAGAAAGAATAAACAATGAGTCTTGTCATTGTAGGTTAGAACTGTGTTGCTTCTGTATTATGGTTCGTAAGATTAATTTCGATCAAGATTTGTTATCAAGAAAACTATAATTTATAAGCAGAGTTAAAAGCTCATAAGAATGAGATGCGTTAATATAAAATAAAACATTTTATATTTCACGTTAATCGTCTTTAATGGTAATTATTATACGGCAACGTAATAATTTAATGGCATGTATTTGTCCACGATTTAATATTCTACGATATTTATTGAAAAACAGATTGAGGTCCTACAATGAAGCTTACATCATGAAGATTAACATATTTGACTTGGATACATTATAATGCGATACTCAAAAAAAATAAACCAATTCGTCTAAAACAACGAGCGAAACTTGAACCAAATCCGAACTTACTTGTGCCCACAATTGATCTACTTAATAATAAGATGTTGCTTTTGAGAAACTGCCGCAACTATTACCCATTATTTGATCATTCTTGTTTATTCATAATATAACATTTTATTATCAGCGCAAAGTGAGGCGTGTGATGTGTTTGTGTAAAAAAACTACCACATTTTTTTGGCAATTTTATCAAAAATGACTGTTACGTGTAGGAAACTAACTAGTTTAGATATTAGGCAAGCTGTAAACAACCATTTCATTTTAAGGTCCTAAAAATTATATTCAATTTACAACGCACAGCATATAAAATTTTGAATTAAATTGATTTCTTAAAACTCAGCATTGATGCTTTTCTTGTATAATTGTGAATTTCTATTCAATTTACACCACATAACAAGCATGAATTGTGGATTTTTTTGTCACGTATAGAAAAACACTACACAAAACAATTCACGAAGATAAAAATATATTGTTTGGATTAAATATGATTGTAGAAAAGGTTTATTGGTAAAAATGTTTTTTATTAAAGGTTTTTTCTTTAATTAAAAATATATTACATATTTGAAGACGTTACATATTTGAAGGCATTATGTCTTAAATACTTTTACTGATTGAAGCAACACTGCGTCTTCAAGGAGACGGAGATGGTGAATGAGTCAGTACAAGGCAGTTGTTCCAAGTCTTAATACTTTTTTGTATGATTGTATTCCGATCCATGTTTATGAACTGTGGATGTTCTAATGTCCTTTGAACCAATGCGGAGTGGCACTCTTTTCCTAATACAAGGAGTTCACCGCAACACTTTCTTGTAACGCTCCCTGTTTTGAATATATTATCAAAGACTTCCCAAACACAAGGCATGCTTATTTTAGCTTCACAATTATTTTTCCAAATAAACTGGTCATTCTCCTTTGTAGCAATCACCGCGCCACTAGTTACGAATAAAACCACCAAGAAAGAATAAACACTGAGTCTTGTCATTGTAGGTTAGAACTGTGTTGCTTCTGTATTATGGTTCGTAAGATTAATTTCGAACAAGATTTGTTATCAAGAAAACTATAATTTATAAGCAAAGTTAAAAGCTCATAAGAATGAGATGCGTTAATATAAAAGAAAACATTTTATCTTTCACGTTAATCGTCTTTAATGGTAATTATTATACGGCAACGTAATAATTTAATGGCATGTATTTGTCCACGATTTAATATTCTACAATATTTACTGAAAAACTGATTGAGGTCCTACAATGAAGCTTACATCATCTCTAGGCTTCACTATAAAAACTTGCTAAGAACGATAAGGCCGACTGTATACAATAAACAACGAAATAAGGAAATACATTGGCGCAAAAGGTACATAGAGATAGCACGAATGATACATTAAAACAGGGCTTTGGTTATGTATTTTAATGTTTCAATCATAATTTCTAACAATATACGTAAAACAAACGGTAAACATGTAAAGTTGTTAATTTCATAGAATTAGTAATATTGTGAAACATAAAGAATCATACTAAAGTCAGTTTCAAAAGAAGACATGCATCATATGTTCAAAAACTTTGGGAAACATACAACCATATAGGCTTTGTTTGCTTAGAAATTCATCATGAAGATTAACATATTTGACTTGGATACATTATAATGGGATATTAAAAAAAATTAAACCAATTCGTCTAAAACAACGAGCGAAACTTGAACCAAATCTGAATTTGCTTGTGCCCACAATTGATCTACTTAATAATAAGATGTTGCTTTTGAGAAACTGCCGCAACTATTACCCATTATTTGACCATTCTTGTTTATGCATAATATAACATTTTATTATCAGCGCAAAGTGAGGCGTGTGACGTGTTTGTGTAAAAAAACTACCACATTTTTTTGGCAATATTATTGAAAGTGACTGTTACGTATAGGAAACTAACTAGTTTAGATATTAGGCAAGCTGTAAACAACCATTTCATTTTAAGGTCCTAAGAAATTATATTCAATTTACAACGCACATCATATTAAATTGTTAATTAAATTGATTTCTTAAAACTCAGCGTTGATGTTTTTCTTGTATAATTGTGACTTTCTATTCAATTTACACCGCATAACAAGGATGAATTGTGGATTTTTTTGTCACATATAGAAAAACACTACACAAAACAATTCACGAAGGTAAAAATATATTATTTGGATTCAATATGATTGTAGAAAAGGTTTTGTGGTAAAAATGTTTTTTATTAAAGGTTTTTTCTTTAATTAAAAATATATTACATATTTGAAGGCGTTAAATATTTGAAGGCATTATGTCTTAAATACTTTTACTGATTGAAGCAACACTGCATCTTCAAGGAGACGGAGATGGTGAATGAGTCAGTACAAGGCAGTTGTTCCAAGTCTTAATACTTTTTTGTATGATTGTATTCCGATCCATGTTTATGAACTGTGGACGTTCTAATGTCCTTTGAACCAATGCGGAGTGGCACTCTTTTCCTAATACAAGGAGTTCACTGCAACACTTTTTTGTAACGCTCCCTGTTTTTAATATATCATCAAAGACTTCCCAAGCACAAGGCATGCTCATTTTAGCTTCACAATTATTTTTCAAAATAAACTGGTCATTCTCCTTTGTAGCAATCACCGCGCCACTAGTTACGAATAAAACCACCAAGAAAGAATAAACACTGAGTCTTGTCATTGTAGGTTAGAAATGTGTTGCTTCTGTGTTATGGTTCGTAAGATTAATTTCGAACAAGATTTGTTATCAAGAAAACTATCATTTATAAGCAGAGTTAAAAGCTCATAAGAATGAGATGCGTTACTATAAAAGAAAACATTTTATATTTCACGTTAATCGTCTTTAATGGTAATTATTATACGGCAACGTAATAATTTAATGTCATGTATTTGTCCACGATTTAATATTCTACGATATTTATTGAAAAATAGATTGAGGTCCTACAATGAAGCTTACATCATCACTAGGCTTCACTACAAAAACTTGCTAAGAACGATAAGGCCGACTGTATACAATAAACAACGAAATAAGGAAATACATTGGCGCAAAAGGTACATAGAGATAGCACGAATGATATATTAAAACAGAGCTTTGCTTATGTATTTTAATGTTTCAATCATAATTTCATAACAATCTACGTAAAACAAACGGTAAACATGTAATGTTGTTAATTTCATTGAATTGGTAATATTGTGAAATATAAAGAATCATACTAAAGTCGGTTTCAAAAGAAGACATGCATCACATGTTCAAAAACTTTGGGAAACATACAACCATATAGGCTTTGCTTGCTTAGAAATTCATAATGAAGATTAACATATTTGACTTGGATACATTATATTGCGATACTCAAAAAAATTAAACCAATTCGTCTAAAACAACGAGCGAAACTTTAACCAAATCCGAATTTACTTGTGCCCACAATTGATATACTTAATAATAAGATGTTGCTTTTGAGAAACTGCCGCAACTATTACCCATTATTTGACCATTCTTGTTTATGCATAATATAACATTTTATTATCAGCGCAAAGTGAGGCGTGTGACGCGTTTTTGTAAAAAAAACTACCACATTTTTTTGGCAATATTATCGAAAATGACTGTTACGTATAGGAAACTAACTAGTTTATATATTAGGCAAGCTGTAAACAACCATTTCATTTTAAGGTCCTAAGAAATTATATTCAATTTACAACGCACATCATATAAATTTGTGAATTAAATTGATTTCTTAAAAGACAGCGTTAATGTTTTTCTTGTATAATTGTGAATTTCTATTCAATTTACACCGCATAACAAACATGAATTGTGGATTTTTTTGTCACGTATAGAAAAACACTACACAAAACAATTCACGAAGGTAAAAATATATTGTTTGGATTAAATATTAATGTAGAAAAGGTTTATTGGTAAAAAGGTTTTTTATTAAAGGTTTTTTCTTTAATTAAAAATATATTACATATTTGAAGGCGTTACATATTTGAAGGCATTATGTCTTAAATACTTTTACTGATTGAAGCAACACTGCGTCTTCAAGGAGAAGAAGATGGTGAATGAGTCAGTACAAGGCAGTTGTTCCAAGACTTAATACTTTTTTGTATGATTGTATTCCGATCCATGTTTATGAACTGTGGACGTTCTAATGTCCTTTGAACCAATGCGGAGTGGCACTCTTTTCCTAATACAAGAAGTTCACTGCAACACTTTTTTGTAAAGCTCCCTATTTTGAATATATTATCAAAGACTTCCCAACCACAAGGCATGCTCATTTTAGCTTCACAATTATTTTTCAAAATAAACTGGTCATTCTCCTTTGTAGCAATCACCGTGCCACTAGTTACGAATAAAACCACCAAGAAAGAATAAACACTGAGTCTTGTCATTGTAGGTTAGAACTGTGTTGCTTCTGTATTATGGTTCGTTAGATTAATTTCAAACAAGATTTGTTATCAAGAAAACTGTAATTTATAAGAAGAGTTAAAAGCTCATAAGAATGAGATGCGTTAATATAAAAGAAAACATTTTATATTTCACGTTAATCGTCTTTAATGGTAATTATTATACGACAACGTAATAATTTAATGTCATGTATTTGTCCACGATTTAATATTCTACGATATTTATTGAAAAACAGATTGAGGTCCTACAATGAAGCTTACATCATCTCTAGGCTTCACTACAAAAACTTGCTAAGAACGATAAGGCCGACTGTATACAATAAACAACGAAATAAGGAAATACATTGGCGCAAAAGGTGCATAGAGATAGCACGAATGATATATTAAAATAGAGCTCTGGTTATGTATTTTAATATTTCAATCATAATTTCATAACAATCTACGTAAAACAAACGGTAAACATGTAATGTTGTTAATTTCATTGAATTAGTAATATTGTGAAACATAAAAAATCATACTAAAGTCAGTTTCAAAAGAAGACATGAATCATATGTTCAAAAACATTGGGAAACATACAACCATATAGGCTTTGTTTGCTTAGAAATTCATCATGAAGATTAACATATTTGACATGGATACATTATAATGCGATACTCAAAAAAATTAAACCAATTCGTCTAAAACAACGAGCGAAACTTGAACCAAATACGAATTTACTTGTGCCCACAATTGATCTACTTAATAATAAGATGTTGCATTTGAGAAACTGTCGCAACTATTACCCATTATTTGATCATTCTTATTTTTGCATAATATAAAATTTTATTATCAGCGCAAAATGAGGCGTGTGATGCGTTTGTGTAAAAAAACTACCACATTTTTTGGCAATATTATCGAAAATGACTGTTACGTATAGGAAACTAACTAGTTTAGATATTAGGCAAGCTGTAAACAACCATTTCATTTTAAGGTCCTAAGAAATTATATTCAATTTACAACGCACATCATATAAAATTGTGAATTAAATTGATTTCTTAAAACTCAGCGTTGATGTTTTTCTTGTATAATTGTGAATTTCTATTCAATTTACACCGCATAACAAGCATGAATTGTGGATTTTTTTGTCACGTATAGAAAAACACTACACAAAACAATTCACGAAGTTAAAAATATATTATTTGGATTAAATATGATTGTAGAAAAGGTTTATTGGTAAAAATGTTTTTTATTAAAGGTTTTTTCTTTCATTAAAAATATATTACATATTTGAAGGCGTTACATATTTGAAGGCATTATGTCTTAAATTCTTTTACTGATTGAAGCAACACTGCGTCTTCAAGGAGACGGAGATGGTGAATGAGTCAGTACAAGGCAATTGTTCCAAGTCTTAATACTTTTCTGTATGATTGTATTCCGATCCATGTTTATGAACTGTGGACGTTCTAATGTCCTTTGAACCAATGCGAAGTGGCACTCTTTTCCTAATACAAGGAGTTCACCGCAACACTTTTTTGTAACGCTCCATGTTTTGAATATATTATCAAAGACTTCCCAAACACAAGGCATGCTCATTTTAGCTTCACAATTATATTTCGAAATAAACTGGTCATTCTCCTTTGTAGCAATCACCGCGCCACTAGTTACGAATAAAACCACCAAGAAAGAATAAAGACTGAGTCTTGTCATTGTAGTTTAGAACTGTGTTGCTTCTGTATTATGGTTCGTAAGATTAAATTCGAACAAGATTTGTTATCAAGAAAACTATCATTTATAAGCAGAGTTAAAAGCTCATAAGAATGAGATGCGTTAATATAAAAGAAAACATTTTATATTTCACGTTAATCGTCTTTAATGTTAATTATTATACGGCAACGTAATAATTTAGTAGCATGTATTTGTCCACGATTTAATATTCTACGATATTTATTGAAAAACAGATTGAGGTCCTACAATGAAGCTTACATCATCTCTAGGCTTCATGACAAAAACTTGCTAAGAACGATAAGGCCGACTGTATACAATAAACAACGAAATAAGGAAATACATTGGCGCAAAAGGTACATAGAGATAGCACGAATGATATATTAAAACAGAGCTTTGGTTATGTATTTTAATGTTTCAATCATAATTTCATAACAATCTACGTAAAACAAACGGTAAACATGTAATGTTGTTAATTTCATTGAATTAGAAATATTGTGAAACATAAATAATCATACTAAAGTCGGTTTCAAAAGAAGACATGCATCATATGTTCAAAAACTTTGGGAAACATACAACCATATAGGCTTTGTTTGCTTAGAAATTCATCATGAAGATTAACATATTTGACTTGGATACATTATAATGCGATACTCAAAAAAACTAAACCAATTCGTCTAAAACAACGAGCGAAACTTGAACCAAATTCGAATTTACTTGTGCCCACAATTGATCTACTTAATAATAAGATGTTGCTTTTGAGAAACTGCCGCAACTATTACCCATTATTTGATCATTCTTCTTTATGCATAATATAACATTTTATTATCAGCGCAAAGTGAGGCGTGTGATGTGTTTGTGTAAAAAAACTACCACATTTTTTGGCAATATTATCGAAAATGACTGTTATGTATAGGAAACTAACTAGTTTAGATATTAGGCAAGATGTAAACAACCATTTCTTTTTAAGGTCCTAAGAAATTATATTCAATTTACAACGCACGGCATATAAAATTGTGAATTAAATTGATTTCTTAAAACTCAGCGTTGATGTTTTTCTTGTATAATTGTGAATTTCTATTCAATTTACACCGCATAACAAGCATGAATTGTGGATTTTTTTGTCACGTATAGAATATCACTAGACAAAACAATTCATGAAGGTAAAAATATATTGTTTGGATTAAATATGATTGTAGAAAAGGTTTATTGGTAAAAATGTTTTTTATTAAAGGTTTTTTCTTTAATTAAAAATATATTACATATTTGAAGGCGTTACATATTTGAAGGCATTATGTCTTAAATACTTTTACTGATTGAAGCAACACTGCGTCTTCAAGGAGACGGAGATGGTGAATGAGTCAGTACAAGGCAGTTGTTCCAAGTCTTAATACTTTTTTGTATGATTGTATTCCGATCCATGTTTATGAACTGTGGATGTTCTAATGTCCTTTGAACCAATGCGGAGTGGCACTCTTTTCCTAATACAGGGAGTTCACCGCAACACTTCTTTGTAATGCTCCCTGTTTTGAATATATTATCAAAGACTTCCCAAACACAAGGCATGCTCATTTTAGCTTCACAATTATTTATCAAAATAAACTGGTCATTCTCCTTTGTAGCAATCACCGCGCCACTAGCTACGAATAAAACAACCAAGAAAGAATAAACACTGAGTCTTGTCATTGTAGGTTAGAACTGTGTTGCTTCTGTATTATGGTTCGTAAGATTAATTTCGAACAAGATTTGTTATCAAGAAAACTATTATTTATAAGCACAGGTTAAAGCTCATAAGAATGAGATGTGTTAATATAAAAGAAAACATTTTATATATCACGTTAATCGTCTTTAATGGTAATTATTATACGACAATGTAATAATTTAATGGCATGTATTTGTCCATGATTTAATATTCTACGATATTTATTGAAAAACAGATTGAGGTCCTACAATGAAGCTTACATCATCTCTAGGCTTCACTACAAAAACTTGCTAAGAACGATAAGGCCGACTGTATACAATAAACAACGAAATAAGGAAATACATTGGCGCAAAAGGTACATAGAGATAGCATGAATGATATATTAAAACAGAGCTTTGCTTATGTATTTTAATGTTTCAATTATAATTTCATAACAATCTACGTAAAACAAACGGTAAACATGTAATGTTGTTAATTTCATGGAATTAGTAATATTGTGAAATATAAAGAATCATACTAAAGTCGGTTTCAAAAGAAGACATGCATCATATGTTCAAAAACTTTGGGAAACGTACAACCATATAGGCTTTGTTTGCTTAGAAATTCATCATGAAGATTAACATATTTGACTTGGATACATTATAATGCGATACTCAAAAAAATTAAACCAATTCGGCTAAAACAACGAGCGAAACTTGAACCAAACCCGAATTTACTTGTGCCCAAAATTGATCTACTTAATAATAAGATGTTGCTTTTGAGAAACTGCCGCAACTATTACCCATTATTTGATCATTCTTGTTTATGCATAATATAACATTTTATTATCAGCCCAAAGTGAGGCGTGTGACGTGTTTGTGTAAAAAAAAACTACCACATTTTTTTGGCAATATTATCGAAAATGATTGTTACGTATAGGAAACTAACTAGTTTAGATATTAGGCAAGCTGTAAACAACCATTTCATTTTAAGGTCCTAAGAAATTATATTCAATTTACAACGCACATCATATAAAATTGTGAATTAAATTGATTTCTTAAAACTCAGCGCTGATGTGTTTCTTGTATAATTGTGAATTTCTATTCAATTTACACCGCATAACAAGCATGAATTGTGGACTTTTTTGTCACGTATAGAAAAACACTACACAAAACAATTCACGAAGGTAAAAATATATTGTTTGGATTAAATATGATTGTAGAGAAGGTTTATTGGTAAAAATGTTTTTTATTAAAGGTTTTTTCTTTAATTAAAAATATATTACATATTTGAAGGCGTTACATATTTGAAGGCATTATGTCTTAAATTCTTTTACTGATTGAAGCAACACTGCGTCTTCAAGGAGACGGAGATGGTGAATGAGTCAGTACAAGGCAATTGTTCCAAGTCTTAATACTTTTCTGTATGATTGTATTCCGATCCATGTTTATGAACTGTGGACGTTCTAATGTTCTTTGAACCAATGCGGAGTGGCACTCTTTTCCTAATACAAGGAGTTCACCGCAACACTTTTTTGTAACGCTCCATGTTTTGAATATATTATCAAAGACTTCCCAAACACAAGGCATGCTCATTTCAGCTTCACAATTATTTTTCAAAATAAACTGGTCATTCTCCTTTGTATCAATCACCGCGCCACTTGTTACGAATAAAACCACCAAGAAAGAATAAACATTGAGTCTTGTCATTGTAGGTTAGAACTGTGTTGCTTCTGTATTATGGTTCGTAAGATTAATTTCGAACAAGATTTGTTATCAAGAAAACTATCATTTATAGGCAGAGTTAAAAGCTCATAAGAATGAGATGCGTTACTATAAAAGAAAACATTTTATATTTCACGTTAATCGTCTTTAATGGTAATTATTATACGGCAACGTAATAATTTAATGGCATGTATTTGTCCATGATATAATATTCTACGATATTTATTGAAAAACAGATTGAGGTCCTACAATGAAGCTTATATCATCTCTAGGCTTCACTACAAAATCTTGCTAAGAACTATAAGGCCGACTGTATACAATAAACAACGAAATACATTGGCGCAAAAGGTACATAGAGATAGCACGAATGATATATTAAAACAGAGCTTTGGTTATGTATTTTAATGTTTCAATCATAATTTCATAACAATCTACATAAAAAACAAACGGTAAACATGTAATGTTGTTAATTTCATGGAATTAGTAATATTGTGAAACATAAAGAATCATACTAAAGTCTGTTTCAAAAGAAGACATGCATCATATGTTCAAAAACTTTGGGAAACATACAACCATATAGGCTTTGTTTGCTTAGAAATTCATCATGAAAATTAACATATTTGACTTGGATACATTATAATGCGATACTCAAAAAAATTAAACCAATTCGTCTAAAACAAGGAGCGAAACTTGAACCAAATCCGAATTTACTTGTGCCCACAATTGATCTACTTAATAATAAGATGTTGCTTTTGAGAAACTGCCGCAACTATTACCCGTTATTTGATCATTCTTGTTTATGCATAATATAACATTTTATTATCAACGTAAAGTGAGGCGTGTGACGTGTTTGTGTAAAAAAACTACCACATTTTTTTGGCAATATTATCGAAAATGACTGTTACATATAGGAAACTAACTAGTTTATATATTAGGCAAGCTGTAAACAACCATTTCATTTTAAGGTCCTAAGAAATTATATTCAATTTACAACGCACATCATATAAAATTGTGAATTAAATTGATTTCTTAAAACTCAGCGTTGATGTTTTTCTTGTATAATTGTGAATTTCTATTCAATTTACACCGCATAACAAGCATGAATTGTGGATTTTTTTGTCACGTATAGAAAAACACTACACAAAACAATTCACGAAGGTAAAAATATATTATTTGGATTAAATATGATTGTAGAAAAGGTTTATTGGTAAAAATGTTTTTTATTAAAGGTTTTTTCTTTAATTAAAAATATATTACATATTTGAAGGCGTTACATATTTGAAGGCATTATGCCTTAAATACTTTTACTGATTGAAGCAATACTGCGTCTTCAAGGAGACGGAGATGGTGAATGAGTTAGTACAAGGCAGTTGTTCCAAGTCTTAATACTTTTTTGTATGATTGTATTTCGATCCATGTTTATAAACTGTGGACGTTCTAATGTCCTTTGAACCAATGCGGAGTGGCACTCTTTTCCTAATACAAGGAGTTCACCGCAACACTTTTTTGTAATGCTACATGTTTTGAATATATTATCAAAGACTTCCCAAACACAAGGCATGCTCATTTTAGATTCACAATTATTTATCAAAATAAACTGGTCATTCTCCTTTGTAGCAATCACCGCACCACTAGTTACGAATAAAACCACCAAGAAAGAATAAAGACTGAGTCTTTTCATTGTAGGTTAGAACTGTGTTGCTTCTGTATTATGGTTCGTAAGATTAATTTCGAACAAGATTTGTTATCAAGAAAACTATCCTTTATAAGCAGAGTTAAAAGCTCATAAGAACGAGATGTGTTACTATAAAAGAAAACATTTTATATTTCACGTTAATCGTCTTTAATGGTAATTATTATACGGGAACGTAATAATTTAATGGCATGTATTTGTCCACGATTTAATATTCTACGATATTTATTGAAAAACATATTGAGGTCCTACAATGAAGCTTACATCATCTCTAGGCTTCACTACAAAAACTTGCTAAGAACGATAAGGTCGACTGTATACAATAAACAACGAAATAAGGAAATACATTGGCGCAAAAGGTACATAGAGATAGCACGAATGATACATTAAAACAGAGATTTGGTTATGTATTTTAATGTTTCAATCATAATTTCATAACAATCTATGTAAAACAAACGGTAAACATGTAATGTTGTTAATTTCATGGAATTAGTAATATTGTGAAACATAAAGAATCATACTAAAGTCGGTTTCATATCTATATACACGTTATTGTTTTACATATTTGTATTTGTAGTAAGGGGTGAGCGAAAGGCAAAAAATAAAGTCCATGCTTACCTCTAATTAAGAGTATTTCGCTGTTAAACTATTAACGTTGAAGTCAAGAAAAAAATGGCTGGGCGATCGGATTCTTTCCAAGGGAGAGGGCGATCGGATTCTTTCCAAGGGAGTGGGCGATCGGATTCTTTCCAAGGGAGTGGGCGATCGGAACAAGCCCGAGAGCGATCCCAACACCAGGTATGGACATTGTTTGTGATGAATCTCCCATTACAATTGCATTGGAAGGGTGTGTGGCAGGTGTTTGACAGATATGGGAGAGTGCTGGATGTTTTTATACCCAAAAAGAAATCGAGGGAAGGAAAAAGGTTTGGGTTCATACGAATGGGATCAAAAACAGATGCAGACAGGGTTATTGAGAGGTTGAACGGGTTCAGATTGTATGGGTCCTGGATCACGGTTTTGTATGCAAAAAGGGAGGCGAGATCAGAATATTGGAAAAAGAAACCGATAGAGAAGCAATCGAATTCGATTTCACAGAAATCAATTGCGAAAGAAGTGAATTCCACAAAGCAAAAGTCAGAAACGACGCATGATTTAGACGAGAACAAGGGGGCAAGAAATATGAAAAGAGACAATAGAATTGTGGAAGGCGTGGTGGATACCGATAAAATGGAAATACTTGAAAACTGCACCGTGGGATTTTGTAAATCGCCATACACAATTCGTGAGATTGCGATGGAATTTCGGAGGGCAAAGCTGGACGGCTTCTCGATTATGAGAGTGGCGGGTTCTATGATTTTGTTGATGTTTGAGAACGTCGATACTCGATCGCGACTTATAGCAAATTAGGTTTTTTCGGATTGGCTGGAAAATGTAATGACGTGGAATGCAACATTGGGACTGCCGAATAGAAGAGTATGGTTGTCCGCTAGTGGAATCCCTATACACGCTTGGTCCGAAGGTACATGCCGGAATATTGCTGAGTTGTGGGGTGAGTTCATACAATTGGATGGGGAGACGATAGCGCCGTCGTCGTTTGAAAGATGTCGGTTCCTAATTGAGACAGATTTTTTGGAAACAATAGATGAGGTGCTGACCATGAATGTCGGGGGACAATCGTTCAAGGTACGTGTTTTGGAGACAGATGAAATTTTGGGCGTCAAATGTGATTGTTGCTGCGGGATAGAGGATGCGTCTAGGGACATATTGACGGGTAATGATGGTGACTCGAGCGAGGTGCAATTGAATTGCGATGGTGTAGGGGACAGTGTACACACGGATGAGGAAACATTTGTGCCGGATTCAATTTTAGGGGCAACACCAACGGTGATGCACTGGAAAGAATTGTGGAAGGATAATCATGGTGTTGCGTTGGAAATTAAAGTGGCCTCGGCTAAGGATAACTCTTGGTTAGCGGATGAGGATGTGAGGTTGGTATCCCGCCATACAACGGAGCAAGTACAGATTGTGGGTGATGAATATGCGAATGCTTTGAGCGAGGAAGTCCACGATACACCGTTGGAGATTGGAATAGATGATCGTCGAAGGCAGCAAGGGATAAGATCGGAAATTGATAGAGTTGGAAAAGCATTAGTTGTTGAAAAGAATGGGGAACTTAGAAGGGTAAGGAACCTATCTGAAATTTTATTAGAGGAATTATCCCCTGAAAAGAGGCAAGAAGCAGAGAAAAAATTGGTGAAGAGGGGTAGAGGCCGGCCAAGAAAGAAGGTGTCTGATTCGCAGGATTTTGCAAACATATCCCTCTCGGATTCCGATTTTGAGAATAGGAAAAAATCGATAATTAAGGAGGCGAGGGAGACATTAGCGTTAGGGAAGTACATTGGCGCTGAGGCAATTGGCAACGAGGATCCCATAGTCCAGGATTTGGCACGGCTAATTGCGAATCGTGAGGAAAATCAATAGCAACTAGGGATGTAACCCCCTTAACCCGGCCTAGACGGTTGACCCGAATTAAGAAGATTACACGGGGAAAACCAAAGTTAACCCGAAAGTCAACCTTGATTAACGACCCTTTTTTTTCTTTTTAAAACTTATCTAGATGCACATTAACCCTAAACATGTTCACAAGAACATCATACTCAGAGATCATAACAATCAAAGATCATTCAGGGACTCAATTGCTCAAATTACAACTTTAGGGACCAAATTGTAAATTTTGTAAATTATAAGGTCTTAACCCAATTTAAAGTTACCAACTTGAAATTAATCATCTTTCATGCTTCTCTGTCAAATTTCAGCTCAAAAGGACATCTCAAACTCATTCAATTGCATAAACATGTTTCGGGACCAAAATGCAAACATTTCAGAACATATAACCAACAATTTCAGTGCCCAACGGTCGAGTGTTTCGGAACAGGGAAGACCCGTTCCGAAACGCGGGACCGTTCCGAAACTGGTACCGAAACAAGGCCTGGCAGTGGCCAAACCGTTCCGGAACAGTGCCTTCCGTTTCGGAACGCCCAGGCCATTTCAGGCCCCCGTTCCGATACGGTAGCACCTGTTCCGAAACAGGTTGCCCAGATTGCAGAAAAATTGCTGGTTTATCATAAAATCGACCCATCAAACATGCTCCAAAAGCAACCAAACTTTACCAGCAAGTCATTCAACATACAAGGAACATAATTGCATCAACCAAACATCAACATGGCATCAATCATGAAAATCCCCAATTCTATAGGCATGCTTCCTACTTAGAAACCATTCAAGCATCAATATGCTAAAAACCACATCACAAAGGCCAATTACAAATACCAACAATATTAACAACATTAAACCAACTTAGGGAGTCCAAAACATCTCCAGAAACAACTACATAGGTCCCCCATTGCCAAATGCCAAAAGCTAATAGTGTTTAAGAAACCTTCACCATACATGAGCTTTGTTCACCACATGGATTCTTGTCCCCCTTGCTGCCCTCAATGCACTTTAATGCTTTGCATTATTGGTTTAAGAAAAGAGAGAGCGTAAGCAAAAGCTTAGTGAGGAATGCTCATTAAAACCACACAATAATGCACTTATAAAACACATGTATAAACCTTAGTTCAACATCATTTGCACATGCACATAAGCATTAAATCAAGCATCTCATGCTTCAAGTTCATAACATGTCATATTGGCCACAAGTGATACATTCCACATAAGACTCACACATGGACTTTTAAACACCAGTGTGATCTTATAATTTCCAAGGACCACACATGGACTTTTAAACACCATTGTGTCCTTAACCCATGGACTTTTAAACACCATGGCAACGACCACACAAGGACTTTTAAACACCTTTGTGTCCTTAACAAGAATCTCCCAAGGACTTTTAAACACCTTGGAGTTCTTAAATAAACAAGACATACACAAGGAATTTTAACCACCTTTGTATCCTTAACCAAGGACCAACCATGGACTTTTAAACACCATGTTGTCCTTAAATACACAAGACTCGCCCAAGGAATTTTAACCACCTTGGTGATCTTAACCAAGAACCAACCATGGACTTTTAACCACCATGTTGTTCTTAAATAAACAAGGCTCACACAAGGACTTTTAACCACCTTTGTGACCTTAACCATCACTTGCCAATATGCATCATTAACAACAATATTCCACTGTTTTAAAGCATTTAACCAAGCCATTAACATCATGCATCTTTAAGCATCAAACCACATTTAAACAATGTTCAAAAACAAGGATCTCTTACCTTGAGCATCCTTCAACACATGGCTTATAATCTCAACAAATAAACATGCCAAATATGCTTTCAAAATAGAATTTAAAACATGCAAACAACCACATTGCATACAACCAATCCATGGTTCATCATCAAGAGAGTTTTTCCGAAAACTTACTCTTGAGCTTAGCTAAGTTGCTTAGACTTAAACTAAGCTCCCAAACCTCCAAAACATTGGTTTCAAGGCTGAAAACCAAAATCCACTCACCGATTCCGTTTCGCCACTTGCCGAAACACCAATCGAGCTTCCAGATCACCACCACTTGGATCCAAAGATGACTCCCCCGTTTTAAACACATCAAAGCAGAGGATTAATGCATCATCATGCATTAATATCTTCAATGAAAGCACCTAAACTCGCTGCTCTCATCCACACTCCATTTTCGGCTACCAAACACAACCGAAAATGCATCCAAACAACTCCACAACACTACCCAGCCATGATCCATCAAATCTAATCATCCTTAGACATCAATTAACATGCAAAAAGGATCTAACCACATCCTTATACCTCCAGCTATAACAAATCAACAAGATCACACCAAAAACCATCAAAAACCCAAGCAAAACTTAGGAAATTCAACCTATCCGGGATTGCTTTAGTTAAACCTCAATTACTCATCAATTTAACATTCATTTAACATCAAAAAGACACCTCAAATCACTGCTCAAACAGATCATACGAATTTTTGACCAAAATCAATCAAATCTTGCATATAAAAGCCAAGATCAAGATCACATCTATAAAACCTTTTATAAAACACAATTTAAGGATTGATAACTTAGGAATTCCAGTAAAGAACTGAGAGTTTAGAGGAGAAGGACGTTCTTACCTCCAAACTTGAGTTTTCTCCCTTTTTGGAACCAAAATCTTGAAAATCCAATTAGCAAATGGTGAGGTTTTGTTGAAGAGATGATTAGGGATCGAAAGAGGATTAAAATCTCATGTTTGGATATCAAAATCAGAAGGAAATGCTCTGGAGAAAAGTGTTTGGTTTGAGAGAAAAGATGAGAGAAAATGGAAATGAAATTTTAGGAAGTTAGTTGGAAAATGCCAAAATATATTCCCTCCTTTTTAGTTTTATTTAAAAACCTTTAATTAATCATTTAATATCTTAGAAAAATATGGAGAAACTCCCATTGGGTAAATAGCTCCTTAAAGATTCAAAGTTTCAATCCTTTTTAAAACAGTCACACAGTTTTCAAAAATTACATTTTGGTCACTAACCCAAAATGTCACCCTTCCCAACCTCATTTTGTAAAATTGATTTCACCATTCTCTTATATATAATAAAAGAGGATTTTAAGATATTTTTCCATATTTTTAATGCAACCCGAACTAGGCTTTCCTAATTTCACCTTTTTATATTCGAACCGCACTTTGACCGAACCGGTCCAAACCCAAAACTTCTAAGCCCAAAACCGGGGCGTTACAACTCTCCCCCCCCCTAAGAAATTTCGTCCTCGAAATTTACCTGAAGGAAAGAGGTACGGAAACTGCTTCAGCATGTCATCCCTTCGCTCCCACGTGGCTTCCTCAACACCACGGTGCTTCCACAACACCTTTACCAACTCAATGGTCTTGCCTCGAAGAACCTTGCTATCCGAATCCAGAACCTTCCCGGTTCCTCATCATAGGTCAAATCCGGATTCAATTCCACTTCTTCCACAGGCATCACATGCGAAGGATCAGATCTATACTTCCGAAGCATAGAAACATGAAACACATCATGAATCTTCTCCAACTCTTGTGGTAACCTCAACTTGTACGCAACAGGACCCACACGCTCAATCACCTCGTATGGTCCAATGTACCTAGGGCTCAACTTACCCTTACGGCCAAACCTCATCACCTTTTTCGAAGGCGAAACCTTCAAAAACACACGGTCACCCACCGCATACTCAATCTCCTTACGCTTCAAATCCGCGTAAGACTTTTGCCGATCAGAAGCTGCCTTCAAACGCTCACAAATGAGCTTCACCTTGTCGGTGGTTCCTTTTAACAAAGCCGGCATCGAAACCAACTTCTGACCCGTTTCAGCCCAACAAAGAGGAGTCCTACACTTCCTCCCGTACAAAGCCTCATAAGGTGCAATTTGAATACTTGCTTGATAACTATTGTTATAAGCAAACTCCACCAAAGGCAAATGTTTCTCCCAAGAGCCTTGGAACTCAATCACACAGCACCTCAACATATCCTCCAAAATCTGGATAACACGCTCGGACTGACCATCCGACTGAGGATAATAAGATGTACGGAAATTCAACCTTGTACCCAAAGCCTGATGCAAACACTACCAGAAACGCGATGTAAACCTCGGATCCCTATCTGACACAATCGACTTAGGCACACCATGCAGCCGCACAATCTCAGCAATGTACAGCTCCGCAAGCTTATCCAAAGAATACGTAGTATGCACATGCAAGAAATGCGCACACTTCGTCAGGCGATCCACAATCACCCACACCGAATTCTTCTTCGATGGCGACAAGGGCAAACCAGAGACAAAATCCATGGTAATCCTTTCCCACTTCCATTCAGGGATTCTCAACGGTTGCAACAACCCTGAAGGAACCTGATGCTCAACCTTAACTCGTTGACACACAATACACTTGCTCACAAACTCTGCAACATCTTTCTTTAAACCTACCCAATAGTACTCATCACGAAGATCACGATACATCTTAGTACTACCAGGGTGCATAGCAAAAGGACTACTATGACCTTCAGTCAGAATAGCAAGCCTCAACTCAGCATCATTGGGCACTACTTTCCGACTCCCAAAACACAACACACCATCATCATTAAAGCAAAAATCCGAAGGCCTACCCTCCGCAATATCCTGAACATGTGGTACCAAGGAATCATCCAGCAACTGCTTTTCCTTAATGAGCTGAACCAAAGATGGTTTCACCAGCAACTCAGCCACAAGACCTCCATTGCGCGAAATACTCAAACTGGCAAACATAGCCCTCAACTCAACAGCTACCTTTCTACTCAAGGCATCCGCTACAACATTAGCTTTTCCAGGGTGATACTCAATCGTCAAATCATAATCCTTGAGCAACTCCACCCAACGTCGCTGCCTAAGATTCAACTCCTTCTGAGACATCAGATACTTCAAACTCTTGTGATCCGTGTACACAGTACACTTCTCACCATACAGGTAATGTCTCCAGATTTTCAACGCAAAAACCACCGCAGCCAACTCAATGTCATGCGTAGGATAATTGCGCTCATGCACCTTCAATTGTCGCGATGCATAAGCCACCACCTTACCCTCTTGCATCAACACACATCCCAAACCAACATAGGACGCATCACTATAAACCACAAACTCTTTCCCTGATTCAGGTTGAACCAAGATAGGAGCTTGCGTCAAAGCTGCCTTAAGCTTCTCAAAAGCCTGCTGTCTCGCTTCCGTCCATTCATACTTAACATATTTCTGCAACAACTTCGTCAGTGGTGCAGCAATCTTAGAAAACCCATCCACAAACCTTCGGTAGTATCCCGCCAAACCAAGGAAACTACGAACCTCATGAACAGACTTAGGAACCTTCCAATTCATCACCGCCTCAATCTTCTGAGGATCAACACGAATCCCCTCAGCAGATACCACATGCCCAAGAAACACCACCTCACTTAACCAGAACTCACACTTGCTCAGCTTGGCATAAAGCTGATTCTCCAACAAAGCTTGCAAAACAATCCTCAAATGCTCTTCATGCTCCTCCTCAGTACGCGAGTACACGAGGATATCATCGATGAACACCACAACAAACTTGTCCAGGTATTCATGAAACACACGATTCATCATGTCCATGAAAGCTGCAGGAGCATTTGTCAAACCAAACAGCATCACAAGGAACTCATAATGCCCATACCTTGTCCTGAAAGCTGTCTTAGGCACATCCACATCCTTCACCTTCAACTGGTAATACCCTGACCTCAAGTCAATCTTAGAGAACACAGCTGCTCCCCGAAATTGATCAAAGAGATCATCAATTCTCGGCAAAGGATACCGATTCTTGATAGTCAACTTGTTCAGCTGACGATAATCAATGCACATTCTCATAGTGCCATCCTTCTTCTTCACAAACAAGACCGGTGCACCCCAAGGCGACAAACTCGGCCGAATGAACCCACGATCAAGCAATTCTTGCAATTACGTCTTCAGCTCCTTCAACTCTTTAGGTGCCATTCTATAAGGGGTAATGGACACAGGAGTTGTATTCTCATACAGCTCAATCCCAAACTCCACCTCGCGATTAGGAGGTAACCCAGGCAACTCCTCAGGAAACACACCAGGGAACTCTCGCACAATCCTGATATCTTGCACACGCAACTCCTTAGAGCTAGGATTCATCACAAAAGCTAGATAAGCTTCACAACCTTGCCTCAGCATCCAGCTCGCCTCCAATGTAGATACCACATTGGCAAGAAACTTCACATTCTCACCAACCACAACTACCTCATAATCATCCGCAAGCTTCAACGAAACTCGCTTATTCTCACAATCCACTACAGCACGATGCTCAGCAAGCCAATCCATACCAAGGATTACATCAAAACCATAGAAAGGCAACTCCATAAGGTCAACATGAAAAACATGGTCTTGAACAGCCAAAGGACATCTTCTATAAAGCTTTCGAGTCACAACAGTCTCACCAAAAGAACTAGTGACACGCACACCAACATCCAAAGACTCAACAGGCAAACCAAGCAATTCAGCATGCTAACGCAAAATGTACGAGTGCGTAGATCCAGAATCAATCAAGGAAAGTAATGACAAGGATTGCAAAGTGAAAGTACCTGCGATCACATCCGTGTCATTCCTTCCCTCCCGCTGAGCATACACCCTGGCTTGGCCGCCACCCTCAGGCTGAATAGCCACAGCATGAGCCACACCCCTACCACCTTCCTCTCTCCGCTGAAAGTTACCACGGCCGCGCCCACGACCTCTCTGTGGTGCAGCAACAACAGGAGCACGCACTTGGCCACCAGCCAACATAGGACACTCTCGCCTCATGTGATCCGTAGATCCACAGTTCCAGCAAGCATTACCAGCTGCCACAACAGGAGCTTGCACTTCCCTTACAGCTCGAGGACAATCACGCTTCATATGACCACGTGAACCACATGTCCAACATGCACTCGGATCAACTCTAGCATTGCCTCCACGAACAGGCGCACCACCACCTCGCTTAGCTGAGGACTGATACTTTTGATCACGTCCCCTCTTGTTCCGTCCACCATCGGAACTATATTCAGCAGCTCACTTACCAGCACTTGACCCAGCACTCTTAGCAGATAAACGCAAGTTCATCTCAATATCCTTTGCTCGACCCACCAGCACATCAAAATCATCATACTCGGTAGCCAGCACATACATCTTTACATCCGTTACCAACCCATAACGGAACCTTTCACACCTTTCCCGCTCGTCCGAAACAAGCTCAGGTGCGTATTGACTGAGTCAAACAAACTGGACCTCGTACTCAGCTACAGACATGCTCCCCTGGGTAAGAGACATGAACTCCCTCTTCTTTTCATCTAGGTACCTCACACCTAGATACCTTCTCTTGAACGCATTCTGAAAGAATGTCCAAGTTACGTCAGCTTCTGCCATCCCAGAGATTATGGTCGTCCACCACGTATATGCATCATCCTGTAGCAAGGATACTACACAGCCCAACTTTTGCACATCAGTGCAACTCATCTGACCCAAGATTCTCTTGGTACCCTCTAACCAAGATTCTGAACCTTCAGCAGACAACCCTCTGAACTCAGTCCCTCCCAAACTGCGCAAACGTTCCAGGGGTAGTCTAACTCCAGCATCTCCCTGATGCCCAGCTCCTTGAGCTCCGGCTACTGCGGCTTGAAAAGCTCCAGCAATAGCTTGTATCAACACTGTCATGTCAGGAACAGCTTGCCCCTGACCAGCCTCAGGTCAAGCGACCCCAGCACCAGCTGCAGCTCCAGCTCCTTCACCCTCAGCACCACCACCACCAGGTGGAGGAGGTAAAACCGCACTTTCAACATTCTCTTCATTCTCATTCTCATTCTGAGTCGTAGCTCGCACATTACTCCTTAACTCTCTACGAGGTGCCATACTCTAACAATGCAATCACAATGCAAATAAACAAAGTCAGGCCCAGCAAGGTAAGCAATCCAAGTACTCAAGCTCATTTTCACTTAAAAACAACATCATTACATTAGCTTTGATTTGGCAATGGGTACCCACAACACGCTTCACCACAGCATACATCTCAATTGCATCACATTTACAATTCACTCAACATGCTTTCACTCGACAAGCATACAAAGCATACATGCTTAAATAATTCACATAAACCATTCCCAATTACTCTAGAACTCAGCTCTGATACCACCAAATGTAACCCCCTTAACCCGGCCTAGACGGTTGACCCGAATTAAGAAGATTACACGGGAAAAACCAAAGTCAACCCGAAAGTCAACCTTGATTAACGACCCTTTTTTTTCTTTTTAAAACTTATCTAGATGCACATTAACCCTAAACATGTTCACAAGAACATCATACTCAGAGATCATAACAATCAAAGATCATTCAGGGACTCAATTGCTCAAATTACAACTTTAGGGACCAAATTGTAAATTCTATAAATTATAAGGTCTTAACCCAATTTAAAGTTACCAACTTGAAATTAATCATCTTTCATGCTTCTCTGTCTAATTTCAGCTCAAAAGGACATCTCAAACTCATTCAATTGCATAAACATGTTTCGGGACCAAAATGCAAACATTTCAGAACATATAACCAACAATTTCAGTGCCCAACGGTCGAGTGTTTCGGAACAGGGAAGACCCGTTCCGAAACGCGAGACCATTCCGAAACTGGTACCGAAACAAGGCCTGGCAGTGGCCAAACCGTTCAGGAACAGTGCCTTCCGTTTCGGAACGCCCAGGCCATTTCAGGCCCCCGTTCCGATACGGTAGCACCTGTTCCGAAACAGGTTGCCTAGATTGCAGAAAAATTGCTGGTTTATCATACAATTGACCCATCAAACATGCTCCAAAAGCAACCAAACTTTACCAGCAAGTCATTCAACATGCAAGGAACATAATTGCATAAACCAAACATCAACATGGCATCAATCATGAAAATCCCCAATTCTATAGGCATGCTTCCTACTTAGAAACCATTCAAGCATCAATATGCTAAAAACCACATCACAAAGGCCAATTACAAATACCAACAATATTAACAACATTAAACCAACTTAGGGAGTCCAAAACATCTCCCAAAACAACTACATAGGTCCCTCATTGCCAAATGCCAAAAGCTAATAGTGTTTAAGAAACCTTCACCATACATGAGCTTTGTTCACCACTTGGATTCTTGTCCCCCTTGCTGCCCTCAATGCACTTTAATGCTCTGCATTATTGGTTTAAGAAAAGAGAGAGCGTAAGCAAAAGCTTAGTGAGGAATGCTCATTAAAACCACACAATAATGCACTTATAAAACACATGTATAAACCTTAGTTCAACATCATTTGCACATGCACATAAGCATTAAATCAAGCATCTCATGCTTCAAGTTCATAACATGTCATATTGGCCACAAGTGATACATTCAACATAAGACTCACACATGGACTTTTAAACACCATTGTGATCTTATAATTTCCAAGGACCACACATGGACTTCTAAACACCATTGTGTCCTTAACCCATGGACTTTTAAACACCATGGCAAGGACCACACAAGGACTTTTAAACACCTTTGTGTCCTTAACAAGAATCTCCCAAGGACTTTTAAACACCTTGGAGTTCTTAAATAAACAAGGCATACACAAGGAATTTTAACCACCTTTGTATCCTTAACCAAGGACCAACCATGGACTTTTAAACACCATGTTGTCCTTAAATACACAAGATTCACCCAAGGAATTTTAACCACCTTGGTGATCTTAACCAAGAACCAACCATGGACTTTTAACCACCATGTTGTTCTTAAATAAACAAGGCTCACACAAGGAATTTTAACCACCTTTGTGACCTTAACCATCACTTGCCAATACGCATCATTAACAACAATATTCCACTGTTTTATAGCATTTAACCAAGCCATTAACATCATGCATCTTTAAGCATCAAACCACATTTAAACAATGTTCAAAAACAATGATCTCTTACCTTGAGCATCCTTCAACACATGGCTTATAATCTCAGCAAATAAACATGCCAAATATGCTTTCAAAACAGAATTTAAAACATGCAAGCAACCACATTGCATACAACCAATCCATGGTTCATCATCAAGAGAGTTTTTCCGAAAACTTACTCTTGAGCTTAGCTAAGTTGCTTAGACTTAAACTAAGCTCCCAAACCTCCAAAACATTGGTTTCAAGGCTGAAAACCAAAATCCACTCATCGATTCCGTTTCGCCACTTGCCGAAACACCAATCGAGCTTCCGGATCACCACCACTTGGATCCAAAGATGACTCCCCCGTTTTAAACACATCAAAGCAGAGGATTAATGCATCATCATGCATTAATATCTTCAATGAAAGCACCTAAACTCGCTGCTCTCATCCACACTCCATTTTCGGCTACCAAACACAACCGAAAATGCATCCAAACAACTCCACAACACTACCGAGCCATGATCCATCAAATCTAATCATCCTTAGACATCAATTAACATCCAAAAAGGATCTAACCACATCCTTATACCTCCAGCTATAACAGATAAACAAGATCACACCAAAAACCATCAAAAACCCAAGCAAAACTTAGGAAATTCAACCTATCCGGGATTGCTTTAGTTAAACCTCAATTACTCATCAATTTAACATCAAAAAGACACCTCAAATCACTACTCAAACAGATCATACGAATTTTTAACCAAAATCAATCAAATCTTGCATTTAAAAGCCCAGATCAAGATCACATCTATAAAACCTTTTATAAAACACAATTTAAGGATTGAGAACTTAGGAATTTCAGTAAAGAACTGAGAGTTTAGGGGAGAAGGACGTTCTTACCTCCAAACTTGAGTTTTATCCCTTTTTGGAACCGAAATCTTGAAAATCCAATTAGCAAATGGTGAGGTTTTGTTGAAGAGATGATTAGGGATCAAAAGAGGATTAAAATCTCATGTTTGGATATCAAAATCAGAAGGAAATGCTCTGGAGAAAAGTGTTTGGTTTGAGAGAAAAGATGAGAGAAAATGGAAATGAAATTTTAGGAAGTTAGTTGGAAAATGCCAAAATATCTTCCCTCCTTTTTAGTTTTATTTAAAAACCTTTAATTAATCATTTAATATCTTAGAAAAATCTGGAGAAACTCCCATTGGGTAAATAGCTCCTTAAAGATTCAAAGTTTCAATCCTTTTTAAAACAGTCACACGGGGTCTGCCGTTCACGGGGGAAGGGGCATGTTGTGTATGGCGTCGGACGCGAGAGGAGACGCTTGACCATATCATGGTACAATGCCCAGCGGCTTGGGCAGTTTGGACAGGTTTTTTCCGATGGTGGGGTGTGGATATGGTGCAGCCGTGGGGTGTAAATACTTTGCTGGAAATGTGCTTTGGTTCTTTGTTTATGGGACAATTGCGAGATTGGTTGATGGCAGGGTGTGCAGCGAAATTTTGGTCACTATGGTCAGCGCGGAACAATGGTTTGTTCAATAAAATTCGGGCGACATCGGGGGAAATTGTTTTTCTCATCAAGCTGAGGTTGATGTATTGGGTGCGGATGGTAAATAATGATTGTGTGATTTTGGAATCGGCATGGTGGGATTCTCCATGGAAGTGAGCAACTAGTGTACCGAGTAATTTACCACGGGCGAATATACAATGGGAGAGGCCACCGGTGGGGGTGTTTAAATTCATGGGCCGGCGAGAGGAAAACCGGGTAAAGCATGATGTGGGGGCGTGCTAAGAGATGAATTTGGCCGTATTTTTGCATTATTTTCAGGTCCGATAGGGGTTGCGGATTCGAATGAAGCTGAGCTGCAAGCTATTTGTCATGCTTTGGAGATGGTGGTCGGCTCAGGGTGGGAACAACGTCCATTGGTAGTGGAATCCGATTCAACTACGGCGGTGGCATGGGTCATGTATTTGGAGAAGAGACCGTGGAAATTTTGGCGCTGGTTTCGGCGAATTGATGAAGCGTGTGAGGCGCTAAACGATGTATGCTTTCAACATGTTTACAGAGAGGCGAATAGGCTTGCGGATGTTTTGGCAAAAAGTGGTGTCGATAGGCCGAGTTGGTTTAAACAATGCTCCTAGCTTTCTTAATATTTTTGTCGTTGGTGTTTTGTTCTTTGTACACGCTCATGAGTACTCTTTTCCTCTGTAGGATTTAGAGAGGTTTTTAACGAGGCTTGTGAGCGTGATGGTCATGTATGTTCACTTCTTAATAATACATGCATGTTGCCGATTGAAAAAAAAAGTCTGTTTCAAAAGAAGACATGCATCATATGTTCAAAAACATTGGGAAACATACAACCATATAGGCTTTGTTTGCTTAGAAATTCATCATGAAGATTAACATATTTGACTTGGATACACTATAATGCGATACTAAAAAAAATTAAACCAATTCATCTAAAACAACGAGCGAAACTTGAACCAAATCCGAATTTACTTGTGCCCACAATTGATCTACTTAATAATAAGATGTTGCTTTTGAGAAACTGCCGCAACTATTACCCATTATTTGATCATTCTTGTTTATGCATAATATAACATTTTATTATCAACGCAAAGTGAGGCGTGTGACGTGTTTGTGTAAAAAAACTACCACATTTTTTGGCAATATTATCAAAAATGACTGTTACGTATAGGAAACTAACTAGTTTAGATATTAGGCAAGCTGTAAACAACCATTTCATTTTAATGTCCTAAGAAATTATATTCAATTTACAACGCACATCATATAAAATTGTGAATTAAATTGATTTCTTAAAACTCAGCGTTGATGTTTTTCTTGTATAATTGTGAATTTCTATTCAATTTACACCGCATAACAAGCATGAATTGTGGATTTTTTTGTCACGTGTAGAAAAACACTACACAAAACAATTAACGAAGGTAAAAATATATTATTTGGATTAAATATGATTGTAGAAAAGGTTTATTGGTAAAAATGTTTTTTATTAAAGATTTTTTCTTTAATTAAAAATATATTACATATTTGAAGGCGTTACATATTTGAAGGCATCATGTCTTAAATACTTTTACTGATTGAAGCAACATTGCGTCTTCAAGGAGACGGAGATGGTGAATGAGTTAGTACAAGGCAGTTGTTCCAAGTCTTAATACTTTTTTGTATGATTGTATTCCAATCCATGTTTATGAACTGTGGACGTTCTAATGTCCTTTGAACCAATGCGGAGTGGCACTCTTTTTCTAATACAAGGAGTTCACCGCAACACTTTTTTGTAACGCTCCCTGTTTTGAATATATTATCAAAGACTTCCCAAACACAAGGCATGCTCATTTTAGCTTCACAATTATTTTTCAAAAGAAACTGGTCATTCTCCTTTGTAGCAATCACCGCGCCACTAGTTACGAATAAAACCACCAAGAAAGAATAAACACTGAGTCTTGTCATTGTAGGTTAGAACTGTGTTGCTTCTGTATTATGGTTCGTAAGATTAATTTCGAACAAGATTTGTTATCAAGAAAACTATCATTAATAAGTAGAGTTAAAAGCTCATAAGAATGAGATGCGTTACTATAAAAGAAAACATTTTATATTTCACGTTAATCGTCTTTAATGGTAATTATTATACGGCAACGTAATAATTTAATGGCATGTATTTGTCCACGATTTAATATTCTACGATATTTATTGAAAAACATATTGAGGTCCTACAATGAAGCTTACATCATCTCTAGGCTTCACTACAAAAACTTGCTAAGAACGATAATGTAACCCCCTTAACCCGGCCCAGACGGTTGACCCGAATTAAGAAGGTCACACGGGGAAAACCAAAGTCAACCCGAAAGTCAACCTTGATTAACGACCCTTTTTTTTCTTTTTAATCTTGTCTAGATGCACGTTAACCTTAGATATGATCATACAAGCAGCATACTCAAGGATCATAAACATCAGAGATCAAACAGGGACCCAATTGAACAAATTACAACTTTAGGGACCAAATTGTAATTTCTGATAAATATGAGGGCTTAAACCAAATTAAAGTTATCGACTTGGAATTAATCAGGTTTCATGCTTCACTGTCAAATTTCAGCTCAAACGGACATCCCAAGCTCATACAATTGCACAAACAAGATTCAGGACTAAAATGCAAACAATTCAAAACATTTAACTGCCAATGTCAGCCCCCAGCGGTCACGCGTTCCGAAACAGGCAGAGCCCGTTTCGAAACGCGGGGCAGTTTCGCAATGCGTACCGAAACACGGGCTGGCAGTAGCCAAACCGTTTCGGAACGGTCTCTCCCGTTTCGAACGCCTAGGCTTGTTTAAGGCGCCCGTTCCGAAACGGCATGCACTGTTCCGAAACACCCTGCACAGATTGCCCCAAAATGCATACTTAAACATGCAATTAAACATCCAAACATGCTCCAATTTCCACCAAACTTTACCAACATACAATTCAACATATACGAGACATACTTGCATCAACAATTCAACAATATAACAACACATATGAAAAGCCCCAAATCTATAGGCATGCTTCCTACACAAGCAACCATTCAAGCATAAACTTCCAAATCAATCTCATAAAAGCCAAATACATGTTCCAACAACATCAACAACAACATAAAACCATCCTTGTCCGAACATATACGAACACATAAACATCAACCCAAAAGATTCTACCCCATTGCCTTTATTAACTATAGCTATTCACCGAGACAAACATCTCAAATGGAGTTCTCCTTGAATCCCTTGCTTCTCGCTGTCCAAACTTCAAGAATCTGCATTGATGGACAAAAAGGAGCGTAAGCACATAATGCTTAGTGAGGAATGCTCAAAACCAAAACACCATCAATGCAGCGGGTCAAAAATCACTTTTAAAACAAACCCGATTTGTTTACCAAGCAAAGTTTGAAAACTCCTTTTCAACAACATGCTTAAACCATGCATTACTCAAACATGAAAACCAACCCTTAGCTTAGCAAGCTAAGAAAACCTTTTCAAAGCATAAATTGCAAAATCATCCATTTAACCATTCATTGCATAAACACCATATGCAAAGTTAAAATTCAAACCTTGGAAAACACTTCCATTCACATCATACCTTTCCCATGCTTGAATGTCATACCAAGCAAGAAACCATTTAAAAACCATTTATCCAATCAATCCAACACATGCATTAAACAAAGGCAACATATGAACCACAACATCATCATCACATGCCTTTTAAAACAAGTCTTAACAAGACTCCAATGCATTAAAGAGATTTCATGCACACTTGCATCATTTACCAAATGATAAACAACACTTGTTCAACTTAACAAGTAAACATGCATTCACAAGCATTAACCACTTTTCATGCAACCATGCATCTTTTCAAGCATCTCATGCTTCTTTATAAACAAGAACATTATATTGGCTTCCAAGTGTTCAACACATCCACTTTTCAACTCAACACCCAATCGGATACGCGGATCACAAGCGTTGTCCCCCACGCTTCATACACACTACCAATCCAAGGTCTCCAAATGGACTTTTAAACACCATTTGACCTCACCATCCTAAGGTTCCCATGTATGGACTTTTAAACACCATACAACCTTAGCTTTCCCGAGGTTCCCATGTATGGACTTTCAAACACCATACAACCTCAACTTTTCCCGAGGTTCCCATGTATGGACTTTTAAACACCATACAACCTCAACTTTTCCCGAGGTTCCCATGTATGAACTTTTAAACACCATACAACCTCAACTTTTCCCAAGGTTCCCATGTATGGACTTTTAAACACCATACAACCTTGACATGCACAAGGTTCCCATGTATGGACTTTCAAACACCATACAACCTTTGCATCACCGATTGGTAGTTGTATAACATCACTAACGAGATCCGGGACACCCTATACAAGATCCACACATGGACTTTACTCCACCATCGTGATCTTAACAAGCACAAGGTTCCCATATATGGACTTTTAACCACCATATAACCTTTGCTTAACCAAGGTCCTCGAATGGGCATTCCACCTCCATTATGACCTTAACCATCTCGTTAGGATACTTGAAGGGAGTTTACCGGTTCACACTTAACCACTCCACCTCCAAGGCGACTTTATTCACGGTGCACCCAATCCTATGGCCGGCTAACTATATCCGATCAAAGAAACCAAGAACCACTTACATCACTTGCCAATATAACCACCTTACCACATTAGTCCAATGATTCACATGCATAACCATAATGCGAAAACCATCATTTACCATCATTAATTCACTGTTTTAAAGCATTACACAAAGCCACAAAACAACATGCAACACCATGCATCAAAACCACATTTTCAATGTATAAAACCAAGGATCTCTTACCTTGAGCATCCTTCACATATGGCTTCCAAACCCAGCATTAAATCATGCTAAAATATGCTTTCAAAACAGAATTTAAACCATGCAATCACATGCATTTCAATCATCAACCACAATTGCTTTAAAAGCCATTTCATAACACAAACCAAGAAAGAAATCCATTTACTTACTCTTGAGCTTAGCAAAGTTGTTTAGACTTATACTAAGCTCCCAAAACCTTCAAACCTTGGTTTAAAAGCTGAAAACCCAACTTCACTCACCGATACACAAAACAAGGCTAACCAACAAGCCTTCCAAGCATCCGAAACCTTCCGCAACACCTCCAAAGCTCACGGATCAATCTCCCCTGTTTCAAGCACACAAAAACAGAGCATTAATGCATCTTTATGCATTAGAAACACCAGCAACTCAACACAACTCGCTGCTCATCACAAATCCAACATTTCGGCTACCAAACACAACCGAAATCACCTCCAAACACTTCCAAAACTTAACACAGCCAAGATCCATCACTTCTAACCATTTTTAAACATCAATTAACATCCAAAATGATCACAAACACGTCCTTATACCTCCAGGTATAACAGATCACCAAAAGCACTCCAAAAACAACCAAAAACTCAAGCAAAACTTAGGAAATTCAACCTATTCGGGATTGCATTGATTAAACCTCAACTTCTAATCAATTTAGCATTCATTTAACATCAATTTGACACTTCAAAACACTGCCCAAACAGATCACACGAAAATCCCACCAAAATCAAGCAAATCTTGCATTTTAAGCTAAAATCAAGATTTCAATTGAAAAGCCTTTAACAAATCACAAATCAAGGATTGAGAACTTAGGAATTTCAGTAAAGAACTGATAGTTTAGAGGAGAAGGACGTTCTTACCTCCAAACTTGAATTTCTCCTTTTTAGAACCAAAAAGCTTGATGAAACAACTTGCAAATGGTGAGGTTTTGTTGTAGAGATGATTAGGAATCCAAAGAGAATTGAAAAGGAAGATTTGAGTGACAAAATCAGATGTAAATCTCTAGAGAGAAAGTGTTTGGGTTGAGAGAAAATGAGAGAAAATGAAAATTGGGAGAAAATGAAAAGTTAGTTGCAAATAGCCAAAATGACTTTCCCTCCTCTTTCTTTATGTTTTAAAATCAGAATAAAGCCTTAAAATATCTTAGAAAAATCTGGAGAAACTTCTTTTGGAATAATAGCTCCTTAAAGATTCAAAGTTTCAATCCTTTATAAAACAGTCACACAACTTTCAAAAATTACATTTTGGTCACTAGCCAAAATGTCAACCTTCCGAACCTCATTTTTCAAAATTGATTTCACAGTTCACTTTTACATATTAAAAGATGATTTTAGAACATTTTTCCATATTTTTAATGCAACCCGAACTAGGCTTTCCTAATTTCACCTTTATATATTCGATCAGCACTTTGACCGAACCGGTCAACGCCCAAGACTTCTGAGCCCAAAACCGGGGCGTTACAACTCTCCCCCCTTAGGAAATTTCGTCCTCGAAATTTCAACTGGCGACAAGAGAACCACAACCTTCTCAAATCAACACACAAGGCAACACAAAAGCCTCAACCACCACTGAACACAAAAACTCCACCAAACTCAACACCACCACATACTGTTCACAAAAATCAAGAACACTCAAAGATAGCCACAACTTAACCTTTCACATATCCGGACTGTACACAGCCCCAACACCAACCTGAAGAACTTCAACTTTTACAGCACACATCACTGCAACACACAACTCCCAAAACTCGTTTACACAGTGACATTAACCAAACCAAATCAGCAACTATGCAAACTTCTCTGCTTCTAAAACTCTTGCAAATTCCCAAACCTCTTCCAAGAATTTTCCCAACAAGCAAAATTTCTTAAGCATCAACTGTTTACTCGGACTCCTCAACAAAAGCTGACATTCCTTCACATCTGCCGCTATCATTACCATAACGACTCACAAGGACTACTCACCCAGATTCCAAAATTTACATCACAACCCCAACTCGACTCCGCCAGCCGTCCCACACACCACCAGCTGACTTCAAAAGAAGTTCACATACTCACAACCAACCAACCACTCCTCACAAGAACCCACACAACCAACAATGGCCTTCGACCCTTCATTGCCACCACAAGCTTTGACCACAACCCCTGTCTTACCAGAACATCGCTTAAACAAAACACACACAACAACTCCTCAACTCCTCAAAGGTTGCTAAGAACCAACACTTACAAACACAACCTTTCCACAACAACTTAAATGCTAAGCTGCTTCAGCACTTGGAAACACAACCATTAAACTGCAACATCCTTTAGCACCAAGGAACTACCCCTTCCACTTAGCCATTCAAACCACTTGACCGATTCTGACTTCAACCGGTACTCCTCACCACCAAACCACTAAACCCTTTAAGCATCAAACACGATCCTTCTACCAACAGGCTATACCACTCTCACTATCTCCAGCACTAGCTTAATATTCTCCATTGCTTCTAACTCTCACCCAGCACCAAAACAACCTCTAAAAACCCATCATCCAACCTAACCCAACCACTACACTAACAGATTCGATTAGTTATTAGCGAGTGTGAACGTCGTATGCATGATCACCAACATGCCCTATCAATACCTGATGTACATGTATGCAAAACCTCTAATGTCATGCCACATGTATGCATGGACCAGCACATATATATAATATAGCATATAACAATGATTTTAACTGTGCATGAATGCCAGTTCACACCCTCCAATAACATCCTCAAAATCCGTCTAAGAACAACCTCCTAACTCACTTCTAACTTATCTAACTCCATCATTCCAACAACCATTAACCACAAGATACTCACTAAAGCCTTCTTCACACCAAAGATGATTCCAAACTACAACTATTACCCCAAACATGCTAGCAACAAGACTAAACTTACCACGCAAGGGAAAACCAACAGAAACCAAACCAGGGTAACTAGAGCAAAGACTACTTAACAAGGTTACCTGAAAACACAACACCACCCTGAAGCTTCATCAGACGAGCTCTCTTCCTCGCGAAACCATCATCCTCCTGCCGCACCGCTGCAGCACCAGCTAACACACTAGGGTCACCACCGACCTCTTGCGGTAAGGAACCTTGGCTGTTCCGAGCCAACATCAAACAATCACGTCTCATATGTCCAGCAGACCCACATTTCCAGCAATTCTCATTTCCCAAACTCTTCACAACCTTCTGCTCTTTCTGCCACCTCTAAACCTTGCCTCGACCGTGCCCACGACCTTTCAGAGACCCTTTGGCTATCACCAAAGCTGACTTCACCCCAAGAGGACAATCACGCTTCACATGCACTTTAGAACCACAGTTCCAGCAAGCACCCGCGCCCCAACAACCTTCAACATGGCGCCTTTCACAACGGTCACATACCGGTGGCTGAGCTTCCACTCCTTGCTCAAGCAACACTTGCTCTACAACAGCACTACCTTCACATTGCTTAACCCTTGGAAACTTCTCTCCAAGATACCTTCCATAAAAGGCAGATACAAAGAAATCCCAATCAATATCATGGATATGTGACGCCACCGCCACTGATGTCCACCAGGCACACGCATCCTCCAACATCAAAGAAACAACACTTCCCAGCTTACAAGCATAATCACAACCTTCCTGATCCAGAATCAGAATCACACTGGCCAACCAGGCCTCAAATGCCTCCGGTGAAGAACCATGATACTCCATCGCACCCAAATCCAGCAAACGCTGCTTCGACAAACCCACACATTCCACAACCAGCGCATCCACTGACTTTACCGTTACCACAGCCTGAGATGTTCCCAACACCTCCTGAACAACAGGTGATGAACTCTTCACCACAGAACCAGCTTCTTTCTCCTGCCTTACCACCTCAACTCCAGGCACAGAAGACTGAGATAAAACACCTCTACAAAAGGGTGAATTCCATGCCTTAACAACCTGCCCCAAGGCAGCAACCATCTCACCCAACTGCCATTCTTTCATCGACTTTGCCATACTACTAACAACAACAAACATTCACAACAAAACAAACAAACCAGTTAGACCAGCATTAAGCAAGGATTCAAACTCCAACTCCAAAATAACACAATAGCTATATTAATAAGGCAATGGGTATCCCGAATCCTCCCCTTTACATGACATAACAATCAACACAAACATGGATATCACAACATCAAGCATATCAAACAACATACTTTGATCATGCTTACACCAAACAACATCCACTTGCAACAACATATTAGCAACATATCATACTCATTACATGTTCATCATGCATACCACTAGCTCACAACCTTAGCACAAAACCACATAAGCTCAACCAAGATTCATAACCATACAACATGCTTGAAAACATCAGCAACTTGCTCAGAAACACGTGTTTCAACCAACTTTCAACCACACAACAAGGTAAACATCATACACACATCACAACAACTTACCGTTTCCCCAAACATTCGCAACATAGCTCTGATACCACCAAATGTAACCCCCTTAACCCGGCCCAGACGGTTGACCCGAATTAAGAAGGTCACACGGGGAAAACCAAAGTCAACCCGAAAGTGAACCTTGATTAACGACCCTTTTTTTTCTTTTTAATCTTGTCTAGATGCAAGTTAACCTTAGATATGATCATACAAGCAGCATACTCAAGGATCATAAACATCAGAGATCAAACAGGGACCCAATTGAACAAATTACAACTTTAGGGACCAAATTGTAATTTCTGATAAATATGAGGGCTTAAACCAAATTAAAGTTACCGACTTGGAATTAATCAGGTTTCATGCTTCACTGTCAAATTTCAGCTCAAACGGACATCCCAAGCTCATACAATTGCACAAACAAGATTCAGGACTAAAATGCAAACAATTCAAAACATTTAACTGCCAATGTCAGCCCCCAACGGTCACCCGTTCCGAAACAGGCAGAGCCCGTTTCGAAACGCGGGGCCGTTTCGCAATGCGTACCGAAACACGGGCTGGCAGTAGCCAAACCGTTTCGGAACGGTCTCTCCCGTTTCGAACGCCTGGGCTTGTTTAAGGCGCCCGTTCCGAAACGGCAGGCACTGTTCCGAAACACCCTGCACAGATTGCCCCAAAATGCATACTTAAACATGCAATTAAACATCCAAACATGCTCCAATTGCCACCAAACTTTACCAACATGCAATTCAACATATACGAGACATACTTGCATCAACAATTCAACAATATAACAACACATATGAAAAGCCCCAAATCTATAGGCATGCTTCCTACACAAGCAACCATTCAAGCATAAACTTCCAAATCAATCTCATAAAAGCCAAATACATGTTCCAACAACATCAACAACAACATAAAACCATCCTTGTCCGAACATATACGAACACATAAACATCAACCCAAAAGATTCTACCCCATTGCCTTTATTAACTATAACTATTCACCGAGACATACATCTCAAATGGAGTTCTCCTTGAATCCCTTGCTTCTCGCTGTCCAAACTTCAAGAATCTGCATTGATGGACAAAAAGAAGCGTAAGCACATAATGCTTAGTGAGGAATGCTCAAAACCAAAACACCATCAATGCAGCGGGTCAAAAATCACTTTTAAAACAAACCCGATTTGTTTACCAAGCAAAGTTTGAAAACTCCTTTTCAACAACATGCTTAAACCATGCATTACTCAAACATGAAAACCAACCCTTAGCTTAGCAAGCTAAGAAAACCTTTTCAAAGCATAAATTGCAAAATCATCCATTTAACCATTCCATGCATAAACACCATATGCAAAGTTAAAATTCAAACCTTGGAAAACACTTCCATTCACATCATATCTTTCCCATGCTTGAATGTCATACCAAGCAAGAAACCATTTAAAAACCATTTATCCAATCAATCCAACACATGCATTAAACAAAGGCAACATATGAACCACAACATCATCATCACATGCCTTTTAAAACAAGTCTTAACAAGACTCCAATGCATTAAAGAGATTTCATGCACACTTGCATCATTTACCAAATGATAAACAACACTTGTTCAACTTAACAAGTAAACATGCATTCACAAGGATTAACCACTTTTCATGCAACCATGCATCTTTTCAAGCATCTCATGCTTCTTTATAAACAAGAACATTATATTGGCTTCCAAGTGTTCAACACATCCACTTTTCAACTAAACACCCAATCGGATACGCGGATCACAAGCGTTGTCCCCCACGCTTCATACACACTACCAATCCAAGGTCTCCAAATGGACTTTTAAACACCATTTGACCTCACCATCCTAAGGTTCCCATGTATGGACTTTTAAACACCATACAACCTTAGCTTTCCCGAGGTTCCCATGTATGGACTTTCAAACACCATACAACCTCAACTTTTCCCGAGGTTCCCATGTATGGACTTTTAAACACCATACAACCTCAACTTTTCCCGAGGTTCCCATGTATGGACTTTTAAACACCATACAACCTCAACTTTTCCCAAGGTTCCCATGTATGGACTTTTAAACACCATACAACCTTGACATGCACAAGGTTCCCATGTATGGACTTTCAAACACCATACAACCTTTGCATCACCGATTGGTAGTTGTATAACATCACTAATGACATCCGGGACACCCTATACAAGATCCACACATGGATTTTACTCCACCATCGTGATCTTAACAAGCACAAGGTTCCAATATATGGACTTTTAACCACCATATAACCTTTGCTTAACCAAGGTCCTCGAATGGGCATTCCACCTCCATTATGACCTTAACCATCTCGTTAGGATACTTGAAGGGAGTTTACCGGTTCACATTTAACCACTCCACCTCCAAGGCGACTTTATTCACGGTGCACCCAATCCTATAGCCGGCTAACTATATCCGATCAAAGAAACCAAGAACCACTTACATCACTTGCCAATATAACCACCTTACCACATTAGTCCAATGATTCACATGCATAACCATAATGCAAAAACCATCATTTACCATCATTAATTCACTGTTTTAAAGCATTACACAAAGCCACAAAACAACATGCAACACCATGCATCAAAACCACATTTTCAATGTATAAAACCAAGGATTTCTTACCTTGAGCATCCTTCACATATGGCTTCCAAACCCAGCATTAAATCATGCTAAAATATGCTTTCAAAACAGAATTTAAACCATGCAATCACATGCATTTCAATCATCAACCACAATTGCTTTAAAAGCCATTTCATAACACAAACCAAGAAAGAAATCCATTTACTTACTCTTGAGCTTAGCAAAGTTGTTTAGACTTATACTAAGCTCCCAAAACCTTCAAACCTTGGTTTAAAAGCTGAAAACCCAACTTTACTCACCGATACACAAAACAAGGCTAACCAACAAGCCTTCCAAGCATCCGAAACCTTCCGCAACACCTCCAAAGCTCACGGATCAATCTCCCCTGTTTCAAGCACACAAAAATAGAGCATTAATGCATCTTTATGCATTAGAAACACCAGCAACTCAACACAACTCGCTGCTCATCACAAATCCAACATTTCGGCTACCAAACACAACCGAAATGACCTCCAAACACTTCCAAAACTTAACCCAGCCAAGATCCATCACTTCTAACCATTTTAAACATCAATTAACATCCAAAATGATCACAAACACGTCCTTATACCTCCAGGTATAACAGATCACCAAAAGCACTCCAAAAACAACCAAAAACTCAAGCAAAACTTAGGAAATTCAACCTATCCGGGATTGCATTGATTAAACCTCAACTTCTAATCAATTTAGCATTCATTTAACATCAATTTGACACTTCAAAACACTGCCCAAACAGATCACACAAAAATTCCACCAAAATCAAGCAAATCTTGCATTTTAAGCTAAAATCAAGATTTCAATTGAAAAGCCTTTAACAAATCACAAATCAAGGATTGAGAACTTAGGAATTTCAGTAAAGAACTGATAGTTTTGAGGAGAAGGACGTTCTTACCTCCAAACTTGAATTTCTCCTTTTTAGAACCAAAAAGCTTGATGAAACAACTTGCAAATGGTGAGGTTTTGTTGTAGAGATGATTAGGAATCCAAAGAGAATTGAAAAGGAAGATTTGAGTGACAAAATCAGATGGTAATCTCTGGAGAGAAAGTGTTTGGGTTGAGAGAAAATGAGAGAAAATGAAAATTGGGAGAAAATGAAAAGTTAGTTGCAAATAGCCAAAATGACTTTCCCTCCTCTTTCTTTATGTTTTAAAATCAGAATAAAGCCTTAAAATATCTTAGAAAAATCTGGAGAAACACCTTTTGGAATAATAGCTCCTTAAAGATTCAAAGTTTCAATCCTTTATAAAACAATCACGCAACTTTCAAAAATTACATTTTGGTCACTAGCCAAAATGTCAACCTTCCGAACCTCATTTTTCAAAATTGATTTCACAGTTCACTTTTACATATTAAAAGATGATTTTAGAACATTTTTCCATATTATTAATGCAACCCGAACTAGGCTTTCCTAATTTCACCTTTATATATTCGGTCAGCACTTTGACCGAACCGGTCAACGCCCAAGACTTCTGAGCCCAAAACCGGGGCGTTACAGATAAGGCCGACTGTATACAACAAACAACGAAATAAGGAAATACATTGGCGCAAAAGGTACATAGAGATAGCACGAATGATATATTAAAACAGAGCTTTGGTTATGTATTTTAATGTTTCAATCATAATTTCATAACAATCTAAGTAAAACAAACGGTAAACATGTAATGTTGTTAATTTCATGGAATTAGTAATATTGTGAAACATAAAGAATCATACTGAAGTCGGTTTCAAAAGAAGACATGCATCATATGTTCAAAAACTTTGGGAAACATACAATCATATAGGCTTTGTTTGCTTAGAAATTCATCCTGAAGATTAACATATTTGACTTGGATACATTATAATGCGATACTCAAAAAAATTAAACCAATTCGTCTAAAACAACGAGCGAAACTTGAACCAAATCCGAATTTACTTGTGCCCACAATTGATCTACTTAATAATAAGATGTTGCTTTTGAGAAACTGCCGCAACAGTTACCCATTATTTGACCATTCTTGTTTATGCATAATATAACATTTTATTATCAGCGCAAAGTGAGGCGTGTGACGAGTTTGTGTGAAAAAACTACCACATTTTTTGACAATATTATCGAAAATGACTGTTACGTATAGGAAACTAACTAGTTTAAATATTAGGCAAGCTGTAAACAACCATTTCATTTTAAGGTCCTATGAAATTATATTCAATTTACAACGCACATCATATAAAATTGTGAATTAAATTGATTTCTTAAAACTCAGCGTTAATGTTTTTCTTGTATAATTGTGAATTTCTATTCAATTTACACCGCATAACAAGCATGAATTGTGGATTTTTTGTCACGTATAGAAAAACACTACACAAAATAATTCACGAAGGTAAAAATATATTATTTGGATTAAATATGATTGTAGAAAAGGTTTATTGGTAAAAATGTTTTTTATTAAAGGTTTTTTCTTTAATTAAAAATATATTACATATTTGAAGGCGTTACATATTTGAAGGCATTATGTCTTAAATACTTTTACGGATTGAAGCAACACCGCGTCTTCAAGGAGACGGAGACGGTGAATGAGTCAGTACAAGGCAGTTGTTCCAAGTCTTAATACTTTTTTGTATGATTGTATTCCGATCCATGTTTATGAACTGTGGACGTTCTAATGTCCTTTGAACCAATGCGGAGTGGCACTCTTTTCCTAATACAAGGAGTTCACCGCAACACTTTTTTGTAACGCTCCATGTTTTGAATATATTATCAAAGACTTCCCAAACACAAGGCATGCTCATTTTAGCTTCACAATTATTTTTCAAAATAAACTGGTCATTCTCCTTTGTAGCAATCACCGCGCCACTAGTTACGAATAAAACCACCAAGAAAGAATAAACACTGAGTCTTGTCATGGTAGGTTAGAACTGTGTTGCTTCTGTATTATGGTTCGTAAGATTAATTTCGAACAAGATTTGTTATCAAGAAAACTATCATTAATAAGCAGAGTTAAAAGCTCATAAGAATGAGATGCGTTACTATAAAAGAAAACAATTTATATTTCACGTTAATCGTCTTTAAGGGTAATTATTATACGGCAACGTAATAATTTAATGGCATGTATTTGTCCACGATTTAATATTCTACGATATTTATTGAAAAACAGATTGAGGTCCTACAATGAAGCTTACATCATCTCTAGGCTTCACTACAAAAACTTGCTAAGAACGATAAGGCCGACTGTATACAATAAACAACGAAATAAGGAAATACATTGGCACAAAAGGTACATAGAGATAGAACGAATGATATATTGAAACAGAGCTTTGGTTATGTATTTTAATGTTTCAATCATAATTTCATAACAATCTACGTAAAACAAACGGTAAACATGTAATGTTGTTAATTTCATGGAATTAGTAATATTGTGAAACATAAAGAATCATACTGAAGTCGGTTTCAAAAGAAGACATGCATCATATGTTCAAAAACTTTGGGAAACATACAACCATATAGGCTTTGTTTGCTTAGAAATTCATCACGAAGATTAACATATTTGACTTGGATACATTATAATGCGATACTCAAAAAAATTAAACCAATTCGTCTAAAACAACGAGCGAAACTTGAACCAAATCCGAATTTACTTGTGCCCACAATTGATCTACTTAATAATAAGATGTTGCTTTTGAGAAACTGCCGCAACTATTACCCATTATTTGATCATTCTTGTTTATGCATAATATAACATTTTATTATCAGCGCAAAGTGAGGCGTGTGACGTGTTTGTGTAAAAAAACTACCACATTTTTTTGGCAATATTATCGAAAATGACTGTTACGTATAGGAAACTAACTAATTTAGATATTAGGCAAGCTGTAAACAACCATTTCATTTTAAGGTCCTAAGAAATTATATTCAATTTACAACGCACATCATATAAAATTATGAATTAAATTGATTTCTTAAAACTCAGCGTTGATGTTTTTCTTGTATAATTGTGAATTTCTATTCAATTTACACCGCATAACAAGCATGAATTGTGGATTTTTTTGTCACGTATAGAAAAACACTACACAAAATAATTCACGAAGGTAAAAATATATTATTTGGATTAAATATGATTGTAGAAAAGGTTTATTGGTAAAAATGTTTTTTATTAAAGGTTTTTTCATTAATTAAAAATATATTACATATTTGAAGGCTTTACATATTTGAAGGCATTATGTCTTAAATACTTTTACTGATTGAAGCAACACCGCGTCTTCAAGGAGACGGAGATGGTGAATGAGTCAGTACAAGGCAGTTGTTCCAAGTCTTAATACTTTTTTGTATGATTGTATTCCGATCCATGTTTATGAACGGTGGACGTTCTAATGTCCTTTGAACCAATGCGGAGTGGCACTCTTTTCCTAATACAAGGAGTTCACCGCAACACTTTTTTGTAACGCTCCATGTTTTGAATATATTATCAAAGAATCATACTAAAGTCGGTTTCAAAAGAAGACATGCATCATATGTTCAAAAACTTTGGGAAACATACAACCATATAGTCTTTGTTTGCTTAGAAATTCATCACGAAGATTAACATATTTGACTTGGATACATTATAATGCGATACTCAAAAAAATTAAACCAATTCTTCTAAAACAACGAGCGAAACTTAAACCAAATCCGATTTTACTTGTGCCCACAATTGATCTACTTAATAATAAGATGTTGCTTTTGAGAAACTGCCGCAACTATTACCCATTATTTGATCATTCTTGTTTATGCATAATATAACATTTTATTATCAGCGCAAAGTGAGGCGTGTGACGTGTTTGTGTAAAAAAACTACCACATTTTTTTGCAATATTATCGAAAATAACTGTTACGTATAGGAAACTAACTAGTTTAGATATTAGGCAAGCTGTAAACAACCATTTCATTTTAAGGTCCTAAGAAATTATATTCAATTTACAACGCACATCATATAAAACCGTGAATTAAATTGATTTCTTAAAACTCAGCGTTGATGTTTTTCTTGTATAATTGTGAATTTCTATTCAATTTACACCGCATAACAAGCATGAATTGTGGATTTTTTTGTCACGTACAGAAAAACACTACACAAAACAATTCACGAAGGTAAAAATATATTATTTGGATTAAATATGATTGTAGAAAAGGTTTATTGGTAAAAATATTTTTTATTAAAGGTTTTTTCTTTAATTAAAAATATATTACATATTTGAAGGGGTTACATATTTGAAGGCATTATGTCTTAAATACTTTTACTGATTGAAGCAACATTGTGTCTTCAAGGAGACGGAGATGGTGAATGAGTCAGTGCAAGGCAGTTGTTCCAAGTCTTAATACTTTTTTGTATGATTGTATTCTGATCCATGTTTATGAACTGTGGACGTTCTAATGTCCTTTGAACCAATGCGGAGTGGCACTCTTTTCCTAATACAAGGAGTTCACCGCAACACTTTTTTGTAACGCTCTCTGTTTTGAATATATTATCAAAGACTTCCCAAACACAAGGCATGCTCATTTTAGCTTCACAATTATTTTTCAAAATAAACTGGTCATTCTCCTTTGTAGCAATCACCGCGCCACTAGTTACGAATAAAACCACCATGAAAGAATAAACACTGAGTCTTGTCATTGTAGGTTAGAACTGTGTTGCTTCTGTATTACGGTTCGTAAGATTAATTTCGAACAAGATTTGTTGTCAAGAAAACTATCATTTATAAGCAGAGTTAAAAGCTCATAAGAATGAGATGCGTTACTATAAAAGAAAACATTTTATATTTCACGTTAATCGTCTTTAATGGTAATTATTATACGACAATGTAATAATTTAGTGGCATGTATTTGTCCACGATTTAATATTCTACGATATTTATTGAAAAACAGATTGAGGTCCTACAATGAAGCTTACATCATCTCTAGGCTTCACTACAAAAACTTGCTAAGAACGATAAGGCTGACTGTATGCAATAAACAACGAAATAAGGAAATACATTTGCGCAAAAGGTACATAGAGATAGCACGAATGATATATTAAAACAGAGCTTTGGTTATGTATTTTAATGTTTCAATCATAATTTCATAACAATCTACGTAAAACAAACGGTAAACATGTAATGTTGTTAATTTCATGGAATTAGTAATATTGTAAAACATAAAGAATCATACTGAAGTCGGTTTCAAAAGAAGACATGCATCATATGTTCAAAAACTTTGGGAAACATACAACCATATAGGCTTTGTTTGCTTAGAAATTCATCATGAAGATTAACATATTTGACTTGGATACATTATAATGCGATACTCAAAAAAATTAAACCAATTCGTCTAAAACAACGAGCGAAACTTGAACCAAATCCGAATTTACATGTGCCCACAATTGATCTACTTAATAATAAGATGTTGCTTTTGAGAAACTGCCGCAACTATTACCCATTATTTGATCATTCTTGTTTATGCATAATATAACATTTTATTATCAGCGCAATGTGAGGCGTGTGACGTGTTTGTGTAAAAAAACTACCACATTTTTTGGCAATATTATCGAAAATGATTGTTACGTATAGGAAACTAACTAGTTTAGATTTTAGGCAAGCTGTAAACAACCATTTCATTTTAAGGTCCTAAGAAATTATATTCAATTTACAACGCACATCATATAAAATTGTGAATTAAACTGATTTCTTAAAACTCAGCGTTGATGTTTTTCTTGTATAATTGTGAATTTCTATTCAATTTACACCGCATAACAAGCATGAATTGTGGATTTTTTTGTCACGTATAGAAAAACACGAACAATTCATGAACGTAAAAATATATTATTTGGATTAAATATGATTGTAGAAAAGGTTTATTGGTAAAAATGTTTTTTATTAAAGGTCTTTTCTTTAATTAAAAATATATTACATATTTGAAGGCGTTACATATTTGAAGGCATTATGTCTTAAATACTTTTACTGATTGAAGCAACACTACGTCTTCAAGGAGACGGAGATGGTGAATGAGTCAGTACAAGGCAGTTGTTCCAAGTTTTAATGCTTTTTTGTATGATTGTATTCCGATCCATGTTTATGAACTGTGGATGTTCTAATGTCCTTTGAACCAATGCGGAGTGGCACTCTTTTCCTAATACAAGGAGTTCACCGCAACACTTTTTTGTAATGCTCCCTGTTTTGAATATATTATCAAAGACTTCCCAAACACAAGGCATGCTCATTTTAGCTTCACAATTATTTTTCAAAATAAACTGGTCATTCTCCTTTGTAGCAATCACCGCACCACTAGTTACGAATAAAACCACCAAGAAAGAATAAACACTGAGTCTTGTCATTGTAGGTTAGAACTATGTTGCTTCTGTATTATGGTTCGTAAGATTAATTTCGAACAAGATTTGTTATCAAGAAAACTATTATTTATAAGCAGAGTTAAAAGCTCGTAAGAATGAGATGCGTTACTATAAAACAAAACATTTTATATTTCATGTTAATCGTCTTTAATGGTAATTATTATACGGCAACATAATAATTTAATGGCATGTATTTGTCCACGATTTAATATTCTACGATATTTATTGAAAAATAGATTGAGGTCCTACAATGAAGCTTACATCATCTCTAGGCTTCACTACAAAAACTTGCTAAGAACGATAAGGCCGACTATATACAATAAACAACGAAATAAGGAAATACATTGGCGCAAAAGGTACATAGAGATAGCACGAATGATATATTAAAACATAGCTTTGGTTATGTATTTTTGTAGAACTAATGTTTTGATATAATAATTGAAAAATGTTTTGGACTAATTTGGAAAGAATTTAAAACTTGTTTTTAAGTCCAAACAACTTGAATTTATGTTTGAGGTATTTTAAGAGGTTTTTGGCAAGAATTTTCATGTTTTTAATAGCCAAACTTGTGTTTTCAGAGTACAAGTATCGATACGGTAAACCCTCGTACCGATACTTTTTTGCCCCAGTTTGGCCACTGTCAAAACCCATATCGATACAGGCCCTTGCCGTTTCGATACGGAGTGGGGTTGTTTCGATACGCCAGGTAAGCGTACCGATCCCATTTCAACTACCCCAACGGCTATTTCCCAACGGCGATTTAAATGCGAACCCGTACCGATACGCCCTCAAGCGTATCGATACGCCCAGGCTAGCAAGAGCCCAACGGCAAATTCCTATGAAGACCGTACCGATACTGTTCCACGCGTATCGATACGGATAGCTGTAGAACAACATTTATGAAGGGAAATAAAGTCCTCAACGGCTCCAATTCATCCCCAACGGCTAGTAACGGCCACAAACTCAATTGGGAGTATAAAAGGGACCTCCAAGCATCAAGAGAAGGCTAATGCTCATATTGTAAAACAACAAATGATCAAATATTGTCTTAGTGCTTAAATTGTCAATTCTTGTATAGACAAACACTAGAGAGCCAAAATTGTCAAATTTGCTCAAGTGTTTTAGGTTTTGGGTGAGTGCTTAGTTGTGTAAACAAACACCTATTAGAGGGTTTTAAGCTTACTTTATTTATCTCTTTGTAAAGAGGGTTTTGATCAAGGCTTTGGGTAGAAGCTTGATCGTATGTAAAGGTTTCCTCCTAAACCTAGAAAAGGGGACGAATCAATAGTGGATTGATTGAGAAATCCTTAGTGGGGAGCTAAGGTAGTGGATGTAGACCTTGGTTAGAAGGTTGAACCACTATAATTCATTGTGTCAATTTTCATTTTAGCTTCCTAAACCCTTCCATCCAAAAATCCAACTATCCACCACTTGGTGAGCTAAATTGGTTGATCGAATCGAGCCCCTAAAATCTCAACAATTGGTATCAGAGCTTGGCTCAATCGAAGAGGATTAACATCCTATTGAGAAGATCAGGCAAGCTCGATCACTATTTCATCAACCGGCTCAAATGGCACAATCAATCGACAAACCGCCTTTCTTTGACGGAACTCACTATGCCCATTGGAAGACAAAGATGAAGTTCTTCATCAAATCAAAAGATTACAAGATATGGGATGTAGTTGAAGATGGTTCGTTCGTGCCTCAAAGAAGTAAAGCGGAGTGGAGTGCCGACGATCGCAAGAAGATGGAGCTTAATTGCAAAGCCTTGCACATTCTATTTTGTACATTTGGTCCATCCATCTATGAGAAGATGTCTTCTTGTGATTGTGCCAAGGAGGTATGGGACAAGCTTGAAGTCACATACGAGGGGACAAATGAAGTCAATGAGACCAAGATTGGGCTCCTAACCTTAGAGTATGACAACTTCAAAATGGATCCGGAAGAAAACATCGAGAAGATGTTTGATAGGTTCTCCACCATCACCAATGGTCTCAAAGGCTATGGAGAAGCCATCCCAGAGGAGAAGCTTGTTCGAAAGCTCATCTACTCACTTCCCGAGTCTTGGGACTCAAAGAGGACCGCCATCATCGAAGCAAAGAATTTGAAGACTTTGAAGCTTGATGAACTCATGGGGTCTCTCCTTACTCATCAAATCATGAAGAAAAATAAAGAGGATGAGAAGAAGAGGGAAGAAATTAGAGCTATGGGAGAGAAGAAAATCAAAAGGCTTGGCATCAATGCAAGTGCCATGGCTCTCAAATCCTCCACTTGTCATCATGTCTACTCAAGTGAAGAGGAGGATGAAGATGAAGAGATAGTTCATCTCTTCAAGTGTGCCCCGTTCATGAAGAAAGCATTTAGAGAGCTTGAACGAGAACCTAAGAGAAAGGAGAGGGCAAGCACTTCAAGCCATAAGAAGAAGGCACATGTGGCTACTTGGAGTGATGAGGACTCCACCGACGATGAACAAGCCAACCTTTGCCTTATGGCCATCGAAGAAGATTCAAGGGTAACTTCTAATTCATCTACTTCATGTTATTATTCCTTTGATGAATTACAAGATGCCTATGATGATTTGGTTTTAGATTTTAAAAGCCACATTTTGAAAAACAATAAATTGATTTCAAAGTTAAAAATTCAAAATGATTTGCTTTCTAAAACCAAATTTGAACTTGAAGCAAAACTTGAAAAGTTTGAATTAAAATGTTTTGATTTACAAAAATTGCTTCAAAATGTTAAAGAAGAAAAATATTTTATTTCCAAAGAGCTTGAAAAGAAAAACAATTTTGGAAAATCAAATTTTTATGTTAGACAATCTAGTGCCCCTAGATTTATAAAAGTTAAATGTTTTAGAAGTGTTTGGGTCCCAAAAGGACTAACCACTTCAATTAAAAAGGATGACATTGAAAAATGGATTCCTAAGGGGACTAAAATTTATGCAACTAATGTTCATGGATCCAAAGCAATTTGGATACCAAAAATTACTTGATTGTCTATTGCTAGGTGTGATGGAGATGTTCAACAAGTCAAACATTGATGGGGAGCTCCATGCACACAAGGAAGAACACTTGAAGAAGGAAGGCTTCACATCCTACCTTGAGTTCAAGTGTTGGAAAAATGTAGTTGTTTTAGCATTTATTTGTTTTATTTTTTAGTTTATTAAACTAGATGATCATAAATGTTGGACTAATATTTTTAATGATGCTTTGAGTAAGGGGGAGCCATTTTAAAACCAAATTCTTATTTTTGTCAAAGTTTTTACCTCTATTGTATTTTGAACTTAATGTTTTAAATTCTTTTTGATATAACAAAAGGGGGGAGAAATGGTTGAAAAATTGAATATTCAAAATTGAATTTTCAAATGAATAAGGGGGAGCTTTATTTAATTTCATATCTTTAATCTCTTATTCACATTTTTAAAGTTAAAGGGGGAGAAACCCAGAAAAATTTTCAAGTGAGTTTTATTATATAAAAAAGGGGGAGATTGTAGAACTAATGTTTTGATATAATAATTGAAAAATGTTTTGGACTAATTTGGAAAGAATTTAAAACTTGTTTTTAAGTCCAAACAACTTGAATTTATGTTTGAGGTATTTTAAGAGGTTTTTTGCAAGAATTTTCATGTTTTTTAATAGCCAAACTTGTGTTTTCAGAGTACCAGTATCGATACGGTAAACCCCCGTACCGATACCTTTTTGCCCCAGTTTGGCCACTGTCAAAACCCGTATTGATACAGGCCCTTGCCGTTTCGATACAAAGTGGGGTTGTTTCGATACGCCAGGTAAGCGTACCGATCCCATTTTAACTACCCCAACGGCTATTTCCCAACGGCCATTTAAATGTGAACCCGTACCGATACGCCCTCAAGCGTATCGATACGCCCAGGCTGGCAAGAGCCCAACAGCTAGTTCCTATGAAGGCCGTACCGATACGGTTCCACGCGTATCGATACGGATAGCTGCAGAACAACATTTATGAAGGGAAATAAAGTCCTCAACGGCTCCAATTCATCCCCAACGGCTAGTAACGGCCACAAACTCAATTGGGAGTATAAAAGGGACCTCCAAGCATCAAGAGAAGGCTAATGCTCATATTGTAAAACAACAAATGATCAAATATTGTCTTAGTGCTTAAATTGTCAATTCTTGTATAGACAAACACTAGTGAGCCAAAATTGTCAAATTTGCTCAAGTGTTTTAGGTTTTGGGTGAGTGCTTAATTGTGCAAACAAACACCTATTAGAGGGTTTTAAGTTTGCTTTATTTATCTCTTTGTAAAGAGGGTTTTGATCAAGGCTTTGGGTAGAAGCTTGATCGGATGTAAGGGTTTCCTCCTAATCCTAGAAAAGGGGACGAATCAATAGTGGATTGATTGAGAAATCCTTAGTGGGGAGCTAAGGTAGTGGATGTAGACCTTGGTTAGAAGGTTGAACCACTATAATTCATTGTGTCAATTTTCATTTTAGCTTCCTAAACCCTTTTATCCAAAAATCCAACTCTCCACCACTTGGTGAGCTCAATTGGTTGATCGAATCGAGCCCCTAAAATCTCAACAATTGGTATCAGAGCTTGGCTCAATCGAAGAGGATTAACATCCTATTGAGAAGATCCTGCAAGTTCGATCACTATTTCATCAACCGGCTCAAATGGCACAATCAATCGACAAACCGCCTTTCTTTGACGGAACTCACTATGCCCATTGGAAGACAAAGATGAAGTTCTTCATCAAATCAAAAGATTACAAGATATGGGATGTAGTTGAAGATGGTCCGTTCGTGCCTCTAAGAAGTAAAGCGGAGTGGAGTGCCGACGATCGCAAGAAGATGGAGCTAAATTGCAAAGCCTTGCACATTCTATTTTGTGCATTTGGTCCATCCATCTATGAGAAGATGTCTTCTTGTGAGAGTGTCAAGGAGGTATGTGACAAGCTTGAAGTCACATACGAGTGGACAAATGAAGTCAAGGAGACCAAGATTGGGCTCCTAACCTTAGAGTATGACAACTTCAAAATGGATCCGGAAGAAAACATCGAGAAGATGTTTGATAGGTTCTCCACCATCACCAATGGTCTCAAAGGCTATGGAGAAGTCATCCCGGAGGAGAAGCTTGTTCGAAAGCTCATCTACTCACTTCCCGAGTCTTGGGACTCAAAGAGGACCGCCATCATCGAAGCAATGAATTTGAAGACTTTGAAGCTTGATGAACTCATGGGGTCTCTCCTTACTCATCAAATCATGAAGAAAAATAAAGAGGATGAGAAGAAGAGGGAGGAAATTAGAGCTATGGGAGAGAAGAAAATCAAAGGATTTGGCATCAATGCAAGTGCCATGGCTCTCAAATCCTCCACTTGTCATCATGTCTACTCAAGTGAAGAGAAGGATGAAGATGAAGAGATAGTTCATCTCTTCAAGAAGTGTGCCCCGTTCATGAAGAAAGCCTTGAGAGAGCTTGAACGAGAACCTAAGAGAAAGGAGAGGGCAAGCACTTCAAGCCATAAGAAGAAGGCACATGTGGCTACTTGGAGTGATGAGGACTCCACCGACGATGAACAAGCCAACCTTTTCCTTATGGCCATCGAAGAAGATTCAAGTGTAACTTCTAATTCATCTACTTCACATTCTTATTCCTTTGATGATTTGGTTTTAGATTTTAAAAGCCACATTTTGAAAAACAATAAATTGATTTCAAAGTTAAAAATACAAAATGATTTGCTTTCTAAAACCAAACTTGAACTTGAAGCAAAACTTGAAAAGTTTGAATTAAAATGTTTTGATTTACAAAAATTGCTTCAAAATGTTCAAGAAGAAAAAGATTTGATTTCCAAAGAGCATGAAAAGAAAAACAATTTTGGAAAATCAAATTTTTATGTTAGACAATCTAGTGCCCCTAGATTTATAAAAGGTAAATGTTTTAGAAGTGTTTGGGTCCCAAAAGGACTAACCACTTCAATTAAAAAGGATGACATTGAAAAATGGATTCCTAAGGGGACTAAAATTTATGCAACTAATGTTCATGGATCCAAAGCAAATTGGATACCAAAAATTACTTGATTGTCTATTGCTAGGTGTGATGGAGATGTTCAACAAGTCAAACATTGAGGGGGAGCTCCATGCACACAAGGAAGAACACTTGAAGAAGGAAGGCTTCACGTCCTACATTGAGTTCAAGTGTTGGTAAAAATCTAGTTGTTTTAGCATTTATTAGTTTTATTTTTTTAGTTTAATAAACTAGATGATCATAAATGTTGGACTAACATTTTTAATGATGCTTTGAGTAAGGGGGAGCCATTTTAAAACCAAATTCTTATTTTTGTCAAAGTTTTTACCTCTATTGTTATTCTGAACTTAATGTTTTAAATTCTTTTTGATATAACAAAAAGGGGAGAAATGGTTGAAAAATTGAATTTTCAAAATTGAATTTTCAAATGAATAAGGGGGGCTTTATTTAATGTCATATCTTTAATCTCTTATTCACATTTTTAAAGTTAAAGGGGGAGACACCCAAACAATTTTTCAAGTGAGTTTTATTATATCAAAAAGGGGGAGATTGTAGAACTAATGTTTTGATATAATAATTGAAAAATGTTTTGGACTAATTTGGAAAGAATTTAAAACTTGCTTTTAAGTCCAAACAACTTGAATTTATGTTTGAGGTATTTTAAGAGGTTTTTGGCAAGAATTTTCATGTTTTTAATAGCCAAACTTGTGTTTTCAGAGTACCAGTATCGATACGGTAAACCCCCGTACCGATACCTTTTTGCCCCAGTTTGGCCACTGTCAAAACCCTTATCGATACAGGCCCTTGACATTTCGATACGGAGTGGGGTTGTTTCGATACGCCAGGTAAGCCTACCTATCCCATTTCAACTACCCCAACGGCTATTTCCCAACGGCCATTTAAATGTGAACCCGTACCGATACGCCCTCAAGCGTATCGATACGCCCAGGCTGGAAAGAGCCCAACGACTAGTTCCTATGAAGGCCATACCGATATTGTTCCACGCGTATCGATACGGATAGATGCAGAACAACTTTTATGAACGGAAATAAAGTCCTCAACGACTCCAATTCATCCCCAACGGCTAGTAACGGCCACAAACTCAATTGGGAGTATAAAAGGGACCTCCAAGCATCAAGAGAAGGCTAATACTCATATTGTAAAACAACAAATGATCAAATATTATCTTAGTGCTTAAATTGTCAATTCTTGTATAGACAAACACTAGTGAGCCAAAATTATCAAATTTGCTCAAGTGTTTTAGGTTTTGGGTGAGTGCTTAATTGTGCAAACAAACACCTATTAGAGGGTTTTAAGTTTGCTTTATTTATCTCTCTGTAAAGAGGGTTTTGATCAAGGCTTTGGGTAGAAGCTTGATCGGTTATAAGGGTTTCCTCCTAATCCTAGAAAAGGGGACGAATCAATAGTGGATTGATTGAGAAATCCTTAGTGGGGAGCTAAGGTAGTGGATGTAGACCTTGGTTAGAAGGTTGAACCACTATAATTCATTGTGTCAATTTTCATTTTAGCTTCCTAAACCCTTCCATCCAAAAATCCAACTCTCCACCACTTGGTGAGCTAACTTGGTTGATCGAATCGAGCCCCTAAAATCTCAACAATTTTAATGTTTTATCATAATTTCATAACAATCTACGTAAAACAAACGTTAAACATGTAATGTTGTTAATTTCATGGAATTAGTAATATTGTGAAACATAAAGAATCATACTAAAGTCGGTTTCAAAAGAAGACATGCATCATATGTTCAAAAACTTTGGGAAACATACAACCATATAGGCTTTTTTTGCTTAGAAATTAATCATGAAGATTAATATATTTGACTTGGATACATTATAATGCGATACTCAAAAAAATTAAACCAATTCGCCTAAAACAACGAGCGAAACTTGAACCAAATCCGAATTTACTTGTGCCCACAATTGATCTACTTAATAATAAGATGTTGCTTTTGTGAAACTGCCACAACTATTACCCATTATTTGATCATTCTTGTTTATGCATAATATAACATTTTATTATCAGCGCAAAGTGAGGCGTGTGACGTGTCTGTGTAAAAAAACTACCACATCAATATTATCGAAAATGACTGTTACGTATAGGAAACTAACTAGTTTAGATATTAGGCTAGCTGTAAACAACCATTTCATTTTAAGGTCCTAAGAAATTATATTCAATTTACAACGCACATCATATAAAATTGTGAATTAAATTGATTTCTTAAAGCTCAACGTTGATGTTTTTCTTGTATAATTGTGAATTTCTATTCAATTTACACCGCATAACAAGCATGAATTGTGGATTTTTTTGTCACGTCTAGAAAAACACTACACAAAACAATTCACGAAGGTAAAAATATATTATTTGGATTAAATATGATTGTAGAAAAGGTTTATTGGTAAAAAAAATTTTATTAAATGTTTTTTCTTTAATTAAAAATATATTACATATTTGAAGGCGTTACATATTTGAAGGCATTATGTCTTAAATACTTTTACTGATTGAAGCAACACTGCGTCTTCAAGGAGACGGAGATGGTGAATGAGTCAGTACAAGGCGGTTGTTCCAAGTCTTAATACTTTTTTATGTGATTGTACTCCGATCCATGTTTATGAACTGTGGACGTTCTAATGTCCTTTGAACCAATGCGGAGTGGCACTCTTTTCCTAATACAAGGAGTTCACCGCAACACTTTTTTGTAACGCTCCCTGTTTTGAATATATTATCAAAGACTTCCCAAACACAAGGCATGCTCATTTTAGCTTCACAATTATTTTTTAAAATAAACTGGTCATTCTCCTTTGTAGCAATCACCGCGCCACTAGTTACGAATAAAACCACCAAGAAAGAATAAACACTGAGTCTTGTCATTGTAGGTTAGAACTGTGTTGCTTCTGTATTATGGTTCGTAAGATTAATTTCGAACAAGATTTGTTATCAAGAAAACTATCATTTATAAGAAGAGTTAAAAGCTCATATGAATAAGATGTGTTACTATAAAAGAAAACATTTTATATTTCAAGTTAATCGTCTTTAATGGTAATTATTATACGGCAACGTAATAATTTAATGGCATGTATTTGTCCACGATTTAATATTCTACGATATTTATTGAAAAACAAATTGAGGTCCTACAATGAAGCTTACATCATATCTAGGCTTCACTACAAAAACTTGCTAAGAACGATAAGGCCGACTGTATACAATAAACAACGAAATAAGGAAATACATTGGCGCAAAAGGTACATAGAGATAGCACGAATGATATATTAAAACAGAGCTTTGGTTATGTATTTTAATGTTTCAATCATAATTTCATAACAATTTACGTAAAACAAACGGCAAACATGTAATGTTGTTAATTTCATGGAATTAGTTATATTATGAAACATGAAGAATCATACTAAAGTCGGTTTCAAAAGAAGACATGCATCATATGTTCAAAAACTTTAGGAAACATACAACCATATAGGCTTTGTTTGCTTAGAAATTAATCATGAAGATTAACATATTTGACTTGAATACATTATAATGCGATACTCAAAAAAATTAAACCAATTCGTCTAAAACAACGAGCGAAACTTGAACCAAATCCGAATTTACTTGTGCCCACAATTGATCTACTTAATAATAAGATGTTGCTTTTGAGAAACTGTCGCAACTATTACCCATTATTTGATCATTCTTGTTTATGCATAACATAACCTTTTATTATCAGTGCAAAGTGAGGCGTGTGACGTGTTTGTGTAAAAAAAACTACCACATTTTTTTGGCAATATTATCGAAAATGACTATTACATATAGGAAACTAACTAGTTTAGATATTAGGCAAGCTGCAAACAACCATTTCATTTTAAGGTCCTAAGAAATTATATTCAATTTACAATGCACATCATATAAAATTGTGAATTAAATTGATTTCTTTAAACTCAGGGTTGATGTTTTTCTTGTATAATTGTGAATTTCTATTCAATTTACACCGCATATCAAGCATGAATTGTGGATTTTTTTGTCACGTATAGAAAAACACTACACAAAACAATTCACGAAGGTAAAAATATATTATTTGGATTAAATATAATTGTAGAAAAGGTTTATTGGTAAAAATGTTTTTTATTAAATGTTTTTTCTTTAATTAAAAATCTATTACATATTTGAAGGCGTTACATATTTGAAGGCCTTATGTCTTAAATACTTTTACTGATTGAAGCAACACTGCGTCTTCAAGGAGACGGAGATGGTGAATGAGTTAGTACAAGACAGTTGTTCCAAGTCTTAATACTTTTTTGTATGATTGTATTCCGATCCATGTTTATGAACTGTGGACGTTCTAATGTCCTTTGAACCAATGCGGAGTGGCACTCTTTTCCTAATACAAGGAGTTCACCGCAACACTTTTTTGTAACGCTCCCTGTTTTGAATATATTATCAAAGACTTCCCAAACACAAGGCATGCTCATTTTAGCTTCACAATTATTTTTCAAAATAAATTGGTCATTCTCCTTTGTAGCAATCACCGCGCCACTAGTTACGTATAAAACCACCAAGAAAGAATAAACACTGAGTCTTGTCATTGTAGGTTAGAACTGTGTTGCTTCTGTATTACGGTTCGTAAGATTAATTTCGAACAAGATTTGTTATAAAAAAACTATCATTTATAAGCAGAGTTAAAAGCTCACAAGAATGAGATGCGTTACTATAAAAGAAAACATTTATTATTTCACGTTAATCGTCTTTAATGGTAATTATTATATGGCAACGTAATAATTTAATGGCATGTATTTGTGCACGATTTAATATTCTACGATATTTATTGAAAAACAAATTGAGGTCCTACAATGAAGCTTACATCATATCTAGGCTTCACTACAAAAACTTGCTAAGAACGATAAGGCCGACTGTATACAATAAACAACGAAATAAGGAAATACATTGGCGCAAAAGGTACATAGAGATAGCACGAATGATATATTAAAACAGAGCTTTGGTTATGTATTTTAATGTTTCAATCATAATTTCATAACAATCTACGTAAAACAAACGGCAAACATGTAATGTTGTTAATTTCATGGAATTAGTAATATTATGAAACATAAAGAATCATACTAAAGTCGGTTTCAAAAGAAGACTTGCATCATATGTTCAAAAACTTTAGGAAACATACAACCATATAGGCTTTGTTTGCTTAGAAATTAATCATGAAGATTAACATATTTGACTTGAATACATTATAATGCGATACTCAAAAAAATTAAACCAATTCGTCTAAAACAACGAGCGAAACTTGAACCAAATCCGAATTTACTTGTGCCCACAATTGATCTACTTAATAATAAGATGTTGCTTTTGAGAAACTGTCGCAACTATTACCCATTATTTGATCATTCTTGTTTATGCATAACATAACCTTTTATTATCAGCGCAAAGTGAGGCGTGTGACGTGTTTGTGTAAAAAAAACTACCACATTTTTTGGCAATATTATCGAAAATGACTGTTACATATAGGAAACTAACTAGTTTAGATATTAGGCAAGCTGCAAACAACCATTTCATTTTAAGGTCCTAAGAAATTATATTCAATTTACAATGCACATCATATAAAATTGTGAATTAAATTGATTTCTTTAAACTCAGCGTTGATGTTTTTCTTGTATAATTGTGAATTTCTATTCAATTTACACCGCATATCAAGCATGAATTGTGGATTTTTTTGTCACGTATAGAAAAACACTACACAAAACAATTCACGAAGGTAAAAATATATTATTTGGATTAAATATGATTGTAGAAAAATGGTGGGTACACATGAAAATTGAAACTTTAAATCAAACTTGGTTAAAATCCTCCTAAAATAACAGGATGAAGAAAACGACGGACGGGTCACTTTGGCGACGGCTAGCCAGGGAACAAGACGACAGTGATCACGGCAGCGGCGATCGAAATACAACTAACCCACAATCGACACAACAGGTTTGGACTATATATGTGGGAGGAATATCGGAGACCTTACACTGGAAGGGTTTATGGCAAGTTTTCGATTGCCATGGAGTGGTACGAGATGCGTTCATACCACGCAAGAGGGCTCGAGACGAGGCACGTTTTGGTTTTGTTCGAATGGCATCAAAGGAGGACGCAGAACGAGCGATTGAACGGCTACACGGTAAGTGGATTTATGGGGCCAAGTTGAGAGTGACGTTGGCATGGAAGGGGATAAATCATTTGAGGGATACATGGAAACGGAAGAAGTCTCAACAGCCGACGAACGACAACAATTCAGGCTCCAAATCAGAAAGATCAGCTGTACAAGGGGGTTGTGAAAGTGGATCAAATCGGCGAGTGATAGAAGGGGTATTAGATGAGGATAAGTGGGCAATTCTCCAATGGTGTGCGATCGGATGGAGTATTAAACCTTGGAATTTAAAAACTCTTGCGGATCGATTGGAAGTGGAAAAGAAGGAAGGATTTTCGATCATGAGGCTATCGGGGTCAATGATTCTATTAATGTGCACATCGGCGAAAATTCGCGAGGAAGTGTTAAAGATGGAGTGTATTAGAGAGTGCTTCTCTAAGGTGCTAGATTGGTCGCCATCAATTTCAACAGAATCTCGTCGAGTTTGGTTGTCCGTGGTGGGATTACCGATCCATTTATGGCACAAGAAAACATTTGTGAATATAGCAGGTCTATGGGGGTCATTAATATGCATGGACGATGATACGGAAACACCCTCATCTTTTGATTGTGGTCGCATTCTGGTGGAAACGACAACGATGGAACTCATTGAGGAGACCATCAAGGTGAAATTAGCAGCCGCGGAATACATGGTGAGGGTGTTTGAATCGGATGGACAAGGTCCCACGATCGAATGCGGCTGTTACGAGGATAACGCGTCACAATCGAAACAACAGAAGGAAGATAGCAGTTCAAGTCGTCCGTCGAAGGCTCGATTAGGAGGGGCGGAGGAATATACAGCAGTGGAAAACGAAGCAAATGTGATTGGGGGGGTTGATACATCAGTGCCTCAAGGTGAAATAAACGTGGAGCACACGCCGGCTATTACAACGGCAGAAATTGTGCCGGTGCAACAGCTGATTACTCCGATCAGCTCTGACAGCTTGGAGAGTGAGAGATTGGCTCATAATAGAACTCTAGTGGAGAGTCCCGAAATAGCTGGGGTGGTGAATTCGAAATCAAACTCTACAGAAATTACTACCTATGCAAACTCAGCAGCACAGGGATTGGGCAATACAGAAGTGATTCGAGTGGGGAACTCATATTGCAAAGTCCGACGGGTGGTAGGAGGTGAGATTACCGGAAACTCAAGCAATTCTCTGTCCGGCCGTGGTCGAGGGTCGGGGAAGAAGGCCACACAAGCAGAAGCAATTGAACAGGGGCATGCGAATTATGGTATGTGCGTGGGGCAACAGCAGGGTACAAACGAAGTGACCGAAACAGTGAAGTTGGGAGCGTTGATTGGCGTTAAATCAATCGGTAGGGAAGAAGACATCATTAGAGACATTTCGCGGGTTATCGCCGGGGAGTGCCGGGGTTTCTGACTCATGAAATTACTAACGTGGAATGTAAGGGGTTTGGGAGGGAGTGCGAAACGGTGTTATGTTCGCGAGGTCATTCGGAAAAATCATTGTGACATGGTGTTAATGTAACGCCCCGGTTTTGGGCTCAGAAGTTTTGGCGTTGACCGATTCGGTCAAAGTGCTGATCGAATATATAAGAGGGAATTTAGGAAAAACCTAGTTCGGGTTGCATTAAAAATATGGAAAAATATTCTAAAATCATCTTTTAATATGTAAAAGTGAACTGTGAAATCAATTTTGGAAAATGAGGTTCGGAAGGTTGACATTTTGACTAGTGACCAAAATGTAATTTTTGAAAGTTGTGGGACAGTTTTATAAAGGATTGAAACTTTGAATCTTTAAGGAGCTATTATTCCAAAAAGGATTTCTCCAGATTTTTCTAAGATATTTTAAGTCTAAAATCTGATTTTAAAGATTAAGAAAAGAGAGGGAAATCATTTTAACCAATTCTTAACTAATTTTTCTATTTTCTCTCAAATTCTCTTTTCTCTCATTTTCTCTCTACCCAAACAAGATTTCCTCAGATTTCTTTCTCTGATTTTGACTTCTTAATCTCTCATTTCAACTCTCATTTGATTTCTAATCATCTCATCATCAAAACCTCACAATTTACAAGTTGATTCATCAAGCATTTTGGCTCTAAAAGGGAGAAATTCAAGTTTGGAGGTAAGAACGTCCTTCTCCTCTAAACTATCAGTTCTTTACTGAAATTCCTAAGTTCTCAATCCTTGATTCATGTTTTATTAAAGGCTTTTCAATTGAGATCTTGATTTTTGGCTAAAATGCAAGATTTGGTGATTTTGGTGAAAATTTCGTGTGATCTGTTTAAGCAGGGTTTTGAGGTGTTAAAATGATGTTAAATGAATGCTAAAATGATTAGAAGTTGAGGTTTAATCAATGCAATCCCGGATAGGTTGAATTTCCTAAGTTTGGCTTGAGTTTTTGGTTGTTTTTGGAGTGTTTTTGGTGATCTGTTATACCTGGAGGTATAAGGACGTGGTTGTGATCTTTTTGCATGTTATGTGATGTATAAAAATGGTTAGAAGTGATGGATCTTGGCTGGGTTAAGTTTTGGAAGTGTTTGGAGATGATTTCGGTTGTGTTTGGTAGCCAAATTGTTAGATTTGTGGTGAGCAGCGAGTTGTGTTGTTGTTGCTGGTGTTTTAATGCATAAGGATGCATTAATGTTCTGTTTTTATGTGTTTGAAACAGGGGAGGTTGATCCTTGAGTTTTGGAGGTGTTTTCGGAAGGTTTCGGAAGCTTGGAAAGCTTGTTGGCTAGGCTTGTTTGGTAATCGGTGAGTGAAAATGGATTTTCAGCTTTTAAACCAAAGGTTGAAGGTTTTGGGAGCTTAGTTTAAGTCTAAACAACTTTGCTAAGCTCAAGTGTAAGTTTTCGGATTACTCTCTTAAAGTGGTGGCCATGTTTTGATGAAATGTGAAATGATGATTTTGCATGATTTGCTACTGTTTTGGAAAGCATGTTTTAGCATGTTAATTGCTGATGTTTTAGCATGATTTATGCTGATGTTTTAAGCCATGTGTTGAAGGTGTCTCTAGGTAAGAGTGCCTTGTTTTTATGCATTGTTAAATGATGATTTAATGCTTTGAAATGCATGAAGAAATGGCTTGGTTTAAATGCTTTAAAACAGTGGGTTACATGATGTATAAAGTGTGTATTGGCAAGTGATGGTTTGTAAAAGTGAAGGTCACTAAGGTGGTTAAAAGTCCTTGAGTGAGCCTTGTTACCTAAGATCATCAAGGTGGTTAAAAGTCCTTGGATGAATCTTGTTGCGGACTCTAAGGTGGTTAAAAGTCCTTAGGTGCTCCTTTCCATGGTGGTTAAAAGTCCATGGGGCCAAGGTGTTTAAAAGTCCTTGGGGCCAAGGTGTTTAAAAGTCCTTGGGGTATTTCAAGCTACGGACACAAAGGTGGTTAAAAGTCCTTGTGTGGTCCATTCATGGTGTTTAAAAGTCCATGGCCAAGGTGTTTAAAAGTCCTTGGGGTCCAAGGTGTTTAAAAGTCCTTGGGGAAAGTTGTTGAACTTGATTTCTAAATGAAATGTATCACTTGAGCCAATATGACATGTTTTGTACATGAGATGCATGAGATGCATGATTTGATGTTTATGTTGAAGCATGAGATGCTAGTTTAAATGAAATGTGGAAGCATGTTATTGCTTGATTTAAAGTATGCTTTGAGCATGTGTAAAGGTTGTTTACAAGCATGATTTACAAATGGTTTTAAATGCATTATTGAATGGTTTTTAAAGAGCGCTCCTCACTAAGCTTTGGCGTACGCTCTCTCGTTTTCTTGATTCAATAATGCAGAGCATTAGAGTGCATTGAGGGCAGCAAGAGGAGGCAAGCAAACAAGTACAAGTAAAGCTCAATGTATGAAGGTTTTATAAGTGTTTTAGCTTTTGTATGTTTTTGGCAATGGGGGACCAATGTATTTGTTTTGGGAGATGTTTATGACTCCCTAAATATGTTGTATGTGGTTGATGTTGCTGGTTTTTGGATTGAATTTCTATTGCTTGCTTTTGAAGGTTTAAGGCTTGAATGTTAGCTTGTGTAGGAAGCATGACCTTGAATTTGGGGCTTTTTGCATGAGATGTTATCTTGCTGAATTGATGATGCTTATATGTGTTAAATATGTTTAATTGCATGCTGGTAAAGTTTGGTGATGTTTGGAGCATGTTTGAGTGTCCAATTGCATGATCTAGTATGCTTGTTTGCTGGTTTTTGTGCAGGCGTTTCGGAACAGGGGTGTACCGTTTCGGAACGGGTGCCTTGCATGAACCCAGGCGTCCGAAACGGTATGCACCGTTTCGAAACCGTTTAGCCTCTGCCGAGGCCATGTTCCGGAACCCGTTTCGGAACGGCCCGTGTTACGGAACAGGGCTAGCCTGTTTCGGAACGGTCGACCGTTAGAGGGGCTGACATGGTAGTTACATGTTTCGTTTTGTTTACGTTTTGGTCCTGAATCATGTTTGATCAATTGCATGAGCTGTGGATGTCCTTTTGAGCTGAAATTTCACAGAGAAGCATGAAACCTGACTAATTTCAAGATGGTAACTTTAATTTGGGTTAAATCCCTTAATTTATCAGAATTTACAATTTGGTCCCTAAAGTTGTAATTTGTTCAATTGGGTCCCTGTTTGATCTCTGATGTTTGTGATCTTTTGATATGTTGTTTGTGTGATCACACTTAAGGTTAATGTGCATCTAGATAAGATTAAAAAGAAAAAAAAAGGGTCGTTAATCAAGGTTGACTTTCGGGTTGACTTTGGTTTTCCCCGTGTAATCTTCGTAGTTCGGGTCAACCGTCTAGACCGGGCTACGGGGGTTACATTTGGTGGTATCAGAGCTGAGTTCTCGAGTAATTGGGAATGTGTGTATGCATGATTGAAGCATGGTTTGGTTGGTACGCTTGTTGAGTGAAAGCATGTTCAATGATATGATATGATGATGTGTATGTGATGCATGTTGTGATGATGCATGATGAGGGTACCCATTGCCAAACAAAAGCTAAAGAGATGATGTTGTTTTTGAAGGAAATTGAGCTTGAATACTTGGAATTTGCTTACCTTGCTGGTCCTGACTTGTTTCATTTTGTATTGTTATGCATGGTAAAGTATGGCACCACGTAGAGAGTTAAGGAGTAGCGCGAGAGCTACGACCCCGGAGGGGAATGTGAATGATGAGCACACTGGTAGTGCTGTGTTACCTCCTCCTCCACCTGGTGGTGGTGGTGCGGAGAGGGAAAGAGCTGGAGCTGAGGCAGCTGGTGCTGGAGCTGCAGGACCTGAAGCTGGTCAGGGGCAAGCGATACCTGACATGTCTGTGCTTGTACAAGCTATTGCGGGTGCGTTTCGAGCAGCAGTAGCTGGAGCTCAAGGAGCTGGGCATCAGGGAGATGCTGGTGCTAGACTACCCTTGGAACGTTTGCGCAGTCTTGGTGGGACTGAGTTTAGGGGTATGTCAGCTGAGAGGTCTGAAGCATGGTTAGAGAGTACCAAGCGTGTCTTGGGACAAATGAGTTGCACTGATGTGCAGAAGCTGGGATGTGTGGTGTCACTGCTGCAAGGTGATGCTTATACGTGGTGGACGACCACAATCTCTGGGATGGCTGATGCTGATGTTACTTGGACGTTCTTTCAGCATGCGTTCAAGAGGAGATATCTGGGAGTTAGATATCTGGATGAAAAGAAGCGTGAATTCATGTCTCTGACCCAAGGGAACATGAGTGTGTCTGAGTATGAGGTACAGTTTGTACGTCTTAGCCAGTATGCACCTGAGTTGGTACCTGATGAGCGCGAAAGGTGCGAAAGGTTCCGTTATGGTTTGGTGACGGAGGTTAAGACCTATATGTTAGCTGCTGAGTACAATGATTTCGATGTGTTGGTTAGTCGATCGAAGGACATTGAGATGAATCTGAGTTTGTCTGCTAAGGGTGCTGGAGCTAGTTCTGGAAAGAGAGCTGCTGAGTATAGTTCCGGTGGACGGAACAAGAGAGGGCGTGATCAGAGGTTTCAGTCCTCGTCTAAGAGAGGTGGAGGTGCACCTGCTAGGGGCGGCAATGCTAGAGCTGACCCTAGTGCTTGTTGGATTTGTGGTTCCCGTGGTCACTTGAAGCGTGACTGTCCTCGTGCTGGGAGGGAGGTGCAAGCTCCTGTGATAGCAGCTGGTTATGAGTGCTGGAATTGTGGTTCAGCTGATCATCTGAGACGTGATTGTCCGAGGATGGATGGTGGTCAAGAGCGTGCTCCTGTTGTTGCAGCACCGCAGAGAGGTCGTGGGCGCGGCCGTGGTAATTTTCAGAGGCGAGAGGAAGGTGGGCGCGGTGTAGCTCATGTTGTAGCTATTCAACCTGAGGGTGGAGGCCAAGCGAGGGTGTATGCTCAGCGCGAAGGAAAGAATGATGCAGATGTGATTGCAGGTACCTTTACTTTGCAATCCTTGTCATTGCTTTCTTTGATTGATTCTGGATCTACGCATTCATACATTCTTCGTGAGCATGCTGAGTTACTTGGTTTGCCTGTTGAGTCTTTGGATGTTGGTGTTAGAGTCACTAGTTCTTTTGGTGAAACTGTTGTGACTCGTAAGCTTTATAGAAGGTGTCCTTTGGTTGTTCAAGAGCATGTCTTTCTTGTTGATCTTATGGAGTTGCCCTTTTATGGTTTTGATGTGATCCTTGGTATGGATTGGCTTGTTGAGCATCGTGCTGTTGTGGATTGTGAGAATAAGCGGGTTTCGCTTAGGCTTGCGGATGATTATGAAGTGGTGGTGGTTGGCGAGAATGTGAAGTTTCTTGCCAATGTTGTTTCTACCTTGGAGGCGAGCAGGATGCTGAGGCAAGGTTGTGAAGCTTTTCTGGCTTTTGTGATGAATCCTAGTTCGAAGGAGCTGAGGGTGCAGGATATTAGGGTTGTGAAGGAGTTTCCTGATGTTTTTCCTGAGGAGTTGCCTGGTTTACCTCCTAATCGCGAGGTGGAGTTTGGTATTGAGCTGTATGAGAATACCACTCCTGTGTCCATTACTCCCTATAGAATGGCACCTAAGGAGCTGAAGGAGCTGAAGACGCAGTTGCAAGAGTTGCTTGATCGTGGTTTCATCCGGCCGAGTGTTTCGCCTTGGGGTGCTCCTGTCTTGTTTGTGAAGAAGAAAGATGGCACGATGAGGATGTGCATTGATTACCGTCAGCTGAACAAGTTGACTATCAAGAATCGGTATCCTTTGCCGAGGATTGATGATCTCTTTGATCAATTTCGGGGAGCTGCTGTGTTCTCTAAGATTGACTTGAGGTCAGGGTATTATCAATTGAAGGTGAAGGATGTGGATGTGCCTAAGACAGCTTTCAGGACAAGGTATGGGCATTATGAGTTCCTTGTGATGCCGTTTGGTTTGACAAATGCTCCTGCTGCTTTCATGGACATGATGAATCGTGTTTTTCATGAATACCTGGACAAGTTTGTTGTGGTGTTCATTGATGATATCCTTGTGTACTCGAGTACTGAGGAAGAGCACGAAGAGCATTTGAGGATTGTGTTGCAAGCTTTGTTGAAGAATCAGCTTTATGCTAAGTTGAGCAAGTGTGAGTTTTGGCTTAGAGAGGTTGTTTTTCTTGGGCATGTGGTTTCAGCTGAGGGGATTTGTGTTGATCCTCAGAAGATTGAAGCGGTGATGAACTGGAAAGTTCCTAAGTCTGTTCAGGAGGTTCGTAGTTTCCTTGGTTTGGCAGGATACTATCGAAGGTTTGTGGATGGTTTTTCCAAGATTGCTGCTCCTTTGACGAAGTTGCTGCAGAAAGATGTTAGGTATGAGTGGACAGAAGCGAGACAGCAAGCTTTTGAGAAGCTGAAGTTGGCTTTGACGCAAGCTCCTATCTTGATTCAGCCTGAATCAGGGAAAGAGTTTGTAGTCTACAGTGATGCATCCTATGTTGGTTTGGGGTGTGTGCTGATGCAAGAGGGTAAGGTTGTGGCTTATGCGTCGCGGCAGTTGAAGGTGCATGAGCGCAATTATCCTACGCATGATATTGAGCTGGCTGCAGTGGTTTTTGCTCTGAAGATCTGGAGGCATTATCTGTATGGTGAGAAGTGTACGGTGTACACGGATCACAAGAGTTTGAGGTATCTGATGTCTCAGAAGGAGTTGAATCTCAGGCAGTGACGTTGGTTGGAGTTGCTCAAGGATTATGATCTGACGATAGAGTATCATCCTGGAAAGGCCAATGTTGTTGCGGATGCCTTGAGTAGAAAGGTAGCTGTTGAGCTGAGAGCTATGTTTGCTAGCTTGAGTATATCGCAGGATGGTGGTCTTGTTGCTGAGTTGCAAGTGAAACCTTCGTTGGTTCAGTTGATCAAGGATAAGCAGTTGTTGGGTGATTCCTTGGTGTCTCATGTTCAGGATATCGCGGAGGGTAGACCTTCGAATTTCTGTTTTAATGAGGATGGAGTGTTGTGTTTTGGTAATCGGATAGTAGTGCCTGCAGATGCTGAGTTGAGGCGTGCTATTCTAGCTAAAGGTCACAGTAGTCCTTTTGCTATGCATCCTGGTAGTACAAAGATGTATCACGATCTTCGTGATGAGTACTATTGGGTGGGCTTGAAGAAGGATGTGGCAGAGATCGTGAGCAAGTGTTTGGTGTGTCAGCGCATTAAGGCTGAACATCAGGTTCCTTCTGGTTTGTTGCAACCGTTGAAAATCCCTGAATGGAAGTGGGAGAGGGTTACCATGGATTTTGTATCTGGTTTGCCTTTGTCTCCGTCGAAGAAGAATTCTGTTTGGGTGATTGTGGATCGCCTGACGAAGTGTGCACATTTCTTGCCTGTGCATACTATGTTTTCCTTGGATAAGCTGGCAGAGCTGTACGTTGCTGAGGTTGTGAGGTTGCATGGTGTGCCTAAGTCGATCGTGTCGGATAGGGATCCGAGGTTCACGTCGAGTTTTTGGCAGTGTTTGCATCAAGCTTTGGGTACAAGGTTGCATTTCAGTACATCCTATCATCCCTAGTCGGATGGCCAGTCTGAGCGAGTTATTCAGATTTTGGAGGATATGTTGAGATGCTGCGTGATAGAGTTCCAAGGTTCTTGGGAGAAGCATCTGCCTTTGGTTGAGTTCGCTTACAACAACAGTTTTCAGGCAAGTATACAGATGGCACCTTATGAGGCTCTGTATGGGAGGAAGTGTAGGACTCCTCTGTGTTGGGCTGAAACTGGTCAAAAGTTGGTTTCGATGCCTGCTTTGTTGAAAGGTACCACCGAGAAAGTGAAGCTCATATGTGAGAGGTTGAAGGCTGCTTCTGATCGGCAGAAGTCTTACGCGGATTTGAAGCGTAGGGAGATAGAGTTTGCGGTGGGTGATCGCGTGTTCTTGAAGGTTTCGCCTTGGAAGAAGGTGATGAGGTTTGGGCGGAAGGGTAAGCTGAGCCCTAGATACATTGGACCGTATGAGGTTGTTGAGCGTGTTGGTCCTGTTGCGTATCGGTTGAGGTTACCTCAGGAGCTGGAGAAGATTCATGATGTGTTCCATGTTTCTATGCTCCGGAGGTATCGATCTGATCCTTCGCATGTGTTGCCTGTGGAGGAGGTGGATTTGAATCCGGATTTGACCTATGATGAGGAACCGGTGAAGATTCTGGGTTCAGATAGCAAGGTTCTTCGTGGCAAGACCATTGAGTTGGTGAAGGTGCTGTGGAAGCATCGCGGTGTTGAGGAAGCCACGTGGGAGCGGAAGGAGGATATGCTGAAGCAGTTTCCTTATCTCTTTCCTTCAGGTAAATTTCGAGGACGAAATTTCTTAAGGGGGGGAGAGTTGTAACGCCCCGGTTTTGGGCTCAGAAGTTTTGGCGTTGACCGATTCGGTCAAAGTGCTGATCGAATATATAAGAGGGAATTTAGGAAAAACCTAGTTCGGGTTGCATTAAAAATATGGAAAAATATTCTAAAATCATCTTTTAATATGTAAAAGTGAACTGTGAAATCAATTTTGGAAAATGAGGTTCGGAAGGTTGACATTTTGACTAGTGACCAAAATGTAATTTTTGAAAGTTGTGGGACAGTTTTATAAAGGATTGAAACTTTGAATCTTTAAGGAGCTATTATTCCAAAAAGGATTTCTCCAGATTTTTCTAAGATATTTTAAGTCTAAAATCTGATTTTAAAGATTAAGAAAAGAGAGGGAAATCATTTTAACCAATTCTTAACTAATTTTTCTATTTTCTCTCAAATTCTCTTTTCTCTCATTTTCTCTCTACCCAAACAAGATTTCCTCAGATTTCTTTCTCTGATTTTGACTTCTTAATCTCTCATTTCAACTCTCATTTGATTTCTAATCATCTCATCATCAAAACCTCACAATTTACAAGTTGATTCATCAAGCATTTTGGCTCTAAAAGGGAGAAATTCAAGTTTGGAGGTAAGAACGTCCTTCTCCTCTAAACTATCAGTTATTTACTGAAATTCCTAAGTTCTCAATCCTTGATTCATGTTTTATTAAAGGCTTTTCAATTGAGATCTTGATTTTTGGCTAAAATGCAAGATTTGGTAATTTTGGTGAAAATTTCGTGTGATCTGTTTAAGCAGGGTTTTGAGGTGTTAAAATGATGTTAAATGAATGCTAAAATGATTAGAAGTTGAGGTTTAATCAATGCAATCCCGGATAGGTTGAATTTCCTAAGTTTGGCTTGAGTTTTTGGTTGTTTTTGGAGTGTTTTTGGTGATCTGTTATACCTGGAGGTATAAGGACGTGGTTGTGATCTTTTTGCATGTTATGTGATGTATAAAAATGGTTAGAAGTGATGGATCTTGGCTGGGTTAAGTTTTGGAAGTGTTTGGAGATGATTTCGGTTGTGTTTGGTAGCCAAATTGTTAGATTTGTGGTGAGCAGCGAGTTGTGTTGTTGTTGCTGGTGTTTTAATGCATAAGGATGCATTAATGTTCTGTTTTTATGTGTTTGAAACAGGGGAGGTTGATCCTTGAGTTTTGGAGGTGTTTTCGGAAGGTTTCGGAAGCTTGGAAAGCTTGTTGGCTAGGCTTGTTTGGTAATCGGTGAGTGAAAATGGATTTTCAGCTTTTAAACCAAAGGTTGAAGGTTTTGGGAGCTTAGTTTAAGTCTAAACAACTTTGCTAAGCTCAAGTGTAAGTTTTCGGATTACTCTCTTAAAGTGGTGGCCATGTTTTGATGAAATGTGAAATGATGATTTTGCATGATTTGCTACTGTTTTGGAAAGCATGTTTTAGCATGTTAATTGCTGATGTTTTAGCATGATTTATGCTGATGTTTTAAGCCATGTGTTGAAGGTGTCTCTAGGTAAGAGTGCCTTGTTTTTATGCATTGTTAAATGATGATTTAATGCTTTGAAATGCATGAAGAAATGGCTTGGTTTAAATGCTTTAAAACAGTGGGTTACATGATGTATAAAGTGTGTATTGGCAAGTGATGGTTTGTAAAAGTGAAGGTCACTAAGGTGGTTAAAAGTCCTTGAGTGAGCCTTGTTACCTAAGATCATCAAGGTGGTTAAAAGTCCTTGGATGAATCTTGTTGCGGACTCTAAGGTGGTTAAAAGTCCTTAGGTGCTCCTTTCCATGGTGGTTAAAAGTCCATGGGGCCAAGGTGTTTAAAAGTCCTTGGGGCCAAGGTGTTTAAAAGTCCTTGGGGTATTTCAAGCTACGGACACAAAGGTGGTTAAAAGTCCTTGTGTGGTCCATTCATGGTGTTTAAAAGTCCATGGCCAAGGTGTTTAAAAGTCCTTGGGGTCCAAGGTGTTTAAAAGTCCTTGGGGAAAGTTGTTGAACTTGATTTCTAAATGAAATGTATCACTTGAGCCAATATGACATGTTTTGTACATGAGATGCATGAGATGCATGATTTGATGTTTATGTTGAAGCATGAGATGCTAGTTTAAATGAAATGTGGAAGCATGTTATTGCTTGATTTAAAGTATGCTTTGAGCATGTGTAAAGGTTGTTTACAAGCATGATTTACAAATGGTTTTAAATGCATTATTGAATGGTTTTTAAAGAGCGCTCCTCACTAAGCTTTGGCTTACGCTCTCTCGTTTTCTTGATTCAATAATGCAGAGCATTAGAGTGCATTGAGGGCAGCAAGAGGAGGCAAGCAAACAAGTACAAGTAAAGCTCAATGTATGAAGGTTTTATAAGTGTTTTAGCTTTTGTATGTTTTTGGCAATGGGGGACCAATGTATTTGTTTTGGGAGATGTTTATGACTCCCTAAATATGTTGTATGTGGTTGATGTTGCTGGTTTTTGGATTGAATTTCTATTGCTTGCTTTTGAAGGTTTAAGGCTTGAATGTTAGCTTGTGTAGGAAGCATGACCTTGAATTTGGGGCTTTTTGCATGAGATGTTATCTTGCTGAATTGATGATGCTTATATGTGTTAAATATGTTTAAATGCATGCTGGTAAAGTTTGGTGATGTTTGGAGCATGTTTGAGTGTCCAATTGCATGATCTAGTATGCTTGTTTGCTGGTTTTTGTGCAGGCGTTTCGGAACAGGGGTGTACCGTTTCGGAACGGGTGCCTTGCATGAACCCAGGCGTCCGAAACGGTATGCACCGTTTCGAAACGGTTTAGCCTCTGCCGAGGCCATGTTCCGGAACCCGTTTCGGAACGGCCCGTGTTTCGGAACAGGGCTAGCCTGTTTCGGAACGGTCGACCGTTAGAGGGGCTGACATGGTAGTTACATGTTTCGTTTTGTTTACGTTTTGGTCCTGAATCATGTTTGATCAATTGCATGAGCTGTGGATGTCCTTTTGAGCTGAAATTTCACAGAGAAGCATGAAACCTGACTAATTTCAAGATGGTAACTTTAATTTGGGTTAAATCCCTTAATTTATCAGAATTTACAATTTGGTCCCTAAAGTTGTAATTTGTTCAATTGGGTCCCTGTTTGATCTCTGATGTTTGTGATCTTTTGATATGTTGTTTGTGTGATCACACTTAAGGTTAATGTGCATCTAGATAAGATTAAAAAGAAAAAAAAAGGGTCGTTAATCAAGGTTGACTTTCGGGTTGACTTTGGTTTTCCCCGTGTAATCTTCGTAGTTCGGGTCAACCGTCTAGACCGGGCTACGGGGGTTACAGTTAATACAGGAGACTAAGCTGGAGGAGATTCCTACATTGTTGGGGAATAGTTTGTGGTATTCGGATAATTTCGAATTGGCGTTCTCACCGTCGGTTGGTGCTTCCGGAGGTGTATTGGCAATATGGGAAGGTACGAAATTTATATTAGACTCATTTCATATTGATCGCCACTATATTATGCTGATTGGTAAATGGTCTAGTGAAGAATTAGTGTGTGGTATTGTTGCGATATATGCACCTTGTGAAGTAACGAGTCAATGTGTGTTATGGAATAATTTGTTGGCTAGTATGAGCACGTTTCAGGGGCCTTGGTGTGTGGCAGGAGATTTCAACGCTATATTGAAAAACTCGGACAGGATAGGGGTATCGGATAGAGAAGCTGAAATGGAAAATTTTGGGAATTTTGTTAACAGTGTTGGTTTGATCGATTTACCTATGTCTGGTAAACGGTTTACGTGGTTTGGTCCGGGTAATAGAAGTAGCCGAATTGACAGGTTTCTCATTTCAGCATCTTGGTTTGATAATTTCAATAACATACAACAAACAGCTTTGTCGCGAGGTGTATCTGATCACACGCCGTTGATATTGGCGTGTGACGATTGTGATTCGGGTCCAAGACCTTTTCGTTTCTTCAATTGCTGGTTAGAGGGAAAATCTAACGTGTTGGACCTCGCTAGAGAGTGGTGTCGTCTGACTACAGCTGGTTTGGGAAAAGACAATATTATGGTGAAGTTGAGGCATTTGAAGTCCTTTCTGAAACGTTGGAACACAGACATTTTTGGGGACGTGAACTTAAAAATTGAACAATTACAGCAACAAATAGATAAGGCGGATGACGTGTTGATAACGGATGAGGGTAATGACGAGGTAGAATGTGAACGGCGACAATGGATGCAAGCACTTTGGAAAGCAATGCGCAACAAAGAGGCTATGTGGCGTCAGAAATCTCGGGCAAATTGGTTGAGGTTAGGCGACCGAAACACAGCTTATTTTCATAGAACGGCGAAGCTACGGACCGTTAGAAATTTTATACCTGGACTGTTGATTAACGGACGTTGGGTTACAGCTCCAGCCACTTTACGCGCTTATGTTGTGAAGGCATTTTCAGCTCATTTTGCTAGAGTGGATCGTGGTGGATTGTGGGATTTTGAGGGCCATTTTCGTCGAATACAAACAGAGGCAAGAGGCACGTTGACGGCACCTTTTACTATTGATGAGATAAAACGAACTCTGTGGAATTGCGATGGTTCAAAAGCTCCAGGTCCAAATGGATTTACTCTCGAATTTTACAAGAAAAGTTGGGAGGTGGTAAAAGATGATATGCTGAATTTCTTCTCTCAATTTCATGAACGAGGGACTTTACCAAAGGGAGCGAATTGCACTTTTATTGTGCTTCTACCGAAGGTGGCGACACCGCGGTTATTAGGCGAATATCGACCGATTGGTTTGGTGAATTCTATGTACAAACTATTAGCCAAGTGCCTTGCGACTCGGTTGCAACTAGTATTGAATTCTCTGATTAGCGACACTCAATCAGCTTTCATCAAGGGCCGCCAATTGGTCGATGGGGTCTTGTTAGCAACGGAGATAATTCATTCTCTTCGAAGTAATGGGGTGGGCGGATTCATTTTGAAGCTGGATTTCGCCAAAGCGTATGATTGCGTGAGCTGGTCATTTTTGGATTCTATACTCGTAAAGATGGGGTTCTGTGAAACATGGCGTCATTGGATACAGGTTTGTATCAGTACAGCACGCGTATCTGTCTTATTTAATGGTAGCGCGACAAGTGAATTCAGGATGGGTCGTGGATTGAGACAGGGTTGTCCCTTATCACCGTTACTGTTTGTGATTATTGCGGAGGTTCTGCATTTGATGTTGAGCACGGCGGAAACGGGTGGGCTGATTAGGGGAGTGGAGGTGGTTTCGAGCATAAGGCTTACGCACCTCAAGTTTGCCGATGATACTATATTGTTTATTGATGCCAATGTTGAATATGCACGTAATGTTAAGCGGATTCTTCACTGTTTTCAGTTATGCTCCGGGTTGCAAATAAATTTTGCAAAGAGCTCTTTATTTGCGATTGGTGTGACAGAAGAGTTAAGTGCCTCGGTTGCTTCTATTCTGGGTTGTCGGCTAGGGGAACTACCATTCGTCTATTTGGGTTTTCCGTTGGGAGCTGATCCGAGGCGTCTTTCAGTATGGGATCCGATTGTAGCAAACTTTAGACGCAAGTTAGCGGGGTGGAAGCGCACGTCTCTATCATTTGCTGCTAGGGTGACTCTAGTCAATTCGGTACTCTCGTCCCTCCCTATTTTTTATTTAGGATTGTTTGTTGTGCCGAAAGGGGTAGTAGAGAAGCTAGACAAGATAAGAAGAGCGTTTCTTTGGGGTGGCGTCAATTTAGAGAGAAAAATGAGCAGAGTTGGATGGGACATTGTTTGTCGACCTCGACATCTTGGGGGTTTGGGGGTGGCGGATTTGAGAGTGAAGAACATGGTACTACTGTCTAAGTGGGTTTGGTGTTATGCACGCGACCATGATTCGCTTTGGAGTCGTTTAATAACGGCCAAATATGGGGACAATGTTCAATGGTGGAGATTTAACACTGAAAATTTAGAGTCAATGTCGGTGGTTTGGCGTCAAATAGTGGCAAACGCTTGCTGCCCGGTTATTGAATCTCACGTGGGGAGTACTAATTTTCAGTGGCAGATTGGCAGTGGACAGTTGGTTCTTTTTTGGTTTGATATTTGGGTGATGCAACAACCGTTAAAGGAGGTATTTCCACGTTTATTTGCCTTGGCAGTAAATAAGTTAGCTTGGGTACAAGACTAAGCGACGGATGGTCATTTCGATCATGCTAATTGGGATGGTTTTTTCCGCCGGCAGCTATGGAGTTTTGAATAAGAACAGTTGCAGTCTCTATGTGACGTGGTAAGTGGGTTTCGTTTGAGAATGGATCGAATAGACACATTGATTTGGGCTCCGGATGAAAATGGGGAATTTTCGGTGCAAGCTATGACTAAAGCGTTGCTTTTAGAGAGGGTGGGAGATGGCGATTTTGGAGGTTGTTTCGCTTGGAAGGTTCTCGTTCCACCAAAGGTACAAGCCTTCCTATGGTTCGTTTGGTTGAAGAGGTTACCGACAGCTGATTTTTTACGTACACGAGGAGTTACATTGGCGGAAGGACAAGGTTTGTGTCCATGGTGTGTACGGGTGGAGGAGTCGATTACCCATTTATTTTACGATTGCCCATGCATCCAACAGGTTTGGGACTGGTTACGTGGATGGTGGGGTATTGCATTACCCTTACCAGCATGCTTTTTCGAGTTCTTCATTGTGAACTTCCACAGCTCCTTTCAAGGCTGTCAATTAAAGTGGTGGGTGGCTAGTGTGAGTGCTATGCTTTGGTCGTTATGGCTCACCCGTAACGAATATATTTTTAAAGGCAAACGATCGACGGTAGCGGAGGTGTGCTTCCTTGTAAAACTGCGATCATTCTATTGGATAAAAGTGGATGCCGACAGCGATTTTATGTCCGAATCAGTGTGGTGGTCGTGCCCATCGAAGTGTGTGGTTAGCCGGCGCCCAAAGAAGGTACGTGCTGGTCTGGTATGGCAGCCACCGGTTGCGGGAACTTTGAAATCCAACGTCGATGGCTCGGCGCGTGGAAAGCCTGGTCCGGCGGGCGTCGGGGGTGTGATGCGCGACGCGGACAGCCGCATTCTGGCCCTTTTTTCCGGACCTATGGGATGTTTAGATTCTAACGTGGCGGAAGTAAAGGCTATCGAACTTGCAGTGAAGGTAGTGGCGGAAGGGGCGTGGCGCGAGAAGTGCGTGGTGATTGAATCGGATTCCCAAGTAGCATTGAGTTGGGTAATGGGCTTGGCAAAACGCCCGTGGAGATTATGGGACTCTTTTGTTTCGATTGATCAGGCATGCCAAAAGATAACAGAGATTCACTTTCAATATACGCCGAGGGAAGCAAATGGTTTTGCCGATGTCCTCGCCAAGGAGGGTGTGGATCGGAGTACTCTTTTCATAGCTTGTATTTAGGCGTTTCATCCTAGACGAGCACTTACGTACTCTTTTCCTCCATTAGGCTTAGGGAGGTTTTTAACGAGGCGTAAGGGCTGCGTCGAGCTGTATGTTTTTTTATATCAATAAATTCATACAGTAGTTGATCAAAAAAAAATATGATTGTAGAAAAGGTTTATTGGTAAAAATGTTTTTATTAAATGTTTTTTCTTTAATTAAAAATCTATTACATATTTGAAGGCGTTACATATTTGAAGGCCTTATGTCTTAAATACTTTTACTGATTGAAGCAACACTGCGTCTTCAAGGAGACGGAGATGGTGAATGAGTCAGTACAAGACAGTTGTTCCAAGTCTTAATACTTTTTTGTATGATTGTATTCCGATCCATGTTTATGAACTGTGGACGTTCGAATGTCCTTTGAACCAATGCGGAGTGGCACTCTTTTCCGAATACAAGGAGTTCACCGCAACACTTTTTTGTAATGCTCCCTGTTTTGAATATATTATCAAAGACTTCCGAAACACAAGGCATGCTCATTTTAGCTTCACAATTATTTTTCAAAATAAACTGGTCATTCTCCTTTGTAGCAATCACCGCGCCACTGGTTATGTATAAAACCACCAAGAAAGAATAAACACCGAGTCTTGTCATTGTAGGTTAGAACTGTGTTGCTTCTGTATTACGGTTTGTAAGATTAATTTCGAACAAGATTTGTTATCAAAAAACTATCATTTATAAGCACAGTTAAAAGCTCATAAGAATGAGATGCGTTACTATAAAAGAAAACATTTTATATTTCACGTTAATCGTCTTTAATGGTAATTATTATACGGCAACGTAATAATTTAATGGCATGTATTTGTCCACGATTTAATATTCTACGATATTTATTGAAAAACAGATTGAGGTCCTACATTGAAGCTTACATCATCTCTAGGCTTCACTACAAAAACTTGCTAAGAACGATAAGGCCGAGTGTATACAATAAACAACGAAATAAGGAAATACATTGGCGCAAAAGGTACATAGATATAGCACGAATGATATATTAAAACAGGGCTTTGGTTATGTATTTTAATGTTTCAATCATAATTTCATAACAATCTACGTAAAACAAACGGGAAACATGTAATGTTGTTAATTTCATGGAATTAGTAATATTGTGAAACATAAAGAATCATACTAAAGTCGGTTTCAAAATAAGACATGCATCATATGTTCAAAAACTTTGGGAAACATACAACATATAGGCTTTGTTTGCTTAGAAATTCATCATGAAGATTAACATATTTGAATTGGATACATTATAATGCGATACTCGAAAAAATTGAACCAATTCGTCTAAAACAACGAGCGAAACTTGAACCAAATCCAAATTTACTTGTGCCCACAATTGATCTACTTAATAATAAGATGTTGCTTTTGAGAAACTGCCGCAACTATTACCCATTATTTGATCATTCTTGTTTATGCATAATATAACATTTTATTATCAGCGCAAAGTGAGGCGTGTGACGTGTTTGTGTAAAAAAACTACCATTTTTTTTGGCAATATTATCGAAAATGACTGTTACATATAGGAAACTAACTAGTTTAGATATTAGGCAAGCTGTAAACAACCATTTCATTTTAAGGTCCTAAGAAATTATATTCAATTTACAACGCACATCATATAAAATTATGAATTAAATTGATTACTTAAAACTCAGCGTTGATATTTTTCTTGTATAATTGTGAATTTCTATTCAATTTACACCGCATAACAAGCATGAATTGTGGATTTTTTTGTCACCTATAGAAAAACACTACACAAAACAATTCACGAATGTAAAAATATATTTTTTGGATTAAATATGATTGTAGAAAAGTTTTATTGGTAAAAATGTTTTTTATTAAATGTTTTTTCTTTAATTAAAAATCTATTACGTATTTGAAGGCGTTACATATTTGAAGGCATTATGTCTTAAATACTTTCTCTGATTGAAGCAACATTGCGTCTTCAAGGAGACGAAGATGGTGAATGAGTCAGTACAAGGCAGTTGTTCCAAGTCTTATTACTTTTTTGTATGATTGTATTCCGATCCATGTTTATGAACTGTGTACGTTCTAATGTCCTTTGAACCAATGCGGAGTGGCACTCTTTTCCTAATACAAGGAGTTCACCGCAACACTTTTTTGTAACGCTCCCTGTTTTGAATATATTATCAAAGACTTCCCAAACACAAGGCATGCTCATTTTAGCTTCACAATTATTTTTCAAAATAAACTGGTCATTCTCCTTTGTAGCAATCACCGCGCCACTAGTTACGTATAAAACCACCAAGAAAGAATAAACACTGAGTCTTGTCATTGTAGGTTAGAACTGTGTTGCTTCTGTATTATGGTTCGTAAGATTAATTTGGAACAAGATTTGTTATAAAAAAAACTATCATTTAGAAGCAGTGTTAAAAGCTCATAAGAATGAGATGCGTTACTATAAAAGAAAATATTTTATATTTCACGTTAATCGTCTTTAATGGTAATTATTATACGGCAACGTAATAACTTAATGGCATGTATTTGTCCACAATTTAATATTCTACGATATTTATTGAAAAATAGATTGAGGTCCTACATTGAAGCTTACATCATCTCTAGGCTTCACTACAAAAACATGCTAAGAACGATAAGGCCGACTGTATACAATAAACAACGAAATAAGGAAATACAATGGCGCAAAAGGTACATAGAGATAGCACAAATGATATATTAAAACAAAGCTTTGGTTATGTATTTTAATGTTTCAATCATAATTTCATAACAATCTACGTAAAACAAACGGGAAACATGTAATGTTGTTAATTTCATGGAATTAGTAATATTGTGAAACATAAAGAATCATTCTAAAGTCGGTTTCAAAAGAAGAAATGCATCATATGTTCAAAAACTTTGGGAAACATACAACCATATAGGCTTTGTTTGCTTAGAAATTCATCATGAAGATTAACATATTTGACTTGGATACATTATAATGCGATACTAAAAAAAATTAAACCAATTCGTCTAAAACAACGAGCGAAACTTGAACCAAATCCGAATTTACTTGTGCCCACAATTGACCTACTTAATAATAAGATGTTGCTTTTGAGAAACTGCCGCAACTATTACCCATTATTTGACCATTCTTGTTTATGCATAATATAACATTTTATTATCAGCGCAAAGTGAGGCGTGTGACGTGTTTGTGTAAAAAAACTACCCCATTTTTTGGCAATATTATCGGAAATGACTGTTTCGTATAGGAAACTAACTTTTTTAGATATTAGGCAAGCTGTAAACAACCATTTCATTTTAAGGTCCTAAGAAATTATATTCAATTTACAACGCACATCATATAAAATTGTGAATTAAATTGATTTCTTAAAACTCAGCGTTGATGTTTTTCTTGTATAATTGTGAATTTCTATTCAATTTACACCGCATAACAAGCATGAATTGTGGATTTTTTGTCACGTATAGAAAAACACTACACAAAACAATTTACGAAGGTAAAAATATATTATTTGGATTAAATATGATTGTAGAAAAGGTTTATTGGTAAAAATGTTTTTTATTAAAGCTTTTTTCTTTAATTAAAAATATATTACATATTTGAAGGCGTTACATATTTGAAGGCATTATGTCTTAAATACTTTTACTGATTGAAGCAACACTGCGTCTTCAAGGAGACGGAGATGGTGAATGAGTCAGTACAAGGCAGTTGTTCCAAGTCTTAATACTTTTTTGTATGATTGTATTCCGATCTATGTTTATGAACTGTGGACGTTCTAATGTCCTTTGAACCAATGCGGAGTGGCACTCTTTTCCTAATACAAGGAGTTCACCGCAACACTTTTTTGTAACGCCCCCTGTTTTGAATGTATTATCAAAGACTTCCCAAACACTAGGCATGCTCATTTTAGCTTCACAATTATTTTTCAAAATAAACTGGTCATTCTCCTTTGTAGCAATCACCGCGCCACTAGTTACGAATAAAACCACCAAGAAAGAATAAACACTGAGTCTTGTCATTGTAGGTTAGAACTGTGTTGCTTCTGTATTATGGTTCGTAAGATTAATTTCGAACAAGATTTGTTATTAAGAAAACTATCATTTATAAGCAGAGTTAAAAGCTCATAAGAATGAGATGCGTTACTATAAAAGTAAACATTTTTATATTTCACGTTAATCGCCTTTAATGGTAATTATTATACGGTAACATAATAATTTAATGGCATGTATTTGTCCACGATTTAATATTCTACGATATTTATTGAAAAACAGATTGAGGTCCTACAATGAAGCTTACATCATCTTTAGGCTTCACTACAAAAACATGCTAAGAATGATAAGGTCAACTGTATACAATAAACAACGAAATAAGGAAATACAATGGCGCAAAAGGTACATAGAGATAGCACGAATGATATATTAATACAGAGCTTTGGTTATGTATTTTAATGTTTCAATCATAATTTCATAACAATCTACGTAAAACAAACGGTAAACATGTAATGTTGTTAATTTCATGGAATTAGTAATATTGTGAAACATAAAGAATCATACTAAAGTCTGTAACACCCCAAAAATTACCCTAATTTAGAAACCCTAATTTTAAAATCCCTAAATCAGAAACCCTAATATTTGGGCATTTTGGAATCAAGCCCTAATTTTAAATTGAGGGCTATATTGAGATAAATCAGAATTTTTGTGACTTATTTGTATAAATCGGAAGATATGAGAACCTTTTTGTGACATGGGTAAATCTTTAGACCCTTCTTTTGCGATTTACCCCTCATTTAGGGTATTTGACTTTGTTTTCACCCTAAATCACCCATTCATCTCCCATTATTGTTTCTATCAGCAGCCGCACTCACCCCTTTCCCCCGTTTTTCATCACTCAAAATAAACCTCTCACCCTTTGTTTTCCGTTTAAGCTCCGACGAGGGTGGCGACACCGTTCGTTCGGAGTGCCACCGCCACCTTTCGAATCCCCCTTGCCGTCCGACCAAAATCCATCTCCTATTTATCCGTCCCGGCCACCGTTAGAGAAGAAATGATAAAGAACCGTTCGAATCTCCCCTTGCGCCGTCGTGCTCCGCCGCTCCTCCTCCGTGCATCGTCTGTTGCTGTGTTAAGTTGAAGGGAAATAGATCGTTTTCCTTACTTCGTTCGTTCTCACGCTGTCGTTTGCCGCTTCGATCGTGTGTGGGTAAACCTTGAACCCATGGTTTCAGTTATGTTTTGGTGATTTTGTGTTGAGGGTTGTATTTCTATTAAATTTTACGTTTCCCTTGCAGTCAGTTTCGTACCGCCACTTTCCGTGTTGATAAGGGTTGCGTCCCTGTGCTCGTCTGGATTTGCCACCGTCGTGGTTTGGTCGTGCCGCCGCTGTCGTCGTTTTGTATTCGTGCTGCCGCCGTTTTGGGTGTTAGAAACCCTAGCCCCAAATCTTGTAAAGGGGTTAAGAGAGGTGGGTTGTGTAGTGGATTGGGTTGAGCCCAAACATTTGTTCTTTGCTTCAGAATCCCTAAAATCAATAGCCCATCATTGTAACCCATTAAGCTGAGTTGACCAGACCAGATTTGTAAGCCCAACTCGGTGTGTGTCCAAATCTGAACTAACATGAATAATAACCGAACCAATGGGCTGAACAGGATCCTAAATTTGTGAACCGAACCGAACCGATACGAATAAATTGAACCGGACCATACCTTGACCCATTGGACCAACTCTATAGTTGACTTTTGACCTTTGACCGACTCAGTTGACCAGTTTGACTGTTTGACCAGTTGACTTTGATTTTGACCCTAGTTGACCAAGAGTTGACTTTTTCGGACATCCTTCCTCTTAACCTTTCTCGATGTCCTGAGTCCGTATCAGATGCCCGTTTTGTCAAATTTGATTCTGAAAGCTCCGTTTTGTTATCTTTAAGTAATTATTATTGGAATATAATAAGTTATGATTTCAGAATTTTATTCGGAATATTCTCGTGTTCAGGTGCCGACTTTGGGACTGTTGGGTTACCTCCAGTTGTTCAGACCAATCGTGCATGTTTTTCGAGATCTTTACGTGAGTATATCTTCAGTTCGGTTTTTAGTGCTTTAGTCGGTGGCTTAGTGATAGAAATAAATGTTAATATAGAAATCATGTCTCGTAGGTCCTGATTCAGTGAGATCCGGACGTGAGGCTCGTTCTTCTCGAGATTAGAGCTATTGTTGCTTAAAGGTCTGTCTCTTCCTGATTTATAAACTTGTGTGTTTCTTTATGTGCTATAAATTTTATATACTTTTCTGGTATTAATATAAGTGAAATATCAGATTTTCAGAACTGTTGTGATTGGGTGAATGTTTTCAGACATCATGCATAACATGTCATACTGTGATTTAAGTGAAATATCAGATTTTCAGAACTGTAAAACATCAGATTTAAAGTATTGTGCAACTTGAAATTTCATAATTCAAGTTTCGGATTTTAAAATCTGCATCATATCATTGTGGGTATATGGTTTGAGATTTGTTCTGGGAAGTTCAGTGGTTTCACCCTTTGGGCTGAATTCCGCTTCGGATCAGTGGTTTCACCCTTTGGGCTGAATTCCGCTTCGAATCAGTGGTTCCACCCTTCAGGCTGACTTCCACTTCGGATGGTGACGATGGAGAAAGTAGGTCCTGGGGAACCTTACTTTTCGGTGTATCGGAGATGGGTACTATGATTCATGTGCATCAGACATCATATCATCATGATTCAGTTTTATTGTGTTTTCTTAAAATTATTTATCAGAAAATAAAGTACTGTTTTGTTTTTGTTTTGTTTTCGTTGCACTTTAGAGACACACTAAGCTCTTTAGCTTACACCCATTAATTTTTACTTTTCAGATATCTCAGACTTTTTAGGCGATCGGTACATGGAGCATCTCTTGTTTATTCAGATAAATTATTATTCAGTACAAACTTTTCTGTTACCTCAGAATTAATATTTTAATATATTTTGGGATATTTGTGTAATATGGACATTGGAACTGTTTTTAATTTGGGATTTATTAAATGCATGCATCTATGAAGTTACTTTTGGATTTTTAATTAATTATCGGAACATCGTTCAAAACATTGAGTTTTATTTTAATCGGAATATTTGTTGAGTTTTATTTATTTAATCGATTCTTTTGATTTACAAAATATTTTAACCTAAATTGTTTCTTGAGGGACAAGTTTCCAATCGCTACTTCCTAGATTCGGCACATTCCTTCTGGGCCAGGTTTCAAAAGAAGACATGCATCATATGTTCAAAAACTTTGGGAAACATACAACCATATAGGCTTTGTTTGCTTAGAAATTCGTCATGAAGATTAACATATTTGAATTGGATACATTATAATGTGATACTCAAAAAAATTAAACCAATTCGTCTAAAACAACGAGCGAAACTTGAACCAAATCCGAATTTACTTGTGCCCACAATTGATCAACTTAATAATAAGATGTTGCTTTTGAGAAACTGCCGCAACTATTACCCATTATTTGATCATTCTTGTTTATGCATAATATAACATTTTTTATTAGCGCAAAGTGAGGCGTGTGACGTGTTTGTGTAAAAAAACTACCACATTTTTTTGTCAATATTATCGAAAATGACTGTTACGTATAGGAAACTGACTAGTTTAGATATTAGGCAAGCTGTAAACAACCATTTCATTTTAAGGTCCTAAGAAATTATATTCAATTTACAACGCACATCATATAAAATTGTGAATTAAATTGATTTCTTAAAACTCAGCGTTGATGTTTTTCTTGTATAATTGTGAATTTCTATTCAATTTACACCGCATAACAAGCATGAATTGTGGATTTTTTGTCACGTATAGAAAAACACTACACAAAACAATTCACGAAGGTAAAAATATATTATTTGGATTAAATATGATTGTAGAAAAGGTTTATTGGTAAAAATGTTTTTATTAAAGGTTTTTTCTTTAATTAAAAATATATTACATATTTGAAGGCGTTACATATTTGAAGGCATTATGTCTTAAATACTTTTACTGATTGAAGCAACACTGCGTCTTCAAGGAGACGGAGATGGTGAATGAGTCAGTACAAGGCAGTTGTTCCAAGTCTTAATAATTTTTTGTATGATTGTATTCCGATCCATGTTTATGAACTGTGGACGTTCTAATGTCCTTTGAACCAATGCGGAGTGGCACTCTTTTCCTAATACAAGGAGTTCACCGCAACACTTTTTTGTAACATTCCCTGTTTTGAATATATTATCAAAGGCTTCCCAAACACAAGGCATGCGCATTTTAGCTTCACAATTATTTTTCAAAATAGACTGGTCGTTCTCCTTTGTAGCAATCACCGCGCCACTAGTTAAGAATAAAACCACCAAGAAAGAATAAACACTGAGTCTTGTCATTGTAGGTTAGAACTGTGTTGCTTCTGTATTATGGTTCGTAAGATTAATTTTGAACAAGATTTGATATCAAGAAAACTAGCATTTATAAGCAGAGTTAAAAGCTCATAAGAATGAGATGTGTTACTATAAAAGAAAACATTTTATATTTCATGTTAATCGTCTTTAATGGTAATTATTATACGGCAACGTAATAATTTGATGGCATGTATTTGTCCACGATTTAATATTCTACGATATTTATTGAAAAACAGATTGAGGTCCTACAATGAAGCTTACATCATCTCTAGGCTTCACTACAAAAACATGCTAAGAACGATAAGGCCGACTGTATACAATAAACAACGAAATAAGGAAATACATTGGCGCAAAAGGTACATAGAGATAGCACGAATGATATATTAAAACATAGCATTGGTTATGTATTTTAATGTTTCAATCATAATTTCATAACAATATACGTAAAACAAACGGTAAACATGTAATGTTGTTAATTTCATGGAATTAGTAATATTGTGAAACATAAAGAATCATACCAAAGTCGGTTTCAAAAGAAGACATGCATCATATGTTCAAAAACTTTGAGAAACATACAACCATATAGGCTTTGTTTGCTTAGAAATTCATCATGAAGATTAACATATTTGACTTAGATACATTATAATGCGATACTCAAAAAAATTAAACTAATTCGTCTAAAACAACGAGCGAAACTTGAACCAAATCCGAATTTACTTGTGCCCACTATAACCCCCTAAACCCGACCAAGAAGAGTTGGGCCGAATCTAGGAAGTTAGGTTTGAAAACTTGTCCCTCAAGATACAATTTAGGTTAAAATATTTTGTAATTCAAAAGAATCGAATAAAATAAGTAAAACTCAACAAATATTCCGATTAAAATAAAATCCAATCTTTTAAACGATGTTCCGATAATTAATTAAAAATCTGAAAGTAACTTCATAAATGCATACATTTAATAAAACCAAAATTAAAAACAGTTCCAATGTACATATTACACAAATATCCAAAAATATATTAAAATAATAATTCTGAGGTAACAGAAAAGTTCGTACTGAATAATAATTTATCTGAAAAAGCAAGAGATGCTCCAAGTACCGATCGCCTAAAAAGTCTGAGATATCTGAAAAGTAAAAAAACTAAGGAGTGTAAGCTAAAGAGCTTAATGTGTCTCTAAAGTGCAAACAAAAACAAAACAAAGCAAAACAGTGTTTTATTTTCTGATAAAGACTTTTCTGAAAACACAACAAAACCGGATCATGAAGATATGATGTCTGATGCACATGAATCATGGTACCCATCTCCGATACACCAAAAAGTAAGGTTCCCCAGAACCTACTTTCTCCATCGTCACAATCCGAAGTGAAACTCAGCCCGAAGGGTGGAACCACTGATCCGAAGCGGAATTCAGCCCGAAGGGTGAAACCACTGATCCGAAGTGGAATTCAGCCCGAAGGGTGAAACCACTAATCCGAAGCAGAATTCAGCCCGAAGGGTGAAACCACTGAACTTCCCCGAACAAATCTCAAACCATATACCCACAATGATATAATGCAGATTTTAAAATCTGAGTCTGATCCGAAACTTGAATTATGAAATTTCAAGTTGCACAATACAATAAATCCGATGTTTTACAGTTCTGAAAATTCGATATTTCACTTAAATCACAGTATGACATGTTATGCATGATGTCTGAAAACATTCACCCAATCACAATAGTGTATGCACACAAAATGTACAAAACATTTACTTATATTAATACCAGAAAAGCACAGAAAGAAACACACAAGTTTATAAAACAGGAAGAGACACACCTTAAGCAACATAAGCTCTAATGCCGAGAAAAGCGCGTCTTACGCTCAGATCTAGCTGAATCAGGACCTACGACGTATGAATACTATATTAGTATTTATTACTAACACTAATCCACCGACTAAAACACTAAGAACTAAACTGAAAAATACTCACGTGAAGATCTTGGAGAACGTGCACAATCGGTCTGAACAACTAGAGGTAACCCAACAGTCTCAAGGTTGGCACCTGAACACGAGAACATTCCGAATCAGATTCTGAAATCATAACATGTCATATTCCAATAACAATTACTTAAAGATAACAAAACAGAACTTTCGGGATTTAATTTAACAAAACTGGCAGCGGATACGGACTCAGGACATCGAGAAAGGTTAAGATGAACGTTTTCCGAAAAAGTCAACTCTTGGTCAATGCTGGTCAAAGTCAAAGTCAACTCTGACGGTCAAAGTCAATTGTTCAAGGTCAACGGTCAACATTGACTTGACTGGTCAAAGTCAACTGGTTAAATTCGGTCAAACAAGTCAAAGGGGTAAAACGGTCCGGTCAATTGTGGTCCACTAGGTCAAAGCGGTTCAGGTCAACGGTTTACAAGTCGGTCTGGTTCACTGGTCCGGTTTGGTTCAATTAACAGATTTGGTTTGGTCCAATTCACTTGTTCGGTTAAGTTGCTTCACACAATGGTTCACAAAATGAACCCACATCAGATTACTCACAAATTGGGCTAAACCAAACCTCAAACATACACATACAAGGCCAACACCAAGCCCAAACAACATACCTACACTCAAAGCCCAATTTCCTTAACCCTTTCACCAACTTTAGGACTAGGGTTTCCAGCACCCAAAACGACGGCGACACGAATTCGCTAGGACGGCGGCGATCGATGAACAAACAACGGCAGTTCGAAACTGACTGCAAGGAAAACGCAAGGCTTTAACAGAAAAACAACTCCCAACCCAAAATCACCAAAACATAACTGAAACCATGGGTTCAAGGCTTACCCACACACGATCAGAGCGGCAAACAACAGCATGAGGACGAACGGAATAATGAAAACGAACCGTTTCCCTTTGACTTAGTGCAAACTATAGACGATGTACGAAGGAGAAGCGGCAGAGCATGACGGCGGCACAAAAACACAACAGAAAACAATGGCAGCACTGTTCGACTTCGCGGCGATACAACAACGCAGCGACGACAGTTACTCGAGGGCGACGACAAACGCAGATTGACGGGGGCGGTGGCGCAAAGAAGAGCCGAACGGTTTCTCTTCGCCAACACAAAAACGGTGGTCGATGGGGTGAACCGATGGTCAAGGGTCGATCGCACGACAATGGTGGTCGTACTGGTGGTGGCCGTGCAAGCCACGAACGACGATGAGGGCTCGATTGGTGGCTTGCCAGAAAACATAAGAGAGAGGGGTGAGGGAGATGGCTATCGAGAGAGAGGGTGAGGGAAATGCGGCTGACAAGATCCCAAAAGCAAGCTGAACGACTAATAAGGTATAAATTACCATAATAAATGGGTAAAATACAAAAAAAAGCCACTGAAATTATTTAGGGTTTTAAAACGAGTACATAAGTTTCCACAAATTACAAATTGACCCAAGAATTTCAAAGATAAGCCTTATTATTCTGAATTTGCTCAATTTAACCCTTAAACTCAATTAGGGTTTCTAAATTAAAATTCCCAAATTTTAGGGTTTCCGAATTAAGGTTTTCAAATTTTAGATTTTCGAATTAGGGGAATTTTGGGGTGTTACAACTCTTGGTCGGGTTTAGGGGGTTACATTTAGGTTAAAATATTTTGTAATTCAAAAGAATCGAATAAAATAAGTAAAACTCAACAAATATTCCGATTAAAATAAACTCCAATCTTTTAAACGATGTTCCGATAATTAATTAAAAATCTGAAAGTAACTTTATAAATGCATGCATTTAATAAAACCAAAATTATAAACAGTTCCAATGTCCATATTACACAAATATCCAAAAATATATTAAAATAATAATTCTGAGGTAACCGAAAAGTTCCTACTGAATAATAATTTATCTAAATAAACAAGAGATGCTCCAAGTACCGATCGCCTAAAAAGTCTGAGATATCTGAAAAGTAAAAAAAAACTAAGGAGTGTAAGCTAAAGAGCTTAATGTGTCTCTAAAGTGCAAACAAAAACAAAACAAAGCAAAAGAGCGTTTTATTTTCTGATAAAGACTTTTCTGAAAACACAACAAAACCGGATCATGAAGATATGATGTCTGATGCACATGAATCATGGTACCCATCTCCGATACACCAAAAAGTAAGGTTCCCCGGAACCTACTTTCTCCATCGTCCCCATCCGAAGTGAAACTCAGCCCGAAGGGTGGAACCACTGATTCGAAGCGGAATTCAGCCCGAAGGGTGAAACCACTGATCCGAAGCGGAATTCAGCCCGAAGGGTGAAACCACTGAACTTCCCCGAACAAATCTCAAACCATATACCCACAATGATATGATGCAGATTTTAAAATCTGAGTCTGATCCGAAACTTGAATTATGAAATTTCAAGTTGCACAATACAATAAATCCGATTTTTTACAGTTCTGAAAATCCGATATTTCACTTAAATCACAGTATGACATGTTATGCATGATGTCTGAAAAAATTCACCCAATCACAATAGAGTATGCACACAAAATGTACAAAACATTTACTTATATTAATACCAGAAAAGCACAAAAAGAAACACACAAGTTTATAAAACAGGAAGAGACACACCTTAAGCAACAGAAGCTCTAATACCGAGAAAAGCGCGTCTTACGCTCATATCTAGCTGAATCAGGACCTACGAGGTATGAATACTATATTAGTATTTATTACTAACACTAAGCCACATACTAAAACACTAAGAACTAAACTGAAGGCGTTACATATTTGAAGGCATTATGTCTTAAATACTTTTACTGATTGAAGCAACACTGCGTCTTCAAGGAGACGGAGATGGTGAATGAGTTAGTACAAGGCAGTTGTTCCAAGTCTTAATACTTTTTGTATGATTGTATTCCGATCCATGTTTATGAACTGTGGACATTCTAATGTCCTTTGAACCAATGCGGACTGGCACTCTTTACCTAATACAAGGAGTTCACCGCAACACTTTTTTGTAACGCTCCATGTTTTGAATATATTATCAAAGACTTCCCAAACACAAGGCATGCTCATTTTAGCTTCACAATTATTTTTCAAAATAAACTGGTCATTCTCCTTTGTAGCAATCACCGCACCACTGTGTTGCTTTTGAGAAACTGCCGCAACTATTACCCATTATTTGATCATTCTTGTTTATGCATAATATAACATTTTATTATCAGCGCAAAGTGAGGCGTGTGATGTGTTTGTGTAAAAAAACTACCACATTTTTTGGCAATATTATTGAAAATGACTGTTACGTGTAGGAAACTAACTAGTTTAGATATTAGGCAAGCTGTAAACAACCATTTCATTTTAAGGTCCTAAGAAATTATATTCAATTTACAACGCACAACATATAAAATTGTGAAATAAATATATTTCTTAAAACTCAACGTTTATGTTTTTCTTGTATAATTGTGAATTTCTACTCAATTTACACCGCATAACAAGCATGAATTGTGGATTTTTTTTGTCACGTATAGAAAAACACTACACAAAACAATTCACGAAGGTAAAAATATATTGTTTGGATTAAATATGATTGTAGAAAAGGTTTATTGGTAAAAATGTTTTTTATTAAAGGTTTTTTCTTTAATTAAAAATATATTATATATTTGAAGGTGTTACATATTTGAAGGCATTATGTCTTAAATACTTTTACTGATTGAAGCAACACTGCGTCATCAAGGAGACGGAGATGGTGAATGAGTCAGTACAAGGCAGTTGTTCCAAGTCTTAATACTTTTTTGTATGATTGTATTCCGATCCATGTTTATGAACTGTGGACGTTCTAATGTCCTTTGAACCAATGCGGAGTGACACTCTTTTCCTAATACAAGGAGTTCACCGCAACACTTTTTTTGTAATGCTCCCTGTTTTGAATATATTATCAAAGACTTCCCAAACACAAGGCATGCTCATTTTAGCATCACAATTATTTTTCAAAATAAACTGGTCATTCTCCTTTGTAGCAATCACCGCGCCACTAGTTATGAATAAAACCACCAAGAAAGAATAAACACTGAGTCTTGTCATTGTAGGTTAGAACTGTGTTGCTTCTGTATTATGGTTCGTAAGATTAATTTCGAACAAGATTTGTTATCAAGAAAACTATCATTTATAAGCAGAGTTAAAAGCTCATAAGAATGAGATGCGTTACTATAAAAGAAAACATTTTATATTTCACGTTAATCGTCTTTAATGGTAATTATTATAAAGCAACGTAATAATTTAATGGCATGTATTTGTCCACGATTTAATATTCTACGATATTTATTGAAAAACAGATTGAGGTCCTACAATGAAGCTTACATCATCTATAGGCTTCACTACAAAAACTTGCTAAGAACGATTAGGCCGACTGTATACAATAAACAACGAAATAAGGAAATACATTGGCGCAAAAGGTACATAGAGATAGCACGAATGATATATTAAAACAGAGCTTTGGTTATGTATTTTAATGTTCCAATCATAATTTCATAACAATATACGTAAAACAAACGGTAAACACGTAATGTTGATAATTTCATGGAATTAGTAATATTGTGAAACATAAAGAATCATACTAAAGTCGGTTTCAAAAGAAGACATGCATCATATGTTCAAAAACTTTGGGAAACATACAACCATATATGCTTTGTTTGCTTAAAATTCATCATGAAGTTTAACATATTTGACTTGGATACATTATAATGCGATACTCAAAAAAATTAAACCAATTCGTCTAAAACAACAAGCGAAACTTGAACCAAATCCGAATTTACTTGTGCCCACAATTGATCTACTTAATAATAAGATGTTGCTTTTTAGAAACTGCCGCAACTATTACCCATTATTTGATCATTCTTGTTTATGCATAATATAACATTTTATTATCACCGCAAAGTGAGGCGTGTGACGTGTTTGTGTAAAAAAACTACCACATTTTTTGGCAATATTATCGAAAATGACTGTTACGTATAGGAAACAAACTAGTTTAGATATTAGGCAAGCTGTAATCAACCATTTCATTTTAAGGTCCTAAGAAATTATATTCAATTTACAACACACATCATATAAAATTGTGAATTAAATTGATTTCTTAAAACTCAGCGTTGATGTTTTTCTTGTATAATTCTGAATTTCTATTCAATTTACACCGCATAACAAGCATGAATTGTGGATTTTTTTGTCACGTATAGAAAAACACTACACAAAACAATTCACGACGGTAAAAATATATTATTTAGATTAAATATGATTGTAGAAAAGGTCTACTGGTAAAAATGTTTTTTATTAAAGGTTTTTTCTTTAATTAAAAATATATTACATATTTGAAGGTGTTACATATTTGAAGGCATTATGTCTTAAATACTTTTACTGATTGAAGCAACACTGCGTCTTCAAGGAGACGGAGATGGTGAATGAGTCAGTACAAGGCAGTTGTTCCAAGTCTTAATACTTTTTTGTATGATTGTATTCCGATCCATGTTTATGAACTGTGGACGTTCTAATGTCCTTTGAACCAATGCGGAGTGGCACTCTTTTCCTAATACAAGGAGTTCACCGCAACACTTTTTTGTAACGCTCCCTGTTTAGAATATATTATCGAAGTCTTCCCAAACACGAGGCATGCTCATTTTAGCTTCACAATTATTTTTCAAAATAAACTGGTCATTCTCCTTTGTAGCAATCACCGCGCCACTAGTTACGAATAAAACAACCAAGAAAGAATAAACACTGAGTCTTGTCATTGTAGGTTAGAACTGTGTTGCTTCTGTATTATGGTTCGTAATATTAATTCCGAACAAGATTTGTTATCAAGAAAACTATCATTTATAAGCAGAGTTAAAAGCTCATAAGAATGCGATGCGTTACTATAAAAGAAAACATTTTATATTTCACGTTAATCGTCTTTAATGGTAATTATTATACGGCAACGTAATAATTTAATGGCATGTATTTGTCCACGATTTAATATTCTACGATATTTATTGAAAAACAGATTGAGGTCCTACAATGAAGCTTACATCATCTCTAGGCTTCACTACAAAAACATTCTAAGAACGATAAGGCTGACTGTATACAATAAACAACGAAATAAGGAAATACATTGGCGCAAAAGGTACATAGAGATAGCACCAATGATATATTAAAACAGAGCTTTGGTTATATATTTTAATGTTTCAATCATAATTTCATAACAATCTACGTAAAACAAACGGTAAACATGTAATGTTGTTAATTTCATGGAATTAGTAATATTGTGAAACATAAAGAATCATACTAAAGTCGGTTTCAAAAGAAGACATGCATCATATGTTCAAAAACTTTGGGAAACATACAACCATATATGCTTTGTTTGCTTAGAAATTCATCATGAAGATTAACATATTTGACTTGGATACATTATAATGCGATACTAAAAAAAAATTAAACCAATTCATCTAAAACAACGAGCGAAACTTGAACCAAATCTGAATTTACTTGTGCCCAAAATTGATCTAATTAATAATAAGATGTTGCTTTTGAGAAACTGCCACAACTATTACCCATTATTTGATCATTCTTGTTTATGCATAATATAACATTTTATTATCAGCGCAAAGTGAGGCGTGTGATGTGTTTGTGAAAAAATACTACCACATTTTTAGGCAATATTATCGAAAATGATTGTTACGTATAGGAAACTAACTAGTTTAGATAATAGGCCAGCTGTAAACAACCATTTCATTTTAAGGTCCTGAGAAATTATATTCAATTTACAACGCACATCATATAAAATTGTGAATTAAATTGATTTCTTAAAACTCAGCGTTGATGTTTTTTCTTGTATAATTGTGAATTTCTATTCAATTTACACCGCATAACAAGCATGAATTGTGGAATTTTTTGTCACGTATAGAAAAACACTACACAAAACAATTCAAGAAGGTAAAAATATATTATTTGGATTAAATATGATTGTAGAAAAGGTTTATTGGTAAAAATGTTTTTTATTAAAGGTTTTTTCTTTAATTAAAAATATATTACATATTTGAAGGTGTTACATATTCGAAGGCATCATGTCTTAAATACTTTTACTGATTGAAGCAACACTGCGTCTTCAAGGAGACGGAGATGGTGAATGAGTACAAGGCAGTTGTTCCAAGTCTTAATACTTTTTTGTATGATTGTATTCCGATCCATGTTTATGAACCGTGGACGTTCTAATGTCCTTTGAACCAATGCGGAGTGGCACTCTTTTCCTAATACAAGGAGTTCACCGCAACACTTTTTTGTAACGCTCCCCGTTTTGAATATATTATCAAAGACTTCCCAAACACAAGGCATGCTCATTTTAGCTTCACAATTATTTTTCAAAATAAACTGGTCATTCTCCTTTGTAGCAATCACCGCGCCACTAGTTACGAATAAAACCACCAAGAAAGAATTAACACTGAGTCTTGTCATTGTAGGTTAGAACTGTGTTGCTTCTGTATTATGATTCGTAAGATTAATTTCGAACAAGATTTGTTATCAAGAAAACTATCATTTATAAGCAGAGTTAAAAGCTCATAAGTGTAACACCCGTGTTTTGGGCTTAGGAGTTAGCCGGGTTATAATTTGAGTCAAATTAAATTTAATTAAGATAATTCAACTTCAAGTAGTGACCTAATTAAGCTTCAATTAAAAGGGGAGGGACCAATGTTGCAATTTTACCAAAAACTTTTGAAAAGCTAGGCAACCTTTTATTAAAAGCAGAAAATTTTCTGCTCTCTCTCCACTCCCCTTTTCTTCCAACGTCAAATACACCATAAACCCCTCCTAAACTCTTTCAAACCTAAAAACACTATTCCATTCATTTTCTTCCTCAATCCAAGACGTTTTTCAAAGGTAATTATGTTTTCCAACTCTCCTCTTTATTCCCTACTCAACCATTGTTGTAGATTTCAAAAAGATGGTGTTTTGAAAATTAGGGTTCATAGGAAATTTGGGGTTTTTGATGGGGCTTTTTAATTTGTTTTGTTAAATTATGTTGGGGGTTTGTTTAAGCATGATGAAATACACCATATACTTAAATTTGGTTGAATTTTGATAGAAATTCGTAGTGATGTCTTAGGGTTAGATTTAAGGTTGTAAAACTTAAGTTTTTGGGAGGTTTAATGTTGTAAATAAGGGGCTGATGGTCTACCTAGGTAAAGAGGGTGTTTTGGGATGCCTTGGAAGCCATTTGGGTGTTTGGAAGTGGGTTTTTCAGCAAGGGTTTTGGGAAGCACGAAAATTGAGTTTTGGGAGATTTTATGATTTGGGGAATTTGTGAAATTTGGTCTATGTTGTGAAGTGAATTGATAGTTGAGCTTTAGCATTGAATTGTGGTGTAATAAGTGTGTTTTGCTTGGCTAGAAGCAAGGGGAAACGTTGAAGGAGCTTTGGGACCGAATCCGGGTGCGTAGGAGGATTGTTCGATTTGCTAAGGAAGGACGGTGAGTGGTCTAAACTTGTTTTAAAGTTGGTTTGAGCCTGAGTAGTGTGTGTGTGTGCAAGTGTGCTTGGTAGGCCACTTCCTTTTCATCCAAGTAGTTAACTTAGTCTAATTTCCTTGAATGCTATGTGCTTGATGACTATGCTCAAATGCTTGTGAGTAGATGGTGTATGTATATGTATATCATGATGTGGATATATGTGTTGAGCGTGAATGTGTTGATGATATGTGGTTGATGATATGTGTTGTGGTTATAATAATTGGCACTAAATAATTACCGGTTGTAAATGATCGATCATTAGGATAGTGTGCACACAAATTGAGTCAAAATGTACGTGGCCTTGATGGCGTTAAGTCATCAAGGAGGAGTACGGTGATGTAGCATTCCACCGGAAGCTTATTGTATTTCTATGGGATGATGAGTGGAATCCCATCCGTAGGGCATGTGGCGATGAGTGGAATCCCGCACATGCAAGGTCCGGTGATGAGTGGAATCCCACCGAGGTAAAGTGTTGCCAAGGTTTTAATCCGCACAATCGGGGTAATTAAAGTGGCCAATTAAACTTGTTTATGAATTGTGATATATGATAGTGATATGTGGTTTCGATATATGGTATTGCATGATGATCTCTAATGATGCTTAATCTTGCTAGGATTGAGAGACCATAATTGCCACTTGAAAGACTAGCTAAGTCTACTTGGTTATATGCAATGCTTGATATATATGAGATTAGGATTACATGCTTGAACCCTGCATTGTTGTTGTTTTTCGTTTTAGAGCACCCTCACTAAGCTTATAGCTTACGCTCTCAATGTTCAACAATGTAGATCATTAGCGTGGTGTTAGCTCGAGGCAAGGCAAGAAGGGCATCCAAGTTTGTAGCTCAAGTATGGTTATCGATTTTGTAATAGCTAGCAATGTGGCAATGGTCTTTGTATGAGCGTGTGTGACTCATTTGATTGATGTTGTTTTTGGGTTGATCATGGGTTTGTAAGCATGCTATACTATGTTGAATGTTTGATGTTTGATGGCACGTTTTAGAATGCTTAGGTTGCATAGTGTATGAGTGCAAACCTTTCAAGGTGTCTTGTTCCTTTTAAGGTCCTTTGTGTTTTGAGTATGCCAATATTGCATGAATTGCTCTTTAACTAGAATGCTATGTATGAATGCTTAAATCCATGTTTGATTGACTCCCTTGGCCTAAATATGTATGCTTGTATGGTTGGCTTGCCTTAGGGATTGATGATAGTGTGTTGGTTGAAGTGTTAGAGGGATTTAGGGGCCTCCTTGTGCTCTAAATCAGCTCAAACCTGCAGTTTCGTAGCTGGGGTATCGATACCATTGATCTGGTATCGATACTACCCTGTGGTTTCAGGCCTCGTGTATCGATACTCGAGGGGAGTATCGATACCTTTTTGGCCACTGGAGCCACTGTCGATTTCGGTATCGATACTGGCCTCTAGGGTATCGATACCGTTGTCTTGGCTTTGACCGTGGGAAGTCAACTTTAGGGGAGGGTATCGATACCCTCATCTGGGGTATCGATACTGTCTCCTCAGGTTGACCAAACCCTGTTGACCTAGTCAAAGGGGTATCGATACCCCCTTTAAGGGTATCGATACCGCCTGCAGTTCAACTTTAAAAATGGGTTTTAAGTGTTAGTTTGGGTTCGATTGATTGTTTCGTAAATATTGTTCCGCTGTATGATCACCTAGGATGTAATTCTCATCTAGACAACATTAAAATGAAAAAAAAATAGGGTTGCTAACCGAGGGAGAGTTCCTTAGGGAGTTTTCACTCGGTTTTCCCCGTGTAGCTCACTCGGACCGGTCATCCGGCCAGACCGGGACGAGGGGGTTACATTTGTTGGTATCAGAGCCTGAGGTTACCGAGACCTCGGGCAGGTAAGTGAGGTAAGAGTAATGTGTTAAATGCTTGTGTTGTTCGATGCATGATTTGCCATGAATCCTTGATGATTGATTTATCGTATGATGTTTTGAATGCATGAATGGTCGTGTCTCGTGTGAGTGTGTGCCCATTGCTACTACTACTTAATTTAAAAAGGATTTTTGAAAGAGGAATACTTGAGCACTATTGGACCCTTGCTTTGGCTAACGTAATCCTATTTGTTTCTTGTTGTAGTTTTACCTTGCTAGTTGAACCATGAGACCACGTGGGAGGCCTAGGATGGTTCGACCGGAACCGCGGGCAGAGGCTCCGAGAGTTGAGCCAGTTGTGAGAGTTGAGGCTCAAGTAGGAGAGCCAGTGGTTGGAGTTGGAGCTCCTCCACCACCTCCGCCACCACCACCTCCTCCACCGGGAGTGGGAGGCGAGGCCGGGCCCGAAGGAATGGGACCACAAGGAGGCCAAGGTGGCCAAGGTGGCCAAGGACCGGCTGGAATTGACTTAGCTCCGTTGGTTCAAGCAATAGCCGGAGCGTTCCAGGTTGCAGTCGCTGGGGGTCAGGCAACTCATCATCAGGGTGAGGGCACCGGGTTGCCATTAGAGAGACTTCGGGGCCTTGGGGCCGAAGAGTTTAGAGGTGCTACTCCGGAGAGGTCAGAGATGTGGTTTGAGAAGACCGTCCGTATCCTTGCTCAGATGGGGTGTACTGGTGATCGTAAGTTGGGCTGTGTTGAGTCCTTGCTTCAGGGTGATGCCTACACCTGGTGGGTCACCGTTACTTCGGGGATGGATGAGACCGAGATCACTTGGGAGTTCTTTGAGACAGCTTTCCGGAAGAAGTATTTGGGTCCGCGATACCTCGATGAGAGGAAGAGAGAGTTTATGGCATTGTCTCAGGGGAGTATGTCCGTGACTGATTATGAGATCCGATTCGTCAGACTGAGTCAGTATGCACCTGAACTTGTACCTACTGAGGTGGAGCGTTGTAACCGCTTCCGATATGGGCTGAATGAGGAGATCAAGACTTATACTCTAGCTTCTGATTACTTTGATTTTGATGTCTTGGTCTCGAGGGCCAAGGACTTGGAGCACAGTTTGAGTTTGACCAGGCGGTCAGGTGGATCTAGTTCAGGTAAGAGGTCCAGCAACTTTGATAGAGGAGATGCCAAGAGGCATCGGGACAACCGGCATCAGTATGATCATAGGCGTGGTGGCAGTAACCACGGTAGGGGCCACCAGGGCCAGAGAGCTGTTGGGAAGTTGCCCACATGTGCTTCCTGCGGGAGGAACCACACCGGTGAGTGTTGGGGAAATTATCACTCTTGTTGGAGTTGTGGTGCTAGAGACCACATTAGGCGTGACTGTCCACATCAGGTGGGACAGGCACCAGCTCAGGCTCCTGCTAGAGCCAATGACTTTCAGAGAGGCCGCGGGCGCGGTAGAGGAAACTTCCAGCCAAGGAACGATGGTCAGAGAAACTTAGCTCATGTAGTTGCAGTCCAGCCGGAGGGCGGAGGACAGGCTAGGGTTTACGCTCAACGCGGGGAGCAGCATGACACCGATGTGATCGCAGGTAATTTCTCGATACAGTCTTTGGGTTTGTTTTCTTTGATTGACTCTGGGTCTACACATTCCTACATATTGAGTGAGCATGCACAGTCTTTGAATTTGCCTTGTGAGTTGTTAGAAGTAGGAGTTAGTGTTACTAGTTCCTTTGGGGACACAGTAGTGGTTAGGAAGATGTACCGAAGGTGTCTGTTGATGGTTCAGGGACATGTGTTTCCAGTGGATATGATGGAGCTTCCCTTCTATGGTTTTGATGTGATTCTGGGTATGGACTGGCTCACGGAGCATAGAGCTAGGATAGATTTTGAAACTAAGCGGATTTCTTTGAAGCTCACAGATGATTATGAGATTGTTGTGGTGGGTGAGAATGTGAAGTTCTTGTCCAATGTGGTTTCAGTGTTAGAGGCTAAGAGGTTAGTGGAGTTGGGGTGTGAAGCATACTTAGCGTATGTGATGAACCCTAACATGAGTGAGGTTAGACCTCAGGACATCCGGACAGTATGTGATTTTCCTAGTGTGTTTCGGGAAGAATTGCCAGGGTTGCCACCGGACAGAGAGGTAGAGTTCAGCATTGAGACTTATTCTGATTCAGCTCCCGTTTCAATTGCTCCGTATCGTATGGCACCGAAAGAATTGAAAGAGTTGAAGACTCAGTTGCAAGAATTGACAGATAGAGGTTTTATTAGGCCTAGTTCTTCACCTTGGGGTGCACCTGTGTTGTTTGTGAAGAAGAAAGATGGGAGTATGAGAATGTGCATAGATTACAGACAGTTAAATCAGTTGACAGTGAAGAACAAATATCCGTTGCCTAGAATTGATGACTTGTTCGATCAGTTGAGAGGGGCGTCTGTCTTTTCGAAGATTGATTTGAGATCGGGTTACTACCAGCTAAAGGTTAGAGAGGTTGATGTACCGAAGACGGCCTTTAGGACTAGGTATGGACACTATGAGTTTTTAGTCATGCCATTTGGGTTGACTAATGCACCGGCAGCTTTCATGGACATGATGAATAGGATTTTTCATCAGTATCTAGATCAGTTTGTGGTTGTATTTATTGATGACATTTTGGTGTACTCGCGAACTGAAGAAGACCATGACCGACACTTGAGACTTGTTTTGAAGACTTTGCTAGACCATCAGTTCTATGCGAAGCTCAGCAAGTGTGAATTCTGGATACGAGAGGTAGTCTCCTTAGGACATGTAGTGTCAGCTGAAGGCATTAGAGTTGATCCGAAGAAGATCGAAGCCATTGTTGAGTGGAAGCAACCGAAGTCAGTGACAGAAGTACGTAGCTTCCTAGGCTTAGCCGGATACTATAGAAGATTTGTGGAAGGTTTCTCTAAGTTAGCCGCTCCATTGACACAGTTACTTCAGAAGAGTGTTCAGTTTGAGTGGACAGATGCAAGACAGAGAGCCTTTGAAAAATTGAAAGAAGCTTTGACCCAAGCACCGATCTTGATTCAGCCTGAGTCTGGGAAGGACTATGTGATTTATAGTGATGCCTCGTATGTAGGGTTAGGATGTGTTCTGATGCAAGACCGAAGAGTAGTGGCTTATGCCTCAAGACAGTTGAAGACTCATGAGCGCAACTATCCGACCCATGACATAGAGTTAGCTGCAGTTGTGTTTGCTCTGAAGATTTGGAGACACTATTTGTATGGTGAGAAATGCACAGTATACACCGACCACAAGAGTTTGAAGTACATTATGACTCAGCGAGATTTGAATCTCAGACAGCGTAGATGGTTAGAGTTGCTAAAGGACTATGATCTTACTATTGAGTACCATCCGGGTAAGGCCAATATAGTGGCCGATGCATTGAGTAGGAAGGTGGCCGTGGACTTGAGAGCCATGTTTGCTAGATTGAGTTTGTTCGGGGATGGTGGCTTAGTAGCCGAGCTTCAGGTTAGACCTACTCTAGGTCAGATGATTCGAGAGAAACAGCTCTTAGATAGATCTTTGGCACCTCACGTGCAAGATATAGCCGAAGGTAGTTCTTCAGACTACAGTTTCAGTTCTGATGGGGTCTTATGTTTCAAGGACAGAATAGTTGTGCCTGAAGACAGTGATTTGAGACGTACGATCTTGACTGAAGCCCACAGTAGTCCGTTTGCTATGCATCCTGGAAGTACGAAGATGTACCGTGATTTGAAGAATGAGTACTTTTGGGTTGGATTGAAGAGAGATGTAGCCGACTTTGCGAGTAAGTGCTTAGTGTGCCAGAGAGTGAAGGCGGAACATCAGGTTCCCTCAGGTTTGTTACAGCCGTTGAGAATTCCGGAATGGAAATGGGAGAACATCACCATGGATTTTGTTTCGGGTTTGCCTTTGACACCTACGAAGAAGAACTCAGTTTGGGTGATAGTGGATCGTTTTACGAAGTGTGCTCACTTCTTGGCAGTCAACACTACTTACACCTTAGATAGATTGGCCGATTTGTACATTGGTGAGATTGTGAGGTTACATGGTGTGCCGAAGTCCATTGTGTCAGATAGAGATCCACGGTTTACTTCGAGATTTTGGGAGTGTCTGCATACAGCTTTGGGTACCCGTTTGAACTTCAGTACTTCTTATCATCCTTAGTCAGATGGTCAGTCAGAGAGGGTTATTCAGATCTTAGAGGATATGTTGCGATGTTGTATCATTGACTTTCAGGGTACTTGGGAGAAGCATCTGCCTCTAGTGGAGTTTGCGTACAACAACAGTTTCCAGTCGAGCATTCAGATGGCTCAGTATGAGGCCTTGTATGGTCGAAAGTGTAGAACTCCAGTGTGTTGGGCCGAGGTAGGACAGAAACTGTTACCTATGCCGGATTTGCTCAAGGGGACAACCGACAAGGTAAAATTGATTTGCGATCGTCTGAAGGCTGCTTCAGATAGGCAGAAGTCCTATGCCGATTTGAAGAGGAAGGAAGTTGAGTTCTCAGTGGGTGAGAAGGTGTTCTTGAAAGTGTCTCCGTGGAATAAAGTGATGAGATTTGGCCGAAAGGGGAAGTTGAGTCCGAGGTACATAGGACCGTATGAGATTGTGAAGAGAGTTGGTCCCGTTGCTTATCAGTTGCGTTTGCCATCCGAGCTTGAGAAGATACATGATGTGTTCCATGTATCCATGCTTCGTAAGTATAGGTCTGATCCATCGCATGTTATGCCCGTAGAAGAAATTGAATTGAATCTGGATTTGACTTATGAGGAAGAGCCCGTCGAGATCTTAGCTTCAGACAGTAAGGTGTTGAGGGGTAGATCAATTGAGCTAGTAAAGGTGCGGTGGCAACGTAGAGGTGTGGACGAGGCCACTTGGGAGAGGAAGGAGGATATGGAAAAGCAGTTTCCGTATCTCTTTCAGTCAGGTAATTTCGGGGACGAAATTCCTTAAGTGGGAGAGAGTTGTAACACCCGTGTTTTGGGCTTAGGAGTTAGCCGGGTTATAATTAGAGTCAAATTAAATTTAATTAAGATAATTCAACTTCAAGTAGTGACCTAATTAAGCTTCAATTAAAAGGGGAGGGACCAATGTTGCAATTTTACCAAAAACTTTTGAAAAGCTAGGCAACCTTTTATTAAAAGCAGAAAATTTTCTGCTCTCTCTCCACTCCCCTTTTCTTCCAACGTCAAATACACCATAAACCCCTCCTAAACTCTTTCAAACCTAAAAACACTATTCCATTCATTTTCTTCCTCAATCCAAGACGTTTTTCAAAGGTAATTATGTTTTCCAACTCTCCTCTTTATTCCCTACTCAACCATTGTTGTAGATTTCAAAAAGATTGTGTTTTGAAAATTAGGGTTCATAGGAAATTTGGGGTTTTTGATGGGGCTTTTTAATTTTTTTTGTTAAATTATGTTGGGGGTTTGTTTAAGCATGATGAAATACACCACATACTTAAATTTGGTTGAATTTTGATAGAAATTCGTAGTGATGTCTTAGGGTTAGATTTAAGGTTGTAAAACTTAAGTTTTTGGGAGGTTTAATGTTGTAAATAAGGGGCTGATGGTCTACCTAGGTAAGGAGGGTGTTTTGGGATGCCTTGGAAGCCATTTGGGTGTTTGGAAGTGGGTTTTTCAGCAAGGGTTTTGGGAAGCACGAAAATTGAGTTTTGGGAGATTTTATTATTTGGGGAATTTGTGAAATTTGGTCTATGTTGTGAAGTGAATTGATAGTTGAGCTTTAGCATTGAATTGTGGTGTAATAAGTGTGTTTTGCTTGGCTAGAAACAAGGGGAAACGTTGAAGGAGCTTTGGGACCGAATTCGGGTGCGTAGGAGGATTGTTCGATTTGCTAAGGAAGGACGGTGAGTGGTCTAAACTTGTTTTAAAGTTGGTTCGAGCCTGAGTAGTGTGTGTGTGTGCAAGTGTGCTTGGTAGGCCACTTCCTTTTCATCCAAGTAGTTAACTTAGTCTAATTTCCTTGAATGCTATGTGCTTGATGACTATGCTCAAATGCTTGTGAGTAGATGGTGTATGTATATGTATATCATGATGTGGATATATGTGTTGAGCGTGAATGTGTTGATGATATGTGGTTGATGATATGTGTTGTGGTTATAATAATTGGCACTAAATAATTACCGGTTGTAAATGATCGATCATTAGGATAGTGTGCACACAAATTGAGTCAAAACGTACGTGGCCTTGATGGCGTTAAGTCATCAAGGAGGAGTACGGTGATGTAGCATTCCACCGGAAGCTTATTGTATTTCTACGGGATGATGAGTGGAATCCCATCCATAGGGCATGTGGCGATGAGTGGAATCCCGCACATGCAAGGTCCGGTGATGAGTGGAATCCCACCGAGGTAAAGTGTTGCCAAGGTTTTAATCCGCACAATCGGGGTAATTAAAGTGGCCAATTAAACTTGTTTATGAATTGTGATATATGATAGTGATATGTGGTTTCGATATATGGTATTGCATGATGATCTCTAATGATGCTTAATCTTGCTAGGATTGAGAGACCATAATTGCCACTTGAAAGACTAGCTAAGTCTACTTGGTTATATGCAATGCTTGATATATATGAGATTAGGATTACATGCTTGAACCCTGCATTGTTGTTGTTTTTCGTTTTAGAGCACCCTCACTAAGCTTATAGCTTACGCTCTCAATGTTCAACAATGCAGATCATTAGCGTGGTGTTAGCTCGAGGCAAGGCAAGAAGGGCATCCAAGTTTGTAGCTCAAGTATGGTTATCGATTTTGTAATTGCTAGCAATGTGGCAATGGTCTTTGTATGAGCGTGTGTGACTCATTTGATTGATGTTGTTTTTGGGTTGATCATGGGTTTGTAAGCATGCTATACTATGTTGAATGTTTGATGTTTGATGGCACGTTTTAGAATGCTTAGGTTGCATAGTGTATGAGTGCAAACCTTTCAAGGTGTCTTGTTCCTTTTAAGGTCCTTTGTGTTTTGAGTATGCCAATATTGCATGAATTGCTCTTTAACTAGAATGCTATGTATGAATGCTTAAATCCATGTTTGATTGACTCCCTTGGCCTAAATATGTATGCTTGTATGGTTGGCTTGCCTTAGGGATTGATGATAGTGTGTTGGTTGAAGTGTTAGAGGGATTTAGGGGCCTCCTTGTGCTCTAAATCAGCTCAAACCTGCAGTTTCGTAGCTGGGGTATCGATACCATTGATCTGGTATCGATACTACCCTGTGGTTTTAGGCCTCGTGTATCGATACTCGAGGGGAGTATCGATACCTTTTTGGCCACTGGAGCCACTGTCGATTTCGGTATCGATACTGGCCTCTAGGGTATCGATACCGTTGTCTTGGCTTTGACCGTGGGAAGTCAACTTTAGGGGAGGGTATCGATACCCTCATCTGGGGTATCGATACTGTCTCCTCAGGTTGACCAAACCCTGTTGACCTAGTCAAAGGGGTATCGATACCCCCTTTAAGGGTATCGATACCGCCTGCAGTTCAACTTTAAAAATGGGCTTTTAAGTGTTAGTTTGGGTTCGATTGATTGTTTCGTAAATATTGTTCCGCTGTATGATCACGTAGGATGTAATTCTCATCTAGACAACATTAAAATGAAAAAAAATAGGGTTGCTAACCGAGGGAGAGTTCCTTAGGGAGTTTTCACTCGGTTTTCCCCGTGTAGCTCACTCGGACCGGTCATCCGGCCAGACCGGGACGAGGGGGTTACAATAAGAATGGGATGCGTTACTATAAAAGAAAACATTTTATATTTCACGTTAATCGTCTTTAATGGTAATTATTATACGGCAACGTAATAATTTAATGCCATGTATTTGTCCATGATTTAATATTCTATGAAATTTAATGAAAAACAGATTGAGGTCCTACAATGAAGCTTACATCATCTCTAGGCTTCACTACAAAAACTTGCTAAGAACGATAAGGCCGACTGTATACAATAAACAACAAAATAAGGAAATACATTGGCGCAAAAGGTACATAGAGATAGCACCAATGATATATTAAAACAGAGCTTTGGTTATGTATTTTAATGTTTCAATCATAATTTCATAACAATCTACGTAAAACAAACGGTAAACATGTAATGTTGTTAATTTCATGGAATTAGTAATATTGTGAAACATAAAGAATCATACTAAAGTCGGTTTCAAAAGAAGACATGCATCATATGTTCAAAAACTTTGGGAAACATACAACCATATAGGCTTTGTTTGCTTAGAAATTCATCATGAAGATTAACATATTTGACTTGGATACATTATAATGCGATACTCAAAAAAAATTAAACCAATTCGTCTAAAACAACGAGCAAAACTTGAACCAAATCCGAATTTACTTGTGCCCACAATTGATCTACTTAATAATAAGATGTTGCTTTTGAGAAACTGCCGCAACTATTACCCATTATTTGATCATTCTTGTTTATGCATAATATATCATTTTATTATCAGCGCAAAGTGAGACTGTATCACCCGGGTTTAGGGGTCGGGTGAAAATAATATTTTAATATTATTTCGGGTTCGGTTTTGCAATTTAAATAATAAAATATTTTTACGGACCTCGGGATTTCAAAATATTTGAGACTATGTTGGGCCTATCTCTTGGGTCCAAAATCCATGGACTTTGGGGGATGATAGCTTTAGCCAATCATTAATGGCATTTGTGTAAATATTTGGTCTTCAAAATTAAAAAACCCCCCACTTTTAATTAAAACACAAAAAGTTGACATCTTCCTCCTCCCCATTTATCCATTCTCACGACAAAGGGGGAGTTTTTCTCCAAGTGACTATCCCACCTCCTTTCTCCCTCATTTTGGCTCGGTATTGAAAGGTAAACACGTTTTCAACTTGCTCTCACCTTCCTTTCTTCAAAAGTACAAGTAGTTTTCATTTTCATCCATGTTTTAGAATTTGGATTTTTGGGAGATTTGAATAAAAATGGTAGCTTTATGGTGTTTAACTTAAGATTTTGATTTAATATTGTTAGATATGGTGTTTATGAATCAAATGGTCCAACATATATAATTTTTAGAGTTTTTTAAATAAATTCCAAAATTTGGGTTTTGGAGGGGTTTTAGGAGGGTTTTTAGTTGAGTTTTGGGTGTGTTCTATGTTGGAATTTGAAGGTTAATGTTAGGGTAATAGTTGGGGGTCGTTTTGGAATCATTTGGAAGTGTTGAAATTGTTGAAATCATGAGTTTTGATAGAGGTCTATGGGCTGCTCGGGTTTGGTAAGTTTGGGGGTTGTTCATGGCTTGAAAAGTTGTGTTTGATGTTTGAATTGTATTCCGGGTTAGCTATTTTGATGCTTGGGTTGATATGAGGTTGTTTGGATTGTGTTGAGATTGTATAGAGACAATGACGTGTGTTGGTGAAGCCTCGAGAGTGAATCCGGAAGCTTGAAGGTGATTCCTTGCTTGGTGATTTAGCTTGGAAGTGAAGGTGAGTGGTTAAAATGTTTTAAATGGCTTTGAGCACTTGGTTCAAGCATGTGAATGTGGAAATGTTTTCAAGTATCGTATTGGTTCAAAGTTGGTTCTGAAAGAGTTTAGTTTGGGCTTGAAAAGTCAATTTTAAATTCAAGAGTAAGTTGATGTGAATCGCCTCTTTAATTTCCCCTTTTTCCGTTTGTTTTCATTACTTGTGGTGATGATTTGTTAAGCATGAAATTTAAATACTTTGGGAGGAAGCATGTTACTTAATATTATATCGTTGATCATGTATGATGGTAATAATGGTGATGTTGATATGCCTTGTAAGATGTGTGTAAGTTGGTGCAGGTTGTGCACGAAAATGGTGAGTAAGGCCATTTGTGATTGGTAAGATTGTAAGTAGTAAGTGATGCCTAATTGTGGATTTTGTTACAACTTGTTTTTGTTGTGCATGATATAGTGAGTACATGTCGCATGATAGTGATTGTATATCGTGTTGCATGGTTGGTGTCGAACCTCACGTGATGGTTGTCGTTGCTCCGGTGATGTGTAGTCCCGCCGGTAGTGACTAGTAGAAGAGTACTTTGATGTGTAGTCCTATTGGAAAACTACTAGTCGAAACGGTGATGTGTAGTCCCACCGTGTGTGTTTTGGTTAGGCTTGTGCATACCATGTATTGTTCATGTTGTGTCTCACTATATCATTCTCTTTTTATTGTTTTTTTTAATCTAAGATCATGTCTTTAAGCATACCATGGAGTGCGATGCCATGATAAATTTCTATATTGTTGAATTGTGTTGAACTTGCATGTTAGTAAGAGGATTATGTAGTTGAATGAAACTTTTGTTTTGGCCTTTATTTTAAAGAAAGCTTTGAACCCTGCATTTTCGTAGTTATGTTTTTGAGCTCCACTCACTAAGCTTTATGCTTACGCTCTCCTTTTTCCGACAATGCAAATCTTTAGCTTGGAGTTAGCAAGGAGCATGAAAAGGGTGTCCAAGCGTGTGGTAATTGCTCAAGTATGGTTTATTAAATAATGTAGTAGTTTAGCAATGGGAAATGCTACGTGTTTTAGGAGCTTGTATCTAGACTCCGTTGTGTTGGATTTACGTTGTTAATGCCTTATGTTGATGGATTTGTAAACCATGTTCATGTTGATGCCTAAGTGTATGTTTGGGAGGCTTATAGCCATGTCTTTTGGATGCTTGTATTGATTTAGTATGGGATGTCATGCTTGGCTTGTAAAATCATGTTTAGATTGCCTTATATGAATGTTTTGTGTTTGGTTGCTAAGGCATGAATCTCATGTATGCTTTGTATGCCTTCTTTGCATGAATTATTTGATTTGCATGGCCCTTGTTAGATTCAATGCCTCGTATGCAAATTCTTGGCTGTAACCTTGATGTATGTATGTTGTATGAGCTTAGGGAAGTCCACACATGCATCTAGAGTCGTGTTTGAGGTCGTTTAGTTAAAATTCGTGGAATTGCAGTGCAGGGCGTATCGATACGCCTAAGGGCTGTATCGATACGGCCTTGCCCAAAGGCCACAATTTTAGCCGGGTGTATCGATACCCTAGGGGTACCGATACCCTCCCAACTCACTGGAATTTTGAGAAATGGGTAAGGGTAGGGCGTACCGATACGGGGTTTACGCGTATCGATACGATCCTACTTCGTTGACCAAGACGAGTTGACCGAGAAGGGCGTATCGATACGCTCAAGGGCTGTATCGATACGGTCTTCCCTGAGTTGACTGAAAGGGTTGACTTTGATCAAGGCGTATCGATACCCTCTGTAGGTGTATCGATACGGCCTGCCTAATAGGGAAAAGTTGGGCTGTTTAATTGCATGTCTTGAGGGTTTTGTATCCGTGTTTGTTCGCTGCGTGTCCTATCACATAGGATTTAATAAAGGCATTTAGAAAAGATAAAGAAAAAAATAGGGTTGCTAACCGAAGGGGAGCCTTAACGGGTTTCGCTTCGGTTTTCCCTGTGTAACCCTCTTAGCCCGGCCTAGACGGTTGACCCGAACTACGAAGATTACACGGGGAAAACCAAAGTCAACCCGAAAGTCAACCTTGATTAACGACCCTTTTTTTCTTTTTTAAACTTGTCTAAATGCATATTAACCCTAGGTGAACTCTTGAGATAAGCATACTCAAAATTTACAGCAAACGGAAAACATTTGGGGACTCAGTTACACAACATACGAATTTAGGGACCAAATTGTAAATTCTGGAAATTATGAGGACTTAACCAATTTTTGAATTACCATTATGAAATTAATCATGTTTCATGCTTCTCTGCCAAATTTCAACTTAAACGGACAACTCAAACTCAACCAATTGCATATACAAAGATTGGGACCAAAATGTGTGGATTTCAAAACATATAACCATCAGATTTAGTACCCAACGGTCGAGTGTTCCGAAACAGGGAAGGACCGTTCCGAAACGCGGGACCGTTCCGAAACTTGTTGTGGAACAGGGCTTGACAGTGGAAAATCCGTTTCGGAACAGCTCTACCTGTTTCGAAACGCCAAGGCCATTTCAGGCCACCTGTTCCGAAACAGTAGCACCCGTTCCGATACGGGTTGCCCAGAAATGCAGAAATTTTCTGGTTTAACACCCTTTCAACTCATCAAACACATCCATATGACCTCCATATCATACACACAAGTCATCAAACACTTAAGGAACATATTAGCATCATCAAACTCAATCATGGCATCATTTAAGGAAAATCCCAATTCTATAGGCATGCACCCTATATTGAAAATCATGCAATCACCAAATCACCAAAACCAAATACCAAATGGCCCTTTACAAGTTCCAAACACCATAGGCAATAAACCAAACTTAGGGAGTCCAAAACATCTCCCAAAACACAATCTAGGTTCCCATTGCCAAATACCAAAAAGCTAATAGTGTTGTGAAAATAGTCACCATACATGAGCTTAGACTTTCACTTGGATCCTTGACCTCCTTGCTGCCCTTAAAGCACTTCAATGCTCTGCATTATTGGTTTAAGAAAGAGAGAGCGTAAGCACATATGCTTAGTGAGGAATGCTCATTTAAAACATCACAATAATGCATTTGTAAAAACACCTTTTCAAGGCCTTTAGTTCCAAAACAACATTTATCATGCATTTATGCATACAAACCAAGCATCTCATGCTTCAAATCATCATGTCATATTGGCTTTCAAGTGATAATCTATAACCATTTTACAACTCAAAACACAATCGGATACGCGGATTACAAGCGTTGTCCCATACGCTTCATACACACTACCAATATCAAGGTGGAGTTTACCGGTACAATCACAACCCCTCAACACCCGTGATGGAGTCTACGGTACAATCACAACCCCTCCACATCACTCATTGGTAGTTGTATAACATCACTAACGAGAACACGGGACACACAACACAAGATACACATATGGACTTTTAACCACCATTGTGATCTTAACCATACACAAGATCCACACATGGACTTTTAACCACCATTGTGATCTTAACCATCTCGTTAGTGTACTTGGATGGAGTTTACGGTACAATCACAACCCCTCAACATCCAAGGCGACTTTATTCACGGTGCACCCAATCCTATAGCCGGCTAACTATATCCGATTCAAGTACTTTTAAACCAACACATCACTTGCCAATATACATCATTTACCATCATAAATCCACTGTTTTAAAGCATTTAACAAAGCCATTAAATAAACATGCATCACCATGCATCAAACCACATTTATCAATGTTCAAGACAAGGATCTCTTGCCTTGAGCATCCTTCAACACATGGCTTATAAAACCAGCATTAAACATGCTAAAATATGCTTTCAAAACAGAATTTAAACATGCAAATAAAACACATTGCATTCAACCATCTCATGGTTCATCAAAAAGAGAGTTTTTCCGAAAACTTACTCTTGAGCTTAGCTAAGTTGTTTAGACTAAGCTCCCATAACCTTCAAACATTGGTTTCAAAGATGAAAACCAAACTTCGCTCACCGATTCCGTTTCTCAAGCTTGCCGAAACACCAATCATGCCTCCGGATCAACACCACAAGGATCCGAAGATGCCTCCCCTGTTTTAAACACATCAAAGCAGAGGATTAATGCATCATCATGCATTAATATCTTCAACCAAGACACCTAAACTCGCTGCTCCCATCAACACTCACATTTCTGCTACCAAACACAACCGAAATCACATCCAAACACCTCTACAGCATTACCCAGCCAAGATCCATCAATTCCAATCATTCTTAAACATCAATTAACATCCAAAAACGATCTAATCACGTCCTTATACCTCCAGCTATAGCAGAACATCAAAATCACCTCAAAACCACCATTAACTCAAGCAAAAACTTAGGAAAATCAACCTATTCGGGATCGCATTGATTAAACCTCAATTACTCATCATTTATACATCCAAAATATATCAAAATGACATCTCAAAACAGAGCCCAATCATTTAATACGAATTTCTTCAAAATTAAATCCAAATCTTGCATTTTAAGCCAAGATCAAGAACACAACATTAAAACCTTTAATAAAACTCAAATCAAGGATTGAGAACATGGAAATTTCAGTAAAGAACTGAGTATTTAGAGGAGAAGGACGTTCATACCTCTAAATGTGGATTTCTCCTTGTTTAGAGCCAAAATTCTTGAAAAATCAATAAGCAAATGATGAGGATTTAATGTAGAAATGATTAGAAACCATTTAGAGATTGGAATCTCAACTTTAGATGTGAAAATCAGAGGAAAAGTGACTGGGGAAATGTGTTTGGCTGAGAGAAAATGGAGAGAAAATGAAATGGGAAAATTTTATCAAAAGTCAGTTATAAAACCAAAAATATCTATTTTCCCTCTCTTCCTTTTATTAAATAACATTAAATAAACCTTTAATATTTAAGAAAAATCTGGAGAAACCCTCCCTTGGGTAAATTAGCTCCTTAAGGATTCAAAGTTTCAATCCTTTTAAAACAGTCACCAACTTTTCAAAAATTACATTTTAGTCACTAACTTGAAATGTCATATTTCCAAACCCCATTTTGTAAAATTGATTTCACCACTCTCTTATATATAATAAAAGAGGATTTTTAGATATTTTACCATATTTTTAATGCATCCCGAACTAGGCTTTCCCTAAAAACCACCTTTTATACTCGAACCGAAAATCCGACCGGTCCGATTCAACCCAAAACTTCTAAGCCCAAAATTGGGGTGTTACAACTCTCCCCCCTTAAGAAATATCGTCCTCGAAATTTACCTGAAGGAAAGAGGTACGGAAACTGCTTCAACATGTCATCCTTCCGTTCCCACGTGGCTTCTTCAGCACCACGATGCTTCCACAACACCTTTACCAACTCAATGGTCTTGCCTCGAAGAACTTTACTATCCGAATCCAGAATCTTCACCGGTTCTTCATCATAGGTCAAATCCGGATTCAACTCCACTTCCTCCACATGCATCACGTGAGAAGGATCCGATCTATACTTCCGAAGCATAGAAACATGAAACACATCATGAATCTTTTCCAACTCTTGCGGTAACCTCAACTTGTACGCAACAGGACCCACACGCTCAATCACCTCGTATGGTCCAATATACCTAGGGCTCAACTTACCCTTCCGGCCAAACCTCATCACCTTTTTCCAAGGCGAAACTTTCAAAAACACACGGTCACCCACCGCATACTCAATCTCCTTACGCTTCAAATCCGCGTAAGACTTTTGCCGAGCAGAAGCTGCCTTCAAACGCTCACAAATGAGCTTCACTTTCTCGGTGGTTCCTTTCAACAAAGTTGGCATCGAAACCAACTTCTGGCCCGTTTCAGCCCAACAAAGAGGAGTCCTACACTTCCTCCCGTACAAAGCTTCATAAGGTGCCATTTGAATACTTGCCTGATAACTATTATTATAGGCAAACTCCACCAAAGGCAAATGTTTCTCCCAAGAACCCTGAAACTCAATCACGCAGCACCTCAACATATCCTCTAACACCTGGATAACACGCTCAGACTGTCCATCCGACTGCAGATGATAAGAAGTACTGAAATTCAACCGTGTACCCAAAGCCTGATGCAAACACTGCCAGAAACGCGACGTAAACCTCGGATCTCTATCCGACACAATCGACTTTGGCACACCATGTAACCGCACAAGCTCAGCAATGTATAGCTCCGCAATCTTATCCAACGTGTACGTTGTATGCACAGGCAAGAAATGCGCACACTTCGTCAGGCGATCCACAACCACCCACACCGAATTCTTCTTCGATGGTGACAAAGGCAAACCAGACACAAAGTCCATGGTAATCCTTTCCCACTTCCACTCAGGAATCCTCAACGGTTGCAACAACCCTGAAGGAAACTGATGCTCAGCCTTAACTCGCTGACATACCATGCACTTGCTTACAAACTCAGCAACATCTTTCTTTAAACCCACCCAATAGTACTCATCACGAAGATCACGGTACATCTTAGTACTACCAGGGTGCATAGCAAAAGGACCACTATGAGCCTCAGTCAGAATAGCACGCCTCAAATCAGCATCATTGGGCACTACTATCCAACTCCTAAAGCATAAAACTCCATCATCATTAAAGTAGAAATCCGATGGCCTATCCTCCGCAATATCCTGAACATGTGGCACCAAGGAATCATCCAACAACTGCTTTTCCTTAATCAACTGAACCAAGGATGGTTTCACTTGCAACTCAGCCACAAGACCACATCACGCGAAATGCTGGCAAACATAGCCCTCAACTCCACAGCTACCTTCCTTGTAACACCCCGAAAGTCGGCCTAGTCGGAACTCATTCCGGCGATGGGAAAACTCTTAGTCCGATAAAACTTTAGAGGTTCCTCTGGCAAGCTAATTATGGTTATCAAATGTTAATCAGGCTTAAAAGTATTCGAATTTAAGTTTATTATGTAATACCAAGCATCTACTGACCATATTGTAAGAATTAAGAAATAAAGGGACAATTTGGGAAAGTTAGGAAGGTTAGGGACCAATTAAGTAATTGGACCAATAGTAATTTAAATTACTCCATACGTGGAGTTATCAGATTTCTTTCCTTCAAGAGAAGGAAAGCTCATAATTAAATTGGTGCTAGGCTTTAGGATATCCACCGAAAATTTGCCTTAGGAATATATCACCATCTTCTTCATCTTTACCTAAGCACACACCTCCATTGAAGGAGTTTCAAGCTTTGTAAATCTTTGACTTGATCAATTTCGAATCATCCCTAGTAACCGGGTAAGCTATATCTCTTAGTTATTTGTGGGATTCCATGGTTAATTAGCTTCAATCTTAAGTTAGGATTTGATTGATTCATAGGTATTTCGATAAGTTATTCATATTGAATCGGATACCCGTTGTGGTATTGTTATATGGATTTCGATATCGAAATATCGATTCTAATGATCTTCCATTAATATTTCCTAGCTCAAGGAGAAGGAATAGAACCTACTCCATCTCCATCTCAAGCTAAAAGCAAAGGAATTTCAATTCGAGAACCTTGAAGCTGCGGATTGTCAGGGTGAGTGTAATCGGAGTTTCGGGTTAGGCAAAACGCCTTCCCGGATTGTTATTTAGTGTTTATTATCGTTTCGCTAAACATTATTTTCAAGGCGAAAGCATCGGATAATAAATTGGACACTTGGGTAAGTGTCGGTAAGTCATTATTTAAGCATTGACTATAGTTAATGTAAGCATTGCCATGAAATTTTATGTTAAGTATATGTGCAAGAGTTATTATCTATGTCGAAATTATGAAATCATCATGTCATTGTCCTATTGTGATTCATTGGAAATTATGAATATGATATGCCTTGGATTGGAATAACTCGGGATACAATTGGCATGCCATAGAATTCATGAGCTCAGTGTTTCGGGTGGACTACGGTCCAAAGGCTAAGGCCTATGATGATTGGCGAGGCGGAGGGATGTGTTGTTATTGGTCAATTGGTGAGGCGGAGGGAATAAGACCATCTATGTTTTGGCAAGGCGGGGGAATTCGAGTATCCATGAATTTAATTCCATCCAAGGAAGATTTATGATTATTTAAGTTTTATACAAATCAATCATGTGTATATGCTAAGTATTAAGATGTCCATATGAATTTATAATGATGTACTCATGACATTCTTTATTTGTAGTTATTTGATTACCTCACTAGGCTTGAGAGCCTAATGAATTTGTCTTCATGCATTCTCAGGTTAGGAGGTTGTTTCTTGAAGAATCGGATCGGTTGCAAGACAAGTCACTACTCCATATCAAGTAAAGTACTTACATTATAACTCCTAGTGAAGTGGCAAGGTAGCTATCATAGTCACTATGCTCTTTTTGTGGTAGCAAAGGCTTGTCTATTTTGTAATAAGCTCAAAGGCTTTAATATGACTAACTAAACTTTTGGCTAAACTAGTTCATGACATGTATTTGGTATAATGGTAAAAATGGGGCAAACTTATAGGAATACCCATGGAAATTTGTATGCTGGTAAATACTAGTAGAAATAGGTTGTATACAAAGTTTCGGCTTAATCGGACATGGTTTGGTATGGTAAAAGCAATAAAAACCAGATAAAATTCTGCTACTACAGGTCACCGTATCGGAACGGGTGATGGCGTTCTGGTACGACTAACCAAAAATAAGCCTATGGGACAGAGCGTTCCGAAACGAGGTGATGTCGTTTCGGAACAGTTTTGCTACTGTCGACCCCTGTACCAAAACGAAGTGATGCCGTTTCGGACCACTTTCGCCATTGTCGACCCTTGTTTCGAAACTGGTTTCGAAACGAGTCTAAGTTAAGTCAAGGTCGGTCAACTTGTACCGATACGGGACAAGCCATATCGAAACCGTCGGGAAGAAAGGGTCAAAGCATTGACCATGGTCAAGCCGTACCGAAACGGCTTAGGGTGTTTCGGTACGGGCAACTTCTTTTGGCTTCTCAAGATTAAATGTATTAATTCGTAAACTCGGTAAAGATTATAAGTTTGGGAGACTAAAGGACTCAGTTAATAAGTCGAATAGGTTTAAAAAGGGTTCCATAAATTTTAATAAGTCACGACATTAAGAAGATCATTGAGATTAAATGATTAAAAGATTTCCGCATCGTTTCCGGTAACGCTCTTCGACCCGGTTGTCTACCAGGCCGGGAAGGGGGTGTTACAATTGTGGTATCAGAGCTAGAGTTGGCCGGTTCTGGATTAAACATATGCGTGCTGGTATTGTCCATTGTGTCACCTTGCCACTAGGAGTTTTATTTGTGTAAATTGTGACTTGTCGACTAATCCGATTTTTCATATAGATATGTCTGCGACGAATGAAGCTCACGTAGATGAGCATATTGCTGGCTCCTCGACTCATGGCGAGGAGGTAGGAGGAGGGAATCCTCCGAATCCACCGCAACCGCAGGATCTTCCTGAACAGGTTGCTGAGCCTGTAGCACCTACTGCTCATGCCGAATGTTATCAAAATATGGCCAATATGTTTAAGCAGTTTATGACTGCAATGCAAGCGACACCACCAGTCCAGCCTAATCCCCCTGTTGCCCAGTATGTTAGAGCCCCAGTAGACAAATTGGCTTCGTTGCGGGCTTATTCATTCACGGGTCAAGATGATGATAATCCGGAGATAGCTGAATATTGGCTGGATAATACCCTTCGTATCTTGAATAAACAACTACAGTGTTCTGATGAACACAAGCTGGAATGCGCTATAGCCTTATTGACAGATGAAGCTTTAATGTGGTGGGAGACTACTATCCTTACAGCTCCGGAAGAATCAGTCACCTGGGAATTTTTCCTTAAAGAATTCCGAAATAAGTACATCAGTGAGTACTATCTTGCGGAGAGGCGAAGCATCTTCCTCCATTTGAAGCAAGGAGGAAAACCAATCGAGCAGTACATCCACGACTTTTGTAAGTACTGCCGATATGGAGCTGAATTTATAAAGAAGGAAGAGGATAAGTGTCGAATGTTCATTGCTGGGTTGAGTGATGAGTTGCGGCCTATGTTTACTGCTATGAGGATCACAAATTTTCAGGATTTGGTGAATCGTGTGAAGGCAACTGAAGCTGCACAGAAAAGCCAGAGGGGGAACATGTCTAATAGATCTGAGAAGAGGGCGTGGAGTGATTCTCGACCTCCCAAATGGAACAAGAAAGGCAAATACCAGGGCTCGAAGCAGACTTCATACTCTCAGCCTTCCCGTACAGGGAATATTGAGAGACCGCAAACTATCACTCAGTCTTGGTCCAAGGCGGCTTCTTTGGAGAGTACTGGAGGTTCTAACCGAGGTGTGCAGCATCCAGTTTGTAACTTTTGTCAAAAGCGACACGTAGCAGGGCATTGTCGCAGGCAGACATGGGCGTGCTTCTTCTGTGGAGAGCAGGGACATTTCATTAGAGACTGTCCCCAGAACCCGTCAAAGACAGTTGCTGTGCTAGGGGATACTTAATCACCTACTCAGTCTTTTCGAGGAAAAGGGGCGAAGAAAGTACAATCAGGGACCTCAGGAAGGCTAGGTGGATCTGGGAAGCAGAACAACAAACAAGAGTCGAAAGCTTTGGCACAAATGTATCATGTAAGGAGTCGTGAGGAGGAGGATGAGCCTGATGTCATAGCAGGTACCGTTATGTTATATTCATGTTCTTTGTATGTATTAATTGACCCTAGATCTACACACTCTTTTATAAGTCTGGAGTTGATGAAGAAGTATAAGATGTCTAGTGAACCTTTAGAAACAAAGATGTCTGTAACAAATCCCTTGGGCGATTGTGTTGTTTTGAACCTAGTATGTAAGAATTGTCCAATCACGATTCAAGGAATTCCGTTCCCTGCGGATTTCCTGGTCTTGCCAATCCACGAGTTTGATGCGATTCTAGGAATGGATTGGCTTGGTAAACATCAAGCATGGGTAGATTGTGGTAAGCGGAAGTTGTATCTTCATGGATTGGGCAAGGAAAGAATAACTTTGATGGAATCTCGGAATTATATGCTATGTACACTGACCACTGAGCCCAAGAATGAACCTCATATTAATGATATTGACACGGTGAATGAATTTCTGGATGTTTTTCCAAATGAGCTTCCGGGACTGCCCCCAACCCGTGAAGTTGAATTTGGTATTGAAGTGCAACCTGAGATTGCACCCATCTCTATTGCACCTTATAGAATGGCAGCCGTGGAGTTAAAAGAGCTAAAAACTCAAATCCAAGACCTTATGAATAAGGGCTTTGTTAGACCCATCTCTTCATCCTGGGGAGCTCCGGTCCTCTTTGTTAAGAAGAAGGATGGTTCGATGCGTTTATGCATTGACTACAGACAACTAAATAAAATTACCATCAAGAATAAGTATCCTCTGCCGAGAATCGATGATTTGTTTGATCAGTTAAAAGATGCTTCCGTGTTCTCTAAGATTGATTTAAGGTCGGGATACTATCAGATGAGAGTCAAGGAGTGTGACGTGCCCAAAACAGCATTTCGTACAAGATATGGACATTACGAATTCTTAGTAATGCCTTTCGGACTGACGAATGCACCTGCAGCTTTTATGGATCTAATGAATCGTGTGTTTAGGCCTTATCTGGATAAGTTTGTTGTGGTCTTCATAGATGACATCTTGATCTATTCAAAGAATGAAGCAGAACATCGAGATCATCTTCGAATTGTACTCCAAACTCTAAGAGAGAAGCAGTTGTATGCAAAATTTTCTAAGTGTGAGTTTTGGCTCGCCGAAGTATCCTTTTTGGGGCACGTTGTGTCGACCTCGGGCATTCATGTGGACCCGAAGAAAATACAAGCTCTGTTAGATTGGCACCCACCTAAGAATGTAGGTGAAGTTAGGAGTTTTCTTGGACTTGCGGGATATTACCGTAGGTTCGTAAAGGGATTCTCTATGCTAGATGCTCCTTTGACAAAATTGTTGCGGAAGGAGACACCTTTTATTTGGACCGAAGATCAGCAGCGAAGTTTTGATCAACTGAAACAAGCCCTAACCCATGCACCTGTCCTGGCTCAACCTGAGACTGGAAAAGACTATATTGTTTATAGTGACGCTTCACATCTTGGGTTAGGGTGTGTATTGATGCAAGAAGGTAAGGTTATTGCTTACGCTTCAAGACAACTTAAGCCTCATGAGGTGAATTATCCCACACATGACCTAGAATTGGCTGCGGTGGTTTTTGCATTGAAAATCTGGAGGCATTACCTTTATGGAGAGAAATGCTATCTTTTCACGGATCATAAAAGCCTCAAGTATTTGTTAACGCAGAAGGAGCTAAATTTGCGACAGCGAAGATGGATGGAACTTCTTAAGGACTATGATTTAGTCATTGACTATCATCCGGGGAAGGCCAACGTTGTAGCTGATGCACTCAACCGCAAACCTTTGCCTGGTAAGTCTGTTCATGAAGTTAAAGTTAGAAGTATATTAAGGAGTAATGATTCATTATTGCCATTTTCTTTCTTGTAGCTCCTCGAGCAGTTAATGCTCATTTCAGACTTCGAAAACATCAATGTCTCGTAGCTGAACTTCAGGTTCAGTCTACTGTTATTTCTCGAATCAAAGATTTGCAAGAACAAGATCCCGAGCTTCAAACCATCGTTTCTAAATTACCTGATAACCTGGATTTTAGAATTAATGCTGAGGGACTCCTATGCTTTCATGATCGGGTTTGTGTACCAAATGATGAAACTCTCCGTAAAGATATTCTTGTCGAAGCACACTCAAGCCCTTTTTCTGTACACCCGGGGTCTGTGAAAATGTATAAGGACTTACGTGAGCTTTTCTGGTGGCCAGGCATGAAGCAAGCTATTGTTGACCATATCTCGAAGTGTCTCAATTGTCAACGAGTTAAGGCAGAACATTGTGCTCCTACCGGGCTTTTACAACCCATTGATCCACCGAAGTGGAAATGGGAAAAGATCACCATGGACTTTGTTAGTGGTCTACCATTAACCCCTGCCAAGCATGATGCTATTTGGGTTATTGTAGATCGATTTACAAAGTCATCCCATTTCATACCTATCAGAATGGACTACAGACTCACTAAGTTAGCTGGCTTGTACATAAAGGAAGTGATCCGGCTTCATGGTGTGCCTGAATCTATCATTTCGGATCGAGATCCACGGTTTGCATCTCGATTTTGGAGGACCTTACAAGGAGCCCTGGGCACAAGAGTTAACCTCAGTACAGCCTTTCACCCTCAGACTGATGGACAGTCAGAAAGAGTTATTCAGGTTTTGGAAGACATGCTTCGTGCTTGCATTATTGACTTCGGTGGGACGTGGGAGAAGTCCTTACCTCTTGTTGAATTTGCTTATAATAACAGCTATCAAGCGTCCATTCAAATGGCACCGTATGAAGCGATGTATGGTAGACGTTGTAGAACGCCTTTGTGTTGGTCTGAGCTGGGTGAAGGAAAGGTATTAGGCCCTGAATTGCTTCGTGAGACCGAGGAGCGAGTTACTATTATTCACGATCGTCTTAAAGCTGCATTTGATCGACAAAAAGCTTATGCTGATCTTAAAAGAAGAGATATTCAATACGAAGTGGGAGAAAAAGCCTTTCTTAAAGTATCGCCATGGTGAAAGTTTTGAGATTTGGCAAGAAGGGAAAGCTGAGCCCCCGTTTCATTGGACCCTTTGAAATAGTTGAGAAGGTCGGCCCGGTGGCATATCGACTCCTTCTGCCTTCAGAGTTGAATAAAATCCATGATGTCTTCCATGTATCAATGCTTCGGAAATACCGATATGATCCCTCGCACGTTGTGGAACCTGAATCTGTGGAACCTGAATTTGTGGAACTTAGGTCAGACTTATCCTATGAAGAAGAGCCGGTGCAAATTCTTGCTAAGGAAACAAAACGGCTTCGTAACAAGACTCTACCTTTGGTTAAGGTACTTTGGAGGAGTCACAAGATTGAAGAAGCTACCTGGGAACCCGAAGAAGTTATGAGGCAACAATATCCGCATCTCTTCAATTCAGGTAAAAATTCGAGGACGAATTTTCTTAAGGGGGGGAGAGTTGTAACACCCCGAAAGTCGGCCTAGTCGGAACTCATTCTGGCGATGGGAAAACTCTTAGTCCGATAAAACTTTAGAGGTTCCTCTGGCAAGCTAATTATGGTTATCAAATGTTAATCAGGCTTAAAAGTATTCGAATTTAAGTTTATTATGTAATACCAAGCATCTAGTGACCATATTGTAAGAATTAAGAAATAAAGGGACAATTTGGGAAAGTTAGGAAGGTGAGGGACCAATTAAGTAATTGGACCAATAGTAATTTAAATTACTCCATACGTGGAGTTATCAAATTTCTTTCCTTCAAGAGAAGGAAAGCTCATAATTAAATTGGTGCTAGGCTTTAGGATATCCACCGAAAATTTGCCTTAGGAATATATCACCATCTTCTTCATCTTTACCTAAGCACACACCTCCATTGAAGGAGTTTCAAGCTTTGTAAATCTTTGACTTGATCAATTTCGAATCATCCCTAGTAACCGGGTAAGCTATATCTCTTAGTTATTTGTGGGATTCCATGGTTAATTAGCTTCAATCTTAAGTTAGGATTTGATTGATTCATAGGTATTTCGATAAGTTGTTCATATTGAATCGGATACCCGTTGTGGTATTGTTATATGGATTTCGATATCGAAATATCGATTCTAATGATCTTCCATTAATATTTCCTAGCTCAAGGAGAAGGAATAGAAGCTACTCCATCTCCATCTCAAGCTAAAAGCAAAGGAATTTCCATTCGAGAACCTTGAAGCTGCGGATTGTCAGGGTGAGTGTAATCGGACTTTCGGGTTAGGCGAAACGCCTTCCCGGATTGTTATTTAGTGTTTATTATCGTTTCGCTAAACATTATTTTCAAGGCGAAAGCATCGGATAATAAATTGGACACTTGGGTAAGTGTCGGTAAGTCATTATTTAAGCATTGACTATAGTTAATGTAAGCATTGCCATGAAATTTTATGTTAAGTATATGTGCAAGAGTTATTATCTATGTCGAAATTATGAAATCATCATGTCATTGTCCTATTGTGATTCATTGGAAATTATGAATATGATATGCCTTGGATTGGAATAACTCGGGATACAATTGGCATGCCATAGAATTCATGAGCTCAGTGTTTCGGGTGGACTACGGTCCAAAGGCTAAGGCCTATGATGATTGGCGAGGCGGAGGGATGTGTTGTTATTGGTCAATTGGTGAGGCGGAGGGAATAAGACCATCTATGTTTTGGCAAGGCGGGGGAATTCGAGTATCCATGAATTTAATTCCATCCAAGGAAGATTTATGATTATTTAAGTTTTATACAAATCAATCATGTGTATATGCTAAGTATTAAGATGTCCATATGAATTTATAATGATGTACTCATGACATTCTTTATTTGTAGTTATTTGATTACCTCACTAGGCTTGAGAGCCTAATGAATTTGTCTTCATGCATTCTCAGGTTAGGAGGTTGTTTCTTGAAGAATCGGATCGGTTGCAAGACAAGTCACTACTCCATATCAAGTAAAGTACTTACATTATAACTCCTAGTGAAGTGGCAAGGTAGCTATCATAGTCACTATGCTCTTTTTGTGGTAGCAAAGGCTTGTCTATTTTGTAATAAGCTCAAAGGCTTTAATATGACTAACTAAACTTTTGGCTAAACTAGTTCATGACATGTATTTGGTATTATGGTAAAAATGGGGCAAACTTATAGGAATACCCATGGAAATTTGTATGCTGGTAAATACTAATAGAAATAGGTTGTATACAAAGTTTCGGCTTAATCGGACATGGTTTGGTATGGTAAAAGCAATAAAAACCAGATAAAATTCTGCTATTACAGGTCACCGTATCGGAACGGGTGATGGCGTTCCGGTACGGCTAACCAAAAATAAGCCTATGGGACAGAGCGTTCCGAAACGAGGTGATGCCGTTTCGGAACAGTTTTGCTACTGTCAACCCCTGTACCGAAACGAAGTGGTGCCGTTTCGGAACACTTTCGCCACTGTCGACCCTTGTTTCGAAACTGGTTTCGAAACGGGTCTAAGTTAAGTCAAGGTCGGTCAACTTGTACCGATACGGGTCAAGCCGTATCGAAACGGTCGGGAAGAAAGGGTCAAAGCATTGACCATGGTCAAGCCGTACCGAAACGGCTTAGGGTGTTTCGGTACGGGCAACTTCTTTTGGCTTCTCAAGATTAAATGTATTAATTCGTAAACTCGGTAAAGATTATAAGTTTGGGAGACTAAAGGACTCAGTTAATAAGTCGAATAGGTTTAAAAAGGGTTCCATAAATTTAAATAAGTCACGACATTAAGAAGATCATTGAGATTAAATGATTAAAAGATTTCTGCATCGTTTCCGGTAACGCTCTCCGACCCGGTTGTCTACCAGGCCGGGAAGGGGGTGTTACATTCCTACTCAAGGCATCCGCTACAACATTAGCTTTACCTGGATGATACTCGATTGTCAAATCGTAATCCTTAAGCAACTCCACCCAACGTCGTTGCCTAAGATTTAACTCTTTCTGAGACATCAGATACTTCAAACTCTTGTGGTCCGTGTACACAGTACACCTCTCACCATACAGGTAATGTCTCCAAATTTTCAAAGCAAAAACCACCACAGCTAACTCAATGTCATGCGTAGGATAATTGCGCTCATGCACCTTCAACTGCCGTGATGCATAAGCCACCACCTTACCCTCTTGCATCAATACACATCCCAAACCAACGTAGGACGCATCACTATACACCACAAACTCTTTCCCTGATTCAGGTTGAACCAAGATAGGAGCTTGCGTTAAAGCTGCCTTAAGCTTCTCAAAAGCCTGTTGTCTCGCTTCCGTCCACTCATACTTAACATCCTTCTGCAACAACTTCGTCAAAGGTGCAGCAATCTTTGAAAACCCATCCACGAACCTCCGATAGTATCCTGCCAAACCAAGGAAACTACGGACTTCATGAACAGACTTAGGAGGCTTCCAATTCATCACTGCCTCAATCTTTTGAGGATCAACACGAATCCCCTCAGCAGAAACCACATGACCAAGAAACACAACTTCTCTAAGCCAGAACTCACACTTGCTCAGCTTAGCATAAAGCTGATTCTCCAGCAAAGCCTGTAACACAATTCTCAAATGCCCTTCATGCTCCTCCTCAGTACGAGAATACACGAGAATATCATCAATGAACACCACAACAAATTTATCCAAGTATTCATGGAATACTCTATTCATCATGTCCATGAAAGCCGTAGGAGCATTCGTCAAACCAAACGGCATCACAAGAAACTCATAATGCCCATACCTCGTTCTGAAGGCTGTCTTTGGCACATCCACATCCTTCACCTTCAACTAATAATACCCTGACCTTAAGTCAATTTTAGAGAACACAGCCGCTCCCCGAAATTGATAAAAAAGAACATCAATTCTCGACAATGGATACCGATTCTTGATAGTCAACTTGTTAAACTGACGGTAATCAATGCACATTCTCATAGTGCCATCCTTTTTCTTCACAAACAAGACCGGTGCACCCCACGGTGACACACTCGGCCGAATGAAACCACGATCAAGCAACTCCTGAAGTTGCGTCTTTAGCTCTTTCAACTCTTTAGGTGCCATTCGATATGGAGTAATGGACAGTGGAGTTGTGTTTTCATACAGCTCAATTCCAAACTCCACTTCGCGATTAGGAGGCAATCCAGGCAACTCCTCCAGATACACACCAGGAAACTCTCGCACAGTCCTGATATCTTGCACACGCAACTCCTTAGAGCTAGGATTCATCAAAAAAGCGAGGTAAGCTTCACAACCTTGCCTCAGCATCCGGCTCACTTCCAGTGTAGACACCACATTGGCAAGAAACTTCACATTCTCACCAACCACCACCACTTCATAATCATCCGCAAGTTTCAACGAAACTCGCTTATTCTCAAAATCCACTACCGCTCGATGCTCAACAAGCCAATCCATACCAAGGATTACATCGAAACCATAAAAAGGCAGTTCCATAAGATCAACATGAAAAACATGATCTTGCACAACGAAGGGACATCTTCTATAAAGCTTTCGAGTCACAACAGTCTCACCAAAAGAACTAGTTACACGCATACCAACATCCAAAGACTCAACAGGCAAACCAAGCAATTGAGCATGTTCACGCAGTATGTATGAGTGTGTAGATCCAGAATCAATCAAGGAAAGTAATGACAAGGATTGCAAAGTGAAAGTACCTGCGATCACATCCGTGTCATTCCTCCCCTCCCTCTGAGCATACACTCTGGCCTGGCCACCACCCTCAGGCTGAACAGCTACAACATGAGCTACATTCCTTCCACCATCCTCTCTACGCTGGAAATTACCACGGCCGCGCCCACGACCTCTCTGTGGTGCAACAACTCCAGGAGCACGTCCCTGGCCACCACCGGCCAACAGAGAACACTCCCTCCTCATGTTGTGATCCGCCGAACCACAGTTCCAGCACGAATTACCGGTCACCACTACAGGAGCCTGCACCTCCCTCGCCGCTCGAGGACAATCACGCCTCAGATGACCACGCGATCCACATGTCCAACATGTGTTCGAATCAGCTCTCGCCTTGTCTCCCTGAACAGGCGCACCTTGCCCTCCACCACCACGCCTAGCTGAAGACTGATACTTCCGATCACGTCCTCTCTTGTTCCGTCCGCCACCGGAAGTATACTCAGCAGCTCGCTTGCCCGCACTAGGACCAACTCCTCTAGGAGATAAACCCAAATTCAACTCAATGTCCTTTGCTCTACCAACCAGCACATCAAAGTCAGTGTACTCAGCAGCCAACATATAGGTCTTCACTTCCGTCACCAAACCATAACGAAAACGTTCACACCTCTCCCGCTCATCAGGAAAAAGCTCAGGTGCGTACTGACTGAGTCGGACAAACTGAACCTCGTACTCAGCCACTGACATGCTCCCTTGAGTAAGAGACATGAATTCCCTTTTCTTTTCATCCAGGTATCGCACACCCAGATACCTTCTCTTGAACGCGTTCAGAAAGAACGTCCAAGTCACATCAGCATCCTCCATTCCGGAGATAGTGGTTGTCCACCAGGTATACGCGTCGTCATGCAACAATGATATCACACAGTCCAACTTCTGCACATCATTGCAGTTCATTTGTCCTAAAATTCTCTTGGTACTTTCCAACCAAGACTCAGAACCTTCAGCAGACAAACTGCTGAACTCAGTCCCTCCCAGACTGCGCAAGCGTTCCAAAGGTAGTCTAACATTAGCATCTCCCTGATGCCCAGCTCCATGAGCTCCAGCTACCGCCGCCTGAAAGGCTCCAGCAATAGCCTGAATCAGCATTGTCATGTCAGGAGCAGCTTGCCCCTGCCCAGCTTCAGGTCCAGCGACCCCTGCACCAGCACCAACACCAGCTCCCTCACCCCTAACACCACCACCAGGTGGAGGAGATAAATCCACCACATTTTCAGCATTCTCCTCATTCTCATTTTGAGCCATAGCTCGCGAATTAATCCTCGTCTCTCTAAGAGGTTCCATTCACTAAACAATGCAATCACAATGCAACAAACTAAGTGAAGCTCAGCAAGGTAAGCAATCCAAGTACTCAAGCTCATTTCCAATTAAAAACAAATCATTTAATTAGCTTTGATTTGGCAATGGGTCCCTCTAACACGCTTCACCACATCATACACCACAATTGTAACATTCTTACAATTCATACATCATACTTTCACTCAACAAGCATACAAAGCAATCATGAACTTATCACCCACTTAACCGCTCCCAATTACTCGAGAACTCAGCCCTGATACCACCAAATGTAACCCCCTTAGCCCGGCCTAGACGGTTGACCCGAACTACGAAGATTACACGGGGAAAACCAAAGTCAACCCGAAAGTCAACCTTGATTAACGACCCTTTTTTTCTTTTTTAAACTTGTCTAAATGCATATTAACCATAGGTGAACTCTTGAGATAAGCATACTCAAAATTTACAGCAAACGGAAAACATTTGGGGACTCAATTGCACAACATACGAATTTAGGGACCAAATTGTAAATTCTGGAAATTATGAGGACTTAACCAATTTTTGAATTACCATTATGAAATTAATCATGTTTCATGCTTCTCTGCCAAATTTCAACTTAAACAACAACTCAAACTCAACCAATTGCATATACAAAGATTGGGACCAAAACGTGTGGATTTCAAAACATATAACCATCAGATTCAGTACCCAACGGTCGAGTGTTCCGAAACAGGGAAGGACCGTTCCGAAACGCGGGACCGTTTCGAAACTTGTTGTGGAACAGGGCTTGACAGTGGCAAATCCGTTTCGGAACAGCTCTACCTGTTTCGAAACGCCAAGGCCATTTCAGGCCACCTGTTACGAAATAGTAGCACCTGTTCCGATACGGGTTGCCCAGAAATGCAGAATTTTTCTGGTTTAACACCCTTTCAACTCATCAAACACATCCATATGACCTCCATATCATACACACAAGTCATCAAACACTTAAGGAACATATTAGCATCATCAAACTCCCAATTCTATAGGCATGCACCCTATATTGAAAATCATGCAATCACCAAATCACCAAAACCAAATACCAAATGGCCCTTTACAAGTTCCAAACACCATAGGCAATAAAACAAACTTAGGGAGTCTAAAACATCTCCCAAAAACACAATCTAGGTTCCCATTGCCAAATACCAAAAAGCTAATAGTGTTGTGAAAATAGTCACCATACATGAGCTTAGACTTTCACTTGGATCCTTGACCTCATTGCTGCCCTTAAAGCACTTCAATGCTCTACATTATTGGTTTAAGAAAGAGAGAGCGTAAGCACATATGCTTAGTGAGGAATGCTCATTTAAAACATCACAATAATGCATTTGTAAAAACACCTTTTCATGGCCTTTAGTTCCAAAACAACATTTATCATGCATTTATGCATACAAACCAAGCATCTCATGCTTCAAATCATCAACATGTCATATTGGATTTCAAGTGATAATCCATAACCATTTCACAACTCAAAACACAATCGAATACGCGGATTACAAGCGTTGTCCCATACACTTCAGACACACTACCAATATCAAGGTGGAGTTTACCGGTACAATCACAACCCCTCAACACCCGTGATGGAGTCTACGGTACAATCACAACCCCTCCACATCACTAATTGGTAGTTGTATAACATCACTAACGAGAACACGGGACACACAACACAAGATACACATATGGACTTTTAACCACCATTGTGATCTTAACCATACACAAGATCCACACATGGACTTTTAACCACCATTGTGATCTTAACCATCTCGTTAGTGTACTTGGATGGAGTTTACGGTACAATCACAACCCCTCAACATCCAAGGCGACTTTATTCACGGTGCACCCAATCCTATAGCCGGCTAACTATATCCGATTCAAGTACTTTTAAACCAACACATCACTTGCCAATATACATCATTTACCATTATAAATCCACTGTTTTAAAGCATTTAACAAAGCCATTAAATAAACATGCATCACCATGCATCAAACCACATTTATCAATGTTCAAGACAAGGATCTCTTACCTTGAGCATCCTTCAACACATGGCTTATAAAACCAGCATTAAACATGCTAAAATATGCTTTCAAAACAGAATTTAAACATGCAAATAAAACACATTGCATTCAACCATCTCATGGTTCATCAAAAAGAGAGTTTTTCTTAAAACTTACTCTTGAGCTTAGCTAAGTTGTTTAGACTTAAACTAAGCTCCCATAACCTTCAAACATTGGTTTCAAAGCTGAAAACCAAACTTCACTCACCGATTCCGCTTCTCAAGCTTGCCGAAACACCAATCAAGCCTCCGGATCAACACCACAAGGATCCGAAGATGCCTCTTCTGTTTTAAACACATCAAAGTAGAGGATTAATGCATCATCACACATTAATATCTTCAACCAAGACACCTAAACTCGCTGCTCCCATCAACACTCACATTTCGGCTACCAAACACAACCGAAATCACATCCAAACACCTCTACAACATTACCCAGCCAAGATCCATCAATTCCAATCATTCTTAAACATCAATTAACATCCAAAAAGGATCTAATCACGTCCTTATACCTCCAGCTATAGCAGAACATCAAAATCACCTCAAAACCACCATTAACTCAAGCAAAAACTTAGGAAAATCAACCTATTCGGGATTGCATTTATTAAACCTCAATTACTCATCATTTATACATCCAAAATATATCAAAATGACATCTCAAAACAGAGCCCAATCATTTAATACGAATTTCTTCAAAATTAAATCCAAATCTTGCATTTTAAGCCAAGATCAAGAACACAACATTAAAACCTTTAATAAAACTCAAATCAAGGATTGAGAACTTGAGAATTTCAGTAAAGAACTGAGTATTTAGAGGAGAAGGACGTTCATCCCTCTAAATGTGGATTTCTCCTTGTTTAGAGCCAAAATTCTTGAAAAATCAATAAGCAAATGATGAGGATTTAATATAGAAATGATTAGAAACCATTTAGAGATTGGAATCTCAACTTTAGATGTGAAAATCAGAGGAAAAGTGGCTGGGGAAATGTGTTTGGCTGAGAGAAAATGGAGAGAAAATGAAATGGGAAAATTTTTATCAAAAGTTAGTTATAAAACCAAAAATATCTATTTTCCCTCTCTTCCTTTTATTAAATAACATTAAATAAACCTTTAATATTTAAGAAAAATCTGGAGAAACCCTCCCTTGGGTAAATTAGCTCCTTAAAGATTCAAAGTTTCAATCCTTTTAAAACAGTCACCAACTTTTCAAAAATTACATTTTAGTCACTAACTTGAAATGTCATATTTCCAAACCCCATTTTGTAAAATTGATTTCACCACTCTCTTATATATAATAAAAGAGGATTTTTAGATATTTTCCCATATTTTTAATGCATCCCGAACTAGGCTTTCCCTAAAAACCACCTTTTATACTCGAACCGAAAATCCGATTGGTCCGATTCAACCCAAAACTTCTAAGCCCAAAATTGGGGTGTTACACCCCGTGTAGCCTACTCGGACCGGTCAGTCGTCCAGACCGGGATGAGGGGGTTACATTTAGTGGTATCAGAGCCTGAGGTTTCCGAGACCTCGGGTAGGTAAGTGAGGTAAGTTTGATGTGTTATGTTGTTGTTATGTCTCGGTGAATGTTTTGCCATGTATGCTTGATGTTTGCTTGTTAGTACGGTGTTTGAAAGCATGTGTTGGCATGATGGGTGTGTTGAAGCGTAGTGTCGAGTTCCCATTGCTACTATTACTTATTTGAAAAGATTTTTGTCAAGGAATATATTTGAGAACCTTGGACCCTTGCTCTTGCTCCCATTGCTACTATTACTTATTTGAAAAGATTTTTGTCAAGGAATATATTTGAGAACCTTGGACCCTTGCTCTTGCTAACCCTAAATATTCTTGGTTGTATGTTTTGTTTATTGTTGTATTGTTGTCTTTGGTAAGTTTGAGGGCGAGGTGTGGGCCTAGAATTGGTAATCATGAATCTGAGGTTTTAGAGGATGTGAGTGATGAGAGAGTTCATCGCTTTAGTTCAGGACAGTATAACAGTACCAGAATTGGAGGTACCGTTTGTTTGTTTGGGTCAGCGTGCCCGTGAGCTGGTTTCTGTTGAGAGAGAACAATGTGACCGATCTTGATATGAGTTGATAATAGAAGTGAAGACCTAAGAATTGGTTTCAGAATGATGTCGATGTTATAACAAGTAATTCCTCGATACAGTCATTGAGCTTGTTTTTCTGATTGATTCTGGATCTACGCGTCCGTGTATTTGGAGTGAACATGCGAAGTTGTTGAATCTACCTTGTGAGGTACTAGAGGTAGGTGTTAGTGTTACTAGCTCCTTCGAGGATACGATTGTGGTCGGAAGGATGTACGAAAAATGTTTGTTGATGGTTCAGGAGCACATGTTTCCAGTAGATGCGATGGAATTGCCTTTTTACGGTCTTGATGTGAAGCTGTGCATGGATTGGCTTGTAGAACGTAGAGTTAGGGTAGACTTTGAGACATTGGGAGTTTTCTTAAAGCTTGCGGATAACTATGGGATTGTAATGGTAGGTGGGAATGTGGATTTCGTATCAAATGTTGATCCAGCCTTAGAGGTCAAAGATTGATCGAGTTAGCTGACAGGCTTGCCTAGCAAATGTTGATCCACCTAAGGGCTGTATCAATATAGCCTTGCACAAAGGCCACAGTTTTAGCCGGGCGTATCGATACCCTGGGGGTACCGATACCCTCCCAACTCACTGGAATTTTGAGAAATGGGTAAGGGTAGGGCGTACCGATACGGGGTTTACGCGTATCGATACGATCCTACTTCGTTGACCAAGACGAGTTGATCGAGAAGGGCGTATCGATACGCTCAAGGGTTGTATCGATACGGTCTTCCCTGAGTTGACTAAAAGGGTTGACTTTGATCAAGGCGTATCGATACCCTCTGTAGGTGTATCGATACGGCCTGCCTAATAGGGAAAAGTTGGGTTGTTTAATTGCATGTCTTGTGGGTTTTGTATCCGTGTTTGTTCGCTGCGTGTCCTATCACATAGGATTTAATAAAGGCATTTAGAAAAGATAAAGAAAAAAAATAGGGTTGCTAACCGAAGGGGAGCCTTAACGGGTTTCACTTTGGTTTTCCCCGTGTAGCCTACTCGTACCGGTTAGTCATCCAGACCAGGACGAGGGGGTTACAAAGGTGTGTAACGTGTTTGTGTAAAAAAACTACCACATTTTTTGGCAATATTCTCGAAAATGACTGTTACGTATAGGAAACTAACTAGTTTATATATTAGGCAAGCTGTAAACAACCATTTCATTTTAAGGTCCTAAGAAATTATATTCAATTTACAACGCACATCATATAAAATTGTGAATTAAATTGGTTTCTTAAAACTCAGCGTTGATGTTTTTCTTGTATAATTGTGAATTTCTATTCAATTTACATCGCATAACAAGCATGAATTGTGGATTTTTTTGTCACGTATAGAAAAACATTACACAAAACAATTCACGAAGGTAAAAATATATTATTTGGATTAAATATGATTGTAGAAAAGGTTTATTGGTAAAAAAGTTTTTTATTAAAGGTTTTTTCTTTAATTAAAAATATATTACATATTTGAAGGCGTTACATATTTGAAGGCATTATGCCTTAAATACTTTTACTGATTGAAGCAACACTGAGTCTTCAAGGAGACGGAGATGGTGAATGAGTCAGTACAAGGCAGTTGTTCCAAGTCTTAATACTTTTTTGTATGATTGTATTCCGATCCATGTTTATGAACTGTGGACGTTCTAATGTCCTTTGAACCAATGCAGAGTAGCATTCTTTTCCTAATACAAGGAGTTCACCGCAACACTTTTTTGTGACGCTCCCTGTTTTGAATATATTATCAAAGACTTCCCAAACACAAGGCATGCTCATTTTAGCTTCACAATTATTTTTCAAAATAAACTGGTCATTCTCCTTTGTAGCAATCACCGCGCCACTAGTTACGAATAAAACCACCAAGAAAGAATAAACACTGAGTCTTGTCATTGTAGGTTAGAACTATGTTGCTTCTGTATTATGGTTCATAATATTAATTTCGAACAAGATTTGTTATCAAGAAAACTATCATTTATAAGTAGAGTTAAAAGCTCATAAGAATGAGATGTGTTACTATAAAAGAAAACATTTTATATTTCATGTTAATCGTCTTTAATGGTAATTATTATACGGCAACGTAATAATTTAATGGCATGTATTTTTCCATGATTTAATATTCTACGATATTTATTGAAAAATAGATTGAGGTCCTACAATGAAGCTTACATCATCTCTAGGCTTCACTACAAATACTTGCTAAGAATGATAAGGCTGACTGTATACAATAAACAACGAAATAAGGAAATACATTGGCGCAAAAGGTATATAGAGATAGCACGAATGATATATTAAAACAGAGCTTTGGTTATGTATTTTAATGTTTCAATCATAATTTCATAACAATCTACGTAAAACAAACGGTAAACATGTAATGTTGTTAATTTCATGGAATTAGTAATATTGTGAAACATAAAGAATCATACTAAAGTCGGTTTCAAAAGAAAACATGCATCATATATTCAAAAACTTTGGGAAACATCCAACCATATAGGCTTTCTTTACTTAGAAATTCATCATGAAGATTAACATATTTGACTTGGATACATTATAATGCGATACTCAAAAAAATTAAACCAATTCGTCTAAAACAACGAGCGAAACTTGAACCAAATCCGAATTTACTTGTGCCCACAATTGATCTACATAATAATAAGATGTTGCTTTTGAGAAACTGCCGCAACTATTACCCATTATTTGATAATTCTTGTTTATGCATAATATAACATTTTATTATCAGCGCAAAGTGAGGCGTGTGATGTGTTTGTGTAAAAAAACTACCACATTTTTTGGCAATATTATCGAAAATGACTGTTACGTATAAGAAACTAACTAGTTTAGATATTAGGCAAGCTGTAAACAACCATTTCATTTTAAGGTCCTAAGAGATTATATTCAATTTACAACGCACATCATATAAAATTGTGAATTAAATTGATTTCTTCAAACTCAGCGTTGATGTTTTTCTTGTATAATTGTGAATTTCTATTCAATTTACACCACATAACAAGCATGAATTGTGGATTTTTTTGTAACGTATAGAAAAACACTACACAAAACAATTCACGAAGGTAAAAATATATTGTTTGGATTAAATATGATTGTAGAAAAGATTTATTGGTAAAAATGTTTTTTATTAAAGGTTTTTTCTTTAATTAAAAATATATTACATATTTGAAGGCGTTACATATTTGAAGGCATTATGTCTTAAATACTTTTACTGATTGAAGCAACACTGCGTCTTCAAGGAGACGGAGACGGTGAATGAGTCAGTACAAGGCAGTTGTTCCAAGTCTTAATACTTTTTTGTATGATTGTATTCCGATCCATGTTTATGAACTGTGGACGTTCTAATGTCCTTTGAACCAATGCGGGGTGGCACTTTTTTCCTATAACAAGAAGTTCACCGCAACACTTTTTTGTAACGCTCCCTGTTTTGAATATATTATCAAAGACTTCCCAAACACAAGGCATGCTCATTTTAGCTTCACAATTACTTTTCAAAATAAACTGGTCATTCTCCTTTGTAGCAATCACCGCGCCACTAGTTACGAATAAAACCACCAAGAAAGAATAAACACTGAGTCTTGTCATTGTAGGTTAGAACTATGTTGCTTCTGTATTATGGTTTGTAAGATTAACATCGAACAAGATTTGTTATCAAGAAAACTATCATTTATAAGCACAGTTAAAAGCTCATAAGAATGAGATGTGTTACTATAAAAGAAAACATTTTATATTTCACGTTAATCATCTTTAATGGTAATTATTATACGGCAACGTAATAATTTAATGGCATGTATTTGTTCACGATTTAATATTCTACGATATTTATTGAAAAACAGAATGAAGCTTACATCATCTCTAGGCTTCACTACAAAAACTTGCTAAGAACGATAAGGCCGACTGTATACAATAAACAACGAAATAAGGAAATACATTGGCGCAAAAGGTACATAGAGATAGCACGAATGATATATTAAAACAGAGCTTTGGTTATGTATTTTAATGTTTCAATCATAATTTCATAACAATCTATGTAAAACAAACGGTAAACATGTAATGTTGTTAATTATCAGCGCAAAGTGAGGCGTGTGACGTGTTTGTGTTAAAAAAAACTACCACATTTTTTTGGCAATATTATCGAAAATGACTATTACATATATGAAACTAACTAGTTTAGATATTAGGCAAGTTGTAGACAACCATTTCATTTTAAGGTCCTAATAATTTATATTCAATTTACAACACAAAACATATATAATTGTGAATTAAATTGATTTCTTAAAACTCAGCGTTGATGTTTTTCCTGTATAATTGTGAATTTCTATTCAATTTACACCGCATAACAAGCATGAATTGTGGATTTTTTTGTCACATATAGAAAAAAACTACACGAAGGTAAAAATATATTATTTGGATTAAATATGATTGTAGAAAAGGTTTATTGGTAAAAATGTTTTTTTATCGGCAAAACGATGTATATTAAAAAAAGGAAAATATACAACGAGACTCACACATGCGCCTCATTAAAAACCTCCCTAAGCCTAACGGAGGAAAGGAGTACGACACGTGGACTAAAAGAGATCAATCGAACAAAGGAACATAAACCCCTCACAAAAGAAACAGTCAAACAGAGGCCTGAAATAAAGATACCCGTGAAACCCCTTCCTTTGCTAGCACATCAGCTAGCCCATTCGTCTCACGGAAAATATGCGTAAAGCAAACGGACCCCAACGTGAGGCATGCGTGATCGATCAAAATAAAAATCTCCCATAAATGCCAAGGTCGACGTTCCAACTACAACACCCAACCAAGAGCAACTTTGGAATCCGACTCCACAATGAGGGGACGAGATGCCCATTTAGACGCTACAAAAAATCCCAACGCAAAGGCGATTGCCCGTATCTCCGCGGCATTTGAGTCGAGAGAACCAAGAGGACCCGAGAAGAGCGCAAGAATGCGACCCTGTGCATCACGCAGCACCCCCTAAAATCCCGAAGGCCCCGACTTACCAAGAGCTGAACCATCAACCGAAAACTTTAGCGTGTCCCCGATAGGAGGCTCTCAACGTACCCCCACACGACAAGCCCTAAAACAAACACCTTCACTGAACGAGCTCAGACAATCCCACCATAAAGACTCGCTCACAGACAGCCCCTCTTTCAATGTCTTCACCCAGTAAATTGAGCGCAGTTTAACCAAGAAACCAATCTCTAAAGTCGGTATACATTTACCATTAAAAACACACTCGTTGCGCGCAAGCCATAGGGACCATAAAAAAGCAGCAATCCTCGACCTTAGGCAACGATACCCCCCACCATCGTCGGAACCAATCCCACAATCCTTGGGCAAACGGACAAAGGAAAAACAAGTGATCAATCTCCTCCTCCCTCTCACGACACCACACACATAAACCATGCTGCTCATCCAACACGATGCCACGAATCTTCAAAAAATCAAAGGTAGGTAAACGGCGCAACCAAGTGAACCACAAAAACGCCTGGACCTTAGGAGGTATTGGGACTTTCCACGCAAAACATTCACCAAATTCGGTCTCACCCACTTTCTCAAGCATAAGCAATCGAGACAAAGTCTTAACTGAAAAAGTCCCATGTATCCGGTGTCCATACTAACATATCAACAACCCCTTGCCGCAACCTCACCTAACACAAAAGCGAGCTAAGCTCCCAAAGTTGACAAAACTCAAATGAACGCAAACCACGGCGGAAAAAGCTCTCTCAGCGATCATGCTGGAAACTACTCCCAACGGAAAGGTCAGCAACCAAAGCTAGGCGATTTACCGCAATCGAAAACAACCAAGGGAATATATCCTTTAACGGCTGCTCAACGCACTATGCGTCAAACCAAAACAGAACCCGCGAACCAGAAGCAACCTTCCAAACAAAACGAGGCTCTTCCATAAACTTTTGGACGCTATCCGAGCTCACCGTTTGAATAATCTGCTTCCAAATAAATGACATCGAACCCCTGAAGGTGGAGTTAAAACGCCACCACTGAGCTGCCTCGCCATATTTGGCCACGATGATGGCTCTCGACAAAGATGATTCATCCTTAGCATACCGCCAAGACCATTTCGCCAGCAAAGCCTTATTCCGAACCTCCAAATCTGCCACCCCAACCCTCCAAGGTGTCGAGGCCGACACACCATACTCCACCAGCTTACCCGACACATCTTCCGCTGTAAATTGACCCCACCCCAAAGGAACGCTCGCCACACCTTATCTATTGCAGAGTGACGCGAGCCGCAAAAGATAGCGATTTCCGTTTCCAACCAGCGAGCTTCCGTCGAACGGAGGCAATAACAGGTTCCCACACAGCAATGTTACGAGGATTCACCCCTAACGGCAACCCCATATACACAAACGGCAAATCACCTTTTCGACAACACAAGACATCCGCCATGGAGTCAAGTAGCTCCTCACCCACTCCAATTGAATAAAGAGAGGATTTTTTGAAATTAATTTCCAGTCCAAAACATACTTGAAAATAACATAATAACCTGCAGATACTCGTGGCACTTTCAACTGATGCTTCAAAAAAAAGAATAGTGTCGTCGGCAAACTGAAGATGCGATAAAGATACCCCCGGAAAAAAATGTTTTTTATTAAAGGTTTTTTCTTTAATTAAAAATATATTACATATTCTAAGGTGTTACATATTTGAGGGCATTATGTCTTAAATACTTTTACTGGTTGAAGCAACACTACGTCTTCAAGGAGACGTAGATGGTGAATGAGTCAGTACAAGGCAGTTGTTCCAAGTCTTAATACTTTTTTGTATGATTGTATTCTGATCCATATTTATGAAATGTGGATGTTCTAATGTCCTTTGAACCAATGCGGAGTGGCACTCTTTTCCTAAAACTAGGAGTTCACCACAACACTTTTTCTAATGCTCTCTGTTTGAATATATTATCAAAAACTTCCCAAACACAAGGCATGCTCATTTTAGCTTCACAATTATTTTTCAAAATAAACTGGTCATTCCCATTTGTAGCAATCACCACACCACTAGTTACGAATAAAACCACCAAGAAAGAATAAACACTGAGTCTTGTCATTCTAGGTTAGAACTGTGTTGCTTCTGTATTATGGTTCGTAAGATTAATTTCGAACAAGATTTGGTATCAGGAAAACTATCATTTATAAGCAGATTTAAAAGCTCATAAGAATAAGATGCGTTACTATAGAAGAAAACATTTTATATTTCACGTTAATCGTGTTTAATGGTAATTATTATACGGTAACGTAATAATTTAATGGCATGTATTTGTCCATGATTTAATATTCTACGATATTTATTGAAAAAATAGATTGAGGTCCTACAATGAAACTTACATCATCTCTAGGCTTCACTACAACAACTTGCTAAGAAAGATAAGGCCGACTGTATACAATAAACATTGAAATAAGGAAATACATTGGCGCAAAAGGTACATAGAGATAGCACAAATGATATATTAAAACAGAGCTTTGGTTATGTATTTTAATGTTTCAATCATAATTTCATAACAATCTACGTAAAACAAACGGTAAACATGTAATGTTGTTAATTACATCGAATTAGTAATATTGTGAAACATAGAGAATCATACTAAAGTCGGTTTCAAAAGAAGACATGCATCATATGTTTTTTCTTGTATAATTGTGAATTTCTATTCAATTTACACCGCATAACAAGCATGAATTGTGGATTTTTTTGTCAGGTATAGAAAAACACTACACGAAACAATTCACGAAGGTAGAAATATATTATTTGGATTAAATATGATTGTAGAAAAGGATTATTGGTAAAAATGTTTTTTATTAAAGGTTTTTTTCTTTAATTAAAAATATATTACAAATTTGAAGGCGTTACATATTTGAAGGCATTATGTCTTAAATACTTTTAATTATTGAAGCAACACTACGTCTTCAAGGAGACGAAGATGGTGAATGAGTCAGTACAAGGCAGTTGTTCCATGTCTTAATACTTTTTTGTATGATTGTATTTCGATACATGTTTATGAACTGTGGACGTTCTAATGTCCTTTGAACCAATGCGGAGTGGCACTCTTTTCCTAATACAAGGAGTTCACCGCAACACTTTTTTGTAACGCTCCCTGTTCTGAATATATTATCAAAAACTTCCAAAACACAAGGCATGCTCATTTTAGCTTCAAAATTATTTTTCAAAATAAACTGGTCATTCTCCTTTGTAGCAATCACCGCGCCACTAGTTACGAATAAAACCACCAAGAAAGAATAAACACTGAGTCTTGTCATTGTAGGTTTGAACTGTATTGCTTCTGTATTATGATTTGTGAGATTAATTTCGAACAAGATTTGTTATCAAGAAAACTATCATTTATAAGTAGAGTTAAAAGCAAATAAGAATGAGATGTGTTACTATAAAAAACATTTTATATTTCACGTTAATCGTCTTTAATGGTAATTATTATACGACAACGTAAGAATTTAATGGCATGTATTTGTCGACGATTTACTATTCTACGATATTTATTAAAAACCAGATAGAGGTCCTACAATGAAACATACATCATCTCTAGGCTTCACTACAAAAACTTCCTAAGAACGATAAGGCCGACTGTATACAATAAACAATGAAATAAGGAAATACATTGGCGCAACAGTTACATAGAGTTAGCACAAATGATATATTAAAACAGAGCTTTGGTTATGTATTTTAATGTTTCAATCATAATTTCAAAACAATCTACGTAAAACAAAAGGTAAACATGTAATGTTGTTAATTTCATAAAATTAGTAATATTGTGAAACATAAAGAATCATACTAAAGTCGGTTTCAAAAGAAGACATGCATCATATGTTCAAAAACTTTGGGAAACATACAACCATATAGGCTTTGTTTGCTTAGAAATTCATCATGAAGATTAACATGTTTGACTTGGATACATTATAATGCGATACTCAAAAAAATTAAACCAATTCGTCTAAAACAACGAGCGAAACTTGAACCAAATCCGAATTTACTTGTGCCCACAATTGATCTACTTAACAATAAGATGTTACTTTTGAGACACTGCCGAAACTATTACCCATTATTTGATCATTCTTGTTTATGCCTAATATAACATTTTATTATCAGCGCAAAGTGAGGCGTGTGACGTGATTGTCTAAAAAAAACTACCACATTTTTTTGGCAATATTATCGAAAATCACTGTTACGTATAGGAAACTAACTAGTTTAGATATTAGGCAAGCTGTAAACAACCATTTCATTTTAAGGACCTAAGAATTTATATTCAATTGACAACGCACATCATATATAATTGTGAATTAAATTGATTTCTTAAAACTCAGCGTTGATGTTTTTTCTTGTATAATTGTGAATTTATATTCAATTTACACCGCATAACAAGCATGAATTGTGGATTTTTTGTCACGTATAGAAAAACACTACACAAAACAATTCACCAAGGTAAAAATATATTATTCGGATTAAATATTATTGTAGAAAAGGTTTATTGGTTAAAATGTTTTTTATTAAATGTTTTTTCTTTAATTAAAAATATATTACATATTTGAAGGCGTTACATATTTGAAGGCATTATGTCTTAAATACTTTTACTGATTGAAGCAACACTACATCTTCAAGGAGACGGAGATGGTGAATGAGTCAGTACAAGGCAGTTGTTCCAAGTCTTAATACTTTTTTGTATGATTGTATTCTGATCCATGTTAATGAACTGTGGACGTTCTAATGTCCTTTCAACCAATGCGGAGTGGCACTCTTTTCCTAATACAAGGAGTTCACCCAACACTTTTTTGTAATGCTCCCTGTTCTGAATATATTAACAAAAACTTCCCAAACACAAGGCATGCTCATTTTAACTTCACAATTATTTTTCAAAATAAACTAGTCATTCTCCTTTGTAGCAATCACCGCGCAACTAGTTACGAATAAAACCAACAAGAAAGAATAAACACTGAGTCTTGTCATTGTAGGTTAGAACTGTATTGCTTCTGTATTATGGTTCATAAGATTACTTTCGAACAAGATTTGTTATCAAGAAAACTATCATTTATAAGCAGAGTTAAAAGCACATAAGAATGAGATGCGTTACTATAAAAAAATCATTTTATATTTCACGTTAATCGTGTTTAATGGTAATTATTATACGACAACGTAATAATTTAATGGCATGTATTTGTCGACGATTTAATATTCTACGATATTTATTGAAAACCAGATTGAGGTCCTACAATGAAACTTACATCATCTCTAGGCTTCACTACAAAAAGTTACTAAGAACGATAAGGCCGACTGTATACAATAAACAATGAAATAAGGAAATACATTGGCGCAAAAGGTACATAGAGATAGCACGAATGATATATTAAAACAGAGCTTTGGTTATGTATTTTAATGTTTCAATCATAATTTCATAACAATCTACATAAAACAAACGGTAAACATGTAATGTTGTTAATTTCATGGAATTAGTAATATTGTGAAACATAAAGAATCATACTAAAGTCGGTTTCAAAAGAAGACATGCATCATATGTTCAAAAACTTTGGGAAACATACAACCATATAGACTTTGTTTGCTTAGAAATTCATCATGAAGATTAACATATTTGACTTGGATACATTATAATGCGATATTCAAAAAAATTAAACCAATTCGTCTAAAACAACGAGCGAAACTTTAACCAAATCCGAATTTACTTGTGCCCACAATTGATCTACTTAACAATAAGATGTTGCTTTTGAGAAATTGCCGCAACAATTACCCATTATTTGATCATTCTTGTTTATGCATAATATAACATTTTATTATCAACGCAAAGTGAGGCGTGTGACGTGTTTGTGTAAAAAAACTACAACATTTTTTTGGCAATATTTTCGAAAATGACTGTTACGTGTAGGGAACTAACTAGTTTAGATATTAGGCAAGCTGTAAACAACCATTTCATTTTAAGGTCCTAAAAATTTATATTCAATTTACAACGCACAACATATATAATTGTGAATTAAATTGATTTCTTAAAACTCAGCGTTGATGTTTTTTCTAGTATAATTGTGAATTTCTATTCAATTTACACCACATAACAAGCATGGATTGTGGAGTTTTTTGTCACATATTGAAAAACACTACACGAAATAATTCACGAAGGTAAAAATATATTATTTGGATTAAATATGATTGTAGAAAAGGTTTATTGCTAAAACTGTTTTTTATTAAAGGTTTTTTCTTTAATTAAAAATATATTACATATTTGAAGGCGTTACATATTTGAAGGCATTATGTCTTAAATACTTTTACTGATTGAAGCAACACTACGTCCTCAAGGAGACGGAGTTTGATGAATGAGTCAATACAAGGCAGTTGTTCCAAGTCATAATATTTTACGATATTTTTTGAAATACATATTGAGGTCCTACAATGAAACTTACATCATCTATAGGCTTCATTACAATAAGTTGCTAAGAACGATAAGGCCGACTGTATAAAATAAACAATGAAATAAGGAAATACATTGGCGCAAAAGGTACATAGAGATAGCACAAACGATATATTAAAACAGAGCTTTGGTTATTTATATTAATGTTTCAATCATAATTTCATAACAATCTACGTAAAACAAACGGTAAACATGTAATGTTGTTAATTTCATGGAATTAGTAATATTGTGAAACATAATGAATCACACTAAAGGTGGTTTCAAAAGAAGACATGCATCATATGTTCAAAAACTTTGGGAAACATACAACCATATAGTCTTTGTTTGCTTAGAAATTCATCATGAAGATTAACAAGTTTGACTTTGATACATTATAATGCGATACTCAAAAAAATTAAACCAATTCGTCTAAAACGACGAGCGAAACTTGAACCAAATCCGAATTTACTTGTGCCCACAATTGATCTACATAACAATAAGATATTGCTTTTGAGAAACTGCTGCAACTATTACCCATTATTTGATCATTCTTGTTTATGCCTAATATAACATTTTATTATCAGCGCAAAGTGAGGCGTGTGACGTGATTGTCTAAAAAAAACTACCACATTTTTTTGGCAATATTATCGAAAATCACTGTTACGTATAGGAAACTAACTAGTTTAGATATTAGGCAAGCTGTAAACAACCATTTCATTTTAAGGACCTAAGAATTTATATTCAATTGACAACGCACATCATATATAATTGTGAATTAAATTGATTTCTTAAAACTCAGCGTTGATGTTTTTTCTTGTATAATTGTGAATTTATATTCAATTTACACCGCATAACAAGCATGAATTGTGGATTTTTTGTCACGTATAGAAAAACACTACACAAAACAATTCACCAAGGTAAAAATATATTATTCGGATTAAATATTATTGTAGAAAAGGTTTATTGGTAAAAATGTTTTTTATTAAATTTTTTTTCTTTAATTAAAAATATATTACATATTTGAAGGCGTTACATATTTGAAGGCATTATGTCTTAAATACTTTACTGATTGAAGCAACACTACGTCTTCAAGGAGACGGAGATGGTGAATGCGTCAGTACAAGGCAGTTGTTCCAAGTCTTAATACTTTTTTGTATGATTGTATTCTGATCCATGTTAATGAACTGTGGACGTTTTAATGTCCTTTGAACCAATGCGGAGTGGCACTCTTCTCCTAATACAAGGAGTTCACCGCAACACTTTTTTGTAACGCTCCCTGGTTTGAATATACTATCAAAAACTTCCCAAACACAAGGCATGCTCATTTTAGCTTCACAATTATTTTTCAAAATAAACTGGTCATTCTCCTTTGTAGCAATCACCGCGCCACTAGTTACGAATAAAACCACCAAGAAAGAATAAACACTGAGTCTTGTCATTCTAGGTTAGAACTGTGTTGCTTCTGTATTATGGTTCATAAGATTAATTTCGAACAAGATTTATTATCAAGAAAACTATCATTTATAAGTAGAGTTAAAAGCTCATAAGAATGAGATGCGTTATTATAAAAGAAAACATTTTATATTTCACGTTAATCGTCTTTAATGGTAATTATAATACGACAACATAATAATTTAATGGCATGTATTTGTCCACGATTTAATATTTTACGATATTTATTGAAATACAGATTGAGGTCCTACAATGAAACTTACATCATCTCTAGGCTTCACTACAACAACTTGCTAAGAACGATAAGGCCGACTGTATACAATAAAAAATGAAATAAGGAAATACATTGGCGCAAAAGGTACAAAGAGATAGCACAAATGATATATTAAAACAGAGCTTTGGTTATGTATTTTAATGTTTCAATCATAATTTCATAACAATCTACGTAAAACAAACGGTAAACATGTAATGTTGTTAATTTCATGGAATGAGTAATATTGTGAAACATAAAGAATCATACTAAAGTCGGTTTCAAAAGAAGACATGCATCATATGTTCAAAAACTTTGGGAAACATACAACCATATAGGCTTTGTTTTCTTAGAAATTCATCATGAAGATTAACATATTTGACTTGGATACATTATAATGCGATACTAAAAAAAATTAAACCAATTCGTCTAAAACTACGAGCGAAACTTGAACCAAATCTGAATTTACTTGTGCCCACAATTGATCTACTTAACAATAAGATGTTGCTTTTGAGAAACTGCCGCAACTATTACCCATTATTTGATCATTCTTGTTTATGCATAATATAACATTTTATTATCAGTTCAAAGTGAGGTGTGTGACGTGTTTGTGTAAAAAAACTACCACATTTTTTGGCAATATTATCGAAAATCATTGTTACGTATAGGAAACTAACTAGTTTAGATATTAGGCAAGCTCTAAACAACCATTTCATTTTAAGGTCCTAAGAATTTATATTCAATTTACAACGCACATCATATATAATTGTGAATTAAATTTATTTCTTAAAACTCAGCGTTGATGTTTTTCTTGTATAATTGTGAATTTATATTCAATTTACACCGCATAACAAGCCTGAATTGTGGATTTTTTGTCACGTATAGAAAACCACTACACGAAACAATTCAGGAAGGTTAAAATATATTCTTTGGATTAAATATGATTGTAGAAAAGGATTATTAAAGGTTTTTTATTAAAGGTTTTTTCTTTAATTAAAAATATATTACATATTTGAAGGCATTACATATTTGAAGGCATTAAGTCTTAAATACTTTTACTATGGACATTCTAATGTATGATTGTATTCTGATCCATGTTTATAAACTGTGGACATTCTAATGTACTTTGAACCAATGCGGAGTGGCACTCTTTTCCTAATACAAGGAGTTCACCGCAACACTTTTTTGTAATGCTCCCTGTTTTGAATATATTATCAAAAACTTTCCAAACACAAGGCATGCTCATTTTAGCTTCACAATTATTTTTCAAAATAAACTGGTCATTCTCCTTTGTATCAATCACCGCGCCACTAGTTATGAATAAAACCACCAAGAAAGAATAAACACAGAGTCTTGTCATTGTAGGTTAGAACTGTGTTGCTTCTGTATTATGGTTCGTAAGATTAATTTCGAACAAGATTTGTTATCAAGAATACTATGATTTATATTGTATTACGGTTGGTGCCGAGGGAGATATGATGCCGGAATCGATTTGGTGGTCATGTCCGTTTGCGTTTGTTGTTAGTCCGTCAACGTGGAATGTGAGGGTTGGGGTGTGTTGGCAGCCACCGATCCAGGGTGTTTTAAAATTTAATGTTGATGGTTCTGCACGGGGTAAGCTGGGTCCTGCGAGGTTTGGTGGTGTGATGCGTGACGGGGAGAGTCGGATTTTGGGAATGTTCTCGGTGCCGTTAGGTGTGATGGACTCAAATGAAGCTGAAGTGCGAGCTATAGCGTTTGCTTTGAGTTTAGTTCTGGACAAGTGTTGGCGTGAAGAATGTGTGATTATTGAGTCGGATTCGCAGGTTGCTTTGGGTTAGGCTACACGTTCGACGAAAGGACCATGGCGTTTGTGGGAAGTTTTTACAGTGATCGATCAAGCTTGTAGGGTCTCTTATGAGATTCAGTTTCGTTATGTGCCTAGAGAGGCTAATGGTTTTGCTTATGTGTTAGCAAAAGAAGGCGTGGATCGATGTTCGCTCTTTGTGGCTTGTTTATGATAGGATTAACTTTGTTTCTATGTTTTTTGACGGATCATATCGTACTCTTTTCCTTCATTAGGGAGGTTTTTAACAAGGCGTATGATCTGTCACGCTGTATGCTTTTTGATGCTAAATAAAATCATACAGTTGCAGATAAAAAAAAGAAAACTATCATTTATAAGCAGAGTTAAAAGCTCATAAGAATGAGATGCTTTACTATAAAAGAAAACATTTTATATTTCACGTTAATCGTGTTTAATGGTAATTATTATACGGCAACGTAATAATTTAATGGCATATATTTTCCACGATTTAATATTCTACGATATTTATTGAAAAACAGATTGAGGTCCTACAATGAAACTTACATCATCTCTAGGCTTCACTACAAAAACTTGCTAAGAACGATAAGGTCGACTGTATACAATAAACAATGAAATAAGGAAATACATTGGCGCAAAAAGTACATAGAGATAGCACAAATGATATATTAAAACAGAGCTTTGGTTATGTATTTTAATGTTTCAATCATAATTTCATAACAATCTACGTAAAACAAACGATAAACATGTAATGTTGTTAATTTCATGGAATTAGTAATATTGTGAAACATAAAGAATCATACTAAAGTCGGTTTCAAAAGAAGACATGCATCATATGTTCAAAAACTTTGGGAAACATACAACCATATAGGCTTTGTTTGCTTAGAAATTCATCATGAAGATTAACATATTTGACTTGGATACATTATAATGCGATACTCAAAAAAATTAAACCAATTCGCCTAAAACAACGATCGAAACTTGAACCAAATCCGAATTTACTTGTGCCCACAATTGATCTACTTAACAATAAGATGTTGCTTTTGAGAAACTGTCGCAACTATTACCCATTATTTGATCATTCTTGTTTATGCATAATATAACATTTTATTATCAGCGCAAAGTGAGGCGTATGACGTGTTTGTGTAAAAAAACTACCACATTTTTTGGCAATATTATCGAAAATGACTGTTACGTATAGGAAACTAACGAGTTTAGATATAAGGCAAGCTGTCAACAACCATTTCATTTTAAGGTCCTAAGAATTTATATTCAATTTACAACGCACAACATATATAATTGTGAATTAAATTGATTTCTTAAAACTTAGCATTGATGTTTTTTCTTGTACAATTGTGAATTTCAATTCAATTTACACCGCATAACATGTAACACCCTAAAATTCCCCTAATTCGAAAACTTAAAATTTGAAAACCCTAATTCGGAAACCCTAAAATATGGGAATTTTAATTTTGAAACCCTAATTTGATTAAGGGATTAAATTGAACAGCATCAGAATTTTAGGGCTTAATTTATGAAGTTTGGTGGTTATTTGGTAAAGTTGGGGAAATTTTGATGTTGTTTCGTAAACCCTAAAAAGCTTGGTAACCACATATGTGATTTACCCATTTATTAGGGTAATTTAAACCCATTAACCTATTCAGATTCATTTGGGAAGTTCAACAGCCACTCTCCCTCACCCTCTCTCTCGACGTCTCCCTTTCCTCTACCGCACCCTCTCCGGCGAAGCCCCGACCAAGCCTTCACCGTCGTGCGTGGCTTGCACGGCCACTAGCGATGAAACTGTCTTGGACCCGCGATCAAACCCCACCCACCAAACCAGCCTAATCGGCCGCCGTTTGCTCAGTAACGGTAGGAAACCGTTCGACTCCCCTTTGCGCCATCGTCGAAGTCATCCTCCTCCGTTGTAGTGGTTGGTGTTATCCACGTTGTGTCATACCATTGTTGTTTGTATCTGCGCCGTTGTCGTTTGGCTTTTGTCATCGTCGTGTCCTCTCCGACGAGTTGCGCAGCCTCATCTCTATTCGTCAGTTTAGGTAAGCCACCGTTAGCCTCTTTTTTGTTAGTCTTTATGTGAGTTGTGGTTCGATTTCGGATTCTGTTGTGTTGTGACTGTGAATAACCATTGTGGTAATTGTTTTGTGTTTCCGGTGAGCCACCGTCGTCATTGCCATTATGTGCCGCCACCTTTGTTGATCTTCCGCCGCCGTCGGGTTGGGTTGCGCCGTCAAGGGGTTCTGCAAACCCTAGCCATTTCTGGTGGAAAGGGGTGATGATGATGGGCTTTGGGAGTGGGGGAGTAATTTGGGTCTGGTGTTCGGCCCGTGAGTTGTGTGTGTGCATGGCTTGGTTTGAACCATATCATGAGGCCCGGATTGGGTGTGTGTGTTTAAGTTTTGAACCAAAAAAATTAAGGGACCCAATAATCTGAGCTGATAATGTGAACTGATCGAACCATGGACCAGTTAACCGGATATGACTTTTTTTTGATAATCTTGACCAATGTTGACCGAAACAATTTGACTTTTGAAAGTTTAACCCTTTGACCAATATCAGTTTGACCGAGTTGACTGAACCTTGATTGTTGACCGTTGACCTTGGACAGTTGACTTTGACCATTAGAGTTGACTTTGACATTGACCAAGATTGACCGAGAGTTGACTTTTCAGAAAATGTGCATCTTAACCTTTCTCAACGTCCTGAGTCCGTATTCGATGCCCGTTCTGCTTAAATAGTTTCCAAAAGCTCAGTTTTGCTCATTTTAAGTATTGTTATTAGAATATGATAAGTTATGGTTTCAGAATCTGATTTGGAATATTCTCGTGTTCAGGTGCCGATCTTGAGACCGTTGGGTTACCTCCAGTTGTTCAGACCGATCTTGAGACCGTTGGGTTACCTCTAGATGTTCAGATCGATCTTAAGACCGTTGGGTTACCTCTAGTTGTTCAGACCGATCGTACACGTTCTTCGAGATCTTCACGTGAGTATATCTTCAGTTCGGTTTTCAGTATTTTAGTCGGTGGCTTAGTGTTAGTAATAAATACTAATATAGTATTCATACCTTCGTAGGTCCTGATTCAACTAGATCTGAGTGTGAGATGCGTTTTCTCGGCATTAGAGCTTCTGTTTCTTGAAGGTGTGTCTCTTCTTGTTTTATAAACTTATGTGTTTCTTTTTGTGCTATAAATTTTATGTGTTTTTCTGGATTAATATAAGTAAATGTTTTGTACATTTTGTGTGCATACTCTGTTGTGATTGGGTGAATGTTTTTAGACATCATGCATATCATGTGATACTGTGATTTAAGTCAAATATCAGATTTTCGGAATCGTAAAACATTGGATTTATAGTATTGTGCAACTTGAATTTTCATAATTCATGTTTCGAATCAGACTCGGATTTTAAAATCTGCATCATATCATTGTGGGTATATGGTTTGAGATTTGTTCGGGGAAGTTCAATGGTTTCACCCTTCAGGCTGAATTCCGCTTCGGATCAGTGGTTCCACCCTTCGGGCTGAGTTCCACTTCGGATGGTGACGATGGAGAAAGTAGGTTCTGGGGAACCTTACTTTTCGGTGTATCGGAGATGGGTACTATGATTCATGTGCATCAGACATCATATCATCATGATTCAGTTTTATTGTGTTTTTAGAAAAGTATTTGTCAAAAAATAAAATATTGTTTTATTTTTGTTTTGTTTTCGTTGCACTTTAGGGACACACTAAGCTTTTTAGCTTACGCCCCTTAGTTTTTATTTTTCAGATATCTCAGACTTTTTAGGCGATCGGTACTTGGAGCATCTCTTGTTTATTCAGATAAATTATTATTCAGTATGCACTTTTCTGTTACCTCAGAATTATCATTTTAATATATTTTGGGATATTTGTGTAATATGGACATTGAAACTGTTTTTTTAATTTGGGTTTTATTAGATGCATGCATCTATGAAGTTACTTTCGGATTTTTAATTAATTATCGGAACGTCGTTCAAAAGATTGAGTTTTATTTTAATCGGAATATTTGTTGAGTTTTACTTATTTAATCGATTCTTTTGAATTACAAAATATTTTAACCTAAATTGTTTCTTGAGGGACAAGTTTCCAATCGATACTTCCTAGATCCGACCCATTTCTTCTTGGCTGGGTTTAGGGGGTTACATAACAAGCATGAATTGTGGATTTCTTGTCACGTATAGAAAAATACTACATGAAACAATTCACGAAGGTAAAAATATATTATTTGGATTAAATATGATTATAGAAAAGGTTTATTGGTAAAACTGTTTTTTATTAAAGGTTTTTTCTTTAATTAAAAATATATTACATATTTCAAGGCGTTAACATATTTGAAGGCATTATGCCTTAAATACTTTTACTGATTGAAGCAACACTACGTCTTCAAGGAGATGGAGATGGTGAATGAATCAGTACAAGGCAGTTGTTCCAAGTCTTAATACTTTTTTGTATGATTGTATTCCGATCCATGTTTATGAACTGTGGACGTTCTAATGTCCTTTGAACCAATGCAGAGTGGCACTCTTTTCCTAATACAAGGAGTTCACCGCAACACCTTTTTGTAACGCTCCCGATTTTGAATATATTATCAAAAACTTCCCTAACACAAGGCATGCTCATTTTAGCTTCACAATTATTTTTCAAACTAAACTGGTCATTCTCCTTTGTAGCAATCATCGTGCCACTAGTTACGAATAAAACCACCAAGAAAGAATAAACATCGAGTCTTGTCATTATAGGTTAGAACTGTGTTGGTTCTGTATTATGGTTTGTAAGATTAATTTCGAACAAGATTTGTTATCCAAATAACTATCATTTATAAGCAGAGTTAAAACCTCATAAGAATGAGATGCGTTACTATAAAAGAAAACATTTTATATTTCACGTTAATCGTCTTTAATGGTAATTATTATACGACAACGTAATAATTTAATGGCATGTATTTGACCACGATTTAATATTCTATGATATTTATTGAAAAACATATTGAGGTCCTACAATGAAACTTACATCATCTCTAGGCTTCACTACAAAAAAGTCTAAAAACAAGATAAAGCATTTATCGAAACAACATAACCATAAGAACAAGTATATTGGCCACTATTAGTTTACTCGGATGCGTAGATTACACTCAACAACAACATAACCTCGGTGGGATTACACTCATCACCGGACCTTGCATGGATGGGATTCCACTCATCATCACATACCCTACGGATGGGATTCCACTCATCATCACGTATAATGTAAACATTTCCAGTGGAATATTACATCACCGTACTCCTCCTTGATGGCTTAACGCCACCAAGGCCACGCGCGAATTTGACTCGACCGTGTGCACACTAATCCTAATGATCCATCATTTATACCCGGTAAGTTAACTAGTGCCAATTATACTATTAAACCACATCATGATCACCATCATTTATAGCACAAATCCATCATCTCACACATCAATGTATATTCATACATAACCAAATCATGCTTCACAAGAGCACAATAGGCATAAACATTGAAAGCTATAAACACACAAGAAGTTAAACTACCAATTTAACTTCTACCTTGGAATGACCTACCAAGCACATCCCAAACCTCAACAACACACACACTTGAACCAATTTAATTAAAAATTGAAGGTTTCACTCACCACCCTTCCTTAAGCAAACCAAGTAAAGTTACTCAAGCTTCCACAGTTTCCGGATTCGATCCCGAACCTTCTCCGATGTTTCCTCTTTCTTCTAACCAATCAAAAGACAAGTTATTACTCACCAAATCAATGCTAAACTCAGCCACAATCTCAACCCACAATCACAAGCTAAAACTTCATAGTTTCAAACCCAAACTAACCACAAAACTCACATTTTCGTGCTCCCCAAATACCCAACTGAAATCCACCATTTCCAACACCCAAATAACTTCTAAAGACTTCCAAAACACTTCCCTAACAACCCTAAACCATCAGCCCTTCAACCCAACACAAAAACACACCAAAAATTTAAGTTTTGACACTTTCAAAAACACCCCAAGACCCATTTCGGGATTTTTATCAAAATCTCTCAATTTCAAAATATGAGGTGCATTAAGGCGAGTTTAACTCAAAACCTAACTAAACAAACCAAAAACAAGTTGAAAACCCATTAAAAATTCATACTTTCTTCAAACTTGAAAAACTTGGAAAATAAAAAAGGTGATGGTTTTGAAATCTAAAACCATGGAAATTACCTCCAAAGGGGCCCTTGAAAATATGAAGAAAATGGATGGAATAGTGATGTGGGAGGGGTTTGGGTTTTTGGTCGTTAGATACAAAGAGGGGAAGAAGATGACTATTCTTTTTCATCTTTTTTTTTGTTTTAAAAGGCTAGTCTCATTTAAATTAAAACCAAGGCCTAATTAAATTAAATCGGTTTTGACAACTTGAACCCAACACACACACCGAACTCCTAACCCCAAAACACGAGTGTTACAGTACAAGGCAGTTGTTCGAAGTCTTTATACTTTTTTGAATGATTGTATTCCGATCCATGTTTATGAACTGTGGACGTTCTAATTTCCTTTGAACCAATGAAGAGTGCACTCTTTTCCTAATACAAGGAGTTCACTGAAACACTTTTCTGTAAGGCTCCCTGTTTTGAATATATTATCAAAAACTTCCCAAACACAAGGCATGCTCATTTTAGCTTCACAATTATTTTTCAAAATAAACTGGTCATTCTCCTTTGTAGCAATCACCGCGCCACTAGTTACGAATAAAACCACCAAGAAAGAATAAACATTAAGTCTAGTCATTGTAGGTTAGAACTGTGTTGCTTCTGTATTATGGTTCGTAAGATTAATTTTGAACAAGATTTGTTATCAAGAAAACTATCATTTATAAGCAGAGTTAAAAGCTCATAAGAATGAGATGCGTTACTATAAAAGAAAACATTTTATATTTCACGTTAATCGTCTTTAATGATAATTATTATACAGCAACGTAATAATTTAATGACATGTATTTTTCCACGATTTAATATTTTACGATATTTATTGAAAAACAGATTGAGGTCCTACACTGAAACTTACATCATCTCTAGGCTTCACTACAAAAACTTTCTAAAAATGATAAGGCCGACTGTATACAATAAACAATGAATAAGGAAATACATTGGCGTAAAAGGTACATAGAGATAGCACAAATGATATATTAAAACAGAGCTTTGGTTATGTATTTTAATGTTTCAATCATAATTTCATAACAGTCTACGTAAAACAAACGGTAAACATGTAATGTTGTTAATTTCATGAAATTAGTAATATTATGAAACATAAAGAATCATACTAAAGTCGGTTTCAAAAGAAGACATGCATCATATGTTCAAAAACTTTGAGAAACATACAACCATATAGGCTTTGTTTGCTTAGAAATTCATCATGAAGATTAACATATTTGACTTGGATACATTATAATGCGATAATCAAAAAAATTAAACCAATTCGTCTAAAACAACGAGCGAAACTTGAACCAAATCCGAATTTACTTGTGCCCACAATTGATCTACTTAAGAATAAGATGTTGCTTTTGAGAAACTGCCGCAACAATTACCCATTATTTGATCATTCTTGTTTAGGCATAATATAACATTTTATTATCAGCGCAAAGTGAGGCGTGTGACGCGTTTGTGTAAAAAAAAACTACCACATTTTTTGGCAATATTATCGAAAATGACTGTTACGTATAGGAAACTAACTAGTTTGGATATTAGGCAAGCTGTAATCAACCATTTCATTGTAAGGTCTTAAGAATTTATATTCAATTCACAACGCACAACATATATAATTGTGAATTAAATTCATTTCTTAAAACTCAGCGTTGATGTTTTTTCTTGTATAATTGTGAATTTCTAGTCAATTTACACCGCATAGTAAGCATGAATTGTGGATTTTTTGTCATGTATAGAAAAACACTACACGAAGGTAAAAATATATTTTTTGGATTAAATATGATTGTTGAAAAGGTTTATTGGTAAAAATGTTTTTTATTAAAGGTTTTTTCTTTAATTAAAAATATATTACATATTTGAAGGCGTTACATATTTGAAGGCATTATGTCTTAAATACTTTTACTGATTGAAGCAACACTATGTCTTCAAGGAGACGGTGATGGTGAATGAGTAAGTACAAGGCAGTTGTTCCAAGCCTTAATACTTTTTTGTATGATTGTATTCCGATCCATGTTTATGAACTGTGGACGTTCTAATGTTTTTTGAACCAATGCGGAGTGGCACACTTTTCCTAATACAAGGAGTTCACCGCCACACTTTTTTGTAACGCTCCCTGTTTTGAATATATTATCAAAAACTTCCCAAACACAATGCATGCTCATTTTAGCTTCACAATTATTTTTCAAAATAAACTGGTCATTCTCCTTTGTAGCAATCACCGCACCACTAGTTACGAATAAAACCACCAAGAAAGAATAAACACCGAGTCTTGTCATTGTAGGTTAGAACTGTGTTGCTTCTGTATTATGGTTCGTAAGATTAATTTCGAACAAGATTTGTTATCAAGAAAACTATCATTTATAAGCAGAGTTAAAAGCTCATAAGAATGAGATGCGTTACTATAAAAGAAAACATTTTATATTTCACGTTAATCGTCTTTAATGGTAATTATTATACGGCAACGTAATAATTTAATGGCATGTATTTGTCCATGATTTAATATTCTACGATATTTATTGAAAAATAGATTGAGGTCCAACAATGAAATTAACATCATATCTAGGCTTCACGACAAAAACTTTCTAAGAACGATAAGGCCGACTGTATACAATAAACAATGAAATAAGGAAATACATTGGCGCAAAAGGTACATAGAGATAGCACAAATGATATATTAAAACAACGCTTTGGTTATGTATTTTAATGTTTCAATCATAATTTCATAACTATCTACGTAAAACAAATGGTAAACATTTAATGTTGTTAATTTCATGGAATTAGAAATATTTTGAAACATAAAGAATCATACTAAAGTCGGTTTCAAAAGAAGACATGCATCATATGTTTAAAAACTTTTGGAAACATACAACCATATAGGCTTTGTTTGCTTAGAAATTCATCATGAAGATTAACATATTTGACTTGGATACATTATAATGCGATAATCAAAAAAATTAAACCAATTCGTCTAAAACAACGAGCGAAACTTGAACCAAATCGGAATTTACTTGTGCCCACAATTGATCTACTTAACAATAAGAAGTTGCTTTTGAGAAACTGCCGCAACTATTACCCATTATTTGGTCATTCTTGTTTATGCATAATATAACATTTTATTATCAGCGCAAAGTGAGGCGTGTGACGTGTTTGTGTAAAAAAACTACCACATTATTTTTTTTGCAATATTATCGAAAATGACTGTTACGTATAGGAAACTAACTAGTTTAGATATTAGGCAAGATGTAAACAACCATTTCATTTTAAGGTCCTAAGAATTTATATTCAATTTACAACGCACAACATATATAATTGTGAATTAAACTGATTTCTTAAAACTCAGGGTTGATGTTTTTTCTTGTATAATTGTGAATTTCTATTCAATTTACACCGCATAACAAGTATGAATTGTGGATTTTTTGTCACGTATAGAAAAACACTACACGAAACAATTCACGAAGGTAAAAATATATTATTAGGATTAAACATGATTGTAGAAAAGGTTTATTGGTAAAAATGTTTTTATTAAAGGTTTTTTCTTTAATTAAAAATATATTACACATTTGAAGGCGTTACATATTTGAAGGCATTATGTCTTAAATACTTTTACTGATTGAAGCAACACTACGCCTTCAAGGAGACGGAGATGGTGAATGAGTCTGTACAAGGCAGTTGTTCCAAGTCTTAATACTTTTTTGTATGATTGTATTCCTTTCCATGTTCATGAACTGTGGACGTTCTAATGACCTTTCAACCAATGCGGAGTGGCACTCTTTTCCTAATACAAGGAGTTCACCGCAACACTTTTTTGTAACGCTCCCTGTTTGGAATATATAATCAAAAACTTCCCAAACACAATGCATGCTCATTTTAGCTTCACAATTATTTTTCAAAATAAACTGGTCATTCTCCTTTATTTTTTTTGAACATCAACTGTATGATTTTATTAATAAAATAAGAAAACATACAGCGTGACGGATCTTACGCCTCATTAAAAACCTCCCTAATGGAGGAAAAGAGTACGATAAGATTCGCCAAAAGTACAAATAAACAACCAGTCCAATCTTAAACACGCCATAAAAAGCGAACATCGATCCACGCCTTCTTTTGCTAGCACATCCGCGAAGCCATTCGCCTCCCTAGGCACGTGACAGAACTTTATCTCATACGAGACCTGACAAGCCTGATCGATCACTGAGAAGACCTCCCACAATCGCCAAGGCTGTTTCGCCGAACGTGCAGCCCAACTTAAAGCGACTTGCGAATACGACTCTATAATCACGCAACTATCACGCCACTCCCTATCTATAACCAAACTCAACGCAAATGCTATCGCCCGCACTTCAGCTTCATTCAAATACATCACGCCTAAAGGTCCCGAGAACAATCCCAATATATTACTATCCCCATCACGCATCACAACACCAAACCCCGCCGGACCCAGTTTTCCTCGCGCCGAACCAACCGTATTAAATTTTAGAACTCCCTGCAATGGCGGCTGCCAACTTACCCATACGCTCATCTTCCGCGGTGCTGAACTAACTACAAGCGCAGACGGACATTACCACCAAATCGATTCAGATAACAGCTCACCCTCACTATCAACCTTAATGCAGTAAAATGACCTCAACTTAACCAAAAAGCACAATTCAGTCATCGACATACATTTTCCACGAAAGATGAACTCGTTTCTAGCCAACCATAAAGACCACAACAATGCACTAACACTCGCCACCCACCACTTTCTCATGCAACCGGTAAAAGAACAATGAAAATTGATAACAAAAAAGTCATCGAAACTCACCGGGAAAGATATTGCTACACCCCACCAATTCCGCAACCAATCCCATACTTTCCGCACACAGGTAGTCATGGAAACGTATCTTTCAAAGGTTGCTGTGCAATCCACGGATCAAACCAAAATAACACTGACCGCCTATTGCCTATTTTCCATTGAAAACCCGACATCCCCAAATGCTTGTCTACTTGCGCAGCACAAGAAGTGGCCACAATTTTTCGCAAAACAATCGACATAGATGATAACTTTTTCGTGTTGAAACGCCACCACTGAGTATGTTCACCATACTTGGCTACAATTAACCTCCGCCATAGCGAGTCACGAACACAAGCATAACGCCAAACCCATTTCTATAATAGTGCCATATTTTTCACCTGTAGATCCGCCACTCCCAACCCACCTAAATGCTTCGGTCGACACACAACCTCCCACCCTACCCTACTCATCCTCCATTCTAGGCCAACTCCACCCCAAAGGAAAGATCTACGTATACGATCCAGTTTTTCAATCACCCCCTTCGGAGCCACAAACAATCCCATGTAAAAAATAGGCACCTATAGCAAACCCAAGGTAAACAAACGGCAGCTTACCCTGTCTATATCCCAACACATCGGCCTCTATTACACCCATCTCCTCTTCTACACCAATTGCATATAGCGAGCTCTTAGCAAAATTTATCATCAAAACAGAGCATACTTGGAAGCAGTGTAGGATACGTTTGATATTGCATGCAACTTCCAATGAAGCCTCGAAAAACAAGAGTGTATCATCAGCAAACTCTAAGTGAGTTAAGAAAACCTCTGACACCACCTCAACCCCTCGAATTAATCCCTCGGACTCAACTTTACTCGGCATCAAATGCATCGCTTCCGCAACCACCACGAACAATAAAGGCGATAACGGACAACCTTGGCGCAAACCACGACCCATCCTAAATTCCTTCGTCGCACTGCCATTTAGTACCACCGATAGACGGGCAGAACTAATGCATTCTCTAACCCAATTACGCCAAGTCACATAAAACCCCATCCGAGCTAATACTTCATCTAAAAAATGCCAATTGACACAGTCGTAGGCCTTTGCAAAATCAAATTTCAAAAGAGAACCACCCGCACCTCTTTGTCGAAGTGAATGAATAACTTCGATAGCCAATAATACCCCATCCACTAACTGACGCCCCTTAAGGAACGCTGATTGTGTGTCGCTAATTAAATCACCCAATACTGATTGTAACCGATTAGCTAAACATTTTGCCAGCATTTTATACATCGAATTAACCAGACAGATAGGCCGATACTCACCTATTGTTTTAGGAGCTGACACTTTAGGTAACAGAACGATGAACGCACAATTCGCACCTTTGGGTAACAAGCCGCTAGCATGGAAACACTCAAAGAAACGGATGACGTCACCACACACCACCTCCCAACCTTTCCTATAAAACTCTAGCGTGAATCCATTTGGGCCTGGCGCCTTCGAACCATCACTTTCCCTCACCACTCTTTTAATTTCCTCCATCGTAAAATTCGAAATCATATTTTTCCTAGCACTGTCAGATACCTGTCGGAATTCACCTTCAAATTGCCTTGCACTCTCCTGCATATCACCAGCAAAATGTTTTGTAAATTCGGTCACCACATACCTACGCATTTGCAACGGTGATGTGATCCACTGATCATTAATCATGAAACCAGGTATATAGTTTCTAGCTGCGCGCAATTTGGCCGATCTATGAAAATAAGCCGTGTTGCGATCTCCCAATCGAAGCCATGTAGCTCTCGATTTCTGTCGCCACATTGCTTCCTTGTTTCGCATTGCCCTCCATAATGCATGCATCCACTGTCTTCGCTCCACCTCCATTCCCTCACCGTCCCCATTCATACTCAATGTTTCGTCCGCCTTTTCAATCTTAATTTGCATCTCGGAAATAATTTTATTCACGTCCCAAAAGCTATCTCTATTCCACCGTTTCAAAAAAAATTCAAATGTCTCAACTTCACCATGATATTGCCATTACCTACGCCCAAGCCTGTCAAACGACACCATTCTTTAGATATCTGTCGAACATGATAACGTCCCTCCATCCAGCAATTGAAGAACCTTAATGGCCGAGGCCCCCAATCACTCTCATCGCATTTCAAGATCAGCAGCGTATGATCAGATACACCCCTCGCCAAAGCTTCCTGTTGAATCGAGCTAAAACTATCCAACCAAGCTGACGATATCATAAAGCGATCAATTCTACTGCATCGATTGCCTGGACCAAACCAGGTAAAACGTTTGCCCAGCAACGGCAAATCCACTAGCCCCGCATTATGCACAAACTCACCAAATACTTCCATTTCTACACTCCTATCCGACACCCCAATACGATCTGAATTGTGTAAGATAGCATTAAAGTCACCTGCGATGCACCACGACCCCTTAAAACCACGCATCCGATTCATTAGCGATGCCCAAACTATTCTCTGACCCTCGATATCCGATGGGGCATACAATGCAACAATGCAGCATACCACGTCCTCTTGTTGCCACCGCCCCTGCAACACAATGTAATTGCGTTCAACCTCAACGTTTTCCAAACTGAAACGCCTTCCTTCCAACACCACCAAAACACCTCCCGAAGCACCGATTGATGGTGAAACAGCCAACTCAAAACTGTCGGACCCCACAAATTTGCAACTCACAACGACGGCATCTCCTCCAACTTTGTTTCCTGTAACATCGCCATGTCAATGCTATTTTTCCGTAACACCTCACGCACACTATGTTGCTTTGCACTACCGCCCAAACCCCTAACATTCCACCATAGGAGTTTCATCAGTCACAAACCCCGACTATCCCCGATGATATTCCGTGAAATGTCCCGTATAATATCCTCCTCTCGTCCTCTTGATTTTACACCAATAAGGGATCCTAGTTTTACTGTTGCTACTGCCTCACTCTCTATATCTTGTGTCACAGCAAAGCCTCATTCGATTATCCCTTCCCCATTCAATTTCTTTGTTCGACCACCACCTAACTTGTTACCCTTCTTCGTTCGAGGCTCACGACCGCCACCGTTATAATTTTCACCTCCGATTACCTTCCTAATTTTGCAAAAAGCCTTACCCACTCGAATCAATTCTGTTTTGCCAAGACCCGATTGTGTTGTGATCGTATGTAGCTTAGGATAAGAATTTTGCTCCTCTTGCACATTATCCCCTCTAGGAATTATAGCACCCGGTCCCACTTCATCCAAGGAATTTGAATTTACAATCCCAGCAATATTCAAACTCTCACAACTTGGGATGTTTTCAACCACCTCTAGAGTCCTATTTGCGTTGTCTTTCTCACCGAACATACTACCCCCATACACCGGTTCGTGCTGTTCTGGCAACCGGTCCTCCACGTGATCCAGATTCGCGCCATGTACTATGTTTTCCGATCGGTTCATTGTCCCTTGAGGTCCATCCCATGCGTCATTAACCAGCCAATTTACTGGTTCGACTTCTTGAAAACCTTGCAGCCTATCGGTTCATTGTCCCTTGAGGTCCATCCCATGCGTCATTATCCCCTCCTATCGGTTGTGTTGTCAGCCTCCTTTCCATCGCCCCCAGCCTCATCGAATACAGAATCATGTGCAATACTCCCCCTTCCTCGGTTGATTCACATTCGCAGCAATCGCATTCTACCTCCGGACCTTTACCATCCAATTCCAACACCTTGACCGGATACACCTCTGTATCTACCTTTACTGTAATTCGTTCCTCTATGCGATCGAAAAAGGTTGTCTCCACCATGATTCTGCCGCTATCAAACGATGTCGGCGTTTCCGTGTCATCATCCATACAAATAAACGATCCCCATAGATTGGCGATGTTCATAAATGTTTGCTTGTACCATAGGTGTATCGGCAAACCCACTATCGATAGCCATACTCGATACGATTCTACTGTGATCGCTGGCGACCACGCCTCCACCCTAGCAAAACATTCCTTCACACAATTCAGATTCATCACCCGTTCTCGAACACTTGCCGATGTGCACATTAATAAAATCATGGATCCTGACAATCTTATGATGGAGAATCCTTCTTGCTTATCTACTTCCAATCTCTCCGCCAGTGTCTTTATGCTACAAGGGTCCAAGCACCAACCAACCGTGCACCATTGGAGGATAGCCCACTTGTCCTCGTTCACGATGCCCGTGATCACTCTGAAATTTTCACTCACCCCTTCTCTCCCCGGCATGTTTGATGTATGTGAATCCTTTGATCGATCGGTCTCCGACTCCTCACGTTGCTCCCGACTTGTCCCAACGCCCCATTTTCTCTTAACCATTTTCATTCTTCCCTTCCATGCCATATCGACTCTCATACAAGCACCATAAATCCCTTTACCATGTAGTCTCTCGATCACCCGATTGGCATCCTCTTGCGATGCCATCCAAACAAAACCAAATCTCTACCCATCACGAGCCACACGATTGGGAATAAATACATCTTTGACGATCCCAGGTCTATCGCATTCCTGCCATAGACCTTTCCAATGGATTGTCCGAGATAGGCCGCCCACATATAAAGTCCATACCCGTTGTGGGATCTGATCACTGTCCGCAGAATGTTGTCCCTTGCTTGTTGCTCGTTGCTCGCCAGCGATATGGTGCTCTGATGCCTGCCCGCGCTAGGCGTTTCCACAATCCCATGGAGAGATTTTTATTTATACAATTGATTTCGGAGTTTCTATGCATATTTGTTGTTCTGCTCAGAAGAGGAATCAACAAATAAATTTGTTGCCCGAAAACCAAAGAGAATTCAAGGTCATTCTCCCTTGTAGCAATCACCGCGCCACTAGTTTCGAATAAAACAACCAAGAAAGAATAAACACTGAGTCTTGTCATTGTAGGTTAGAATTGTGTTGCTTCTTTATTATGGTTCGTAAGATTAATTTCGAACAAGATTTGTTATCAAGAAAACTATCATTTATAAGCAGAGTTAAAAGCTCATTTATAAGCAGAGTTAATCGTCTTTAATGGTAATTATTATACGACAGCGTAATAATTTAATGGCATGTATTTGTCCACAATTTAATATTCTACGATATTTATTGAAAAACAGATTGAGCTCCTATAATGAAACTTACATCATCTCTAGGCTTCACTATAAATACTTGCTAAGAAGGATAAGGCCGACTGTATACTATAAACAATGAAATAAGGAAATACATTGGCGCAAAAGGTACATAGAGATAGCACAAATGATATATTAAAACAGAGCTTTGGTTATGTATTTTAATGTTTCAATCATAATTTCATAACAATTACGTAAAACAAACGGTAAACATGTAATGTTCTTAATTTCATGTAATTAGTAATATTGTGAAACATAAAGAATCATACTAAAGTCGGTTTCAAAAGAAGACATGCATCATATGTTCAAAAACTTTGGGAAACATACAACCATATAGGCTTTGTTTGCTTAGAAATTCATCATGAAGATTAACATATTTGACTTGGATACATTATAATGCGATACTCAAAAAAATTAAAACAATTCGTCTAAAACAACGAGCGAAACTTGAACCAAAACCGAATTTACTTGTGCCACAATTGATCTACTTAATAATAAGATGTTGCTTATGAGAAACTACCGCAACTATTACCCATTATTTGATCATTCTTGTTTATGCATAATATAACACTTTATTATCAGCGCAAAGTGAGGCGTGTGACGTGTTTTTGTAAAAAAACTACCACATTTTTGGCAATATTATCGAAAATGACTGTTACGTATAGGAAACTAACTAGTTTAGATATTAGGCAAGCTGTAAACAACTATTTCATTTTGTAACGCTCCCTGTTTTGAATATATTATCAAAGACTTCCCAAACACAAGGCATGCTCATTTAGCTTCATAATTATTTTTCAAAATAAATTGGTCATTCTCCTTTGTAGTAATCATCGCGCCACTAGTTACGAATAAAACCACCAAGAAAGAATAAACATTGAGTCTTGTCATCGTAGGTTAGAACTGTGTTGCTTCTTTATTATGGTTCGTAAGATTAATTTCGAACAAGATTTGTTATCAAGAAAACTGTCAGTTATAAGCAGAGTTAAAACCTCATAAGAATGAGATGCGTTACTATAAAGGAAAATATTTTATATTTCACGTTAATCGTCTTTAATGGTAATAATTATACGGCAAAGTAATAATTTAATGGCATGTATTTGTCCACGATTTAATATTCTACGATATTTATTGAAAAACAGATTGAGGTCCTACAATGAAGCTTACATTACCTCTAGGCTTCACTACAAAAACTTGCTAAGAACGATAAGGCCAACTGTATACAATAAACAATGAAATAAGGAAATACATTGGTGCAAAAGGTACATAGAGATAGCACGAATGATACATTAAAATAGAGCTTTGGTTATGGTTTTTAATGTTTCAATAATAATTTCATAACAATCCACGTAAAACTAACGGTAAACATGTAATGTTGTTAATTTCATAGAATTAGTAATATTGTGAAACATAAAGAATCATACTAAAGTCGGTTTCAAAAGAAGACATGCATCATATGTTCAAAAACTTTGCGAAACATACAACCATATAGGCTTTGTTTGCTTAGAAATTCATTATGAAGATTAACATATTTGACTTGAATACATTATAATGCGATACTCAAAAAAATTAAACCAATTCGTCTAAAACAACGAGCGAAACTTGAACCAAATCCGAATTTACTTGTGCCACAATTAATCTACTTAATAATAAGATGTTGCTTTTGAGAAATTGCCGCAACTATTACCCATTATTTGATCATTCTAGTTTATGCATAACATAACACTTTATTATCAGCGCAAAGTGAGGCGTGTGACGTGTTTGTGTAAAAAAACTACCACATTTTTTGGCAATATTATCGAAAATGACTGTTAAGTATAGGAAACTAACTAGTTTAGATATTAGGCAAGCTGTAAACAACCATTTCATTTTAAGGTCCTCAGAAATTATATTCAATTTACAACGCACAACATATAAAATTGTGAATTAAATTGATTTCTTAAAACTCAACGTTGATGTTTTTTCTTGTATAATTGTGAATTTCTATTCAATTTACACCGCATAACAAGCATGAATTGTGGAATTTTTTGTCACGTATAGAAAAACTCTACACAAAACAATTCACGAAGGTAAAAATATATTATTTAAATTAAATATGATTGTAGAAAAGGTTTATTGGTAAAAATGTTTTTATTAAAGGTTTTTTCTTTAATTAAAAATATATTACATATTTGAAGGCGTTACATATTTGAAGGCATTATGTCTTAAATACTTTTACTGATTGAAGCAACACTGCGTCTTCAAGGAGACGGAGATGGTGAATGAGTCAGTACAAGGCAGTTGTTCCAAGTCTTAATACTTTTTTGTATGATTGTATTCTGATCCATGTTTATGAACTGTGGACGTTCTAATGTCCTTTGAACCAATGCAGAGTGGCACTCTTTTCCTAATACAAGGAGTTCACCGCAACACTTTTTTGTAACGCTCCCTGTTTTGAATATATTATCAAAGACTTCCCAAACACAAGGCATGCTCATTTTAGCTTCACAATTATTTTTCAAAATAAACTGGTCATTCTCCTTTGTAGCAATCACCGCGCCACTAGTTACGAATAAAACCACCAAGAAAGAATAAACACTTAGTCTTATCATTGGAAGTTAGAATTGTGTTGCTTCTGTATTATGGTTCGTAAGATTAATTTCGAACAAGATTTGTTATCAAGAAAACTATCATTTATAAGCAGAGTTAAAACCTCATAAGAATGAGATGCGTTACTGTAAAAGAAAACATTTTATATTTCACGTTAATCGTCTTTAATGGTAATTATTATACGACAACGTAATAATTTAATGGCATGTATTTGTCCACGATTTAATATTCTACGATATTTATTGAAAACAGATTGAGGTCCTACAATGAAGCTTACATCATCTCTAGGCTTCACTACAAAAACTTGCTAAGAACGATAAGGCCGACTGTATACAATAAACAATGAAATAAGGAAATACATTAGCGCAAAAGTTACATACAGATAGCACAAATGATATATTAAAACGGAGATTTGGTTATGTATTTTCATGTTTCAATCATAATTTCAAAACAATCTACGTAAAACAAACGGTAAACATGTAATGTTGTTAATTTAATGGAATTAGTAATATTGTGAAACATAAAGAATCATACTAAAGTCGGTTTCAAAAGAAGACATGCATCATATGTTCAAAAACTTTGGGAAACATACAACCACATAGGCTTTGTTTGCTTAGAAATTCATCATGAAGATTAACATATTTGACTTGGATACATTATAATGCGATACTCAAAAAAATTAAACCAATTCGTCTACAACAACGAGCGAAATTTGAACCAAATCCGAATTTACTTGTGCCCACAATTGATCTACTTAATAATAAGATGTTGCTTTTGAGAAACTGCCGCAACTATTACCCATTATTTGATCATTCTTGTTTATGCAGAATATAACATTTTTTTATCAGCGCAAAGTGAGGCGTGTGACGTGTTTGTCTAAAAAAACTACCACATTTTTTGGCAATATTATCGAAAATGACTGTTACGTATAGGAAACTAACTAGTTTAGATATTAGGCAAGCTGTAAAAAAACCATTTCATTTTAAGGTCCTAAGAAATTATATTCAATTTACAACGCACAACATATAAAATTGTGAATTAAATTGATTTCTTAAAACTCAGCGTTGATGTTTTTTCTTGTATAATTGTGAATTTCTATTCAATTTACACAGTATAACAAGCATGAATTGCGGATTTTTTTGTCACGTGTATAAAAACACTACACAAAACAATTCACGAAGGTAAAAATATATTATTTGGATTAAATATGATTGTAGAAAAGGTTTATTGGTAAAAATGTTTTTTATTAAAGGTTTTTTCTTTAATTAAAAATATATTACATATTTGAAGGCGTTACATATTTGATGGCATTATATCTTAAATACTTTTATTGATTGAAGCAACAATGCGTCTTCAAGGAGACGAAGATGGTGAATGAGTCAGTACAAGGCAACTGTATAAAGTCTTAATACTTTTTTGTATGATTGTATTCCGATCCATGTTTATGAACTGTGGACGTTCTAATGTCCTTTGAACCAATGCGGAGTGGCACCCTTTTCTTAATACAAGAAGTTCACCGCAACACTTTTTTGTAACGCTCCCTGTTTTGAATATATTATCAAAGACTTCCCAAACACAAGGCATGCTCATTTTAGCTTCACGATTATTTTTCAAAATAAACTGGTCATTCTCCTTTGTAGCAATTACCGCGCCACTAGTTACAAATAAAACCACCAAGAAAGAATAAACACTGAGTCTTGTCATTGTAGGTTAGAACTGTGTTGCTTCTGTATTATGGTTCGTAAGATTAATTTCGAACAAGATTTGTTGTCAAGAAAACTATCATTTATAAGCAGAGTTAAAAGCTCAGAATAACGAGATGCGTCACTATAAAAGAAAACATTTTATATTTCACGTTAATCGTATTTAATGGTAATTATTATACGGAAACATAATAATTAATGGCATGTATTTGTCCACGATTTAATATTCTACGATATTTATTGAAAAACAGATTGAGGTCCTACAATGAAGCTTACATCATCTTTAGGCTTCACTATAAAAACTTGCTAAGAATGATAAGGCCGACTGTATACAATAAACAATGAAATAAGGAAATACATTGGCGCAAAAGGTACATAGAGATAGCACGAATGATATATTAAAATAGAGCTTTGGTTATGTATTTTAATGTTTCAATCATAATTTCATAACATTCGCCTTAAAGTTGGTGCGGAGGGAGAGCTAATGTCCGAGTCAGTTTGGTGGACACGTCCACCCGCTCTTGTGATTAGCTCGGCAGCGAAGAGGGTGAGGTGTGGTGTGTTTTGGCAGCCACTGGTTATGGGGGTTTTGAAATTCAACGTGGATGGTGCTGCGAGGGGTAAGCCGGGGCCTGCGGGCTTCGGGGGCGTGATGTGTGACGGGGAAAGTCGGATTTTGGGGCTGTTCTCGGGGCCATTGGGGGTGATGGACTCCAATGAAGCTGAAATTCGGGCTATAACATTCGCCTTGAGTTTGGTGGTGGACAAGAGTTGGCAACATCAATGTGTGATAATTTGGTCGGATTCACAGGTGGCTTTGAGTTGGGCTACACGATCGGCAAAAAGGCCATTGCGGTTGTGGGACGTGTTTACGACGATTGATCAAGCGTGTCAGACTTCATACGAGTTACAATTTTGTTATGTGCCTAGGGAGACTAATGGCTTCGCCGATGTATTGGCCAAGGAGGGCGTGGATCGTGTTTCATTGTTCGTGGCTTGTTTATGATAGTTGTTGGGGGTGTTTTGTTTTGTTTTTGACAGGTCATATTGTACTCTTTTCCTCCACTAGGGAGGTTTTTAACGAGGCGTATGGCTTGTCGCAATGTATGTTTTTCTTCATATTGAATACAATCATAAAGTTTGCTGATAAAAAAAATCGTAATTTCATAACAATCTACATAAAACAAACGGAAAACATGTAATGTTATTAATTTCATGGAATTGGTAATATTGTGAAACATAAAGAATCATACTAAAGTCGGTTTCAAAAGAAGACATGCATCATATGTTCAAAAACTTTGGGAAACATAGAACCATATAGGCTTTGTTTGCTTAGAAATTCATCATGAAGATTAACATATTTGACTTGGATACATTATAATGCGATACTCAAAAAAATTAAACCAATTCGTCTAAAACAACGAGCGAAACTTGAACCAAATCCAAATTTACTTGTGCCCACAATTGATCTACTTAATAATAAGATGTTGCTTTTGAGAAACTGCCGCAACTATTACCCATTATTTGATCATTCTTGTTTATGCATAATATAACATTTTATTTTTTTGATCAGCAAAGCGAAGTATATTATTAATATAAATATACAACGCAAGTCAAACATACGCCTCATCAAAAACCTCCCTAAGCCTAACGGAGGAAAAGAGTAGGACATGTCGACTTTAAAGAAACAGGACCAAAGACACCAACCCTTACAAGACCATCAAATCGAAGCCTGAAATAAAGAGACTCGAGAAACCCCTTCCTTCGCTAGCGCGTAAGCTAGCCCATTCGCCTCCCAGAAAATGTGAGAAAAGCAAATAGAACCCAGCGTCAAGCATGCACGGTCGATCACACTAAAGAACTCCCATAAACGCCATGGACGACGTTCCACCTGCAACACCCACCCAATTGCCACTTTGGAATCCGACTCAATAATAAGTGGACGATCAGCCCATTTAGACGCAAAAAAAAATTCCAATACAAAAGCTATTGCCCGTATCTCAGAAACATTAGAATCAAGAGAACCAAGCGGCCCCGAGAAAAGCGCAAGGATACGACTTTGGGCATCACGCAACACCCCCCGAAGCCCGCAGGCCCCGGCTTCCCTCGAGCAGAACCATCCACCGAGAACTTTAAAGTTACCCCGAGAGGGGGCTCCCAACACACTCCCAACCGGCTAACATGTTTGTCGACCCCTTCTCTAAACAAACTCGGACAGTCCCACCATAGAGATTCTCTTACGAACAGCCCCTCTTTAAGATTCTTCACCCAATAAAAAGACCGCAATTTTACCAAAAAACCTATCTCCGATGCCGGTACAAACTTACCGTTAAAAATAAAATCGTTGCGCGCAAGCCACAACAACCATAATAGTGCAGCAATGCACGGCACCCATAGCTTCCTCAACGTTCCTTTAAACGAACAGTGCATATCCGGTATGAGGAAATCCGACAAAGTTTTAGGCAATGGCAGCGATATCGCCCACCACCCTCGAAACCAATTCCACAAACCTTGAGCAAATGGGCAAAGGTAAAATAAATGGTCGATATCTTCCTCCCTCTCTCGACACCACCTACACAAACCTTGATGTTCACCCAAGTCAATTCCACGCATCCGCAAAAACGCAAAAGTAGGCAAGCGCCGTAACCAAGTAAACCACAAAAACGCTTGGACCTTAGGAGGGACCAGGACTTTCCACGCAAAACAGTCCCCGAACTCGCTCTCACCCACCTTATCAATCATAAGCAAACGAGATAACGCTTTGACTGAAAAGATCCCATGCTTATCCGGTGTCCAAAACAAGCATATCCAACACCTCTTGCCGCAACGTTATCTGACACAGTAACGAACAAAGTTCCTGCAATTGACGAGCCTCAAAAGATCGCAAGCTACGACGGAACAAATCCCCCCATCGATCATGCTGGAAACTCCCCGCAACGGCATTGTCAACTACCAAGGCTAAACGATTGACCGCAATTGAGAATAGGTGGGGAAAAATATCCTTCAGCGGCTGCTCAACACACCATGTATCAAACCAAAACAGCACTAGCGCACCCGATCCGACCTTCCAAACAAACTGAGTCTCGCTCATATACTTTTGGACACCCTCCGAACTAACAGTCTGAACTATCTGCTTCCAAATTACTGACATCGACCCCCTAACAGAAGCATTAAATCACCAACACTGAGCCGCCTTACCATACTTCGACACAATAATAACACGCCATAAAGAGGATACATCCCTAGCATACCTCCACGACCATTTCGCTAATAACGCCTTGTTTCGAACCTCCAAATCAGCCACCCCCAAACCGCCAAGATGGCGAGGTCGACACACCAAACTCCAACTCACTCTACTCATCTTTCGCTGTAAATTAACCCCACCCCATAGGAAAGCTCGCCTCAACTTATCAATAGCAGCTGTCACACCTTTCGGCACACGAAACAAACCCATATAATACACTGGGAGGGAAGATAAAACAGAGTTTACCAGAGTGACTCGAGCCGCAAACGAGAGCGATGTCCTCTTCCAACCCGCGAGCTTCCTACGGGCTGATGCGATAACAGGCTCCCATACTGCAATATTTCGCAGATTTACCCCCAGTGGTAACCCTAAGTAGACGAACAGCAATTTCCCCCGACGACAACACAAAACATCCACCATGGATGCGAACAAATCCCCATCCACACCAATCGAATAAAGAGAAGACTTTGTGAAATTAATTTTCAAACCTGAGCACACTTGGAAACAACACAAAAGCCTGTAGATATTCAAAGTCGTTTCTACTAAAGCTTCAAAGAATAAAATGGTGTCGTCGACAAACTGAAGATGTGATAACGTCACCCCTGGAGCCACTACTACCCCACGAATCAGCCCCAAACCCTCTGCTTGTACTAACAACCGATGCAAAGCTTCAGCCACAATAACGAATAATAAAGGCGACAATGGGCAGCCCTGACGCAGCCCACGCCCCATGCCAAACTCTTTCGTAGCGCTACCATTCAGAAGAACAGAGAATCGAACTGTACTAATACACTCCATAACCCATCCCCACCAAGTTTCGCTAAAACCCATCGAGCATATAATTTGATCCAGAAAGTCCCATCGGACGCAATCATAGGCCTTCGCAAAATCAAGCTTCAACACACAACCGCCCAACCGACTCTACCGCATAGAGTGAATCGTTTCATTGGCCAATAAAATCCCATCTACAATCTGACGACCGCGAACAAATGCAGACTGATGGTCACTGATCAAACCGCCCAACACCACTTGTAATCTTCTAGCCAAAATTTTAGCTAAAATCTTATATATAGAATTTAGCAGGCTAATCGGGAAATACTCATGCAATGAAACCGATGAGTCCACCTTAGGTAACAGTACTAGAAAAGTATTATTTACTCCCATAGGCAGTTGTCCTGTGGTGAAAAAATCAGCAAAAAAACGCCGCACATCAGAACTCACAACCTCCTAGCATCTCTTGAAAAATTCCATACTATATCCATCTGGACCCGGAGACTTCGATCCCTCACTTCTTCGCACGATAACCCATGCCTCGTCAATAGAAAAAGGCACAACCAAAGCCAAATTCTCAGCTGCATTCACCCTATTAAATGATCCCTCGAAATGCCAAGTACAAGACCTCTTATTTGCAGCGAAGTGATTAGAGAAAAAGCTCACAATATGTTTGCGCAACCTGATCAGATCGGTTACCCAAGAGCCACCAATAGTCAGCCCAACAATAGCATTTTGTATCGCACGCAACTTCGCTACCCTATGAAAGAACACAATATTCCTGTCACCCAATTTAAGCAAAGTCGCTCTCGACTTTTGGCGCCACAACGATTCTTTCCTGCGAATAGCTCGCCACAAAGCTTGCATCCAAGCCCTCTTCCGATCACACAGCTCACTACCTTCCCCTTCGGCCATTTCCTCCTCACCACTATCAAAACAATCAATACGACTTTGAATTTGAGAAATTTCTTTCTCAATGTCCCCTAACTCCGTTTTATTCCATTGTCGAAGAAAGAGCTTCAAATGCCTAAGCTTAACCGAGATGTTAGAGTTTCCAATACCCATACCCGTCAAACGGCACCACTTCTCAGCAATGCGACTAACATTACGCCTCTCTTCCAACCAAACATTAATAAATCGGAATGGCCTTGGACCCCAATCGATATCATCACACAACAAAAGAATTGGGGCATGGTCTGATATTCCTCTCGGCAATGATAACTGTTCAATCTTAGAAAAGCAATCCAACCAATGCGTCGATACAAGAAATCTATCTATACGACTCTTTCGACTGTCCCTACCAAACCATGTAAACTGTTTTCCTCGCAATGGTAGATCAATTAAGCTCGTAGAATTCACAAAGGAAACAAATGAACTCATACCTCTGGAAGTCGAATTACAGCTTGCTCTCTCCGACGGACGCAGCACCGAATTAAAATCGCCCGCGACACACCATGGTCCCGAAAAACCCTCGATCACTGTCAGCATCCTGTGCCATAAACTTTCTTGCTCCGACACTTCGCAAGGGGCATACACGGCCATGACACAACAAACAATATCCTCGGGCTTCCATCGCCCTTGAAGCACAACATAATGTCGATCCACCTCAACTGATTCCAGCACAAAGCGAGCCCCTTCCCAAATCACTAGCAATCCACCCGAAGCTCCCACAGATGGCGAAACAGAAAATTCAAACTCGTCACTGTACCACAATCCAGCAACAACCGACGGCACCAACACCTCCAACTTCGATTCCTGCAACAATACCATATCAAACTGCTGCCTCCGAATTACATCCCCCACCCGTCTCCTCTTCAACATAGAACCCAACCCCCTAACGTTCAGCTCATGATACGCATCGCTACAAAGTTCGGATGTCGTCCTGCAGCACCCGAGACAAGTCGTGTAAAATCTCTTCCTCACGGCCCAGTGATGTCACCCCCAGCAAATTCCCCAAAGCCGTTGTCGCTGCAGCTTCACAGTAAATAATTTGCTGCCTGCGATTGAGGTCCGAATCTGTTATCGAAGCGTCGGCAACTATAGTTTGAGTTTCACGTCCCCCACTCTTTCTCGGTCTTCCTCTTCCCTGCTTCAGATTTTTTGCAATCCCCGACAGTGCATTCATCGATTTCGTCATTTTAAGAACCCCATTTATCCAAATCGGAATAACTGAATCACCTTCCCAATTTTGTTGTACAACCTGGTCGCCGCCCAGCTCCTCAACGGGGACGTGAATCAATCCGGTCTGCTCGTCGGTGTTTGTCGTAATCGGAATATTTACCAACCCGTTCGAAACGTTATTTCCGGTCACCACCACACCCTGCTGGTTTTGAAACCCGGTCAGATCATCCTCGTTACCCTCGTGGATTTGATCGTGAATATCATCCACTTGAGGTTGTTTTAACAACTTGTTATCTAAAGTTTCAAATTTTTGGAACTCTATCCCGTGTGGACTCTTTACTCCAGCAGAAACTCCTAGTGGCGGTGAAACACCAACCGGCCCTACTACTCCGCCGCCCATCGACTCCCCACAGTGAACCGGCGTCGACATTATGCACTCATGCGCGACAACCGGCGTGTCATTAACCATGTCTGGGTCCTCTCGGTAAGCATCATTCCAAAGATGATTACTATGCCAATCCTTCAGCCCTGTTCCCACATCCACAAAATTCTCACACTGTTGCTCATCCCCCATACTCGATTCCGGCACACACTCAGACGAACTACACTCCGGTGACTCATCACTGCCAGCATCATTAGCCGTTGTGCATTCATAATCAATAAGAGGCCCAAAAATGGTCACCTCTTTGACAAACACATGGTGCAACTTTCCCTCGACCTCCAGCACCACTCTTGTATCAATGAATTCCAGCAACTCCGTTTCAATCAATAACCATCCACACTCAAATGGTGTCTGCGATGTCGTGTTCTCCGCCACTCGAACAAGTGATCCCCAATTCTTCGCAATGTTATCGAACGTCTCATATGACCAAGCATGGATTGGGATTCCTCGGACAGAGATCTATACCCGTCGAGTCTGTAATGTCATCCCCGGATCCCAACACTCTAATTTTGAAAAACAAAGAACAACAAAAGATCACAAAGAGGCCACTAAAGGAAACGTTTCAATGCTCGCCATAGACTACCAACAAAATTACTCCCTACTCAAGACTATGAAGGCAACCCAACCCCAACATCCACAACAGCAAACACCCAGAGTGCTACATCCACAACAACAAGACCGAGACGTAGCAACAAGCGAACCTTAACTAATCGTAAGATAACAATGGTTTAATCCAAAATTAAAAGATTAAGGTTTAGAAAGAGTTTCAAAAATTTAAAAAAATGCTCTCAAAGGGAATTTGGAAACGCTTAGCCGCCGAACAGGAAAAGAGCTCCGGCCGGAACAGTGAAGCACATACCGGCAGCAGGACGGTGCACCGAGATCAGAAAAATCAACAAGTTTGGACCTTATTCATCAGCGGTCTCTCTCGGACAATCCATTGGAAAGGATTGTGGCAAGTATGTGACAGACATGGAATTGTAAAAGATACCTTCATACCGAACAAAAGAGCCAGGAATGGACAGAGGTTTGGTTTCGTTAGAATGGCGTCGGAGGAGGATGCAAACAGGGTGATAGAGAGATTAAATGGCAAATGGATACACGGTGGCAGATTGAGAGTTGCTATGGCGTGGAGAGGCAAAACGGAATGGCACAGTAAAAAAGGAAGAAACATAGATCAACACGAGAAGAAGGACAATGCGGAATCAAGAAAATCAGACACGGCAATAAGAAACGAAGTGAAACAAAATAAACCGCAAGTCGTAGGGATAGTGGATGAAGACAAATGGGCAATATTGCGATGGTGTGCGGTGGGTTGGTGCCAAAACCCTTGTAGCATAAAGAGCCTAGCGGAAAGGTTAGAGGTAGACAAACACAATGGTTTCTCGATCATGCGTTTATCCGGAGTAATGATATTGCTAATGTGTACATCGGCAGCCGTCCGTGACAAAATTATGCACCTTGACCAAGTGAAGGAATGTTTCGCCAAGGTAGAGGAATGGTCTCCAGCGATCAAAGTTGAATCGCGACGGATTTGGATGTCGATAATTGGCCTACCGATACACCTATGGCACAAACGGACATTCATGAACATAGCAAGCCTTTGGGGTGTTTTTATTCGAATGGATGACGATACGGAAACACCATCTTCATTTGACTGTGGTAGAATTATGGTCGAAACATCCCAATTCAACCGGATTGAAGAACACATTGAAGTTCGTTTTGAGGGGGAAACATATAACATCCGAGTGTTAGAGATGGATGGCACCTCCCCTACGGTGGAATACGATTGCGGGGAGTTTGATTCGACGGACGAAGAAGAAAGCAGTGAAAATAATTTACTACTGCATTCACAAGTGGGAAACGAAGAGGATGTAGAAAACTTAAAAGAAAATACAAATTCAGTGCTATGGCTTGCAAACGAAGCATGGGAAGGGCCACAAGGTGATCAACACGAAAAAACAAATGTAGAAAGACAATCTGATCAGAACAGCAACGACGAACAAAGGGTATCAAACAAATCACCTTCATTGCCCGACAGGCCGACGATGAGTTCACCGGCACGGTTAGTGGACACGGCGGAAAGAGGTGTGAGTGGGGAGAAGGACGGTGGTGATAAGAGTCCTGCAGGAATAGGAGACATTCAAATTTGCAAGAGTTTGGATATAGCGGGAATTGCTAATTCTAAAGCAAGTGATTCAAATGAGCAGGAGTCTAATTTACAAAGGGAAGATAATTCAGAATTTAATTCAAAATTATATTCTAAATTAAACCATTATCCTATCCTTTTTCGACAATAGAACACTCAGACTTGAGTAAAACAGAAATTGTCCAGGTGGGTCAGGCTTATTGCAAGATTCGACGGTTTGTAGGGGGAAATCTGGAAGGGTGTCGGATTGCTAGAAAAAAGAAGACTAACCGAATTTACAAATCCAACCAAGTATTATCGAATGCGGGAGGTGAAGGGGACGACGGTCAGGCAGCAAACAACATTGAAAAAGAAGCGATTGCAACGGTGAAACTGGGCTCTCTAATTGGTGTAAATTCCAACGGCCGGGAAGAAGAAATTATCCGCGACATCTCAAAAGTAATTGGTGGCGACCAACGCGGTTTGTGACTCATGAAAATATTATCATGGAATGTGAGGGGCTTGGGAGGAAGTGCTAAACGCCGGTTTGTTCGAGATGTAATTTGGAAAAACGATGCGGATATGGCAATGCTACAAGAAACAAAGATGGAGGAGTGTCCGAAATTGTTGTTAGCCAATCTTTGGGGAAGTGATAATTACGAATCCGTGATCGCGCCATCAATTGGTGCGTCGGGCGGTATTATAGTGTTATGGGAGGTTAGTAAATCTCATTTAGATGTGGTAGCGATTGAACGTAATTTTATTATGCTGCGAGGTAGATGGTTACATGATGATCTAAATTGTGGTTTGGTAGTGGTTTATGCACCGTTCGAATTGGAAGGGCAACAAACTGTTTGGACGGCAATTTTGAGTAAAATTAGTGAACAAGAAGGCCCGTGGTGCATAGCGGGAGATTTCAATGCCATATTACACGAGTCAGATAGAATTGGTACTTCAGACAGGACTATGGAGATGGAAGCGTTTGGGGATTTTGTTCTACAAGCAGGTCTGATGGATTTACCACTCTTAGGCAAACGTTATACATGGTTTGGTCCAAAGAAACGATGTAGCCGAATTGACAGATTTTTGATATCGTCAAAATGGATGGATGCTTTCAGCTCAATCCAGCAAGTTGCACTAGCACGGGGTGTATCCGACCACACACCTCTAGTGTTGAAATGCGATGAAAACGACTGGGGTCCTCGTCCGTTCCGTTTCTTTAATTGTTGGATGGAGGGCAAATATCACTTGCGGCAGATTATTGAGGAATGGATCCGGCTTACTGAATTAGACATTGGCACGATAAATATTATGGTGAAGTTGCGACATTTGAAGGCATTTTTGAAAAAATGGAATAGGGACAGCTTTGGGGATGTGAACGAGAGAATATCAGAGTTGCAAGATAAAATTGACCGGGCGGATTCCGCAATTTCTACAGCTTGTATTGATGAGGAGATAGAGGAGGAAAGGCGACAATGGCTACAGCCTTTGTGGAAAGCTATGAGACACAAGGAAGCGATGTGGAGACAAAAATCCAGAGCGACATGGCTGCGTCTGGGGGATCGAAACACAGCCTATTTTCATCGATCAGCTAAGTTGAGAGCGGCAAGAAATTATATTCCAGGATTTATGATTAATGACAATTGGATCAGCTCACCATCTCTTATACGACGCCACATAGTTCAATTTTTCAGGAAGCATTTCTCTTGTGATAAGAGGGAATGCGTATGGCAATTTGAGGGGGATTTTAGGAAGATATCGCAGACAGCTAGGGGAAATTTGGTGGCGACATTCACATTGGCAGAAATACACGGTATAGTGAGAGGTTGTGATGGTTCGAAGGCACCGGGCCCGGACGGTTTTACGCTAGATTTTTATAAGAAAGGATGGGATGTGATCAATGCTGATATTCTACGATTCTTTGAAAATTTCCATGCAAGTGGGCGGCTACCTAAAGATGTGAATACATTCATCGTGTTAATTCCTAAGGTAACATCTCCCACGACCCTTGGCGAATATAGGCCGATATGTCAAGTAAACTCAGTGTACAAAATTTTGGCAAAATGCCTTGCGACTCGACTACAAGGGGTATTGGCAGATTTAATAAGTGATACTCAAACGGCATTTATTAAGGGTCGACAATTGGTGGATGGTGTACTTCTAGCACTTGAGGTGGTACATTCCCTACGACAACGGGGTGCATGTGGTTTTTTATTGAAACTTGATTTTGCCAAGGCGTATGACTGCGTGAGCTGGTGTTTTTTGGATGAGGTGTTAGGAAGAATGGGATTTTGTGACACATGGCGCATATGGATTCAGGAATGTATCAGTTCAGTTAGGTTGTCGGTGCTTCTCAACGGCAATGCCACCAAGGAATTCAGAATGGGCAGAGGCTTGCGACAAGGAGGCTTGCGACAAGGCTGTCCGCTATCACCTTTGTTGTTTGTGATAGTCGCGGAAGCAATGCATTTGATGCTGCGAAGGGCTGAATTAGGGGGTCTAATTCGTGGAGTTCAGGTAGCGGCAGGGATATCCGTGACACATTTACAATTTGCCGATGACACACTTTTGTTCTTTGAGGGCTCGTTAGAAATTGCGAGAAACGTGAAACGAATCCTGCACTGTTTTCAAGTTTGCTCGGGGTTGAAGATTAACTTTGGTAAAAGTTCCTTATACTCAATTGGTATAGAAGATGAGCTGGGCAGCAACGTAGCCGAGGTAAAGGGTTGTAGAAAAGCGGAATCTCCATTCGTCTATTTGGGATTTCCAATAGGAGCAAGTCCGAGACTAATAGCTACGTGGGAACCAGTGATCGCTAATTTCCGACGCAAATTAGCAGGTTGGAAAAGAACCTCTTTATCCTTTGCAGCTCGAGTGGTGTTGGTCAATTCAGTCCTCTCGTCGTTACCAATATTCTACATGGGATTATTTGTCGCTCCCAGAGGAGTAATAGCGAAGATCGATAAAATTAGAAGAGCTTTCCTGTGGGGGGTGTGGGTTTGGAATGGCGGATGAGCAGAGTAGGATGGGAGGTAGTTTGTCGTCCGAAACAATTAGGGGGTTTGGGAGTCGCGGATTTGCGAGTTAAGAACATGGCGATGCTATCAAAATGGGTGTGGCGTTATGCGCAAGATAGAGATTCATTGTGGCGTGGCTTGATAATTGCAAAATATGGAGAACATCCACAATGGTGGCGTTTCAACACGGAAAAGATGTCATCTATGTCGCTTGTATGGCGGCAAATCGTAGCTCTCTCATGCGATGCACAAGTTGAAAAGCATATGGGCATGTCCGGTTTTCTATAGAAGCTGGGGGATGGTAGATCGATTATGTTTTGGTTCGATCCGTGGGTTGAACAAGTGGCATTAAAAGATTCATATCTGCGCTTATTCTCGTTAGCATGTGATAAATTAGCGAGGGTGGGGGAATATATGGTGGAGGGTAGATTATCGCACCATGGTTGGAATGATTTTTTTAGACGCCCACTACGAGATTTTGAATTAGGAATGTTACGTGATTTAATTCAAACGGTATCCCATTTCCGCGCATGGGAAGGAAAGCTGGACACGTTAATTTGGCGATCGGACGAGCGTGGGATTTTTTTAGTTAGGACTTTATCGAAACTGCTCATGCTAGATAAGGTGGGGGAAATGGACTTTGGAGAATGTTTCGCTTGGAAGGTGCCGGTGCCGCCGAAAGTCCAAGCTTTCCTATGGTTTACATGGTTACGTCGTTTGCCCACTGCTGATTTCTTGCGAGCACGTGGGGTTCCACTACCGGAAGATCAAGGCCGATGCCCTTGGTGTGCGATGGTAGAGGAGAGCATCGCTCACATCCTCTATGAATGTCCGTTTGCGCAGTCGGTTTGGCTATGGATGCGGGAATGGTGGGGAATAGACACGACTTTACCGGTTAGTTTTGATGCATTTTACGTTCTTGACTTTCATAGTATATTCAAGGGATGCATGAATATGTGGTGGATAGCATGTGTAGCCGCTGTTTTATGGTCTTTATGGATTGTAAGAAATGAATTTATTTTCCGTGGGAAGAGATGGAACTTAGCTGAATTGTGTTTCTTGGTGAAATTGAGATCTTATTATTGGATAAAAGCTGATAGGCGGGGAGAATTGGTAGCGGAGGCAGCTTGGTGGACATGTCCTTCTAAAATTGAGGTTGCTGCCAAACCGAAGAGGTCGAGGGGCGAAAGTTGCTGGCAGCCCCCGTTATAAAATATTCTAAAATTTAATAGGGATGGATCAGCGCGAGGAAAGCCGGGTCCGGCAGGGATTGGTGGTGTGTTACGAGATGCGGATAGCCGTATTTTGGGTCTTTTTTCAGGACCTATAGGCGTGATGGAATCAAAATGAAGCAGAGGTCCGAGCGATAGCTTTTGCGTTGGGAATGATCAAAGAGAAGGAATGGCGACAGGTTTGTGTGCTTATGGAGACGGACTCTCAAGTCACGTTGAGCTGGATCAATCAGAATGCAAAACGACCGTGGCGACTATGGGAAGTATTTTTGGAAATTGATCAAGCTTGTCAAGTCATCTATGATATTCAATTTTGTTATGTGCCGAGGGAAGCGGACGGATTTGCGGATGCACTGGCGAAAGAGGGAGTAGATCGACTTTCGATGTTCATGGCTTGTCTGTGACTTGTCCCTAAGCGACATGCTTTGCATATTGTAATCGACGGATCGTATCGTACTCTTTTCCTCCAATAGGTTTAGGGAGGTTTTTAACGAGGCGTGCGATTTCGTCAAACTGTATGTTTTTACTTATATTAATAAAAACATATAGTTGCTGATCAAAAAAATTTTTTTGAAAAACAATCACTAAACCTCGTCTTTTCCAAAACCTCCGCCCTGATTTTCGCATCCTTAAACATCAATAAAATTGCCGGTCCAGCAATTCGCAAGATAGACAAGCCTTGATAATTAGGATATTCATCCTTGTTGCTAGTTCTTTTAGGCTCCAATGGCGATTGCACCATCCCACCATACAATGTTGTAAGACTGCCACTTTCTCCTCATTGACATGCCCTTGAATCACCTTTGCCATGACATGTATCCTCTTAGAATTCACATTATTAATTTTTGATTGCCCCTTTTCATCACCATCTTTCTTTCGCTTAGGATTGCCGGCCCCCCTATTTCTTTGATTTCAGGACAATCCGCGGTCTACAAATCTTGCCATACTCACCATCAAGCGAGACCCATAAATCCATTTGTTGTGTAGGCGTTCGATTGCCCGATCTGCGTCGACTCGACTAGCCATCCTGACGAAGCCAAACCTCCCTCCATCCTTTGCCCTTTTCCGAGGGATGAAAGCGTCGAGCACCAAACCATTCCTATCGAACACTTGCCACAGTCCTTTCCAATGCAGCGATTCCGATATCCTTCCCACATACACTGTCCAAGACTGCCGGCGACCAGCCTCCTTTGCTCCATCCATATATAACATTTTATTATCAGCACAAAGTGAGGCATGTGACGTGTTTGTGTAAAAATACTACCACATTTTTTTGGCAATATTATCGAAAATGACTGTTATGTATAGGAAACTAACTAGTTTAGATATTAGGCAAGCTGTAAACAACCATTTCATTTTAAGGTCCTAAGAAATTATATTCAATTTACAACGCACAACATATAAAATTGTGAATTAAATTGATTTCTTAAAACTCAGTGTTGATGTTTTTTCTTGTATAATTGTGAATTTATATTCAATTTACACCGCATAACAAGCATGAATTGTGGATTTTTTTGTCACGTATAGAAAAGCACTACACAAAACAATTCACGAAAGTAAAAATATATTATTTGGATTAAATATAATTGTAGAAAAGGTTTATTGGTAAAAATGTTTTTTATTAAAGGTTTTTTCTTTAATTAAAAATATATTACATATTTGAAGGCGTTACATATTTGAAGGCATTATGTCTTAAATACTTTTACTGATGGAAGCAACACTGCGTCTTAAAGGAGACGGAGATGGTGAATGAGTCAGTACAAGGCAGTTGTTCCAAGTCTTAATAATTTTTTGTATGATTGTATTCCGATCCATGTTTATGAACTGTGGACGTTCAAATGTCCTTTGAACCAATGCGGAGTGGCACTCTTTTCCTAATACAAGGAGTTCACCGCAACACTTTTTTTGTACCGCTCCCTGTTTTGAATATATTATCAAAGACATCCCAAACAAAAGGCATGCTCATTTTAGCTTCACAATTATTTTTCAAAATAAACTGGTCATTCTCCTTTGTAGCAATCACCACGCCACTAGTTACGAATAAAACCACCAAGAAAAAATAAACACTGAGTCTTGTCATTGTAGGTTAGAACTGCGTTGCTTCTGTATTATGGTTCGTAAGATTAATTTCGAACAAGATTTGTTATCAAGAAAACTATCATTTATAAGCAGAGTTAAAAGCTCATAAGAATAAGATGCGTTACTATAATAGAAAACATTTTATATTTCACGTTAAATGTCATTAATGGTAATTATTATACGGCAACGTAATAATTTAATGCATTGTATTTGTCCACGATTTAATATTCTACGATATTTATTGAAAAACAGATTGAGGTCCTACAATGAAGCTTACATCATCTCTAGGCTTCACTACAAAAACTTGCTAAGAACGATAAGGCCGACTGTATACAATAAACAATGAAATAAGGAAATACATTGGCGCAAAAGGTACATAGAGATAGCACGAATGATATATTAAAACAGAGCTTTGGTTATGTATTTTAATGTTTCAATCATAATTTCATAACAATCTACATAAAACAAGCGGTAAACATGTAATGTTGTTAATTTCATGGAACTAGTAATATTGTGAAACATAAAGAATCATACTAATGTCGGTTTCAAAAGAAGACATGCATCATATGTTCAAAAACTTTGGGAAACATACAACCATATAGGCTTTGTTTGCTTAGAAATTCATCATGAAGATTAACATATTTGACTTGGGTACATTATAATGCGATACTCAAAAAAATTAAACCAATTCGTCTAAAACATTGAGCGAAACTTGAACCAAATCCAAATTTACTTTTGCCCACAATTGATCTACTTAATAATAAGATGTTGCTTTTGAGAAACTGCCGCAACTATTACCCATTATTTGATCATTCTTGTTTATGCATAATATAACATTTTATTATCAGCGCAAAGTGAGGCGTGTGACGTGTTTGTGTAAAAAAACTACCACATTTTTTTGGCAATATTATCGAAAATAACTGTTACGTATAGGAAACTAACTAGTTTAGATATTAGGCAAGCTGTAAGCAACCACTTCATTTTAAGGTCCTAAGAAATTATATTCAATTTACAACGCACAACATATACAATTGTGAATTAAATTAATTTCTTAAAACTCAGCGTTGATGTTTTTTCTTGTATAATTGTGAATTTCTATTCAATTTACGCCGCATAACAAGCATGAATTGTGGATTTTTTTGTCACGTATAGAAAAACACTACACAAAACAATTCACGAAGGTAAAAATATATTATTTGGATTAAATATGATTGTAGAAAAGGTTTATTGGTAAAAATGTTTTTTATTAAAGGTTTTTCTTTAATTAAAAATATATTACATATTTGAAGGCGTTAAATATTTGAATGCATTATGTGTTAAATACTTTTACTGATTGAAGCCACACTACGTCTTCAAGGAGACGGAGATGGTGAATGAGTCAATACAAGGCAGTTGTTCCAATTCTTAATACTTTTTTGTATGATTGTATTCCGATCCATGTTTATGAACTGTGGACGTTCTAATGTCCTTTGAACCAATGCGGAGTGGCACTCTTTTCCTAATACAAAGAGTTCACCGCAACACTTTTTTGTAACGCTCCCTGTTTTGAATATATTATCAAAGACTTCCCAAACACAAGGCATGCTCATTTTAGCTTCACAATTATTTTTCAAAATAAACTGGTCCTTCCCTTTGTAGCAATCACCGCGCCACTAGTTACGAATAAAACCACCAACAAAGAATAAACACTGAGTCTTGTCATTGTAGGTTAGAACTGTGTTGCTTCTGTATTATGGTTCGTAAGATTAATTTCGAACAAGATTTGTTATCAAGAAAACTATCACTTATAAGCAGAGTTAACAACTCATAAGAATGAGATGCGTTACTATAATAGAAAACATTTTATATTTCACGTTAATCGACTTTAATGGTAATTATTATACGGCAACGTAATAATTTAATGGCATGTATTTGTCCACGATTTAATATTCTACGATATTTATTGAAAAACAGATTGAGGTCCTACAATGAAGCTTACATCATCTCTAGGCTTCACTACAAAAACTTGCTAAGAACGATAAGGCCGGCTGTATACAATAAACAATGAAATAAAGAAATACATTGGCGCAAAAGGTACATAGAGATAGCCCAAATGATATATTAAAACAGAGCTTTGGTTATGTATTATAATGTTTCTATCATAATTTCATAACAATCTACGTAAAACAATCGGTAAACATGTAATGTTGTTAATTTCATGGAATTAGTAATATTGTGAAACATAAAGAATCATACTAAAGTTGGTTTCAAAAGAAGACATGCATCATATGTTCAAAAACTTTGGAAAACATACAACCATATATGCTTTGTTTGCTTAGAAATTCATCATGAAGATTAACATATTTGACTTGGATACATTATAATGCGATACTCAAAAAAATTAAACCAATTCGTCTAAAACAACGAGCGAAACTTGAACCAAATCCGAATTTACTTGTGCCCACAATTGATCTACTTACTAATAAGATGTTGCTTTTGAAAAACTGCCGCAACTATTACCCATTATTTGATCATTCTTGTTTATGCATAATATAACATTTTATTATCAGCATAAAGTGAGGCGTGTGACCTGTTTGTGTAAAAAAATTACCACATTTTTTGGCAATATTATCGAAAATCACTGTTACGTATAGGAAACTAACTAGTTTAGATATTAGGCAAGCTGTAAACAACCATTTCATTTTAAGGTCCTCAGAAATTATATTCAATTTACAACGCACAACATATAAAATTGTGAATTAAATTGATTTCTTAAAACTTAGCGTTGATGTTTTTTCATGTATAATTGTGAATTTCTATTCAATTTATACCGCATAACAAGCATTAATTGTGGATTTTTTGTCACGTATAGAAAAACACTACACGAAACAATTCAAGAAGGTAAAAATATATTATTTGGATTAAATATGATTGTAGAAAATGTTTATTGGTAAAAATGTTTTTTATTAAAGGTTTTTTCTTTAATTAAAAATATATTACATATTTGAAGGCATTACATATTTGAAGGCATTATGTCTTAAATACTTTTACTGATTGAAGCGACACTGCGTCTTCAAGGAGACGGAGATGGTGAATGAGTCAGTACAAGTCAGTTGTTCCAAGTCTTAATACTTTTTTGTATGATTGTATGTCGATCCATGTTTATGAACTGTGGACGTGCTAATGTCCTTTGAACCAATGCGGAGTGGCACTCTTTTCCTAATACAAGGAGTTCACCGCAACACTTTTTTGTAACGCTCTCTGTTTTGAATATATTATCAAAGACTTCCCAAACACAAGGCATGCTCATTTTAGCTTCACAATTATTTTTCCAAATAAATTGGTCATTCTCCTTTGTAGCAATCACCGCGCCACTAGTTACGAATAAAACCACCAAGAAAGAATAAACACTGAGTCTTGTCATTGTAGGTTAGAACTGTGTTGCTTCTGTATTATGGTTCGTAAGATTAATTTCGAACAAGATTTGTTATCAAGAAAACTATCATTTATAAGCAGAGTTAAAAGCTCATAAGAAATAGATGCGTTACTATAAAAGAAAACATTTTATATTTCACGTTAATCGTCTTTAATGGTAATTATTATACGGCAACATAATAATTTAATGGCATGTATTTGTCCACGATTTAATATTCTACGATATTTATTGAAAAACAGATTGAGGTTCTACAATGAAGCTTACATTATCTCTAGGATTCACTACAAAAACTTGCTAAGAACGATAAGGCCGACTGTATACAATAAACAATGAAATAAGGAAATACATTGGCGCAAAAGGTACATAGTGATAGCAAGAATGATATATTAAAAAAAAGCTTTGGTTATGTTTTTTAATGTTTCAATCATAATTTCATAACAATCTACGTAAAACAAATGGTAAACATGTAATGTTGTTAATTTCATGGAATTAGTAATATTGTGAAACATAAAGAATCATACTAAAGTCAGTTTCAAAAGAAGCCATGCATCATATGTTCAAAAACTTTGGGAAACATACAACCATATAGGCTTTGTTTGCTTAGAAATTCATCATGAAGATTAACATTTTTGACTTGGATACATTATAATGCGATACTTAAAAAAATTAAACCAATTCGTCTAAAACAACGAGCGAAACTTGAACAAAATCCGAATTTACTTGTGCTACCAATTGATATACTTAATAATAAGATGTTGCTTTTGAGAAACTGCTGCAACTATTACCCATTATTTGATCATTCTCGTTTATGCATAATATAACATTTTATTATCAGCGCAAAGTGATGCGTGTGACGTGTTTGTGTAAAAAAACTACCACATTTCTTTGGAAATATTATCGAAAATGACTGTTACGTATAGGAAACTAACTAGTTTAGATATTAGGCAAGCTGTAAACAACCATTTCATTTTAAGGTCCTAAGAAATTATATTCAATTTACAACACACAGCATATAAAATTGTGAATTAAATTGATTTCTTAAAACTCATCGTTGATGTTTTTTCTTGTATAATTGTGAATTTCTATTCAATTTACACCGCATAACAAGCATGAATTGTGGAATTTTTGTCACGTATAGAAAAACACTACACAAAACAATTCACAAAGGTAAAAATATATTATTTGGATTAAATATGATTGTAGAAAATGTTTATTGGTTGAAATGTTTTTTAAAGGTTTTTTCTTTAATTAAAAATATATTGCATATTTGAAGGCGTTACATATTTGAAGGCATTATGTCTTAAATACTTTTACTGATTGAAACAACACTGCGTCTTCAAGGAGACGGAGATGATGAATGAGTCAGTACAAGGCAGTTGTTCCAAGTCTTAATACTTTTTTGTATGATTGTATTCCGATCCATGTTTATGAACTGTGGACGTTCTAATGTCCTTTGAACCAATGCAGAGTGGCACTCTTTTCCTAATACAAGGAGTTCATTGCAACACTTTTTTGTAACGCTCCCTGTTTTGAATATATTATCAAAGACTTCCCAAACACAAGGCATGCTCATTTTAGCTTCACAATTATTTTTCAAAATAAACTGGTCATTCTCCTTTGTAGCAATCACCGCGCCACTAGTTACGAATAAAACCACCAACAAAGAATAAACACTGAGTCTTGTCATTGTAGGTTAGAACTGTGTTGCTTCTGTAATATGGTTCGTAAGATTAATTTCGAACAAGATTTGTTATCAAGAAAACTATCATTTATAAGCAGAGTTAAAAGCTCATAAGAATGAGATGCGTTACTATAAAAGAAAACATTTTATATTTCACGTTAATCCTCTTTAGTGGTAATTATTATACGGAAACGTAATAATTAATGGCATGTATTTGTCCACGATTTAATATTCTACGATATTTATTGAAAAATAGATTGAGGTCCTACAATGAAGCTTACATCATCTCTAGGCTTCACTACAAAAACTTACTAAGAACGATAAGGCCGACTGTATACAATAAACAATGAAATAAGGAAATACATTGACGCAAAAGGTACATAGAGATAGCACGAATGATATATTAAAACAGAGCTTTGGTTATGTATTTTAATGTTTCAATCATTATTTCATAACATTCGCCTTAAAGTTGGTGCAGAGGGAGAGCTAATGTCTGAGTCAGTTTGGTGGACACGTCCACCCGCTCTTGTAATTAGCTCGGCAGCGAAGAGGGGAGGTGTGGGGTGTTTTGGCAGCCACCGGTTATGGAGTTTTTGAAATTCAACGTGGATGGTGCTGCGAGGGGTAAGCCGGGGCTTGCGGGCTTTGGGGGCGTGATGCGTGGCGGGGAGAGTCAGATTTTGGGGCTGTTCTCGGGGCCATTGTGGGTTATGGACTCCAATGAAGCTGAAATTTGGGCTATAGCATTCGCCTTGAGTTTGGTGGTGGACAGGACTTGGCGACATGATTGTGTGATAATTGAGTCGGATTCATAGGTGGCTTTGAGTGGGGCTACATGATCGGCAAAAAGGCCACGGCGGTTGTGGGACGTGTTTACGGTGATTGATCAAGCGTGTCAGACTTCATACGAGTTACATTTTTGTTATGTGCCTAGGGAGGCTAATGGTTTCGCCGATGTATTGGCCAAGGAGGGTGTGGATCGTGTTTCATTGTTCGTGGCTTGTTTATGATAGTTGTTGGGGGTGTTTTGTTTTGTTTTTTACAGGTCATATCGTACTCTTTTCCTCCACTAGGGAGGTTTTTAACGAGGTGTATGGCTTGTCGCGTTGTATGTTTTTCTTCATATTGAATAAAATCATACAGTTTGCTGATAAAAAAATCATAATTTCATAACAATCTACATAAAACAAACGGTAAACATGTAATGTTGTTAATTTCATGGAATTACTAATATTGTGAAACATAAAGAATCATACTAATGTCGGTTTCAAAAGAAGACATGCATCATATGTTCAAAAAATGTGGGAAACATACAACCATATAGGCTTTGTTTGCTTAGAAATTCATCATGAAGATTAACTTATTTGACTTGGATACATTGTAATGCGATACTCAAAAAAATTAAACCAATTCGTCTAAAACAACGAGTGAAACTTGAACCAAATCCGAATTTACTTGTGCCCACAATTGATCTACTTTATAATAAGATGTTGCTTTTGAGAAACTGCCACAACTATTACCCATTATTTGATCATTCTTGTTTATGCATAATATAACATTTTATTATCAGCGCAAAGTCAGGCGTGTGACGTGTTTGCGTAAAAAAACTACCACATATTTTTGGCAATATTATCGAAAATGATTGTTACGTATAGGAAACTAACTAGTTTCGATATTAGGCAAGCTGTAAACAACCATTTCATTTTAAGGTCCTAAGAAATTATATTCAATTTACAACGCACAACATGTAAAATTGTGAATTAAATTGATTTCATAAAACTCAGCGTTGATGTTTTTTCTTGTATAATTGTGAATTTCTATTCAATTTACACCGCATAAGAAGCATGAATTGTGGATTTTTTTGTCACGTATAGAAAAACACTACACAAAACAATTCACGAAGGTAAAAATATATTATTTGGGTTAAATATGATTGTAGAAAAGGTTTATTGGTAAAAATGTTTTTTATTAAAGGTTTTTTCTTTAATTAAACATATATTACATATTTGAAGGCGTTACATATTTGACGGCATTATGTCTTAAATAATTTTACTGATTGAAGCAACACTGCGTCTTCAAGGAGACGGAGATGGTGAATGAGTCAGTACAAGGCAGTTGTTCCAAGTCTTAATACTTTTTTGTATGATTGTATTCCGATCCATGTTTATGAACTGTGGACGTTCTAATGTCCTTTGAACCAATGCGGAGTGGCACTCTTTTTCTAATACAATGAGTTCACCGCAACACTTTTTTGTAACGCTCCATGTTTTGAATATATTATCAAAGACTTCCCAAACACAAGGCATGCTCATTTTAGCTTCACAATTATTTTTCAAAATAAACTAGTCATTCTCCTTTGTAGCAATCACCGCGCCACTAGTTACAAATAAAACCACCAAGAAAGAATAAACACTGAGTCTTGTCATTGTAGGTTAGAACTGTGTTGCTTCTGTATTATGGTTCGTAAGATTAATTTCGAACAAGATTTGTTATCAAGAAAACTATCATTTATAAGCAGAGTTAAATGCTCAAAAGAATGAGATGCGTTACTATAATAGAAAACATTTTATATTTCACGTTAATCGTCTTTAATGGTAATTATTGTACGACAACGTAATAATTTAATGGCATGTATTTGTCCAGGATTTAATATTCTACGATATTTATTGAAAAACAGATTGAGGTCCTACAATGAAGTTTACATCATATCTAGGCTTCACTACAAAAACTTGCTAAGAACGATAAGGCCGACTGTATACAATAAACAATGAAATAAGGAAATACATTGGCGCAAAAGGTACATAGAGATAGCACGAATGATATATTAAAACAGAGCTTTGGTTATGTATTTTAATGTTTCAATCATAATTTCATAACAATCTACATAAAACAAACGGTAAACATGTAATGTTGTAATTTCATGGAATTAGTAATATTGTGAAACATAAAGAATCATAGTAAAGTCGGTTTCAAAAGAAGACATGCATCATATGTTCAAAAACTTTGGGAAACATACAACCATATAGGCTTTGTTAGCTTAGAAATTTTTCATGAAGATTAACATATTTGACTTGGATACATTATAATGCGATACTCAAAAAAATTAAACCAATTCGTCTAAAACAACGAGCGAAACTTGAACCAAATCTGAATTTACTTGTTCCCAAAATTGATCTACTAAATAATAAGATGTTGCTTTTGAGAAACTGCCGCAACTATTACCCATTATTTGATCATTCTTGTTTACGCATAATATAGCATTTTATTATCAGCGCAAAGTAAGGCGTGTGACGTGTTTGCGTAAAAAAACTACCATATTTTTTTGGCAATATTATCGAAAATGACTGTTACGTATAGGAAACTAACTAGTTTAGATATTAGGCAAGTTGTAAACAGCCATTTCATTTTAAGGTCCTAATAAATTATATTCAATTTACAACGCACATTATATAAAATTGTGAATTAAATTGATTTCTTAAAACTCAGTGTTGATGTTTTTCTTGTATAATTGTGAATTTCTATTCAATTTACACCGCATAACAAGCATGAATTGTGGATTTTTTTGTCACGTATAGAAAAACACTTCACAAAACAATTCACGAAGGTAAAAATATATTGTTTGGATTAAATATAATTGTAGAAAATGTTTATTGGTAAAAATATTTTTTATTAAAGGTTTTTTCTTTTATTAAAAATATATTACATATTTGATGGCGTTACATATTTGAAGGCATTATGTCTTAAATACTTTTACTGATTGAAGCAACACTGCGTCTTTAAGGAGACGGAGATGGTGAATGAGTCAGTACAAGGCAGTTGTTCCAAGTCTTAATATTTTTTTGTATGATTGTATTCCGATCCATATTTATGAACTGTGGACATTCTAATGTCCTTTGAACCAATGCGGAGTGGCACTCTTTTCCTAATACAAGGAGTTCACCGCAACACTTTTTTGTAACGCTCCCTATTTTGAATACATTATCAAAAACTTCCCAAACACAAGGCATGCTCATTTTAGCTTCACAATTATTTTTCAAAATCAACTGGTCATTCTCCTTTGTAGTAATCACCGCGCCACTAGTTACGAATAAAACCACCAAGAAAGAATAAACACTGAGTCTTGTCATTGTAGGTTAGAAATGTGTTGCTTTTGTATTATGGTTCGTAAGATTAATTTCGAACAAGATTTGTTATCAAGAAAACTATCATTTATAAGCAGAGTTAAAAGCTCATAAGAATTAGATGCGTTACTATAAAAGAAAACATCTTATATTTCACGTTAATCGTCTTTAATGGTAATTATTATAGGACAACATAATAATTTAATGGCATGTATTTGTCCACGATTTAATATTCTATGATATTTATTGAAAAACAGATTGTGGTCCTACAATGAAGCTTACATCATCTCTAGGCTTCACTACAAAAACTTGCTAAGAACGATAAGGCCGACTGTATACAATAAACAGCGAAATAAAGAAATACATTGGCGCAAAAGGTACATAGAGATAACACGAATGATATATTAAAACAGAGCTTTGGTAGTATTTTAATGTTTCAATCACAATTTCATAACAATCTACGTAAAACAAACGGTAAACATGTAATGTTGTTAATTTCATGGAATTAGTAATATTGTGAAACATAAAGAATCATACTAAAGTCGGTTTCAAAAGAAGCCATGCATCATATGTTCAAAAACTTTGGGAAACATACAACCATATAAGCTTTGTTTGCTTAGAAATTCATCATGAAGATTAACATATTTGACTTGGATACATTATAATGCGACACTCAAAAAAATTAAACCAATTTTTCTAAAACAACGAGCGCAACTTGAACAAAATCCGAATTTACTTGTGCCCACAATTGATCTACTTAATAATAAGATGTTGCTTTTGAGAAACTGCCGCAACTATTACCCATTATTTGATCATTCTTGTTTATGCATAATATAATATTTTATTATCAGCGCAAAGTGAGGCGTGTGACGTGTTTGTGTAAAAAAACTACCACAATTTTTTTGGCAATATTACCGAAAATGACTTTTACGTATAGGAAACTAACTAGTTTAGATATTAGGCAAGCTGTAAACAACCATGTCATTTTAAGGTCCTAAGAAATTATATTCAATTTACAACGCACATCATATAAAATTGTGAATTAAATTGATTTATTAAAACTCAGCGTTGATGTTTTTCTTGTATAATTGTGAATTTCTATTCAATTTACACCGCATAACAAGCATGAATTGTGGATTTTCTTGTCACGTATAGAAAAACACTACACAAAACAATTCACGGAGGTAAAAATATATTATTTGGATTAAATATGATTGTAGAAAAGGTTTATTGGTAAAAATGTTTTCTATTAAAGGTTTTTTCTTTAATTAAAAATATATTACATATTTGAAGGCGTTATGTAACCCCCTAAACTCGACCCAAGGGTTATGGGCCGAATCTAGGAAGTCGGGTTGAAAACGTGTCCCTCAAATAAGATGGATATTAGGTTTTAAAAACTAGATACTTAAATTATTTATTAAAACGGTGTCGTTTCACATTAAATTCTTTTTTTAAAACACGGCCGTATAGAAGAAAACAACATAAAACAAATCATCAAAATATCCGATTAAAATTCACATGCATGCTAAAATAGTTAAAAATCCCAAATAAATGTACAAGTAACCGGAATTACATAAATCTCAAAATATTAACTAAAATAAAATAATTATGTAAACCCGAAATGTTCATACTAAAAATTGAAATAAATCTGATAAATTGTGGTCCTCCAAGTACCGAAAGCCTATGTTTGAGAATCTGAAACAGGAACTAAGGGGGAGTCAGCTATTAAGCTCAATGTGACTCTAAAGTGCATGCAATCACAAACTCAGTTCCACAACAATAAATTTTCACAAAAATATTTAAAAGACACAAAGCAAGTTTAAACACGGTTTTATGAAATCACAATGCAATGCACCCATACTCCATAGTCACCAAAAAGAGAAGGTTCCCCAGAACCTCTCGCTACATAGTCACCAACACAAGTGGTATAAACCACTAACTTCCTCCGTACAATCCCAACCCATGATAACACAGTAAAAATATATCACAGTTTTCACAGTCTCAACACAGCCCGATAATAAATCCGAGATTCACAACTCATTTACTTTAAATCACAATTTTATTCACAATCTGAAAATAGTATGCACAGAAAATATAATGTAAAATCACAACACAGTTGAAAATCATCAAGCGTAAAATCTCAGTCACAAAAACAAAGTATGTACCACAGAAAGAGAAAACACATAAAAATTATTTATTTATAGCACCGGAAGAAACACACCTTAAGCGGCAATAGCTCTAACGACGAACAAAGGGAGGTTGCGACTTCGATGTAAGGTGATGACAACATCAATTCGAGAAGAATTTATAAAACATGGAAATAACTAAGAGCGACAACACTTTAAAACTTAAGGCTTAAGTTTATTTATGTACGTAATAACTATGACTATATATAGAGAGAGATGAGAGTTGGTAATCTAAACAAATTAGGTTTATAATAATAATAATAATAATAATAATAATAATAATAATAATAATAATAATAATAATAATAATAATAATAATAATAATAATAATAATAATAATAATAATAATAATAATAAAGAGGAATTTAAGTTGAAAAAGGTAATTCAACCGTGAGAATAAAGAAAGAGAATTAGAATTCAAATTGAAATTAAAAATATTATATATTATATCTATATATTATATATATATATATATTAAACAAAAAGAAGAAGACGGTAGGAAGGAAGAAATTAAAGTTTATTAAAATTCAAATTGATGAGAGAGTAAATCACAAGGGAAGACATTGAATTAAATGGAGTTTTTAAACTAGTACCTAGACTTTTCATGATTTACAAATTGACTCTAAAATTCTATTTTAATAATCATAAATCTCGATTTTTCTCAACTTAACCCTCAAACTCAAATAGGGTGTTTTTAATTAAACTCCCAAATCATTAGGGTTTCAAGAATTAGAAATTTCAAAATTAGGGATTTTGCGAATCTAGGGTTTACAATTTGGGCGTAATTTTTAGGGTGTTACACGTTACATATTTGAAGGCATTATGTCTTAAATACTTTTACTGATTGAAGCAACACTGCGTCTTCAAGGAGACGGAGATGGTGAATGAGTCAGTACAAGGCAGTTGTTCCAAGTCTTAATACTTTTTTGTATGATTGTATTCTGATCCATGTTTATGAACTGTGGACGTTCTAAAGTCCTTTGAACCAATGCGGAGTGGCACTCTTTTCCTAATACAAGGAGTTCACCGCAACACTTTTTTTGTAGCGCTCCCTCTTTTGATTATATTATCAAAGACTTCCCAAACACAAGGCATGCTCATTTTAGCTTCACAATTATTTTTCAAAATAAACTAGTCATTCTCCTTTGTAGCAATCATCGCGCCACTAGTTACGAATAAACACACCAAGAAAGAATAAACATTGAGTCTTATCATTGGAGGTTAGAATTGTGTTGCTTCTGTATTATGGTTCGTAAGATTAATTTCGAACAAGATTTGTTATCAAGAAACTATCATTTATAAGCAGAGTTAAATGCTCATAAGAATGAGATGCGTTACTATAAAAGAAAACATTTTATATTTCACGTTAATCGTGTTTAATGGTAATTAATATACGGCAATGTAATAATTTAATGATATGTATTTGTCCACGACTTAATATTCTACGATATTTATTGAAAAACAGATTGAGGTCCTACAATGAAGCTTACATCATCCCTAGGCTTCACTACAAAAACATGCTAAGGACGATAAGGCCGACTATATACAATAAACAACGAAATAAGGAAATACATTGGCGCAAAAGGTACATAGAGATAGCACGAATGATATATTAAAACAGAGCTTTGGTTATGTATTTTAATGTTTCAATCATAATTTCATAACAATTTACGTAAAACAAACGGTAAACATGTAATGTTGTTAATTTCATGGAATTAGTAATATTGTGAAACATAAAGAATCATACTAAAGTCGGTTTCAAAAGAAGACATGCATCATATGTTCAAAAACTTTGAGAAACATACAACCATATAGGCTTTGTTCGCTTAGAAATTCATCATGAAGATTAACATATTTGACTTGGATACATTATAATGCGATACTCAAAAAATTAAACCAACTCGTCTAAAACAACTAGCGAAACTTGAACCAAATCCAAATTTACTTGTGCCCACAATTGATCTACTTATTAATAAGATTTTGCTTTTGAGAAACTGCCGCAACTATTACCCATTATTTGATCATTCTTGTTTATGCATAATATAACATTTTATTATCAGCGCAAAGTGAGGCGTGTGACGTGTTTGTGTAAAAAAACTACCACATTTTTTGGCAATATTATCGAAAATGACTGTTACGTATAGGAAACTATCTAGTTTAGATATTAGGCAAGCTGTAAACAACAATTTCATTTTAAGGTCCTAAGAAATTATATTCCATTTAAAACGCACATCATATAAAATTGTGAATTAAATTGATTTCTTAAAACTCAGCGTTGATGTTTTTCTTGTATAATTGCGAATTTCTATTCAATATACACCGCATAACAAGCATGAATTGTGGATTTTTTTGTCACGTATAGAAAAACACTACACAAAACAATTCACGAAGGTAAAAATATATTATTTGGATTAAATATGATTGTAGAAAAGGTTTATTGGTAAAAATGTTTTTATTAAAGGTTTTTTCTTTAATTAAAAATATATTACATATTTGAAGGCGTTACATATTTGAAGGCATTATGTCTTAAATACTTTTACTGATTGAAACAACATTGCGTCTTCAAGGAGACGGAGATGGTGAATGAGTCAGTACAAGGCAGTTGTTCCAAGTCTTAATACTTTTTTGTATGATTGTATTCCGATCCAAGTTTATGAACTGTGGACGTTCTAATGTCCTTTGAACCAATGCGGAGTGGCACTCTTTTCCTAATACAAGGAGTTCACCGCAACACTTTTTTGTAACGCTCCCTGTTTTGAATATATTATCAAAGACTTCCCAAACACAAGGCATGCTCATTTTAGCTTCACAATTATTTTTCAAAATAAACTGGTCATTCTCTTTTGTAGCAATCACCGCGCCACTAGTTACTAATAAAACCACCAAGAAAGAATAAACACTGAGTCTTGTCATTGTAGGTTAGAACTGTGTTGCTTCTGTATTATGGTTCGTAAGATTAATTTTGAACAAGATTTGTTATCAAGAAAACTATCATTTATAAACAGAGTTAAAAGCTCATAAGAATGAGATGCGTTACTACAAAAGAAAACATTTTATATTTCACGTTAATCATCTTTATTGGTAATTATTATACGGAAACATAATAATTTAATGGCATGTATTTGTCCACGATTTAATATTCTAAGATATTTATTGAAAAACAGATTGAGGTCCTACAATGAAGCTTACATCATCTCTAGGCTTCACTACAAAAACTTGCTAAGAACGATAAGGCCGACTGTATACAATAAACAACGAAATAAGGAAATACATTGGCGCAAAAGGTACATAGAGATAGCACGAACGATATATTAAAACAGAGCTTTGGTTATGTATTTTAATGTTTCAATCATAATTTCATAACAATCTACGTAAAACAAACTGTAAACATGTAATGTTGTTAATTTCATGGAATTAGTAATATTGTGAAACATAAAGAATCATACTAAAGTCGATTTCAAAAGAAGACATGCATCATATGTTCAAAAACTTTGGGAAACATACAACCATATAGTCTTTGTTTGCTTAGAAATTCATCATGAAGATTAACATGTTTGACTTGGATACATTATAATGCGATACTCAAAAAAATTAAACCAATTCGTCTAAAACAACGAGCGAAACTTGAACCAAACCCGAATTTACATGTGCCCACAATTGATCTACTTAATAATAAGATGTTGCTTTTGAGAAACTGCCCAACTATTACCAATTATTTGATCATTCTTGTTTATGCATAATATAACATTTTATTATCAGCGCAAAGTGAGGCGTGTGACTTGTTTGTATAAAAAAACTACCACATTTTTTTGGCAATATTATCGAAAATGACTGTTACGTATAGGAAACTAACTAGTTTAGATATTAGGCAAGCTGTAAACAACAATTTCATTTTAAGGTCCTAAGAAATTATATTCAATTTACAACATACATCATATAAAATTGTGAATTAAATTGATTTCTTAAAACTCAGCGTTGTTGTTTTTCTTGTATAATTGTGAATTTCTATTCAATATACACCGCATAACAAGCATGAATTGTGGATTTTTTTTCATGTATAGAAAAACACTACACAAAACAATTCACGAAGGTAAAAATATATTATTTAGATTAAATATGATTGTAGAAAAGGTTTATTGGTAAAAATGTTTTTAATAAAGGTTTTTTCTTTAATTAAAAATATATCACATATTTGAAGGCGTTACATATTTGAAGGCATTATGTCTTAAATACTTTTACTGATTGAAGCAACACTGCGTCTTCAAGGAGACGGAGATGGTGAATGAGTCAGTACAAGGCGGTTGTTCCAAGTCTTAATACTTTTTTGTATGACTGTATTCCGATCCAAGTTTATGAACTGTTGACGTTCTAATGTCCTTTGAACCAATGCGGAGTGGCACTCTTTTCCTAATACAAGGAGTTCACCGCAACACTTTTTTGTAACGCTCCCTGTTTTGAATATATTATCAAAGACTTCCCAAACACAAGGCATGCTCATTTTAGCTTCACAATTATTTTTCAAAATAAACTGGTCATTCTCCTTTTTAGCAATCACCGCGCCACTAGTTACTAATAAAATCACCAAGAAAGAATAAACACTGAGTCTTGTCATTGTTGGTTAGAATTGTGTTGCTTCTGTATTATGGTTCGTAAGATTAATTTTGAACAAGATTTGTTATCAAGAAAACTATCATTTATAAAACAGAGTTAAAAGCTCATAAGAATGAGATGCGTTACTACAAAAGAAAACATTTTATATTTCACGTTAATCATCTTTATTGGTAATTATTATACGACAACATAATAATTTAATGGCATGTATTTGTCCACGATTTAATATTCTAAGATATTTATTGAAAAACAGATTGAGGTCCTACAATGAAGCTTACATCATCTCTAGGCTTCACTACAAAAACTTGCTAAGAACGATAAGGCCGACTGTATACAATAAACAACGAAATAAGGAAATACATTGGCGCAAAGGGTACATAGAGGTAGCACGAACGATATATTAAAACAGAGCTTTGGTTATTTATTTTAATGTTTCAATCATAATTTCAAACAATCTACGTAAAACAAACTGTAAACATGTAATGTTGTTAATTTCATGGAATTAGTAATATTGTGAAACATAAGGAATCATACTAAAGTCGATTTCAAAAGAAGACATGCATCATATGTTCAAAAACTTTGGGAAACATACAACCATATAGTCTTTTTTTGCTTAGAAATTCATCATGAAGATTAACATGTTTGACTTGGATACATTATAATGCGATACTCAAAAAAATTAAACCAATTCGTCTAAAACAACGAGCGAAACTTGAACCAAACCCGAATTTACTTGTGCCCACAATTGATCTACTTAATAATAAGATGTTGCTTTTGAGAAACTGCCGCAACTATTACCAATTATTTTATCATTCTTGTTTATGCATAATATAACATTTTATTATCAGCGCAAAGTGAGGCGTGTGACGTGTTTGTGTAAAAAAACTACCACATTTTTTTGGCAATATTATCGAAAATGACTGTTACGTATAGGAAACTAACTAGTTTAGATATTAGGCAAGATGTAAACAACCATTTCATTTTAAGGTCCTAAGAAATTATATTCAATTTACAACACACATCATATAAAATTGTGAATTAAATTGATTTCTTAAAATTCATCGTTGATGTTTTTCTTGTATAATTGTACATTTCTATTCAATTTACACCGCATAACAACCATGAATTGTGGATTTTTTTGTCACGTATAGAAAAACACTACACAAAACAATTCACGAAGGTAAAAATATATTATTTGGATTAAATATGATTGTAGAAAAGGTTTATTGGTAAAAATGTTTTTTATTAAAGGTTTTTTCTTTAATTAAAAATATATTACATATTTGAAGGCGTTACATATTTGAAGGCATTATGTCTTAAATACTTTTACTGATTGAAGCAACACTGCGTCTTCAAGGAGACGGAGATGGTGAATGAGTCAGTACAAGGCGGTTGTTCCAAGTCTTAATACTTTTTTGTGTGATTGTATTTCGATCCATGTTTATGAACTGTTGACGTTCTAATGTCCTTTGAACCAATGCGGAGTGACACTCTTTTCCTAATACAAGGAGTTCACCGCAACACTTTTTTGTAAGGCTCCCTGTTTTGAATATATTATCAAAGACTTCCCAAACAAAAAGCAAGCTAATTTTAGCTTCACAATTATTTTTCAAAATAAACTGGTTATTCTCTTTTGTAGCAATCACCGCGCCACTAGTTACGAATAAAACCACCAAGAAAGACTAAACACTGAGTCTTGTCATTGTAGGTTAGAACTGTGTTGCTTCTGTATTATGGTTCGTAAGATTAATTTTGAACAAGATTTGTTATCAAGAAAACTATCATTTATAAAAAGAGTTAAAAGCTCATAAGAATGAGATGCGTTACTACAAAAGAAAACATTTTATATTTCACGTTAATCATCTTTATTGGTAATTATTATACGGCAACATAATAATTTAATGGCATGAATTTGTCCACGATTTAATATTCTAAGATATTTATTGAAAAACAGATTGAGGTCCTACAATGAAGCTTATATCATCTCTAGGCTTCACTACAAAAACTTGCTAAGAACGATAAGGCCGACTGTATATAATAAACAACGAAATAAGGAAATACATTGGCGCAAAAGGTACATAGAGATAGCACGAACGATATATTAAAACAGAGCTTTGGTTATGTATTTTAATGTTTCAATCATAATTTCATAACAATCTACGTAAAACAAACTGTAAACATGTAATGTTGTTAATTTCATGGAATTAGTAATATTGTGAAACATAAAGAATCATACTAAAGTCGGTTTCAAAAGAAGACATGCATCATATGTTCAAAAACTTTGGGAAACATACAACCATATAGTCTTTGTTTGCTTAGAAATTCATCATGAAGATTAACATGTTTGACTTGGATACATTATAATGCGATACTCAAAAAAATTAAACCAATTCGTCTAAAACAACGAGCGAAACTTGAACCAAATCCGAATTTACTTGTGCCCACAATTGATCTACTTAACAATGAGATGTTGCTTTTGAGAAACTGCCGCAACTATTACCCATTATTTGATCATTCTTGTTTATGCATAATATAACATTTTATTATCAGCGCAAAGTGAGGCGTGTGACGTGTTTGTGTAAAAAAACTACCACATTTTTTGGCAATATTATCGAAAATAACTGTTACGTATAGGAAACTAACTAGTTTAGATATTAGGCAAGCTATAAACAACCATTTCATTTTAAGGTCCTAAGAATTTATATTCAATTTACAACGCACATCATATATAATTGTGAATTAAATTGATTTCTTAAAACTCGGCGTTGATGTTTTTCTTGTATAATTGTGAATTTATATTAAATTTACACCACATAACAAGCATGAATTGTGGATTTTTTTGTCACGTATAGAAAACCACTACACGAAACAATTCACGAAGGTAAAAATATATTCTTTGGATTAAATATGATTGTAGAAAAGGTTTATTGGTAAAAATGTTTTTTATTAAACGTTTTTTCTTTAATTAAAAATATATTACATATTTGAAGGCGTTACATATTTGAAGCCATTATGTCTTAAATACTTTTACTGATTGAAGCAACACTACGTCTTCAAGGAGACGGAGATGGTGAATGAGTCAGTACAAAGCAGTTGTTCCAAGTCTTAATACTTTTTTGTATGATTGTATTTCGATCCATGTTTATAAACTGTGGACGTTCTAATGTACTTTGAACCAATGCGGAGTGGCACTCTTTTCCTAATACAAGGAGTTCACCGCAACACTTTTTTGTAACGCTCCATGTTTTGAATATATTATCAAAAACTTTCCAAACACAAGGCATGCTCATTTTAGCTTCACAATTATTTTTCAAAATAAACTGGTCATTCTCCTTTGTAGCAATCACCGCGCCACTAGTTATGAATAAAACCACCAAGAAAGAATAAACACAGAGTCTTGTCATTGTAGGTTAGAACTGTGTTGCTTCTGTATTATGGTTCGTAAGATTAATTTCGAACAAGATTTGTTATCAAGAATACTATCATTTATACTGTATTATGGTTGGTGCCGAGGGAGAGATGATGCCGGAATCGGTTTGGTGGTCATGTCCGTCTGTGTTTGTTGTTAGTCCGTCAACGTGGAAGGTGAGGGTTGGGGTGTGTTGGCAGCCACCGTTCCAGGGTGTTTTAAAATTTAATGTTGATGGTTCTGCACGGGGTAAGCCGGGTCCTGCGGAGTTTGGTGGTGTGATGCGTGACGGGGAGAGTCGGATTTTGGGAATATTCTCGAAGCCGCTAGGTGTGATGGACTCAAATGAAGCTGAAGTGCGAGCTATAGCGTTTGCTTTGAGTTTAGTTCTGGACAAGTATTGGCGTGAACAATGTGTGATTATTAAGTCGGGTTCGCAGGTTGCTTTGGGTTGGGCTACACGTTCGGCGAAAGGACCATGGCATTTGTGGGAAGTTTTTACAGTGATCGATCAAGCTTGTAGGGCCTCTTATGAGATTCAGTTTCGTTATGTGCCTAGAGAGGCTAATGGTTTTGCTGATGTGTTAGCAAAAGAAGGCGTGGATCTATGTTCGCTCTTTGTGGCTTGTTTATGATGGGCTTGACTATGTTCCTATGTTTTTTGACGGATCATATCATACTCTTTTCCTTCACTAGGGAGGTTTTTAAAAAGGCGTATGATCCGTCACGCTGTATGCTTTTTGATGCTAAATAAAATCATACAGTTGCTGATAAAAAAAAGAAAATTATCATTTATAAGTAGAGTTAAAAGCTCATAAGAATGAGATGTGTTACTATAAAAGAAAACATTTTATATTTCACGTTAATCGTCTTTAATGGTAATTATTATACGGCAACGTAATAATTTAATGGCATGTATTTGTCCACGATTTAATATTCTACGATATTTATTGAAAAACAGATTGAGGTCCTACAATGAAACTTACAAAATCTCTAGGCTTCACTACAAAAAGTTGCTAAGAACGATAAGGTCGACTGTATACAATAAACAATGAAATAAGGAAATACATTGGCGCAAAAGGTACATAGAGATAGCACAAATGATATATTAAAACAGAGCTTTGGTTATGTATTTTAATGTTTCAATCATAATTTCATAACAATCTACGTAAAACATACGGTAAACATGTAATGTTGTTAATTTCATGGAATTAGTAATATTGTGAAACATTAAGAATCATACTAAAGTCAGTTTCAAAAGAAGACATGCATCATATTTTCAAAAACATTGGGAAACATACAACCATATAGGCTTTGTTTGCTTAGAAATTCATCATGAACATTAACATATTTGACTTGGATACATTATAATGCGACACTCAAAAAATTAAACCAATTCGTCTAAAACAACGAGCGAAACTTGAACCAAATCCGAATTTACTTATGCCCACAATTGATCTACTTAACAATAAGATGTTGCTTTTCAGAAACTGCCGCAACTATTACCTATTATTTGATCATTCTTGTTTATGCATAATATAACATTTTATTATCAGCGCAAAGTGAGGCGTGTGACGTGTTTGTGTAAAAAAACTACCACATTTTTTGGCAATATTATCGAAAATGACTGTTACGTATAGGAAACTAACGAGTTTAGATATTAGGCAAGCTGTCAACAACCATTTCATTTTAAGGTCCTAAGAATTTATTTTCAATTTACAACGCACAACATATATAATTGTGAATTAAATCGATTTCTTAAAACTTAGCGTTGATGTTTTTTCTTGTATAATTGTGAATTTCAATTCAATTTACACCGCATAACATGTAACACCCTAAAATTCCCCTAATTCGAAAATTTAAAATTTGAAAACCCTAATTCGGAAACCCTAAAATTTGGGAATTTTAATTTTGAAACCCTAATTTGATTAAGGGATTAAATTGAACAGCATCAGAATTTTAGGGCTTAATTTAGGAAGTTTGGGGGTTATTTGGTAAAGTTGGGGAAATTTTGATGTTATTTCGTAAACCCTAAAAAGCTTGGTAACCACATATGTGATTTACCCATTTATTAGGGTAATTTAAACCCATTAACCTATTCAGATTCATTTGGGAAGTTCAACAGCCACTCTCCCTCACCCTCTCTCTCGACGTCTCCCTTTCCTCTATCGCACCATCTCCGGCGAAGCCCCGACCAAGCCTTCACTGCCGTGCGTGGCTTGCCCGGCCACTAGCGATGAAACTGTCTTGGACCCGCGATCAAACGCCACCCACCAAACCAGCCTAATCAGCCGCCGTTTGCTCGGTAACGGTAAGAAACCGTTCGACTCCCCTTTGTGCCATCGTCGTCGTCATCCTCCTCCGTTGTAGTGGTTGGTGTTATCCTTGCCGTTTCATACCATCATTGTTTGTATCTGCGCCGTTGTCATTTGGCTTTTTTCATCGTCGTGTCCTCTCCGACGAGTTGCGCAGCCTCATCTCTGTTCGTCAGTTTAGGTAAGCCACCGTTAGCCTCTTTTTTTGTTAGTCTTTATGTGAGTTGTGGTTTGATTTCGGATTCCGTTGTGTTGTGACCGTGAATAACCATTGTGGTAATTGTTTTGTGTTTCCGGTGAGCCACCGTCGTCATTGCCATTATGTGCCGCCACCTTTGTTGATCTTCCGCCGCCGTCGGGTTGGGTTGCGCCGTCAAGGGGTTCTGCAAACCCTAGCCATTTCTGGTGGAAAGGGGTGATGATGATGGGATTTGGGAGTAGGGGTGTAGTTTGGGTCTGGTGATCGGCCCGTGAGTTGTGTGTGTGCATGGCTGGGTTTGAACCATATCATGAGGCCCGGATTGGGTGTGTGTGTTTATGTTTTGAACCAAAAAAATTAAGGGACCAAATAATCTGAGTTGATAATGTGAACCGATCGAACCATGGACCAGTTAACCGGATATGACTTTTTTTTTATAATCTTGACCAATGTTGACCGAAACAGTTTGACTTTTGATAGTTTAACCCTTTGACCAGTATCAGTTTGACCGAGTTGACTGAACCTTGACTGTTGAACGTTGACCTTGGACAGTTGACTTTGACCGTTAGAGTTGACTTTGACTTTGACTAAGATTGACCGAGAGTTAAAAGTTCATAAGCAGAGTTAAAAGTTCATAAGAATGAGATGCGTTACTATAAAAGAATACATTTTATATTTCACGTTAATCGTCTTTAATGGTAATTATTTTACGGCAACGTAATAATTTAATGGCATGTATTTGTCCACGATTTAATATTCTACGATATTTATTGAAAAACAGATTGAGGTCCTACAATGAAACTTACATCATCTCTAGGCTTCACTACAAAAACTTTCTAGAAACGATAAGGCCGACTGTATACAATAAACAATGAAAGAAGGAAGTACATTGGCACAAAAGGTACATAGAGATAGCACAAATGATATATTAAAACAGAGCTTTGGTTATATATTTTAATGTTTCAATCATAATTTCATAACAATCTACGTAAAACAAACGGTAAACATGTAATGTTGTTAATTTCATGGAATTAGTAATATTGTGAAACATAAAGAATCATACTAAAGTCGGTTTCAAAAGAAGACATGCATCATATTTTCAAAAACTTTGGGAAACATACAACCATATAGGCTTTGTTTGCTTAGAAATTCATCATGAACATTAACATATTTGACTTGGATACATTATAATGCGATACTCAAAAAATTAAACCAATTCGTCTAAAACAACGAGCGAAACTTGAACCAAATCCGAATTTACTTGTGCCCACAATTGATCTACATAACAATAAGATGTTGCTTTTGAGAAACTGCCGCAACTATTACCTATTATTTGATCATTCTTGTTTATGCATAATATAACATTTTATTATCAGCGCAAAGTGAGGCGTGTGACGTGTTTGTGTAAAAAAACTACCACATTTTTTGGCAATATTATCGAAAATGACTGTTACTTATAGGAAACTAACGAGTTTAGATATTAGGCAAGCTGTCAACAACCATTTCATTTTAAGGTCCTAAGAATTTATTTTCAATTTACAACGCACAACATATATAATTGTGAATTAAATCGATTTCTTAAAACTTAGCGTTGATGTTTTTTTCTTGTATAATTGTGAATTTCAATTCAATTTACACCACATAACATGTAACACCCTAAAATTCCCCTAATTCGAAAATTTAAAATTTGAAAACCCTAATTCAGAAACCCTAAAATTTGGGAATTTTAATTTTGAAACCCTAATTTGATTAAGGGATTAAAATGAACAGCATCAGAATTTTAGGGCTTAATTTAGGAGGTTTGGGGGTTATTTGGTAAAGTTGGGGAAATTTTGATGTTATTTCGTAAACCCTAAAAAGCTTGGTAACCACATATGTGATTTACCCATTTATTAGGGTAATTTAAACCCATTAACCTATTCAGATTCATTTGGGAAGTTCAACAGCCACTCTCCCTCACCCTCTCTCTCGACGTCTCCCTTTCCTCTACCGCACCATCTCCGGCGAAGCCCCGACCAAGCCTTCACTGCCGTGCGTGGCTTGCACGGCCACTAGCGATGAAACTGTCTTGGACCCGCGATCAAACCCCACCCACCAAACCAGCCTAATCGGCCGCCGTTTGCTCGGTAACGGTAGGAAACCGTTCGACTCCCCTTTGCACCATCGTCGCCGTCATCCTCCTCCATTGTAGTGGTTGGTGTTATCCTTGTCGTGTCATACCATCGTTGTTTGTATCTGCACCGTTGTCATTTGGCTTTTTTCATCGTCTTGTCCTCTCCGACGAGTTGCGCAGCCTCATCTCTGTTCGTCAGTTTAGGTAAGCCACCTTTTGCCTCTTTTTTTGTTACTCTTTCTGTGAGTTGTGGTTTGATTTCGGATTCCGTTGTGTTGTGACCGTGAATAACCATTGTGGTAATTGTTTTGTGTTTCCGGTGAGCCACCGTCGTCCTTGCCATTATGTGCCACCACCTTTGTTGATCTGCCGCCGCAGTCAGGTTGGGTTGCGTCTTCAAGGGGTTCTACAAACCCTAGCCATTTCTGGTGGAAAGGGGTGATGATGATGGGCTTTGGGAGTGGGGGTGTAGTTTGGGTCTGGTGATCGGCCCGTGAGTTGTGTATGTGTATGGCTGGGTTTGAACCATATCATGAGGCCCAGATTGGGTGTGTGTGTGTTTATGTTTTGAACCAAAAAAATTAAGGGACCCAATAATCTGAGCTGATAATGTGAACCGATCGAACCATGGACCAGTTAATCGGATATGACTCTTTTTTTGATAATCTTGACCAATGTTGACCGAAACAGTTTGACTTTTGATAGTTTAACCCTTTGACCAATATCAGTTTGATCGAGTTGACTGAACCTTGATTGTTGACCGTTGACCTTGGACAGTTGACTTTGACTGTTAGAGTTGACTTTGACTTTGACCAAGATTGACCGAGAGTTAAAAGTTCATAAGCAGAGTTAGAAGTTCATAAGAATGAGATGAGTTACTATAAAAGAAGACATTTTATATTTCACGTTAATCGTCTTTAATGGTAATTATTTTACGGCAACGTAATAATTTAATGGCATGTATTTGTCCACGATTTAATATTCTACGATATTTATTGAAAAACAGATTGAGGTCCTACAATGAAACTTACATCATCTCTACGCTTCACTACAAAAACTTGCTAGAAACGATAAGGCCGATTGTATACAATAAACAATGAAAGAAGGAAGTATATTGGCACAAAAGGTACATAGAGATAGCACAAATGATATATTAAAACAGAGCTTTGGTTATGTATTTTAATGTTTCAATCATAATTTCATAACAATCTACGTAAAACAAACGGTAAACATGTAATATTGTTAATTTCATGGAATTAGTAATATTGTGAAACATAAAGAATCATGCTAAAGTCGGTTTCAAAAGAAGACATGCATCATATATTCAAAAACTTTGGGAAACATACAACCATATAGGCTTTCTTTACTTAGAAATTTATCATGAAGATTAACATATTTGACTTGGATACAATATAATACGATACTCAAAAAAATTAAACCAATTCGTCTAAAACAACGAGCGAAACTTGAACCAAATCCGAATTTACTTGTACCCACAATTGATCTACTTAACAATAAGATGTTGCTTTTGAGAAACTGCCGCAACTATTACCCATTATTTGATCATTCTTGTTTATGCATAATATAACATTTTATTAGCAGCGCAAAGTGAGGCGTGTGTCATGTTTGTGTAAAAAAAATTACCACATTTTTTTGGCAATATTATCGAAAATCACTGTTACGTATAGGAAACTAACTAGTTTAGATATTAGGCTAGCTATAAACAACCATTTCATTTTAAGGTCTTAAGAATTTATATTCAATTTACAACGCACATCATATATAATTGTGAATTAATTTGATTTCTTAAAACTCAGCGTTGATGTTTTTTCTTGTATAATTGTGAATTTATATTCAATTTACACCGCATAACAAACATGAATTGTGGATTTTTTTGTCATGTATAGAAAAACACTACACGAAACAGTTCAAGAAGGTAAAAATATATTATTTGGATTAAATATGATTCTAGAAAAGATTTATTGGTAAAAATGTTTTTTTATTAAAGGTTTTTTCTTTAATTAAAAATATATTACATATTTGAAGGCGTTACATGTTTGAAGGCATTATGTCTTAAATACTTTTACTAATTGAAGCAACACTACGTCTTCAAGGAGACGGAGATGGTGAATGAGTAAGTACAAGGCAGTTGTTCCAAGTCTTAATACTTTTTTGTATGATTGTATTCGGATCCATGTTTATGAACTGTGGACGTTCTAATGTCCTTTGAACCAATGCGAAGTGGCACTCTTTTCCTAATACAAGGAGTTCATCGCAACACTTTTTTGTAAGGCTCCCTGTTTTGAATATATTATCAAAAACTTCCAAAACACAAGGCATGCTCATTTTATCTTCACAATTATTTTTCAAAATAAACTGGTCATTCTCCTTTGTAGCAATCACCGCGCCAGTATTTACGGATAAAACCACCAAGAAAGAATAAACACTGAGTCTTGTCATTGTAGGTTAGAACCGTGTTGCTTCTTTATTATGGTTCGTAAGATTAATTTCGAACAAGATTTGTTATCAAGAAAACTATCATTTATAAGCAGTGTTAAAAGCTCATAAGATTGAGATGCGTTACTATAAAAGAAAACATTTTATATTTCACGTTAATCGTCTTTAATGGTAATTATTATACGGCAACGTAATAATTTAATGGCATGTATTTGTCCATGATTTAATATTCTACGATATTTCTTGAAAAACAGATTGAGGTCCTACAATGAAACTTACATCATCTCTACGCTTCACTACAAAAACTTGCTAGAAACGATAAGGCCGACTGTATACAATAAACAATGAAAGAAGGAAGTATATTGGCACAAAAGGTACATAGAGATAGCACAAATGATATATTAAAACAGAGCTTTGGTTATGTATTTTAATGTTTCAATCATAATTTCATAACAATCTACGTAAAACAAAAGGTAAACATGTAATGTTGTTAATTTCATGGAATTAGTAATATTGTGAAACATAAAGAATCATACTAAAGTCGGTTTCAAAAGAAGACATGCATCATATTTTCAAAAACTTTGGGAAACATACAACCATATAGGCTTTCTTTACTTAGAAATTCATCATGAAGATTAACATATTTGACTTGGATACAATATAATGCGATACTCAAAAAAATTAAACCAATTCGTCTAAAACAACGAGCGAAACTTGAACCAAATCCGAATTTACTTGTGCCCACAATTGATCTACTTAACAATAAGATGTTGCTTTTGAGAAACTGCCGCAACTATTACCCATTATTTGATCATTCTTGTTTATGCATAATATAACATTTTATTATCAGCGCAAAGTGAGGCGTGTGACATGTTTGTGTAAAAAAAATTACCACATTTTTTGGCAATATTATCGAAAATCACTGTTACGTATAGGAAACTAACTAGTTTAGATATTAGGCTAGCTATAAACAACCATTTCATTTTAAGGTCCTAAGAATTTGTATTCAATTTACAACTCACATCATATATAATTGTGAATTAAATTGATTTCTTAAAACTCAGCGTTGATGTTTTTTCTTGTATAATTGTGAATTTCTGTTCAATTTACACCGCATAGTAAGCATAAATTGTGGATTTTTTGTCAGGTATAGAAAAACACTACTCGAAACAATTCACGAAGGTAAAAATATATTATTCAGATTAAATATGATTGTAGAAAAGGTTTATTGGTAAAAATGTTTTTTATTAAAGGTTTTTCCTTTAATTAAAAATATATTACATATTTGAAGGCGTTACATATTTGAAGGCATTATGTCTTAAATACTTTTACTGATTGAAGCAATACTACGTCTTTAAGGAGACGGAGATGGTGAATTAGTAAGTACAAGGCAGTTGTTCCAAGTCTTAATACTTTTTTGTATGATTGTATTCGGATCCATGTTTATGAACTGTGGACGTTCTAATGTCCTTTGAACCAATGCGGAGTTAAAAGTTCATAAGAATATGATGCGTTACTATAAAAGAAGACATTTTATATTTCACGTTTATTGTCTTTAATGGAAATTATTATACGGCAACGTAATAATTTAATGGTGTGTATTTGTCCACGATTAATATTCTACGATATTTATTGAAAACAGATTGAGGTCCTACAATGAAACTTACATCATCTCTACGCTTCACTACAAAAACTTGCTAAAAACGATAAGGCCGACTGTATAAAATAAACAATGAAATAAGGAAGTACAGTGGCGCACAAGGTACATAGAGATAGCACAAATGATATGTTAAAACAGAGCTTCAGTTATGTATTTTAATGTTTCAATCATAATTTCATAACAATCTACGAAAACAAACGGTAAACATGTAATGTTATTCATTTCATGGAATTAGTAATATTGTGAAACGTAAAGAATCATACTAAAGTCGGTTTCAAAAGAAGACATGCATTATATGTTCAAAAACTTTGGGAAACATACAACCATATAGGCTTTGTTTGCTTAGAAATTCATCATGAAGATTAACATATTTGACTTGGATACATTATAATGTGATAATAAAAAATTAAACCAATTCGTCTAAAACAACGAGCGAAACTTGAACCAAATCCGAATTTACTTGTGCCCACAATTGATCTACTTAACAATAAGATGTTGCTTTTGAGAAACTGCCGCAACAATTACCCATTATTTGATCATTCTTGTTTATGCATAATATAACATTTTATTATCAGCGCAAAGTGAGGCGTGTGACGTGTTTGTTTAAAAAAACTACCACATTTTTTGGGCAATATTATCGAAAATGACTTTTACGCATAGGAAACTAACTAGTTTAGATATTAGGCAAGTTGTAATCAACCATTTCATTTTAAGGTCCTAAGAATTTATATTCAATTCACAACGCACAACATATATAATTGTGAATTAAATTGATTTCTTAAAACTCAACGTTGATGTTTTTTCTTGTATAATTGTGAATTTCTATTCAATTTACACCGCATAACAAGCATGAATTGTGGATTTTTTGTCACGTATAGAAAAACACTACTTGAAACAATTCACGAAGGTAAAAATATATTATTTGGATTAAATGTAATTGTAGAAAAGGTTTATTGGTAAAAAAAAATTTTATTAAAGGTTTTTTCTTTAATTAAAAATATATTACATATTTGAAGGCGTTACATATTTGAAGGCATTATGTCTTAAATACTTTTACTGATTGAAGCAACACTACGTCTTCAAGGAGACGGAGATGGTGAATGAGTAAGTACAAGGCAGTTGTTCCAAGTCTTAATACTTTTTGTATGATTGTATTCGGATCCATGTATATGAACTGTGGACGTTCTAATGTCCTTTGAACCAATGCGGAGTGGCACTCTTTTCCTAATACAAGGAGTTCACCACAACACTTTTTTGTAACGCTCCCTGTTTTGAATATATTATCAAAAACTTCCCAAACACAAGGCATGCTCATTTTAGCTTCGCAATTATTTTTCAAAATAAACTGGTCATTCTCCTTTGTAGCAATCACCGCGCCACTAGTTACGAATAAAACCACCAAGAAAGAATAAACACTGAGTCTTGTCATTGTACGTTAGAACTGTGTTGCTACTGTATTATGGTTCGTAAGATTAATTTCGAACAAGATTTGTTATCAAGAAAACTATCATTTATAACCAGAGTTAAAAGCTCATAAGAATGAGATGGGTTACTATAAAAGAAAACATTTTATATATCACGTTAATCGTGTTTAATGGTAATTATTATACGGGAACGTAATAATTTAATGGCATGTTTGTCCACGATTTAATATTCTACGATATTTATTGAAAAACAGATTGAGGTCCTACAATGAAACTTACATCATCTCTAGGCTTCACTACAAAAGGTTGCTAAGAACGATAAGGCCGACTGTATACAATAATCAAAGAAATAAGGAAATATATTGGCGCAAAAGGTATATAGAGATAGCACAAATGATACATTAAAACAGAGCTTTGGTTATGTATTTTAATGTTTCAATCATAATTTCATAACAATATACGTAAAACAAACGATAAACATGTAATGTTGTTAATTTCATGGAATTAGTAATATTGTGAAACATAAAGAATCATACTAAAGTCTGTTTCAAAAGAAGACATGCATCATATGTTCAAAACCTTTGGGAAACATACAACCATATAGGCTTTGTTTGCTTAGAAATTCATCATGAATGTAACCCCCTAAACCCGACCTAGAAGAAATAGGTCGAATCTAGGAAGTTAGGTTTGAAAACTTGTCTCTCACGATACAATTTAGGTTAAAGTATTTTGTAATTCAAAAGAATCGAATAAAATAAGTAAAGCTCAACAAATATTCCGATTAAAATAAAAACCAATCTTTTGAACGATGTTCCGATAATTAATTAAAAATCCGAAAGTAACTTCATAGATGCATGCATTTAATAAAATCCAATTTAAAAACAGTAAACAGTCCCAATGTTCGAATTACATAAATGTTCTAAAATATTTTAAAACAGTAGTCTGAAATAATTAAAAGAGAGTCCATACTGAATTATAATTTATCTGAATAAATAAGAGATGCTCCAAGTACTGAACGCCTAAAAAGTCTGAGATATCTGAAAAGTAAAAACTAAAAGGTGTAAGCTAAAGAGCTTAGTGTGTCTCTAAAGTGTAACGAAAACAAAACAAAAACAAAACAATATTTTATTTTCTGACAAATACTTTTCTGAAAACACAATAAAACTGAATCATGATGATATGATGTCTGATGCACATGAATCACAGTACCCATCTCCGATACACCGAAAAGTAAGGTTCCCCAGAACCTACTTTCTCCATGTCACCATCCGAAGTGGAACTCAGCCCGAAGGGTGGAACCACTGATCCGAAGCGGAATTCAACCCGAAGGTTGAAACCACTAATCCGAAGCGGAATTCAACCCGAAGGTTGAAACCACTGATCCGGAGCGGAATTCAACCCGAAGGTTGAAACCACTGAACTTCCCCGAACAAATCTCAAACCATATACCCACAATGATATGATGCAAATTTTAAAATCCGAGTCTGATACGAAACTTGAATTATGAAAATTCAACTTGAACAATACTATAAATCCGATGTTTTACAGTTCTGAAAATCCGATATTTCACTTAAATCACAGTATGACATGTTATGCATATGTTTGAAAACAATCACCCAATCACAACAGAGTATGCACACAAAATGTACAAAACATTTACTTATATTAATACCAGAAAAGCACAGAAAGAAACACATAAGTTTATAAAACAGGAAGAGACACACCTTAAGCAACAGAAGCTCTAATGCCGAGAAAAGCGTGTCTTACGCTCAGATCTAGCTGAATCAGGACCTACGAAGGTATGAATACTATATTAGTATTTATTACTAACACTAAGCCACCGACTAAAACACTGAAAACTGAACTGAAGATATACTCACGTAAAGATCTCGAAGAACGTGCACGATCGGTCTGAACAACTGGAGGTTACCTAACGGTCTCAAGGTCGGCACCTGAACACGGGAATATTCTGAATTAGATTCTGAAATCTATAACTTATCAGATTCCAATAACAATTACTTAAAAATGAGCAAAACGGAGCTTTCGGGATCTAATTTGACCAAACGGGTAGCGGATACGGACTTAGGACGTCGAGAAAGGTTAAGGTGAACATTTTATGAAAAAGTCAACTCTTGGACAATGCTGGTCAAAGTCAAAGTCAACTGTGTCGGTCAAAATCAATGGGTCAACACTGGTCAAATAGGTCAACGGTCAAAGGGTCAACAAGCCACATCCGGTCAACTGTTGGGTCGGTCAAATGGGTCAAGGGGGTAAAACGGTCTGGTCAAAATGGGTCCAAGAGTCAATGGTCGAGTTGGTCAACGGTCCAAAGCCGGTTCAGTCAAGATAGGTGGTTCACTTAATCAGATTGGATTCACAACAAGACTTAATCTTAACACAATCTGATAGGCCAACCCACAATATACACACACAAGCCCAACACAAGCCACACATACAACCCAAAGCCCAACACCCATAACCAAACACATCAAGCCCAACAATACACTTTACCACAACCAAGCTAGGGTTTCCAGAACCTCTGACGGTGGCGGTAAGCTCAACGAACGGCGGTGGCGACAAGCTCAACGAACGGCGGCGGTGACAGGATTAACCGGCAACGACAAGGAACCAGGTCACCCGGTTGTGGCTTACCAACAACCACGACGAAGGAAAACAACAACAACGGCGGTGCAACAACCCGCGGTGGTGGCAGATCAACAAGGGCGGCGATGGCTACGCAAACTCGTCGGAGATGATGCGACAACGACAGTTTGCAAAAGAAACATATATTCCGATGAGCAAAACAACGTTTCTGATCAGAAATAAACGGAAAAACAAAGGAATCCACAACCAACAACGCATGAACCAAACGAAAACTAGCGAGGCTTACCCAAACTTGAACGGTGACGACGGCGGCGCGAGGAAACGAACGGCAACGGTGGGGAAAAGAGAAGTTCAAACGCAACCGAGGGTTTTACTCCAAACTCTCACTAACGGTGGTCGGTAAGGGGTAATCGAGGGTTGGGGTTTGGTTGCGAGTCGATGACGGTCAAGATGATGATGACGACGCGCGGAACGGACGGTGTTTGGGCACTCACCGGAGCTTGGACAGAAAAGAGAAGAGTGAGGGAGAGGTGTGGTGCGGCTGCTATCCAAATGAAAACTGCCCCCCAATCCGTATCTCAAACAATTTAGGTTTATTTACCTAAATTTTAGGTAAAAGCAACATAAAGGTTCTTAGGTTAACCAGCTTTACATAATAACACCAACGTTCCAAATTAGTTCAATCAGGTCACTAAAATCTAATTTATGTTCATTAATTTTTAAATTTTAAATTAGGGTTTCATACAAGAAATTCCCAAATTCTAGGGTTTTTAATTAGGGATTTCAAAATTTAAGGATTTTCAAATTGGGGCAAAAATTGGGGTGTTACAATGAAGATTAACATATTTGACTTGGATACATTATAATGCGATACTTAAAAAAAATTAAACCAATTCGTCTAAAACAACGAGCGAAACTTGAACCAAATCTGAATTTACTTGTCCCCACAAATGATCTACTTAACAATAAGATGTTGCTTTTGAGAAACTGCCGCAACTATTACCCATTATTTGATCATTCTTGTTTATGCATAATATAACATTTTATTATCAGCGCAAAGTGAGGCGTGTGACGTGTTTGTGTAAAAAAAACTACCACATTTTTTGGCAATATTATCGAAAATGACTGTTACATATAGGATACTAACGAGTTTAGATATTAGGCAAGCTGCAAACAACCATTTCATTTTAAGGTCCTAAGAATTTATATTCAATTTACAACGCACAACATATATAATTGTGAATTAAATTGATTTCTTAAAACTCAGCGTTGAAGTTTTTTATTGTATAATTGTGAATTTCTATTCAATTTACACCACATAACAAGCATGAATTGTGGATTTTTTTGTCACGTATAGAAAAACACTACACGAAACAATTCACGAAGGTAAAAATATATTATTTGGATTAAATATGATTGTAGAAAAGTTTTATTGGTAAAAATGTTTTTTATTAAAGGTTTTTTCTTTAAATAAAAATATATTACATATTTGAAGGCGTTACATATTTGAAGGCATTATGTCTTAAATACTTTTACTGGTTGAAGCAACACTACGTCTTTAAGGAGACGGAGATGGTGAATGAGTAAGTACAAGGCATTTGTTCCAAGCCTTAATACTTTTTTGTATGATTGTATTCCGATCCATGTTTATGAACTGTGGACGTTCTAATGTTTTTTGAACCAATGCAGAGTGGCACTCTTTTCCTAATACAAGGAGTGCACCGCAACATTTTTTTGTAACGCTCCTTGTTTTGAATATATTATCAAAAACATCCCAAACGCAAGGCATGCTCATTTTAGCTTCGCAATTATTTTTCAAAATAAACTGGTCATTCTCCTTTGTAGCAATCACCGCGCCACTAGTTACGAATAAAACCACCAAGAAAGAATAAACACTGAGTCTTGTCATTGTAGGTTAGGAATGTGTTGCTTCTGTATTATGGTTCGTAAGATTAATTTCGAACAAGATTTTTTATCAAGAAAACTATCATTTATAAGCAGAGTTAAAAGTTCATAAGAATGAGATGCGTTACTATAAAAGAAAACATTTTATATTTCATGTTAATCGTCTTTAATGGTAATTATTATACAGCAACGTTAAATTTGATGGCATGTATTTGTCCACGATTTAATATTCTACGATATTTATTGAAAAACAGATTGAGGCCCTTTTTTTTGATCAACAAACTGTATGATTTTATTCAATGGGAAAAAAGCATACATCGTGACAAGTCATACGCCTCGTTAAAAACCTCCCTAGTGGAGGAAAAGAGTACGCCATGACCCGTCAAATAAACGCACACCACCAAGGCTATCATAAACAAGCCACAAAAAGTGAGCAGCAATCCACACCCTCCTTTGCCAATACATCGGCGAAACCATTAGCCTCTCTAGGCCCATAACAAAACTGTATCTCGTAGGAGGTCTAACAAGCTTGATTAATCGCAATAAACACGTCCCACAAATGCCATGGCCTTTTCGCCGATCGTGTAACCCAACTCCATGCAACCTGCGAATCCGACTCAATAATCACACATTGATTTCGCCAACTCCTGTCCACAACCAAACTCAAGGCAAATGCTATAGCCCGTATTTCAGCTTCATTCGATTCCATCACTCCCAGCGGCCCCGAGAACAGCCCCAAAATCTGACTCTCCCCGTCACGCATCACGCCCCCAAACCCCGCAGGACCCGGCTTACCCCTCGCAGAGCCATCTACATTGAACTTCAATACCCCCAAAACCGGTGGCTGCCAACACACCCCACTCCGCACCTTCCTCGCTGTCGAACTAAGTACAAGAGCGGATGGACACGTCCACCAAACTGACTCGGGCATCAACTCTCCCTCTACACCAACATTAATCCAATAGAAAGATCTCAGCTTCACCAAGAAGCATAGTTCTTCCATCGACACACATTTTCCGCGAAAAACAAGTTCATTCGCAGTTAACAGGACTTTTTTAAAATTACATGTTTAGTCCCTGTTATTTACTTATTAAATCAATTTGATCCTAATTTTATTTTAATTAAATAAAAATTAATCAACCAATCAAATTATGACACGTGTCATCACCCAATTGGATTAATTTAATTTATTTTGTTTAATATTTAATATATTTTTTCCTCCAATCAGGTGGTGACACGTGTCACCACCTGGTTAAAGGAAATTTAAAGAAGAAAATGAAGATGACATTGTGGTGGTTTGAACTTGGGACCAAGGGGATAAAACCCCCAAGCTTTAACCATTGAACCAAATTGCTCTTAATGTTTTTATTTGCACCTTTTATATACATATCTTATAGTTTAGATCCATTTTCCAGCACTGAAAGCAGCTTGGTTTTTCTATTTACCTGATAATAAAGCAGGAGTTTTATTCTCATGCTTTTGCTCTATTTACCTGCATTTTATTTTGATTGTCACATTTGGACTGCAAATGCTCGCCAAAGAGCTCACCATTGTTAGAGCTATTGGCATCCCATTTCTTATCATTAGAACTTCATATATTTGATCTGATGTTTGCAGATGTAATCTGGAGGACATCCTATTGGAGATGGACCGAATTTTACGGCCAGAAGGTGCAGTTATATTCCGGGACGAGGTGGATGTTCTTATTAAAGTGAAGAAGATAACAGCAGGAATGAGGTGGGACACTAAGATGGTTGACCATGAAGATGGCCCTTTGGTTCCTGAGAAGATATTGGTTGCTGTTAAGCAATATTGGGTTGTAGGTGGAAACTCAACAGCCGCAGAGTGACCGGCAAAGGTGTCGATACATCACACCAATTGCGCAACCAAACCCAAAATTTCAGCACACACGGACATTCATAGAAAAGGTGCGCAATCGATTCTTCCGATGTCGCACACCACGGACATTTACCTTGATCTTCACTCAATGGCAGCCGCGAATTCGCAAGAAATCCGTTGTCGGCAATCTCCGCAACTATATAAACCAAAGAAATGCCTGAACCTTTGGTGGTACCAAGACTTGCCAAGCGAAACATTCTCCAATGTCGTCATCGCCAACTTTATCCAGCATCAACAGTTTGGACAATTCCTTTACGAAAAATTCCCCATGTTCATCTGAACGCCAAATGAGAGTGTCAAGTCGATCCCCCCACAAACACACCTCTGACACCAACTCGCGTAACACCCTCAACCGGTCCAGCTCAAATACACGCAAATGTCGTCGAAAAAGAATTTTCCACTGCTCGTGCTCAAACTTCTCATCCACTGCATAATCACTAACCCACGCCAATTTGTTTAATGCCAACGAGTACAATCGCGGAAACATATCTTTTAGAGGTAGCTGCATTATCCACGGATCGAACCAGAATAAAACCATCCACCCATTACCAATCTTCCACTGAAAACCCGACATTCCCACATGTCGATCGATGCTAGCATCACAAGAATTAAGCACAATCTGTTTCCACACTATAGACATGGCTGATAATCTTTCCGTATTAAATCGCTCCCATTGAGTATTTTCTCCATATTTTGTTGTGATTAATCTACGCCACAACGAGTCACGATCATTTGCACAACGCCAAACCCACTTGGATAACAACGCCATAATTTTCACCCTCAAATCTGCCACACCCAAACCTCCTAAATGTCGAGGCCGACACACAACCTCCCAACCTACCCTACTCATCTTTCGTTCAAGTCCAACACCACCCCAAAGGAACGCATGGCGAATCCGATCCAATTGCGCTATTACCCTTTTTGGAACCATAAACAATCCCATATAAAAAATAGGCAAGGCTGATAACACTGAGTTTACCAATGATACTCGTGCAGCAAAAGACATTGATGTGCGCTTCCATTCGGCTAACTTGCGTCGAAAGTTAGCTATGACAGGCTCCCATACCGACAGTATCCGCGGATTAGCCCTTAACGGAAAACCCAAATAAGTAAACGGCAACACCCCCTGTTTACAACCCAACATCTCGGCCACTGATGCACCCAACTCTTCTTCCACTCCAATTGCATACATCGAACTCTTAGCGAATTTAATCCGCAAGCCACAACATGCCTGAAAACAATGCAAAATGCGTTTGATGTTGCGTGCAACTTCTACTGATGCTTCGGAAAAAAAATTGTGTCGTCGGCACACTACAAGTGAGATAAAACACCCCCGACACTACCTCCACCCCATGCACTAAGCCAGCCAACTCAGCATTACCCAACATCAAGTGCAATGCTTCTGCAACTACAACAAATAGCAAGGGCGAAAGCGGACAGCCCTTGCGCAACCCACGCCCCATCCTAAATTCCTTAGTCGCGCTGCCATTTAGCAAGACCGACAAACGGGCTGAACCAATACATTCCTTAACCTACGCTCACCAAACTGCACAGAACCCCATCCGAGATAACACTAAGTCGAGAAAATTCCAGCTTACACAGTCATAAGCTTTAGCGAAGTCTAGCTTCAAAATAAAACCCCTTCACCTCTTTTACGCAGCGAATGTATCACCTCTGTGGCCAATAGAACCCCATCCACTAACTGTCGACCTTTAACGAACGCAGATTGCGTATCGCTGATTAAACTCCCCAGCACTAGTTGAAGTCTATTTGCTAAGCACTTAGCCAACAATTTATACATGGAATTCACCAAACATATGGATCGATACTCACCTAACCGTTGAGGCGATGCCACCTTTGGTAACAGCACTATAAAGACCCAATTTGCACCCTCCGGCAACACACCACTCGCGTGAAATTGTTCAAAGAAACGAAACACATCGTGTCGCACCACCTCCCAGCCTTTCTTATAAAAATCTATAGTAAAACCATCCGAGCCTGGTGCCTTCGATCCATCACACTCCCATAGTATCTTTTTAATTTCATCCATCGTGAAAGGCATTATCAAATGCTGCCTATCAGCCTCTGTTAACATTTGAAAACCACCATCAAATTTCTAATCTCCCGCCCGCACATCACCAGCAAAGTGTTTAATAAACTCGACAACCTCAAATTTACAAATAGTTACAGGCGTTGTAATCCACTTTCCCTCAATCACCAAACCTGGTATATAATTTCTAGCTGTACGGAACTTTGCCGCTATATGGAAATACGATGTGTTACGGTCTCCAAAGCGTAACCATGTAGCTCTCGACTTTTGATGCCACATAGATTCCTTATTTCGTATAGCACACCATAATGCCCTCATCCACCGTCGTCTCCCGTCCTCCACCTCCTCAATATCCCCCCCCTCGACCATAGCTTCATCCGCCTTGTCAAGTTGTTGTTGCATGTCTACAATGATTTTATTCACATCCCCAAAGCTGTCTTTATTCCATCGTTTCATAAACCTCTTCAAATGTCTCAATTTAACAACTATGTTGTCATTACCAACACCAAAAATAGTCAGCCGACACCATTCATCTGTTATCTGCCTAACATTTGATCGCCCATCCATCCAACAATTGAAGAATCTAAACGGTCATGGCCCCAATCACAATCGTTGCATTTTAACAAGAATGGTGTGTGATCAGAAACTCCCCTCGCCAACGCTTCTTGTTGTATTGAATTAAATCCATCTAGCCAAGCTGAAGATATCAAGTATCGGTCTATCCGACAACATTGATTTCCGTAGCCGAACCATGTAAATATCTTGCCCATCAACGGTAAATCTATCAATCCCGAACCATGTACAAATTCCCCAAAGGCTTCCATCTCTGCACCCCTATCGGATACCCCTATGCGATCCGACTCATGTAATATGGCATTGAAATCGCCTGCGACGCACCACGGCCCCTCAAAACCACACATCTTATTCAATATTGAATCCCATACTACTCTCTGTCCAGCAATATCCGTAGGGGCATATATCGCCACTATGCAACACACCACATCTTCTTGCTGCCAACGACCCTGAAGCACAATATAGTTAATATCAACATTATCCAAATGAAATCTGTTACCTTCCCATATAATCAAGATGCCACCGGAAACGCCAACCGATGGGGAGAATGCCATCTCAAAACTATCCGAATACCACAAATTAGACACCCATATGGACGACACCTCCTCTAGTTTTGTCTCTTGCAACAGCACCATATCTACACAATTTTTCCTTATCACTTCTCGAACACTTCGACGCTTCGCGCCACCGCCCAAACCCCTGACATTCCATGACAGTAATCTCATTAGTCACAAACCTCGACTTTCCCCAACAATAATCCGAGAAATGTCGTTGATAATGTCTTCCTCTCTCCCACTCGATTTCACGCCAATTAGAGAGCCCAATTTTACCGTTGCCGCTGCCTCACACTCTATATCTCGGGACCTTGTTGAACAACTGCCGTTAGCCCCTTCCTCCACTATTTTTGTTGAATATTTTGATCGACAACCCCCCAAAATATTCCCCTTCTTTACTCGAACATCACGGCTGGCCCCTTGCAATTGTTCATTCCCAATTATCCTACTAATTTTACAATACGCTTGTCCTATTCGAATTAATTCAGGTGTGCCTAACCCAGATTTTGGTGCAATCGAATGGATAATAGGAGGAGAGTTTAGTACCTCATGTATTTTCTCGCCTGAGTTGATTAGATACCCTGTCCCCACGTCATCTAAATTATTTGAAGTAGCAATTCCAGCTATGGACAAACTCTCACATTGTGGGATATTCTCAACAAACTATAGAGTCCGAATGCCACCTTCCTTCTCAATTGACGGACTGTCTACTCTCACCGGAACTGGCGGCTGTCCATCCGACGACCGGACCTCCACCTAGAGAGTCTGCTGATCCGGCGACCGGTCCTTCATTTGGACATCATCATGCACATATGCATCTTGTTCCCCTGCACCCTCTTGTAACTCTGTCCCTTGTGGATCAATCCAAGCATCATTTGATGTGATCTTGACCAGCACCAATTTTCTTCATGACGTGCTCACATGCACCAATTTTCTTCATGACGTGCTCACATCTTTGACAAACTATCAAGCTCAATCGAAGGGAGTTTTACCTTACTTCATCCTCTATTTGCTCATTTATGCATTATGTCTTATCATATGATATAATTTATTTGCATGAATTTGCATAAGCAATTCATAGTGGCATAACATCCATTTGCATTAATAAACATGCTGCCCATTAAAGGCATGCATTTCATTTAAAGCATTTAGTTCATTAATACATGTAGTTCATTCAATAAAGCTAGTTCATTCAATAAAGCTAGTTCCTTTAATTTTTTTTTGCATGACATATTTAATTATCTTTTCAATTTAGCATGAACATTTGCTTGTTTTGTGTCTAGGTGCATGAAGGGAGACGAACAGTCACAATAAATGCAAGAATTTCAGTCAGAATGTTTTCAACTTCTGGATGCGATAAAGATATGTTAGGGTCTTGAGATCACATGGAAATTATTCCTCTATCTCTTAGCTTTCCAACGCATTTTGAATCACCTCAATCCGATATCGGGAGCTTGAGATATGATCGATTTACTGAAGACAATGCAGGCTGGAATTTTCATTACGGGAATTTTGTACAAGGATGATTTGGATGAGTTTGAGCCAAGGAAGAGTCCTTTCATCTTCATCCATGAGACATGCAATTGAAGGCTATCTTAATGCTCATATTCAAACCAATTCAAGGCTGAATTCTTATCATCTTTTCAAGGCTGTTCATATTCCACTCAGAACAATGCATTCAAATCTTATTAATTCACCTTTTTAAGGCTGAATTCATCACCTTTGGATGCTGTTCACGTTCTAGCAAGGTGACATGCATTGAAGGCTGAATTATTTCACTTAATACTACAATTTAGTGATATAAATCAGTATAGAATGGGAAGAGACACTCCAAAGTGGACAGCAAGATCATTACAACCATTCAAGGCCTCCATTCAAGTCATTTTATCTCCTAATCAAGCAAAGCAAGGTAGCCCAAGAGTCACTCCTCCTTTTGGACGAAATTGAGGCCACATTCATCTTAAAAATATCTAGATTCATCACCATTTGATCTAGAATATTCAGCCGAAGCTTGGAGATAAGAAAGACAAAGCATTCAAGAGCATTACAATGCATTCAAGTGCATGACAAAGCATTCAAGTGCACTTGTTTTCATCTTTTGTAAACCTTTTCATATGCTGCCCAAAATACTATAAATAGGTAGCTTAGGTTCATTGTAAAGATAGACTTGGATTTTATAAAAACTCCTTTGAAAGGTTGTTTTCATTTTAGTTCTTGCGAGAACTCTATCGGCTTCAAGTTGTGCTTGTAGTCTTCATCCATTCCACTTGTTTATAACGTTGGTTCCTAGTTCCTTTATAGCTAGTGGGTCTCGTTCCATACTCCTACCACTTCGATTCCATACTTCTATATTGTTGGTTCCTAGCTTTCTATAGCTAACGGGTCACAATCCGTCATCCTTACATATCTATATAGTCCACGCCACCTTCACCACCTTCACCATCTTCACTATCAATTTTCCTTTCTTTCATTTTACCCCAAATCCATCACTCTTCCATAATCATCAAACAACATCTACAATCCCTTATTCCACCCTTCATTTATCATTATTATCATATTTATCCTTCTTACATCTTTATTTTGCATTTTCAGAGTTCAAGCTTCCGGGAATTAAGTTCTTACTAGAATCACGATCGGGCAACTTCGTATATGACTCAGAATCCATAACCGAGATCATATCATCATTCATCACCCAATTCACCCAATCAACCCCATGAAAACCTTGTGCCTCCGGTTCCAGCCCACACGAACCGTGTATGGTTGCATCCAACTGCCCAGAACGCTCTTCCCCTCCTATGTCGGATCCCTGGGCTGAATTTTTCTCCTCCTCTGTCGTCTTCCATTCGCAACAATCACACTCAACTTCAGGACCCTTTCCATCCATTTCTAACACACGGATCCAATAATCTGCGTTGTCCGCCTTGACACGGATTCGTTCCTCAATACGAGTGAATGTTTTTGTCTTCCACCATGATTCTGCCACAATCGAATGATGTAGGCGTTTCCGTGTCGTCGTCTAAGCAAATCAAAGATCCCCACAGGTGAGCGATGTTTGTGAATGTTTGTTTGTGCCAAAGATGTATCGGCAACCCCACTACCGACAACCACACCCTTCTTCATCACCTTGTCTCGTACAATCATCGATGTACACATCAATAACACCATATGACCGGATAAACGCATGATTGAAAATCCATCATGCTTTGCTACCTCTAATCTCTCCGCCAGTGTTTTAATACTACAGGGGTTCAAACACCATCCTACCGCACACCATTGGAGAACCGCCCATTTGTCTTCATCGACAATGCCCTTTATCTCTCTGCACTTTACGTTGCCCCCTCCCCAATCGGCATTGTTGATGATCGATCCTTGTTTCTAACCGATTTTGACTCCTCACGCGACCCCCGGCTCACCTCTCCATCCCCTTTTCTATTGGTCAGTGCCGTTCTTCCCTTCCAAGCCATTGTGATTCTTATGCGGGCACCATAAATCCATTTCCCATTTAACCTTTCAATCACACGATCAGCATCCTCTTGCGATGCCATACGAACGAAACCAAATCGTTGTCTGTCTCGTGCCATTCGATTGGGGATGAACACGTCATTGACAACCCCATGCCTGTCGAATACTTGCCATAGGCCCTTCCAGTGTATTGTACTTGACAATCCTCCCACATACAAAGTCCACACCCGTTGCACAATCTGATCGCGCTGTCCCTAAAGGGAATCATTACCATTTTCTCGACGATCGTTGGCGTTGTGATGGTTCTCGGCTTGTTCCCTTGCGAGGCGCTCCCACAATCCTATTTCCTAAAAATGGAAATAATATTATTCTTCATGAAAGAGTAACTCCCCTTTCTTCCTTTCCTCTCAACAATGGCCGAATGAACTCCCTTACTTCTCCAATTCTCTTATTTTTTTTTATTTTCAACAAATCATTTCCTGGGGGTCAGATTTTAATACTAAGTTTTCTTAAAACAGATTGAGGTCCTACAAAGAAACTTATATCATCTCTAGGCTTCACTACAAAAACTTGCAAAAAACGATAAGGTCGACTGCATACAATAAACAATGAAATAAGGAAATACATTGGCGCAAAAGGTACATAGAGATAGCACAAATGATATATTAAAACAGAGCTTTGGTTATGTATTTTAATGTTTCAATCATAATTTCATACCAATCTACGTAAAACAAACGGTAAACATGTAATGTTGTTAATTTCATGGAATTAGTAATATTGTGAAACATAAAGAATCATACTAAAGTCGGTTCCAAAAGAAGACATGCACCATATGTTCAAAAACTTTGGGAAACATACAACCATATAGGCTTTGTTTGATTAGAAATTAATCATGAAGATTAACATATTTGACTTGGATACATTATAATGCGATAAGAAAAAAATTAAACCAATTCGTCCAAAACAACGAGCGAAACTTGAACAAAATCCGAATTTACTTGTGCCCACAATTGATCTACTTAACAATAAGATGTTGCTTTTGAGAAACTACCGCAACTATTACCCATTATTTGATCATTCTTGTTTATGCATAATATAACATTTTATTATCATCGCAAAGTGAGGCGTGTGACGCGTTTGTGTAAAAAAACTACCACATTTTTTGGCAATATCATCGAAAATGACTGTTACGTATAGGAAACTAACGAGTTTAGATATTAGGCAAGTTGTAAACAACCATTTCATTTTAAGGTCCTAAGAATTTTTATTCAATTTACAACGCACAACATATATAATTTCTTAAAACTCAGCGTTGATTTTTTTTCTTGTATAATTGTGAATTTCTATTCAATATACACCGCATAACAAGCATGAATTGTGGATTTTTTTGTCACGTATAGAAAAACACTACACGAAACAATTCAAGAAGGTAAAAATATATTATTTGGATTAAATATGATTGTAGAAAATGTTTATTGGTAAAAATGTTTTTTATTAAAGGTTTTTTCTTTAATTAAAAATATATTACGTATTTGAAGGCGTTACATATTTGAAGGCATTATGTCTTAAATACTTTTACTGATTGAAGCAACACTACGTCTTCAAGGAGACGGAGATGGTGAATGAGTCAGTACAAGGCAGTTGTTCCAAGCCTTAATACTTTTTTGTATGATTGTATTCCGATCCATGTTTATGAACTGTGGACGTTCTAATGTTTTTTGAACCAATGCGGAGTGGCACTCTTTTCCTAATACAAGGAGTTCACCGCAACACTTTTTTGTAACGCTCCCTGTTTTGAATATATTATCAAAAACTTCCCAAACACAAGGCTTGCTCATTTTAGCTTCACAATTATTTTTCAAAATAAACTGGTCATTCTGCTTTGTAGCAATCACCGCGCCACTAGTTACGAATAAAACCACCAAGAAAGAATAAACACTGAGTCTTGTCATTGTAGGTTAGAACTGTGTTGCTTTTGTATTATGGTTCGTAAGATTAATTTCGAACAAGATTTGTTATCAAGAAAACTATCATTTATAAGCAGAGTTAAAAGCTCATAAGAATGAGATGCGTTACTATAAAAGAAAACATTTTATATTTCACGTTAATCGTCTTTAATGGTAATTATTATACGGCAACGTAATAATTTAATGGCATGTATTTGTCCATGATTTATTATTCTACGATATTTATTGAAAAACAGATTGAGGTCCTACAATGAAACTTACATCATCTCTAGGCTTCACTACAAAAACTTGCTAAGAACGATAAGGCCGACTGTATACAATAAACAATGAAAAAAGGAAATACATTGGCGCAAAAGGTACATAGAGATAGCACAAATGATATATTAAAACAGAGCTTTGGTTATGTATTTTAATGTTTCAATCAAAATTTCATAACAATCTACGTAAAACAAACGGTAAACATGTAATATTGTTAATTTCATGGAATTAGTAACATTGTGAAACATAAAGAATCATACTAAAGTCGGTTTCAAAAGAAGACATGCATCATATGTTCAAAAACTTTGGGAAACATACAACCATATAGGCTTTGTTTGCTTAGAAATTCATCACGAAGATTAACATATTTGACTTGGATACATTATAATGCGATAATCAAAAAAATTAAACCAATTCGTCTAAAACAACGAGCGAAACTTGAACCAAATCCGAATTTACTTGTGCCCACAATTGATCTACTTAACAATAAGTTGTTGCTTTTGAGAAACTGCAGCAACAATTACCCATTATTTGATCATTCTTGTTTATGCATAATAAAACATTTTATTATCAGCACAAAGTGAGGCGTGTGACGTGTTTGTGTAAAAAAAACTACCACATTTTTTGGCAATATTATCGAAAATGACTGTTACGTATAGGAAACTAACTAGTTTAGATATTAGGCAAGATGTAATCAACCATTTCATTTTAAGGTCCTAAGAATTTATATTCAATTCACAACGCACATCATATATAATTGTGAATTAAATTCATTTCTTAAAACTCAGCGTTGATGTTTTTTCTTGTATAATTGTGAATTTCTATTCAATTTACACCGCATAGTAAGCATGAATTGTGGATTTTTTGTCACGTATAGAAAAACACTACACGAAACAATTCACGAAGGTAAAAATATATTATTTGGATTAAATATGATTGTAGAAAAGGTTTATTGGTAAAAATGTTTTTTATTAAAGGTTTTTTCTTTAATTAAAAATATATTACATATTTGAAGGCGTTACATATTTGAAGGCATTATGTCTTAAATACTTTTACTGATTGAAGCACCACTACGTCTTCAAGGAGACGGAGATGGTGGATGAGTAAGTACAAGAATGTTGTTCCAAGCCTTAATACTTTTTTGTATGATTGTATTCCGATCCATGTTTATGAACTGTGTACGTTCTAATGTTTTTTGAACAAATGCGGAGTGGCACTCTTTTCCTAATACAAGGAGTTCACCGTAACACTTTTTTTGTAACGCTCCCTGTTTTGAATATATTATCAAAAACTTCCCAAATACAAGGCATGCTCATTTTAGCTTCACAATTATTTTTCAAAATAAATTGGTCATTCTCCTTTGTAGCAATCACTGCACCACTAGTTACGAATAAAACCACCAAGAAAGAATAAACACTGAGTCCTGTCATTGTAGGTTAGAACTGTGTTGCTTCTGTATTATGGTCCGTAAGATTAATTTGGAACAAGATTTGCTATCAAGAAAACTATCATTTATAAGCAGATTTAAAAGCTCATAAGAATTAGATGTGTTACTATAAAAGAAAACATTTTATATTTCACGTTAATCGTCTTTAATGGTAATTATTATACGGCAACGTAATAATTTAATGGCATGTATTTGTCCATGATTTAATATTCTACGATATTTATTGAAAAACAGATTGAGGTCCTACAATGAAACTTACATCATATCTAGGCTTCACTACAAAAACATGCTAAGAACGATAAGGCCGACTGTATACAATAAACAATGAAATAAGAAAATACATTGGCGCAAAATGTACATAGAGATAGCACAAATGATACATTAAAACAGAGCTTTGGTTAAGAATTTTAATGTTTCAATCATAATTTCATAACAATCTACGTAAAACAAACGGTAAACATGTAATGTTGATAATTTCATGGAATTAGTAATATTGTGATACATAAAGAATCATACTAAAGTAGGTTTCAAAAGAAGACATGCATCATATGTTCAAAAACTTTGGGAAACATACAACCATATAGGCTTTGTTTGCTTAGAAATTCGTCATGAAGATTAACATATTCGACTTGGGTACATTATAATGCGATAATCAAAAAAATCAAACCAATTCGTCTAAAACAACGAGCGAAACTTGAACCAAATCCGAATTTACGTGTGCCCAAAATTGATCTACTTAACAATAAGATGTTGCTTTTGATAAACTGCCGCAACAATTACCCATTATTTGATCATTCTTGTTTATGCATAATATAACATTTTATTATCAGCGCAAAGTGAGGCGTGTGACGCGTTTGTGTAAAAAAAAACTACAACATTTTTTGGCAATATTATCGAAAATGACTGTTACGTATAGGAAACTAACTAGTTTAGATATTAGGCAAGCTGTAATCAACCATTTCATTTTAAGGTCCTAATAATTTATATTCAATTCACAACGCACAACATATATAATTGTGAATTAAATACATCTCTTAAAACTCAGCATTGATGTTTTTTCTTGTATAATTGTGAATTTCTATACAAATTACACCGCATAGTAAGCATGAATTGTGGATTTTTTGTCACGTATAGAAAAACACTACACGAAACAATTCACGAAGGTAAAAATATATTATTTGGATTAAATATGATTGTAGAAAAGGTTTATTGGTAAAAATGTTTTTTATAAAAGGTTTTTTCTTTAATTAAAAATATATTACATATTTGAAGGCGTTATGTCTTAAATACTTTTACTGATTGAAGCAACACTACATCTTCAAGGAGACGGAGATGGTGAATGAGTAAGTACAAGGCAGTTGTTCCAAGCCTTAATACTTTTTTGTATGATTGTATTTCGATCCATGTTTATGAACTGTGGACGTTCTAATGTTTTTTGAACCAATGCGGAGTGGCACTCTTTTCCTAATATAAGGAGTTCACCGCAACACTTTTTTGTAACGCTCCCTGTTTTGAATATATTATCAAAAACTTCCCAAACACAAGGCATGCTCATTTTAGCTTCACAATTATTTTTCAAAATAAACTGGTCATTCTCCTTTGTAGCAATCACCGCGCCACTAGTTACGAATAAAACCACCAAGAAAGAATAAACAATGATTCTTGTCATTGTAGGTTAGAACTGTGTTGCTTCTTGTATTATGGTTCGTAAAATTAATTTCGAACAAGATTTGTTATCAAGAAAACTATAATTTATAAGTAGAGTTAAAAGCTCATAAGAATGAGATGCGTTACTATAAAAGAAAACATTTTATATTTCACGTTAATCGTCTTTAATGGTAATTATTATACGGCAACGTAATAATTTAATGGCATGTATTTGTCCACGATTTAATATTCTACGATATTTATGGAAAAACAGATTGAGGTCCTACAATGAAACTTACACAATAAACAATGAAATAAGGAAATACGTTGGCGCAAAAGGTACATAGAGATAGCACAAATGATATATTAAAACAGAGCTTTGATTATGTATTTTAATGTTTCAATCATAATTTCATAACTACCTACGTAAAACAAACGGTAAACATTTAATGTTGTTAATTTCATGGAATTAGAAATATTGTGAAACATAAAGAATCATACTAAAGTCGGTTTCAAAAGAAGACATGCATCATATGTTCAAAACTTTGCGAAACATACAACCATATAGGCTTTGTTTGCTTAGAAATTCATCATGAAGATTAACGTATTTGACTTGGATACATTATAATGCGATAATCAAAAAAATTAAATCAATTCGTCTTAAACAACGAGCGAAACTTGAACCAAATCCGAATTTACTTGTGCCCACAATTGATCTACTTAACAATAAGATGTTGCTTTTGAGAAACTGTCGCAACAATTACACATTATTTGATCATTCTTGTTTATGCATAATATAACATTTTATTATTAACGCAAAGTGAGGCGTGTGACGTGTTTGTGTAAAAAAACTACCACATTTTTTGGTAATATTATCGAAAATGACTGTTACGTATAGGAAACTAACTAGTTTAGATATTAGGCAAGCTGTAATCAACCATTTCATTTTAAGGTCCTAAGAATTTATATTCAATTCACAACGCACAACATATATAATTGTGAATGAAATTGATTTCTTAAAACGCATCGTTGATGTTTTTTCTTCTATAATTGTGAATTTCTATTCAATTTACACCGCATAGTAAGCATGAATTGTTGATTTTTTGTCACGTATAGAAAAACACTACACGAAACAATTCACGAAGGTAAAAATATATTATTTGGATTAAATATGATTGTAAAAAAGGTTTATTGGTAAAAATGTTTTTTATTAAAGGTTTTTTCTTTAATTAAAAATATATTACATATTTGAAGGCGTTACATATTTGAAGGCATTATGTCTTAAATACTTTTACTGATTGAAGCAACACTACGTCTTCAAGGAGACGAAAATGGTGAATGAGTAAGTACAAGGCAGTTGTTCCAAGCCTTAATACTTTTTTGTACGATTGTATTCCGATCCATGTTTATGAACTGTGGACGTTCTAATGTTTTTTGAAACAATGCAGAGTGACACTCTTTTCCTAATACAAGGAGTTCACCGCAACACTTCTTTGTAACGCTCCCTGTTTTGAATATATTATAAAAAAATTCCCAAACACAAGGCATGCTCATTTTAGCTTCACAATTATTTTTCAAAATAAACTGGTCATTCTCCTTTGTAGCAATCACCGCGCCACTAGTTACGAATAAAACCACCAAGAAAGAATAAACATTGAGTCTTATCATTGTAGGTTAGAACTGTGTTGCTTCTGAATTATGGTTCGTAAGATTAATTTCGAACAAGATTTGTTATGAAAAAAACTATTTTATAAGCAGAGTTAAAAGCTCATAAGAATGAGATGCGTTACTATAAAAGAAAACATTTTATATTTCACGTTAATCGTCTTTAATGGTAATTATTATACGGCAACGTAATAATTTAATGGCATGTATTTGTCCACGATTTAATATTCTACGATATTTATGGAAAAACATATTGAGGTCCTACAATGAAACTTTCATCATCTTTAGGCTTCACTACAAAAACTTGCTAAGAACGATAAGGCCGACTGTATATAATAAACAATGAAATAAGGAAATACGTTGGCGCAAAAGGTACATACAGATAGCACAAATGATATATTAAAACAGAGCTTTGATTATGTATTTTAATGTTTCAATCATAATTTCATAAGTATCTACGTAAAACAAACGGTAAACATTTAATGTTGTTAATTTCATGGAATTAGAAATATTGTGAAACATAAAGAATCATACTAAAGGCGGTTTCAAAAGAAGACATGCATCATATGTTCAAAAACTTTGGGAAACATACAACCATATAGGCTTTGTTTGCTTAGAAATTCATCATGAAGATTAACATATTTGACTTGGATACATTATAATGCGATAATCAAAAAAATTAAACCAATTCGTCTAAAACAACGAGCGAAACTTGAACCAAATCCGAATTTACTTGTGCCCACAATTGATCTACGTAACAATAAGATGTTGCTTTTGAGAAACTACCGCAACAATTACCCATTATTTGATCATTCTTGTTTATGCATAATATAACATTTTATTATCAGCGCAAAGTGAGGCGTGTGACGTGTTTGTGTAAAAAAAACTACCACATTTTTTGGCAATATTATCGAAAATGACTGTTACGTATAGGAAACTAACTAGTTTAGATATTAGGCAAGCTGTAATCAACCATTTCATTTTAAGGTCCTGAGAATTTATATTCAATTCACAACGCACAACATATATAATTGTGAATGAAATTGATTTCTTAAAACGCATCGTTGATGTTTTTTCTTCTATAATTGTGAATTTCTATTCAATTTACACCGCATAGTAAGCATGAATTGTGGATTTTTTGTCACGTATAGAAAAACACTACACGAAACAATTCACGAAGGTAAAAATATATTATTTGGATTAAATATGATTGTAGAAAAGGTTTATTGGTAAAAATGTTTTTTATAAAAGGTTTTTTCTTTAATTAAAAATATATTACATATTTGAAGGCGTTACTTATTTGAAGGCATTATGTCTTAAATACTTTTACTGATTGAAGCAACACTACATCTTCAAGGAGACGGAGATGGTGAATGAGTAAGTACAAGGCAGTTGTTCCAAGCCTTAATACTTTTTTGTATGATTGTATTTCGATCCATGTTTATGAACTGTGGACGTTCTAATGTTTTTTGAAACAATGCGGAGTGGCACTCTTTTCCTAATACAAGGAGTTCACCGCAACAATTTTTTCTAACGCTCCCTGTTTTGAATATATTATCAAAAACTTCCCAAACACAAGGCATGCTCATTTTAGCTTCACAATTATTTTTCAAAATAAACTAGTCATTCTCCTTTGTAGCAATCACCGCGCCACTAGTTACAAATAAAACCACCAAGAAAGAATAAACAATGATTCTTGTCATTGTAGGTTAGAACTGTGTTGCTTCTTGTATTATGGTTCGTAAGATTAATTTCGAACAAGATTTGTTATCAAGAAAACTATCATTTATAAGCAGAGTTAAAAGCTCATAAGAATGAGATGCGTTACTATAAAAGAAAACATTTAATATTTCACGTTATTCGTCTTTAATGGTAATTATTATACGGCAACGTAATAATTTAATGGCATGTATTTGTCCACAATTTAATATTCTACGATATTTATGGAAAAACAGATTGAGGTCCTACAATGAAACTTACATCATCTCTAGGCTTCACTACAAAAACTTGCTAAGAACGATAAGGCCGACAGTATACAATAAACAATGAAATAAGGAAATACGTTGGCGCAAAAGGTACATAGAGATAGCACAAATGATATATTAAAACAGAGCTTTGATTATGTATTTTAATGTTTCAATCATAATTTCATAAGTATCTACGTAAAACAAACGGTAAACATTTAATGTTGTTAATTTCATGGAATTAGAAATATTGTGAAACATAAAGAATCATACTAAAGTCGGTTTCAAAAGAAGAAATGCATCATATGTTCAAAAACTTTGGGAAACATACAACCATATAGGCTTTGTTTGCTTAGAAATTCATCATGAAGATTAACATATTTGACTTGGATACATTATAATGCGATAATCAAAAAAATTAAACCAATTCGTCTAAAACAACGAGCGAAACTTGAACCAAATCCGAAATTACTTGTGCCCACAATTGATCTACTTAACAATAAGATGTTGATTTTGAGAAACTGCCGCAACAATTACCCATTATTTGATCATTCTTTTTTATGCATAATATAACATTTTATTATCAGCGCAAAGTGAGGCGTGTGACGTGTTTGTGTAAAAAAACTACCACATTTTTTTGGCAATATTATCGAAAATGACTGTTACATATAGGAAACTAACTAGTTTAGATATTAGGCAAGCTGTAATCAACCATTTCATTTTAAGGTCCTAAGAATTTATATTCAATTCACAACGCACAACATATATAATTGTGAATCAAATTGATTTCTTAAAACGCATTGTTGATGTTTTTTCTTCTATAATTGTGAATTTCTATTCAATTTACACCGCATAGTAAGCATGAATTGTGGATTTTTTGTCACGTATAGAAAAACACTACACGAAACAATTCACGAAGGTAAAAATATATTATTTGGATTAAATATGATTGTAGAAAAGGTTTATTGGTAAAAATGATTTTTATTAAAGGTTTTTTCTTTAATTAAAAATATATTACATATTTGAAGGCGTTACATATTTGAAGGCACTATGTCTTAAATACTTTTACTGATTGAAGCAACACTACGTCTTCAAGGAGACGGAGATGGTGAATGAGTAAGTACAAGGCAGTTGTTCCAAGCCTTAATACTTTTTTGTATGATTGTATTTCGATCCATGTTTATGAACTGTGGACGTTCTAATGTTTTTTGAACCAATGCGGAGTGGCACTCTTTTCCTAATACAAGGAGTTCACCGCAACACTTTTTTGTAACGCTCCCTGTTTTTAATATATTATCAAAAATTTCCCAAACACAAGGCATGCTCATTTTAGCTTCACAATTATTTTTCAAAATAAGCTGGTCATTCTCCTTTGTTGCAATCACCGTGCCACTAGTTACGAATAAAACCACCAAGAAAGAATAAACTCTGAGTCTTGGCATTGTAGGTTAGAACTGTGTTGCTTCTGTATTATGGTTCGTAAGATTAATTTCGAACAAGATTTTTTATCCAGAAAACAATCATTTATAAGCAGAGTTAAAAGCTCATAAGAATGAGATGCGTTACTATAAAAGAAAACATTTTATATTTCACGTTAATCGTCTTTAATGGTAATTATTATACGGCAACGTAATAATTGAATGGCATGTATTTGTCCACGATTCAATATTCTACGATATTTATGGAAAAACAGATTGAGGTCCTACAATGAAGCTTACATCATCTCTAGGCTTCACTACAAAAACTTGCTAAGAACGATAAGGCCGACTGTATACAATAAACAATGAGATAAGGAAATACATTGGCGCAAAAGGTACATAGAGATAGCACAAATGATATATTAAAACAAAGCTTTGATTATGTATTTTAATGTTTCTATCATAATTTCATAAGTATCTACGTAAAAAAAACGGTAAACATTTAATGTTGTTAATTTCATTGAATTGGAAATATTGTGAAACATAAAGAATCATACTAAAGTCGGTTTCAAAAGAAGACATGCATCATATGTTCAAAAACTTTGGGAAACATACAACCATATAGGCTTTGTTTGCTTAGAAATTCATCATGAAGATTAACATATTTGACTTGGATACATTATAATGCGATACTCAAAAAATAAACCAACTCGTCTAAAACAACGAGCGAAACTTGAACCAAATCCGAATTTACTTGTGCCCACAATTGATATACTTAACAATAAGATGTTGCTTTTGAGAAACTGCCGCAACTATTACCCATTATTTGATCATTCTTATTTATGCATAATATAACATTTTATTATCAGCGCAAAGTGAGGCGTGTGCCGTGTTTGTGTCGAAAAAAACTACCACATTTTTTTTTGCAATATTAACGAAAATGACTGTTACGTATATGAAAATAACTAGTTTAGATATTAGGCAAGCTGTAGACAACCAATTCATTTTAAGGTCCTAAGAAATTATATTCCATTTACAACGCACAATATATATAATTGTGAATTAAATTGATTTCTTAAAACTCAGTGTTGATGTTTTTTCCTGTATAATTGTGAATTTCTATTCAATTTACACCGCATAACAAGCATGAATTGTGGATTTTTTGTCACGTATAGAAAAACACTACACGAAACAATTCACGAAGGTAAAAATATATTATTTGGATTAAATATGATTGTAGAAAAGGTTTATTGGTAAAAATGTTTTTTTATCGGAAAAACGATGTATATTAAAAAAAGGAAAATATACAACGGGAGTCACACATGCGCCTCATTAAAAACCTCCCTAAGCCTAACGAAGGAGAAGAGTACGACACGTGGACTAAAAGAGATCAATCGAACAAAGGAACATAAACCCCTCACAAAAGAAACAGTCAAACAGAGGCCGAAAATAAAGATACCCGTGAAACCCCTTCCTTTGCTAGCGCATCAGTTAGCCCATTCGTCTCACGGAAAATATGCGTAAAGCAAACGAACCCCAACATGAGGCATGCGTGATCGATCAAAATAAAAGTCTCCCATAAATGCCAAGGTCGACGTTCCAACTGCAACACCCAACAAAGAGCAACTTTGGAATCTGACTCCATAATGAGGGGACGAGATGCCCATTTAGACGCTACAAAAAAATCCAACGCAAAGGCGATTGCCCGTATCTCCGCGACATTTGAGTCAAGAGAACCAAGAGGACCTGAGAAGAGCGCAAGAATGCGACCCTGTGCATCAAGCAACACCCCCCAAAATCCCGAAGGCCCCGGCTTACCAAGAGCTGAACCATCAACCGAAAACTTTAGCGTGTCCCCGATAGGAGGCTCCCAACGTACCCCCACACGACAAGCCCTAGAACAAACACCTTCACTGAACGAGCTCAGACAATCCCACCATAAAGACTCGCTCACAGACAGCCCCTCTTTCAATGTCTTCACCCAGTAAATTGAGCGCAGTTTAACCAAGAAACCAATCTCTAAAGTCGGTATACATTTACCATTAAAAACACACTCGTTGCGCGCAAGCCATAGGGACCATAAAAAAGCAGCAATCCTCAAACTTAGGCAACGATACCCCCCCCCCCCCCACCATCGTCGGAACCAATCCCACAATCCTTGGGCAAACGGAAAAAGGAAAAACAAGTGATCAATCTCCTCCTCCCTCTCACGATACCATACACATAAACCATGCTGCTCATCCAACATGATGCCACGAATCTTCAAACAATCAAAGGTAGGTAATTGGCACAACCAAGTGAACCATAAAAACGCCTGGACCTTAGGAGGTACTAGGACTTTCCACGCAAAACATTCACCAAATTCGCTCTCACCCACTTTGTCAAGCATAAGCAATCGCGACAAAGTCTTAACTAAAAAGTCCCATGCGTATCCGGTGTCCATACTAACATATCAACAACCCCTTGCCGCAACCTCACCTAACACAAAAGCGAACTAAGCTCCCGAAGTTGGCGAAACACAAATGAACGCAAACCACGGCGGAAAAAGCTCTCTCAGCGGTCCTGCTGGAAACTACTCCCAACGGAAAGGTCAGCAACCAAAGCTAGGCGATTTACCGCAATCGAAAACAACCGAGGGAATATATCCTTCATCGGCTGCTCAACGCACTATGCGTCAAACCAAAACAGAACCCGCGAACCAGAAGCAACCTTCCAAACAAAACGAGGCTCTCCCATAAACTTTTGGACGCTATCCGAGCTCACCATTTGAAAATCTGCTTCCAAATACCTGACATTGAACCCCTGAAGGTGGAGTTAAAACGCCACCACTGAGCTGCCTCGCCATATTTGGCCATGATGATGGCTCTCCACAAAGATGATTCATCCTTAGCATACTGCCAAGACCATTTCGCCAGCAAAGCCTTATTCCGAACCTCCAAATCTGCCACCCCCAACCCTCCAAGGTGTCGAGGCCGACACACCATACTCCAGGTTACCCGACACATCTTCCGCTGCAAATTGACCCCACCCCAAAGGAACGCTCGCCACACCTTATCTATTGCAGAGTGACGCGAGCCGCAAAAGATAGCGATGTTCGTTTCCAACCAGCGAGCTTCCGTCGAACGGAGGCAATAACAGGTTCCCACACAGCAATGTTACGAGAATTCACCCCTAACGGCAACCCCAGATACACAAATGGCAAATCACCTTTTCGACAACACAAGACATCCGCCATGGAGTCAAGTACCTCCTCACCCACGCCAATTGAATAAAGAGAGGATTTTTTGAAATTAATATTCAGTCCAGAGCATACTTGAAAACAACATAATAAGCTGCGGATATTCGTGGCACTTTCAACTGATGCTTTAAAGAAAAGAATAGTGTCGTCGGCAAACTGAAGATGCGATAAAGATACCCCCGGAAAAAAAAATTATTAAAGGTTTTTTCTTTAATTAAAAATATATTACATATTTGAAGGTGTTACATATTTGAAGGCATTATGTCTTAAATACTTTTACTGATTGAAGTAACACTACGTCTTCAAGGAGACGAAGATGGTGAATGAGTCAGTACAAGGCAGTTGTTCCAAGTCTTAATACTTTTTTGTATGATTGTATTCTGATCCATGTTTATGAACTGTGGATGTTCTAATGTCCTTTGAACCAATGCGGAGTGGCACTCTTTTCCTAATACTAGGACTTCACCACAATACTTTTTTCTAATGCTTCGTGTTTGAATATATTATCAAAAACATCACAAACACAAGGCATGCTCATTTTAGCTTCACAATTATTTTTCAAAATAAACTAGTCATTCCTATTTGTAACAATCACCGCGCCACTAGTTATGAATAAAACCACCAAGAAAGAATAAACACTGAGTCTTGTCATTCTAGGTTAGAACTGTGTTGCTTCTGTATTATGGTTCGTAAGATTAATTTCGAACAAGATTTGTTATCAGGAAAACTATCATTTATAAGCAGAGTTAAAAGCTCATAAGAATAAGATGTGTTACTATAGAAGAAAACATTTTATATTTCATGTTAATCATGTTTAATGGTAATTATTATACGGCAACGTAATAATTTAATGGCATGTATTTGTCCACGATTTAATATTCTACGATATTTATTGAAAAACAGATTGAGGTCCTACAATGAAACTTACATCATCTCTAGGCTTCACTACAAAAACTTGCTAAGAACGATAAGGCTGACTGTATACAATAAACAATGAACTAAGGAAATACATTGGCGCAAAAGGTACATGGAGATAGCACAAATGATATATTAAAACAGAGCTTTGGTTATGTATTTTAATGTTTCAATCATTATTTCATAACAATCTACGTAAAACAAACGGTAAACATGTAATGTTGTTAATTTCATGGAATTAGTAATATTGTGAAACATAGAGAATCATACTAAAGTCGGTTTCAAAAGAAGACATGCATCATATGTTCAAAAACATTGGGAAACATACAACCATATAGGCTTTGTTTGCTTAGAAATTCATCATGAAGATTAACATATTTGACTTGGGTACATTATAATGCGATACTCAAAAAAATTAAACCAATTCGTCTAAAACAACGAGCGAAACTTGAACCAAATCCGAATTTACTTGTGCCCACAATTGATCTACTTAATAATAAGATGTTGCTTTTGAGAAACTGCCGCAACTATTACCCATTATTTGATCATTCTTGTTTATGCATAATATAACATTTTATTATCAGCGCAAAGTGAGGCGTGTGATGTGTTTGTGTAAAAAAACTACCACATTTTTTTGGCAATATTATTGAAAATGACTGTTACGTATAGGAAACTAACTAGTTTAGATATTAGGCAAGCTGTAAACAACCATTTCATTTTAAGGTCCTAAGAAATTATATTCAATTTACAACGCACATCATATAAAATTGTGAATTAAATTGATTTCTTAAAACTCAGCGTTGATTTTTTTTTTCTTGTATAATTATGAATTTCTATTCAATTTACACCGCATAACAAGCATGAATTGTGGATTTTTTTGTCACGTACAGAAAAACACTACACAAAACAATTCACGAAGGTAAAAATATATTGTTTGGATTAAATATGATTGTAGAAAAGGTTTATTGGTAAAAATGTTTTTTATTAAAGGTTTTTTCTTTAATTAAAAATATATTACATATTTGAAGGCGTTACATATTTGAAGGCATTATGTCTTAAATACTTTTACTGATTGAAGCAACACTGCGTCTTCAAGGAGACGAAGATGGTGAATGAGTCAGTACAAGGCAGTTGATCCAAGTCTTAATACTTTTTTGTATGATTGTATTCCGATCCATATTTATGAACTGTGGACGTTCTAATGTCCTTTGAACCAATGCGGAGTGGCACTCTTTTCCTAATACAAGGAGTTCACCGCAACACTTTTTTTGTAACGCTCCCTGTTTTGAATATATTATCAATGACTTCCCAAACACAAGACATGCTCATTTTAGCTTCACAATTATTTTCAAAATAAACTGGTCATTCTCCTTTGTAGCAATCACCGCACCACTAGTTACGAATAAAACCACCAAGAAAGAATAAACACTGAGTCTTGTCATTGTAGGTTAGAACTGTGTTGCTTCTGTATTATGGTTCGTAAGATTAATTTCGAACAAGATTTGTTATCAAGAAAACTATCATTTATAAGCAGAGTTAAAAGCTCATACGAATGAGATGCGCTACTATAAAAGAAAACATTTTATATTTCACGTTAATCGTGTTTAATGGTAATTATTAAACGGCAACGTAATAATTTAATGGCATGTATTTGTCCACGATTTAATATTCTACGAAATTTATTGAAAAACAGATTGAGGTCCTACAATGTAACTTACATCATCTCTAGGCTTCACTAGAAAAACTTGCTAAGAACGATAAGGCCGATTGTATACAATAAACAATGAACTAAGAAAATACATTGGCGCAAAAGGTACATGGAGATAGCACAAATGATATATTAAAACAGAGCTTTGGTTATGTATTTTAATGTTTCAATCATTATTTCATAACAATCTACGTAAAACAATCGGTAAACATGTAATTTTGTTAATTTCATGGAATTATTAATATTGTGAAACATAGAGAATCATACTAAAGTCGGTTTCAAAAGAAGACATGCATCATATGTTCAAAAACTTTGGGAAACATACAACCATATAGGCTTTGTTTTCTTAGAAATTCATCATGAAGATTAACATATTTGACTTGGATACATTATAATGCGATACTCAAAAAAATTAAACCAATTCATCTAAAACAACGAGCGAAACTTGAACCAAATCCGAATTTACGTGTGCCCACAATTGATCTACTTAACAATAAGATGTTGCTTTTGAGAAACTGCCGCAACTATTACCCATTATTTGATCATTCTTGTTTATGCATAATATAACATTTTATTATCAGCGCAAAGTGAGGCGTGTGACGTGTTTGTGTTAAAAAAACTACCACATTTTTTTGGCAATATTATCGAAAATGACTGTTACGTATATGAAACTAACTAGTTTAGATATTAGGCAAGCTGTAAACAACCATTTCATTTTAAGGTCCTAATAATTTATATTCAATTTAGAACGCACATCATATATAATTGTGAATTAAATTGATTTCTTAAAACTCAGCGTTGATGTTTTTTCTTGTATAATTTTGAATTTCTATTCAATTTACACCGGATAACAAGCATGAATTGTGGATTTTTTTGTCACGTATAGAAAAACACTACACGAAACAATTCACGAGCCGTAAAAATATATTATTTGGATTAAATATGATTGTACAAAAGGTTTATTGGTAAAAATGTCTTTTTATTTAAGGTTTTTTCTTTAATTAAAAAAATATTACATATTTGAAGGCGTTACATATTTGAAGGCATTATGTCTTAAATACTTTTATTGATTGAAGCAACACTACGTCTTCAAGGAGACGGAGATGGTGAATGAGTCAGTACAAGACAGTTGTTCCAAGTCTTAATACTTTTTTGTATGATTGTATTCCGATCCATGTTTATGAACTGTGGACGTGTGATTGCTGCTAGAAAAATGTTATTTGATGGTTCATAGAATTGTTATGTTGTTGGGTTTATGATGTTGTTGAAATTCAATCGATTACCCAAAGCACTATATAAACAATCCCAAAACCTCGATGTGAACCTCGGATCTGTAACACCCTAAAATCACCCTAGTTTGAATCATAGAAAAATGACAAGGAAAGCGTAAACATTTCACAATTTAACTATGATTACAATGAAACAATATAAGCTATGTTCTACTAATTCACAATTGAATTAGGAATAATAGATATGTTCATATGTAAAATTTATAAGAATAGAATTTAATAGGTAATATATGTATGTCACGTAGACTAAACTAAAGTTTATATTTGAGTAAACTAATGTTAATATAATTAATGCATGTATATATAAGTATATATGGTTGATTATAATTAAAATGTATATATGTATTGATAAATAATCTTATAATAATATAAGATTTAAGATAGTGGAGTTTTACTTGGTAATTAAGCTTGCCAAGTGTCTCCCTCTCATGTGTAACCCACCGAAATACTTGGAGAAATAGAGAGAGAGTGAACTAGAGATTGATTATAAGTGCTAGAAAAATAAGAAGAATTTCATGAATGTTCATTAGGGATTCCGTGTAAGAGTTTATGACTTTCCCAAATAGTTTTGTTGAAGTTGGGGTTTATCTAGTTGAATTTGTTGTGATTTCTGATAAAAAATGTTATTTGATGCTTCAAAGAATTGTTATGTTGTTGGGTTTATGTTGTTGTTGAACAAAATCTGGAAAATATTTTGAATTTAAGCTAGAACACATTAACTGCCTAGAATTCGTACTAGTTGGATACCCTGGATTAAAATGGATTTCTGACTATCTTTGGGTTCAAATGAGGAAACTTTTTGCAGGACAAGTTTTAGAACATTGAAAATACTATAGGATAGAGGTCTTGGAAGCATGAAAATGATGTTGGAATTTCTGGAAAATAAGTTAGAAACAAACAGGTCACACTTAGAATTAGACTAGAAATAGGGGGGATGTTTTGAATAAAAATTAAAATTAAGGATTGTTTTAATTATTTAAAAATTCTTGAAAGTTTATAATGAAACAGGGGATATATTGACTGAATGAAAACATATGTGTTTATAAGGAAATTTAGCTTATATAGTTGGTTGAAATAGGTTAGAACACTTAGAAGGTTACTTGGGACTAATCTGGAAAATGCAATATTTTGAGGAGCATAATGCCATGTTTTTGAAGTTGCTGGAACTTTAAAATAATTTTATAAGATGTATATAAAAGTGTTTAAAAACCCAGAATCAAATGTGTAATGAATTATATTTAAATGAACACTAAAGTTGCAATTTGAAAACAGTGGGCATGATAGGTCACTGTAAATGCCCTATTTTCAAACAATAAATTGTATTCATAGGAAAATGAAAAAAATATGCGTTGCACATGGTTTGAAAGATGTGTGAATAAGCTTTCTATAATGGTAAAGAACTCGTAATTTGGAGTTGTGTGAAAAAAAGTATGGTCAGTTTAGGGGGCAGCTTCATGTGAGTAAGCATTTGTGTTTGAGTAAATGAATAAATATGATTGAATTGAGTTCTAATGTGTTTTTATATGTTATTTGATTGTCCAAGATCAAGGTTGTGAAGAGAATATATAAGATTTAAGGGTTGATCAATACATTAAGAGGGGCAAGGGCATAGCAATCATGGATTCCAATTGAGCTTGGAGTATTGTGAGTGTGGCTATTTTAGGGTTAAGATTAGTATCCTAACCAATGAATTTCTATTTTCTTGATGATATAATATGAAGCATGAAATGAATCTAATAATGGTTTGATAAATTTAAAATGTTAAGGAAGAAGGATTAAAGGAAATGAACATTCGATATACATTTTGTGTTAGTTAAGTTTGCATATGAAACTATGTGACGTGCTATGAATTGTAGGCTGGTTGAGCTATATAATATGGGTTAAAGTGAGATGTTTATCCACTATTTTTGGAGATTATATGATTGAAATGTTAAGTTAATCTTGCTGGAATTTTTGATGGACATGATATTGCAAAATGATATGAACTTGCTTCATAGCCTTCTATATTGTTTGTTAAATAAGTATTTGATCTTGTTGAAATAATAAAAGATATAATTAAGTGCTTGGCTGGTTAGTGTCTTTAGGTAGAAGGGCATGCCTTAGAGTCGTTGAGCTCAAAATATTTCTGATTCAGGATGGTGGTTAGTCACCTATAAACCTGCAAGGTGGGTAGTCACCTTATTATATGAATGATGGTAAGTGACCATTGATGCTTATGCATCCTCTGTTACATGATATGTGGAATTGAGACCTTGATACCTTTGGGTATCTAATGTTATATGTTATCTGATTGACTTGATTACCTAGACCACTAAATCATCCAAGGTAAAAATTAAGATGAACTAGTGATAAAATTTACATGAACAAAGAAATGATGATATAATATGTGTTCACGTGTTATATGAGATGTTATGAATGAGTTGGATAATGACTCTATTTGATTGATATGATTATATGATCAATGATATGCTATGATCCATGTGCTTTGCTTGCTGTCCAATGATATGAGATGATGATATGCTATGTGAAATATACGTACGTCTTAACTACATGATGTATTTTTTAAACTAGCTAAGTTTACTTGAGTATGATGGACTAGCTAGGTAATCTAATATGTTATAATCCTTGCTAAGTAACCTTGAACACATGAATAAGACTTAAAATGACGAAATTAATAATGTTGAGGGCTGCCCCACTAAGTACTTTGTACTTATTACTCTTTGTTTCGTTCTTCCAAAATAACAGGTTCCTGGACATCTGAATGCTAGCCGTTTTGATTCGAGAGTCGTCACAAGCCAAAGCACAAGTATGATATAGTTTTGTTTAGACTCCTAGATGGTGGCATAGTATATGTTAATGTGTCACATGAATTATGGATCATGTGTTGGATAGATTTGGCTTATAAATGTTAAGACAAAGTTATGTTATGTAATGAGATTGATGGATGATATGTACATATGGTTTTGATTGTATGAATGAGTTATGTTTGAGTTGTTGACGTTGATATGGGTTTTGAACGTGAAATATATATTGGATTCGAGTGATATTACTTGTTCAAGGTTTACATCTATGCTTCATTTAGGTTACTTACATCTAAAATTGTTTTGGTTATTGATATGGTTCGAATGGCATATAATGTGATGAAAGTTATATATGTTATAATAATTTAAACTTAAGATTGTACATGCAAATTGTTGATAGTTTGGAATTGTAATTTACCTGAATGATATAGTAACATTCAAATGTTTTTGTTTTTAATTGTCGGTTTAATTCGAATAGGTCCTTGTAAGTATGGTTGAGATTACATGAAGTGTATAAGTATAGATTGATGGAATATGTTTAATTAGTATGTTAGGCTACTATGTTAGTTCATATATGAACCATAAACATGTATATATGTTTTGTTTATATGCTAGCCTAAGTCGAATTTAAGTGATAACATGTTGTGAACCTTATATGTTTGAATCAAGTGTGTGTTTATATGCTAGTTAATAGTTGAATGCTAATAGGTTGTTTAAGTAATGTGATTGGTTATGTTATATGTTAAGTTGGTAGGTTAGGTTATATGTTAGAAAGATTTTTGATGGCCCACCTATGTGTATATGACGTGTATATATGTTTGTATGATCAATTCTTGATTTGTTTAAAGTTGTATATTTAATTGATTTTTATAGTTTGCAAAGCATATGTATATGGTTAGGTTACATGTTAAAAGCATATGTAAATGTTATATGTTTCATGTTATCTGAGTGTGACATCTCTCGCTCCCTACCCGGACGAAGGGTTTTACATAAATTCCTATCAGAGCTTTAGGTTATAGGTCCTAAAGTTTTCTGAAACATGTCATGCATCATATAGGTTAAATTTTGCCACCTAGGAATCTTATATCGAACTGCTTGTGATTCTACTCTCTAATTTCGATCTTGTTTGAGTTCTTAATAGAATGTCTGCAACTAATCTAGCTCGGGATGATGGAAGTCCCAATGGATCATCAAACATTGGGGATAAAGTCGATATGCACCCCCCGAAATCAACGGTTCAACCGGAACATCCTCAAGGACAACCTCGAGAACCAGTCGTACAACATGAAAATCCGACGCTCCAATCTGCTCAACGCGAATGTCTCCTTAGCATGAAGGAGATGTTCATTAAGCTTGTAATGAATATCAGACAAGAACAACTGACTCCTATTGTTGCTGCTCCGAGTCAAGCACCGATAGAAAAGCTCGCTCATCATCGAGCTCCTATATTTGCAAGCGCAAATGAGGAGAAACCGGAAGAAGCTGAACAATGGCTCAAAAAGACAACACAAATTCCGACCAAACAACTTCAATGCTCGGACGAGCGTAAACTTGAATGTGTGATTGTACTCTTAGCCGATGAATCCTTATGTTGGTGGGAAACCACGACTTTGACCGCCCCTGCCGAGTCAGTCACGTGGAAATTCTTTGTTGAAGAATTCATAAAGAAGTACATTAGCGACCAATATCTAGCGGATCGTTGAAAGAAGTTCATGTATGTGAAACAAGCCAATCGGCCAATCGAATAGTTTGTCGCTGATTTCTACAAATACTCCAAGGATTGCACAGAATACATCAAAACCGAGAAAGACAAGTGCAGAATGTTCATTGACGGTCTGAGCGACGAATTAAGTCCGATGTTTACCACCCTCGATATTACAGACAATCGGAGTCATCACCACATAATCTAAAATGGGAACCGCGGAGAAATAGAAGAGCGATTATCGGGCTGACAAGAAGCGAAAAGGTGATGACAAGTCTCGATGGTCAAAGAAACTGAAACATCAAAGAGAAGCCTCCTCCACATACACTCCTGACAATCGGAGTAACTATCCACCTAAAGCTCAACACTCGAGTAGGATGGCTATTCTGGTTGTATATGTTAATAACATAGGATATGTGGAAAAATTCCCTACTTGCAACTTCTATTAGAAGCAACATCCCGACCAATGTCGAGCCCAATCTAATCTATGTTTTGCTTGTGGTGGTGATGACCATTATATCCAGGACTGCATAAAAAGAAATGATCAAACTTATGCTCGACATATTTATAATTTGAGCTCTGTGCCACCTGGCCAAAACAAGAACTCGAGACAAGCTCAGTCGGGTAATCAAGAGAAAAACAAGGCTGCCCAATCAAAAGCTACTACTTATCAAGAATCTCGAGCCCCAACTCGTGCCTACCACATTCGTGGCAAAGAAGAAAAAGAGTCTCCCAATGTCATTGCAGGTATTGTTGAATTGAACCTTAAACATGTTTACGCTTTGATTTATTCGAGATCAACACATTCATTTGTTTGTTCATATCTGTTAGATGAGCTAAATTTGAAACCTGAAATTGTAAAATCAAGCCTTGTAGTTTCAAACCCAATAGATGGAAACTAGCCAATTAACTTGATCTGTAGAAACTGCCAAATAACTATTCGAAGTGTTCCTTTCTTTTGTGATTTGTATGTTTTACCTAAAAGTGAATTCAATCTAGTGTTAGGAGTAGATTGGTTGGGAAAACACAAAGCCTAGGCATATTGTCAAAACCGTAGGTTATATTTACGAGGTTTAGGAAATGAATCCATCCTATTGATAGACAAAAAACCGACCTCTATTTTCGTTGTTATTGTACTGCAAGACGAGCTTGATTTCGGTTTGCTTGAAATGCCTGTTGTATCTGAATTTTCTGATGTTTTTTCCTGAGGAACTCCCTGGCCTTCCTCTAACTCAGGAAGTTTAATTCAAGATCAAAGTTCAACCCGGAACTAACCATGTGTCCATTACGCCTTATTGTATGGTACCGGTTGAACTGAAAGAATTAAAGAAGCATATTCAAGAACTTGAGGACAAGGGATTCATTCAACCCATCATATCTCCCTAGGGTGCTCATGTCCTGTTCGTGAAAAAGAAGGATGGTACGTTGCGGCTTTGAATCGTTTACCAGTAACTTAATAAAGTAACCATCAAGAACAAGTATCCCTTGCCAAGGATCGAAGATTTGTTCGATCAACTAAAAAATGCAGCCGTATTCTCCAAGATTGATCTTCGGTCCAATTACTATCAAATGAGGGTGAAAGAAGAAGAAGTGCCCAAAACACCTTTTCGAACTCGATATGGACATTGCGAGTTCCTAGTAATGTTGAGTGTGTAAAAGTCCTATTATTTACCCCCTATTTTTTACCCCCTATTTAACCCATATTTCAGTTATACATCACAAATATATTAAATGGCACAATTTCTACTGAAATTGGTTGCTTTTGCAGGTTGCTGCTGTAGTAGATGGAGAAGCAGGCGCTGGGCAGTAATGCAGAAAAGCTGGAACTGGATGAGCAGTCGCAGAGGACGATGCTGCCATGGATGCCACCGTGACAGCTAAGGACGACAGCAGTTTTGAGGAGAAGAAGCAAATAGACCTCGACAGAAAGAGAAAATTAAGCATGTCTGTCGTGGAATACCATTATATTTTTCTAAGCCCTAGATTAGAATGAAGGCCAAGCCCAAAGTTCAAGGAAGAAAACTCCAAGCAAGAAAGAATGACGAATTAAAGCTATATTCTCTGAAGATTTAGTCTTTATTAGAGTTGTACTTTAATTTAAACTTGTATTCTTGCCATATTAGAAAACATGAACCCAAAGCCTATATAAAGGCATGTAATTCGACCTAGGAGAGGACATCACCTATCTCTAGCCTTCTTCCCAAAACCCTAGCCGTTTTCCCTTCTCAACATGTTCTAAATTCCCCCTAAGGCCACGTGTTGATTTGTAAAGTAGTTGCAAGGGTTGCTTTTGTTTTAGGAATTTTCTATTCAATAAAATAAACTTCAAGTTCTCTTATTCTGGTTATTAACATCTTGCAAGAGTATCAGGAGAGCATTGAGAGGTTATATATTTACTTAATATCGTGAGAGTTAAGTATATGAAAGGAATAAGGGCGGGTTCTCTAGTTTATAGTTGAATTATCTCGGACCTAGGGATAGGACGAGGTTAAGTGGCTAAAGAAGAATTCAACAACATCGGTGTTCATCCTTCGATTCACGCCGGGAGGTATTATCAAAGACGTGTTCATCGACAAACTTGGACCTAGGGATAGGCCAAGGCATAGCAGGGATTCTTGCCAAGCTTGAAGTATAGAGTTGTGTGATCGCTGCCGCGACAAACAACGGACCGCTGCCGCGACGGGAACGACGACAGACTAGATTTTCCTAGAATTAGCAATACCTACACTACTGAGCAATTCAATACCAGCCCATTCTCTCTATCTTGATTACTTTAATTCTATTTTCAAGTATTCTTTATTATTTTCGTGACAACATCTTAAATCATTCTTTTTACTTTCGTGCAGTAATTCAAGGTGAAGCTATTAGCCCAGTCCCTGTGGAGACGATATCGGATACTTCAGTATCACTTTACTACTTGCGTCGTGTACACTTGCACTACATTTGCGATAGACACTTTTACACGCAGCAAGTTTTTGGCGCCGTTGCCGGGGACTGGCAACATAACTTTACCCTACCTTTTACTGCATTCTTTTTATTTTTCTGTTTTATCTTGGATTGTTCAACATGTGCTTTTCACAAGGTTTCTTGTTTATGCGCAGATCGAGACGAGGAAAGGAACCTGAGTATCGATTAGATCCTGAAATAGAACGTTCGTGCAATCTTAGAAACCGACTTCGCCGCGTACTAGCCAGAAACGAATACCTTGAAGAACAATTAGCAGCCATGAACAACCCTGGAAATCTCCAGGATAACAACAATCCTGTCAGAGATGGAGGGATCGATCCACCTGTCGTCGACCCTCCTATCGTTGCCGCACGCCGATCATGCCGAGACTACATGCTCAATGATCTTGTAGAAGTAGAAACAACCCTGCTAGATGTAGATGTTGACAACTTTGAGCTGAAACCTGTTATGTTCAGCATGATCAACAACGCTGGCCAATTTAGTGGTGCTGCTATAGAGGATGCTAGGGACCATCTGAAAACGTTCCACGAAATATGTGCTTCGTTTAGACTACCAGGAGTTAATCCGGAGATACTGAGGCTTCGGTTATTTCCTCATTCATTGAGGGACAGGGCAAAGACTTGGTGGAATAAACTTACGCCGGGTTCAATTAGAACTTGGGTAGATTTAAATCGTGAATTCTTATCTCGTTTTAATCCTTCACACATATCTGAGCGATTGCATAACGAAATTGCTACTTTTCAACAGGAAGACGACTAGCCAATGCACGAGGCCTGGGACAGATTTACCACTCTTCTAAGGAACTTCCCGATGCATGGATTTCCCATTTGGAACCACGTAACAAAATTTTATAATGCTGCCAATTTACAAACTCGTATTAGAATTGATTCAGCAGCAAACGGATTACTGCTGGACAAAGACCCAGATGAGGCAATGGCAGTATTGAAAAATCCGGCGAAGAATGAGGAACAGTTTCCGACAGCAAGAAGAGGGGGTAAACGGGTCCTAGCTGTAAAGGATTATGAAGCCGACAGCTCATTGAAATCACATGTGGCATATCTCACTAAGGCAATGAAAAAGCTCTTGAACGAAGATTCACAGCCTGTATACGCTGCTGAAGAGGTATGCGAAATTTGTGAAGGAAATCACAGTATTGAGGAATGTCCAATACAGTTACAAGAGGGGAAGTATGTTGGGAACTACAATAAGTAGAATTATAATTCCAACAATTACAATCCCAACTGGAGAAAGGATCCCAAGTTCTCTAGGAGTAATCCTAATAATGCTCTGAATCCTCAAGCATAGAACCGGGGAGGACCTAGATTGCTGACTCGGCAGCAACCGTAGCAGCAGCAGCAACAGCCACCAGCTGCCACAAATAGTATAATGGAACAGACTCTGGCTACGTTTATGTCTCAAATAGGAACCTACATTGAGAACATGAATCACTTTGTCAAGAAGAGAGAAACATTCATCGATAAAACAGAGATGCGGATGACAAATCATGAAGCTACTCTGAAATCGTTGGAGACACAGATGGGTCAGGTTTCCCAACATATTAAACCAAGGCAGAATGGAGGATTTCCTAGCGATACTGAAAAAACGCTAGACAGCCCACACATGAGCAGTGTAAAGCTATCACAACTACGAGTGGAAAGAAACTACCAGGGCCTGAGAAGAAAGATGAATCAGTTAAGAAACAAGCCTTGGATTCACCTGCCGCAGAAGCTGCCCCGACAGGTAACGAACAACCTGCTGCCGATGAACCTGTCACGACAGCAGAAGGGACAGAGGAGAAAGATGATGAACTTAAACCTCCTCAGATCCGTATGCAGCGGGAAGGACGTATTGTTGATTATCGTCCCCCACCTCCTTTTCCTCAACGATTACAAAAATTGAAACAAGAATCATAACTTAAAAAGATTTATGATATTTTTAAACAGGTTCATATCAACATTCCGCTGTTAGATGCCGTTAGGGAAATGCCCGGTTATGCCAAATTTCTCAAAGATGCCATGTGAAAGAAATCAGGACTTGGGGAATTTGAAACGGTTAAGATGACAGAAGGATGCATGACTATTCTGCACAACTGTCCACCCCAGAAGAAGAATGATCCTGGGAGCTTCATTATACCATGCGTAATCGGAGACAAATTTGTGGGTAAGGCACTTTATGATCTTGGTGCTAGTATAAATTTAATGCCCAAATCTGTTTTTCAGAAATTAGGTATTGGAAAAGGTCGACCCACAACAGTAATTCTGCAGCTGGCAGACCGCTCTTACGTTCATCCAGAAGGAAAAATTGAAGATATTCTGGTAAGGGTGGATAAGTTTATTTTTCCTGCTGACTTTCTTGTCTTAGATTGTGAAGCAGATGAAAACGCAGCAATCATCCTGGGGCGACCCTTCTTAGCCACATGAAGATCACTGATTGATGTGGAAAAAGGAGAACTCACCATGAGAGTGAATGATCAAGAAATCAAGTTGAATGTTCTCCAAGCAGTGAAACATGCTGATGCAGAAGAAGAATGCAAGGTTATCACTGAAGTTACCCTTGACCAACCCTGCATCAGGTCGGGCTGCCACGACATCAAAATTGGTCACTACCTGGGCAGCCATATAGAAGACTGTCATGAGGGCACTGACGACAGCAACTCCTCAGAATCTGATACATCTGATACTGAAGATCAGGAGGACGTAAACTGGATAGGCAATCGTCTAGGTAAGTTATTAGATCCTTTAAATTATACCTCGGATAACCATGTAATTCAAAAGTCGTCAACTGTTGAGCCCCCTGTTATAGATCTTAAGCCCCTGTCAGGGCAGCTAAAATATGTCTTCCTTGGTTTAAATGATACGTTGCCCGTAATCATCTCTTCCAAGTTGATGCAGGAACAGGAACATCAGTTAATAGGGATGCTACAGCAGCACAATAAGGTTATTAGATGGACGATAGCTGACATCCAACGCATTAGTCTGGCATTATGTAAGCATAAAATTCTTTTAGAGGATGATCATAAGCCGACTATTGATGCACAAAGGCGTCTAAACCATGCTATGCAAGAAGTGGTGCGCAAAGAGATAATCAAATGGCTAGATGCTGGAATAAACTACGCCATCTCGGATAGCAAATGGGTGAGCCCGATGCAGTGCGTTCCAAAGAAAGGAGGAATGACTGTGGTAACCAATGAAGACAATGAGCTAATCTCAAACATGACTGTGACTAGTTGGAGGGTTTGTATGGACTACCGGAAGCTTAACAAAGCTACCCGGAAGGACCACTTTCATTTACCCTTTATTGATCAAATGCTTGATAGATTAGCGGGTAAACCTTACTATTGTTTTCTTGATGGTTACTCAGGTTACAATCAAATAGCCATCGCACCCGAAGATCAAGAAAAGACGACGTTCACATGCACTTACGGAACTTATGCTTTTAGGAGGATGCCATTTGGACTCTGTAATGCACCAGCCACCTTTCAAAGGTGCATGATGGCAATATTCTTTTAAATGATGGAGGATTTCCTAGAAATCTTTATGGATGACATTTCAGTCTTTGGAGAAAACTTTGAAAGCTGTCTAGGCAACCTACAGAAGGTGCTCGAGAGATGTGAAAAAGCAAACTTGGTTTTGAACTGGGAAAAGTGTCACTTCATGGTGGATGAAGGGATAGTCGTTGGCCAAAAGATTAGTTGTCGTGGCATAGAAGTCGACGGAGTCAAAATAGAAGTGATCGGAAAGCTGCCGCCACACACCATAGTCAAGGGAATCAGAAGTTTCTTAAGTCATGCTGGTTTTTATCGGAGGTTCATAGCGAACTTCTCAAAGATCACCAAGCCCCTATGCCATCTTCTGGAGCAGAACCGACCCTTCGACTTTAACGCTGAATGTACTGAGGCATTCAAGGTTCTAAAAGAAAAGCTGGTAACAACCCCAATAGTACAGCCACCAGATTGGACACTGCCATTTGAGATAATGTGTGATGCTAGTGACTATGCTATCGGGGCAGCACTTGCGCAGCGAAGAGACAAACTTTTTCATGTCATATATTGTGCCAGCAAAACACTAAACGACGCCCAAGTGAACTACACCACCACAGAGAAGGAATTATTAGCTGTGGTATTCTCCATTGACAAGTTTCGTTCTTATATACTTGGAACGAAGGTCATAGTCCACACAGACACTCTGCATTGAAATATATGTTCACCAAAAAGGATGCAAAGCCTCGACTGATACGTTGGATTCTGCTACTGCAAGAGTTCGACCTTGAAATCAAGGACAAAAAGGGGACAGAGAATCAAGTGGCATATCGCTTGTCGAGGTTGGAGAAGGGAAAAGGTCTACCGGCAGATGAGACAAACATATTGGAGACCTTCCCTGATGAGCAGCTGTTTGCTGCCACAATCACTGCCGCGACAGCCATGGCGGCAGGTAAGTCTTCTGAACTCCCCTGGTATGCTGATTTCGTTAATTTCTTAGTTAGTGGAATAATTCCTCCTGACCTTAATTATCAAGCCAGGAAGAGGTTCTAAAATGATGTTAGGCATTATTATTGGGACGGACCTCTTCTTTTCAAAATTTGTGCAGATCAAGTTATAAGGCGATGCGTACCACAGGACGAACAAGAAGATATACTTCATCACTGACATGCTTCACAGTATGGAAGACACTTAGGAGGCAACAAAACTGCTGCCAAGGTTTTGCAGTTAGGATTCTATTGGCCGTCACTGTATAAAGATGCTCAAATCTTCTACAAGAGATGTGACAAGTGTCAACAGACAGAAAACATCTCAAGGAGACACAAGATGCCGCTACAGAACATTCTCGAAGTCGAGATCTTCGACGATTGGGGGATAGATTTTATGGGACCATTCCCATCTTCATGTGGGAATTTATATATCCTCCTGGCAGTAGATTATGTGTCTAAGTGGGTTGAAGCAATCGCCACTCAAAAGAATGATGCCAAAACGGTTCAAAGGTTTTTACATAAAAACATTTTTTTCCAGATTCGGCATCCCTAAGGTCGTCATCAGTGATGAAGGGAGGCATTTTGACAATAGGGTTATAGTTGCTGCCTTAAAAAAGTATGGTGTCAAGCATCAGATTGCAAAAACATACCACCCTCAGACCAATAGACAGGCTGAAATATCCAACAGGGAGGTCAAGAACATTCTAGAAAAGATGGTTAAACCAACTCGGAAAGATTGGTCTCTACACCTCAATGATGCGCTATGGGCCTACATGACAGCGTTCAAAACTCCATTGGGAATGTCTCCTTATCGGCTGATTTACAGGAAAACATGCCACTTACCTGTCGAGATTGAGCACAGAGAATATTGGGCCATCAAAGTAGTTAATATGGACTTGGAAAAAGCCGGGCAGAAAAGGCTACTTGATCTGAACGAAATTGAAGAAATTCGGACAATGGCCTATGACAACGCAAGAATCTACAAGGACAAAACCAAGAAGTGGCATGACAAGAAGTTGCTGCCACGACAGTTCTGCCCAGGGCAGCTTGTGTTGCTTTTTAACTCTAGGAAATAAATGAGACAAGAAGAAAAGGAGAAGTGAATTCAGCCCAACATCCTTCCATCAGCCCAAAAAGCCCAAATTTTGGAGCCTGTCGTTACTGTTGCCGCGTCAGACGCTAAAAATATAGGCTGTCAACACGCTGTCACGACAGACACGTAAACGCGTAACAGACGCGCAGCAAACACGGAAACGCGTGACAGACGCGTTAGAAACTGCGTAACAGCTGGCCCCGTTATTCACGCCTTCCCTTACAGCTCCAACGCGTGACAGACGCCTTCTCTATATAAACCTCGTTTTTCTATTAATTTTTCACTCACTTCTACTCATCTTGCTTGCTTTCTCTAGAAATATTTACTTTCTTTCTTTTTTCTTCTTACAACCCTTGCAACCATGTCTTCTAGAAACACCCGCAGGAGTGCTGCTTCAGGCTCCACCCCGACAGCATCAATCCCACGATCTTTCCAGATACGAGACATGTGGGAAGAGAGGGGATTTATCTATACTTCCATGGAAGGGAATTTGGGACTGCAGCAGTTCATTGCTAGAAAAATAAAGGCCCTACAGTGGCAGATCTTTGCAGAACAACCAGAGGAGATGAACGTATATCTGGTTTGAGATTTCTATACTGCTGTCAACAGCAGAACCGCGACAGCAGTCACCGTGAGAGGGAGAGAGGTGCCCTTCGAAGCAGAATACATCAACACCCTGTACGGATTTTACGTGGGTAGCAACGAGGATGGTCACCAGCAATTTCTGAACAGCCTAGACCCTGCTGCCTACGATGCTGTCATGGCAGAGGTCACGGATGAAGGTACTCAGTGGAACACAAATCCTAAGAACCCGAGGACAGTGAAGAGAATTCAACTCCTCCCGGAGGCCAAACTGTGGAACACTTTAATAAAAAAGCGAATCATGCCATCCTCGCACAATACCACTGTCGATCAACCCATGTTAGCTCTCATTCATTCTATTCTGCATGAGAAGCCTATTAATGTGGGCAGTTACATCCGGGAAAGCATTTTGGAGTGTGCACACCGGCGGACAGGACCGCTCTACCTCCCCTACCTCATCACAGCCCTCTACCGCGGTCATCATGTACCTGAAGCTGCCACTGATCAAAGAGTTCAAGGGAAGGGATGGACCGACAAAAATATACTCAACTTGATGGAATTGATTGCTGCCACCCCTCTGTCATCTTTCGACCCCACTGCCATGGCAGCAGAGACGATAGACACTAAACATGCTGCCACGGAAGCCAGGCAGCCCACAACAGCAGGAGCTCCAGCCGATACCTCCTCCCAGATTCTTGCTGCCATACAGAAGATGGAGGAACGACAGCTCGGCCTTATGAGCTTCATCAGGGATTTCACCACAACTACGATACAATTCATTCAAACTTCTTTAAATTTCCTTGATGTTTTATTTTCTACCTTCCCATCCCATTATTTTGCTGCACCCACCCCTTCCCATACCCCTACACATGCTGCCACACCCAAAACACCGTCTGCAGCATCCACACCAACCCCTGCCACGACAGCTGCCGGCAGCAACCGCGCAGCTGATACCTCTGCCCGTGGAACCAAGAGAAGAATGCCCTCGGAGGAACTTGATGCATTCATAGCCGATTTTTTCCTCTTCCTCAATTTGGGAGGAAAGCGACAACAAACCATCTGTTAAGAGGAATCTATCCAAAGAGTTCACACCGGTAAAACAATAGAAGAGGATGGCAGACAAAAACAAGCCAGATAGCGGCAGCGGCAACAACAGTGACGGTAGCAGTGACAGCGGCAGCAGCAGTGACAACACCAGTAGCTCAGAGGTACAGGTAGTGGAGAAACCCCCTCACATCTCCCCTACCCGAATTCAACCTCCAAGGGAGGCCAAAACGAAGAACACATCCGCCTCCCCCATCCGCCAGCCAGTAAAGAAGGCCCCTGCCCGCCGACAGATTCGCCTCAGCAGCAGCAACGACAACAGCGCATAAAATTGATGTTTCTTACCTTATTTTGCTGTCTGCCTCTATATATTTTGTGATGTACTTTTCTTATCTTTTATTTTTTTCATTTGCATTGAGGGCAATGCAACCCTTGAATTTGGGGGTGACATCCCTCCATTAATGGAGTCTTATTTAGTTTTAAAATTGTGTCTTTTAATTAGTTTATTTTTGCTTAAAAAAATGATGAAAATTTTTGGCTTAAGTCTTTGAACTAAACTTACCTGCCGTGACAGCTCTGTCGTGGCAGTGCCTTTAGGATTGTTTTAGGAGCAGTTTAGAGCCTTTCTATAGTTCTGAAACTTAAACACTATTTGTGACTATTATATTGCCTAGAACTCTACTAGTTAACTAGAATAGGAAGCTTAGTACTTGAATAGCCCCTAGAACTTCCTAACACTGGCTCTAGGAAAAGAAGTTTAGCAAAATAGACTCAATAGCCCTAGAGGTGCGCGAAACCGGCTCTAGGAAGTTAGCTAGAGGTGCCCGAAACCGGCTCTAGTGAAACTTAAGCTAAAAAAATCGATTCTAAACAAAGAATTAATGGAGCATAAGAAGTGCCTTCAAAAAGATAAAATTTGGCTTAAAAAATCAAGTTAGAGGCTGAAATATTCTAGTGAAACTAAGGGAGTCTTGGCATATAATTGTTCACAAGCCTGCACACACTGCACGAGGACTATAGCAAGATTCCAGACGAATCCTAAATTATCCGACAAGGTGTTGCTGTCAATAGAGAATGAATGGAGGGTAAGGGAAAGTTCACTGTTTTAAGCCAAAACAAAAATATTTATTTTTCTTTTAGGTCTGAATTGCTTGAGGGCAAGCAAAAACTTGAGTTTTGTGGTGTGTTAAGTGTGTAAAACTCCTATTATTTACCCCCTATTTAACCCATATTTCTGCTGCATTCAAGCATAATTCATTGCATTTAGGTTAGATTTCAGTTATACATCACAAATATATTAAATGGAACAGTTTCTGCTGAAATTGGTTGCTTTTGCAGGTAGCTGCTATAGCAGATGGAGAAGCAGGCACTGGGCAGTAATGCAGAAAAGCTGGAACTGGATGAGCAGTCGCAGAGGACGATGCTTCCATGGATGCTCATTTTAGCTTCACAATTATTTTTCAAAATAAACTGGTCATTCTCCTTTGTAGCAATCACTGCGCCACTAGTTACGAATAAAACCACCAAGAAAGAATAAACACTGAGTCTTGTCATTGTAGGTTAGAACTGTGTTTCTTCTATATTATGGTTCGTAAGATTAATTTCGAACAAGATTTGTTATCAAGAAAACTATCATTTATAAGCAGAGTTAAAAGCTCATAAGAATGAGATGCGTTACTACAAAAGAAAACATTTTATATTTCAAGTTAATCGTCTTTATTGGTAATTATTATACGGAAACGTAATAAATTAATTGCATGTATTTGTCCACGATTTAATATTTTAAGATATTTATTGAAAAACAGATTGAGGTCCTACAATGAAGCTTACATCATCTCTAGGCTTCACTACAAAAACTTCCTAAGAACGATAAGGCCGACTGTATACAATAAACAACGAAATAAGGAAATACATTGGCGGAAAAGGTACATAGAGATAGCACGAATGATATATTAAAACAGAGCTTTGGTTATGTATTTTAATGTTTCAATCATAATTTCATAACAATCTACATAAAACAAACGGTAAACATGTAATGTTGTTAATTTCATGGAATTAGTAATATTGTGAAACATAAAGAATCATACCAAAGTCGGTTTCAGAAGAAGACATGCATCATATGTTCAAAAACTTTGGGAAACATACAACCATATAGGCTTTGTTTGCTTAGAAATTCATCATGAAGATTAACATATTTGACTTGGATACATTATAATGCGATACTCAAAAAAATTAAACCAATTCGTCTAAAACAACGAGCGAAACTTGAACCAAATCCGAATTTACTTGTGCCCACAATTGATCTACTTAATAATAAGATGTTGCTTTTGAGAAACTGCCGCAACTATTACCCATTATTTGATCATTCTTGTTTATGCATAATATAACATTTTATTATCAGCGCAAAGTGAGGCGTGTGACGTGTTTGTGTAAAAAAACTACCACATTTTTTTTGCAATATTATCGAAAATGATTGTTACATATAGGAAACTAACTAGTTTAGATATTAGGCAAGCTGTAAACAACCATTTCATTTTAAGGTCCTAAGAAATTATATTCAATTTACAACGCACAACATATAAAATTGTGAATTAAATTGATTTCTTAAAACTCAGCGTTGATGTTTTTTCTTGTATAATTGTGAATTTCTACTCAATTTGCACCGCATAACAAGCATGAATTGTGGATTTTGTTGTCACGTATAAAAAACACTACACAAAACAATTCACGAAGGTAAAAATATATTATTTGGATTAAATATAATTGTAGAAAAGGTTTATTGGTACAAATGTTTTTTATTAAAGGTTTTTTCTTTAATTAAAAATATATTACATATTTGAAGGCGTTACATATTTGAAGCCATTATGTCTTAAATACTTTTACTGATTGAAGCAACACTGCGTCTTCAAGGAGACGGAGATGGTGAATGAGTCAGTACAAGGCAGTTGTTCCAAGTCTTAATACTTTTTTGTATGATTGTATTCCGATCCATGTTTATGAACTGTGGACGTTCTAATGTCCTTTGAACCAATGCGGAGTGGCACTCTTTTCCTAATACAAGTTGTTCACCGCAACACTTTTTTGTAACGCTCCCTGTTTTGAATATATTATCAAAGACTTCCCAAACACAAGGCATGCTCATTTTAGCTTCACAATTATTTTTCAAAATAAACTGGTCATTCTCCTTTGTAGCAATCTCTGCACAACTAGTTACGAATAAAACCACCAAGAAAGAATAAACATTGAGTCTTGTCATTGTAGGTTAGAACTGTGTTGCTTCTGTATTATGGTTCGTAAGATTAATTTCGAACAAGATTTCTTAATAAAAACATATAGTTGCTGATCAAAAAAAAATTTCGAACAAGATTTGTTATCAAGAAAACTATCACTTATAATCAGAGTTAAAAGCTCATAAGAATGAGATGCGTAACTATAATAGAAAACATTTTATATTTCACGTTAATTGTCTTTAATGGTAATTATTATACGACAACGTAATAATTTAATGGCATGTATTTGTCCACGATTTAATATTCTACGATATTTATTGAAAAACTGATTGAGGTCCTATAATGAAGCTTACATCATCTCTAGGCTTCACTACAAAAACTTGCTAAGAACGATAAGGCCGATTGTATAAAATAAACAACGAAATAAGGAAATACATTGGCGCAAAAGGTACATAGAGATAGCACGAATGATATATTAAAACAGAGCTTTGGTTATGTATTTTAATGTTTCAATCATAATTTCATAACAATCAACATAAAACAAACAGTAAACATGTAATGTTGTTAATTTCATGGAATTAGTATTATTGTGAAACATAAAGAATCATACTAAAGTCGGTTTCAAAAGAAGACATGCATCATATGTTCAAAAACTTTGGGAAACATACAACCATATAGGCTTTGTTTGCTTAGAAATTCGTCATGAAGATTAACATATTTGACTTGGATACATTATAATGCTATACTCAAAAAAATTAAACCAATTTGTCTAAAACAATGAGCGAAACTTGAACCAAATCCAAATTTACTTGTGCCCACAATTGATCTACTTAATAATAAGATGTTGCTTTTGAGAAATTGCCGCAACTATTACCCATTATTTGATCATTCTTGTTTATGCATAATATAACATTTTATTATCAGCGCAAAGTGAGGCGTGTGACATTTTTGTGTAAAAAAACTACCACATTTTTTTTGCAATATTATCGAAAATGACTGTTACGTATAGGAAACTAACTAGTTTAGATATTAGGCAAGCTGTAAACAACCATTTCATTTTAAGGTCCTAAGAAATTATATTCAATTTACAACGCACAACATATAAAATTGTGAATTAAATTGATTTCTTAAAACTCAGCGTTGATGTTTTTTCTTGTGTAATTGTGAATTTCTATTCAATTTACACCGCATAACAAGCATGGATTGTGGATTTTTTTGTCATGTATAGAAAAACACTACACAAAACAATTCATGACGGTAAAAATATATTATTTTGATTAAATATGATTGTAGAAAAGGTTTATTGGTAAAATTGTTTTTTATTAAAAGTTTTTTCTTTAATTAAAAATATATTACATATTTGAAGGCGTTACATATTTGAAGGCATTATGTCTTAAATACTTTTACTAATTGAAGCAAAACTACGTCTTCAAGGAGACGGAGATGGTGAATGAGTCAGTACAAGGCAGTTGTTCCAAGTCTTAATACTTTTTTGTATGATTGTATTCCGATCCATGTTTATGAACTGTGGACGTTCTAATTTTCTTTGAACCAATGCGAAGTGGCACTCTTTTCCTAATACAAGGAGTTCACCGCAACACTTTTTTGTAATGCTCCCTGTTTTGAATATATTATCAACGACTTCACAAACACAAGGCATGCTCATTTTAGCTTCACAATTATTTTTCAAAATAAACTGGTCATTCTCCTTTGTAGCAATCACCACGCCACTAGTTACGAATAAAACCACCAAGAAAGAATAAACATTGAGTCTTGTCATTATAGGTTAGAACTGTGTTGCTTCTGTATTATGGTTCGTAAGATTAATTTTGAACAAGATTTGTTATCAAGAAAACTATCACTTATAAGAAGAGTTAAAAGCTCATAAGAATGAGATGCGTTACTATAATAGAAAATATTTTATATTTCACGTTAATCGTCTTTAATGGTAATTATTATACGGCAACGTAATAATTTAATGGCATGTATTTGTCCACGATTTAATATTCTACGATATTTATTGAAAAACAGATTGAGGTCCTACAATGAAGCTTACATCATCTCTAGGCTTCACTACAAAAACATGCTAAGAACGATAAGGCCGATTGTATACAATAAACAACGTAATAAGGAAATATATTGGCGCAAAAGGTACATAGAGATAGCACGAATGATATATTAAAACAGAGCTTTGGTTATGTATTTTAATGTTTCAATCATAATTTCATAACAATCTACATAAAACAAACGGTAAACATGTAATGTTGTTAATTTCATGGAATTAGTAATATTGTGAAATATAAAGAATCATATTAAGGTCGGTTTCAAAAGAAGACATGCATCATATGTTCAAAAACTTTGGGAAACATACAACCATATAGGCTTTGTTTGCTTAGAAATTCATCATGAAGATTAACATATTTGACTTGGATACATTACAATGCGATACTCAAAAAAATTAAACCAATTTGTCTAAAACAACGAGCGAAACTTGAACCAAATCCAAATTTACTTGTGCCCACAATAGATCTACTTAATAATAAGATGTTGCTTTTGAGAAACTGCCGCAACTATTACCCATTATTTGATCATTCTTGTTTATGCATAATATAACATTTTATTATCAGCGCAAAGTGAGACGTGTGACGTGTTTGTGTAAGAAAACTACCACATTTTTTTGGCAATATTATCGAAAATGAATGTTACGTACAGGAAACTAACTAGTTTAGATATTAGGCAAGCTGTAAACAACCATTTCATTTTAAGGTCCTAAGAAATTATATTCAATTTACAACGCACAACATATAAAAATGTGAATTAAATTGATTTCTTAAAACTCAGCGTTGATATTTTTTCTTGTATAATTGTGAGTTTCTATTCAATTTACACCGCATAACAAGCATGAATTGTGGATTTTTTTGTCACGTATAGAAAAACACTACACAAAACAATTCACGAAGGTAAAAATATATTATTTGGATTAAATATGATTGTAGAAAAGGTTTATTGGTAAAAATGTTTTTATTAAAGGTTTTTTCTTTAATTAAAAATATATTACATATTTGAAGGCGTTACATATTTGAAGGCATTATGTCTTAAATACTTTTACATATTGAAGCAACACTGGGTCTTCAAGGAGACGGAGATGGTGAATGAGTCAGTACAAGGCAGTTGTTCCAAGTCTTAATACTTTTTTGTATGATTGTATTCCGATCCATGTTTATGAACTGTGGACGTTCTAATGTCCTTTGAACCAATGCAGAGTGGCACTCTTTTCCTAATACAAGGAGTTCACCGCAACACTTTTTTGTAATTCTCCCTGTTTTGAATATATTATCAAAGACTTCTCAAACACAAGGCATGCTCATTTTAGCTTCACAAGTATTTTTCAAAATAAACTGGTCATTCTCCTTTGTAGCAATCACCGTGCCACTAGTTACGAATAAAACCACCAAGAAAGAATAAACATTGAGTCTTGTCATTGTAGGTTAGAACTGTGTTGCTTCTGTATTATGGTTCGTAAGATTAATTTCGAACAAGATTTTTATCAAGAAAACTATCACTTATAAGCAGAGTTAAAAGCTCATAAGAATGAGATGCTTTACTATAATAGAAAATATTTTATATTTCACGTTAATCGTCTTTAATGGTAATTATTATACGGCAACGTAATAATTTAATGGCATGTATTTGTCCACGATTTAATATTCTACGATATTTATTGAAAAACAGATTGAGGTCCTACAATGAAGCTTACATCATCTCTAGGCTTCACTACAAAAACTTGCTAAGAACGATAAGGCCGATTGTATACAATAAACAACGAAATAAGGAAATACATTGGCGCAAAAGGTACATAGAGATAGCACGAATGATATATTAAAACAGAACTTTGGTTATTTATTTTAATGTTTCAATCATAATTTCATAACAATCTACATAAAACAAACTGTAAACATGTAATGTTGTTAATTTCATGGAATTAGTAATATTGTGAAATATAAAGAATCATAATAAAGTCGGTTTCAAAAGAAGACATGCATCATATGTTCAAAAACTTTGGGAAACATACAACCATATAGGCTTTGTTTGCTTAGAAATTCATCATGAAGATTAACATATTTGACTTGGATACATTACAATGCGATACTCAAAAAAATTAAACCAATTTGTCTAAAACAACGAGCGAAACTTAACCAAATCCAAATTTACTTGTGCCCACAATAGATCTACTTAATAATAAGATGTTGCTTTTGAGAAACTGCCACAACTATTACCCATTATTTGATCATTCTTGTTTATGCATAATATAACATTTTATTATCAACGCAAAGTGAGGCGTGTGACGTGTTTGTGTAAAAAAACTACCACATTTTTTGGCAATATTATCGAAAATGATTGTTACGTATAGGAAACTAACTAGTTTAGATATTAGGCAAGCTGTAAACAACCATTTCATTTTAAGGTCCTAAGAAATTATATTCCATTTACAACGCACAACATATAAAATTGTGAATTAAATTGATTTCTTAAAACTCAGCGTTGATGTTTTTTCTTGTATAATTGTGAATTTCTATTCAATTTACACCGCATAACAAGCATTAATTGTGGATTTTTTGTCACGTATAGAAAAACACTACACAAAATAATTCACAAAGGTAAAAATATATTATTTGGATTAAATATGATTGTAGAAAAGGTTTATTGGTAAAAATGTTTTTATTAAAGATTTTTTCTTTATTTAAAAATATATTACATATTTGAAGGCGTTACATATTTGAAGGCATTATGTCTTAAATATTTTTATTGATTGAAGCAACACTGCGTCTTCAAGGAGACGGAGATGGTGAATGAGTCAGTACAAGGCAGTTGTTCCAAGTCTTAATACTTTTTTGTATGATTGTATTCCGATCCATGCTTATGAACTGTGGACGTTCTAATGTCCTTTGAACCAATGCGGAGTGGCACTCTTTTCCTAATAAAAGGAGTTCACCGCAACACTTTTTTGTAACGCTCCCTGTTTTGAATATATTATCAAAGACTTCCCAAACACAAGGCATGCTCATTTTAGCTTCACAATTATTTTTCAAAATAAACTGGTCATTCTCCTTTGTAGCAATCATCGCGCCACTAGTTACGAATAAAACCACCAAGAAAGAATAAACATTGAGTCTTGTCATTGTAGGTTAGAACTGTGTTGCTTCTGTATTATGGTTCGTAAGATTAATTTCGAACAAGATTTGTTATCAAGAAAACTATCACTTATAAGCAGAGTTAAAAGCTCATAAGAATGAGATGCGTTACTATAATAGAAAATATTTTATATTTCACGTTAATCGTCTTTAATGGTAATTATTATACGGCAACGTAATAATTTAATGGCATGTATTTGTCCACAATTTAATATTCTACGATATTTATTGAAAAACAGATTGAGGTCCTACAATGAAGCTTACATCATCTATAGGCTTCACTACAAAAACTTGCTAAGAACGATAAGGCCGATTGTATACAATAAACAACGAAATAAGGAAATACATTGGCGCAAAAGGTACATAGAGATAGCACGAATGATATATTAAAACAGAACTTTGGTTATTTATTTTAATGTTTCAATCATAATTTCATAACAATCTACATAAAAGAAACGGTAAACATGTAATGTTGTTAATTTAATGGAATTAGTAATATTGTGAAATATAAAGAATCATAATAAAGTCGGTTTCAAAAGAAGACATGCATCATATGTTCAAAAACTTTGGGAAACATACAACCATATAGGCTTTGTTTGCTTAGAAATTCATCATGAAGATTAACATATTTGACTTGGATACATTACAATGCGATACTCAAAAAAATTAAACCAATTTGTCTAAAACAACGAGCGAAACTTAACCAAATCCAAATTTACTTGTGCCCACAATAGATCTACTTAATAATAAGATGTTGCTTTTGAGAAACTGCCACAACTATTACCCATTATTTGATCATTCTTGTTTATGCATAATATAACATTTTATTATCAACGCAAAGTGAGGCGTGTGACGTGTTTGTGTAAAAAAACTACCACATTTTTTGGCAATATTATCGAAAATGATTGTTACGTATAGGAAACTAACTAGTTTAGATATTAGGCAAGCTGTAAACAACCATTTCATTTTAAGGTCCTAAGAAATTATATTCCATTTACAACGCACAACATATAAAATTGTGAATTAAATTGATTTCTTAAAACTCAGCGTTGATGTTTTTTCTTGTATAATTGTGAATTTCTATTCAATTTACACCGCATAACAAGCATTAATTGTGGATTTTTTGTCACGTATAGAAAAACACTACACAAAATAATTCACAAAGGTAAAAATATATTATTTGGATTAAATATGATTGTAGAAAAGGTTTATTGGTAAAAATGTTTTTATTAAAGATTTTTTCTTTATTTAAAAATATATTACATATTTGAAGGCGTTACATATTTGAAGGCATTATGTCTTAAATATTTTTATTGATTGAAGCAACACTGCGTCTTCAAGGAGACGGAGATGGTGAATGAGTCAGTACAAGGCAGTTGTTCCAAGTCTTAATACTTTTTTGTATGATTGTATTCCGATCCATGCTTATGAACTGTGGACGTTCTAATGTCCTTTGAACCAATGCGGAGTGGCACTCTTTTCCTAATAAAAGGAGTTCACCGCAACACTTTTTTGTAACGCTCCCTGTTTTGAATATATTATCAAAGACTTCCCAAACACAAGGCATGCTCATTTTAGCTTCACAATTATTTTTCAAAATAAACTGGTCATTCTCCTTTGTAGCAATCATCGCGCCACTAGTTACGAATAAAACCACCAAGAAAGAATAAACATTGAGTCTTGTCATTGTAGGTTAGAACTGTGTTGCTTCTGTATTATGGTTCGTAAGATTAATTTCGAACAAGATTTGTTATCAAGAAAACTATCACTTATAAGCAGAGTTAAAAGCTCATAAGAATGAGATGCGTTACTATAATAGAAAATATTTTATATTTCACGTTAATCGTCTTTAATGGTAATTATTATACGGCAACGTAATAATTTAATGGCATGTATTTGTCCACAATTTAATATTCTACGATATTTATTGAAAAACAGATTGAGGTCCTACAATGAAGCTTACATCATCTATAGGCTTCACTACAAAAACTTGCTAAGAACGATAAGGCCGATTGTATACAATAAACAACGAAATAAGGAAATACATTGGCGCAAAAGGTACATAGAGATAGCACGAATGATATAGTAAAATAGAGTTTTGGTTATGTATTTTAATGTTTCAATCATAATTTCATAACAATCTACATAAAACAAACGGTAAACATGTAATGTTGTTAATTTAATGGAATTAGTAATATTGTGAAATATAAAGAATCATACTAAAGTTGGTTTCAAAAGAAGACATGCATCATATGTTCAAAAACTTTGGGAAACATACAACCATATAGGCTTTGTTTGCTTAGAAATTCATCATGAAGATTAACATATTTGACTTGGATACATTATAATGCGATACTCAAAAAAACTAAACCAATTCGTCTAAAACAACGAGCGAAACTTGAACCAAATCCAAATTTACTTGTGCCCACAATAGATCTACTTAATAATAAGATGTTGCTTTTGAGAAACTGCCGCAACTATTACCCATTATTTGATCATTCTTGTTTATGGATAATATAACATTTTATTATCAGCGCAAAGTGAGGCGTGTGACGTGTTTGTGTAAAAAAACTACCACATTTTTTTGGCAATATTATCGAAAATGACTGTTACGGTATAGGAAACTAATTAGTTTAGATATTAGGCAAGCTCTAAACAACCATTTGATTTTAAGGTCCTAAGAAACAAAATTCAATTTACAACGCACAACATATAAAATTGTGAATTAAATTGATTTCTTAAAACTCAGCGTTGATGTTTTTTCTTGTATAATTGTGAATTTCTATTCAATTTACACCGCATAACAAGCATTAATTGTGGATTTTTTTGTCACGTATAGAAAAACACTACACAAAACAATTCACGAAGGTAAAAATATATTATTTGGATTAAATATGATTGTAGAAAAGGTTTATCGGTAAAAATGTTTTTTATTAAAGGTTTTTTCTTTAATTAAAAATATATTACATATTTGAAGGCGTTACATATTTGAAGGCATTATGTCTTAAATACTTTTACCGATTGAAGCAACACTGTGTCTTCAAGGAGACGGAGATGGTGAATGAGTCAGTACAAGGCAGTTGTTCCAAGTCTTAATACTTTTTTGTATGATTGTATTCCGATCCATGTTTATGAAATGTGGACGTTCTAATGTCCTTTGAACCAATGCGGAGTGGCACTCTTTTCCTAATACAAGGAGTTCACCACAACACTTTTTTGTAACACTCCCTGTTTTGAATATATTATCAAAGACTTCCCAAACACAAGGCATGCTCATTTTAGCTTCACAATTATTTTTCAAAATAAACTGGTTATTGTCCTTTGTAGCAATCACCGCGCCACTAGTTACGAATAAAACCACCAAGAAAGAATAAACACTGAGTCTTGTCATTGTAGGTTAGAACTGTGTTGCTTTTGTATTATGGTTCGTAAGATTAATTTCGAACAAGATTTGTTATCAAGAAAACTATCACTTATAAGCAGAGTTAAAAGCTCATAAGAATGAGATGCATTACTATAATAAAAAACATTTTATATTTCACGTTAATCTTATTTAATGGTAATTATTATACGGCAACGTAATAATATAATGGCATGTATTTGTCAACGATTTAATATTCTAAGATATCGATTGAAAAATAGATTGAGGTCCTACAATGAAGCTTACATCATCTCTAGGCTTCACTACAAAAACTTGCTAAGAACGATTAGGCCGACTGTATACAATAAACAATGAAATAAGGAAATACATTGGCGCAGACGGTGTAACACCCCAAATTTTTGCCCAATTTAAAAATTCTCAATTTTGAAATCCCTAAATCGGTAACCCTAGAATTTGGGAATTTTGTTTCAGAAACCCTAATTTGAATTTGAGGATTTAATTGGAATTAAATCAAATTTGTGTGGCTGAATGATAGAAATTGAAACTTTAGTGACCATTTTGTAATGCGGGTAAAAGTTAGGACCCTTGTTTTGCAATTAACCCACTCGTTAGGGTAAATGTTAAATCCATAAAAGTATATTCAACTTTTAATTTGGAAATCTGGTCAGCCGCTCACCCCTTCTCTCTCGGCATCTCCTCTCCTCTAACCCGTAAGGTCCGGCAAAGCTCCGATCAGCCACCATCTACCGTCTGTTTCACGTTTTGTCATCACCGTTCGGCACCCTTTCCTATCGCGAACCAACCCCGGTCCTCGGTGCTCCTTCATCGGCCTCCTTTTGCGAGTAAACAGTGAGAAACTCTTTGACTTCGCTTGGTCGCCAACCTTCACCACCGCGTGCTCCTCCGCCGTTCGCACCACCATCGTGACCACCACCGTCGTGCGTTTAAACCCCGACCCTTGGCCCTTTTCCACCGACCATTGTTTGCTCGGAAATCATGACAAACCGTCCGGTTTCCTCTACTCAGTCCGTCCCTCCACCGTTTTCCGTTTGGGTAATTGTTTGGGTAAGCTTTGTCGTTCTCTTGTGGGTTTTGTTTTGATCTCTAGTATTGGTTTTGACTATGTTGCGTTTGTTGTTTGACTGTGATGGCATCAAGGTACTCGTCTTTGTCGCTGCCGTCGTTGCGTCTTTTTCGACGAGTTGCACAACCGTTTCGAGTTCGCGTCGCCACCGTGATTTTGTGCTGTCGCCTTGCTCTGTCGAGTCGCCGCCTCTGCCGTCATCTTTTCTTCGCTGCCGCCATCAAAGGTTTGGAAACCCTAGTTCTGGATCTGATGAGAGGGGATTAAGGATTTTGGGCTGAATGTTGTTGGTTGAGCCCAACCGTGGGGCTTGATGGTAAACCCAACGGGTTTGTGTGTGTGGGTTGTGTGAGTGTGGGTGAATAGAGTTGGGTGTTGTGGCCCGTGTGTGTGATTGTTTGTGAGCCCAACTTGTGGGTGTTATGAACCAAAACAATTAGTGGTACTTGACCCGTGTGAACCGGCTGAACTGGACCAGTGAAATAAACCGAGTTGTGCAACCGAACCAGTTTGACCATTTGGACCATTGACCGACTTTGACCGAATCGTTGACCGTGTTTGACTATGTTGACCAATTGACCTGTTTGACTGAATTTGACCAATTGACTTTGACTAGTTTGACTTTGACTTGACCCGAGTTGACCAAGAGTTGACTTTTCGGACATCCTTCCTCTTAACCTTTCTCGACGCCCCAAATTCGTATCCGCTACCCGTTTTGTCAAATTAGATCCCGAAAGCTCCGTTTCGCTCATTTTAAGTAATTGTTGTTGGAATCTGATAAGTTGTGATTTCAGAATTTAATTCGGAATATTCTCGTGTTCAGGTGCCGACTTTGGGACCGTTGGGCTACCTCTAGTTGTTCAGATCGATCGTGCACGTTCTCCGAGATCTTCACGTGAGTATATCTTAAGTTTAGTTCTTAATGTTTTTAGTTGGTGGCTTAATGTTAGTAATAAATACTAATATAGTATTCATACTTCGTAGGTCCTGATTCAGCTAGATCTGAGCGTAAGACGCGCTGTTCTCGACATTAGAGCTTCTGTTGCTTAAAGGTGTGTCTCTTCTTGTTTTATAAACTTATGTGTTTCTTTATGCGCTTTTCTAGTATTAATATATATATAAGTAAATGTTTTGTACATTTTGTGTGCATACTCTGTTGTGATTGGGTGAATGTTTTCAGACATCATGCATAACACGTCATACTGTGATTTAAGTGAAATATCAGATTTTCAGAACTGTAAAACATCAGATTTATAGTATTGTTCAAGTTTAATTTTCATAATTCAAGTTTCGGATCAGACTCGGATTTTAAAATCTGCATCATATCATTGTGGGTATATGGTTTGAGATTTGTTCGGGGAAGTTCAGTGGTTTCAACCTTCGGGTTGAATTCCGCTTCGGATCAGTGGTTTCAACCTTCGGGTTGAATTCCCCTTTGGATTAGTGGTTTCAATATTCGGGTTGAATTCCGCTTCGGATCAGTGGTTCCACCCTTCAGGCTGAGTTCCACTTCGGATGGTGACATGGAGAAAGTAGGTTCTGGGGAACCTTACTTTTCGGTGTATCGGAGATGGGTACTATGATTCATGTGCATCAGACATCATATCATCATGATTCAGTTTTGTTGTGTTTTCAGAAAAGTCTTTATCAGAAAATAAAATACTATTTTGTTTTCGGTTGCACTTTAGAGACACACTAAGCTCTTTAGCTTACACCCCTTTAGTTTTTACTTTTCAGATATCTCAGACTTTTAGGCGATCGGTACTTGGAGCATCTCTTATTTATTCAGATAAATTAACATTCAGTATGAAATCTTTTGACTATCTTGGATTTATGTTTTAACATTGTTTGAGACATTTGTGTAACATGGACATTGGGACTGTTTATAACTTGGGATTTATTGGATGCACGCATTTACGAAATTATTTTCAGAGATCTTAATTAATTATCGGAACATCGTCTAAAAGATTAAGTTTACTTTAATCGGAATATTTATTGAGTTTACTTTGTTAATCGATTCTTTTGAATTATAAAATATTTTAACCTAAATTGTATCTTGAGGGACATGTTTTCAATCGCTACTTTCTAGATTCGGCCCATTTCTTCTAGGTTTAGTTTAGGGGGTTACATTTAGTGGTATCAGAGCCTAGGTTCAACCCTCGGACTGTGAGGCTCACAAAAGTTGTTTTCAAAATGCTTTCGACTTTTGCATGCATCAGAAATATTTGGGATAAATGGGAATTTTCTGAAGAAAAAAAAATACTACGGTATTCTGTGATTTTGATTTCAACGTTTTCAATGTGTTTTAAATCCGAGACTCCGGTACCGAATCTGACTCTAGGTTATTACCTTCTGTAGATAGTTACTAAGCCACCGCGTAGGAATCTTAAGCTATCGTTTGTTCGAGATCGTGGTCGAGGTCGTACTGTTGTTTCTGGTAGAGATCACACGCCTTCTGTTGGGCAAGCAGAATTTCAGAATAAATTGCATGGTGATGAGAACCATTCGTTAGGAGGATATCAGATCGGAAGTGATAACTCACTTGATATTGAGAACACTGATCGAAATGTAGGAGCCGAGCTCTTAGCGAAGTGTTAAGATTACTTTATGAATTTGAAACAGAATAACAAGTCAGTAAATGATTATGAGATAGGTTTTCGGAGGTTGGTCAAGTATGCTCCTGAGTTAGTTGTGACTGAGAAAGATAAGTGTGATTTTTTTTGGAACTCTGACTACCGATTCAAAGAGATGTTGCAACACATCATGATAAAATATTCAACGACATGGTTGATCGAGCTAAAACTTTTGAGAGGATAAATTTCACAAATGAAAAAAAAAAGAACTTCAGAATTTGATCAAGTCGGGAAGCAACCGGACACATTTGTACAACCAAGTTTTGTCAGCTCGTTTGGAAAGAGACCTAGGGATGAGTTTGTTCCTCAGAGTTATCAGAATGTAAGACATGCAGTATCGACAGTTCCGTCTGGCAGCTAGGGTAGTTCAAAGTTCGCCGGCCTATTTCTGTATGTGGTTTTTACTACAAAAAGCATAATGGAGAGTGTAGATTGATGAACGTAACGTGTTTTAGATGTGGTTTTCAGGATCACCACCTAAATAATTGTCCACGTTCAGCTACTGATTCATCCGTTCAGATTCAGAGTCATGCATCAGTTCAGACACCTCACCGAGGTAGAGGGCAGTTTAGGTCAGTTGCTTATGGTACTGCTAGTAGAGGTAGACCTACTCAGAGTGAAATGTCAGTTGGATATGAGATTAGATGATCGGGTTCAGTATATTCGACCGGAGTTCGCGTTGGATGTGAGGATATGTAAAATGACGTAACAGCTACATTTATGATGTTTTTAGTTCTATTTTCGGTTATGATATATCATGAATTCAGAATGGGAAAGTTCATGTGTGTTATAGTTGGTTTTGAGGTCTGTTGATAAGTCTGAAAATTTCGAGGACGAAATTTCTTTTAAGGGAGGGAGAGTTGTAAAACCACAAATTTTTGCCCAATTTAAAAATTCTCAATTTTGAAATCCCTAAATCGGTAACCCTAGAATTTGGGAATTTTGTTTTAGAAACCCTAATTTGAATTTGAGGATTTAATTGGAATTAAATCAAATTTGTGTGGCTGAATGATAGAAATTGAAACTTTAGTGACCATTCTGTAATGCGGGTAAAAGTTAGGACCCTTGTTTTGTAATTAACCCACTCGTTAGGGTAAATGTTAAATCCATAAAAGTATATTCAACTTCTAATTTGGAAATCTGGTCAGCCGCTCACCCCTTCTCTCTCGGCATCTCCTCTCCTCTAACCCGTAAGGTCCGGCAAAGCTCCGATCAGCCACCATCTGCCGTCTGTTTCACGTTTTGTCATCACCGTTCGGCACCCTTTCCTATCGCGAACAAACCCCGGTCCTCGGTGCTCCTTCATCGGCCTCCTTTTGCGAGTAAACAGTGAGAAACTCTTCGACTTCGCTTGGTCGCCAACCTTCACCACCGCGTGCTCCTCCGCCGTTCGCACCACCATCATGACCACCACCGTCGTGCGTTTAAACCCCGACCCTTTGCCCTTTTCCACCGACCATTGTTTGCTCGGAAATCATGACAAACCGTCCGGTTTCCTCTACTCAGTCCGTCCCTCCACCGTTTTCCGTTTGGGTAAGTGTTTGGGTAAGCTTTGTCGTTCTCTTGTGGGTTTTGTTTTGATCTCTAGTATTGGTTTTGACTATGTTGCGTTTGTTGTTTGACCGTGATGGCATCGAGGTACTCGTCTTTGTCGCTGCCGTCGTTGCGTCTTTTCCGACGAGTTGCACAACCGTTTCGAGTTCGCGTCGCCACCGTGATTTTGTGCAGCCGCCTTGCTCTGTCGAGTCGCCGCCTCTGCCGTCATCTTTTCTTCGCCGCCGCCATCAAAGTTTTGGAAACCCTAGTTCTGGATCTGATAAGAGGGGATTAAGGATTTTGGGCTGAATGTTGTTGGTTGAGCCCAACCGTGGGGCTTGATGGTAAACCCAACGGGTTTGTGTGTGTGGGTTGTGTGAGTGTGGGTGAATAGAGTTGGGTGTTGTGGCCCGTGTGTGTGATTGTTTGTGAGCCCAACTTGTAGGTGTTATGAACCAAAACAATTAGTGGTACTTGACCCGTGTTAACCGGCTGAACTGGACCACTAAAATAAACCGAGTTGTGCAACCGAACCAGTTTGACCGTTTGGACCATTGACCGACTTTGACCGAATCGTTGACCGTGTTTGACTATGTTGACCAATTGACCTGTTTGACTGAATTTGACCAATTGACTTTGACTAGTTTGACTTTGACTTGACCCGAGTTGACCAAGAGTTGACTTTTCGGACATCCTTCCTCTTAACCTTTCTCGACGCCCCAAATTCGTATCCGCTACCCGTTTTGTCAAATTAGATCCCGAAAGCTCCGTTTCGCTCATTTTAAGTAATTGTTGTTGGAATCTGATAAGTTGTGATTTCAGAATTTAATTCGGAATATTCTCGTGTTCAGGTGCCGACTTTGGGACCGTTGGGCTACCTCTAGTTGTTCAGATCAATCGTGCACGTTCTCCGAGATCTTCACGTGAGTATATCTTCAGTTTAGTTCTTAATGTTCTTAGTTGGTGGCTTAATGTTAGTAATAAATACTAATATAGTATTCATACTTCGTAGGTCCTGATTCAGCTAGATCTGAGCGTAAGACGCGCTGTTCTCGACATTAGAGCTTCTGTTGCTTAAAGGTGTGTCTCTTCTTGTTTTATAAACTTATGTGTTTCTTTATGCGCTTTTCTAGTATTAATATATATATAAGTAAATGTTTTGTACATTTTGTGTGCATACTCTGTTGTGATTGGGTGAATGTTTTCAGACATCATGCATAACATGTCATACTGTGATTTAAGTGAAATATCAGATTTTCAGAACTGTAAAACATCGGATATATAGTATTGTTCAAGTTGAATTTTCATAATTCAAGTTTCGGATCAGACTCGGATTTTAAAATCTGCATCATATCATTGTGGGTATATGGTTTGAGATTTGTTCGGGGAAGTTCAGTGGTTTCAACCTTCGGGTTGAATTCCGCTTCGGATCAGTGGTTTCAACCTGCGGGTTGAATTCCGCTTCGGATTAGTGGTTTCAACCTTCGGGTTGAATTCCGCTTCGGATCAGTGGTTCCACCCTTCGGGCTGAGTTCCACTTCGGATGGTGACATGGAGAAAGTAGGTTCTGGGGAACCTTACTTTTCGGTGTATCAGAGATGGGTACTATGATTCATGTGCATCAGACATCATATCATCATGATTTAGTTTTGTTGTGTTTTCAGAAAAGTCTTTATCAGAAAATAAAATACTATTTTGTTTTCGGTTGCACTTTAGAGACACACTAAGCTCTTTAGCTTACACCCCTTTAGTTTTTACTTTTCAGATATCTCAGACTTTTAGGCGATCGGTACTTGGAGCATCTCTTATTTATTCAGATAAATTAACATTCAGTATGAAATCTTTTGACTATCTTGGATTTATGTTTTAACATTGTTTGAGACATTTGTGTAACATGGACATTGGGATTGTTTATAACTTGGGATTTATTGGATGCACGCATTTACGAAATTATTTTCAGAGATCTTAATTAATTATAGGAACACCGTCTAAAAGATTAAGTTTACATTAATCGGAATATTTATTGAGTTTACTTTGTTAATCGATTCTTTTGAATTATAAAATATTTTAACCTAAATTGTATCTTGAGGGACAAGTTTTCAATCGCTACTTTCTAGATTCGGCCCATTTCTTCTAGGTCGAGTTTAGGGGTTACAGAAGGTACATATAGATAGCACGAATGATATATTAAAACAGAGCTTTGGTTATGTATTTTAATGTTTCAATCATAATTTCATAACAATCTACATAAAACAAACTGTAAACATGTAATGTTATTAATTTCATGGAATTAGTAATATTGTGAAACATAAAGAATCATACTAAAGTCGGTTTCAAAAGAAGACATGCATCATATGTTCAAAAACTTTGGGAAACATACAACCATATAGGCTTTGTTTTCTTAGAAATTCATCATGAAGATTAACATACTTGACTTGGATACATTATAATGCGATACTCAAAAAAATTAAACCAATTCGTCTAAAACAACGAGAGAAACTTGAACCAAATCCGAATTTACTTGTGCCCACAATTGATCTACTTAATAATAAGATGTTGCTTTTGAGAAACTGCCGCAACTATTACCCATTATTTGATCATTCTTGTTTATGCATAATATAACATTTTATTATCAGCGTAAAGTGAGGCGTGTGATGTGTTTGTGGAAAAAAACTACCACATTTTTTTGGCAATATTATCGAAAATGACTGTTACGTATAGGAAACTAACTAGTTTAGGTATTAGGCATGCTGCAAACAACCATTTCATTTTAAGGTCCTAAGAAATTAAATTCAATTTACAACGTACAACATATAAAATTGTGAATTAAATTGATTTCTTAAAACTCAGTGTTGATGTTTTTTCTTGTATAATTGTGAATTTCTATTCAATTTACACCGCATAACGAGCATGAATTATGGATTTTTTTGTCACGTATAGAAAAACACAACACAAAACAATTCACGAAGGTAAAAATATATTATTTGGATTAAATATGATTGTAGAAAAGGTTTATTGGTAAAAATGTTTTTTATTCAAGGTTTTTTCTTTAATTAAAAATATATTACATATTTGAAGGCGTTACATATTTGAAGGCATTATGTCTTAAATAGTTTTACCGATTGAAGCAACACTGTGTCTTCAAGGAGACGGAGATGGTGAATGAGTCAGTACAAGGCAGTTGTTCCAAGTCTTAATACTTTTTTGTATGATTGTATTCCGATCCATGTTTATGAACTGTGGACGTTCTAATGTCCTTTGAACCAATGCGTAGTGACACTCTTTTCCTAATACAAGGAGTTCACCGCAACACTTTTTTGTAACGCTCCCTGTTTTGAATATATTATCAAAGACTTCCCAAACACAAGGCATGCTCATTTTAGCTTCACAATTATTTTTCAAAATAAACCGGTCATTCTCCTTTGTAGCAATCACCACGCCACTAGTTACGAATAAAACCACCAAGAAAGAATAAACATTGAGTCTTGTCATTGTAGGTTAGAACTGTGTTGCTTCTGTATTATGGTTCGTAAGATTAATTTCGAACAAGATTTGTTATCAAGAAAACTATCATTTATAAGCAGAGTTAAAAGCTCATAAGAATGAGATGCGTTACTATAAAAGAAAACATTTTATATTTCACGTTAATCGTCTTTAATGGTAATTATTATACAACAACGTAATAATTTAATGGCATGTATTTGTCCACAATTTAATATTCTACGATATTTATTGAAAAACAGATTGAGGTCCTACAATGAAGCTTACATCATCTCTAGGCTTCACTACAAAAACTTGCTAAGAACGATAAGGCCGACTTTATACAATAAACAACGAAATAAGGAAATACATTGGCGCAAAAGGTACATAGAGATAGCACGAATGATATATTAAAACAGAGCTTTGGTTATGTATTTTAATGTTTCAATCATAATTTCATAACAATCTACGTAAAACAAATGGTAAACATGTAATGTTGTTAATTTCATGGAATTAGTAATATCGTGAAACATAAAGAATCATACTAAAGTCGGTTTCAAAAGAAGACATGCATCATATGTTCAAAAACATTGGGAAACATACAACCATATAGGCTTTGTTTGCTTAGAAATTCATCATGAAGATTAACATATTTGACTTGGCTACATTATAATGCGATACTCAAAAAAATTAAACCAATTCGTCTAAAACAACGAGCGAAACTTGAACCAAATCCGAATTTACTTGTGCCCACAATTGATCTACTTAATAATAAGATGTTGCTTTTGAGAAACTGCCGCAACTATTACCCATTATTTGATCATTCTTGTTTATGCATAATATAACATTTTATTATCAGCGCAAAGTGAGGCGTGTGATGTGTTTGTGTAAAAAACTACCACATTTTTTGGCAATATTATCGAAAATGACTGTTACGTATAGGAAACTAACTAGTTTAGATATTAGGCAAGCTGTAAACAACCATTTCATTTTAAGGTCCTAAGAAATTATATTCAATTTACAACGCACATCATATAAAATTGTGAATTAAATTGATTTCTTAAAACTCAGCGTTGATGTTTTTTCTTGTATAATTATGAATTTCTATTCAATTTACACCGCATAACAAGCATGAATTGTGGATTTTTTGTCACGTATAGAAAAACACTACACAAAACAATTCACGAAGGTAAAAATATATTGTTTGGATTAAATATGATTGTAGAAAAGGTTTATTGGTAAAAATGTTCTTTTATTAAAGTTTTTTTCTTTAATTAATAATATATTACATATTTGAAGGCGTTACATATTTGAAGGCATTATGTCTTAAATACTTTTACTGATTGAAGCAACACTGCGTCTTCAAGGAGACGGAGATGGTGAATGAGTCAGTACAAGGCAGTTGTTCCAAGTCTTAATAATTTTTTGTATGATTGTATTTCGATCCATGTTTATGAACTGTGGACGTTCTAATGTCCTTTGAACCAATGCGGAGTGGCACTCTTTTCCTAATACAAGGAGTTCACCGCAACACTTTTTTGTAACGCTCCCTGTTTTGAATATATTATCAAAGATTTTCCAAACACTTGGCATGCTCATTTTAGCTTCACAATTATTTTTCAAAATAAACTGGTCATTCACCTTTGTAGCAATCACCGCGCCACTAGTTACGAATAAAACCACCAAGAAAGAATAAACACTGAGTCTTGTCAATGTAGGTTAGAACTGTGTTGCTTCTGTATTATGGTTCGTAAGATTAATTTCGAACAAGATTTGTTATCAAGAAAACTATCATTTATAAGCAGAGTTAAAAGCTCATAAGAATGAGATGCATTACTACAAAAGAAAACATTTTATATTTCACGTTAATCATCTTTATTGGTAATTATTATACGACAACGTAATAAATTAATGGCATGTATTTGTCCATGATTTAATATTCTAAGATATTTATTGAAAAACAGATTGAGGTCCTACAATGAAGCTTACATCATCTTTAGGCTTCACTACAAAAACTTGCTAAGAATGATAAGACCGACTGTATACAATAAACAACGAAATAAGGAAATACATTGGCGCAAAAGGTACATAGAGATAGCACGAATGATATATTAAAACAGAGCTTTGGTTATGTATTTTAATGTTTCAATCATAATTTCATAACAATCTACTTAAAACAAACGATAAACATGTAATGTTGTTAATTTCATGGAATTAGTAATATTGTGAAACATAAAGAATCATACTAAAGCTGGTTTCAAAAGAAGACATGCATCATACGTTCAAAAACTTTGGGAAACATACAACCATATAGGCTTTGTTTGTTTAGAAATTCATCATGAAGATTAACATATTTTGACTTGGATACATTATAATGCGATACTCAAAAAATTAAACCAATTCTTCTAAAACAACGAGCAAAACTTGAACCAAATCCGAATTTACTTGTGCCAACAATTGATCTACTAAACAATAAGATGTTGCTTTTGAGAAACTGCCGCAACTATTACCAATTATTTGATCATTCTTGTTTATGCATAATTAACATTTTATTATCAGCGCAAAGTGAGGCGTGTGACGTGTTTGTGTTAAAAAAAACTACCACATTTTTTGGCTATATTATCGAAAATGACTATTACGTATATGAAACTAACTAGTTTAGATATTAGGCAAGCTGTAGACAACCATTTCATTTTAAGGTCCTAATAATTTATATTCAATTTACAACGCACAACATATATAATTGTGAATTAAATTGATTTCTTAAAACTCAGCGTTGATGTTTTTTCCTGTATAATTGTGGATTTTTTTGTCACGTATAGAAAAACACTACATGAAGGTAAAAATATATTATTTGGATTAAATATGATTGTAGAAAAGGTTTATTGGTAAAAATGTTTTTTTTATCGGCAAAATGATGTATATTAAAAAAAGGAAAATATACAACGGGAGTCACACATGTGCCTCATTAAAAACCTCCCTAAGCCTAACGGAGGAAAAGAGTACGACACGTGAACTAAAAGAGATCAATCGAACAAAGGAACATAAACCCCTCACAAAAGAAACAGTCAAACAGAGGCCTGAAATAAAGATACCCGTGAAACCCATTCCTTTGCTAGCGCATCAGCTAGCCCATTCGTCTCACGGAAAATATGCGTAAAGAAAACGGACCCCAACGTGAGGCATGCGTGATCGATCAAACTAAAAATCTCCCATAAATGCCAAGGTCGACGTTCCAACTGCAACACCCAACCAAGAGCAACTCCGAAATCCGACTCCACAATGAGGGGACGAGATGCCCATTTAGACGCTACAAAAAAATCCAACGCAAAGGCGATTGCCCGTATCTCCGCGACATTTGAGTCGAGAGAACCAAGAGGACCCGAGAAGAGCGCAAGAATGCGACCCTGTGCATCACGCAACACCCCCCAAAATCCTGAAGGCCCCGGCTTACCAAGAGCTGAACCATCAACCAAAAACTTTAGCGTGTCCCCGAGAGGAGGCTCCCAACGTACCCCCACACGACAAGCCCTAGAACAAACACCTTCATTGAACGAGCTCGGACAATCCCACCATAAAGACTCGCACACAGACAGCCCCTCTTTCAATGTCTTCACCCAGTAAATTGAGCGCAGTTTAACCAAGAAACCAATCTCCAAAGTCGGTATACATTTACCATTAAAAACACACTCGTTGCACGCAAGCCATAGGGACCATAAAAAAGAAGCAATCCTCGACCTTAGGCAACGATACCCCCCACCATCATCGAAACCAATCCCACAATCCTTGGGCAAACGGACAAAGGAAAAACAAGTGATCAATCTCCTCCTCCCTCTCACGACACCACACACATAAACCATTCTGCTCATCCAACACGATGCCACGAATCTTCAAAAAATCAAAGGTAGGTAAACGACGCAACCAAGTGAACCAAAAAAACGCCTGGACCTTAGGAGGTACTAGGACTTTCCACGCAAAACATTCACCAAATTCGCTCTCACCCACTTTGTCAAGCATAAGCAATCGAGACAAAGTCTTAACTGAAAAAGTCCCATGCGTATCCGGTGTCCATACTAACATATCAACAACCCCTTGCCGCAACCTCACCTAACACAAAAGCGAACTAAGCTCCCGAAGTTGACGAAACTCAAATGAACCAAACCACGGCGGAAAAAGCTCTCTCAGCGATCATGCTGGAAACTACTCCCAACGGAAAGGTCAGTAACCAAAGCTAGGCGATTTACCGCAATCGAAAACAACCGAGGGAATATATCCTTCAACGGCTGCTGAACGCACTATGAGTCAAACAAAAATAGAACCAGCGAACCAGAAGCAACCTTCCAAACAAAAGGAGGCTCTCCCATAAACTTTTGGACGCTATCCGAGCTCACCGTTTGAACAATCTGCTTCCAAATAACTGACATCGAACCCCTGAAGGTGGAGTTAAAATGCCACCACTGAGCTGCCTCGCCATATTTGGCGACGATGATGGCTCTCCACAAAGAAGATTCATCCTTAGCATACCGCCAAGACCATTTCGCCAGCAAAGCCTTATTCCGAACCTCCAAATCTGCCACCCCAACCCTCCAAGGTGTCGAGGCCGACACACCATACTCCACCAGCTTACCCGACACATCCTCCGTTGTAAATTGACCCCACCCCAAAAGAACGCTCGCCACACCTTATCTATTGCAGAGTGCGCGAGCCGCAAAAGATAGCGATGTCCGTTTCCAACCAGCGAGCTTCCGTCGAACGGAGGCAATAACAGGTTCCCACACAGCAATGTTACTAGGATTCACCCCTAACGGCAACCCCAGATACACAAACGGAAAATCAACTTTTCGACAACACAAGACATCTGCCATGGAGTCAAGTAGCTCCTCACCCACGCCAATTGAATAAAGATAGGATTTTTTTGAAATTAATTTTCAGTCCAAAACATACTTGAAAACAACATAATAACCTGCGGATATTCGTGGCACTTTCAACTGATGCTTCAAAGAAAAGAATAATGTCGTCGGCAAACTGAAGATGCGATAAAGATACCCCCGGAAAAAAAATGTTTTTTATTAAAGGTTTTTTCTTTAATTAAATATATATTACATATTTGAAGGTGTTACATATTTGAAGGCATTATGTCTTAAATACTTTTACTGATTGAAGCAACACTACGTCTTCAAGGAGACGGAGATGGTGAATGAGTCAGTACAAGGCAGTTGTTCCAAGTCTTAATACTTTTTTGTATGATTGTATTTTGATCCATGTTTATGAATTGTGGATGTTCTAATGTCCTTTGAACCAATGCGGAGTGGCACTCTTTTCCTAATACTAGGAGTTCACCACAACACTTTTTTCTGATGCTCCTTGTTTGAATATATTATCAAAAACTTCCCAAACACAAGGCATGCTCATTTTAGCTTCACAATTATTTTTCAAAATAAACTGGTCATTCCCATTTGTAGCAATCACCGCGCCACTAGTTACGAATAAAACCACCAAGAAAGAATAAACACTGAGTCTTGTCATTATAGGTTAGAGCTGTGTTGCTTCTGTATTATGGTTCATAAGATTAATTTCGAACAAGATTTGTTATCAGGAAAACTATCATTTATAAGCAGAGTTAAAAGCTCATTAGAATAAGATGTGTTACTATAGAAGAAACCATTTTATATTTCACGTTAATCGTGTTTAATGGTAATTATTATACGGCGACGTAATAAATTAATGGCGTAATAATTTAATGGCATGTATTTGTCCACGATTTAATATTCTACGATATTTATTGAAAAACAGATTGAGGTCCTACAATGAAACTTACATCATCTCTAGGCTTCACTACAAAAACTTGCTAAGAACGATATGGCCGACTGTATACAATAAACAATGAAATAAGGAAATACATTGGCGCAAAAGGTACATAGAGATAACACAAATGATATATTAAAACAGAGCTTCGGTTATGTATTTTAATGTTTCAATCATAATTTCATAAAAATCTACGTAAAACAAACGGTAAACATGTAATGTTGTTAATTACATGGAATTAGTAATATTGTGAAACATAGAGAATCATACAAAAGTCGGTTTCAAAAGAAGACATGCATCATATGTTTTTTCTTGTATAATTGTGAATTTCTATTCAATTTACACCGCATAACAAGCATGAATTGTGGATTTTTTTTCACGTATAGAAAAACACTACACGAAACAATTGACGAAGGTAAAAATATATTATTTGGATTAAATATGATTGTAGAAAAGGTTTATTGGTAAACATGTTTTTTTATTAAAGGTTTTATTCTTTAATTAAAAATATATTACATATTTGAAGGCGTTACGTATTTGAAGGCATTATGTCTTAAATACTTTTAACAACACTACGTCTTCAAGGAGACGGAGATGGTGAATGAGGCTGTACAAGGCAGTTGTTCCATGTCTTAATACATTTTTGTATGATTGTATTCCGATCCATGTTTATAAAATGTGGATGTTCTAATGTCCATTGAACCAATGCGGAGTGGCACTCTTTTCCTAATACAAGGAGTTCACCGCAACACTTTTTTGTAACGCTCCCTGTTCTGAATATATTATCAAAAACTTCCCAAACACAAGGCATGCTCATTTTAGCTTCACAATTATTTTTCAAAATAAACTGGTCATTCTCCTTTGTAGCAATCATCGCGCCACTAGTTACGAATAAAACCACCATGAAAGAATAAACACTGAGTCTTGTCATTGTAGGTTAGAACTGTATTGCTTCTGTATTATGGTTCGTAAGATTAATTTCGAACAAGATTTGTTATCAAGAAAACTATCATTTATAAGCAGAGTTAAAAGCACATAAGAATGAGATGCGTTACTGTAAAAAAACATTTTATATTTCACGTTAATCGTCTTTAATGGTAATTATTATATGGTAACGTAAGAATTTAATGGCATGTATTTGTCGACGATTTAATATTCTACGATATTTATTGAAAACCAGATTGAGGTCCTACAATGAAACTTACATCATCTCTAGGCTTCACTACAAAAAGTTGCTAAGAACGATAAGGCCGGCTGTATACAATAAACAATGAAATAAGGAAATACATTGGCGCAAAAGTTACATAGAGATAGCACAAATGATATATTAAAACAGAGCTGTGGTTATGTATTTTAATGTTTCAATCTTAATTTCAAAACAATCTACGTAAAACAAACGGTAAACATGTAATGTTGTTAATTTCATGGAATTAATAATATTGTAAAACATAAAGAATCATACTAAAGTCGGTTTCAAAAGAAGACATGCATCATATGTTCAAAAACTTTGGGAAACATACAACCATATAGGCTTTGTTTGCTTAGAAATTCATCATGAAGATTATCATGTTTGACTTGGATACATTATAATGCGATACTAAAAAAATTAAACCAATTCGTCTAAAACAATGAGCGAAAGTTGAACCAAATCTGAATTTACTTGTGCCCACAATTGATCTACTTAACAATACGATGTTGCTTTTGAGAAACTGCTGCAACTATTACCCACTATTTGATCATTCTTGTTTATGCATAATATAACATTTTATTATCGGCGCAAAGTGAGGCGTGTGACGTGTTTGTGTAAAAAAAAAACTACCACATTTTTTGGCAATATTATCGATATTCACTGTTACGTATTGGAAACTAACTAGTTTAGATATTAGGCAAGCTGTAAACAACCACTTCATTTTAAGGTCCTAAGAATTTATATTCAATTTACAACGCACGTCATATATAATTGTGAATTATTGATTTTTTAAAACTCTGCGTTGATGTTTTTTCTTGTATTATTGTGAATTTATATTCAATTTACACCATATAACAAGCATGAATAGTGGATTTTTTTGTCACGTATAGAAAAACACTACACGAAACAATTCACGAAGGTAAAAATATATTATTTGTATTATATATGATTGTAGAAAAGGTTTATTGGTAAAAATGTTTTTTAATAAAGGTTTTTTCTTTAATTAAAAATATATTACATATTTGAAGGCGTTACATATTTGAAGGCATTATGTCTTAAATGCTTTTACTGATTGAAGCAACACTACGTCTTCAAGGAGACGAAGATGGTGAATGCGTCAGTACAAGGCAGTTGTTCCAAGTCTTAATACTTTTTTGTATGATTGTATTCTGATCCATGTTAATAAACTGTGGACGTTCTAATGTCCTTTGAACCAATGCGGAGTGGCACTCTTTTCCTAATACAAGGAGTTCACCGCAACACTTTTTTGTAACGCTCTCTATTTTGAATATATTATCAAAGACTTCCCAAACACAAGGCATGCTCATTTTAGCTTCACAATTATTTTTCAAAATAAACTGGCCATTCTCCTTTGTAGCAATCACCGCGCTACTAGTTACGAATAAAACCACCAAAAAAGAATAAACACTGAGTCTCGTCATTGTAGGTTAGAACTGTGTTGCTTCTGTATTATGGTTCGTAAGATTAATTTCGAACAAGCTTTATTATCAAGAAAACTATCATTTATAAGTAGAGTTAAAAGCTCATAAGAATGAGATGTGTTACTATAAAAGAAAACATTTTATATTTCACGTTAATCGTCTTTAATGGTAATTATTATACGGCAACATAATAATTTAATGGTATGTATTTGTCCACGATTTAATATTCTACGATATTTATTGAAATACAGATTGAGGTCCTACAATGAAACTTACATCATCTCTAGGCTTCACTACAAAAACTTGCTAAGAACGATAAGGCCGACTGTATACAATAAAAAATGAAATAAGGAAATACATTGGCGCAAAAGGTACAAAGTGATAGCACAAATGATATATTAAAACAAAGCTTTGTTTATGTATTTTAATGTTTCAATCTTAATTTCATAACAATCTACGTAAAACAAACGGTAAACATGTAATGTTGTTAATTTCATGGAATTAGTAATATTGTGAAACATAAAGAATCATACTAAAGTCGGTTTCAAAAGAAGACATGCATCATATGTTCAAAAACATTGGGAAACATACAACCATATAGGCTTTGTTTTCTTAGAAATTCATCATGAAGATTAACATATTTAACTTGGATACATTATAATGCGATACTCAAAAAAATTAAACCAATTCGTCTAAAACAACGAGCGAAACTTGAACCAAATCCGAATTTACTTGTGCCCACAATTGGTCTACTTAACAATAAGATGTTGCTTTTGAGAAAATCACTGTTACGTATAGGAAACTAACTAGTTTAGATATTAGGCAAGCTGTAAACAACCATTTCATTTTAAGGTCCTAAGAATTTATATTCAATTTACAACGCACACCATATATAATTGTGAATTAAATTGATTTCTTAAAACTCAGCGTTGATGTTTTTCTTGTATAATTGTGAATTTATATTAAATTTACACCGCATAACAAGCATGAATTGTGGATTTTTTTGTCACGTATAGAAAACCACTACACGAAACAATTCACGAATGTAAAAATATATTGTTTGGATTAAATATGATTGTAGAAAAGGTTTCTTGGTAAAAATGTTTTTTATTAAAGGTTTTTTCATTAATTAAAAATATATTAAATATTTGAAGGCGTTACATATTTGAAGGCATTATGTCTTAAATACTTTTACTGATTGAAGCAACACTACGTCTTCAATGAGACGGAGATGGTGAATGAGTCAGTACAAGGCAGTTGTTCCAAGTCTTAATACTTTTTTGTATGATTGTATTCCGATCCATGTTTATAAACTGTGGACGTTCTAATGTACTTTGAAGCAATGCGGAGTGGCACTCTTTTCCTAATACAAGGAGTTCACCGCGACACTTTTTTGTAACGCTCCCTGTTTTGAATATATTATCAAAAACTTTCCAAACACAAGGCATGCTCATTTTAGCTTCACAATTATTTTTCAAAATAAACTGGTCATTCTCCTTTGTAGCAATCACCGCGCCACTAGTTGTGAATAAAACCACCAAGAAAGAATAAACACAGAGTCTTGTCATTGTAGGTTAGAACTGTGTTGGTTCTGTATTATGGTTCGTAAGATTAATTTCGAACAAGATTTTTTATCAAGAATACTATCATTTATATTGTATTACGGTTGGTGCCGAGGGAGAGATGATGCCGGAATCGGTTTGGTGGTCATGTCCGTCTGCGTTTGTTGTTAGTCCGTCAACGTGGAAGGTGAGGGTTGGGGTGTGTTGGCAGCCACCGATCCATGGTGTTTTAAAATTTAATGTTGATGGTTCTACACGGGGTAAGACGGGTCCTGCGGGGTTTGGTGGTGTGATGCGTGACGGGGAGAGTCGGATTTTGGGAATGTTCTCGGGGCCGTTAGGTGTGATGGACTCAAATGAAGCTGAAGTGCGAGCTATAGCGTTTGCTTTGAGTTTAGTTCTGGACAAGTATTGGCGTGAACAATGTGTGATTATTGAGTCGGATTCGCAGATTGCTTTGAGTTGGGCTACACGTTCGGCGAAAGGACCATGGCGTTTGTGGGAAGTTTTTACAGTGATCGATCAAGCTTGTAGGGTCTCTTATGAGATTCAGTTTCGTTATGTGCCTAGAGAGGCTAATGGTTTTGCTGATGTGTTAGCAGAAGAAGGACACTCTTTTCCTAATACAAGGAGTTCACCGCAACACTTTTTTGTAACGCTCCCTGTTTTGAATATATTATCAAAAACTTCCCAAACACAAGGCATTCTCGTTTTAGCTTCACAATTATTTTTCAAAATAAACTGGTCATTCTACTTTGTAGCAATCACCGCGCCACTAGTTACGAATAAAACCACCAAGAAAGAATAAACACCGAGTCTTGTCATTGTAGGTTAGATCTGTGTTGCTACTGTATTATGGTTCGTAAGATTAATTTCGAACAAGATTTGTTATCAAGAAAACTATCATTTATAAGCAGAGTTAAAAGCTCATAAGAATGAAATGCGTTACTATAAAAGAAAACATTTTATATTTCACGTTAATCGTCTTTAATGGTAATTCTTCTACGGCAACGTAATAATTTAATGGCATGTATTTGTCCACGATTTAATATTCTACGATATTTATTGAAAAACAGATTGAGGTCGTACAATGAAACTTACATCATCTCTAGGCTTCACTACAAAAACTTGCTAAGAACGATAAGCCCGACTGTATACAATAATCATAGAAATAAGGAAATACATTGGCGCAAAAGGTATATAGAGATATCACAAACGATACATTAAAACATGGCTTTGGTTATGTATTTTAATGTTTCAATCATAACTTCATAACAATCTACGTAAAACAAACGATAAACATGTAATGTTATTAATTTCATGGAATTAGTAATATTGTGAAACATAAAGAATCATACTAAAGTCTGTTTCAAAAGAAGACATGCATCATATGTTCAAAACCCTTGGGAAACATAAAACCATATTGGCTTTGTTTGCTCAGAAATTCATCACGAAGATTAACATATTTGACTTGGATACATTATAATGCGATACTCAAAAAAATGAAACCAATTCATTTAAAACAACGAGCGAAACTTGAACCAAATCCGAATTTACTTGTCCCCACAATTGATGTACTTAACTATAAGATGTTGCTTTTGAGAAACTGCCGCAACTATTACCCATTATTTGATCATTCTTGTTTATGCATAATATAACATTTTATTATCAGCGCAAAGTGAGGCGTGTGACGTGTTTGTGTAAAAAAAACTACCACATTTTTTGGCAATATTATCGAAAATGACTGTTACGTATAAGAAACTAACGAGTTTAGATATTAGGCAAGCTGCAAACAACCATTTCATTTTAAGGTCCTAAGAATTTATATTCAATTTACAACGCACAACATATATAATTGTGATTTAAATCGATTTCTTAAAACTCAGCGTTGAAGTTTTTTATTGTATAATTGTGAATTTCTATTCAATTTACACCACATAACAAGCATGAATTGTGGATTTTTTTGTCACGTATAGAAAAACACTACACGAAACAATTCACGAAGGTAAAAATATATTATTTGGATTAAATATGATTGTAGAAAAGGTTTATTGGTAAAAATGTTTTTATTAAAGGTTTTTTCTTTAAATAAAAATATATTACATATTTGAAGGCGTTACATATTTGTAGGCATTATGTCTTAATTACTTTTACTGATTGAAGCAACACTACATCTTCAAGGAGACGAAGATGGTGAATGAGTAAGTACAAGGCGGTTGTTCCAAGCCTTAATACTTTTTTGTATGATTGTATTCCGATCCATGTTTATGAACCGTGGACGTTCTAATGTTTTTTGAACCAATGCGGAGTGGCACTCTTTTACTAATACAAGGAGTTCACCGCAACACTTTTTTGTAACGCTCCCTGTTTTGAATATATTATCAAAAACTTCCTAAACACAAGGCATGCTCATTTTAGCTTTACAATTATTTTTCAAAATAAACTGGTCATTCTTCTTTGTAGCAATCACCGCGCCACTAGTTACGAATAAAACCACCAAGAAAGAATAAACACCGAGTCTTGTCATTGTAGGTTAGAAATGTGTTGCTTCTGTATTATGGTTCGTAAGATTAATATCGAACAAGATTTGTTATCAAGAAAACTATCATTTATAAGCAGAGTTAAAAGCTCATAAGAATGAGATGCGTTACTATAAAAGAAAACATTTTATATTTCACGTTAATCGTCTTTAATGGTAATTATTATACGGCAACGTTATAATTTAATGGCATGTATTTGTCCACGATTTAATATTCTACGATATTTATTGAAAAACAGATTGGGGTCCTTTTTTTATCTGCAAACTGTATGATTTTATTCAAAGGGAAAAAAGCATACAGCGTGACAAGTCACACGCCTCGTTAAAAACCTCCCTAGTGGAAGAAAAGAGTACGATATGACCCGTCAAATAAACACACACCACCAAGGCTATCATAAACAAGCCACAAAAAGTGAGCAACGATCCATGCCCTCCTTTGCCAATACATCGGCGAAACCATTAGCCTCTCTAGGCACATAACAAAACTGTATCTCGTAGGACGTCTAACAAGCTTGGTCAATCGCAATAAACACGTCCCACAAACGCCATGGCCTTTTCGCCGATCGTGTAGCCCAACTCAATGCAACCTGCGAATCCGACTCAATAATCACACATTGATTTCGCCAACTCCTGTCCACAACCAAACTCAAGGCAAATGCTATAGCCCGTATGTCAGCTTCATTCGATTCCATCACTCCCAGCGGCCCCGAGAACTGCCCCAAAATCCGACTCTCCCCGTCACGCATCACGCCCCCAAACCCTGCAGGACCCGGCTTACCCCTCGCAGAGCCATCTACATTGAACTTCAATACCCCCAAAACAGGTGGCTGCCAACACACCCCACTCCGCACCTTCCTCGTTGTCGAACTAAGTACAAGAGTGGATGGACACGTCCACCAAACGGACTCGGGCATCAACTCTCCCTCTGCACCAACTTTAATCCAATAGAAAGATCTCAGCTTCACCAAGAAGTATAGTTCTTCCATCGACACACATTTGCCGCGAAAAACAAGTTCATTCCTAGCCAGCCATAGTGACCATAACAAGGCACTGACACTCGCCACCCACCACCGCTTCATGCTACCAGTAAAAGAGCAATGTAGATGTTCAACATAAAAATCAGCAAAACCAACCGGGAAAGGTGTCGATACATCCCACCAATTGCGCAACCAAACCCAAAATTTCAACACACACGCACATTCATAGAAAAGGTGCGCAATCGATTCTTCCGATGTCGCACACCACGGACATTTACCTTGGTCTCCACTCAATGGCAGCCCGCGAATTCGCTTGAAATCCGCTGTCGGTAATCTCCGCAACCATATAAACCAAAGAAATGCCTGAACCTTTGGCGGTACCAAGACTTGCCAAGCAAAACATTCTCCAATGTCGTCATCGCCAACTTTATCCAGCATCAACAGTTTGGACAACTCATTTACCGAAAATTTCCCAAGTTCATCCGGACGCCAAATGAGAGTGTCAAGTCGATCCCCCAACAAACACACCTCTGACACCAACTCGCGTAACACCCTCAACCGGTCCAGCTCAAATACACGCAAATGTGGTCGAAAAAGAATTTCCCATTGCTCGTGCTCAAACTTCACATCCACTGCATAATCACTAAACCACACCAATTTGTTTAATGCCAACGAGTACAATCGCGAAAACATATCTTTTAGAGTTAGCTTCATTATCCACGGATCGAACCAGAATAAAACCATCCGCCCATTACCAATCTTCCACTGAAAACCCGACATTCCCACATGTCGATCGATGCTAGCATCACAAGAATTAAGCACAATCTGTTTCCACACTATAGACATGGCTGATAATCTTTCTGTATTAAATCGCCCCCATTGAGTATTTTCTCCATATTTTGCTGTGATTAATCTACGCCACAACGAGTCACGATCATTTTCATAACGCCAAACCCACTTGGATAACAACGCCATATTTTTCACCCTCAAATCCGCCACACCCAAACCTCCTAAATGTCGAGGCCGACACGCAACCTCCCAACCTACCCTACTCATCTTTCGTTCAAGTCCAACACCACCCCAAAGGAACGCATGACGAATCCGATCCAATTGCGCTATTACCCCTTTTGGAACCATAAACAATCCCATATAAAAAATAGGCAAGGCTGATAACACTGAGTTTACCAATGTTACTCGTGCAGCAAAAGACAATGATATGCGCTTCCATCCGGCTAACTTGCGTCGAAAGTTAGCTATGACAGGCTCCCATACCGACAGTATCCGCGGATTAGCCCCTAACAGAAAACCCAAATAAGTAAACGGCAACACCCCATGTTTACAACCCAACATCTCGGCCACTGATGCACCCAACTCTTCTTCCACTCCAATGGCATACATCGAACTCTTAGCGAAATTAATCCGCAAGCCAGAACATGCCTGAAAATAATGCAAAATGCGTTTGATGTTGTGTGCAACTTCTACTGATGCTTCAAAAAAAATTGTGTCGTCGGCAAACTGCAAGTGAGATAAAAACACCGCCGACACTACCTCCACCCCACCCACTAAGCCAGCCGACTCGGCATTACCCAACATCAAGTGCAATGCTTCTGCAACTACAACAAATAGCAAGGGCGAAAACAGACAGCCCTGGCGCAATCCACGCCCCATCCTAAATTCCTTAGTCGCGCTACCATTTAGCAAGACGGACAAACGGGCTGAACCAATACATTCCTTAACCCACGCTCGCCAAACTGCGCAGAACCCCATCCGAGATAACACTGAGTCGAGAAAATTCCAGCTTACACAGTCATAAGCTTTAGCGAAGTCTAGCTTCAAAATAAAACCCCTTCACCTCTTTTACGCAGCGAATGTATCACCTCCGTGGCCAATAGAACCCCATCCACTAACTGTCAGCCTTTAACGAACGTAGATTGCGTATCGCTGATTAAACCCCCCAGCACTAGTTGAAGTCTATTCGCTAAGCACTTAGCCAACAATTTATACATGGAATTCACCAAACATATGGATCGATACTCTTCGGCAACACACCACTCGCGTGAAATTGTTCAAAGAAACGAAACACATCGTGTCACACCACCTCCCAGCCTTTCTTATAAAAATCTATAGTAAAACCATCCGGGCCTGGTGCCTTCGATCCATCACACTCCCATAGTATCTTTTTAATTTCATCCATCGTGAAAGGCATTATCAAATGCTGCCTATCAGCCGCTGTTAACATTCGAAAACCACCATCAAATTGCCAATCTCCTGCCCGCACATCACCAGCAAAGTGTTTAATAAACTCGGCAACCTCAAATTTACAAATAGTTACAGGCGCTATAATCCATTTTCCCTCAATCACCAAACCTGGTATATAATTTCTAGCTGTACGTAACTTTGCCGCTCTGTGGAAATACGCTGTGTTACGGTCTCCCAAGCGTAACCATGTAGCTCTCGACTTTTGACGCCACATAGATTCCTTATTTCGCATAGCACACCATAATGCCCTCATCCACCGTCGTCTCCCGTCCTCCACCTCCTCAATATCCCCCCTCAACCATAGCTTCATCTGCCTTGTCAAGTTGTTGTTGCATGTCCACAATGATTTTATTCACATCCCCAAAGTTGTCTTTATTCCATCGTTTCTGAAACCTCTTCAAATGTCTCAATTTAACCACTAGGTTGTCATTACCAACACCAAAAATAGTCAGCCGACACCATTCATCTGTTATCTGCCTAACATTTGATCACCCATCCATCCAACAATTGAAGAATCTAAACGGTCGTGGCCCCCAATCACAATCGACGCATTTTAACAACAATGGTGTGTGATCAGAAACTCCCCTCGCCAACGCTTCCTGTTGTATTGAATTAAATCCATCTAGCCAAGCTGAAGATATCAAGTATCGATCTATCCGACAACATCGATTTCCGTAGCCGAACCATGTAAATCTCTTGCCAATCAACGGTAAATATATCAATCCTGCACCATGTACGAATTCCCCAAAGACTTCCATCTCTGCACCCCTATCGGATACCCCTATGCGATCCGACTCATGTAATATGGAATTGAAATCGCCTGCGATGCACCACGGCCCCTCAAAACCACACATCTGATTCAATATTGAATCCCATACTACTCTATGTCCAGCAATATCCGTAGGGGCATATATCGCCACTATGCAACACACCACATCTTCTTGCTGCCAACGACCCTGAAGCACAATATAGTTGTGTTTAATATCAACATTATCCAAATGAAATCTGTTACCTTCTCATATAATCAAGATGCCACCGGAAGCTCCAACCGATGGCGAGAATGCAATCTCAAAACTATTCGAATACCACAAATTAGACACCCATATGGACGACACCTCCTCTAGTTTTGTCTCTTGCAACAACACCATATCTACACAATTTTTCCTTATCACATCTCGAACACTTTGACGCTTCGCGCCACCGCCAAAACCCCTGACATTCCATGACAGTAATCTCATCAGTCACAAACCACGACTTTCCCCGACAATAATCCGAGATATGTCGTTGATAATGTCTTCCTCTCTCCCACTCGATTTCACGCCAATTAGAGAGCCCAATTTTACCGTTGCCGTTGCCTCACACTCTATATCTTGGGACCTTGTTGAACCACTGCCGTTAGCCCCTTCCCCCACTGTTTTTATCGAATATTTTGATCGACAACACCCCAAAATATTCCCTTTCTTTACTCGAACATCACGGTTGGCCCCTTGCAATTGTTCATTCCCAATTATCCTCCTAATTTTGCAATACGCTTGTCCTATTCGAATTAATTCAGGTGTGCCTAACCCAGATTTTGGTGCAATCGAATGGATAATAGGAGGAGAGTTTAGTACCTTATGTATTTTCTCGCCTGAGTTGATCAGATCCCCTGTCCCCACGTCATCTAAATTATTTGAATTAGCAATTCCAGCTATGGACAAACTCTCACATTGTGGGATATTCTCAACAAACTATAGAGTCCTAATGCCACCTTCCTTCTCAATTGACGGATTGTCAACTCTCACCGGAACTGGCGGCTGTCCATCCGACGACCAGACCTCCACCTGGAGAGTCTGCTGATCCGGCGACCGGTCCTCCATTTGGACATCATCATGCACACATGCATCTTGTTCCGCTGCACCCTCTTTTAACTCTATCCCTTGTGGATCAATCCAAGCATCATTCATCCCCCAATTAACCCGATCAACCCCATGAAAACCTTGTGCCTCCGGTTCCAGCCCACACGAACCGTGTATGGTTGCATCCAACTGCCCAGCACGCTCTTCCCCTCCTATGTCGGATCCCTGGGCTGAATTTTTCTCCTCCTCCGCCGTCTTCCATTCACAACAATCACACTCAACTTCGAGACATTTTCCATCCATTTCTAACACACGGATCCAATAATCTGCGTTGTCCGCCTTGACACGGATTCGTTCCTCAATGCGAGTGAATGTTGTTGTCTCCACCATGATTCTGCCACAATCGAACGATGTAGGCGTTTCCGTGTCGTCGTCTAGGTAAATCAAAGATCCCCATAGGTGAGCGATGTTTGTGAATGTTTGTTTGTGCAGAAGATGTATCGGTAACCCCACTACCGACAACCACACCCTTCTTCATCACCCTGTCTCGTACAATCGCCGATGTACACATCAATAACACCATATGACCGGATAAACGCATGACTGAAAATCTGTCATGCTTTGCTACCTCTAATCTCACCGCCAGTGTTTTAATACTACAGGTATTCAAACACCATCCTACCGCACACCATTGGAGAACCGCCCATTTGTCTTCATCGACAATTCCCTTTATCTCTCTGCACTTTACGTTGCCCCTCCCCAATCGGCATTATTGATGACCGATCCTTGTTTCTAACCGATTTTGACTCCTCACGCGACCCCCGGCTCACCTCTCCATCCCCTTTTCTATTGGGCAGTGTCGTTCTTCCCTTCCAAGCCATTGTGATTCTTTTGCGGGCACCATAAATCAATTTCCCATTTAATCTTTCAATCACACGATCATCATCCTCTTGCGATGCCATACGAACGAAACCAAATCGTTGTCCGTCTCGTGCCATTCGATTGGGGATGAACACGTCCTTGACAACCCTATACCTGTCGAATACTTGCCATAGGCCCTTCCAGTGTATTGTACTCGACAATCCTCCCACATACAAAGTCCACACCCGTTGCACAATCTGATCGCGCTGTCCCTAAAGGGAATCCCTACCATTTTCTCGACGATCGTTGGCGTTGTGATGGTTCTCGGCTTGTTCCCTTGCGAGCCGCTCCCACAATCCCATTTTCTAAAAATGGAAATAATATTATTCTTCATGAAAGAGTTACTCGCATTTCTTCCTTTCCTCTCAACAATGGCCGAATGAACTCCCTTACTTCTCCAATTCTCTTATTTTTTTATTTTCAACAAATCATTTCCTGGGGGTCAGATTTTAATACTAAGTTTTCTTAAAACAGATTGAGGTCCTACAATGAAACTTACATCATCTCTAGGCTTCACTACAAAAACTTGCAAAAAATGATAAGGCCGACTGTATACAATAAACAATGAAATAAGGAAATACATTGGCGCAAAAGGTACATAGAGATAGCACAAATGATATATTAAAACATAGCTTTGGTTATGTATTTTAATGTTTCAATCGTAATTTCATAACAATCTACGTAAAACAAACGGTAAACATGTAATGTTGCTAATTTCATGGAATTAGTAATATTGTGAAACATAAAGAATCAGACTAAAGTCGGTTTCAAAAGAAGACATGCATCATATGTTCAAAAACTTTGGGAAACGTACAACCATATAGGCTTTGTTTGATTAGAAATTAATCATGAAGATTAACATATTTGACTTGGATACATTATAATGCGATAATAAAAAAAATTAAACCAATTCGTCTAAAACAACGAGCGAAACTTGAACCAAATCAGAATTTACTTGTGCCCGCAATTGATGTACTTAACAATAAGATGTTGCTTTTGAGAAACTGCCGCAACTATTACCCATTATTTGATCATTCTTGTTTATGCATAATATAACATTTTATTATCAGTGCAAAGTGAGGCGTGTGACGTGTTTGTGTAAAAAAACTACCACATTTTTTGGCAATATTATCGAAAATGACTGTTACGTATAGGAAACTAACGAGTTTAGATATTAGGCAAGTTGTAAACAACCATTTCACTTTAAGGTCCTAAGAATTTATATTCAATTTACAACGCACAACATATATAATTTCATAAAACTCAGCGTTGATTTTTTTTCTTGTATAATTGTGAATTTCTATTCAATTTACACCGCATAACAAGCATGAATTGTGGATTTTTTTGTCACGTATAGAAAAACACTACACGAAACAATTCACGAAGGTAAAAATATATTATTTGGATTTAATATGATTGTAGAAAAGGTTTATTGGTAAAAATGTTTTTTATTAAAGGTTTTTTATTTAATTAGAAATATATTACATATTTAAAGGCGTTACATATTTGAAGGCATTATGTCTTAAATACTTTTACTGATTGAAGCAACACTACGTCTTCAAGGAGACGGAGATGGTGAATGAGTCAGTACAAGGCAGTTGTTCCAAGCCTTAATACTTTTTTGTATGATTGTATTCTGATCCATGTTTATGAACTGTGGACGTTCTAATGTTTTTTGAACCAATGTGGAGTGGCACTCTTTTCCTAATACAAGGAGTTCACCGCAACACTTTTTTCTAACGCTCCCTGTTTTGAATATATTATCAAAAACTTCCCAAACACAAGGCATGCTCATTTTAGCTTCACAATTATTTTTCAATATAAACTGGTCATTCTCCATTGTAGCTATCACCGCGCCACTAGTTACGAATAAAACCACCAAGAAAGAATAAACATTGAGTCTTGTCATTGCAGGTTAGAACTGTGTTGCTTCTGTATTATGGTTCGTAAGATTAATTTTGAACAAGATTTCTTATCAAGAAAACTAACATTTATAACCTACAATGTTATCTGCCTAAAATTTGATCGCCCATCCATCCAACAATTGAAGAATCTAAACGGTCGTGGCCCCCAATCACAATCATCTCATTTTAACAACAATGGTGTGTAATCAGAAACTCCCCTCGCCAACGCTTCCTGTTGTATTGAATTAAATCCATCTAGCCAAGCTGAAGATATCAAGTATCGGTCTATCCGACAACATCGATTTCCGTAGCCGAACCATGTAAATCTCTTGCCCATCAATGGTAAATCTATCAATCCCGCACCATGTACGAATTCCCCAAAGGCTTCCATCTCTGCACCCCTATCGGATACCCCTATGCGATCTGACTCATGTAATATGGCATTGAAATCTCCTGCGACGCACCACGGCCCCGCAAAACCACACATCTGATTCAATATTGAATCCCATACTACTCTCTGTCCAGCAATATACGTAGGGGCATATATCGCCACTATGCAACACACCACATCTTCTTGCTGCCAACAACCCTGAAGCACAATATAGTTATGTTTAATATCAACATTATCCAAATGAAATCTGTTACCTTCCCATATAATCAAGATGCCACCGCAAGCTCCAACCGATGGCGAGAATGCCATCTCAAAATTATCTGAATACCACAAATTAGACACCCATATGGACGGCACCTCCTCTAGTTTTGTCTCTTGCAACAGCACCATATCTACACAATTTTTCCTTATCACTTCTCGAACACTTCGACGCTTCGTGCCACCGCCCAAACCCCTAACATTCCATGACAGTAATCTCATCAGTCACAAACCTCGACTTTCCCCGACAATAATCCGAGAAATGTCGTTGATAATGTCTTCCTCTCTCCCACTCGATTTCACGCCAATTAGAGAGCCCAATTTTACCGTTGTCGCTGCCTCACACTCTATATTTCGGGACCTTGTTGAACCACTGCCGTTAGCCCCTTCCCCCACTGTTTTTGTTGAATATTTTGATCGACAACCCCCCAAAATATTCCCCTTCTTTACTCGAACATCACGGCTGGCCCCTTGCAATTGTTCATTCCCAATTATCCTCCTAATTTTGCAATACGCTTGTCCTATTCGAATTAATTCAGGTGTGCCTAACCCAGATTTTGGTGCAATCGAATGGATAATAGGAGGAGAGTTTAGTACCTCATGTATTTTCTCGCCTGAGTTGATCAGATACCCTGTCCCCACGTCATCTAAATTATTTGAATTAGCAATTCCAACTATGGACAAACTCTAACATTGTGGGATATTCTCAACAAACTATAGAGTCCTAATGCCACCTTCCTTCTCAATTGACGGACTGTCTACTCTCACCGGAATTGGCGGCTGTCCATCCGACGACCGGACCTCCACCTGGAGAGTCTGCTGATCCGGCGATCGGTCCTCCATTTGGACATCATCATGCACACATGCATCTTGTTCCCCTGTACCCTCCGGTTCCAGCCCACACGAACCGTGTATGGTTGCATCCAACTGCCCAGCATGCTCTTCCCTTCCTATGTCGGATCCCTGGGCTGAATTTTTCTCCTCCTCCGTCGTCTTCCATTCGCAACAATCATACTCAACTTCGGGACCTTTTCCATCCATTTCTAACACACGGATCCAATAATCTGCGTTGTCTGCCTTGACACGGATTCGTTCCTCAATGCGAGTGAATGTTGTTGTCTCCACCATGATTCTGCTACAATCGAACGATGTAGGCGTTCCCGTGTCGTCGTCTAGGCAAATCAAAGATCCCCACAGGTGAGCGATGTTTGTGAATGTTTGTTTGTGCCAAAGATGTATCGGCAACCCCACTACCGACAACCACACCCTTCTTCATCACCCTGTCTCGTACAATCGCCGATGTACACATCAATAACACCATATGACCGGATAAACGCATGATTGAAAATCCGTCATGCTTTGCTACCTCTAATCTCTCCGCCAGTGTTTTAATACTACAAGGATTCATACACCATCCTACCGCACACCATCGGAGAACCGCCCATTTGTCTTCATCGACAATGCCCTTTATCTCTCTACACTTTATGTTGCCCCCTCCCCAATCGGCATTGCTGATGATCGATCCTTGTTTCTAACCGATTTTGACTCCTCACGCGACCCCCGGCTCACCTCTCCATCCCCTTTTCTATTGATCAGTGTCGTTCTTCCCTTCCAAGCCATTGTGATTCTTATGCGGGCACCATAAATCCATATCCCATTTAATCTTTCAATCACACGATCAGCATTCTCTTGCGAAGCCATACGAACGAAACCAAATCGTTGTCCGTCTCGTGCCATTCGATTGGGGATGAACACGTCCTTGACAACCCCATGCCTGTCGAATACTTGCCATAGGCCCTTCCACTGTATTGTACTCGACGATCGTTGGCGTTTTGATGGTTCTCGGCTTATTCCCTTACGAGGCGCTCCCACAATCCCATTTTCTAAAAATGGAAATAATATTATTCTTCATGAAAGAGTCACTCCCCTTTCTTCCTTTCCTCTCAACAATGGCCGAATGAACTCCCTTACTTCTCCAATTCTCTTATTTTTTTATTTTCGACAAATCATTTCCTGGGGGTCAGATTTTAATACTAAGTTTTTTAAAACAGATTGAGGTCCTACAATGAAACTTACATCATCTCTAGGCATCACTACAAAAACTTGCTAAAAACGATAAGGTCGACTGTATACAATAAACAATGAAATAAGGAAATACATTGGCGCAAAAGGTACATAGAGATAGCACAAATGATATATTAAAACAGAGATTTGGTTATGTATTTTAATCTTTCAATCATAATTTCATAACAATCTACGTAAAACAAACGGTAAACATGTAATGTTGTTAATTTCATGGAATTAGTAATATTGTGAAACATAAAGAATCATACTAAAGTCGGTTTCAAAAGAAGACATGCATCATATGTTCAAAAACTTTGGGAAACATACAACCATATAGGATTTGTTTGATTAGAAATTAATCATGAAGATTAACATATTTGACTTGGATACATTATAATGCGATAATAAAAAAAATTAAACCAATTCGTCTAAAACAACGAGCGAAACTTGAACCAAATCCGAATTTACTTGTGCCCACAATTGATCTACTTAACAATAAGATGTTGCTTTTGAGATACTGCCGCAACAATTACACATTATTTGATCATTCTTGTTTATGCATAACATAACATTTTATTATCAGCGCAAAGTGAGGCGTGTGACGTGTTTGTGTAAAAAAAAACTACCACATTTTTTAGCAATATTATCGAAAATGACTGTTACGTATAGGAAACTAACGAGTTTAGATATTAGGCAAGCTGTAATCAACCATTTCATTTTAAGGTCCTAAGAATTTAAATTCAATTTACAACGCATATCATATGTAATTGTGAATTAAATTGATTTCTTAAAACTTAGCGTTGATGTTTTTTCTTGTATAATTGTGAATTTCTATTCAATTTACACCGCATAGTAAGCATGAATTGTGGATTTTTTGTCACGTATAGAAAAACACTACACGAAACAATTCACGAAGGTAAAAATATATTATTTGGATTAAATATGATTGTAGAGAAAGTTTATTGGTAAAAATGTTTTTTATTAAAGGTTTTTTCTTTAAGTAAAAATGTATTACATATTTGAAGGCGTTACATATTTGAAGGCATTATGTCTTAAATACTTTTACTGATTGAAGCAACACTACGTCTTCAAGGATACAGAGATGGTGAATGAGTCAGTACAAGGCAGTTGTTCCAAGCCTTAATACTTTTTTGTATGATTGTATTCCGATCCATGTTTATGAACTGTGGACGTTCTAATGTATTTTGAACCAATGCGGAGTGGCACTCTTTTCCTAATACAAGGAGTTCACCGCAACACTTTTTTGTAACGCTCTCTGTTTTGAATATGTTATCAAAAACTTCCCAAACACAAGGCATGCTCATTTTAGCTTCACAATTATTTTTCAAAATAAACTGGTCATTCTCCTTTGTAGCAATCACCGCGCCACTAGTTACGAATAAAACCACCAAGAAAGAATAAACATTGAGTCTTGTCATTGTAGGTTAGAACTGTGTTGCTTCTGTATTATGGTTCGTAAGATTAATTTTGAACAAGATTTCTTATCAAGAAAACTATCATTTATAAGTAGATTTAAAAGCTCATAAGAATGAGATCCGTTACTATAAAAGAAAACATTTTATATTTCACGTTAATCGTCTTTAATGGTAATTATTATACGGAAACGTAATAATTTAATGGCATGTATTTGTCCATGATTTATTTTTCTATGATTTTTATTGAAAAACAGATTGAGGTCCTACAATGAAACTTACATCATCTCTAGGCTTCACTACAAAAACTTGCTAAAAACGATAAGGTCGACTGTATACAATAAACAATGAAATAAGGAAATACATTGGCGCAAAAGGTACATAGAGATAGCACAAATGATATATTAAAACAGAGCTTTGGTTATGTATTTTAATGTTTCAATCATAATTTCATAACAATCTACGTAAAACAAATAGTAAACATGTAATGTTGTTAATTTCATGGAATTAGTAATATTGTGAAACATAAAGAATCATACTAAAGTCGGTTTCAAAAGAACACATGCATCATATGTTCAAAAACTTTGGGAAACATACAACCATATAGGCTTTGTTTGCTTATAAATTCATCATGAAGATTAACATATTTTACTTGGATACATTATAATGAGATAATCAAAAAAATTAAACTAATTCGTCTAAAACAACGAGCGAAACTTGAACCAAATCCGAATTTACTTGTGCCCACAATTGATCTACTTAACAATAAGATGTTGATTTTGAGAAACTGTCGCAACAATTACCCATTATTTGATCATTCTTGTTTATGCATAATATAACATTTTATTATCATCGCATAGTGAGGCGTGTGACGTGTTTGTGTAAAAAAACTACCACATTTTGCAATATTATCGAAAATGACTGTTACGTATAGTAAACTAACTAGTTTAGATATTAGGCAAGCTGTAATCAACCATTTCATTTTAAGGTCCTAAGAATTTATATTCAATTCACAACGCAAATCATATATAATTGTGAATTAAATTGTTTTCTTAAAACTCAGCGTTGGTGTTTTTTCTTGTATAATTGTGAATTTCTATTCAATTTACACCGCATAGTAAGCATGAATTGTTGATTTTTTGTCACGTATAGAAAAACACTACACATAACAATTCACGAAGGTAAAAATATATTATTTGTATTAAATATGATTGTAGAAAGGTTTATTGGTAAAAATGTTTTTTTATTAAAGGTTTTTTCTTTAATTAAAAATATATCACATATTTGAAGGCGTTACATATTTGAAGGCATTATATCTTAAATACTTTTACTGATTGAAGCAACACTACGTCTTCAAGGAGACGGTGATGGTGAATGAGTAAGTACAAGGCAGTTGTTCCAAGCCTTAATACTTTTCTGTATGATTGTATTCCGATCCATGTTTTTGAACTGTGGACGTTCTAATGTTTTTTGAACCAATGCAGAGTGGCATTCTTTTCCTAGTACAAGGAGTTCACCGCAACACTTTTTTGTAACGCTCCCTGTTTTGAATATATTATCAAAAACTTCCCAAACACAAGGCATGCTCATTTTAGCTTCACAATTAAATTTCAAAATAAACTGGTCATTCTCCTTTGTAGCAATCATCGCGCCACTAGTTACGAATAAAACCACCAAGAAAGAATAAACACTGAGTCTTGTCATTGTAGGTTAGAACTGTTTTGCTTCTGTATTATGGTTCGTAAGATTAATTTCGAACAAGATTTGTTATCAAGAAAACTATCATTTATAAGCAGAGTTAAAAGCTCATAAGAATGTGAAGCGTTACTATAAAAGAAAACATTTTATATTTCATGTTAATCGTCTTTAATGGTAATTATTATACGGCAACGTAATAATTTAATGGCATGTATTTGTCCACGATTTAGTATTCTACGATATTTATTGAAAAACAGATTGAGGTCCTACAATGAAACTTACATCATATCTAGGATTCACTACAAAAACTTGCTAAGAACGATATGGCCGACTGTATACAATAAACAATGAAATAAGGAAATACATTGGCGCAAAAGGTACATAGAGATAGCACAAATGATACATTAAAACAGAGCTTTGGTTATGTATTTTAATGTTTCAATCATAATTTCATAACAATCTACGTAAAACAAACGCTAAACATGTTATGTTGTTAATTTCATGGAATTAGTAATATTGTGAAACATAAAGAATCATACTAAAGTCGGTTTCAAAAGAAGGCATGCATCATATGTTCAAAAACATTGGGAAACATACAACCATATAGGCTTTGTTTGCTTAGAAATTCATCATGAAGATTAACATATTTGACTTGAATACATTATAATGCGATAATAAAAAAAAATTAAAACAATTCGTCTAAAACAACGAGCGAAACTTGAACCAAATCCGAATTTACTTGTGCCCACAATTGATCTACTTAAGAATAAGATGTTGCTTTTGAGAAACTGCCGCAACAATTACCCATTATTTGATCATTCTTGTTTATGCATAATATAACATTTTATTATCAGCGCAAAGTGAGGCGTGTGACGCGTTTGTGTAAAAAAAGTACCACAATTTTTTGGCAATATTATCGAAAATGACTATTACGTATAGGAAACTAACTAGTTTAGATATTAGGCAAGCTGTAATCAACCATTTCATTTTAAGGTCCTAAGAATTTATATTCAATTCACAACGCACAGCATATATAATTGTGAATTAAATACATCTCTTAAAACTCAGCGTTGATGTTTTTTCTTGTATAATTGTGAATTTCTATTCAATTTATACCGCATAGTAAGCATGAATTGTGTATTTTTTGTCAAGTATAGAAAAACACTACACGAAACAATTCACGAATGATATATTAAAACAGAGCTTTGGTTATGTATTTTAATGTTTCAAACATAATTTCATAACAATCTACGTAAAACAAACGATAAACATGTAATGTTGCTAATTTCATGGAATTAGTAATATTGTAAAACATAAAGAATCATACTTGAACCAAATTAAACAGAGCTTAGAAATTCATCATGAAGATTAACATATTTGACTTGGATACATTATAATGCGTTAATCAAAAAAATTAAACCAATTCGTCTAAAACAACGAGCGAAACTAGAACCAAATCCGAATTTACTTGTGCCCACAATTGATCTACTTAACAATAAGAAGTTGCTTTTGAGAAACTGTCGCAACTATTACCCATTATTTGATCATTCTTGTTTATGCGTACTATAACATTTTATTATCAGCGCAAAGTGAGACTTGTGACATGTTTGTGTAAAAAAAACTACCACATTTTTTTGGCAATATTATCGAAAATGACTGTTACGTATAGGAAACTAACTAGTTTAGATATTAGGCAAGCTGTAACCAACCATTTCATTTTAAGGTCCTAAGAATTTATATTCAATTCACAACGCACAGCATATATAATTGTGAATTAAATACATCTCTTAAAACTCAACGTTGATGTTTTTTCTTGTATAATTGTGAATTTCTATTCAATTTACACCGCATAGTAAGCATGAATTGTGGATTTTTTGTCAAGTATAGAAAAACACTACACGAAACAATTCACGAATGATATATTAAAACAGAGCTTTGGTTATGTATTTTAATGTTTCAATCATAATTTCATAACAATCTACGTAAAACAAACGATAAACATGTAATGTTGTTAATTTCATGGAATTAGTAATATTGTAAAACATAAAGAATCATACTTGAACCAAATTAAACAGAGCTTAGAAATTCATCATGAAGATTAACATATTTGACTTGGATACATTATAATGCGTTAATCAAAAAAATTAAACCAATTCGTCTAAAACAACGAGCGAAACTAGAACCAAATCCGAATTTACTTGTGCCCACAATTGATCTACTTAACAATAAGAAGTTGCTTTTGAGAAACTGTCGCAACTATTACCCATTATTTGATCATTCTTGTTTATGCATAATATAACATTTTATTATCAGCGCAAAGTGAGACTTGTGACGTGTTTGTGTAAAAAAAAAAACTACCACATTTTTTTGGCAATATTATCGAAAATGACCGTTATGTATAGGAAACTAACTAGTTTAGATAATAGGCAAGCTGTAAACAACTATTTCATTTTAAGGTCCTAAGAATTTATATTCAATTTACAATGCACAACATATATAATTGTGAATTAAATTGATTTCTTAAAACTCAGGGTTGATGTTTTTTCGTGTATAATTCTGAATTTCTATTCAATTTACACCGCATAACAATCATGAATTGTGGATTTTTTTTGTCACGTATAGAAAAACACTACACAAAATAATTCACGAAGGTAAAAATATATTATTTGGATTAAATATGATTGTAGAAAAGGTTTATTGGTAAAAATGTTTTTTATTAATGGTTTTTTCTTTAATTAAAAATATATTACATATTTGAAGGTGTTACATATTTGAAGGCATTATGTCTTAAATACTTTTACTGATTGAAGCAACACTGCGTCTTCAAGGAGACGGAGATGGTGAATGAGTCAGTACAAGGCAGTTGTTCCAAGTCTTAATACTTTTTTGTATGATTGTATTCCGATCCATGTTTATGAACTGTGGACGTTCTAATGTCCTTTGAACCAATGCAGAGTGGCACTCTTTTCCTAATACAAGGAGTTCACCGCAACACTTTTTTGTAACGCTCCCTGTTTTGAATATATTATCAAAGACTTCCCAAACACAAGGCATGCTCATTACAGCTTCACAATTATTTTTCAAAATAAACTGGTCATTCTCCTTTGTAGCAATCACCGCGCCACTAGTTACAAATAAAACCACCAAGAAAGAATAAACACTGAGTCTTGTCATTGTAGGTTAGAACTGTGTTGCTTCTATATTATGGTTCGTAAGATTAATTTCGAACAAGATTTGTTATCAAGAAAACTATCATTTATAAGCAGAGTTAAAAGCTCATAAGAATGAGATGCGTTACTACAAAAGAAAACATTTTATATTTCACGTTAATCGTCTTTATTGGTAATTATTATACGGTAACGTAATAATTTAATGGCATGTATTTGTCCACGATTTAATATTCTAAGATATTTATTGAAAAACAGATTGAGGTCCTACAATGAAGCTTACATCATCTCTAGGCTTCACTCAAAAACTTGCTAAGAACGATAAGGCCGACTGTATACAATAAACAACGAAATAAGGAAATACATTGGCGCAAAAGGTACATAGAGATAGCACAAATGATATATTAAAACAGAGCTTTGGTTATGTATTTTAATGTTTCAATCATAATTTCATAACAATCTACGTAAAACAAACGGTAAACATGTAATATTGTTAATTTCATGGAATTAGTAATATTGTGAAACATAAAGAATCATACTAAAGTCGGTTTCAAAAGAAGACATGCATCATATGTTCAAAAACTTTGGGAAACATACAACCATACAGTCTTTGTTTGCTTAGAAATTCATCATGAAGATTAACATATTTTGACTTGGATACATTATAATGTGATACCCAAAAAATTAAACCAATTCGTCGAAAACAACGAGCGAAAGTTGAACCAAAACCGAATTTACTTGTGCCCACAATTGATCTACTTAACAATAAGATGTTGCTTTTGAGAAACTGCCGCAACTATTACACATTATTTGATCATTCTTATTTATGCATAATATAACATTTTATTATCAGCGCAAAGTGAGGCGTGTGCCGTGTTTGTGTTAAAAAAAACTACCACATTTTTGCAATATTAACGAAAATGACTGTTACGTATATGAAACTAACTAGTTTAGATATTAGGCAAGCTGTAGACAACCATTTCATTTTGAGGTCCTAATAATTTATATTCAATTTACAACACACAACATATATAATTGTGAATTAAATTTATTTCTTAAAACTCAGCGTTGATGTTTTTTCCTGTATAATTGTGAATTTCTATTCAATTTACACCGCATAACAAGCATGAATTGTGGATTTTTTGTCACGTATAGAAAAACACTACACGAAGGTAAAAATATATTATTTGGATTAAAAATGATTGTAGAAAAGGTTTATTGGTACAAATGTTTTTTTATCGGCAAAGTGATGTATATTAAAAAAAGGAAAATGTACAACGAGAGTCACACATGCGCCTCATTAAAAACCTCCCTAAGCCTAACGGAGGAAAAGAATACAACACGTGGACTAAAAGTGATCAATCGAACAAAGGAACATAAACCCCTCACAAAAGAAACAGTCAAACAGAGGCCTGAAATAAAGATACCCGTGAAACCCCTTCTTTTGCTAGCGCATCAGCTAGCCCATTCGTCTCACCGAAAATATGCGTAAAGCAAATGAACCCCAACGTGAGGCATGCGTGATCGATCAAACTAAAAGTCTCCCATAAATGCCAAGGTCGACGTTCCAACCGCAACACCCAACCAAGAGCAACTTTGGAATCCGACTCCACAATGAGGGTACGAGATTCCCATTAGACGTTACAAAAAAATACAACGCAAAGGTGATTGCCCGTATCTCCGCGACATTTGAGTCGAGAGAACCAAGAGGACCCGAGAAGAGCGCAACAATGCGACCCTGTGCATCACGCAACACCCCCCAAAATCCTGAAGGCCCCGGCTTACCAAGAGCTGAACCATCAACCGAAAACTTTAGCGTGTCCCCGATAGGAGGCTCCCAACGTACCCCCACACGACAAGCCCTAGAACAAACACCTTCACTAAACGAGCTCGGACAATCCCACCATAAAGACTCGCTCACAGACAGCCCCTCTTTCAATGTCTTCACAGTAAATTGAGCGCAGTTTAACCAAGAAACCAATCTCTAAAGTCGGTATACATTTACCATTAAAAACACACTCGTTGCGCTCAAGCCATAGGGACCATAAAAAAGCAGTAATCCTTGAACTTAGGCAACGATACCCCCCCCCCCCCCCACCATCGTCGGAACCAATCCCACAATCCTTGGGCAAACAGACAAAGGAAAAACAAGTGATCAATCTCCTCCTCTCTCTCACGACACCACACACATAAACCATGCTGCTCATCCAACATGATGCCATGAATCTTCAAAAAATCAAAGGTAGGTAATCGGCACAACCAAGTGAACCACAAAAACGCCTGGACCTTAGAAGGTACTAGGACTTTCCACACAAAACATTCACCAAATTCGCTCTCACCCACTTTGTCAAGCATAAGCAATCGCGACAAAGTCTTAACTAAAAAAGTCTCATGCGTATCTGGTGTCCATACTAACATATCGACAACCCCTTGCCGCAACCTCACCTAACACAAAAGCGAACTAAGCTCCCGAAGTTGGCGAAACTCAAATGAACACAAACCACGGCGGAAAAAGCTCTCTCAGCGATCATGCTAGAAACTACTCCCAACGGAAAGGTCAGCAACCAAAGCTAGGCGATTTACCGCAATCGAAAACAACCGAGGGAATATATCCTTCAACGGCTGCTCAACGCACTATGCGTCAAACCAAAACAGAACCCGCAAACTAGAAGCAACCTTCCAAACAAAACGAGGCTCTCCCATAAACTTTTGGACGCTATCCGAGCTCACCGTTTGAAAATCTGCTTCCAAATACCTGACATCGAACCCCTGAAGGTGGAGTTAAAACGCCTCCACTGAGCTGCCTCGCCATATTTGGCCACGATGATGGCTCTGCACAAAGATGATTCATCCTTAGCATACCGCCAAGACCATTTCGCCAGAAAAGCCTTATTCCGAACCTCCAAATCTGCCACCCTAACCCTCCAAGGTGTCGAGGCCAACACACCATACTCCAGCTTACCTGACACATCTTTCGCTGTAAATTGACCCCAACCCAAAAGAACGCTCGCCACACCTTATCTATTGCAGAGTGACGCGAGCCGCAAAAGATAGCGATGTCCGTTTCCAACCAGGGAGCTTCCGTCGAAAGGAGGCAATAACAGGTTCCCACACAGTAATGTTACGAGGATTCACCCCTAACGACAACCCCAGATACACAAACGGCAAATCACCTTTTCGACAACACAAGACATCCGCCATGGAGTCAAGTAGCTCCTCACCCACGCCAATTGAATAAAGAGAGGATTTTTTGAAATTAATTTTCAGTCCAAGACATACTTGAAAACAACATAATAAGCTGCGGATATTCGTGGCACGTTCAACTGATGCTTCAAAGAAAAGAATAGTGTCGTCGGCAAATTGAAGATGCGATAAAGATACCCCCAATTTTTTATTAAAGGTTTTTTCTTTAATTAAAAATATATTACATATTTGAAGGTGTTACATATTTGAAGGCATTATGTCTTAAATACTTTTACTGATTGAGCAACACTACGTCTTCAAGGAGACGAGGATGGAGAATGAGTCAGTACAAGGCAGTTGTTCCAAGTCTTAATACTTTTTTGTATGATTGTATTCTGATCCATGTTTATGAACTGTGGATGTTCTAATGTCCTTTGAACAAATGCAGAGTATCACTCTTTTCCAAATACTAGGAGTTCACCACAACACTTTTTTCTAATGCTTCATGTTTGAATATATTATCCCAGATCATGGGAATGTTGCTACGCTTGATAATAATTCAATGCGTAATGTATGCATGCATCCTCCAGTGTCGAGCGTAAATTTTATTCCTGACGTGGACCCCAGGCCGGCTATTGATATCTCAGTGGATAGGGCTGAGGATCCTATGGATCCTGAAAATAACCCACAGTCCTCAAATGGGCCTTCGGGCTCTTCAGCCGGTATCATCTCAAACAATCTGATGGGTATGGTTATCAAGGATTCGTTTGATGTGGAACAAATTCTCTCTTGTCAAAGTGTTGTTCCAGAAACAGTTTTCGATTCCATGGGTTTATTATCTCAGAATGAGGGGATCTCTTTGGGGGATATTTCCAGTGAAGACAAGAGATACAATCCGAACTCCCATATCCAAGCTCCATCTTCTCGAATCGAAACTAGGGGTTGTTACAACACTACTGATAGGAGGATTTTGAGAAGAAGCATCCGAGATTCCTTAGATTTCCTTTCTCCGAACAACCCTGCCAATCCAGATTTGGACTCAACAAATTCAACTCACCTGAGTTATATCGAGGAAGCTTGGGCCGTTTGGGGAGTCAGCAACCTACTGGGTATTACATTCAAAGGGGGTAAAGAGGTGTTGATCAACCGAGTTATGGAACTTGAACAGTGCCTTTGATTTCGCAAGGTATTTCGTTCCTAAGGGGTTTCTCTATATCTCAATCCATGCATTTGTCAATCATTTCTTGGAATATCAGAGGTTTGGGTTTGGCAGTTAAGGCTAGAGCTGTGCGTAATTTAGTCTCTTCAAAGAAACTTACATTCTTGTTTCTTCAGGAAACTAAAAAAGAAGTAATTAATCGAGTATTGCTGAGGAAATTAGGTTGTGGCAACTCGTGTGATTTTGTTATTTCTCCATCTGTTGGAAGCTCAGGTGGGTTACTATGTTTTTGGGATGGTCATCTTTTCTCGGTTTCAAGTCAGTTGATTCATAAGCATTTTGTGGCTCTTGTGGGAACTCTAAAAGCGAACAACCTTCTTTGTGGGTTCATAAACGTTTATGGCCCTTCTATTAAATCTGAAAAACCGGCCTTCTTTGATGATCTATTGGCCTTTATTTCCAGCCATCACATTCCTTGGTGCCTCGCCGGAGACATCAATGCCATCCTTAGTAGGGATGAAAAACAGGGCCTCTCCTTCAATCATTCTACTGCTACGGTTTTCAGAAACTTCATACAAGCTGCGTATCTTCTCGACCTTCCCTTAATTGGTGGTGAATTCACGTGGTCGAACGGAAGAGACCCTCCGACTTTCGTTCGCTTAGACCGATTCTTGGTGAATTTGGATTTCCTTTCGGCTTTCCAAACGGTTAAGTAGTCCCTCCTCAACAAATCAGTTTCGGACCATAATGCTATTTTTCTAACTGAAGAAGTCCTTGATTGGGGTCCTAAACCCTTTAGGCTATTCAATTACCTCCTCAAGGATGAGAGTTTCTTGGCCAAAATCAATTCGGTTATTAAAGATGCAGTTGATAGCTCTCCAAATATTGAGGCCCATTCTCTTCTGAAATTATCCAAAGGTGCCATCAAACAATGGTCAGCTTCCAAAAGGATTCCATCCAGGGAATATGCTGCGGAGATTGAAAATCAAATTTCGTGTCTTGAAAGGGATATTCAAAATGGTACTTTAATTTCCTCCCCCTCTCGGAAGTTGGTCGATCTTAAGAAATTGCTGTGGGACATCCTCCGTAATGAAGAAAGGATTTGGATACAAAATTCTCGGGTTAAGTGGTTTCGGGAAGGCGACAGAAATACGCGCTACTTTCACTCTATTGCTTCATTCCGAAGAACGACTAATCTTCTCTCTGAACTTATGATAAACGGGGTAAAGACTTCTGAACCTGCTGCTACTAAACAGGGTGTTTTCGATTACTTTTTTAAGTCTTACAACTCCACCACTGCTTTGGAACTGCTGGACTTGGACCTAAACTTCAAAAAAATCTCTTCAGTTCAAAATTTGACTCTCGAACATCCCTTCTCCAAGGAGGAAATTTGGGAGGCTATTGATTCTTCTTGCAATGGTCGTGCTCCCGGCCCGGATGGTTACTCCATGGAATATTTCAAGACTTTTTGGGATACACTCAAACCTTCAATTCTGCAATTTTTCGACGACTTTTATCACGGTAAAGAGTGGAGTATTGGGATCAACCACTCCTTCATCACACTTATTCCCAAGAAGAACGGTGCGTGCTCCCTAGACAACTACCGGCCAATCAGTTTAGTGGGAGGCCTCTACAAAATCCTCTCTAAGGTGTTATCCAAACGTCTTCGCTCTTGTATGAATTCGATCATCAGCGAATGTCAGTTTGCCTTCATTCCTGGCAGACACATTCTCGATTGCTCCTTCATTGCCAATGAAGCAATTGATTTCATTCAGAAACAGGGGCGTAAAGGTTTAGTCTTCCAAGTTGATTTCAGGAAAGCGTTTGACACTGTTGATTGGAATTTTTTATTCATAATTCTTAAGGTGGCTGGTTTCGGCGGTAGATGGATTTCATGGATTTCGCAATGTGTATCTACTGCCTCAATCTCTGTATTGGTTAACGGTTCTCTAACCCATTGCTTTTCCTTATCCCGGGGTCTTCGTCAGGGGTGTTCTCTTTCCCCCTTACTATTTAATCTGGTGGGAGAAGCCCTCCACCTCATGTTGAAAAAAGCGGTGGTTTTAGGCCTATTTGATGGATTTCAGATCGGGAATGGTGCTAATTCAGTAAACATCTCCCACCTTCAATTCGCTGATGACTTGATCATCTTCAGCGGCGCATCGGAAAAGAACATCAGGAACATCAAAAGAGTTCTCCGGATCTTTGAAATGGCTTCCGGTCTCCAGCTAAACTTAAATAAATGCAGATTATATGGGATTAACACTTCCGATCAAGAGTGTTCGAGTTGGGCCTCCAATGTTGGCTGTTCGGTGGGCATTTTTCCTTCGGAATATCTTGGGCTACCCTTGGGCCCTAAGCGAAACTCAGCTGCGCTTTGGGATCCTATTGTGAAGAAATTTCAAGATGCTTTGGCTAGCTGGAAATCCTCGAATCTGTCCTTCAGTGGGCGTCTTGTCTTGATCAAGTCTGTTTTGGCTTCTCTTCCAATTTACTTCATGTCTCTATTCCCTTTGCCCGGGTCAGTAGCGACTGCTTTCAACCGTTTCATGGCCAACTTCCTTTGGGGCGGCTCTTCCTCCCAAAAGAAAATCCATTGGGTTAATTGGGCCTCGATTTGTCGACCGATCTCTCTTGGTGGGTTGGGCATTCGCGACATTGTCTTCCAAAACCGAGCTCTTCTCGGTAAATGGATTTGGAAATTCTCGGTTGAACGCGATAGTCTTTGGAAGAAAACACTTTGTGCTAAATACAAATTGGGCACTCATGACCTCCTGCCTCCCGAACCCCTCCCCAATTCTGCTTCAGGGATCTGGAAAGGTATCACTACATCCTTCTACAAAAATGACGACCTTGGTTTCTACTTGAGAAATAACCTATACATCCGCGTTGGTGACAAGAAATCTGTTCTCTTCTGGTCTGACTGGTGGATAGGAAGTGCTCCTCTTTCGGTTAACTTCCCTAGGATGTTCGCATTATCCACAAACAAATCGGGGCGCATTGTGGAATTTGGTTCATGGACTAATGAGCGATAGGCTTGGAACATTCCTCTCCGCAGGCGTATATTCGGTTGGGAACAATCACAATGGGACTCCTTGATGTCCTCTTTAAACAATTTCAGATTTCATTCAGTTGGCTATGACTGCCTTTTTTGGAAGGGAGCTGGAGACGGTTGCTTTACGGTTAAAAATTGCTACTCCACTCATGTTTCGGTCACTGAGTCTTCGCCCTTCTGGAAGCAAGTTGTTTGGCAAGGTTTGGTCCCTCCTCGATTTCTTCCTTTGGCAAGTGGTCCTGAAAAAAATCCCTGTTAAATCGGAACTTCTTAAACGGGGGGTCTCCACGTTATTGGACTCATGCTGTCCACTCTGCAAAGCTTGGCCAGAGACCTCCAATCACCTTCTATTCTCTTGCAGAGTTGCATGGATCTCTTGGATGTCCTTGGCTACCTATTGGAATCTCCACTTCACCATGCCTCTTGAAGCAGTCGATATATTGAATTGCTGGAGGAGCCTTAGGCCACGTTCTACTAATGAGGAGCTATGGAACATTATCCCTTACTCAATAATCTGGTCCTTATGGCTACTGAGAAATGATTTGGTATTCAATAATGGTGTCCTTGACATTAGTAATTTGATCTTCATTATTAAGTACAGGATTGCCATATGGTTCAAAGCACGGAATTCTTCCTCGCTAGCCACGGTGGACGACATTATTTGCAATCCGGCGGTGCCTCTGTGCGTCAGTAAAGATCATGTGGACTCTGTGTCTTTCAAAACTTGGTGCCCTCCTCCAGTTGGCTTTGTAAAGCTTAACGTGTATGGGGCTATGAAAAAGGACGGGAGTGCGGGTGGTATTGGGGGCATTTTCAGGAATCACAAAGGGGACCAGCTTGCTACTTTCTCGGATCAAGGCGGCCATGGTCCTCCCATCTTGGCTGAACTTGTTGTAGTTCGGGAAGGCATCAGAAGGTTCCCAGAACTTGTGGCTTGTAACAAGGCCCGACTCATTGTGGAAACTGACAGCAAGGTGCTAATCAAATGGATTGCCAACCCCACCCTGTGCCCGGCGGTCTTCAAGCCTCACATAGAAGATATTAATCTCTTTGGTTCGACTTTTGGGTGTGTATTTCGTTTCATTCCTAGGTGTGCAAATTCGGAGGCTGACTCCTTGGTGAAAGCTGGTATCGGCTGAAGTTATCAACCATGAGTCTTGAATTTCCCTGTGGTTTATTACGCTTTTGCTTATCGTTTCCGGTCTGTTGCTTGGTCAGTTAGCATTATTCGAACTCTTCAGGGCACTCTTTTCCTCCATAGGCCTTAGGGAGGTTTTTAACGAGGCCTTGGAGCTGTTTCATGTATGATTATCCCTTAATAAAATCATACTACTTCTTATAAAAAAAAAACATCCCAAACACAAGGCATGCTCATTTTAGCTTCACAATTATTTTTCAAAATAAACTGGCCATTCCTATTTGTAGCAATCACCGCGCCACTAGTTACAAATAAAACCACCAAGAAAGAATAAACACTGAGTCTTGTCATTGTAGGTTAGAACTGTGTTGCTTCTTTATTATGGTTCGTAAGATTAATTTCGAACAAGATTTGTTATCAGGAAAACTATCATTTATAAGCAGAGTTAAAAGTTCATAAGAATAAGATGTGTTACTATAGAAGAAAACATTTTACATTTCACGTTAATCATGTTTAGTGGTAATTATTATACGGCAACGTAATAATTTAATGGCATGTATTTGTCCACGATTTAATATTCTACGATATTTATTAAAAAACAGATTGAGGTCCTACAATGAAACTTACATCATCTCTAGGCTTCACTACAGAAACTTGCTAAGAACGATAAGGCCGGCTGTATACAATAAACAATGAAATAAGGAAATACATTGGCGCAAAAGATACATGGAGATAGCACAAATGATATATTAAAACAGAGCTTTGGTTATTTATTTTAATGTTTCAATCATTATTTCATAACAATCTAAGTAAAACAAACGGTAAACATGTAACATTGTTAATTTCATGGAATTAGTAATATTGTGAAACATAGAGAATCATACTAAAGTCGATTTCAAAAGAAGACATGCATCATATGTTCAAAAACTTTGGGAAACATACAACCATATAGGCTTTGTTTTCTTAGAAATTCATCATGAAGATTATCATATTTGACTTGGATACATTATAATGCAATACTCAAAAAAATTAAACCAATTCGTCTAAAACAACGAGCGAAACTTGAACCAAATCCAAATTTACATGTGCCCACAATTGATCTACTTAACAATAAGATGTTGCTTTTGAGAAACTGCCGCAACTATTACCCATTATTTGATCATTCTTGTTTATGCATAATATAACATTTTATTATCAGCGCAAAGTGAGGCGTGTGACGTGTTTGTGTTAAAAAAACTACCACATTTTTTTGGCAATATTATCGAAAATGACTGTTACGTATATGAAACTAACTAGTTTAGATATTAGGCAAGCTGTAAACAACCATTTCATTTTAAGGTCCTAATAATTTATATTCAATTTAGAACGCACATCATATATAATTGTGAATTCAATTGATTTCTTAAAACTCAGCGTTGATGTTTTTTCTTGTATAATTGTGAATTTCTATTCAATTTACACCGCATAACAAGCATGAATTGTGGATTTTTTTGTCACGTATAGAAAAACACTACACGAAACAATTCACAAAGGTAAAAATATATTATTTGGATTAAATATGATTGTAGAAAAGTTTTATTGGTAAAAATGTTTTTTTTATCAGCAAAACGATGTATATTAAAAAAGGAAAATATACAACGCGAGTCACACATGCGTCTCATTAAAAAAAATCCCTAAGCCTAACGGAGGAAAAGAGTACGACACGTGGATTAAAAGAGATCAATCGAACAAAGGAACATAAACCCCTCGCAAAAGAAACAGTCAAACAGAGGCCTGAAATAAAGATACCCGTGAAACCACTTCCTCTGCTAGCGCATCAGCTAGCCCATTCGTCTCACGGATAATATGCGTAAAGGAAACGGACCCCAACGTGAGGCATGCGTGATCTATCAAACTAAAAATCTCCCATAAATGCCAAGGTCGACGTTCCAACTGCAACACCCAACCAAGAGCAACTTTGGAATCCGACTCCACAATGAGGGACGAGATGCCCATTTAGACGCTACAAAAAAATCCAACGCAAAGGCGATTGCCCATATCTCCGCGACATTTGAGTCGAGAGAACCAAGAGGACCCGAGAAGTGCGCAAGAAAGCGACCCTGTGCATCATGCAATACCCCCCCAAATCCCGCAGGCCCCGACTTACCAACAGCTGAACCATCAACCGAAAACTTTAGCGTGTCCCCGATAGGAGGCTCCCAACGTACCCCCACACGACAAGCCCTAGAACAAACACCTTCACTGAACGAGCTCGGACAATCCCACCATAAAGACTCGCTCACGGACAGCCCCTCTTTCAATGTCTTCACCCATTAAAATGAGCGCAATTTAACCAAGAAACCAATCTCTAAAGCCGATACACATTTACCATTAAAAACACACTCGTTGTGCGCAAGCCATAGGGACTATAACAAAGCAACAATACTCGACACTCACAAAAGCTTTAAAGTACCCGTGAACGAACAATGAAATCTCGGGATGATAAAATCTGAAAAGGACTTTGGCAACGGCAACGATGCCCCCCACCATCGTCGGAACCAATCCTACAATCCTTGGGCAAACGGACGAAGGAAAAACAAGTGATCAATCTCCTCCTCCCTCTCACGACACCACACACATAAACCATGTTGCCCATCCAACATGATGCCATGAATCCTCAAAAAAACAAAGGTAGGTAATCGGCGCAGCCAAGTGAACCACAAAAACGCCTGGGCCTTAGGAGGAACTAGGACTTTCCAGGCAAAAAATTCACAAAATTCGCTCTCACCCACTTTGTCAAGCATAAGCAATCGAGACAAAGTCTTAACTGAAAAAATTCCATGCGTATCCGGCATCCATACTAACATATCAACAACCCCTTGCCGCAACCTCACCTAACACAAAAGCGAACTAAGCTCCCGAAGTTGGCGAAACTCAAATGAACGCAAATCAAGGCGGAAAAAGCTCTCACAGGGATCATGCTGGAGACTACTCCCAACGGAAAGGTCAGCAACCAAAGTTAGGCGATTTATCGCAATTGAAAACAACCGAGGGAAAATATCCTTCAACGGCTACTCAACGCACCATGCGTCAAACAAAAACAGAACCCGCGATCCAGAAGCAACCTTCCAAACAAAACGAGGTTCTCCCATAAACTTTTGGAAGCTATCCGAGCTCACCGTTTGAACAATCTGCTTCCAAATAACTGACATCGAACCCCTTAAGGTGGAGTTAAAACGCCACCACTTAGCTGTCTCGCCATATTAGGCCACGATAATGGCTCTCCACAAAGATGATTCATCCTTAGCATACCACCAAGACCATTTCGACAGCAAAGCCTTATTTCGAACCTCCAAATCTGCCACCCCCAACCCTCCAAGGTGTCAAGGCCGACACACCATACTCCAGCTTACCCGACACATCTTCCGCTGTAAACTGACCCCACCCCAAAGGAACACTCGCCTCACCTTATCTATTGCAGAGTGACGAGAGTCGCAAAAGATAGCGATGTTCGTTTCCAACCAGCGAGCTTCCGTCGAGCCGAGGCAATAACAGGTTCCCACACAGCAATGTTACGAGGATTCACCCCTATTGGCAACTCCAGATACACAAACGGTAAATCACCTTTTCGACAACACAAGACATCCACCATGGAGTCAAGTAGCTCCTCATCCACGCCAATTGAATAAAGCGAGGATTTGTTCATACTTGAAAACAACATAATAACATGCGGATATTCGTGGCACTTTCAACTGATGCTTCAAAGAAAAGAATAGTGTCGTCGGCAAACTGAAGATGCGATAAAGATACCCCCGGAAAAAAATGTTTTTTATTAAAGGTTTTTTCTTTAATTAAAAATATATTACTTATTTGAAGGTGTTACATATTTGAAGGCATTATGTCCTAAATACTTTTACTGATTGAAGCAACACTACGTATTCAAGGAGGCGGAGATGGTGAATGAGTCAGTACATGGCAGTTGTTCCAAGTCTTAATACTTTTTTGTATGATTGTATTCCGATCCATGTTTATGAACTGTGGATGTTCTAATGTCCTTTGAACCAATGCGGAATGGCACTCTTTTCCTAATACAAGGAGTTCACCACAACACTTTTTTGTAACGCTCCCTGTTTTGAATATATTATCAAAGACTTCCCAAACACAAGGCATGCTCATTTTAGCTTCACAATTATTTTTCAAAATAAACTGCTCATTCTCCTTTGTAATAATCACCGCGGCACTAGTTACGAATAAAACCACCAAGAAAGAATGAACACTGAGTCTTGTCATAGTAGGTTAGAACTTTGTTGCTTCTGTATTATGGTTCGTAAGATTAATTTTGAACAAGATTTGTTATCAAGAAAACTATCATTTATAAGCAGAGTTAAAAGCTCATAAGAATGAGATGTGTTACTATAAAACAAAACATTTTATATTTCACGTTAATCGTCTTTAATGGTAATTATTATACGGCAATGTAATAATTTAATGGAATGTATTTGTCCACAATTTAATATTCTACGATATTTATTGAAAATCAGATTGAGGTCCTACAATGAAGCTTACATAATCTATAGGCTTCACTACAAAAAAAATTGCTAAGAACGATAAGGCCGACTGTAAACAATAAACAATGAAATAAGGAAATACATTAGCGCAAAAGGTACATAGAGATAGCACAAATGATATATTAAAACAGAACTTTGGTTATGTATTTTAATGTTTCAATCATAATTTCATAACAATCTACGTAAAACAAACGGTAAACATGTAATGTTCATAATTTCATGGAATTAGTAATATTGTGAAACATAAAGAATCATACTAAAGTCGGTTTCAAAAGAAGACATGCATCATATGTTAAAAAACTTTGGGAAACATAAAACCATATAGGCTTTGTTTGCTTAGAAATTCATCATGAAGATTAACATATTTGACTTGGATACATTATAATGCGATACTCAAAAAAATTAAACCGATTCGTCTAAAACAACGAGCGAAACTTGAACCAAATCCGAATTTACTTGTGCCCACAATTGATCTACTTAACAATAAGATGTTGCTTTTGAGAAACTGCCGCAACTATTACCCATTATTTGATCATTCTTGTTTATGCATAATATAACATTTTATTATCAGCGAAAAGTGAGGCGTGTGACGTGTTTGTGTTAAAAAAACTACCACATTTTTTGGAAATATTATCAAAAACGACTGTTACGTATGGGAAACTAACTAGTTTAGATATTAGGCAAGCTGTAAACAACCATTTCATTTTAAGGTCCTAAGAGTTTATATTGAATTTACAACGCACAACATATATAATTGTGAATTAAATTGATTTCTTAAAACTCAGCTTTGATGTTTTTTCTTGTATAATTGTGTATTTTTATTCAATTTACACCGCATAACAAGCATGAATTGTGGTTTTTTTGTCACGTATAGAAAAACACTACACGAAACAATTCACGAAGGTAAAAATATATTATTTGGATTAAATATGATTGTAGAAAAGGTTTATTGGTAAAAATGTTTTTTTATTAAAGGTTTTTTCTTTAATTAAAAATATATTACATATTTGAAAGCGTTACATATTTGAAGGCATTATGTCTTAAATACTTTTATTGATTGAAGCAACACTACGTCTTCATGGAGACGGAGATGGTGAATGAGTCAGTACAAGACAGTTGTTCCAAGTCTTAATACTTTTTTGTATGATTGTATTCCGATCCATGTTTATGAACTGTGGACGTGTGATTGCTGCTAGAAAAATGTTATTTGATGGTTCATAGAATTGTTATGTTGTTGGGTTTATGTTGTTGTTGAAATTCAATCGGTTACCCAAAGCACTATGTAAAAAATCACAAAACCTCGATGTGAACCTCGGATCTGTAACACCCTAAAATCACCCTAGTTTGAATCATAGAAAAATGACAAGGAAAGCGTAAACATTTCACAATTTAACTATGATTATAATGAAACAATATAAGCTATGTTCTACTAATTCACAATTGAATTAGGAATAATAGATATGTTCATATGTAAAATTTATACGAATAGAATTTAATAGGTAATATTTGTATGTCACGTAGATTAAACTAAAGTTTATATTTGATTAAACTAATGTTAATATAATTAATACATGTATATATAAGTATATATGGTTGATTATAATTAAAATGTATATATGTATTGATAAATAATCTTATAATAATATAAGATTTAAGATAGTGGAGTTTTACTTGGTAATTAAGCTTGCCAAGTGTCTCCCTCTCATGTGTAACCCACCGAAATACTCGGAGAAATAGAGAGAGAGTGAACTGGAGATTGATTATAAGTGCTGGAAAAATAAGAAGAATTTCATGAATGTTCATTAGGGATTCCGTGTAAGAGTTTGACTTTCCCAAATAGTTTTGTTGAAGATGGGGTTTATCTATTTGAATTTGTTGTGATTTCTGCTAAAAAATGTTATTTGATGCTTCAAAGAATTGTTATGTTTATGGGTTTATGTTGTTGTTGAACAAAATCTGGAAAATATTTTGAATTTAAGCTAGAACACATTAACTGCCTAGAATTCGTACTAGCTGGATACCCTGGATTAAAATGGATTTCTGACTATCATTGGGTTCAAATGAGGAAACTTTTTGCAGGACAAAGTTTTAGAACATTGAAAATACTATAGGATAGAGGTCTTGGAAGCATGAAAATGATGTTGGAATTTCTGGAAAATAAGTTAGAAACAAACTGGCCACACTTAGAATTAGACTAGAAATAGGGGGAATGTTTTGAATAAAAATAAAAATTAAGGGTTGTTTTAATTATTTAAAAATTCTTGAAAGTTTATAATGAAGCAGGGGATATATTGACTGAATGAAAACATATGTGTTTATAAGGAAATTTAGCTTATATAGTTGGTTGAAATAGGTTAGAACATTTAGAAGGTTACTTGGGACTAATATGGAAAATGCAATATTTTGAGGACCTTAATGCCATGTTTTTGAAGTTGCTGGAACTTTAAAATAATTTTATAAGATCTATATAAAAGTGTTTAAAAACCCAGAATCAAATGTGTAATGAATTATATTTAAATGAACACTAAAGTTGCAATTTGAAAACAGTGGGCATGATATGTCACTGTAAATGCCCTGTTTTCAAACAATAAATTGTATTCATAGGAAAATGAAAAAAATATGTGTTGTACATGGTTTGAAAGATGTGTGAATAAGCTTTCTATAATGGTAAAGAACTCGTAATTTGGAGTTGTGTGAAAAAAAGTATGGTCAGTTTAGGGGGCAGCTTCATGTGAGTAAGCATTTGTGTTTGAGTAAATGAATAAATATGATTGAATTGAGTTCTAATGTGTTTTTATATGTTATTTGATTGTCCAAGATCAAGGTTGTGAAGAGAATATATAAGATTCAAGGGTTGATCAATACATTAAGAGGGGCAAGGGCATAGCAATCATGGATTCCAATTGAGCTTGGAGTATTGTGAGTGTGGCTAATTTAGGGTTAAGATTAGTATCCTAACCAATGAATTTCTGTTTTCTTGATGATATAATATGAAGCATGAAATGAATCTAATAATGGTTTGGTAAATTTAAAATGTTAATGAAGAAGGATTAAAGGAAATGAACATTTGATATACATTTTATGTTAGTTAAGTTTGCTTATGAAACTATGTGACGTGCTATGAATTGTAGGCTGGTTGAGCTATATAATATGGGTTAAAGTGAGATGTTTAGCCACTATTTTTGGAGATTATATGATTGAAATGTTAAGTTAATCTTGCTGGAATTTTTGGTTGACATGATATTGAATGTTGATCTTGCAAAATGATATGAACTTGCTTTATAGCGTTGTATATTGTTTGTTAAATAAGTATTTGATCTTGTTGAAATAATAAAAGATATAATTAAGTGCTTGGTTGGTTATTGTCTTTAGGTAGAAGGGCATGCCTTAGAGTCGTTGAGCTCAAAATATTTCTGATTCAGGATGGTGGTTAGTCACCTATAAACCTGCAAGGTGGGTAGTCACCTTATTATATGAATGGTGGTAAGTGACCATTGATGCTTATGCATCCTCTGTTACATGATATGTGGAATTGAGATCTTGATACCTTTGGGTATCTAATGTTAGATGTTATCTGATTGACTTGATTACCTAGACCACTAAATCTTCCAAGGTAAAAATTAAGATGAACTCGTGATAAAATTTACATGAACAAAGAAATGATGATATAATATGTGTTCATATGTTATATGAGATGTTATGAATGAGTTGGATAATGACTCTATTTGATTGATATGATTAAATGATCAATGATATGCTATGATCCATGAGCTTTGCTTGTTGTCCAATGATATGAGATGATGATATGCTATGTGAAATATATGTACGTCTGAACTACATGATGTATATGTGAAACTAGCTAAGTTTACTTGAGTATGATGGACTAGCTAGGTAATCTAATATGTTCTAATCCTTGCTAAGTAACCTTGAACACATGAATAAGACTTAAAAGAACGAAATTAATAATGTTGAGGGCTGCCCCACTAAGTACTTTGTACTTATTACTCTTTGTTTCCTTCTTCCAAAATAACAGGTTCATGGACATTTGAATGCTAGCCGTTTTGATTCGAGAGTCGTCACAAGCCAAAGCACAAGTATGATATAGTTTTGTTTAGACTCCTAGATGGTGGCATAGTATATGTTAATGTGTCACATGAATTATGGATCGTGTGTTGGATAGATTTGGCTTATAAATGTTAAGACAAAGTTATGTTATGTAATGAGATTGATGGATGATATGTACATATGGTTTTGATTGTATGAATGAGTTATGTTTGAGTTGTTGAAGTTGATATGGGTTTTGAACATGAAATATATATTGGATTCGAGTGATATTACTTGTTCAAGGTTTGCATCTATGCTTCATTTAGGTGACTTACATCTAAAATTGTTTTGGTTATTGATATGGTTCGAATGGCATATAATGTGATGAAAGTTATATATGTTATAATAATTTAAACTTAGGATTGTACATGCAAATTGTTGATAGTTTGGAATTGTAATTTACCTGAATGATATAGGAACATTCGAATGTTTTTGTTTTTAATTGTCGGTTTAATTCGAATAGGTCCTTGTAAGTATGGTTGAGATTACATGAAGTGTATAAGTATAGATTGATGGAATATGTTTAATTAGTATGTTAGGTTACTATGTTAGTTCATATATGAACCATAAACATGTATATATGTTTTGTTTATATGCTAGCCTAAGACAAATTTAAGTGATAACATGTTGTGAACCTTATATGTTTGAATCAAGTGTGTGTTTATATGCTAGTTAATAGCTGAATGCTAATAGGTTGTTTAAGTACTGTGATTGGTTATTTTATATGTTAATTTGGTAGGTTAGGTTATATGTTAGAAAGATTTTTTATGGCCCACCTATGTGTATATGACGTGTATATATGTTTGTATGATCAATTCTTGATTTGTTTAAAGTTGTATATTTAATTGATTTTTATGGTTTGCAAAGCATATGTATATGGTTAGGTTACATGTTAAAGGCATATGTAAATGTTATACGTTTCATGTTATCTGAGTGTGACATCTCTCGCTCCCTACCCGGACGAAGGGTTTTACATAAATTCCTGTCAGAGCTTTAGGTTATAGGTCCTAAAGTTTTCTTAAACATGTCATGCATCATATAGGTTAAACTATGCCACCTAGGAATCTTATATCGAACTGCTTGTGATTCTACTCTCTAATTTCGATCTTGTTTGAAGTCTTAATAGAATGTCCGCAACTAATATAGCTCGGGATGATGGAAGTCCCAATGGATCATCAAACATTGGGGATAGTGTCGATATGCACCCCACGGAATCAATGTTTCAACCGGAACATCCTCAAGGACAACCTCGAGAACCAGTCGTACAACAACATGAAAATCCAACGCTCCAATCTGCTCAATGCGAATGTCTCCTTAGCATGAAGGAGATGTTCGATAAGCTTGTAATGAACATCAGACGAGAACAACCGACTCCTATTGTTGCTGCCCCGAGTCAAGCACCGATAGAAAAGCTCGCTCATCATCGAGATCCTATATTTGCAGGCGCAAACGAGGAGAAACCGGAAGAAGATGAACAATGGCTCAAAAAGATAACACAAATTCCGACGAAACAACTTCAATGCTCGGACGAGCGTAAACTTGAATGTGTGATTGTACTCTTAGCCGATGAAGCCTTATGTTGGTGGGAAACCACGACTTTGACCGCCCCTGCCGAGTCAGTCACATGGAAATTCTTTGTTGAAGAATTCAGAAAGAAGTACATTAGCGAGCAATATCTAGCGGATCGCTGAAAGAAGTTCATGTATCTAAAACAAGCCAATCGGCCAATCGAATAGTTTGTCGCCGATTTCTACAAATACTCCAAGTATGGCACAGAATACATCAAAACCGAGAAAGACAAGTGTAGAATGTTCATTGACGGTCTGAGCGACGAATTAAGTCTGATGTTTACCACCCTTGATATTACAGACAATCGGAGTCATCACCACAGAATTTAAAATGGGAACCGCGGAGAAATAGAAGAGCGATTATCGGGCTGACAAGAAGCGAAAAGGTGATGACAAGTCTCGGTGGTCAAAGAAACTGAAACATCAAAGAGAAGCCTCCTCCACATACACTCCTGACAATCGGAGTAACTATCCATCTAAAGCTCAACACTCGAGTAGGATGGCTATTCTGGTTGTATCTATTAATAGCATAGGATATGTGGAAAAATTCCCTACTTGCAACTTCTATCAGAAGCAACATCCCGACCAATGTCGAGCCCAATCTAATCTATGGTTTGCTTGTGGTGGTAATGACCACTATATCTGGGACTCCATGAAAAGAAATGATCAAACTTCTGCTCGACATATTTCTAATTTGAGCTCTGTGCCACCTGGCCAAAACAAGAACTCGAGACAAGCTCAGTCGGGTAATCAAGAGAAAAGCAAGGCTGCCCAATCGAAAGCTACTACTTATCAAGAATCTCGAGCCCCAACTCGTGTCTACCACATTCGTGGCAAAGAAGAAAAAGAGTCTCCCAATGTCATTGCAGGTACGGTTGAATTGAACCCTAAACATGTTTACGCTTTGATTGATTCGAGATCAACACATTCATTTGTTTGTTCATATCTGTTAGATGAACTAAATTTGAAACCTGAAATTGTAAAATCAAGCCTTGTAGTTTCAAACCCAATAGATGGAAACTAGCCAATTAACTTGATCTGTAGAAACTGCCAAATAACTATTCGAAATGTTCCTTTCTTTTGTGATTTGTATGTGTTACCTAAATGTGAATTCGATCTACTATTAGGAGTAGATTGGTTGGGAAAACACAAAGCCTAGGTATATTGTCAAAACTGTAGGTTATATTTACGGGGTTTAGGAAAAGAATCCATCCAATTGATCGACAAAAAACCGACCTCTATTTTCGCTGTTATTGTACTGCAAGACAAGCTTGATTTCGGTTTGCTTAAAATGCCTGTTGTATCTGAATTTTCCGATGTTTTTCCTGAGGAACTCCCTGGCCTTCCTCTAACTCAGGAAGTTTAATTCAAGATCAAAGTTCAACCCGGAACTAACCATGTGTCCATTACGCCTTATTGTATGGTACCGGTTGAACTGAAAGAATTAAAGAAGCAGATTCAAGAACTTGAGGACAAGGGATTCATTCAACCCATCATATCTCCCTAGGGTGCTCCTGTCATGTTCGTGAAAAAGAAGGACAGTACGTTGCGGCTTTGAATCGATTACCAGCAACTTAATAAAGTAACCATCAAGAACAAGTATCCCTTGCCAAGGATCGAAGATTTGTTCGGTCAACTAAAAAATGCAATCGTATTCTCCAAGATTGATCTTCGGTCCAATTACTATCAAATGAGGGTTAAAGAAGAAGATGTGCCCAAAACACCTTTTCGAACTCGATATGGACATTGCGAGTTCCTAGTAATGTTGAGTGTGTAAAAGTCCTATTATTTACCCCCTATTTAACCCATATTTCTGCTGCATTCAAGCATAATTCATTGCATTTAGGTTAGATTTCAGTTATACATCACAAATATATTAAATGGCACAGTTTCTACTGAAATTGGTTGCTTTTGCAGGTTGCTGCTTAGCAGATGGAGAAGCAGGCGCTGGGTAGTAATGCAAAAAAGCTGGAACTGGATGAGCAGTCGCAGAGGACGATGCTGCCATGTATGCCGCCGTGATAGCTAAGGATGACAGAAGTTTTAAGGAGAAGAAGCAAAGTAGACCTCGACAGAAAGAGAAAATTAAGCCCGTCTGTCGTGGAATACCATTATATTTTTCTAAGCCCTAGATTAGAATGAAGGCCAAGCCCAAAGTTCAAGGAAGAAAACTCCAAGCAAGAAAGAAGGACGAATTAAAGCTATATTCTCTGAAGATTTAGTCTTTATTAGAGTTGTACTTTAATTTAAACTTGTATTCTTGCCATATTAGAAAACATGAACTCAAAGCCTATATAAAGGCATGTAATTCGACCTAGGAGAGGACATCACCTATCTCTAGCCTTCTTCCCAAAACCCTAGCCGTTTTCCCTTCTCAACATGTTCTAAATTCCCCTTAGGGCCACGAGTTGATTTGTAAAGTAGTTGCAAGGGTTGCTTTTGTTTTAGGAATTTTCTATTCAATAAAATAAACTTCAAGTTCTCTTATTCCGGTTATTAACATCTTGCAAGAGTATCGGGAGAGCATTGAGAGGTTATATATTTACTTAATATCGGGAGAGTCAAGTGTATGAAAGGAATAAGTGCAGGTTCTCTAGTTTATAGTTGAACTATCTCGGACCTAGGGATAGGACGAGGTTAAGTGGCTAAAGAAGAATTCAACAACATCGGTGTTCATCCTTCGATTCACGCTGGGAGGTATTATCAAAGACGTGTTCATCGACAAACTTGGACCTAGGGATAGGCCAAGGCATAGCAGGGATTCTTGCAAAGCTTGAAGTATAGAGTTGTGTGATCGCTGCCGCGACAAACAACGGACCTCTACCGCAACGGGAACAACGACAGACTAGATTTTCCTAGAATTAGCAATACCTACACTACTAAGCAATTCAATACCAGCTCATTCTCTCTATCTTGATTACTTTAATTCTATTTTCCAGTATTCTTTATTATTTTCGCGACAACATCTTAAATCATTCTTTTTACTTTCGTGCAGTAATTCAAGGTGAAGCTATTAGCCCAGTCCCTATGGAGACGATATCCGAAACTTTAATATCACTTTACTAATTGCGTCGTGTACACTTGCACTACATTTGCGATAGACACTTTTACACGAAACAAGTTTTTGGCGCCGTTGCCGGGGACTGGCAACATAACTTTTACTGCATTCTTTTTATTTTTCTGTTTTATCTTGGATTGTTCAACATGTGCTTTTCACAAGGTTTCTTGTTTATGCGCAGATCGAGATGAGGAAAGGAACCTGAGTATCCATTAGATCCTAAAATAGAACGTTCGTGCAATCTTAGGAACCGACTTCGCCGCGTACTAGCCAGAAATGAATACCTTGAAGAACAGTTAGTAGCCATGAACAACCCAGGAAATCTCCAGGATAACAACAATCCTGTCGGAGATGGAGGGATCGATCCACCTGTCGTCGACCCTCCTATCGCTACCGCATACCGGTCATGCCGAGACTACATGCTCAATGATCATGTAGAACTAGAAACCACCCTGCCAGATGTAGATGTTGACAACTTTGAGCTGAAACCTGTTATGTTCAGCATGATCAACAACGCTGGCCAATTTAGTGGTGCAGCTATAGAGGATGCTAGGGAGCATCTGAAAACGTTCCAGGAAATCTGTGGTTTGTTTAGACTACCAGGAGTTAATCTGGAGATACCGAGGCTACGGCTATTTCCTCATTCATTGAGGGACAGGGCAAAGACTTGGTGGAATAAACTTACGCCGGGTTCAATTAGAACTTGGGTAGATTTAACTCATGAATTCTTATCTCGTTTTAATCCTTCACACATATCTGAGCGATTGCGTAACGAAATTGCTACTTTTCAACAGGAAGACGACTAACCAATGCACGAGGCTTGGGACAGATTTACCACTCTTCTAAGGAACTTCCCGATGCATGGATTTCCCGTTTGGAACCACGTAACAAAATTTTATAATGCTGCCAATTTACAAACTCGTATTAGAATTGATTCAGCAGCAAACGGATTACTACTGGACAAAGACCCAAATGAGGCAATGGCAGTATTGAAAAATCTGGCGAAGAATGAGGAACAGTTTTTGACAACAAGAAGAGGGGGTAAACGGGTCCTAGCCGTAAAGGATTATGAAGCCGACAGCTCATTGAAATCACAGGTGGCATATCTCACCAAGGCAATGGAAAAGCTCTTGAACGAAGATTCACAGCCTGTATACGTTGCTGAAGAGGTATGCGAAATTTGTGAAGGAAATCACAGTTTGGAGGAATGTCCGATACAGTTACAAGAGGGGAAGTATGTTGGGAACTACAATAAGTAGAATTATAATTCCAACAATTACAATCCCAACTAGAGAAAGGATCCCAAGTTCTCTTGGAGTAATCCTAATAATGCTCTGAAACCTCAAGCACAGTACCAGGGAGTTCCTAGATTGCTGACTCGGCAGCAACCGCAGCAGCAGCAGCAACAGCCACCAGCTGCCACAAATAGTATACTGGAACAGACTCTGGCTACGTTTATGTCTCAAATAGGAACCTACATTGAGAACATGAATCACTTTGTCAAGAAGACAGAAACATTCATCGATACAACAGATATGCGGATGACAAATCATGAAGTTACTCTGAAATCGTTGGAGACACAGATGGGTCAGGTTTCCCAACATATTAAACCAAGGCAGAATGGAGGATTTCCTAGCGATACTGAAAACGCTAGACAACCCACACATGAGCAGTGTAAAGCTATCACGACTAGGAGTGGGAAGAAACTACCAGGGCCTGAGAAGAAAGATGAATCAGTTAAGAAACCAGCCTTGGATTCACCTGTCGAGGAAGCTGCCCCAACAGGTAACGAACAGCTTGCTGCCGATGAACATGTCACGACAGCAGAAGGGACAGAGGAGAAAGATGATGAACTTAAACCTCTTCAGATCCGTATGCAGTGGGAAGGACGTATTGCTGATTATCGTCCCCCACCTCCTTTTCCTCAACGATTACAAAAATAGAAACAAGAATCACAACTTAAAAAGATTTATGATATTTTAAGCAGGTTCATATCAACATTCCGCTGTTAGATGTCGTTAGGGAAATGCCCGGATATGCCAAATTTCTCAAAGATGCCATGTGAAAGAAATCAGGACTTGGGGAATTTGAAACGATTAAGATGACAGAAGGATGCATGAGTATTCTGCACAAGCGTCCACCCAGAAGAAGAAGGATCCTGGGAGCTTCATTATACTATGCGTAATCAGAGACAAATTTGTGGGTAAGGCACTTTGTGATCTTGGTGCTAGTATAAATTTAATGCCCAAATCTGTTTTTCAGAAATTAGGTATTGGAAAAGCTCAACCCACAGCAGTAATTCTGCAGCTGGCAGACCGCTCTTACATTCATCCAGAAGGAAAAATTGAATATATTCTGGTAAGGGTGGATAAGTTTATTTTTCTTGCTGACTTTCTTGTCTTAGATTGTGAAGAAGATGAAAACGCACCAATCATCCTGGGGCGACCCTTCTTAGCCACATGAAGATCACTAATTGATGTGGAAAAAGGAGAACTCACCATGAGAATGAATGATCAAGAAATCAAGTTGAATGTTCTCCAAGCAATGAAGCATGCTGATGTAGAAGAAGAATGCAAGGTTATCACTGAAGTTACCCTTGACCAACCCTGCATCAGGTCGGGCTGCCACGACATCAAAATCGGTCACTACCTGGGCAGCCATATAGAAGACTGTCATGACAGCACCGACGACAGCAACTCCTCAAAATATGATACATCTGATACTAAAGATCAGGAGGAGGTAAACTGGATAGGCAATCGTCTAGGTAAGTTATTAGAGCCTTTAAATTATACCTCGGATAACCATGTAATTCAAAAGCCGTCAACTATTGAGCCCCCTGTTATAGATCTTAAGCCCCTGCCAGGGCAGCTAAAATATGTCTTCCTTGGTTTAAATGATACGTTGCCCGTAATCATCTCTTCCAAGTTGATGCAGGAATAGGAACATCAGTTAATAGGGATGCTGCAGCAGCACAATAAGGTTATTGAATGGACGATAGCTGACATCCAAGGCATTAGTCCGGCATTATGTATGCATAAAATTCATTTAGAGGATGATCATAAGCCGACTGTTGATGCACAAAGGCGTCTAAACCATGCTATGCAAGAAGTGGTGCGCAAAGAGATAATCAAATGGCTAGATGCTGGAATAATCTACGCCATCTCGGACAGCAAATGGGTGAGCCCGGTGCAGTGCGTTCCAAAGAAAGGAGGAATGACCGTGGTAACCAATGAAGACAATGAGCTAATCTCAACTAGGACTATGACTGGTTGGAGGGTTTGTATGGACTACCGGAAGCTTAGCAAAGCTACCCGGAAGGACCACTTTCCTTTACCCTTTATTAATCAAATGCTTGATAGATTAGCGGGTAAACCTTACTATTGTTTTCTTGATTGTTACTCAGGTTACAATCAAATAGACATCGCACCCGAAGATCAAGAAAAGACGACGTTCACATGCCCTTACGGAACTTATGCTTTTAGGAGGATGCCATTTGGACTCTGTAATGCACCAGCCACCTTTCAAAGGTGCATGATGGAAATATTCTCCGATATGGTGGAGGATTTCCTAGAAATCTTTATGGATGACTTTTTAGTCTTTGGAGACAACTTTAAAAGCTGCCTAGGAAACCTACAGAAGGTGCTCGAGAGATGTGAAAAAGCAAACTTGGTTTTGAACTGGGAAAAGTGTCACTTCATGGTGGATGAAGGGATAGTCCTTGGCCATAAGATTAGTTGCCATGGCATAGAAGTCGACAGAGCCAAAATAGAAGTGATCGAAAAGCTGCCGCCACCCACCACAGTCAAGGGAATCAGAAGTTTCTTAAATCATGCTGGTTTTTATCGGAGGTTCATAGCAAACTTCTCAAAGATCACCAAGCCCCTATGCCATCTTCTGGAGCAGAACCGACCCTTCGACTTTAACGCTGAATGTACTGAGGCATTCAAGGTTCTGAAAGAAAAGCTGGTAACAACCCCAATAGTACAGCCACCAGATTGGACACTACCATTTGAGATAATGTGTGATGCTAGTTACTATGCTATCGGGGCAGCACTTGGGCAGCAAAGAGACAAACTTTTTCATGTCATATATTGTGCCAGCAAAACACTGAACGACGCCCAAGTAAACTACACCACCAAAGAGAAAGAATTATTAGTTGTGGTATTCTCCATTGACAAGTTTTGTTCTTATATACTTGGAACGAAGGTCATAGTCCATACAGACCACTCTGCATTGAAATATCTGTTCACCAAAAAGGATGCAAAGCCTCGACTCATACGTTGGATTCTGCTACTGCAAGAGTTCGACATTGAAATCAAGGACAAAAAGGGGACAGAGAATCAAGTGGCATATCACTTGTCGAGGTTGGAGAAGGGAAAAGGTCTACGGCAGATGAGACAAACATATTGGAGACCTTCCCTGATGAGCAGCTGTTTGCTGCAACAATCACTGCCGCGACAGCCATGACGGCAGGTAAGTCTTCTGAACTCCCCTGGTATGCTGATTTCGTTAATTTCTTAGTTAGCGGAATAATTCCTCCTGACCTTAATTATCAAGCCAGGAAGAGGTTCCAAAATGATGTTAGGCATTATTATTGGGACGGACCTCTTCTTTTCAAAATTTGTGCAAATCAGGTTATAAGGCGATGCGTACCACAAGACGAACAAGAAGATATATTTCATCACTGCCATGCTTCACAGTATGGAGGACACTTAGGAGGCAACAAAACTGCTGCCAAGGTTTTACAGTTAGGATTCTATTGGCCGTCACTGTATGAAGATGCTCAAATCTTCTACAAGAGCTGTGAAAAGTGTCAACGGACAGAAAACATCTCAAGGAGACACGAGATGCCGCTGCAGAACATTCTCGAAGTCGAGATCTTCGACGATTGGGGGATAGATTTTATGGGACCATTCCCATCTTCATGTGGGAATTTATATATCCTCCTGGCAGTAGATTATGTGTCTAAGTGGGTTGAAGCAATCGCCACTCAAAAGAATGATGCCAAAACAGTTAAAAGGTTTTTACATAAAAACATTTTTTCTAGATTCGGCATCCCTAAGGCGATCATCAGTGATGAAGGGAGGCATTTTGACAATAGGGTTATAGCTGCTGCTGTGAAAAAGTATGGTGTCAAGCATCGGATTGCAACAACATACCACCCTCAGACCAATGGACAGGCTGAAATATCCAACAGGGAGGTCAAGAACATTCTTGAAAAGATGGTTAAACCAACTCGGAAAGATTGGTCTCTACACCTCAATGATGCGCTATGGGCCTACATGACATCATTCAAAACTCCATTGAGAATGTCTCCTTATCGGCTGATTTGCGGGAAAACATGCCACTTACCTGTCGAGATTGAGCACAGAGCAAACTGGGCCATCAAAGCAGTTAATATGGACTTGGAAAAAGCCGGGCAGAAAAGGCTACTTGATCTGAATGAAATTGATGAAATTTGGACAATGGCCTATGACAACGCAAGAATCTACAAGGACAAAACCAAGAAGTGGCATGATAAGAAGTTGTTGCCACGACAGTTCTGCCCAGGGCAGCTTGTGTTGCTTTTTAACTCTATGAAATAAATGAGACAAGAAGAAAAGGAGAAGTGAATTCAGCCCAACATCCTTCCATCAGCCCAAAAAGCCCAAATTTTGGAGCCTGTCGTTACAGCTGCCGCGACAGACGCGGAAAATACAAGCTGTCAACACGTTGTCGCGACAGACACGTAAACGCGTAACAGTCGCGCAACAAACACGGAAACGCGTGACAGACGCGTTAGAAACCGCGTAACAGCTGGCCCCATTATTCACGCCTTCCGTTACAGCTCCAACGGGTAGCAAACTATTCTCTATATAAACCTCGTTTTTCTATTCATTTTTCACTCACTTCTACTCATCTTGCTTGCTTTCTCTATAAATATTTACTTTCTTTCATTTTTCTTCTTTCAACCCTTGCAACCATGTCTTCCAGAAACACCCGCAGGAGTGCTGCTTCAGGCTCCACCCCGACAGCATCAACCCCACGATCTTTCCAGATACGAGACATGTGGGAAGAGAGGGGATTTATCTATACTTCCAAGGAAGGGAATTTGGGACTGCAGCAGTTCATTGCTAGAAAAATAAAGGCCCTGCAGTGGCAGATCTTTGCATAACAACCAGAGGAGATGAACGTATCTCTGGTCCGAGATTTCTATACTGCCATCAACAACAGAACCGCGACAGCAGTCACCGTGAGAGGGAGAGAGGTGCCCTTCGAAGCAGAATACATCAACACCCTGTACAGATTTTACGTGGGCAGCAACGAGGATGGTCACCAGCAATTTCTGAACAGCCTCGACCCTGCTGCCTACGATGCTGTCATGGCAGAGGTCACGGATGAAGGTACTCAGTGGAACACAAATCCTAAGAACCCGAGGACGGTGAAGACAATTCAACTCCTCCCGGAGGCCAAACTGTGTAACGCTTTCATAAAAAAGCGAATCATGCCATCCTCGCACAATACCACTGTCGATCAACCCAGGTTAGCCCTCATTCATTCTATTCTGCACGAGAGGCCTATTAATATGGGAAGTTACATCCGGGAAAGCATTTTGGAGTGTGCACACTGGTGGACAGGACCGCTCTACCTCCCCTACCTCATCACAGCCCTCTGCCGCGGTCATCATGTACTTGAAGCTGCCACTGATCTAAGAGTTCAAGAGAAGGGATGGACCGACAAAAATATACTCAGCTTGATGGAACTGAGTGCTGCCACCCCGCTGTCATATTTCGACCCCACTGCCACGGTAACAGAGACGACAAACACTAAACCTGCTGCCACGGAAGCCAGGCAGCCCACAGCAGGAGCAGCTCCAGCCGATACCTCCTCCCAGATTGTTGCTGCCATATAGAAGATGGAGGAACGACAGCTCGGCCTTATGAGCTTCATTAGGGATTTCACCACAGCTACGATACAATTCATTCAAACTTCTTTAAATTTCCCTGATGTTGTATTTCTTACCTTTCCATCCCATTATTTTGCTGCACCCACCCCTGCCCATACCCCTACACCTGCTGCCACACCCAAAACACCGTCTGCAGCATCCACACCAACCCCTGCCACGACAGCTGCCGGCAGCAACCGCGCAGCTGATACCTCTGCCCGTAGAACCAAGAGAAGAATGCCCTCGAAGGAACTTGATGCATTCATAGCCGGTTTTTTCCTCTTCCTCAATTTGGGACGAAAGCGACAACAAACCCTCTGTTAAGAGGAATCTATCCAAAGAGTTCACACCGGTAAAGCGGTAGAAGAGGATGACAGACAAAAACAAGCCAGATAGGGCAACGGCAACAACAGTGACGGTAGCAGTGACAACAGCAGTAGCTCGGAGGTACAGGTAGTGGAGAAACCCCCTCACATCTCCCCTACCCGAATTCAACCTCCAAGGGAGGCCAAAACGAAGAACACATCCGCCTCCCCCATCCGCCAGCTAGTAAAGAAGGCCACTGCCCGCCGACAGATTCGCCTTAGCAGCAGCAGCGACGACATCACATAAAATTTAAGTTTCTTACCTTATTTTGTTGTCTGCCTCTATATATTTTATGATGTACTTTTCTTATCTTTTATTTTGTCATTTGCATTGAGGGCAATGCAACCCTTGAATTTGGGGGTGACATCCCTCCATTAATGGAGTCTTATTTAGTTTTAAAATTGTGTCTTTTAATTAGTTTATTTTTGCTTAAAAAATGATGAAAATTTTTGGCTTAAGTCTTTGAACTGAACTTACATGCCGTGACAGCTCTGTCATGGCAGTGCCTTTAGGATAGTTTTAGGAGCAGTTTAGAGTCTTTCTATAGTTCTGAAACTTAAACACTATTTGTGACTGTTATACTGCCTATAACTCTACTAGTTAACTAGAATAGGAAGCTTAGCACTTGAATAGCCCTTAGAGGTGCCTAACACTGGCTCTAGGAAAAGAAGTTTAGCAAAATAGACTCAATAGCCCTAGATGTGCCCGAAACCGGCTCTAGGAAGTTAGCTAGAGGTGCCCGAAACCGGCTCTAGTGAAACTTAAGCTAAAAAAAAAATCGAGTCTAAACAAAAAATTAAAGGAGCATAAGAAGTGCCTTCAAAAAGATAAACTTTGGCATACAAATCAAGTTAGAGGCTGAAATATTCTAGTGAAACTAAGGGAGTCTTGGCATATAATTGTTCACAAGCATGCACACACTGCACGAGGACTATAGCAAGATTCCGGACGAATCCTAAATTATCCGACAAGGTGCTGCTGTCAATAGAGAATGAATGGAGGGTAAGGGAAAGTTCACTGTTTTAAGCCAAAAAAAATATTTATTTTTCTTTTAGGTCTGAATTGCTTGAGGGCAAGCAAAAACTTGAGTTTGGGGGTGTGTTGAGTGTGTAAAAGTCCTATTATTTACCCCCTATTTAACCCATATTTATGTTGCATTCAAGCATAATTCATTGCATTTAGGTTAGATTTCAGTTATACATTACAAATATATTAAATGGCACAGTTTCTACTGAAATTGGTTGCTTTTGCAGGTTGCTGCTGTAGCAGATGGAGAAGCATGCGCTGTGCAGTAATGCAGAAAAGCTGGAACTTGATGAGCAGTCGCAGAGGACGATGCTGCCATGGATGCCGCCATGACAGCCAAGGACGACAGCAGTTTTGAGGAGAAGAAGCAAAGTAGACCTCGACAGAAAGAGAAAATTAAGCCCGTCTGTCGTGGAATACCATTATATTTTTCTAAGCCCTAGATCAGAATGATGGCCAAGCCCAAAGTTCAACGAAGAAAACTCCAAGCAAGAAGAAAGGACGAATTAAAGCTATATTCTCTGAAGATTTAGTCTTTATTAGAGTTGTACTTTAATTTAAACTTGTATTCTTGCCATATTAGAAAACTTGAACCCAAAGCCTATATAAAGGCATGTAATTCGACCTAGGATAGGACATCACCTATCTCTAGCCTTCTTCCCAAAACCCTAGCCATTTTCCCTTCTCAACATGTTCTAAATTCCCCCTAGGTTGATTTGTAAAGTAGTTGCAAGGGTTGCTTTTGTTTTAGGAATTTTCTGTTCAATAAAATAAACTTCAAGTTCTCTTATTCTAGTTATTAACATCTTGCAAGAGTATCGGGAGAGCATTGCGAGGTTATATATTTACTTAATATCGGGAGAGTTAAGTATATGAAAGGAGTAAGTGCGGGTTCTCTAGTTTATAGTTGAACTATCTCGGACCTAGGGATAGGACGAGGTTAAGTGGCTAAAGAAGAATTCAACAACATCGATGTTCATCCTTCGATTCACGCCGTGAGGTATTATCAAAGACGTGTTCATCGACAGACTTGGACCTAGGGATAGGCCAAGGCATATCAGGGATTCTTGCCAAGCTTGAAGTATAGAGTTGTGTGATCGCTGCCGCGACAAACAACGGACCGCTGCCGCGACAGGTGCTGCCGCGACGGGAACGACGACAGAGTAGATTTTCCTAGACTTAGCAATACCTACACTACTGAGCAATTCAATACCAGCCCATTCTCTCTATCTTGGTTACTTTAATTCAATTTTCCAGTATTCTTTTTTATTTTCGTGACAACATCTTGCTATATTGTAAGAAATGGCTAGAACTATGCTTTTTGAAAACAATTTACCTAAATATTTTTGGGCTAAAGCCACATACACCGCTTACTATATTGTAAATCGAGTAATGATTAGGACAATTTTAAAGAAAACACCTTATGAGATTTTAAAATCTAAAAAGCCTAACATTAACTATTTTCACCCTTTTGGTTGCAAGTGTTTTGTTTTAAATAATGGAAAAGACAACTTAGGTAAATTTGATGCAAAAAGTGATGAAACTATTTTCATAGGTTACTCTTTAACCTCTAAAGCCTATCGAGTATTTAACAAAAGAACTTTAGTAGTAGAAGAATCTATTCATGTTGTATTCGATGATAACCTCCTTCCTAGGAAGGATTCTTGTGATGATGATGATATAGGAATCATAAATGCCTTTGATGGAGGACAAACTTCAAAGGAGGATGAGATTCCAACAAAAGAAGAGGACACACAAGATCCACCTCTTGAATCCTTGAAGGACTTGGCTCTTGAGGAAAAGGAAGTGAGCTACCCAAGGGAGTTGAACTATGTCAAAGATGGTGAAATCTTGGGTGATCCATCCAAGGGGGTAACCACTCGATCTTCTCATAGATTAATGAATCATGTTGCATTTATCTCATGCATAGAGCCTAAGAATATTAAAGAAGCATTGAAAGACGACTTTTGGATTATGGCTATGCAAGAAGAGTTAAATCAATTTGAGAGAAGTAACGTTTGGACATTAGTTGATAGGCCTAGTAATCAATCTACAATAAGAACTAAATGGGTCTTTAGGAACAAGCTAGATGAGAGTGGTAACATTCTAAGAAATAAAGCTAGACTAGTAGCACAAGGTTACACTCAAGAAGAGGGAATAGATTTTGATGAAACCTATGCACCCGTAGCTAGAATGGAAGCCATTAGGATGTTGCTTGCATATGCATGTTTTCATAATTTCAAGCTTTTTCAAATTGATGTTAAAAGCGCATTTTTAAATGGTTTTATAAATGAAGAAGTGTATGTGGAACAACCACCGGGTTTTGAAGACTCAAAATTTCCAAATCATGTTTTCAAACTTACCAAAGCTCTTTATGGTTTAAAACAAGCTCCTAGAGCTTGGTATGAAAGACTTTCAAACTTTTTAATTGAAAAAGGATTTGAAAAAGGTAAGGTGGACACTACACTTTTTATAAAAATGACATCTTAGTAGTTCAAATTTATGTTGATGATATTATTTTTGGTTCTACTAATGAATGTCATTGTCAAGAGTTTGCTAAGTTAATGCAAGGTGAATTTGAGATGAGCATGATGGGGGAGCTCTCATTCTTTTTGGGACTCCAAATCAAGCAAAAGAAGGATGGCACCTTCATCAACCAAGCAAAATATATAAAGGATATGCTCAAGATGTTTGGCTTGGAGAATGCAAAGCCTCAAGCCACACCTATGAGCTCATCTACATAGCTTGACAAAGATGAAGGAGGTAAGTGTGTTGACTCTAAACTTTATCGTTCTATGATTGGATCATTGCTTTACCTTACCGCAAGTAGACTAGATATCTTGTTTAGGGTTTGCTTGTGTGCTAGGTTTCAAGCTAGTCCTAGAGAGTCTCACCTTATAGTCGTTAAGAGAATCTTTAGGTACCTTAGAGATACTCCTTGTTTAGGTCTTTGGTACCCTAGAGACTCTACCTTCAACCTTCATGCTTATTCGGATGCGGATTATGGGGGTTGCAAAATCGATAGGAAAAGTACTTCGGGAACTTGTCAATTCCTAGGTAGTATGCTCATATCTTGGTTCTCTAAGAAACAAAATAGTGTAGCTTTATCTACCACCGAAGCCGAGTACATATCCTTAGGGAGTTGTTGTGCTCAAGTCCTTTGGATGAAGCAACAACTCTTAGATTATGGAATTAAAGTTGAAACCATACCCCTAAAATGTGACAACACTAGTGCAATAAGTCTAACAAAAAATCCCATCCAACACTCTAGAACAAAACACATAGAAATAAGGCATCATTTCATAAGAGATCATATCCTTAAGAAAGATGTGGTTATAGAGTATGTAGACACCTTAAATCAACTAGCGGACATATTTACAAAACCTTTAGACAAAGAGCGTTTTTGGTCCCTTAAGAGAGAGTTAGGTCTAGCTAGCCTATCTTGACCTTTTAGGACCTCTTTTGTGCTTAAATTTGCTTGATCTTGTGAAATGTCATGTTTATGTGTTTAGACTCCTATTTTCATCCATGCTTATAGCTAGGGGGAGTATGTTTATGTTTGCATATGTTTTGCCTGCTCATTCATGTCATTTATGCATGTTAGGCCTAAGAAAAAAAATCATTTTTCTGCACTTTTAGAGCCTCATCTGCACTTCCAGGCCCAGGTGTATTGAAACGGGTGACCATGTTTTGATACGGATACCTTAAATCCATGTCTGAAAGAAGGGCGTTTCGAGCATTCGTCCGAATCTAGCTCTGCTTTTTCAGAAATCCCTTCGTACTAACGAGATGCGAGCTCGCTTCACTTATGTCAAGGATTTCGAAGTTCGTCGAGAACGTGTCATTGATCTTGATTTCCTCAATTCCGAGCGATTTCTATTATGTTACCTCGAGCGTTTGAGTGGATGGAATCTTCTTCCTTTGTTGAGCATTCTAGATATTCGCTACAAACATATAATACTCATCTTTTACTCTAATGCTCGTCTTATTCATGATGAAACCAAAACCGAGGTTGTAGGAATTGAATCTTTCATATTGGGTAAAAAGTTTGTTGTTGATATTGCTCTCTCGGAGTCCACTTTTTCCCTTAAGGATGAAGGACTTGAGGATGAACGTCACTTTGGCACTTTCACCGGTTCGGCACTTACTTTGGATGTGCACGATCGTTTTCTTCACTTGATGGTTTCATGGTTCCTTCGCCCTTCCGGAGGTAAATACTCTCATATCTGTCAAGTTGATCACTTTTGGCTTGAATGTTTCCGTAGAGGTGAGCGCCCTAATGTTCCTAAGATTATTTTTGCCGAGATGGTCAATAATGTTAAGCTTATTGACACCAATGAGTTGAAGTCTTTTACTTATGGCACAATCTTGAGCTACATCTTTCACGACCTTGGTATCGATTGTACCTACGACTCACCGGAACCTCACAAGTGCAAGCTTGGTGAGTCTTCTCTACGCAAATCCGGGTTTCGGTATTTGAATAATGTTTGGGAACGAGTTGATAGAGAAGCTCCTCTTCCTCCCGTTGCTCCTCCACCGCAAGTTCAAGTTGGAAACAATGAAGCCCTTACGACTCTCATTACCGAGCGGTTCAATGCTTTGGATACTCGCATTGCTTCGGGTTTTGATGCCATGAACACTCGCTTGAAAAATGTCGAGGATCGCCTCCAAACTCTTGAGACTTCCCATTCAAACTTGGATTTGTCCTTCTCTACTCTCTATGGGCAATGGACGAAGTTTCACCGTTCTCAAGTCAAGAGCGACGATGAGACTTCCGATGATGATGACGAGGCCTAGGACTATCATATCATATCATATCATATCATTTATGCACTTTAGGTTTTAGATTGCATCTTTATGTTTTATTATGTTTTAGGAACCTATGCTTTTGATCTTTTGTTTGGGTCTTTATTTTGAACTTAATGTTGGTTTATGTTTTGGATATTTTGATATTATGAATTTGTAATGTAACCCCCTTAACCCGGCCCAGACGGTTGACCCGAATTAAGAAAGTCACACGGGGAAAACCAAAGTCAACCCGAAAGTCAACCTTGATTAACGACCCTATTTTTTTCTTTTTAAACTTGTCTAGATGCACATTAGCCCTAATTGTGATCACTCAAACATCTTACTCAAAGATCACAAACATCAGAGATCAAACAGGGACCCAATTGAACAAATTACAACTTTAGGGACCAAATTGTAAATTCTGAAAACTTTAAGGACTTAACCAGATTTTAAGTTACCAACTTAAAATTAATCATGTTTCATGCTTCTATGCCAAATTTCAGCTCAAACGGACATCCCAAGCTCATACAATTGCACATACAAGATTCAGGACCAAAATGCAAACATTTCAAAACATTTAACTGCCAATGTCAGCCCCCAACGGTCACCCGTTCCGAAACAGGCAGAGCCCGTTTCGAAACGCAGGGCCGTTCCGCAACGCGTACCGAAACAGGTGACTGGCAGAATGCTTTCCGTTTCGAAACAGTGTCAACCATTTCGGACGCCTGGGCTGATTCAGGGCATCCGTTGCGAAACGGTAGTCCCTGTTCCGAAACGCCCTGCACATAATGCAGAAAAAGACATGCTTAAACACGCAATTGACCATCCAATCATGCTCCAAAAGCCACCAAACTTTACCAACATGCAATTCAGCATATATGAGACATACTTGCATCAACAATTCAACAAAATATCAACACATAGGAAAAGCCCCAAATCTATAGGCATGCTTCCTACACAAGCAACCATTCAATCATAAACTTCCAAAACAATATCATAAAAGCCAAATACATGTTCCAACAACATCAACAACATAAAACCATTCTTGTCCGAACATATTCGAACACATAAACATCAACCCAAGAGATTCTACCCCCATTGCCTTTATTAACTATAGCTATTCACCGAGACATACATCTCAATTGGAGTCCTCCTTGAATCCCTTGCTTCTCGCTGTCCAAACTTCAAGAATCTGCATTGATGGACAAAAAGGAGCGTAAGCACATAATGCTTAGTGAGGAATGCTCAAAACCAAAACACCATCAATGCAGCGGGTCACAAAACACTTTTAAAACAAACCCGAATTGTTTACCAAGCAAAGTTTGAAAACTCCTTTTCAACATCATGCTTAAAACCATGCATTACACATACATGAAAACCAACCCTTAGCTTAGCAAGCTAAGAAAACTTTTTCAAAGCACAACTTGCAAAATCATCCATTTAACCATTCCATGCATAAACACCATATGCAAAACTAAATTCAAAACCTTGGAAAACACTTCCATTTCACAACATACCTTTCTTATACTTGAAAACCATTCAAGCAAGAAACCCTTTAAAACCATTTGCTCAATCAATCCAACACATGCATTAACCAAAGGCAACTTATGAACCACAACATCATCATCACATGCCTTTTAAAACAAGTCTTAACAAGACTCCAATGCATTTAAGAGATTCCATGCACACATGCATCATTTACCAAATGATTACCAACACTTGTTCAACTTAACAAGCAACCATGCATTCACAAGCATTATACACTTTTCATGCAACCATGCATCTTTTCAAGCATTAAACACTTTTCATGCAACCATGCATCTTTTCAAGCATTAAACACTTTTCATGCAACCATGCATCTTTTCAAGCATTAAACACTTTTCATGCAACCATGCATCTTTTCAAGCATCTCATGCTTCTTTATAATCAAGAACATCATATTGGCTTCCAAGTGATCAACACATCCACTTTTCAACTCAACACCCGATCGGATACGCGGATCACAAGCGTTGCCCCCCACGCTTCATACACACTACCAATCCAAGGTCTCCAAATGGACTTTTAAACACCATTTGACCTCAACATCCTAAGGTTCCCATGTATGGACTTTTAAACACCATACAACTTTAGCTTTTCCCGAGGTTCCCATGTATGGACTTTTAAACACCATACAACCTCAACTTTTCCCAAGGTTCCCATGTATGGACTTTTAAACACCATACAACCTTGACATGCACAAGGTTCCCATGTATGGACTTTCAAACACCATACAACCTTTGCATCACCGATTGGTAGTTGTATAACATCACTAACGAGATCCGGGACACCCTACACAAGATCCACACATGGACTTTACACCTCCATTGTGATCTTAACAAGCACAAGGTTCTCATATATGGACTTTTAACCATCATATAACCTTTGCTTAACCAAGGTCCTCGAATGGGCATTCCACCTCCATTATGACCTTAACCATCTCGTTAGGATACTTGAAGGGAGTTTACCGGTTCACACTTAACCACTCCACCTTCAAGGCGACTTTATTCACGGTGCACCCAATCCTATAGCCGGCTAACTATATCCGATCAAAGAAACCAAGAACCACTTACATCACTTGCCAATATAACCATCTTACCACATTAGTCCAATGATTCACATGCATAACCACAATGCAAAAACCATCATTTACCATCATCAATCCACTGTTTTAAAGCATTACACAAAGCCATTGAACAACATGCAACACCATGCATCAAAACCACATTTACAATGTATAAAACCAAGGATCTCTTACCCTGAGCATCCTTCACATATGGCTTTCAAAACCAGCATTAGACCATGCCAAAATATGCTTTCAAAACAGAATTTAAATCATGCAAAACACATGCATTTCAATCATCAACCATAATTGCTTTAAAAGCCATTTCATAACACAAACCAAGAAAGAAATCCATTTACTTACTCTTGAGATTAGCAAAGTTGTTTAGACTTAAACTAAGCTCCCAAAACCTTCAAACCTTGGTTTAAAAGCTGAAAACCCAATTTCACTCACTGATACACAAAACAAGGCTAACCAACAAGCCTTCCAAGCATCCGAAACCTTCCGCAACACCTCCAAAGCTCACGGATCAAACTCCCCTGTTTCAAGCACACAAAAACATAGCATTAATGCATCTTTATGCATTAGAAACACCAGCAACTCAACACAACTCGCTGCTCATCACAAATCCAACATTTCGGCTACCAAACACAACCGAAATCACCTCCAAACACTTCCAAAACTTAACCCAGCCAAGATCCATCACTTCTAACCATTTTTAAACATCAATTAACATCCAAAATGATCACAAACACGTCCTTACACCTCCAGGTATAACAGATCATCAAAAACACTCCAAAAACAACCAAAAACTCAAGCCAAACTTAGGAAATTCAACCTATCCGGGATTGCATTGATTAAACCTCAACTTCTAATCAATTTAGCATTCATTTAACATCAATTTGACACCTCAAAACACTGCCCAAACAGATCACACGAAAATTCCACCAAAATCAAGCAAATCTTGCATTTTAAGCTAAAATCAAGATTTCAATTGAAAAGCCTTTAACAAATCACAAATCAAGGATTCAGAACTTAGGAATTTCAGTAAAGAACTGATAGTTTAGAGGAGAAGGACGTTCTTACCTCCAAACTTGAATTTCTCCTTTTTAGAACCAAAAAGCTTGATGAAACAACTTGCAAATGGTGAGGTTTTGTTGTAGGGATGATTAGGAATCCCAAAGAGAATTGAAAAGGAAGATTTGAGTGACAAAATCAGAGGATAAAATCTGGAGAAATGTGTTTGGGTTGAGAGAAAATGAGAGAAAAGGAAAATTGGGAGAAAATGGAAAGTTAGTTATAAAATAGTCAAAATGACTTTCCCTCCTCTTTCTTTATGTTTAAAATCAGAATAAAGCCTTAAAATATCTTAGAAAAATCTGGAGAAATTCCTTTTGGAATAATAGCTCCTTAAAGATTCAAAGTTTCAATCCTTTATAAAACAGTCACGCAACTTTCAAAAATTACATTTTGGTCACTAGTCAAAATGTCAACCTTCTGAACCTCATTTTCCAAAATTGATTTCACAGTTCACTTTTACATATTAAAAGATGATTTTAGAACATTTTTCCATATTTTTAATGCAACCCGAACTAGGCTTTCCTAATTTCACCTTTATATATTCGATCAACACTTTGACCGAACCGGTCAACGCCCAAAACTTTTGAGCCCAAATCGGGGCGTTACAACTCTCCCCCCCTTAGGAAATTTCGTCCTCGAAATTCCAACTGGTGAAAAGAGAACCACAACCTTCTCAAAGCAACACACAAGGCAATACAAAAGCCTCAACCACCACTGAACACATTCCACACAAAAACTTCACCAAACTCAACACCACCACATACTGTTCACAAAATCCAGAACACTCAAAGATAACCACAACTTAACCTTTCACTTATCTGGACTGTACACAGCCCCAACATCAACCTGAAGAACTTCAACCTTTACAGCGCACATCACTGCAACACACAACTCCCAAGACTCGTTTACACAGTGACACTAACCAACCAATTCAACCACTATGCAAACTTCTCTGCTTCTAAAACTCTTGCAAACTCCCAAACCTCTTCCAAAGATTTTCCCAGCAAGCAAAAATTCTTAAGCATCAACTGCTTACCCAAACTCCTCAACGAATACTGATAATCCTTCACATCCGCCACTATCATTACCATAACAACTCACAAGGACTAGTCACCCAGATTCCAAAATTTACATCACAACCCCAACTCGACTCTGCCAGCCGTCCCACACACCACCAGCCGACTTCAAAAGAAGTTCACATACTCACAACCAACCAACCACTTCTCACAAGAATCCTTTCAAACAACAATGGCCTTCGACCTTTCATTGCCTATCCACCACAAGCTTTGACCACAACACTTGCCTTACTAGCACATCGCCCAACCTGACATACAGACCAACTCCTCAACTCCTCAAAGGTTGCTAAGAACCAACACTTACAAACACAACCTTTCCACAACAACTTAAATGCTAAGCTACCTCAGCACTTGGAAACACAACCACTAAACTGCAACATCACTTAGCACCAAGGAACTACCCCTTCCACTTAGCTTATTCAAACCACTTGACCGATTCTAACCTCAACCGGTACTCCTCACCACCAAACCACTAAACTCTTTAAGCAACAAACACTATCCTTCTACCAACAGGCTATACCACTCTCACTATCTCCAGCACTAGCTTAATATTCACCACTACTTCTAACTTCCACTCAGCGCCAACACAACCTCCAAAAACCCATCATCCAACCTAACCCAACCACCATACTAACAGATTCGATTAGTTATTAGCGAGTGTGAACATCGTATGCATGATCACCTACATGCCCTATCAATGCCTGATGTACATGTATGCAAAACCTCTAATGTCATGCCACATGTATGCATGGACCAGCACATATATAATATAGCATATAACAATGATTTTAACTGTGCATGAATGCCAGTTCACACCCTCCAATAACATCCTCAAAATCCGTCTAAGAACAACCTCCTACCTCACTTCTAACTTATCTAACTCCATCATACCAACAACCATTAACCACAAAATACTCACCAAAACCTTCTTCACACCAAAGATATTTCCAAACTACAACTATCACCCCAAACATGCTAGCAACAAGACTAGACTTACCACGCAAGGAAAACCAACAGAAACCAAACCAAGGTAACTAGAGCAAAGACTACTTAACAAGGTTACCTGAAAACACAACACCACCCTGAAGCTTCATCAGACGAGCTCTCTTCCTCACGGAACCATCCTCCTCCTGCCGCACCGCTACAGCACCAGCTAACACACTAGGGTCACCACCGACCTCTTGCGGTAAGGAACCTTGGCTATTCCGAGCCAACATCAAACAATCACGTCTCATATGTCCAGCAGACCCACATTTCCAGCAATTCTCATTTCCCAAACTCTTCACAACCTTCTGCTCTTTCTGCCACCTCTGAACCTTGCCTCGACCGTGCCCACGACCTTTCAGAGACCCTTTGGCTATCACCAAAGCTGACTTCACCCCAAGAGGACAATCACGCTTCACATGCACTTTAGAACCACAGTTCCAACAATCTCCCGCGCCCCAACAACCTCCAACATGGCGCCTTTCACAACGATCACATACCGGTGGCTGAGCTTCCACTCCTTGCTCAAACAACACTTGCTCCACAACAGCACTACCTTCACATTGCTTAACCCTTGGAAACTTCTCTCCAAGATACCTTTCATAAAAGGCAGATACAAAGAAATCCCAGTCAATATCAGGGATATGTGACGCCACCGCCACAGATGTCCACCAGACACATGCATCCTCCAACATCAAAGAAACAACACTTCCCAGCTTACAAGCACAATCACAACCTTCCTGATCCAAAATCAGAACCACACTGGCCAACCAGGCCTCAAACATCTCCGGTGAAGAACCATGATACTCCACCGCACCCAAATCAAGCAAACGCTGCTTCGGCAAACCCACACATCCCACAGCCAGCACATCTACTGACTTTACCGTTACCACAGCCTGAGATGTTCCCAACACCTCTCGAGCAACAGGTGATGAACTCTTCATCACAGAACCAGCTTCTTTCCCTTGCCTTACCACCTCAACTCCATGCACAAAAGACTGAGACAAAACACCTCTACAGAAGGGTGAATTTCATGCCCTAACCACCTGCCCCAAGGCAGCAACCATCTCACCCAACTGCCATTCTATCATCAACTTTGCCATACTACTAACAACAACAAACATTCACAATAAAACAAACAAACCAGTTAGACCAGCTTTAAGTAAGGATTCAAACTCCAACTCCAAAATAACACAATAGCTATATTAATAAGGCAATGGGTATCCCGAATCCTCTCCTTTACATGACATAACAGTCAACACAAACATGAATATCTCAACATCAAGCATATCAAACAACATACTTTGATCATGCTTACACCAAACAGCATCCACTTGCAACAGCATACTAGCAACATAACATACTCAATACATGTTCATCATGCAAATCACCAGCTCACAACATCAGCACAAATCCACATAAGCTCAACCAATATTCATAACCACAAAACATGCTTGAAAACATCAGCAACTTGCTCAGAAACACGTGTTTCAACCAACTTTCAACCACACAACAAGGTAAACATCAAACACACATCACAACAACTTACCGTTTTCCCCAAGCATTCGCAACTCAGCTCTGATACCACCAAATGTAACCCCTTTAACCCGGCCCAGACGGTTGACCCGAATTAAGAAAGTCACACGGGGAAAACCAAAGTCAACCCGAAAGTCAACCTTGATTAACGACCCTATTTTTTTCTTTTTAAACTTGTCTAGATGCACATTAGCCCTAATTGTGATCACGCAAACATCTTACTCAAAGATCACAAACATCAGAGATCAAACAGGGACCCAATTGGACAAATTACAACTTTAGGGACCAAATTGTAAATTCTGAAAACTTTAAGGACTTAACCAGATTTTAAGTTACCAACTTAAAATTAATCATGTTTCATGCTTCTATGCCAAATTTCAGCTCAAACGGACATCCCAAGCTCATACAATTGCACATACTAGATTCAGGACCAAAATGCAAACATTTCAAAACATTTAGCTGCCAATGTCAGCCCCCAACGGTCACCCGTTCCGAAACAGGCAGAGCCCGTTTCGAAACGCAGGGCCGTTCCGCAACGCGTACCGAAACAAGTGACTGGCAGAATGCTTTCCGTTTCGAAACAGTGTCTACCGTTTCGGACGCCTGGGCTGATTCAGGGCATCCGTTCCGAAACGGTAGTCCCTGTTCCGAAACGCCCTGCACATAATGCAGAAAAAGACATGCTTAAACACGCAATTGACCATCCAATCATGCTCCAAAAGCCACCAAACTTTACCAACATGCAATTCAGCATATATGAGACATACTTGCATCAACAATTCAACAAAATATCAACACATAGGAAAAGCCCCAAATCTATAGGCATGCTTCCTACACAAGCAACCATTCAATCATAAACTTCCAAAACAATCTCATAAAAGCCAAATACATGTTCCAACAACATCAACAACATAAAACCATTCTTGTCCGAACATATTTGAACACATAAACATCAACCCAAGAGATTCTACCCCCATTGCCTTTATTAACTATAGCTATTCACCGAGACATACATCTCAATTGGAGTCCTCCTTGAATCCCTTGCTTCTCGCTGTCCAAACTTCAAGAATCTGAATTGATGGACAAAAAGGAGCGTAAGCACATAATGCTTAGTGAGGAATGCTCAAAACCAAAACACCATCAATGCAGCGGGTCACAAAACACTTTTAAAAAAAACCCGAATTGTTTACCAAGCAAAGTTTGAAAACTCCTTTTCAACATCATGCTTAAAACCATGCATTACACATACATGAAAACCAACCCTTAGCTTAGCAAGCTAAGAAAACCTTTTCAAAGCACAACTTGCAAAATCATCCATTTAACCATTCCATGCATAAACACCATATGCAAAACTAAATTCAAAACCTTGGAAAACACTTCCATTTCACAACATACCTTTCTTATACTTGAAAACCATTCAAGCAAGAAACCCTTTAAAACCATTTGCTCAATCAATCCAACACATGCATTAACCAAAGGCAACTTATGAACCACAACATCATCATCACATGCCTTTTAAAACAAGTCTTAACAAGACTCCAATGCATTTAAGAGATTCCATGCACACATGCATCATTTACCAAATGATTATCAACACTTGTTCAACTTAACAAGCAACCATGCATTCACAAGCATTATACACTTTTCATGCAACCATGCATCTTTTCAAGCATTAAACACTTTTCATGCAACCATGCATCTTTTCAAGCATTAAACACTTTTCATGCAACCATGCATCTTTTCAAGCATTAAACACTTTTCATGCAACCATGCATCTTTTCAAGCATATCATGCTTCTTTATAATCAAGAACATCATATTGGCTTCCAAGTGATCAACACATCCACTTTTCAACTCAACACCCGATCGGATACGCGGATCACAAGCGTTGTCCCCCACGCTTCATACACACTACCAATCCAAGGTCTCCAAATGGACTTTTAAACACCATTTGACCTCAACATCCTAAGGTTCCCATGTATGGACTTTTAAACACCATACAACCTTAGCTTTTCCCGAGGTTCCCATGTATGGACTTTTAAACACCATACAACCTCAACTTTTCCCAAGGTTCCCATGTATGGACTTTTAAACACCATACAACCTTGACATGCACAAGGTTCCCATGTATGGACTTTCAAACACCATACAACCTTTGCATCACCGATTGGTAGTTGTATAACATCACTAACGAGATCCGGGACACCCTACACAAGATCCACACATGGACTTTACACCTCCATTGTGATCTTAACAAGCACAAGGTTCTCATATATGGACTTTTAACCACCATATAACCTTTGCTTAACCAAGGTCCTCGAATGGGCATTCCACCTCCATTATGACCTTAACCATCTCGTTAGGATACTTGAAGGGAGTTTACCGGTTCACACTTAACCACTCCACCTCCAAGGCGACTTTATTCACGGTGCACCCAATCCTATAGCCGGCTAACTATATCCGATCAAAGAAACCAAGAACCACTTACATCACTTGCCAATATAACCATCTTACCACATTAGTCCAATGATTCACATGCATAACCACAATGCAAAAACCATCATTTACCATCATCAATCCACTGTTTTAAAGCATTACACAAAGCCATTGAACAACATGCAACACCATGCATCAAAACCACATTTACAATGTATAAAACCAAGGATCTCTTACCCTGAGCATCCTTCACATATGGCTTTCAAAACCAGCATTAGACCATGCCAAAATATGCTTTCAAAACAGAATTTAAATCATGCAAAACACATGCATTTCAATCATCAACCATAATTGCTTTAAAAGCCATTTCATAAAACAAACCAAGAAAGAAATCCATTTACTTACTCTTGAGCTTAGCAAAGTTGTTTAGACTTAAACTAAGCTCCCAAAACCTTCAAACCTTGGTTTAAAAGCTGAAAACCCAACTTCACTCACCGATACAAAAAACAAGGCTAACCAACAAGCCTTCCAAGCATCCAAAACCTTCCGCAACACCTCCAAAGCTCACGGATCAAATTCCCCTGTTTCAAGCACACAAAAACAGAGCATTAATGCATCTTTATGCATTAGAAACACCAGCAACTCAACACAACTCGCTGCTCATCACAAATCCAACATTTCGGCTACCAAACACAACTGAAATCACCTCCAAACACTTCCAAAACTTAACCCAGCCAAGATCCATCACTTCTATCCATTTTTAAACATCAATTAACATCCAAAATGATCACAAACACGTCCTTACACCTCCAGGTATAACAGATCATCAAAAACACTCCAAAAACAACCAAAAACTCAAGCCAAACTTAGGAAATTCAACCTATCCGGGATTGCATTGATTAAACCTTAACTTCTAATCAATTTAGCATTCATTTAACATCAATTTGACACCTCAAAACACTGCCCAAATAGATCACACGAAAATTCCACCAAAATCAAGCAAATCTTGCATTTTAAGCTAAAATCAAGATTTCAATTGAAAAGCCTTTAACAAATCACAAATCAAGGATTGAGAACTTAGGAATTTCAGTAAAGAACTGATAGTTTAGAGGAGAAGGACGTTCTTACCTCCAAACTTGAATTTCTCCTTTTTAGAACCAAAAAGCTTGATGAAACAACTTGCAAATGGTGAGGTTTTGTTGTAGGGATGATTAGGAATCCCAAAGAGAATTGAAAAGGAAGATTTGAGTGACAAAATCAGAGGAGAAAATCTGGAGAAATGTGTTTGGGTTGAGAGAAAATGAGAGAAAAGGAAAATTGGGAGAAAATGGAAAATTAGTTATAAAATAGTCAAAATGACTTTCCCTCCTCTTTCTTTATGTTTAAAATCAGAATAAAGCCTTAAAATATCTTAGAAAAATCTGAAGAAATTCCTTTTGGAGTAATAGCTCCTTAAAGATTCAAAGTTTCAATCCTTTATAAAACAGTCACGCAACTTTCAAAAATTACATTTTGGTCACTAGTCAAAATGTCAACCTTCCGAACCTCATTTTCCAAAATTGATTTCACAGTTCACTTTTACATATTAAAAGATGATTTTAGAACATTTTTCCATATTTTTAATACAACCCGAACTAGGCTTTCCTAATTTCACCTTTATATATTCGATCCGCACTTTGACCGAACCGGTCAACGCCCAAAACTTCTGAGCCCAAAACCGGTTCGGAAGTTTTGGGCGTTGACCGGTTCGGTCAAAGTGCGGATCGAATATATAAAGGTGAAATTAGGAAAGCCTAGTTCGGGTTGCATTAAAAATATGAAAAAATGTCTTAAAATCCTATTTTATTATATATAAGAGAATGGTGAAATCAATTTTACAAAATGAGGTTTGGAAGGGTGACATTTTGGGTTAGTGACCAAAATGTAATTTTTGAAAACTGTGTGACTGTTTTAAAAAGGATTGAAACTTTGAATCTTTAAGGAGCTATTTACCCAATGGGAGTTTCTCCAGATTTTTCTAAGATATTAAATGATTAATTAAAGGTTTTTAAATAAAACTAAAAAGGAGGGAAGATATTTTGGCATTTTCCAACTAACTTCCTAAAATTTCATTTCCATTTTCTCTCATCTTTTCTCTCAAACCAAACACTTTTCTCCAGAGCATTTCCTTCTGATTTTGATATCCAAACATGAGATTTTAATCCTCTTTTGATCCCTAATCATCTCTTCAACAAAACCTCACCATTTGCTAATTGGATTTTCAAGATTTTGGTTCCAAAAAGGGAGAAAACTCAAGTTTGGAGGTAAGAACGTCCTTCTCCTCTAAACTCTCAGTTCTTTACTGAAATTCCTAAGTTCTCAATCCTTAAATTGTGTTTTATAAAAGGTTTTATGGATGTGATCTTGATCTTGGCTTTTAAATGCAAGATTTGATTGATTTTGGTTAAAATTCGTATGATCTGTTTGAGCTGTGATTTGAGGTGTCTTTTTGATGTTAAATGAATGTTAAATTGATGAGTAATTGAGGTTTAACTAATGCAATCCCTGATAGGTTGAATTTCCTAAGTTTTACTTGAGTATTCGATGGATTTTGGAGTGATCTTGTTGATCTGTTATAGCTGGAGGTATAAGGACGTGGTTAGATCCTTTTTGGATGATAATTGAGGTTTATGAATGATTATATTTGATGGATCATGGCTGGGTAGTGTTGTGGAGTTGTTTGGATGCATTTTCGGTTGTGTTTGGTAGCCGAAAATGGAGTGTGGATGAGAGCAGCGAGTTTAGGTGCTTTCATTGAAGATATTAATGCATGATGATGCATTAATCCTCTGCTTTGATGTGTTTAAAACAGGGGAGTCGTCTTTGGATCCAAGTGGTGGTGATCCGGAAGCTTGATTGGTGTTTCGGCAAGTGGCGAAACGGAATCGGTGAGTGGATTTTGGTTTTCATCCTTGAAACCAATGTTTTGAAGGTTTGGGAGCTTAGTTTAAGTCTAAGCAACTTAGCTAAGCTCAAGAGTAAGTTTTCGGAAAAACTCTCTTGATGATGAACCGTGGTTTGGTTGTATGCAATGTGGTTGTTTGCATGTTTTAAATTCTATTTTGAAAGCATATTTAGCATGTCTATTTGCTGAGATTATAAGCCATGTGTTGAAGGATGCTCAAGGTAAGAGATCCTTGTTTTTGAACATTGTTTAAATGTGGTTTGATGCTTAAAGATGCATGATGTTTATGGCTTGGTTAAATGCTTTAAAACAGTGGAATATTGTTGTTAATGATGCATATTGGCAAGTGATGGTTAAGGTCACAAAGGTGGTTAAAAGTCCTTGTGTGAGCCTTGTTATTTAAGAACAACATGGTGGTTAAAAGTCCATGGTTGGTTCTTGGTTAAGATCACCAAGGTGGTTAAAATTCCTTGGGTGATTCTTGTGTATTTAAGGACAACATGGTGTTTAAAGGTCCATGGTTGGTCCTTGGTTAAGGATACAAAGGTGGTTAAAATTCCTTGTGTATGCCTTGTTTATTTAAGAACTCCAAGGTGTTTAAAAGTCCTTGGGAGATTCTTGTTAAGGACACAAAGGTGTTTAAAAGTCCTTGTGTGGTCCTTGCCATGGTGTTTAAAAGTCCATGGGGTTAAGGACACAATGGTGTTTAAAAGTCCATGTGTGGTCCTTGGAAATTTATAAGATCACAATGGTGTTTAAAAGTCCATATGTGAGTCTTATGTTGTATGTATCACTTGTTGCCAATATGACATGTTATGAACTTGAAGCATGAGATGCTTGATTTAATGCTTATGTGCATGTGCAAATGATGTTGAACTAAGGTTTATACATGTGTTTTATAAGAGCATTATTGTGTGGTTTTAATGAGCATTCCTCACTAAGCTTTTGCTTACGCTCTCTCTTTTCTTAAACCAATAATGCAGAGCATTAAAGTGCATTGAGGGCAGCAAGGGGGACAAGAATCCAAGTGGTGAACAAAGCTCATGTATGGTGAAGGTTTCTTAAACACTATTAGCTTTTGGCATTTGGCAATGGGGGACCTATGTAGTTGTTTTGGGAGATGTTTTGGACTCCCTAAGTTGGTTTAATGTTGTTAATAATGTTGGTACTTGTAATTGGCCTTTATGGGATGGTTTTGGCTTATTGATGCTTGAATGGTTTGCTAAGTAGGAAGCATGCCTATAGAATTGGGGTTTTTCATGATTGATGCCATGTTGATGTTTGGTTGATGCAATTATGTTCCTTGTTTGTTGAATGACTTGCTGGTAAAGTTTGGTTGCTTTTGGAGCATGTTTGATGGGTCAATTGTATGATAAACCAGCAATTTTTCTGCAATCTGGGCAACCTGTTTCGGAACAGGTGCTACCGTATCGGAACGGGGGCCTGAAATGGCCTGGGCGTTCCGAAACGGAAGGCACTGTTCCGGAACGGTTTGGCCACTGCCAGGCCTTGTTTCGATACCAGTTTCGGAACGGTCCCGCGTTTTGGAACGAGTCTTCCCTGTTCCGAAACACTCAACCATTGGGCACTGAAATTGTTGGTTATATGTTCTGAAATGTTTGCATTTTGGTCCCGAAACATGTTTATGCAATTGAATGAGTTTGAGATGTCCTTTTGAGCTGAAATTTGACAGAGAAGCATGAAAGATGATTAATTTCAAGTTGGTAACTTTAAATTGGGTTAAGACCTTATAATTTACAGAATTTACAATTTGGTCCCTAAAGTTGTAATTTGAGCAATTGAGTCCCTGAATGATCTTTGATTGTTATGATCTCTGAGTATGATGTTCTTGTGAACATGTTTAGGGTTAATGTGCATCTAGATAAGTTTTAAAAAGAAAAAAAATGGGTCGTTAATCAAGGTTGACTTTCGGGTTGACTTTGGTTTTCCCCTTGTAATCTTCTTAATTCGGGTCAACCGTCTACGCCGGGTTAAGGGGGTTACAGAATTAATATTATTGTTTCTTATTAATGCTTATTGGTACTAATCCTTTGTCTTCTCTATTAGCTTTCTTTATTCTTTTTTATCTAACAAAAAGGGGGAGAAGAAATTTAAGAGCAACAAACTAAAATTCGTTTTAAATGTTTAAAAGGTTTTCTAAGTTTTACAACTTGGATTTCAAAGTTAAACAATTTTTAAACTTAAAAAAAAACCTATCTTAAATTAAGGGGGAGTTAGAATATTTTCAAAACTTTCAAAATTCTTAAAAATTCTAACTTTGGTTTTGTTATATCAAAAAGGGGGAGATTGTGAAACCAATATTTTAATTTTGATATAACTAAAAACCTAAGGACTAAATTGAAAATGTCAAAACGAATTTTTAAGTCCTCAAAACATCCCCATATGATTTTAAGATTATGCCAAAGTTAAAAACAAAGTTTTCAAACAATTTTCTAAGTGTTTAAAGCCGAAACAGTGATTTTCAAGTCCATGTTTCGAAACGGCCTAAGGCGTTTCGAAACGTTTTCATCACTGCCAACCTCTGTTCTGAAACGCGTATCGAAACAACTTTAGAACACTTGAACCCGTTTCGAAACTGTTCGTCAATTTTTGATTTGAAAACTATAACAGTTGCAACATTTTTAACTGAATATTTAAAGATCAATAGGGTGTTTCAAAACGGGCTCAACCAGTTTTGAAACGACCCTTGACAGTAGCAAAACTGTTTCGAAATGAGGCCAAACGTTTCGAAATTGTTCTTCATTTTGATTTGAAAATATGACCGTTACAATTGTTTTTAACTGATTTTCTGAAACCGTTAGGGTGTTTCGAAACGGGCTCAGGCTGTTTCGAAACGACCCTTGACATTGGCAAAAGTGTTTCGAAATGGCTTTAAAGCGTTTCGAAACGGGCTCTTAAATGCACCCCAACAGCTCTTTCTATTTTAGTCCGTTCCGAAACAGGTACCCCGCGTTTCGAAACGGGTTGTTGCAGACTGCATTTATGGAGGTGAGATATCATCCCCAAGGGCTCTATTGATGAGTGCAACAACCACAACGGCTAGAAATCAATGAGAAGGTATAAAAGGGACCTCTAAAAGCTCCAGCAACAACTATTGATCCTAAAGCAAACATCCAAACAACAAATCCAAGCAATTGTGCAAAAATCTCATATTGTCTAGAAACCCCAATTGTAATTTTCATTCTTATCTTGTTCAATTGGGTTGAGTGCTTGTAATTGGGCTACAGTTTGTATTGAGAGATACTCTATTAGCCATCAAATTCTTTGTTACCTTGTTGTGAGGATTGGGTTAAATTTTGGGTAGAAAATTTAACCGAAATTGTAAGGGTTGCCTCCTTAGCCTAGAAAAGGGGAAGAGCAATTAGTGGAATTGTTGCAAATCCTTAGTGAAGCTAAGGTAGTGGATGTAGAGTTCATTTGGAACTTGAACCACTCTAAAATCCCTTGTCAATCGTTTTAATTTGCAATTTCCACCACACAATCTTTAAAAATCCAATTCACCCCCCCTCTTGGTTTATATCGTTCTTTCGATCCACTCAACACTTTCCCTAAAACCTCCTATTATATTCGAACCGTTTCTCAGACCGGTCCGGTTCAGATCCTAAACTTCTAAGCCCAGATTTGGGGTGTTACAACTCTCCCTCTCTTAGGAAATTTCATCCTCGAAATTTTACCCCAAGAAAAGATGTAGGAACTGCTTCCACACATTATCTTTGCTTTCGTACATGGTCACCTCAACTCCTCAGTGTCCCCGTGACACCCTTACAAAATCCATCGTCTCACAACGAAGAACTTGCCACTCACACTCAGAACCTTCACTGGTTCCTCAGCATAAGACAGATTCATATGCAACTCTCTCTCCCCAACATGCATTACAAGCAAAAGATCCGATACATACTTCCGTAACATGAAGACATGAAACACATCATGTATCTTCTCCAATTCTGCCGGCAATCTCAACCGATATGCCACAGGACCAACACATCCCCTAATCTCGTAAGGTCCAACGAATCTTAGGCTAAGCTTACCCCTACGCCCAAATCTCATCACCTTCTTCCAAGGCGATACTTTCAAGAACACACATTCGCCAACCGCGAACTCAATTTCCTTACACTTCAAGTACGCGTAAGACTTTTACCTAACCAATACTGCCTTTAAACACTCACAAATGAACCTCACCTTATCGATGGTTCCCTTAAACATAAATGGCATGAAATCAACATTTGCCCAGTCTCTGCCCAACCAAGAGGGATTCTACACTTTCTCCTACACAAATCTCGTATGGAACCATTCGATAAATTGCTAAGTAACCAATGTTACAAGCAATCTTGACCAAGAGCAAATGCCTTACAAAGAACCTTGAACTCCATACTCGGCATCTCAACAAATCCTCCAGCACCCAGACATCATGCTTTGAAGCTAGACTCATCATTCCTCAAACCTTGATGTGAACCCTAGATCTCTATCTAATACAACCGACCCCCGCATTCTGTGCACACGTACAAACTCTACAACACACAACTTGGCCAACTTATCCACAATAATCCAACCACAAACCCACGATAATCCATCTCCCCTCAACTTCTTTCCTGAAAACCCCAACGGTTACCACACCAAAAAGGAAACCAAAGCTCAGCTCCCACCCGCTAGCAAACTAAACATTTGCTTACAGACTTGTCGACACCCTTTTCACCAATATCACCCACTACCAACCATGATACACTTACGTACTACAAGGGTACACTACGGAAGAACCTCCAAGAGTTCATCCAGATTAGAGCACCTCCACTCAACATCATTTTACACCACCATCTAATTCTCAAGCCCAAAACATCAACATCATGGAAACCAAATTCTTAAGGCTTATCATCCACAATATCTTGAACACACGGTACAAGAAAAACATCAGGCACTACTTATTCCTGATCAATTGGCTTAGGGGTGATTTCATCCCCAATTCGACAACAAGACCACCATCTCGTGATGCGCTCAAGCGAGCACACATTGCTCTCAACTCCACAACCACTTTCTTACTCAAAACATTGGCCATCACGGTGGCCCTTCCATCCTGATACCTCATCATGAACCTACATCGACTGAATTTTTTGATAACGTAACGGAATGGTCGTACGGGCTTGCAAATGATGATTATAATGTGAGTTACTATGTCTATTCTACAATTATGTCTTAAATTGTTAATGATTATTTATAATTTTAATCTCTCCATTACGTCTCAAGGCAACGGGGACATTTGGAATACTGCAAGTACCGATCAACAGACATTGTAACTATCATAACATCTGATATGTATCCGACATACATTGTAACAAAATATCTATAGTTACTATATATTATCGGTGTGAACTAATTCGAAATGTCACACTTCCAAACCTTATTTTGTAAAAGTGATTTCACCACTCTCTTATATATATTAAAAGCGGATTTTTAGATATTTTTCCATATGTTTAATGCAACCCGAACTAGGCTTTCCCTAAAACCACCTTTTATATTCGAACCGAAAATCAGACCGGTCCGGTTCAGACCCTAAACTTCCAAGCCCAAAATTGGGGTGTTACAACTCTCCCCCCTTAAGAAATTTCGTCCTCGAAATTTACCTGGAGTAAAGAGGTACGGAAACTGCTTCTTCATGTCATCCTTCCGTTCCCATGTGGCTTCCTCAACACCACGATGCTTCCACAACACCTTTACAAAATCAATGGTCTTGCCTCGAAGAAATTTACTGTCTGAATCCAGAATTTCCACCGGTTCCTCATCATAGGTCAAATCTGGATTCAATCCCACTTCCTCCACAGGCATAACATGCGAAGGATCCGATCTATACCTCCGAAGCATAGAGACATGAAACACATCATGAATCTTTTCCAACTCATGTGGCAATCTCAACTTGTATGCAACAGGACCCACACGCTCAATAACCTCGTATGGTCCAATGTACCAAGGGCTCAACTTACCCTTTCGGCCAAACCTCATCACCTTTTTCCAAGGCGAAACTTTCAAAAACACACGATCACCCACCACATACTCAATCTCCTTACGCTTCAAATCCGCGTAAGACTTCTGTCGATCAGAAGCTACCTTCAACCGCTCACAAATGAGCTTTACCTTCTCGGTGGTCCCTTTCAACAAAGCTGGCATCGAAACCAACTTCTGACTTGTTTCAGCCCAACAAAGAAAAGTTCTGCACTTCCTCCCGTACAAATCTTCATAAGGTGCCATTTGAATACTTGCTTGGTAGCCATTGTTATAAGCAAACTCCACCAAAGGCAAATGCTTCTCCCAAGAGCCTTGAAACTCAATCACACAGCACCTCAACATATCCTCCAGCACTTGGATAACACGTTCAGACTGTCCATCCGACTATGGATGATAAGAAGTACTGAAATTCAGTCGTGTACCCAAAGCCTGATGTAAACACTCCCAGAAACGCGATGTAAACCTCGGATCTCGATCCGACACTATAGACTTTGGCACACCATGCAGCCGCACAATCTCATCAATGTACAGCTCCACAAGCTTGTCCAAAGTATACGTAGTATGCACATGTATGAAATGCGCACACTTCGTAAGGCGATCCACAATCACCCACACCGAATTCTTCTTCGATGGCGACAAAGGCAAACCAGACACAAAGTCCATGGTAATCCTTTCCCACTTCCACTCAGGAATCCTCAACGGTTGCAACAACCCAGAAGGAAACTGATGCTCAGCCTTAACTCGCTGATAAAACCATGCACTTGCTCACATACTTAGCCACATCTTTCTTTAAACCCACCAAATAGTACCCATCTCTAAGATCACGATACATCTTAGTACTACCAGGGTGCATAGCAAAAGGACTACTATGAGCTTCAGTCAGAATAGCACGCCTCAATTTAACATCATTGGGCACTACTATCCGACTCCCAAAACATAAAACTCCATCATCATTAAAGCAGAAATCCGATGGCCTATCCTCAGCAATATCCTGAACATGTGGCACCAAGGAATCATCCAACAGTTGCTTATCCTTTATCAACTGAACCAAGGATGGTTTCACCTGCAATTCAGCCACAAGACCGCCATCTCGCGAGATGCTCAAGCTGGCAAACATAGCCCTCAACTCCACTGCAACCTTCCTACTCAAGGCATCCGCTACAACATTAGTTTTACCCGGATGGTACTCGATCGTCAGATCGTAATCTTTAAGAATCTCCACCCAACATCGTTGCCTAAGATTCAACTCTTTCTAAGACATCAGATACTTCAAACTCTTGTGATCCGTGTACAGAGTACACTTCTCACCATACAGGTAATGTCTCCAAATTTTCAAAGCAAAAACCACCGCAGCTAACTCAATGTCATGCGTAGGATAATTGCGCCCATGCACCTTCAACTGGCGCGATGCATAAGCCACCACCTTACCCTCTTGCATCAACACACAAACCAAACCAACGTAGAACGTGTCACTATGCACCACAAACTCTTTCCCTGATTCAGGTTGAACCAAGATAGGAGCTTGCGTCAAAGCTGCCTTCAGCTTCTCAAAAGCCTGCTGTCTCGCTTCCGTCCACCCATACTTAACATCCTTCTGCAACAACTTCGTCAAAGGTGCAGCAATCTTCGAAAATCCATCCACGAACCTCCGATAGTATCCCGCCAAACCAAGGAAACTACGGACTTCATGCACAGACTTAGGAGGCTTCCAATTCATCACCGCCTCAATCTTCTGAGGATCAACACGAATCCCCTCAGCAGAAACCACATGACCAAGAAACACAACTTCCCTGAGCCAGAACTCACACTTGCTTAACTTAGCATAAAGCTGATTCTCCAACAGAGCCTGCAACACAATCCTCAAATGCCCCTCATGCTCCTCCTCAGTACGAGAGTACACGAGGATATCATCAATGAACACCACAAAAAATTTGTCCAAGTATTCATGAAACACTCTATTCATCATGTCCATAAAAGCTACAGGAGCATTCGTCAAACCAAACGGCATCACAAGGAACTCATAATGCCCATACCTCGTTCTGAAGGTTGTCTTTGGCACATCCACATCCTTCACATTGAGCTGGTAATACCCTGACCTTAAGTCAATCTTAGAGAACACAGCCGCTCCCCGAAATTGATCAAAAAGATCATCAATCCTCGGCAATGGATACCAATTCTTGATAGTCAACTTGTTAAGCTGATGGTAATCGATGAACATTCTCATAGTGCCATCCTTTTTCTTCACAAAAGAGACCGGTGCACCCGAAGGTGACACACTCGGCCGAATGAAACCACGATCAAGCAAGTCCTGAAGTTGCGTCTTCAGCTCTTTCAACTCTTTAGGTTCCATTCGATAAGGAGTAATGGAAACTGGAGTTGTGTTTTCATACAACTCAATTCCAAACTCCACCTCTCGATTAGGAGGCAACCCAGGCAACTCCTCCGAAAACACACCAGGAAACTCGCGCACCGTCCTGATATCTTGCACCCGCAACTCCTTAGAGCTAGGATTCATCACAAAGGCTAGGTAGGCCTCACAACCTTGCCTCAGCATTAAGCTTGCCTCAGCATTCGGCTTGCTTCCAATGTCGACACCACATTGGCAAGAAACTTCACATTCTCACCAACCACCACTACATCATAATCATCCGCAAGCTTCAACGAAACTCGCTTGTTCTCAAAATCCACCACAGCTCGATGTTCAACAAGCCAATCCATACCAAGGATTACATCAAAACCATAGAAAGGCAATTCCATGAGATCAACATGAAAACCATGATTTTGCACAACCAAAGGGCATCTTCTATACAACTTTCATGTCACAACGGTCTCACCAAAGGAACTAGTTACACGCATACCAACATCTAAAGACTCAACAGGTAAACCAAGCAATTGAGCATGTTCACGCAATATGTATGACAGTGTAGATCCAGAATCAATCAAGGAAAGTAATGACATGGATTGCAAAGTGAAGGTACCTGCGATCACATCCGTGTCATTCCTCCCCTCTCGCTGAGCATACACTCGAGCCTGGCCTCCACCCTTAGGTTGGACAGCCACCACATGTGCCACATTCCTTCCACCATTATCTCTGTGTTGGAAGTTACCACGGCCGCGCCCACGACCTCTTTGTGGTGCAACAACACCAGGAGCACGTCCCTGACCACCACCAGCCAACAAAGGAGACTCCCTCCTCATGTGGTCTACCGAACCACAATTCCAGCACGAGTTACCGGTGACTAACATAGGGGCTTGCACCTCTCTCGCTACCCGAGGACAATCATGTCTTAAATGACCACGCGATCCACACGCCCAGCACGTGTTCTGATCAGCTCTCGCCATGTCCCCTTGAACAGGCGCACCGTGACCTCTACCACAACGCCTAGCAGAAGACTGATACCTCCTATCTCGTCCTCTCTTGTTCCGTCCACCACCAGAACTATACTCAGCAGCTCTCTTGCCCGAGCTAGAACCAACACCTCTAGAAGATAAACCCAGATTCTGCTCAATGTCCTTCGCCCTACTAACCAGCACATCAAAATCAGTGTACTCAGCGACAAGCATAAAGGTCTTTACATCCGTCACCAAACCATACCAGAAACGTTCACACCTTTCCCGCTCATCAGGAATAAGCTCAGGTGCGTATTGACTGAGACGGACAAACTGGATCTCGTACTCAGCCACCGTCATGCTCCCTTGAGTAAGAGTCATGAACTCTCTTTTCTTTTCATCCAGGTATTGCACACCCGGATACTTCTGCTTGAACGCGTTCAGAAAGAACACCCAAGTTACATCATCTCCCTCTATTCCAGAGACAGTGGTCGTCCACCCGGTATACGCATCATCATGCAACAGCGATACCACACATCCTAACTTCTGCACATCATTGCAGTTCATTTGTCCCAATATCCTCTTGGTACTTTCCAACCAAGATTCGGAACCCTCGACTGACAAACCTCTGAACTTAGTCCCTCTCAGACTGCGTAAATGTTCCAAAGGTAATCTCGCATTAGCATCACCCTGATGCCCAGCTCCATTAGCTCCGGCTACTGCTGCCTAGAAGGCTCCAGCAATAGTTTGAATCAAAACTCTCATGTCAGGAGCAGCTTGCCCCTGCCCAGCTTCAGGTCCAGCGACCCCAGCACCAGCACCAACACCAGCTCCATCACCTCCAGCACCACCACCACCGGGCGGTCCACCACCAGGAGGAGGAGGTATATCCACAACATTTTCAGCATTGTTCTCATTCTCATTCTGAGCCATAGCTCGTGTATTAATTCTCGTCTCTCTACGAGGTCCCATTCACTAAAACAATGCACTAACACAAATGCAATAAACATAACCAGGCTCAGCAAGGTAAGAAATCCAAGTACTCAAGCTCATTTCCAAATAAAAACAAATCATTTCATTAGTTTTGATATGGCAATGGGTCCCTCTAACATGCTTCACCACAGCATACATCACAATTGTAACATATTTTACAATTCACACACCATACTTTCACTTTAATAAGGCATATCATGCAATCATACATACATCACCCACATAACCATTCTCGTTTACTTGAGAACTCAGCTCTAATACCACCAAATATAACCCCCTTAGCCCGGCCTAGACGATTGACCCGAACTACGAAGATTACACAGGGAAAACCAAGGTCAACCTGAAAGTCAACCTTGATTAACGACCCTTTTTTTCTTTTTAAACTTATCTAGGTGCTCATTAACCTTAAGCGTACTCTTAAGGAAAGCATACTTGAAAATCACAGCGATCGGAAAGCAATAAGAGACTCAATTGCACAACATTCAAAGTTAGGGACCAAAATGTAAATTCTGGGAAGATGGAGAACTTAACTGATTTTTAAATTACCAATATCAAATTAGTCATTTTACATGCTTCCCTGTCAAATTTCACCTCAAACGGACATCTCTAACTCAAGCAATTGCAAACACAAAATTCAGGACTAAAACGTAAAGCTTGCAAACCTTAAACCATTCAAATTAGTGCCCAATGGTCAAGTGTTTCGGAACGGGGGTTGACCGTTCCGAAACACGGGTTCATTTCGAGACCTGTACTGAAACAGGGCTTGGCAGTGACAAAAGCGTTTCGGAACGGCCTCTACCCGTTTCGAAACACGAAGGCCATTACAGGCCCCCGTTTCGAAATGTTAGTACCCGTTCCGATACGGACTGCCCAGAAAGTGCAGATTTTGCTGGTTTAGCATACATTTAATCACTCAAACACGTCCTAATGACTTCCTAATCATGCCAACAAGTCATCATACATATTAGGTACATGTTCGCATCATCAAAATACATTCATGGCATCAATTAGGAGAATTCACAAGACTATAGGCATGCATCCTAATGTCCAAAGCAAACAACCAACAAACATCAAAGCAAACACCAAAATGACCATTGACATATCCAAAACTTTTAAGGCATCATGCCACAACTAGGGAGTCCAAAACATCTCCCAAAAACACAACTTAGGTTCCTATTGCCAAATATCAAAATCTAATAATGTTGTGAAATAGTCACCATACATGAGCTTAGCTTTCCCTTTGACTCTTAGCCTCCTTGCTGCCCTCAAACACCTCAATTATTTGCATTATTGGTTCAAGAGAGAGAGCGTAAGTACAAATGCTTAGTGACGCATGCTCTAAAGAAACAACACAATAATGCACTTTATAAAAACACTTTCCATAAAGTCTTTTAACACACATCAACATCATTCATGCAACATTGCATTCGCAACAAGCCTATCATGCTTTAATATCATTAACATGTCATATTGGCTTCCAAGAGATAAACCATAACCTTTTACTACATAAAACACAACCGGATACGCGGATTACAAGCATTGTCCCATACGCTTTATACTCACTATCGAACATACAAGGTGGAGTTTACCGGTACGATCACAACCCCTCAACACCCGTGATGGAGTTTAACGGTACAATCACAACCCCTCCACATCACTCATCGGTAGTGGTATAACATCACTAACGAGAACACGGGACACTCAACACAAGATCCACACATGGACTTTTAACCACCATTGTGATCTTAAACATCTCGTTAGTGTACTTGGATGGAGTTTACAGTACCATTACAACCCCTCAACATCCAATGCGACTTTATTCACGGTGCACCCAATCCTATAGCCGGCTAACTATATCCGATTCAAGTACTTTAAAACCAGCACATCACTTGCCAATATACATCAATTATCATCAATATTTAACTGTTTTTAAGCATAAAAAACAAAGCCATTTACAACATGCATCACTATGCATCAATCCACATTTTTATCAAATCAAACCAAGGATCTCTTACCTTGAGCATCCTTCAACAAATGGCTTACATAACCAGCATTAACCATGCTAAACATGCTTTCAAAAACAGAATTTAAACATGCAATTATCAACAAATGCATCGAACCAATCCATGGCTCATCCAAGAGAGTTTTTCCGAAAACTTACTCTTGAGCTTAGTTAAGTTTATTAGACTTAAACAAAGTTCCCAAACCTTCAAATATTCGATACAAAGCTGGAAATCCAACTCCACTCACCAATTCTGTTTCGCAAGCTTGCCAAAACGCCGATCAAGCCTCCGGATCAACACCACAAGGATCCGAAGATGTCTCCCCCTTTTTAAACACATCAAAGCAGAGGATTAATGCATCATCATGCATTAAAATCTTCATGTAACCCCCGTAGCCTGGCCTAGACGGTTGACCCGAACTACGAAGATTACACGGGGAAAACCAAAGTCAACCCGAAAGTCAACCTTGATTAACGACCCTTTTTTTTCTTTTTAATCTTATCTAGATGCACATTAACCTTAGATGTGATCACACAAACACCATGCTCAAAGATCACAAACATCAGAGATAAAACATGGACCCAATTGAACAAATTACAACCTTAGGGACCAAATTGTAATTTCTGAAAACTTTAAGGACTTACCCAGATTTTAAGTTACCAACTTAAAATTAATCATGTTTCATGCTTCTCTGCCAAATTTCAGCTCAAACGGACATCCCGAACTCATACAATTGCACAAACAAGATTCAGGACCAAAATGCAAACATTTTGAAACATTTAACCGCCCATGTCAGCCCCCAACGGTCACCCATTCCGAAACAGGCCAAGCCCGTTCCGAAACACGGGGCCGTTCCGCAACGCGTTCCGCAACGGGGGTCTGGCAGAATACATTCCATTTCGGAACGGTGGCACCCGTTTCGGACGCCTGGGTTCATGCAGGGCACCCGTTCCGAAACGGTGTTACCTGTTCCGAAACGCCTAGCCCAGAATGTTGCATTTTGCTCATTCAAACACACAATTGATCATTCAAACATGCTCCAAAAGCCACCAAACTTTGCCAACATGCAATTCAACATAAAAGAAACATACTTGCATCAACAATTCAACATATACTCAACAAATAAGGAAAGCCCCAAATCCATAGGCATGCTTCCTACACAAGCAACCATTTAAGCACAAACCTTCCAATTCAACTCAATTAAGCCAATTCATGATTCAACATCATTAACAACAGCATTTAACATTCATGATCAACATAACGATCACAATAACAACAATCCGAGAGATTCTACCCCATTGCCCTTATTAACTATAGCTATTCACCGAGACATACATCTCCATTGGAGTCCACCTTGAATCCCTTGCTCCTTGCTGTCCAAACTTCAAGAATCTGCATTGATGGACAAAAAGGAGCGTAAGCACATAATGCTTAGTGAGGAATGCTCGAAACCAAAACACCATCAATGCAGCGGGTCTTTAAAACACTTTAAAACCAACCCGATTTGCTTTCCAAAACCATGTTTGAAAACTCTATTCAACATCAAGCTCAAATCATGCATAAACACCGAATGCCAAGCTTAAAATAAAACCATGGAAAACACTTCCATTTTGCAACATACCTTTCTTTAACTTGAAAACCTCATCAAGCAAGAAACCATTTAAAACCATAGTTCAAACAAACCATTTCATGCATTTAGTCAAGGCAACATAAAACCATAACATCATCATCACATGCCTTTAACAACAAGTCTTACAAGACTCCAATGCAACATAGATAATCCATGCTCACATGCATCATTTATCAAATGATAACCAACACTTGTTCAACATACAAGTAACATGCTTTCACTAGCATCATACACATTTCATGCAACAATGCATCTTACCAAGCATCTCATGCAAACATGCATCAATTCAAGCATCTCATGCTTCACATGCAACCATGCATCATTTCAAGCAATCCCATGCTTCACATGCAACCATGCATCATTTCAAGCAATCCCATGCTCAACATGATCAAGAACATTATATTGGCTTCCAAGAGATCAACCATATTCACTTTCCACTTTTCAACCCGATCGGATACGCGGATTACAAGCGTGTCCCAACGCTTCCTACACACTACCCAATCCAAGGTCTTCCAAATGGGCAACAACCTCCATTTGACCTTAACAACCTAAGGTTCCCATGTATGGACTTTTAAACACCATACAACCTTAGCTTTTCCTCAAGGTTACCATGTATGGACTTTCAACCGCCATACACCCTTGACATGCACAAGGTCTTCCCGTATGGACTTTCAACCACCATACAACCTTTGCATAACCGATTGGTAGTTGTAGACATCATCTAACGAGATCCGGGACATCACACACAAGATCCACACATGGACTTAACCACTGCCATTGTGATCTTAACAAGTACAAGGTTCTCACATAAGGACTTTTAACCACCTTATAACCTTTACTTAACCAAGGTCCTCGAATGGGCAACAACCTCCATTATGACCTTAAACAACTCAGGTCCTCGAGTGGGCAACAACCTCCACTATGACCTCATCTCGTTAGGAATACTTGAGGGGAGTCTAACCGGTCCACACTTGACCACTCCGCCTTCAAGGCGACTTTATTCACGGTGCACCCAATCCTATAGCCGGCTAATTATACCCGATCAACGAACCAAGAACCATTCACATCTCTTGCCAACATAACCATCTTACCATAATATCAAATGTTCCACATGCATAAACATAATGCAAGGCCATCACATCATTAGCTCAATGATTCACATGCATACACATAATGCAAAACCATCACATCATTAGCTCAATGATTCACATGCATAAACAATATGCAAAAGGCACAATTATCATCATTAATCATCATCAACTCACTGTTTTTAAGCATCATACAAAGCCAATGAACAACATGCAACACTATGCATCAAAACCACATTTCCAATGCACTAAACCAAGGATCTCTTACCTTGAGCATCCTTTTCAATTGACTTTCAAAACCAGCATTAAACCATGCTAAAACATGCTTACAAAACAGAATTTAACCATGCAAATCACATGCATATCAATCATCAACAACTTTTGATTTTTAAAGCCAAAACATACACAATCCAAGAGCAAAAACTCATCCACTTACTCTTGAGCTTAGCAAAGTTGTTTAGACTTAAACTAAGCTCCCAAAAACCTTCAAACCTTGTTTCAAAAGCTGAAATCCCAACTTCACTCACCGATAACCAAACAAAGCTAGCCAACAAGCTTTCCAAGCTTCCGAAACCTTCCGAAAACACCTCCAAAGCTCAAGGACCAACCTCCCCTGTTTCAAGCACACAAAAACAGAACATTAATGCATCCTTATGCATTAAAACACCAGCAACATCAACACAACTCGCTGCTCATCACAAATCTAACAATTTGGCTACCAAACACAACCGAAATCACCTCCAAACACTTCCAAAACTTAACCCAGCCAAGATCCATCACTTCCAACCATTTTTATACATCAAATAACATGCAAAATGATCACAACCACGTCCTTATACCTCCAGGTATAACAGATCACCAAAAACACTCCAAAAACAACCAAAAACTCAAGCCAAACTTAGGAAATTCAACCTATCCGGGATTGCATTGATTAAACCTCAACTTCTAATCAATTTTACATTCATTTAACATCAATTTAACACCTCAAAACCCTGCTTAAACAGATCACACGAAATTTTCACCAAAATCGCCAAATCTTGCATTTTAGCCAAAAATCAAGATCTCAATTGAAAAGCCTTTAATAAAACATAAATCAAGGATTGAGAACTTAGGAATTTCAGTAAAGAACTGATAGTTTAGAGGAGAAGGACGTTCTTACCTCCAAACTTGAATTTCTCCATTTTAGAGCCAAAAAGCTTGATGAATCAACTTGTAAATTGAGAGGTTTTGATGATGAGATGATTAGGAATCAAATGAGAATTGAAATGAGAGATTAAGATGTTAAAATCAGAGAAAGAAATCTGGAGAATCTTGTTTGGGTTGAGAGAAAATGAGAGAAAAGAGAATTTGAGAGAAAATGGAAAATTAGTTGGAAAGTGGTTAAAATGATTTCCCTCCCTTTTCTAAATCTTTAAAATCAGATTTTAGACTTAAAATATCTTAGAAAAATCTGGAGAAATCCTTTTTGGAATAATAGCTCCTTAAAGATTCAAAGTTTCAATCCTTTATAAAACTGTCCCGCAACTTTCAAAAATTACATTTTGGTCACTAGCCAAAATGTCAACCTTCCGAACATCATTTTCCAAAATTGATTTCACAGTTCACTTATATATATTAAAATATGATTTTAGAATATTTTTCCATATTTTTAATGCAACCCGAACTAGGCTTTCCTAAATCCACTCTTATATATTCGATCAGCACTTTGACCGAACCGGTCAACACCCAAAACTTCCGAGCCCAAAACCGGGGCGTTACAACTCTCCCCCCCTTAGGAAATTTCGTCCTCGAAATTTCAACCGGCGAAAAGAGAAACAAAACCTTCTCAAGCAACACACAAGGCAACACAAAAGCCTCAACCAACAACACTGATCACTTCCCATACAAAACCTCCACCACACACTGTTCACAAATTCAAACTCTCAATGGTAACCACGACTTAACCTTTCACATAACCGAACTGTACACAACCCCAACATCAACCTGAAGAACTTCAGCTCTTTTAGCAGACAACACTGTAGCACACAACTCCCAAGACTTGTCTACACAAAGACAACCACCAAACCAATTCAGCCATTAGGCAACTTCTCTGCTTCTAAAACTCTTGCGATTCCCAAACCTTTCCCAAAGATTTTCCCAACAAGCAGAAATCCTTAAACATCAACTGTTTACACAAACTCTTCAACGAAGCTGACCGCCCTTCACATCAGTCACAACATTGCCATAACAGCTCATCAAGACTATTCACCCAAATACCAAAAATTACATCACAACCCCAACTTGAAACCTTCAGCCGTTCCACATACCATCAACAGACTTCAAACAGAACTTTCTTAACCACAACTAGCCAACCACTGCTCACAAGAACCCAAACAACCAACAAAACCCTTCAATCTAGCACAACCCCTCATTACAAACTTCAACCAGAACACTTGCATTACCAGAACATCACTGAACCAAAACACACATAACAGCTTCAGAACTCTTCAAAGATTGCTAAGAACCAACACAACCCTTTCACAACAACTTAAAAGCTAAACCACTTCAGCACCTGGAAACACAACTTCAACTGCAACAACACTTAGCACCAAGGAACTACCACTCCCTTTTAACTAAACAAACCACTCAACCGATACTAACCTCAACCGATACCTTTCACCACCAAACTACCAAACTCTCAAAGCAACAAACACTATCCTTCCATCAACAGGCTATTCCATTCTCACTATCACTAACAACCAGCTTACCAAACTCCAACACCTCTAGCTCCCACTTAGCACCAAACAACCTCTAAAAACCATCATCCCACCTAATCCAACCACAACACTAACAGATTCGATTAGTTATTAGCGAGCGTGAACATCGTATGCATGATCACCTACATGCCCTATCAATGTCTGATGCACATGTATGCAAAAACCTCTAATGTCATGCCACATGTATGCATGGACCAACATATATAATATAGAATATAACAATGATTTTAAACTGTGCATGAATGCCGGTTCACACCCTCCAATAACATCCTCAAAATCCGTCTAAGAACACCCTCCTTACTCACCTTTAACTTATCTAACTCCATCATACCAACAACTGCTAACCACAAGATACTTACCAAGCCTTCTTCACACCCAAGATATTACCAAACCACAACTACCACTACTCCAACATACCAGCAACAAAACTAGACTTACCACGCAAGGAAAACCAACAGAAACCAAACTAAGCAACTAAAGCAAAGATCACTTAACAAGGTTACCTGAAAACATAACACCACCCTGAAGCTTCATCGAACGAGCTCTCTTCCTTGCGGAACCAACATCCTTCCGCGGCACAACTGCAGCACCAACTAACACACCAGGGTCACCACCCACTCCTTGCGATAAGAAACCTTGGCTGTTCCGCGCCAACATCAAGCAATCACGCTTCATGTGTCCAGCAGACCCACATTTCCAGCAAACTTCATTTCCCAAACTCTTCACAACCTTCTGCTTTTTCTGCCATCTCTGAACCTCGCCTCGGTCGCGCCCACTACCTTTCAAAGATCCTTTAGCCAACATCAAAGCTGACTTCACTCCAAGAGGACAATCACGCTTAACATGCAACTTAGAACCACACCTCCAGCAAACACTTGTGTCCCAACAATTTCCAACATGTTGCCTTTTACAACGGTCACACACAGATGACTGAACTTCCACTCCTTGCTCAAGCAACACTTGCTCACCAGCAGCACTACCCACACCTCGTTCAACCCTTGGAAATTCCCTTCCAAGATACCTTTCATAGAAAGCAGATACGAAGAAATCCCAATCAATATCAAGGATATGTGACGCCACAGCCACAGATGTCCACCAAGAACAAGCATCCTCCAGCATCAGAGAAACAACACTCCCCAGCTTACAGGCATAATCACAGCCCTCCTGATCCAAAATCAGAACTACATTGGCCAACCAGGCCTCAAACATCTCCGGGGAAGAACCATGATACTCCACAGCACCCAAATCAAGCAAATGCTGTTTCGGCAAACCCACACATTTAGCCAGCACATCCACTGACTTTCCCCCAACCGCAGCCTGAGATGTTCCCAACACCTCCTGAACAACAGATAATGAACTTTCCATCCCGGAACCAGCTTCCTTCCCTTGCCTTACCATCTCAACTTCAGTCACAGAAGACTGAGACAAAACACCTTTACAAAAGGGTGAATCCTTTGACTTAACAACCTGCCCCAAGGCAGCAACCATTTCACTCATCCTCCACTCTTTCATCATCTTTGCCATACCACTAACAACAACAAACATACAATCACAACAAACAAACAAAACCAGTTAGACCAGCATTAAGCAAGGATTCAAACTCCAACTCCAAAATAACACAATAGCTATATTAATAAGGCAATGGGTATCCTGAATCCTCCCCCTTTACATGACATAACAGTCAACACAACATGGATATCACAACATCAAGCATATCAACAACATACCTTGATCATGCTTACACCAAACAACATCCAATAACACCAGCACATTAACAACATAACATGCTCAAAACACATTCATCATGCATAGCATCAGCTCATAGCATCAACACATATCCACATGAACTCAACCAAGATTTATAACCACAAATCATGCTTGCATACACCAGCAACATGCTCAAAAACATCAACAGCATACTCAGAAACACATGCTTCAACCAGCTTTCAACCATACAACAAGGTAAACATCAAACACACTTACCACAACAACTTACCGTTTTCCCCAACCTTCGCAACTCAGCTCTGATACCACCAAATGTAACCCCCGTAGCCCGGCCTAGACGGTTGACCCGAACTACGAAGATTACACGGGGAAAACCAAAGTCAACCCGAAAGTCAACCTTGATTAACGACCCTTTTTTTTCTTTTTAATCTTATCTAGATGCACATTAACCTTAGATGTGATCACACAAACACCATGCTCAAAGATCACAAACATCAGAGATAAAACAGGGACCCAATTGAACAAATTACAACCTTAGGGACCAAATTGTAATTTCTGAAAACTTTAAGGACTTACCCAGATTTTAAGTTACCAACTTAAAATTAATCATGTTTCATGCTTCTCTGCCAAATTTCAGCTCAAACGGACATCCCGAACTCATACAATTGCACAAACAAGATTCAGGACCAAAATGCAAACATTTTGAAACATTTAACCGCCCATGTTAGCCCCCAACGGTCACCCGTTCCGAAACAGGCCAAGCCCGTTCCGAAACACGGGGCCGTTCCGCAACGCGTTCCGCAACGGGGGTCTGGCAGAATACATTCCGTTTCGGAACGGTGGCACCCGTTTCGGACGCCTGGGTTCATGCAGGGCACCCGTTCCGAAATGGTGTTACCTGTTCCGAAACGCCTAGCCCAGAATGTTGCATTTTGCTCATTCAAACACACAATTGATCATTCAAACATGCTCCAAAAGCCACCAAACTTTGCCAACATGCAATTCAACATAAAAGAAACATACTTGCATCAACAATTCAACATATACTCAACAAATAAGGAAAGCCCCAAATCCATAGGCATGCTTCCTACACAAGCAACCATTTAAGCACAAACCTTCCAATTCAACTCAATTAAGCCAATTCATGATTCAACATCATTAACAACAGCATTTAACATTCATGATCAACATAACGATCACAATAACAACAATCCGAGAGATTCTACCCCATTGCCCTTATTAACTATAGCTATTCACCGAGACATACATCTCCATTGGAGTCCACCTTGAATCCCTTGCTCCTTGCTGTCCAAACTTCAAGAATCTGCATTGATGGACAAAAAGGAGCGTAAGCACATAATGCTTAGTGAGGAATCCTCGAAACCAAAACACCATCAATGCAGCGGGTCTTTAAAACACTTTAAAACCAAACCGATTTGCTTTCCAAAACCATGTTTGAAAACTCTATTCAACATCAAGCTCAAATCATGCATAAACACCGAATGCCAAGCTTAAAATAAAACCATGGAAAACACTTCCATTTTGCAACATACCTTTCTTTAACTTGAAAACCTCATCAAGCAAGAAACCATTTAAAACCATAGTTCAAACAAACCATTTCATGCATTTAGTCAAGGCAACATAAAACCATAACATCATCATCACATGCCTTTAACAACAAGTCTTACAAGACTCCAATGCAACATAGATAATCCATGCTCACATGCATCATTTATCAAATGATAACCAACACTTGTTCAACATACAAGTAACATGCTTTCACTAGCATCATACACATTTCATGCAACAATGCATCTTACCAAGCATCTCATGCTTCTCATGCAAACATGCATCAATTCAAGCATCTCATGCTTCACATGCAACCATGCATCATTTCAAGCAATCCCATGCTTCACATGCAACCATGCATCATTTCAAGCAATCCCATGCTCAACATGATCAAGAACATTATATTGGCTTCTAAGAGATCAACCATATTCACTTTCCACTTTTCAACCCGATCGGATACGCGGATTACAAGCGTGTCCCAGCGCTTCCTACACACTACCCAATCCAAGGTCTTCCAAATGGGCAACAACCTCCATTTGACCTTAACAACCTAAGGTTCCCATGTATGGACTTTTAAACACCATACAACCTTAGCTTTTCCTCAAGGTTACCATGTATGGACTTTCAACCGCCATACACCCTTGACATGCACAAGGTCTTCCCGTATGGACTTTCAACCACCATACAACCTTTGCATAACCGATTGGTAGTTGTAGACATCATCTAACGAGATCCGGGACATCACACACAAGATCCACACATGGACTTAACCACTGCCATTGTGATCTTAACAAGTACAAGGTTCTCACATAAGGACTTTTAACCACCTTATAACCTTTACTTAACCAAGGTCCTCGAATGGGCAACAACCTCCATTATGACCTTAAACAACTCAGGTCCTCGAGTGGGTAACAACCTCCACTATGACCTCATCTCGTTAGGAATACTTGAGGGGAGTCTAACCGGTCCACACTTGACCACTCCGCCTTCAAGGCGACTTTATTCACGGTGCACCCAATCCTATAGCCGGCTAATTATACCCGATCAACGAACCAAGAACCATTCACATCTCTTGCCAACATAACCATCTTACCATAATATCAAATGTTCCACATGCATAAACATAATGCAAGGCCATCACATCATTAGCTCAATGATTCACATGCATACACATAATGCAAAACCATCACATCATTAGCTCAATGATTCACATGCATAAACAATATGCAAAAGGCACAATTATCATCATTAATCATCATCAACTCACTGTTTTTAAGCATCATACAAAGCCAATGAACAACATGCAACACTATGCATCAAAACCACATTTCCAATGCACTAAACCAAGGATCTCTTACCTTGAGCATCCTTTTCAATTGACTTTCAAAACCAGCATTAAACCATGCTAAAACATGCTTACAAAACAGAATTTAACCATGCAAATCACATGCATATCAATCATCAACCACTTTTGATTTTTAAAGCCAAAACATACACAATCCAAGAGCAAAAACTCATCCACTTACTCTTGAGCTTAGCAAAGTTGTAACACCCGGGTTTGGGGGGCGGGAGAAAATTATATTAAAATATTATTTCAGGTTTCGGTTTTTATAATTAAAATGATAAATTAATATTTGGGCTTCGTATTTTCAAAACGAATTATTTTAAGTTGGACTTAAGTTGTTTTGGAATCAATTTCATGAATTTTAAACATGGATGAGATATGTCATCTCATTAATGGCAAAGGTGTAATTAAAAGGGTCTCCCATTTTTAAAACCCCCTTTAATTTAAAAGACCCCTTTTATTCATATCTTCATCTTCTTCTTTCCTCTCCTTCACACCAAAAACCCACTCCCTCTCCAAATCTTCATTCCTTCATCCCCATGCTCTTTGTTGGTGATTTTTGAAAGGTAAAACCATTTCTAACTTGTCCTCCTCTCCCTCTTTAAGATGATACCTTTAATTTTCATAAAGCTCATAGATTTTGAAGTTTAGGGTTTTGAGTTTTTGAGATAAAAATGCAAACTTTAATGTCTTTAAATTGAGCTTTCGATTTGTTGAAGTTATATATGTTGTTTACTACCCATAAGACCCAACATAGATGATTTTTACATGATTTTAACATGATTCCCGAAGTTGGGTAAAAATGGGTTTTTTGAAGGGTTTTGGGTGATTTTTGGGGGTTGTTTTAGGTGGAAATTGATAGCCCAATGGTAGTACTATGGTTAGGGGTTGATTTGGGATTGTTTGTGGGTGCTATGGATGTTGGAAACATGGTTTTTGGACATGGTTTAGGGGCTGCCCGAATTTGATAAAAATGGGATTTGTTCATGGTTTGCAACATGGTAAATTGCATTTGAATTGTATTCCGGGTTGGTATTTTGATGTTGGGCTGATTTGGAATTGTTTGAAATGTGTTTGAGGTTGTTAAGAAGCGGGAATTTGTGTTGGGGAAGCTTCGGGAAGAAATCCGGAAATTTGAGGGAGGTTGCTTGCTTGGCTTGGAGCTTGGAAGCTTAGGTGAGTGGTTAAATTATTTTCAAAGTGGTTTTGAGTATTTGGTTCAAGCATGTGAACCTAGGATGGGCTTGGTAAACCCACCTAGAGTTGGGATTAGAGTGGTGGCCTAATCCCAAGCTTTGATTAGAGACTTTGATTGCACTTTTTAATGGTTGTATATGCCTCGTATTAAATTGGGATGGTGTTGATTATGTATGTGTTGTATACATGTAAGTTGGAGCATGTTTGATGTATTATTATATACATGTTGATGATAGATATGGTATGGTTATACACATGTGTAAAATATAATGTGATATGGTTGTTCATGATGTACATGTGGTGTTGACATGTGAAATGGTATTATGAGGTGGTTTCATGATCCGAGGATCATGGTGAGTACATGCTAGGCATGGAAATGCGGTTTGTGCATGACGGTAAGTCATGGTGAGTACGTGCTAAGCACGGAAGTGTTATGAATTGATATTATGAATGATTAATGAAATGTGTAGTATTGGCACTAGTATGCTTGGGTACAAATGATCGATCATTAGGATGTTAGTGTGTACACATGAGTCAAAAGTCGCGCGTGGCCTTGGTGGCGTTGAGTCACCAAGGAGGAGTACGGGTTCGCCCGGAAATTGTATTTATATTTCTACGTGATGATGAGTGGAATCCCATCTGTAGGGCATGTGGCGATGAGTGGAATCCCGCACATGCAAGGACCGGTGATGAGTGGAATCCCACCGAGGTAATGTTGTTGTTGGAAATGCGTTCCAACGGGTTATCCGCGTATTCGAGTCATAGCTAGGTGCCAATACAGATTGTAGTTTATGTTGCCAATATGTGGTTAATTGTGAGCCAATGTGTTTTGGGAGGTGTTGCTAACATGGTTTAATATATGTGATTTCATATGTTGTGGATTTAAACATGTTGAGCATGACATGATATTGAATATATGTTCATGCATCATCTATATTTATGGCTCGCGTGGATCGGAGGTAAGATCATGCATTTTATCTTGGTTGTAACTCGTGCTTGGACCCTGCATTGTCGAGGTTTGTTTTAAAGAGCTTACCCTCACTAAGCTTTTATGCTTACGCTCTCTTTTGTTCGACAATGCAGATCAATAGCTTGAGGGTGGCAAGGGCAAGGAAAGGCCTCCAAGTGTTGCTTACGGTTAGCTCAAGTATGATGTTTAAATTTAGAGATTGTAATAGTAAAGCAATGGGATAGGAATTATTGATTCGAGTCTTAATGTATGTCTATGGTTGACTTGATTTGTAAGCATGATATATCTTGCCAAATGCTAGTTCGATGGATGTCTTATGAATGCTTAAGTTGCTTGAATGGCATGTAAACTCATTTGATATGTATGATGCTTATCGGTTCTTTTTAATGTCTTCAAGCATGCTTGTATGAAAGGCTCTACATGTGTAATTTGTTATGTTTGAAAGATTGTCCAAATCCATGCTTGTATGTGTTTGAGTATGTTAAATCTAGGATGTATGCCTCTAGATTATGTTTGATGGTTTTGTGTGCCTTTAGGGGTCCTATGGGACCTTTAGACTTGTCAAAACACCCCTAAATTTGTATTTCAAAGGCTACAGACTGCCAGCGTTTCGAAACGGGAGGGATCGTTTCGGAACGGGTAGGCTTCAGGGACCCCGTATCGGAACGCGTTTCGATACGGTATGGCCTTTGGAACCCCTGTTCTGAAACACGTATCGGAACGTTTTGGCTACTGGAATTCTGAGAAATTCACGAGATGAAGGTGTTTCGAAACGGGTGTAAAGGTTTCGAAACGGTCAAAATCTCGTTGACCACGAGATATTGACCGTCGTGGGCGTTTCGAAACGGTTGACCACCGTTTCGATACGACCCCTTGTAAGGCTCTAGGACGGTTTACCTGGTCAAGGCGTTTCGATACGCCTCAAGGGCGTTTCGAAACGGCTTGTTTAAAAGATTAAAATTTGGCTGTTTAACTGATGTTTTGGGTTCGCATGTTTGTCTCATGTGTTTTATTCCGTTGTTTGATCACATAGGACTTAAATGGACTTTTAGACAAGATAAAAAAAAAGGAAAAAAAATAGGGTTGCTAACCGAGGGGGAACCTTAACGGGTTTCGCTTCGGTTTTCCCCGTGAGGCCCACTCGGACCGGTCATCCAGCCAGACCGGGACGAGGGGGTTACATTTGTTGGTATCAGAGCCTAAGGTTACCGAGACCTTGGGCAGGTAAGTGAGGTAAGTTTCAATTTTGAATTGGTATGCACGGTGTTTGCTTGCTTTGTAAGTATGATTGCTTGTATGACAAGTATGTTGATTGTTCGTTTAAAAGCATGTTGCTCGTTACCCGTGTATGTTGTGATGTGTGATTGTTTGATTGAGAATGTATGTTGTTTGATCGTACGCATGTGTTGCTTGTTTAGCAAGTATGCCTTGTTATATGCTTGGTTAAGCATGTATGTGTGCTGATTTGTTTGAAACATGTTGAGTAGAGTCCCATTGCTTCTATTACATCGGAAAAAGGATTTTAAGTGAGGGAAATCATACTTGAGCCACTTGGACCTTTCCTTTGCTAACCCAACTTGTATGTTAAATTGTTGATTGATTTATTGCTTTTAATAAGTTTAGGGCCAGTGTGTGGGCCGTGAATCGGTAAGTGGAAGTTGTGGTTTTGAAAATGTGGATGATGTAGAGGAAGTTCTTTGCTATAGTTTGGGGAGTGTGGTCGTACCGGAGTTGAGGTACAATTTGTTTGCTCGAGTCCGTGTGTATGTGAGTTGATTCTTGTTGGTGAGGGACGATGGGACCGATTCTGGTATTAGTTAGTGAAAAGAAGTGAAGACCTATGAGTGGGAGTCAGAGTGGTATCTATGTTATAGTAGATAAGCCCTTGGTACAATTTTGAGTTTACCTCTTCCGATTGGTTCTGAGTCCGTACTTCCGTATGTTGTTAACAAGCATGCAAGTTTGAATATACATGGCGAAGTGTTAGAGGTAGGCGTGAGTACCTTGGTTCTTTTAGAAAGATCGAGGTAGGGGTCTCGTGTAAGTAATCTGAAATTCAGAAGTGTTAGTTGATGACTGTTGGGGTTCAGCCTATGAATTCGATGCAAGACAGCCGATCAGTATCCGTGAATGGGAACCGATTTGTGTGTTTGGGGCCAGTGTGCGTTTGGGGTGGTTTTCTAGCATGGTTGTCTGTGTGTGCTCAGAACTGCGTTTTTGAAGTTTTAAAATGCTCTACGAACAGTCTAGAAGAGTCAGATTTTGTTGAAGAATCAGTCTGAAAACAAGAGGACCGAAGACTATCAGTTGTGTACTTGTGAAGTTGCCATCTCTGCAGATTCGTCCGTTTGTACGAGCATGCAAAGAAATTAGATATCCTTGTTGAGACCTTAGATGTAGGGACACATGTGACTAGCCTTTAGGGAGATGGTAATGATCAGAAAGATGTACAGAAGATGTTTGTTGGTGGTTCAGAGTTACTAGTTTCTAGTAGATGTGAAGTGATTGTCTTCCTACGGTTTCGATGTAACTTTTTGACATGGTTTGGCTTGTAGAGCACAAAGCTAGGATATACATTGAGACAGAGAGAGAATTGCCTTGAAGTCGCAGATTTTTGTGAGGCTGTAGTAGTAGGTAAGGATGTGAACTCCTTATTGAATGTTGATCCAGCTTTAGAGGTCAAAGATTGATTGAGTTTAGTTGACAAGCTTGCTTAGCAACTGTGATGGATTTGAATATGAAATGAAGATTAGACCGCAGAATGTTAGAATAGTTGCGTTTTCTTTTCCTAGAAGTGTTTGGAAGAATTGCCGGTTTACCTATTGTTAGAGGAGAAGAGTTTGTTATTGAGACCGTTTCGAGGTTGCTTCTGTTTTGTTTGTTCTGTAGCTTATGAATTCCGGAAGAATTGAGAATGTTGAAGAATTAACTTCAAGACTTGTTAGACCTTAGATTCATTAGGCCTAGTGCATCAACTCAGAATTCTACGGTGTAATTTGTGAAGAAGAAAGAGTGACAGTACGAGAATGTGTATAGATTCCAGACAGTTGAAACAAATGACTAGTGTATTAGTTACCTTCATAGAGATGTTGAACAGAATATTTTCCTGAGTTTCTTGATCAGTTGTAGTAGCTCTTCTAGATGTCACGTGAGTATATTCAAGTACCGAGGAAGATCATGACAAGCTTTGAAGTCAGTGTGGTAGATTCTATTAGAGAATTAAATGTATGCCAAGTTATGCAACGTGAACTTCGAGTTAATGAAGATGTTCTCCTAGAACATGCAGATCATCAGAGTGTATTAGGGTAAATCCCAAGTAGGCAAAAGAAGATATGAGTTGGAAGAAATTGAAGACTGTGACAGATATCTATAGCTCCTAGGTCTAGTATTGTTACTTTCAGAGAATTATAAATAGTCTTTTGAAGATAGTGCTCCATTGATAGATTGCTACAGAAGAAAGTTCAGTTTGTGAGGTTAGATGCGAGACATTGAACCCTTGAGAAACCGAAAGAAACTTTGAAGAGAGCTTCGACCTTGATCCAGCCTATACTAGAGAAAGAGCTTGTGAACTGTAGTGAGGTGTTACATGTAGGGTTAGGTTGTGTGCTTATGCAAGACGAAATGATTTTGACATGTTCATCGAAATAATTGAAAGACCGTGAGAAGAGTTATCCGATATGAGACATAGAGTTAATTACAGTTGTGTTTGCTTCGAAGACTTAGAGACAAAGCTTGTATAGTAAGAAATGCACAATGTATATGCACGTATCATCAGAACTTGAATTGTTAGACAACCTAGGAAGGGTTGGAACTTGAACAACATGAGTTGTTAGAATTGCTTGAAGACTGTGATCCCAAGATTGAGTACCATCCGAAGATAGCCTCCGTAGTGACCGATGTTCCGAGTTGTAATTGTTGTTAGATTAGTAGTTGAGTTGCGAGTTGTATTTACCGAATTCAGTTACCGAATGCCAGTATTCTTGTGGTTGTGTTTCATGTTGAACCTACACTGAGTCAGAATGTTTGAAGAGAAACAGTTGCAAGACAGATTCTTGGCACCTCACGTGCGAGGCATAGTAGAAGGAAGACCCTCAGAATACAGTTTCAGAGATGACAGAGTTTTGCATTTCAGAGACAGAATAGTTGTACTGATTGACCTAGTGTTTTGAGATGTATTGTTTTGGCCGAAGCGCACGGTAGTTCATTTGTATTGCATCTGAGTTGTATGAAGACGTATTGTGGGTTGAAGATAAGTACTTCTGGATTGAGTGGATGAATGATGTGGTTTTGTAAGAGAGTAAGTGTATGGGTTGCCAGTGTGTCAAGACCGAACATCATTTTTCTTCTAGTTTGTTACATCCGTGGAAGGTTCTTAATGGAAGTGGATAGTAGAGATTCAAGAATTCGACTAGATTGGTTTTGAAGACGTCTGCATAGTGTTTGGTTACCTGTTGAAGTCAGATGATCAGTCAGAGAAAGTTGTGGGTCAAGTATTCAAACAGTGTTGTATGAGATTGTGAATCGGGCTAGTTCAGTTGTTTATCTGTCGCGGTTACCACCAGAGTTAGAAAGAGTTTCGTGCTGTGTCTGTGTATCTATAATTCGAGAGTGTGAGTCAGATCTGTTCCGTGCTATGTGCAGAAGAGATTGAGTTGAGTTTGAAATTTGCGTGCAACGAAGAATCAGTTGAGATTGAGTGTTAGATAGCTGCTGTTGCGTGGTAAGTCTATAAGTTGGTTAGTATGTTGTGGTGAGAAGGTAAGTGTGGAGGAATATATTTCGTGGTATTTCCATGTCCGATAAATTTCGGGGACGAAATTTCTTAAGTGGGGGAGAGTTGTAACACCCGGGTTTGGGTGGCGGGAGAAAATTATATTAAAATATTATTTCAGGTTTCGGTTTTTATAATTAAAATGATAAATTAATATTTGGGCTTCGTATTTTCAAAACGAATTATTTTAAGTTGGACTTAAGTTGTTTTGGAATCAATTTCATGAATTTTAAACATGGATGAGATATGTCATCTCATTAATGGCAAATGTGTAATTAAAAGGGTCTCCCATTTTTAAAACCCCCTTTAATTTAAAAGACCCCTTTTATTCATATCTTCATCTTCTTCTTTCCTCTCCTTCACACCAAAAACCCACTCCCTCTCCAAATCTTCATTCCTTCATCCCCATGCTCTTTGTTGGTGATTTTTGAAAGGTAAAACCATTTCTAACTTGTCCTCCTCTCCCTCTTTAAGATGATACCTTTAATTTTCATAAAGCTCATAGATTTTGAAGTTTAGGGTTTTGAGTTTTTGAGATAAAAATGCAAACTTTAATGTCTTTAAATTGAGCTTTCGATTTGTTGAAGTTATATATGTTGTTTACTACCCATAAGACCCAACATAGATGATTTTTACATGATTTTAACATGATTCCCGAAGTTGGGTAAAAATGGGTTTTTTGAAGGGTTTTGGGTGATTTTTGGGGGTTGTTTTAGGTGGAAATTGATAGCCCAATGGTAGTACTATGGTTAGGGGTTGATTTGGGATTGTTTGTGGGTGCTATGGATGTTGGAAACATGGTTTTTGGACATGGTTTAGGGGCTGCCCGAATTTGATAAAAATGGGATTTGTTCATGGTTTGCAACATGGTAAATTGCATTTGAATTGTATTCCGGGTTGGTATTTTGATGTTGGGCTGATTTGGAATTGTTTGAAATGTGTTTGAGGTTGTTAAGAAGCGGGAATTTGTGTTGGGGAAGCTTCGGGAAGAAATCCGGAAATTTGAGGGAGGTTGCTTGCTTGGCTTGGAGCTTGGAAGCTTAGGTGAGTGGTTAAATTATTTTCAAAGTGGTTTTGAGTATTTGGTTCAAGCATGTGAACCTAGGATGGGCTTGGTAAACCCACCTAGAGTTGGGATTAGAGTGGTGGCCTAATCCCAAGCTTTGATTAGAGACTTTGATTGCACTTTTTAATGGTTGTATATGCCTCGTATTAAATTGGGATGGTGTTGATTATGTATGTGTTGTATACATGTAAGTTGGAGCATGTTTGATGTATTATTATATACATGTTGATGATAGATATGGTATGGTTATACACATGTGTAAAATATAATGTGATATGGTTGTTCATGATGTACATGTGGTGTTGACATGTGAAATGGTATTATGAGGTGGTTTCATGATCCGAGGATCATGGTGAGTACATGCTAGGCATGGAAATGCGGTTTGTGCATGACGGTAAGTCATGGTGAGTACGTGCTAAGCACGGAAGTGTTATGAATTGATATTATGAATGATTAATGAAATGTGTAGTATTGGCACTAGTATGCTTGGGTACAAATGATCGATCATTAGGATGTTAGTGTGTACACATGAGTCAAAAGTCGCGCGTGGCCTTGGTGGCGTTGAGTCACCAAGGAGGAGTACGGGTTCGCCCGGAAATTGTATTTATATTTCTACGTGATGATGAGTGGAATCCCATCCGTAGGGCATGTGGCGATGAGTGGAATCCCGCACATGCAAGGACCGGTGATGAGTGGAATCCCACCGAGGTAATGTTGTTGTTGGAAATGCGTTCCAACGGGTTATCCGCGTATTCGAGTCATAGCTAGGTGCCAATACAGATTGTAGTTTATGTTGCCAATATGTGGTTAATTGTGAGCCAATGTGTTTTGGGAGGTGTTGCTAACATGGTTTAATATATGTGATTTCATATGTTGTGGATTTAAACATGTTGAGCATGACATGATATTGAATATATGTTCATGCATCATCTATATTTATGGCTCGCGTGGATCGGAGGTAAGATCATGCATTTTATCTTGGTTGTAACTCGTGCTTGGACCCTGCATTGTCGAGGTTTGTTTTAAAGAGCTTACCCTCACTAAGCTTTTATGCTTACGCTCTCTTTTGTTCGACAATGCAGATCAATAGCTTGAGGGTGGCAAGGGCAAGGAAAGGCCTCCAAGTGTTGCTTACGGTTAGCTCAAGTATGATGTTTAAATTTAGAGATTGTAATAGTAAAGCAATGGGATAGGAATTATTGATTCGAGTCTTAATGTATGTCTATGGTTGACTTGATTTGTAAGCATGATATATCTTGCCAAATGCTAGTTCGATGGATGTCTTATGAATGCTTAAGTTGCTTGAATGGCATGTAAACTCATTTGATATGTATGATGCTTATCGGTTCTTTTTAATGTCTTCAAGCATGCTTGTATGAAAGGCTCTACATGTGTAATTTGTTATGTTTGAAAGATTGTCCAAATCCATGCTTGTATGTGTTTGAGTATGTTAAATCTAGGATGTATGCCTCTAGATTATGTTTGATGGTTTTGTGTGCCTTTAGGGGTCCTATGGGACCTTTAGACTTGTCAAAACACCCCTAAATCTGTATTTCAAAGGCTACAGACTGCCAGCGTTTCGAAACGGGAGGGATCGTTTCGGAACGGGTAGGCTTCAGGGACCCCGTATCGGAACGCGTTTCGATACGGTATGGCCTTTGGAACCCCTGTTCCGAAACACGTATCAGAACGTTTTGGCTACTGGAATTCTGAGAAATTCACGAGATGAAGGTGTTTCGAAACGGGTGTAAAGGTTTCGAAACGGTCAAAATCTCGTTGACCACGAGATATTGACCGTCGTGGGCGTTTCGAAACGGTTGACCACCGTTTCGATACGACCCCTTGTAAGGCTCTAGGACGGTTGACCTGGTCAAGGCGTTTCGATACGCCTCAAGGGCGTTTCGAAACGGCTTGTTTAAAAGATTAAAATTTGGCTGTTTAACTGATGTTTTGGGTTCGCATGTTTGTCTCATGTGTTTTATTCCGTTGTTTGATCACATAGGACTTAAATGGACTTTTAGACAAGATAAAAAAAAGGAAAAAAAATAGGGTTGCTAACCGAGGGGGAACCTTAACGGGTTTCGCTTCGGTTTTCCCCGTGTGGCCCACTCGGACCGGTCATCCAGCCAGACCGGGACGAGGGGGTTACAAAAGTTGTTTAGACTTAAACTAAGCTCCCAAAAACCTTCAAACCTTGTTTCAAAAGCTGAAATCCCAACTTCACTCACCGATAACCAAACAAAGCTAGCCAACAAGCTTTCCAAGCTTCCGAAACCTTCCGAAAACACCTCCAAAGCTCAAGGATCAACCTCCCCTGTTTCAAGCACACAAAAACAGAACATTAATGCATCCTTATGCATTAAAACACCAGCAACATCAACACAACTCGCTGCTCATCACAAATCTAACAATTTGGCTACCAAACACAACCGAAATCACCACCAAACACTTCCAAAACTTAACCCAGCCAAGATCCATCACTTCCAACCATTTTTATACATCAAATAACATGCAAAATGATCACAACCACGTCCTTATACCTCCAGGTATAACAGATCACCAAAAACACTCCAAAAACAACCAAAAACTCAAGCCAAACTTAGGAAATTCAACCTATCCGGGATTGCATTGATTAAACCTCAACTTCTAATCAATTTTACATTCATTTAACATCAATTTAACACCTCAAAACCCTGCTTAAACAGATCACACGAAATTTTCACCAAAATCGCCAAATCTTGCATTTTAGCCAAAAATCAAGATCTCAATTGAAAAGCCTTTAATAAAACATAAATCAAGGATTGAGAACTTAGGAATTTCAGTAAAGAACTGATAGTTTAGAGGAGAAGGACGTTCTTACCTCCAAACTTGAATTTCTCCATTTTAGAGCCAAAAAGCTTGATGAATCAACTTGTAAATTGAGAGGTTTTGATGATGAGATGATTAGGAATCAAATGAGAATTGAAATGAGAGATTAAGATGTTAAAATCAGAGAAAGAAATCTGGAGAATCTTGTTTGGGTTGAGAGAAAATGAGAGAAAAGAGAATTTGAGAGAAAATGGAAAATTAGTTGGAAAGTGGTTAAAATGATTTCTCTCCCTTTTCTAAATCTTTAAAATCAGATTTTAGACTTAAAATATCTTAGAAAAATCTGGAGAAATCCTTTTTGGAATAATAGCTCCTTAAAGATTCAAAGTTTCAATCCTTTATAAAACTGTCCCGCAACTTTCAAAAATTACATTTTGGTCACTAGCCAAAATGTCAACCTTCCGAACATCATTTTCCAAAATTGATTTCACAGTTCACTTATATATATTAAAATATGATTTTAGAATATTTTTCCATATTTTTAATGCAACCCGAACTAGGCTTTCCTAAATCCACTCTTATATATTCGATCAGCACTTTGACCGAACCGGTCAACACCCAAAACTTCCGAGCCCAAAACCGGGGCGTTACACTTCAGCCATTAAACCTAAACTCGTTGCTCTCACCAAAACTAACATTTTAGCTACCATACACAACCGAAATCACCTCCAAATTCTTCCACAACATTACCCAGCCAAGATCCAACACTTCTAAACATTCTTAAACATCAATTAACGTCCAAAAAGAACCTAAACTCGTCCTTATACCTCCAGCTATAACAGAACACCAAGATCACCCCAAAAACCACCATTTTCATAAGCAAAAACTTAGGAAAATCAACCTATTCGGGATTGCATTGATTAAACCTCAATTACACATCATTAAACATCCAAAATTCATTAAAAAGTCATCTCAAAACAGAGCCCAAACAATCACCACAAATTTCTTTAAAATTTAATCCAAATCTTGAGTTTTAAGCCAAAATCAAGACCGCAACATTAAAACCTTTAATAAAACTTAATTTAAGGATTGAGAACTTGGGAATTTCAGTAAAGAACTGAGTATTTAGAGCAGAAGAACATCCTTACCTCTAAATGTAGATTTCTCCTTGATTAGAGCCAAAATCCTTGAAAATTCAATAAGCAAATGAAGAGGATTTGATGTAGAAAGGATTAGGAATCAGTTGATGATTGAAACCTCATCATTTAGTGTGAAAATCAAAAGAAAAGTTGCTGTAGAAATGTGTTTTTTGAGATAAAATGATATGAGAAAGTTTTCAAGAAAGTTAGTTATGAAATCTCAAAATTGGTTTTTCCCCATTCTCCTTTAATTAATTAAACATTAAATGAATCATTAAAAACTAAAAAAAAATCTGGAGAAATCAATCTTGGGTAAATTAGCTCCTTAAAGATTCAAAGTTTCAATCCTTACAAAACAGTCACCACTGAACTTTTCAAAAATTACATTTTAGTCACTAATTCGAAATGTCACACTTCCAAACCTTATTTTGTAAAATTGATTTCACCACTCTCTTATATATATTAAAAGAGGATTTTTAGATATTTTTCCATATTTTTAATGCAACCCGAACTAGGCTTTCCCTAAAACCACCTTTTATATTCGAACTGAAAATCAGACTGGTCCGGTTCAGACCCTAAACTTCCAAGCCCAAAATTGGGGTGTTACATAATCTATACCGATACCCCTGTACTAAAATGCCTAAATTTTGCCTTCGCGTATCGATACTATTCCCCGTGTATCGATACGCATACCAGAATGGCTCATTCCATCATCATTCAAACATGCTAAAACACATCCAAGCAAGCATAAATAGAGCATACGTGATATAATCTATCTAATAGACTTATCAACACCATCAAACATCAATTCATACTCATCAACCACATCATACCAGGGCGACGTTTTAGCTATCCAAGCATGCTTAGCATACAAAGCTATAACAAAGGTAAAAACACTATAGGAAAACCAATGAACCATTTAAAGTCCAAATACAAGTCCACAATCAGAAAATAAACATGCTTGAACCAACAAACATCACCAACAAATCCAGGAAATAGAAATCCCACCCATTGCCACTTATCACACTAAGTGTGAACCACATACATCTCTTAATCAAAGCTTTTGGAATCCCCTTGAATTTAGGCTGCCATGAAATGCTCAATTCTCTGCATTGATGAAACAAATGAGCGTAAGCTTATAACTTAGTGAGGAATCGCTAAACCACATTCATCAATACATTCTACACAATTGGCAAATAATAATTTATCAACACATGCTTTTACATAAAGCATGCCCTCTCATGACATCAATGCACTTTTTAGAATACAAGCACATATGCATCACTTAAGAACAACAAATAAACCTTTGCTCATGCTTTACCATGCATCACATGCATTCTAGCATAAATCACAAGCATCGTGTGCTTAGTCCATTATTTACAACTTTATATTGGCTTACAAGTTATCATTTCTCAAACCATAACAAAACCAACTCAAGACACAATTGGATACGCGGATTACAAGTGTTGTCCCACACACTTCATACACACTACTGGTCTACACAAGGCTCACACACGGGAGCAACCCTCCATCGTTGTGACACCCGTGGTGGAGTATAACGGTACAATCACAACCCTTCAACACCACTCATCGGTAGTTGTATAATTCCACTAACGAGAGCACGGGACATATAACACAAGATTCACACATGGAATTAAAATCCACCGTTGTGATCTTAACCTCAATGGTTAGGGTACTTGGATGGAGTATACAATACAATCACAACCCCTCGACATCCAAGGCGACTTTATTCACGGTGCACCCTATCCAAGGTATACGAAGTATGCACAGGCAGAAAATGTGTACACTTCATGAGGCAATCAACAATCACCCAAACTGAATTCTTCTTTTATGGCGACAAAGGCAATCCAGACACAAAATCCATGGTGATCCTCTCCCACTTCCATTCTGGGATTCTCAAAGGTTGCAACAACCTGAAGGAACTTGGTGTTCAGCCTTCACTCGCTGACACACCATGCACTTACTAAGGAACTCTGCCACATCATTTTTCAACCCTACCCAGTAGTACTCATCCTTCAAATCACGATACATCTTTGTACTACTAGGGTGCATAGAAAAAGGACTACTATGAGCTTAAGTCAGAATAGTGTGCCTCAACTCAACATCATCCGGCACCACTATTCGACTTCCAAAGCACAAAACACCATCATCACTAAAGCTGAAATCTGAAGGTCTACCCTCCGCAATGTCCTGAACATGCGAAACAAGGGAATCATCTAACAATTGCTTAAATTCGATCAATTGAATCAGAGATGGTTTCACTTGCAATTCAGCGATAAGACCACCACCACACGAAATGCTCAAGCGAGCAAACATTGCCCTCAACTCCACAGCCACTTTCCGGCTCAAAGCATCGGCCACAACATTAGCCTTACCCGGGTGATACTCAATCGTCAGATCATAATCTTTAAGCAACTCTACCCAACGACGCTGCCTAAGATTCAACTCTTTTTGAGACACTAGATACTTCAAGATCTTATGATCTGTGAACACAACACACTTCTCACTGTACAGGTAATGCCTCCAAATTTTCAGGGCAAGCACCACAGCCGCAAGCTCAAAATCATGAGTAGGGTAGTTGCGCTCATGAACCTTTAACTGCCTAGATGCATAGGCCACTACCTTACCAGACTCTGGTTGAATCAAAACAGGAGCTAGCGTCAAAGCTTCTTTCAACTTTTCAAAAGCTTGTTGTCTCGCATTAGTCCACTCAAAGCGAACATTCTTCTGCAACAGCTTGGTTAACGGTGCAACTATCTTCGAGAAACCCTCGACAAACCTACGGTAATACCCAGCCAGACCAAGGAAACTTTGCACCTCCGTCACTGACTTAGGCACCTTCCATCCTATCACAGCCTCTACCTTGTGCGGATCAACTTGTATACCCTTAGCTGACACAACATGTCCAAGGAAGACCACCTCCTTAAGCTAAAACTCACACTTACTTAGCTTGGCATACAACTGATTCTCAACAAAGCTTGTAAAATGATTCTCAAGTGTCTATCACGATCCTCCTCGGTACGCGAATACACAAGGATATCATCGATGAACACCACCACAAATTGATCCAAGAATTCATAGAATACATCATTCATCAAGTCCAGGAAAGTAGCAGCCGTGTTGGTCAAACCAAACGGCATCACTAAGAACTCGTCATGCTCGTACCTTATCCGAAAAGCTGTCTTAGGTACGTCATCATCCTTCACCTTCAGCTGATAATACCCCGATCTCAAGTCTATTTTAGAAAACACTGAGGCTCCCAGGAACTGATCAAAGAGATCATCAATTTTAGGGAAGGGATAATTATTCTTGATCATCAACTTGTTCGGTTACTGATAATCTATGCACGTCCGCATTGTCCCATCTTTCTTCTTTACAAATAAGACCGGTGCACCCCAAGGTGACACACTCGGCCGGATGAAACCTTGGTCCAACAACTCTTGCAATTGCGTTTTCATCTCTTTTAGCTCTTTAGGTGCCATGCGATAAGGAGCAATGGACACCGGAGTCGTATTCTCGTACTACTCTATACAAAACTCAACTTCCTTTTTTGGTGGCAACCCAGACAATTCCTCTGGAAAGACACTCGGAAAATCACGAATAGTTCGAATGTCCTGCACACACACATCCTTGGTGCCATGATTCATCACATAGGCAAGATAAGCCTCACAACCCAACCTCATCATACGGTTTGCTTCCAAAGCCGAAATCACATTCGACAAGAATTTTACATTCACACCTACCACCACTACTTCATAATCATCGGCCAACTTTAAAGTGATCCGCTTGACTTCAAAATCTACCACCGCTCTATGTTCCGTCAACCAATACATGCCGAGGATTACATCAAATCCGTAGAAAGGTAACTCCATCAAATCCACAAGGAATACATAACCTTGAATAGATAAAGGGCATCTCATATACAACTTCCTAGTGACTACAGTCTCACAAAAAGAACTAGTCACTTGCATTCCTACTTCAAGCAACTCAACAGGTATATCAAGCAAATGCACATGCTCACTCAAGATATAGGAATACGTAGATCCATAATCAATCAAACCCAGCAATAATAAAGACTGAAGAGCGAAGGTACCTGCAATAACATCGGTGGCATTGCGCTTCTCTCGCTGAGCATAAACCCTCGCTGGTCCACCTCCCTCAGGTCGGACGGCTACTACATGGGTAATACCTCGCTGTCCCTCTCTACTTTCTAAAAGTTCCCACGACTGCACCCACGGCCTCTCTGAGGTGCAGCAACAACAGGAGCACGTCCTTGGCCTCCACGAGCAAACAAGGGACACTCCCTCCTCATGTGATCCGCCGAACCAAAATTCCAACATGAATTCCCTATCACCACAACAGAAGCCTGAACCTCTCTAGCCGCCCGAGGAAAATCTCGCCTCAAATGACATCGAGACCCACACGTCCAACACATGTTCTGTTCAGCCCTCATCCTATCTCCCTGAGCAGATGCACCACGTCCACCATTACCCCGCCTAACAGCAGGCTGGTATCTCCTATCTCGTCCCCTCTTGTTTCGTCCACCTCCGGACCTAGACTCAGCAGCTCTCTTTCCAGAGCTAACACCAACTCCTCGGGATGACAAACCCAAGTTTTGCTCGATTTCTTCTCGTCCAAGTATCTCACCCCCAGATACTTTCTCCTTAAGGCACCTCTAAAAAACTCCCAATCAACCTCGTTGGGTTCCAATCCAGCAATGGTAGTCGTCCACCAGCTGAAGACATCACCTTGCAACAAAAAAACTACGCATCCCAGCTTGCGCACGTCATTACAGCCCATTTGATTCATGATACAGATCGTACTTGCTAACCAGGCGTAGAATGCCTCAGGAGACATTCCAAAGAAATCCACAGCTTCTAGCCTCCTCAACCTCTCCAACGTTAAGCCCACCTGCCCAACTGTAGGGGCATGTACATGCGCTTCGGCAACAGCAGCCTGAAATGCTCCGGAGATCACCTGAACCAGTGGTGCCAAATCACCCAAACTTGGACCAGAAGGTCCTTGTTGCACCTGCTCCCCACCTCCAAGTGGTGGCGGAGGAGGTAGATTTCCACCATGAGGGACATCAGCCCCTTGCTCACCCTGGCCACCCTGAGGCACTATCGTATTGGACCTCAACTCTCTTCTCGGACCAATAGTGCTATTTTAAACAAAGCATAACAATAAAAACAAATCAAACAATTTATGCCAGCTTCAAGCAAGGGTCCAAGTTTATAAAAAAAATCATTTGATTAGTGTAATAAGGCAATGGGCACTCCGATTCCCCTCAACATGGCATAGCATACAATGACACATCATGCTCAATATGCTTTCCATCATTCAAAAACAACACACATCAATATCGCATCATTATCATACAATCATAATCATCCCACATGCGATTCACATAAATCAAGCATAGCATAAGCTTTAAAATTTTACCAATTTCATGCTTTTCAAACAACATACATCAATACATATCAATTCCACATACAAACATTCACAATTCATTAGAAACATGGCTCCTATACCAACAAATGTAACCCCTTTAGCCCGGCCTAGACGCCCGACCCGAACTACGAAGATTACACAAGGAAAACCAAAGTCAACCCGAAAGTCAACCTTGATTAGCGACCCTTTTGTTAACTTTTCTAGATGCACTTTATTAACCTATGTATTCATCAGAACCAAAGGAAAGAAATAGCACAGCGATCGGAGTTCAATTAGGGGTTTAATTGCATACTTATGACTTTTAAGGACCATTTTGTAAATTACCGAAGATACATGGACTTTTCAGATTTTTTAAGTTACCAACTCTCAATTAGACATGGAATAAGCCATCATGCCAAATTTCAGTTCCAAACGAACATCCAAACTCATCCAATTAGTCAATTAATACTCAAGGACCAAAACGTAACATTTCAAGACTTACAAAGATACTTTTAACCGAATTTTAACTACCCGTCTCCAAACACTTGAGCTTGTATCGATACGCGAGAAGATAGTAGCAAAATAAAGGAAGAGCGTATCGAAACGCTTCCCCGCGCATCGGCACAACCTTCAAACTTGGCTTGGGCGTATCGATACGCGGGCAATCCGTACCGATACCCATGTACTAAAATGCCTCAATTTCGCCTTAGCGTATCGATACTCTTCCCCGTGTATCGATATGCATACAAGAATGGCTCATTCCATCATCATTCAAACATGCTAAAACACATCCAAGCAAGCATAAATCAAGAATACATGATATAATCTATCTAATAGACCTAGAAACACCATCAAACAACAAATCATACTCATCAACCACATCATACCAGGGTGACATTTTAGCTATCCAAGCATGCTTAGGATACCAAGCTATAATAAAGGTAAAAACACCATAGGCAAACCAAAGAACCATTTAAAGGCCAAATACAATTCCACAATCAGAAAATAAACATGCTTGAACCAACAAACATCACCAACAAATCCAGGAATTAGAAATCCCACCCATTGCCACTTATCACACTAAGGGTGAACCACATACATCTCTTAATCAAAGCTTTTGGAATCCCCTTCCCTTTAGGCTTCCTTGAAGTGCTCAATTTTCTGCATTGATGAAACAAATGAGCGTAAGCTTATAACTTAGTGAGGAATCGCTAAACCACATTCATCAATACATTCTACACAATTGGAAAATCATCATTTATCAACACATGCTTTTACATAAAACATGCCATCTCATGGAATCAATGCACTTTTTAGAATACAGGCACATAGGCATCACTTAAGAACAACAAATAAACCTTTGCTCATGCTTTACCAAGCATCACATGCATTCTAGCATAAATCACAAGCATCTTGTGCTTTGTCCATTATCTCATAACTTTATATTGGCTTACAAGTTATCATTTCTCAAACCATAACAAAACTAACTCAAGACACAATCGGATACGCGGATTACAAGTGTTGTCCCACACGCTTCATACACACTACCGGTTTACACAAGGCTCACACACGAGAGCAACCCTCCATCAATGTGACACCCGTGGTGGAGTATAACGGTACAATCACAACCCTTCAACACCATTCATCAGTAGTTGTATAATTCCACTAACGAGAGCACGTGACACATAACACAAGATTCACACATGGAATTAACACCCACCGTTGTGATCTTAACCTCAATCGTTAGGGTACTTGGATGGAGTATACAGTACAATCACAACCCCTCGACATCCAAGGCGACTTTATTCATGGTGCACCCAATCCTATAGCCGGCTAACTATATATGATTAACACAACCGAAAACCATTTCCATCACATGCCAATATAATAATTTAACCTCATTAATCCACTATTTTACAAGCATAAACACAATGCCCTTTCCACAAGCATTACATGCTTAACATCATATGCATATATCACATGAAAACCAAGGATCGCGTACCTAGTGCATCCTTAACATAATGGCATTAAAATCCAGCAACATTCATGCTTAAACATGCTTTAAAACAGTAATCAAATCCCCAATTAACTCAAGTGCATTTTCATCAAACATAACACATTTTTCCGAGAGAGACTTTCGAATCACTTACACTTGAGCTTAGCTAAGTGTTTCAAACTTACACTAAGCTCCCAAGACCACGCCCAAAGCGTTACAAAACTGGAAAATCCATTCCCTCTCACCGATACGCGAAGCCTTGCTCGCCGACACGAAAATCACACTGTCGGAGCCTCCAAAAATGCCTCGTTTGCTTCCGGATCAAGATCCATTGTTTTCACATCATCAAAACATATATATATATAAGTGCATTAAAATGCATTTCAACACCAGCAACAATTCACAAACTCGTTGCTCATGCAAACTACACCAATTTACCCATCCGAAACAACCGAAAATTCAATTGATTGCTTCCTAAACCAAGCCCAACCAACATACATCACTTCCAAACCATTATAAACATCAAAACACATCTAACAAACAACCTAACCCAACCTTATACCTCTAGCAAGCAATATTCCACCATTCACCTCAAAAACTCACTTAAAACTAACAAGAAACTAAAGGATCTCAAATATTTCAACCATGTTTTTACAAGATTTTGATCTCCAATAAAAAATTATAATGAAAACTCAACCAAAAACATTAATTAGATGCCAAAGATATTGGGAATTTCAATAAAAAAACTTTGATTAGAGGTTGAGAACGAGATTTACCTCCAATCCTTGTTATCCTCAATGAATGACAAGTTTTCCTTAGCAAAATCTTGAAGAACTTGAAAGGATTCCTTAAAAATTGATTAGGGAATGTTAGGAAAGTGTTTGGGAGGAAGGAATTCTAAAGAAAAAAGAATGAAAATAGTGTTTGGCTAAAAATGAAGAGAAAATGGTAGTTACGTAAACATCAACTACCCATTTTAATTAATTAAAACAAACCCAATTAAAGCCATTTAATTAAAACCCATTTTAAACACATGTCATATTAAGGAAAGGTTAAATTGCCATAAAGCCCCAAAATATTCTAAGAATTTGGCTTCTTCTTTAAAAATCACATTTTCCACAGTTTTGAAACTTTACAATTTGGTCACTACTCGAAATGTCCCATTTTCGAAACTCTTTTTGTAAAATTGATTTGACCAACCTCTTAAACATATTTTTAGAGGATTTTAGCAATTTTTACCACATTTTTATCCTATCCCGATCCTTGATTTCCTTAAATCACATTATGTGATTCGAACCGTTCTCTAACGGTCCGGTCCGATGTCTAAACATCTAGGCCCAAAACCAGGGCGTTACACACTTTAACTTCAAAACATTGTATTAACCATCATGCAACATGATTCAATTAAATACAACAATTAAACCATTGCTACCCATTTTCCAAGCATAATCACCAATATGCTAAACTTAAACAAAAACATGTATCTTTCACAATGTACATTAACAACATTTCCACCAAGATAATGAAATGAAATATTGTATTAACCCTCCATCGTTGTGACACCCGTGGTGGAGTATTCGGTACAATCACAACCCCTCAACACCACTCATCGGTAGATGTATAACCCACAAACAAGAGACAGGACACACTCACAAGGTTCGCACCCGGGAGCTACCCTCAATCGTTGCAACCTTAAACAATCCTCAATCTTTAGGGTACTTGGATGGAGTATTCGGTACAATCACAACCCCTCAACATCCAAGGCGACTTGTTTATAGTGCACTCAATCCTATAGCCAGCTAACTATATATGATTTCATTTACAAAACAGTTTATTCCACATCACTTGCCAATATAATCCATATCTCATGCATAACTCACTATTTTTACAAAGCATTCATGATAAGCCATAAACAAGCATTAAACCATGCTTAAAACCACATGCATCAACACATGCATACAAGGACCACTTACCTAGTGCATCCTTAAACCACATGGCATCATCATACACAATTTATATACTCAATATCATGCTTTAAAATAGTAGGTAAATGCAATAAAATAAAGTACAACCAAAGGCTCAAAACTAGAACAATCGAGGGAGAAATTTCGATTTACTTACTTCTGAACTTAATAAAGCGTTTCAAGCTATTATTAAGTTCCCAAAACCTTTTCCTAAATGTTTCCACACTGGAAACCAGATACCACTCATCGATTTGTGAAACCACGCTTGTCGACGCAATTACTGATCTTCCGAAGCCTCCAAATACACTCTGTTTGCTTTCGAATTACTATCCCCTATTTTCAACACATCAAAACAGAGTTTCAATGCATTAAAATGCATCCAAAACACCAGCACTGACAAGAAATCCCGCAGCCCTTCTCTAAAGCATCAAAACACCCATCTGAAACAACCGAAATGTCAATCGATTGACCTCAAACCTCAGCCCAGCCTTTACTCAACTCATCCAACACATTGTAAGCATAAATCAACATCCAAAAAACCTAAAACCATCCTTATACCTCCAACAACTCGAATTCCTCAAGAACGCCTCAAAAACTCACCCCAAAAACACTTCAAAAACTAAGGATATCAAGGATTTCGGGATCTATATGATTAAGACTCCACTTCAACACCAAAAACCTTGCAAAACTCTTTTAACAACAACCTCAAACCAGCCCAATCAATCAAAATCCAAAAATCAATTTTTAAACCAATTTTTCATCAAGATTTCAAGAGTTTATCAATCAAACCACAAAACCTCAATCAAAATCAGTAGTAAAGAGTCAAATATCTTTGGAATTTCATTGAAGAACTTAGATTAGTTATCCCTCTCGAAGAAACTTGAAGGAAAATGGAAGAAATCAATAAGCAAAAAGGTAAAACTCAAAGGAGGGTTTGAGAGTGAAGAAAACCTGGAGATTCGAGAGAAAATGAGAAGTGTTTGGCTGAAGTGAAAGAGAGAAATGAAAATGATCGTGAAAACTTTTTAACCGATAACTTTTTAATTAAACCAAATTAAAAGCCCTTTTTAATTTTTAATAACATTTAGAACATGAAACACCCAAGGATTGGGGCCCGGGAAATAATTGGGTTTTGTTAAACTGGTTCGGGTTAATGTAATCGAAAGGAAACATTTTTAATAGACAAAAAGGGGGTCTTTTATTAAAGGGGAAAATGGAAATTTTGGGTGAATGAAATAAAGAAAGAAAAGAAAGGTTTGAAAGAAAAAGCTATCTTCTTCAAATAAAATCCCCTTTTCACCAAAAACCTCTCCTAAACCCTATTTTCACTATTCCATTGCCCAAATTTCCACTTTACAGCAAGTCTTCAAGGTAAACATTCCATTGATTTAATTCTTCTTCCCTTAATTTGTCACTAGCAGGATTTTCCTTAAAATCATTATTTAGGGATATTTCAAAAATGCTTTGAGATTGAAAAATAGTGAAATGAAGGGATTTTCGTGTGGGTATTTTAATGTCATTTTAAGGGTGCTTTTAATCATGCTTTGGTGTCTTAAAATTTTTTAAATGGTGGCCAATAGTAGGAAACCCAAAATTGGTATAAAAATGGGATTTTGGGTTGAAAAGCTTAGGTGGTTTGAGCATCAGAGAGGTAGTGGGCGCAGTTGAGGTAATTTTCAGCCGAGGAACGATGGTCACAAGAACTTAGCTCATGTGGTGGCAGTTCAGCTCGAGGGTGGAGGACCGACTAGGGTGTATATACAGCGAGAGGCCGAGAATGACACGAATGTCATCGCAGGTAATTTCTCATTACAGTTATTGACTTTGCTTTCTTTGATAGATTCGGGTTTGACACATTCGTACATTTTGGGTGAACATGCAAGATCTCTAGGTATATCGTATGTGTGGTTAGAAGTAGGTGTAAATGTTACTAGTTATTTCGGTGAGACTGTGGTAGTTTTGAAGATGTATAGAAGGTGTCCTTTGATGATTCAGGGCTATATGTCTGGTTGACATGATAGAATTGACGTTCTATGGTTTTGATGTGATTTTGGGCATGGATTGGCTCGTAAAGCATAGAGCTAGGGTAGACTTTGAGAACAAGAGAGTCTCCTTGAGGCTTACAGGTGATTTTGAAGTTGTAGTGGTGGTTGAGAACATTTTGTTCTTGTCCAATGTTGTGTCTGCTTTAGAAGCTTAGAGATTGATGGATTTTGGTTGTTAGGCGTATTTGGCTTATGTGATGAATCCGAATATGAGTGAGGTTAGACCGCAAGACATCAGAACAGTTTGTGATTTTCTAAGTGTTTTTTCGGAAGAGTTGTCGGGTTTGCCTCTAGATAAGGAAGTTGAGTTTGCTATTGAGACGTATTCTGATTCTGCACCCGTGTCTATTGCTCCGTATAGAATGGCACCGAAAGAATTGAAAGAGTTGAAGACACAGCTTCAGAAACTATCAGATAGAGGATTCATTAGGCCTAGTATTTCTCTGTGGGGTGCTACGGTCTTGTTTGTGAAGAAAAAGGACGGCAGTATGAGGATATGTATAGACTATAGGCAGTTGAACAAGGTAATAGTGAAAAACAAGTATCCTTTGCCGCAGATAGATGATTTGCTTGATCAATTGAGAGGTGCTTCAGTGTTTTCGAAGATTGATTTCAGATCCGGTTACTATCAGTTGAAAGTGAAAGATGAGGACATATCGAAGACAGCCTTCCGTATTGTCGAAGGATTTTCGAAGATATTGGCACCCTTGACTAAATTCCTTCAGAAGAATGTTTTGTATGAATGGTCGGATGCAAGACAACAAGCATTTGAGTAGTTGAAGAAAGCTTTGACCGAAGCTCCTATTTTGATTCAGCCTGAATCGTGGAAAGAGTTTGTAATTTACAGGGATGCAAGAAGGTAAGGTTGCAGCTTATGCTTTGAGACAGTTGAAGGATCACGAGAAGAACTACCCCACTCATGATATTGAGTTAGCCGGAGTAGTGTTTTCTTTGAAGATTTGGAGACACCACCTTTATGGTGAGAAGTGCATTGTTTATTCCGACCAAAAGTGTTTGAAATACTTGACAACTTAGAGAGATTTGAACCTTAGACATCATAGGTGGTTAGAGCTTCTTAAGGATTATGACCTTACGATAGAGTGCCATCCGGGTAAGGCAAACGTAATGGCCAATGCCTTGAGTAGAAAAGTGGCAGTTGAATTGTGAGCCATGTTTGCGAGGTTGAGTGTGTCAAATGATGGCGGTTTGGTAGCCGAGTTACAAGTTATGGCATACTATCTTGAATGAAACCCATAACAGTCCTTTTGCTATGCGTTCGGGTAGTACGGAGATGTACCGTGGGTTAAAAGAAGAGTACTACTGGATTGGGCGGAAGAAAGACGTGGTCGAGTTTGTGAGTAAGTGTATGATATGTCAGCGAGTTAAAGCCGAGCATCAGTTTCCTTCAGGTTTGTTACAGCCGTTGAAGATTCCGGAATGTAAGTGGGAATGTATTACCATGGACTTTGTGTCGGGTTTACCGTTAACTCATTTGAAGAAGAATTCAGTGTGGGTGATAGTCGACAGATTCACTAAGTGTGCTCATTTCATACCTGTACATACTACCTACACCTTAGTTAATTTGGCCGATCTGTACATCTGTGAGATTGTGAGGTTGCATGGAGTACTGAAGTCCATCGTATCAAACTGAGATCCGAGGTTTACAACTAGATTTTGGGAGTGTTTGCATCGTGCCTTGGGTACTTGGTTGAACTTTAGTACTTCGTATCGTCCACAGTCAGATGGTCAGTTAGATAGAGTTATTCAGGTGTTGGAGGACATGTTGATGTGTTGTATCATCGACTTTCAAGGTTCTTGGAAGAAACACCTACCGTTAGTGGAGTTTGCATACAACAACAGTTATCAGGCTAGTATTCAGATGGCACCGTATGAGGCTTTGTATGGTAGGAGGTGTAAAACACCTATTTATTGGGCGAGGCCGGACAGAAGCTTGTATTGATGCCCGACTTGCTCAAGTTCACTACCGAGAAGGTAAAATTGATATATGATTGCTTGAAGGCAGCTTCAGAATGACAGAAATCGTATGTCGATTTATAAAGAAAGGAGGTAGAGTATACCGTAGGTGACAAATTGTTCCTGAAAGTCTCACCTTGGAAGAAGGTGATGAGGTTTGGTAGGAAAGGTAAGTTGAGTCCGAGACTCATTGGTCCTTACGAGGTAGTTAAGAGGATTGGTCTCGTTGCTAATAAATTGAGACTACCGACAGAGTTAGAGAAGATTCATGATGTGTTCCATGTTTCGATGCTTCGGAAGTATAGATCGGATCTGTCTCATGTAATGCCAGTGGAAGAGATTGAGTTGAATCCCAACTTGTCGTATGATGAAGAGCCGGTTGAGATTCTTGCTACGGACATGAAAGTGTTGCGTGGGGGATCTATCAAGTTAGTCAAAGTTTTGCGGAGACACCGAGGTGTAGAAGAGGCTACTTGGGAGAGGAAAGAAGACATGGAAAAGCAGCTTCCATATCTTTTTCCGTCAGGTAATTTCGGGGACGAAATTCCTTAAGTGGGGGAGAGTTGTAACGCTCGGGGTTTGGGGCCCGAGAGATAATCGGGTTTGGTTAAATCGGTTTGGGTTAATGTAATCGAAAGGAAACATTTTTAATAGACAAAAAGGGGGTCTTTTATTAAAAGGGAAAATGGGAATTTTGGGGTGAATGAAATAAAGAAAGAAAAGAAAAGTTTGAAAGAAAAAGCTATCTTCTTCAAAAAAAAATCCCCTTTTCACCAAAAACCTCTCCTAAACCCTATTTTCACTATTACATTGCCCAAATTTCATCTATCAACCAAGTCTTCAAGGTAAGCGTTCCATTGTTTTAATTCTTCTTCTCTTAAGTTGTCACTAGTTAGATTTTCCTTAAAAATCCATTATTTAGGGATATTTCAAAAATGCTTTGAGATTGAAAAATAGTAAAATGAAGGGATTTTCGTGTGGGTATTTTAATGTCATTTTTAAGGGTGTTTTTAATCATGTTTTGGTGTCTTAAAAATGTTAAAATGGTGGCCAATAGTAGAAAACCCGAAATGAGTATAAAGTTGGGATTTATGGGTTGAAAAGGGTTAGTTTTTTGCTTGGTTTTGGGTTGAAATCGTGGCTGGTGGTTCCTTTGATGTTGAGGGATGTTTCTAGATGATTTTGGATGTGTTTTGATGGTTGAAATCGATGGATTGAGTTTGGGGTTTGTCTAGAACGAATTTGGGTGAAGTTTGGGTTGAATGTCGATGTGTTTGTTGCGAGATTATTGAGTTTAGGGTTTCTATTGTGTTTGTGAGTGTATTAGTGTTCTAATTTTCAGTTTTGGGTTGCTTAAAATAGAGGAATCGGGTTCGGGTCCTTCGGACGTCACATCAGGAGTTGCGGAAGCTTGAAGGAGAACTCTTAGCTTGTTTCGGGTTTTGAGCTGGTGAGTGGTAATGTTTTGAAGTTAAAAATGGTTCAAAGTGGTGTCTTGGGAGTTTGGGTGGAGCCTTAAAGGTTAACCTAAACTCAAGTGTAAGTTTGCTAATTTACCTTGTTTTGTTAAGTGTTGGTGTGTGCGCTTATTCGTGTTGTTGTGTGAAATGTGAATTGCCTTCACTCTCATTTTTAATGTTGTTGTGTTGTCAATATGGATGTCAAGCCTCAGGTGATGGTTAGTTGTTGTATACAGTCATGTGTAGTCCCACCAGTACTGACTAGTAGATGAGTACGGTGATGTGTAGTCACATCGGATATATACTAGTTGTTTTGAACGGTGATGTGTAGTCCCAATGGGAATGGTTGTACATGTGCAAACCATGTTTGCATCTATGCTTGCATTGTTACATCTCTTCCTTAAATGGTTTTGCTTTTAAACTAATATATATGTTTTAAATTGCATTATTGTTGTGTATTAGAGCTCCGCTCACTAAGCTTTTAAGGTTACGCTATCTTTTTTCCAACAATGCATATCGTTAGAGGCTCTGGGTGGCAAGTGGGCAAGGGAGGAGTTCCTTGGAGTTCTTGCTAAGCTCAAAGTATGATTTTACTAGTTATAATAAGACTTAGACAACGGGAATACTAGATTTCATGTTAGGGAATTGGTGTTCAAACTCCTATGTTGGGCCTTGTTTATGTTTCTCACATGTTTTAAATGTTGTTGCCATGATAATTTGAAGTTTGTTATGCTTTTGGTGGATTACTTTGTATTTTGGCTTGTTGGCGTTTTTTAATGCTAAGTGCTCTTATGTGCTTTGGACATGAAATCCATTTTGTTGTGTGTATGCATGTTTGAGGTCGCGTTTAGGTGTCTTGCCTCTAAATTGATTGTATTTTGAGTTGCCATGTGGTTTGTGTTGTTTCGGGCAAAATTTGGGGACATTTGGAGATGTTAAATTATGTTTTCGGGCCAAACTGTGCCCAGGCGTTTCAGAAGGCTCGATATGGTTTCGAAATGGTCGATGCTCCAAGGATATCTGTATCGGAATGGGGGTGGTGCCGTTTTGGTACGATTTACCTCTAGAGGTTCCTGTTTTGGAACCATATAGGGTTGTTCGTGTATGTTTGGCCATTGGAGGTTCCCGTTCCGGAACAAGGTGGGATCGTTCCAGAACAGCTTGATGTTGCTTTTTAAATGGAGCCCGCGTTTCGGAACTGGCAGGCCTGTTTCGAAACGTAGGCAATTAAAACGTTCAACAGCATCGTCAAGGGTTTCCAAATGATGCATTTTAGTCCCTAAGGCTTGTATGTTTCCTAGATTAGTTTATATGTGACCCTTGTGATTGTTTTGCCTCGTGTGCATGTAATTTGACTAACAAACAACTTGGTAAGTTTATATTATCGTACGCCTTCTGATTAGTTCGTGTTTCCGCTTTTGTTCTTCCATTGTTGTCTCCACACATAGGATTAAAGATGATAATCTAGTCAAGATAAATATAAATAAAAAAATAGGGTGGCTAATGGGAGTGAGGCCTTAACGGGTTTTACTTCAGTTTTCCCCGTGTAACCCGTTCGGCTCGGTCTGTTGGCTAGGCCAAGACGAGGGGATTACAAAACACATGCCAGATTTTGGAAAAGGCACAATTGCCAAGTAGCTCCCTAAAGATTCTAAGATTTTGACTCTTCTTGAAAAACATTTTTTTCTTCCAACTTTTAAATCTTTACATTTTGGTCACTACCCAAAATGTATACTTTCAAAAACTCGTTTTGTAAAATTGATTTAACCAACCTCTTAAATATACTTTTAAAAGATTTTAGGATTTTTTATCATATTTTTATCTTATCCCAAACCTCGATCTCCCTAAACCATCTTTTAGTAGTTCGAACAACCGAAACCGGTTCCACCGGCCAACCTGACTCGTCAAAACGACTAAGCCCAAAACCAGGGCGTTACACAAGTACCAGTGGATGCTCTAGAGATGGCTTGGGATATTTGAACTCAACATAATCCAAAGGTTTAAAAGACATACCTGGATTGGTAAGCACGATCTTGGATTGTTCAATCTCGACCTTACCTTTTTCTTAAGCTTCTTGCGTGCCCTCGTCAAATTCAGATTGCTCTGTTGTGCTAAGCACATTGCTGCAACATATCTCATGCAAACTTTCTTCACCTAGGGCTTATTCACTTTGCACAAGATGACATTCTTCAGAATCATTTGTGTACTTGAGAGTGTTGAAGACATTGAGTGTGATCTTTTGGTCGTTTATCTCCATTGTAATTTCACCCTTCTCACAATCAATAACAATACGCTCGGTAGCAAGGAACGGTTGTAAGCTGTCGAATAGTCTTTCTTTAAGTGCAAGTGTACACTGATGCCTATTTGTAATATAAAAGATATCGTCTCCATAGGGATTTGGAAATCCTTTAGAATTTATCTTCCTACACAAGTAAAAGTCAAAACACAAGTAAATTGAGGTTTTGTTTGAATCGATTAAACTAAAAGCAATTAAAATAAATAATCGAGAAATCAGATTGAGAAAATATTACGGTATTGGTATGTGTTGTAGTATGTATTTTGAATGTTATGTCTCGGTTTAAATGCTGCAAAATCGATTCAGCTGCCTTGATAGATGTCAAGGTGATGCCTCGGAAGATGACCCGCCGCGACAGAGGATGGTGCGCTGCCTGGGCGGCTAAGTGATGCTTCAAAGATCGGCAAGGCTTCCTTCAATGACTCTTCCTTATCCCAAAGTCAAAGTGCTATTGGCGACACCTCCTGATAATACCTCTCAGCGTGAATCGAGGGATGAACACCAACCAATCTAAAGCCTCCTTTATCCGCTAAACTTCTAACTTATTCCTAAGCCAAAGTAGTTTCATCGCAAGTTGGATAAAATCGTGTTTACTCGTTTCGTGAGTCTAACTCTCTCGATATTAGACAAATCAATAATTTCTCTCTCCTCTCCCGATTTGATTGCAAACAAGAATAATGCCAAGAGTAAACAAACTTTGAAATTTTATTGCAAACACTAAAAACCTAAACGAATACAAGCAATCTCTCACAACTACTCAACAAAACCAACCCTTAGCCCTAGGAGAAGTTTAGAACGTGATGGATGAATGGAAGCGCTAGGGTTTTCGCCAAGAAACTCTCGATATCCTTCTTTTAGTCGGCTAGGGTACGTATTTATTGGGCTTGAGCCTAGGTCAAAATCGGTTTAGGGTAGGAGTACTAGTTTGAATCAGATTATAACTCAGCAAAACGACAAATCTTTATCATTAATTCTTCCTAGAATCTTGTTTGACTTTTTCCACCATAACTATGACCGTGGCCTTTTTGGAGCTTTTGGGCTCCAATCCTCATGCAAGTGGTCTCTAAAAATCAGGCTTGATGTGTTCTTTCAATCACATACCCCTTTGCATTTTTTCAGTTTACTTGGGCTGCTACCTTTGCGGCATACAGTATGCTGCCTCGGCAGAGGTCAATGTTGGTGTGAGTAACTCAGCATGGCTCCTTACTCTGGGCTTATCCTCTGTGGCATAATTCTATCAGTTCTTCATCAGGTTCATCAGCATTTTCCATCGATTGTTCAGTTCCTTCCTTCTGCCTCGGCATTGTCTATCTGGGCGGGTACTTGCGCACAGTAAAACACTTACCTGAGCAATATCTTTTATAGAGAAAAACAGTGAAATTCATTAAACATGGAAGATTATCTAATCCGTACAATTTTGTGTATGGTTACCTAATAAATGCAACTAAAACATGCTTAAGTGCAACAATGATTGAGCTAAACTAGGGATAAAATGTATAACTTTTGCACACTTAACAATGGTCTCCCAAGGATGATGGGAGAATTCTCATCAGCTTCACAATCAAGGATGATAAAATTTGTCGGAAAGACAAATCTATCTACCTTGACTAAGACATCTTCAATTCTGCCCTCGGTTCAAATTTCAGAGCGGTCGACCAATTGAATGATCAACGATGTACGCTTAGCTCTGCCCATGCCTAGTCTTGTAAACACGAATTTTGGTATCAAGTTAACACTTGCACCAAGATCGCATAGGGCACGCCCTGAGTAGTTATGGCCTATGGAGTATGGAATGGTAAAGCTGCTAGGATCCTTCATCTTGGGTGGTAAATCACTTAGCGCGGCAACACATTCCTCTGCCGTAGCAACACTTTCAACTTCACCCAACAACCTTTTCTTAGTCACGATCTCTTTAAAAACTTTTTGATGTGCAACTATTTGAGTATATACAGAAATTTCTAGAATTGAACATCTTTTTTCCGAGCCTTCAATCGTCGTGGAAACAGAGGTGGTGGTCTAGGCTCTTCATGTGGTTTACTAGATGCAATGGCATCATTGTTCTTATTATCATTTCCATCAGTAGCAAGGTCACTCACTCTATCAGACACATGAGTTATACCTTTAGGTGCGGGAGCATCAGTGGATGGCTTCCTTGGAGTGAAATCAATTAGGGAACCTCCTTTAAACTTATCATCTTGTTTCAATTGGGTGCAACTACGCAGCATGACAGTATTGCATTGCTCCGTACTAAAAGTTCTAGTGGCTTAAGTATCACTAAGTAAACCGCCTTGTGGTCGTATCTTCAAAACTTGGGTAATCTACCCCACCTGTGTTTCCAAGGACCGTAAGGAAGCGGTGTGATTTTGTATGACCGACTACTGATTTTCAAACATAGCACCCTGCATCGTGAGCATGCCACTATGGTTCTTTAAATGTGCTACCTGATCCTATATAATAACTTGGGCAGTATCCATGAAAATTTGGTAAGTAGAATTCAAAGAATTAGAGTTGGAGTTAGAAGCTCCCTAGTTCTGCCTCTGAGTTTTTTGTTGGAATATAGGAGGTTCTGCTGTGGAATTTTGTCATGCTCCTAAATTACTTGTGTTACCTTCCCAACCAAAGTTTGGATGTTGCCTTCACCTTGGGTTGTTGGTGTTGGAGTAGAGATTGTTGTTGCAGTTGGCATTCCCTACGTAGCATCCAAATTTTTGTTGTTAGGTATCACAATTCTCACATGTGTATTGAATTGAATAACCTTAGCCTCTCCTGGGTTAGATATTAATTGCATGTTCTTGAGCAGATTTTAATAGTGGTGAGTTGAGCTGTAACGCTCTAAGAATCATCCAGCTAGAGTGTTCTAGATGCTTTTGGTCTTGGCTTCAATCTCCCCCTAGGGAACTGGTAGTCGTTATTGTCTATCTAATCAAGTATTTCAATTGCCTCTTTAAGATCTTTGTCAAGCAAATTTACGTTGGCTGAAAACTAAAGCATCATCCTTGTCGGTGCATTGACGCCATTATAGAACCTCATTATCTATAGCCGATCATGGAATCCAAGGATTGAGCACTTGCGTAACATGTCTTTTTATTTTTCCCAGCATTCATACATTGATTCATCATCTCAATGCGTGGATGAAATGATCTCGCTTCGCTTCTGATTTTGCACGTTCGGTGGATTATATCCATGCAAAAACTTCTTGCACAAGTTATCACAGGATGTAATAGATCCTGAGGTTATAGTCTTCAACCATGCTCTGGCTCGATCTCGTAAAGAGTAGGGGAATAGTTTAAGTCTCAACAAATCATCAGGAACTCCCAGTTGTTTAAAACAATCACAAACTTCTAGGAAAGCTTGAATGTGTTCTATAGCATCTTTTCTTGCTGATCCTCCAAATTGTTCAATGGAGTTGAGCATGTTGAACATAACGGGCTTCAACTCAAAGTGAGCTGCCCCTAGATCAGGCACAACGATCGATGGGTTTAGATTGTTGAGAACAAGCTCCTTGTTGTCTCTACTGAGCCTTCTCGGTCTGGTAGGTGGTGGTTCCTCCAGTTGAACATGTCATCCATTCTAAGCGCCGTTTTCAAAAATTCCTTGTGTATCTATTGGTGGTACCTCTTCGTTACGATTTCATTGGTCGTTTAGATTGATCTCTCCATCCTCGTTCACGATTATCCTTTGTTCTCTACGTATATCTCGCAAAGCTTTCTCGATCTCTAGATTATATGGAAGAATGGGTTCCAAGTTTTTCCATCTAGTCATGCACTGGAACGTACTTGTAAAAGAAATTAAAAAAATTAAATACAAATAAAATAAAATCTTAAGCACAATTACTATGTAATTATGAATTGCTAATCCCCAAAACGGTGCCAAAAACTTGATGCTTGTCGAATAGTGATGCACTTTGGAGTAAGTATACTCGTCAATCAAGTAATAAAGTGATAGAGTAAAGTGCCGAACCCATGAGGATTGGATCAATAAATATGAAGTTACCGTACTTAAGAATGTTTGAGCAAGTATTGGTTGGTATCGGTGTATCAAACTAAAATCAAATAAAGTAAAGGTGGCATTGACTAAGAGAAACAAATGATGTGGCAAATAACAGATAATTATAGAGGTTTTGTTTATTTCCTAGGATGTATGCTTCATTACTTATTTAAATGTTATAGCGGTTAACAATACATGTTTGCGTAAACCATTAAGATCTTTATCTACTCAACATGATTTTCTAATGAACCTCTGACTCTCTCGATGCCTAGAAGTTAATAACATTAAAGGTACGGTAATACATGTATGCGTGAACCCTAACAACTCTATTATTTGTTTAAGTTCTTCCTATTAGTCGTTGAAACCCTAAACTTATATCTAAGCCAGATTAAGACTAAGTTAACAACTTAGCCTCACTGTTCACATTTGATTAACCTAACCCTATCAATATTAGGCCACAAATCAATAGTTAAAAGGCATCTCTTTATAGCTCTTACAATAACTACGCATGTAGAATGATGAACATAATAGATAAAGGGAAACGAACTATAACATTAAAATAAAGTATTCAAAACGTAAAATCTTGTAAAGTAATAAACCTAACTAAAGTATTTAGCTCATGTCTGAGCATAAAACATTCATAATAGAAATTAAAAACAGAAGCAAGCAATTTATCAAGCAAGGGATAGAAAAGGGTAAAGTGTCCTCAACGATTTTCCTCTGTGCTTTCCAACTGTTGTAGCAGGTCTCGCACTCCTTCTACCTCACTAGATGGCGTTTGTCGTGTGGAGACTCCTCTAGCACTTTGACTTTAGAGGTTCTCTGAATGATGAAAACTAAGGATCGTCGTCTATAATCACGCTCTCATTGAATTGTTGTCCAAGTTTTCCTTATATAGGCGGGGAAGCGAGGGTTTTATAACCCTAGAGCGTGCGGCCTCCTTTAAGAGGATTTGTTCTTTCCCGCTATCTTTAATGAGTTTCATATCTAGGAGATAGTCTACGTGGGTTAAAGGTAGATTTATCCCCAACTCCTCTTGCTTCTTCAGCTCCAACTACAAGATCTGCTACTCTTCCGCTCCAACATTCCTCCAGCTCTGATGGTTCCTGAGCATGCACCAAAAAAACACTAACTTTCCCATTAAAAACACCAAAATATGTAACATTTAAGCACAGACAGTGTGACTCACTAATTGCATGCAAACTATATTGAATCTACTTCTAAATGCAACTAAGTGAGCTTAAAGACACACAAAAGCCATGTAAAAAGTGTAAGCAAAATAGAATATCTACACAGTCAGCACTAAGTCCCTAATTCTACTTCGAATTCCATCTCTTCGACTATGGTGAGATTTTCTTTGTTCGAGCTTCATTTTTTGTTCTTTGATTTTCATTAAGATGGTGAGAGACACAAAGGCTATGGAAAAGAATGTCGAGGCAAACTAGATAATGGATGTAGTTGGGATTGAGATGGAATGTACACCGAGTCAGGATGAGGCAGCAAGATTGCTAGAATATCGTGGGCTATGGTGTTCGAAGTTTGAGTTCGAGTTCGAGATCCCGGAAAGATGTGAGGGAGAATGAAACTTTTGAATGATGTTATCTACCCCTTTTCTTTTTTAGGATGGGTTTCATCTGACGTTGCATAATTTTACCCTTTGAGTGTTGGTTGAGTACGGAGTGGCTCTGGGGCAATTGACTGGGACATCTTGGTGGCTCATTATCGGCTATATTATCTAGTACATAGACCGTAATTGTAAGTAGTTCGTGAATAAGTTAGGGAGGTTGTTCACCTTCAGTCCATTGGCTTTGCAAACTTTCCCTGGGTTGTTGAGTTTCACGAGGCGTCACAAGAAATGTGACGGCATTGAGGGGAGTCATTGTGGGGCGGAGCAGCAAACTCAAGCTTGGGTTGGACCACTCTAAGTGTATCAGGGTGACACAGATATTGCCAAGATTTTTTGGATTTCCTTTGATGTGGAGGATTCTCGGGGAGGATACGAGGTCATCTATTCATGTGGTGACAACAGTGAAAGAGGACCAAATTACTCTCTAAGGGAGGGAAAGTGGATGATCGTGGAGGAGCACATCACTCTACAGAGTGTGATCAGGTTGTACCTATATGGGCAATTTCCCAATGGATACAAGGTTTCTCAGCTAGCTGAGGGTTACATACCTCTTTCGGTTGCGCTATCGGGTAAAGTTGCTTGGCCTTACAATGCGAAGAATAATCTCTCCTTAGTGCTCACCGGGTAGAAGAAGGACAGGGGCAACTGAATAATATTTTATAGAGTCGCCCTCATAGCATTTGGTCATCAACTTCGGCTCTAAAAAGGTGAGGCGCATAAGGGCCCGACTTCAGAAGTTAATTCAGAGAACGATTGGAATTAACATATAGATGAGTATGGGACAAAGGGTATTGAAGAGGTCTCCGTCAAAGAGGGAGCGAGGAAAAGAGGCATTGATGTTTTGAAGGTGTGAAATGTCCTGACGCTTGTTGGTACATCCTTCTAAATGCTCGCCAGAGGTAAAAGAAATGATACCTCGATGGTATAGGCATCTACGGCTTCTCTGGTTGTTATTCCAGTAGGTCGTACGTAGGAAGAAGAGGTGAATCCTACAATTTAAGTTAAGAAAGAATCTAGGACGAATTTTGTAATACCCCAAATTTGGGCCTAGATGTTTAGAGTATAAACCGGACCGGTCTGAAAAACGATTCGAATCTAAATGGGAGTTTTAGAGAACACCTAGTTCGGGATGCTCTAAATATATAGAAAAATATCTAAAAATCCTCATTTAATATATAAAAGAGAATGGTGAAATCAATTTTACAAAATAAGGTTTGGAAATACTACATTTCGGCGTAGTGACCAAATCGCAGTTTTTGCAAAGTTAAGTAGTGACTGTTTTGTAAAGGATTGAAACTTTGAATCTTTAAGGAGTTAATTTTACCAAAAATATTTTAATCATATTTTTTCTTTATTTGGGTGATTTAATTAATGTTTTAATTAAAGAAAATGAAGGTGATTAAATGAGAAAACCACCTTTAACTTTTCATAACTATTTTTCACAAATTTTCCCTCATTTTATTTTCTCTCAAATTCCTTTCAACCAAACACTTTCTCTCCAGAAAATTCACTTTGATTTCCACTTCATTTGATAAGATTTCAATCACTCTTTGATTCCTAATCAATTCCTCATCAAATCCACTTGATTTCTACATTGAATTTTCAAGAAAACTTGCCCAAATCAAGGAGAAATCATCCATTAGAGGTAAGCTTCATCCTTCTCCTCTAATGATCAGTTCTTTGCTGAAATTCCCAAGCTATCAATCCTTTATTAATGATTTTTAAGTGGTTTTAATGTTAGAAACAAGAAATTGGCTTAAAACTCAAGATTTTGGAAGAGATCTTGAAGATTTTCGTGGTGATTGATTGGGCTCTGTTTTGAGATGGTTTTCTAATGTATTTTGGATGTTAATTGATGTTATAAATGAGGTTTTAATAATTCAATCCCGAATAGGTTGTTCTTCCTAAGTTTTGCTTGCTAGAATGATGGTTTTTGAGGTGTTTTTGGTGTTCTGTTATAGCTGGAGGTATACGAACGTGGTTGTGTTGGTTTTTGATGTTAATTGATGTTTAGAAATGATTAGAAGTGATGGATCTTGGCTGAGTTTGGTTTTGGAAGAGTTTGGAGGTGATTTCAGTAGTGTTTGGTAGCCGAAATGTGGTTTTTGTGTAGAGCAGGGAGTTTAGGTCTGTGGCTGATGATTTCAATGCATGATGATGCATTAATCCTCTGCTCTTATGTGTTTAAAACAGGGGAGACATGTTCATACACCTTTGGAGTTGATTCGGATGCTTAGATAGCGTTTCGGCGAGCAAGCGAAACGTAATTGGTGAGTGCGTATAGTTTTAGAAGTCATTGAGGGACAAAGAAACGAGGTTTGGGGATTTAGGAAAGGTTTGAAACACCTTCCTAAGTCCGAAAGTAAGTATTGGCTAGATTTCTCTCTTGAATGTGGTGATTGACCCTAAAATGCTTTTACATGCTCATTGTTTTAGATTAGTAAATTCCTACTGTTTTTATGCATGTATTGTAGCATGAGATGATTCTTTAAATAGTTTCATAAAATAACATGTTGCATAGTTGAGATTTGAGCTTTTATGTTAAAGCAAAGCAAATGTTATGGTTTTGAAATGAGATGAGAATGTTTGAGAATTAATGCATGAAAACAGTAGTTGAGATGATGTTTTAACATAATATATTTGCATAGATGTTGAGATACTTACCGGATATAATTGATCGATCAATATGATGAGAGTGCACTATAAACTAAAAATTCGTATGTGCTCTTTGGTTAAGCCAAAGGGAGAGAACCGATGATGGGCATTACATCGGGTAGGACTTGGTGAAATACCGATGCTTTGTGGCGATGAGAGATTCCGCCATGTGAGTACGGTGATGTGAGATTCCACCGGAAACTATGTTGCTAGACGAGTGAGTACGGTAATGAGAGATGCCACCAGAAGTGTCTAGTGAGATGTCCACATATCCGAGTAATAATGTGATGTGAAATGCCAATATAAAATATGTTACAGTTTTTGATTCACATGTACCTTGATGAAATGGTTTATGTTATGAGAAATGCATATGTGATATGTTTATGAAATGCTTTAGAGTACAAGCATGAGTATGGCTTTGCCATGAGTTTTGCGTTGGTTAAATGCATGAGATAGAATGAAGGTACATCTGTTTTCATTGAGAAATTGCTTTGAAAGGTTTCCAAGCATGAGATAGAATGAGTGTAACCCCCTTAACCCGGCCTAGACGGTTGACCCGAATTAAGAAAGTCACACGGGGAAAACCAAAGTCAACCCGAAAGTCAACCTTGATTAACGACCCTTTTTTCTTTTTACTCTTGTCTAGATGCATATTAACCCTAGTTATGATCACACAAACAACATACTAAAAGATCATAAACATCAGAGATCAAACGGGGACCCAATTGAACAATTTACAACTTTAGGGACCAAATTGTAAATTCTGCAAAATACAAGGACTTCATCCAAATTGAAGTTACCATCTTAAGATTAATCAGGTTTCATGCTTCCCTGTAAAATTTCAGCTCAAAAGGACTTCCCAAACTCATACAATTGCACAAACAAGATTCAGGACCAAAATGCAAACAAACCAAAACATTTAACTACCAATGTCAGCCCCCAACGGTCACGTGTTCCGAAACAGGTAGAGCCCGTTTCGAAACACGGGGCCGTTCCGCAACGCGTACCGAAACACGGGCTGGCAGTGGCCTTTCCGTTTCGGAACGGTGCCTACCGTTTCGGACGCCTGGGCTCATTTAAGGCATCCGTTCCGAAACGGTAGCCTCTGTTCCGAAACACCCTGCACAGATTGCAGCAAAAGGCTTCCTAAAACATGCAATTGATCAACCATACATGCTCCAAATGCTACCAAACTTTACCAGCATGAAATTCAACATATAAGAGACATATTTGCATCAACAATTCCATATAATAACATCATATAAGAAAAGCCCCAATTCTAATGGCATGCTTCCTACACAAGCAAACCATTCAAGCATAAAACCTTCAAAACCAAACACTTAAAGACCAATTACAAATCCAGCATTTCCAACAACATTAAACATACTTAGGGAGTTCATAATATCTCCCAAAACATACACATAGGTCCCCCATTGCCAAATTACCAAAAGCTAAAGTGTATATGAAAACCTTTCCATACTTTGAGCTTTACTTCCACTTGATTGCTTGCCTTCCTTGCTGCCCTCAAAGTACCTTAATGATCTGCATTATTGGTTTAAGAAAACGAAAGAGAGCGTAAGCAAAAGCTTAGTGAGGAATGCTCTTTAAAAACCATTCAATAATGCATTTACAAAACCACTTTATAAATCATGCTTCAAACATCATATATACATGCTCACTAGCATTCTTAAACAAGCAATACATGCTTCCATATCATTTCATGTCATATTGGCCACAAGTGATAAGTTTCATCTTTTAAAAACAAGATCAACATAAGACTCACACATGGACTTTTAAACACCATTGTGATCTTACAATTTTCAAGAACCACATAAGGACTTTTAACCACCTTAGTGTTCTTCCCAAGGACTTTTAAACACCTTGGCCCCAAGGACTTTTAAACACCTTGGCCCATGGACTTTTAAACACCATGGCAAGGACCACACAAGGAATTTTAACCACCTTTGTGTCCTTAACTAGAACCATCCAAGGACTTTTAACCACCTTGATGTTCTTAAGTAACAAGGCTCACTCAAGGACTTTTAACCACCTTAGTGACCTTAACAAGAATCATCATGGACTTTTAACCACCATGAAGTTCTTAGAAACCACAAGGCTCACTCAAGGACTTTTAACCACCTTAGTGACCTTAACCTTTTCAAAACATCACTTGCCAATATACATCATTATCATCAAATAATCCACTGTTTTAAAGCATTAAACCAAGCCATAAACATCATGCATTTATAAGCATCAAACCACATTTTAACAATGCTCAAAAACAAGGAACTCTTACCTTGAGCTTCCTTCAACATATGGCTTACAAAACCAGCAATAACCATGCTAAATCATGCTTTCAAAACAGAATTTAAAACATGCAATAAACCACATTGCACAACAATCAATCCATGGCCACCACTAGAGAGTTTTTTCGAAAACTTACACTTGAGCTTAGCAAAGTTGTTTAGACTTAAAACTAAGCTCCCAAGACATTGGTTTCAAAGCTGAAAACCCAATTTCACTCACCGATTCCACTTCGCCTCTAGCCGAAGCACGAATCAAGCTACCGGATCACCACCACTTGGATCCAAAGATGCCTCCCCTGTTTTAAACACATCAAAGCAGAGGATTAATGCATCATCATGCATTAATAGCTTCAATGAAAGCACCTAAACTCGCTGCTCTCATCCACACTCCATTTTCGGCCACCAAACACAACCAAAAATGCATCCAAACCACTTCTCAACAAAGCCCAGCCATAAACCATCAAAACTAAACATCCTTTAGCATCACTTAACATCTAAAAAGAACCTATTAACATCCTTATACCTCCAGCAACATCAGATCCACAAGATCACCTCAAAAACAACCAAGAATCACAAGCTAAACTTAGGAAATTCAACCTATCCGGGATTGCATTAATCAAAACTCAATTCCTTATCAAATTAACATTCATTAATCATCAAAAACACATCTCAAATCACAGCTTTAACAGATCCAACGAAAATTCACCAAAAATCATCAAATCTTGCATTTTAAGCCAAGATTCATTTACACAACTTAAAAGCCAATTATAAAACATCAATTAAGGATTGAGAACTTAGGAATTTCAGTAAAGAACTGAGAGTTTAGAGGAGAAGGACGTTCTTACCTCCAAACTTGAGTTTCTCCTCTTTTAGAACCAAAAAGCTTGAAGAATCAACTTGAAATTGGTGAGGTTTTGTTGTAGAGATGATTAGCAATCAAAAGAGATTTGAAAAGATAGATTTAGGTGACAAAATCTGAAAAGAAACTCTGGAGGAAATGAGAGAAAATAGAATTGAGAGAAAAGTTAGTTAAAACCCAAAAATATCTTCCCTCCACTTTTTAATTCATTTAAAATCAGAATTAAACCTTAAAATATCTTAGAAAATTCTGGAGAAACTCCCTTTGGAATAATAGCTCCTTAAAGATTCAAAGTTTCAACCCTTTCTAAAACAGTCACGCAACTTTCAAAAATTACATTTTGGTCACTAGCCAAAATGTCAGCCTTCCAAAACTCATTTTGTAAAATTGATTTCACAGTTCACTTATTTATATTAAAAGATGATTTTAGAACATTTTTCCATATTTTTAATGCAACCCGAACTAGGCTTTCCTAATTTTACCTTTTTAGATTCGAACAGCACTTTGACCAAACCGGTCAACGCCCAAAACTTCTAAGCCCAAAACCGGGGCGTTACAATGAGCATGTGGTTTAAAAGCTTATGAGAAAGTGTTTTCAAGATATGCATTATTGTGTTGGTTTCCTTTAGAGCGTGCCTCACTAAGCATTTGTGCTTACTCTCTCTCTCTTACCAAAAATGCAGATAATTGAGGTGTTTTCGGGCATCAAGGAAGTTAAGTTCATCCGATGAAGTCCAAGCTCATGTATGGTGAAGTTTTCACACACTTTAGTTTTGATATAATGGCAATGGGAAACCAAGAATTTTATTTGGGAGATATGTTGAACTCCCTAAGGTTGTGGTGTGTTTGTGTTAGCTTGATGAAGTTCTAAATGGCCTTAATAGTTTGATTTGAGGTTGGATTGCTTGTTTTGGGTTGTGATAGGAAGCATGCCTCTAGAATATTGAGATTTTGTGGTCCGATGCTATGTTTGTGTTAGGATGTCCCAAATATGTCCCTTATATGTATGATGACTTGTTGGTATGATTTGGTAGTCTTTGGGGCATGTTTGAGCATGTTGTTGAGTGAAAAAACCAGCATTTGCTGATGATTTTGGGCATGGTGTATCGAAACACCCTATGGTGTTTCGGAACGGGGGCCTGAAATGGCCTTGAAGTTTCGAAACGTAAGGGTCTGTTTCGATACATTTTGGCTACTGGAATGACATGTTCCAGAACGTGTCTCGGAACATACCCGTGTACCGAAACGGTCAACATCGTTCCGATACAGCGTTTAAGTACGGTGAGTAGGCATTCCGAAACGGGTTACCGTTGAACCAGATTTGAATTGTTTTGAGTTTGCATGGTTTACATTTTAGTCCTAAATGTTGTGATTGCAATTGCTTGAGCTTGAGATGTCTTTTTAAGATGAAATTTGGCAGAGAGGCACATAACATGAATAATTTCATAATGGTAAACCTAAAATCATCGAAGACCTTCTAATTTACAAAATTACATTTTGGTCCTTAAACTTGTTTTAAGTGCAATTGAGTCGCTAATTGTCATCCGTTCGCTGTGCCTTTCTTGTCTATGTTTCGTGAGTACTCACTTAGGGTTAACATGTATTTCGACAAGATTAAAATGAAAAAAGGTCGTTAATTAGGTTGACTTTCGGGTTGACTTTGGTTTTCCCCGTGTAATCTTCGTAGTTCGGGTCAAACGTCTAGACCGGGGTAAATGGTTACATTTGTTGGTATCAGAGCCAGGTTATCGAATAATTAGGGTTTGGTATGTGGTTGTTGTATGTGTTTATGCAAGAGAGTGACTTTTTGGTGAAAGTATGTTGTATGAATTGTGGTGTATGATTCAATTGAGATGATTTCGTGATGCTATGCTATGTTGGAGTGTGGTTGGGGATCCCATTGCCATATCAAAACTAATGAGAAGAATTGTTTTCGAAAATGAGCTTGAGTACTTGGATTACTTACCTTATTGTGCCTAATTGTGTTTATTGCATTTTTGTCAGTGCATTGTTTTCTTTATAATGGGGCCACGTAGAGAGCTGAGAATCAATACTAGATCGATGGCATATAATGAGAGTGCTGAGAATGCTGAAGATTTACCTCCTCCTCCCCTGGTGGTGGACCACCCGATGGTGGTGGTGCTGGACCTGGTAATGCTGGTGCTGGTGCTGGAGTTGCTGGACCCGAAGGTGTGCAGGGGCAAGCTGCTCCTGACATGACCATGTTGATTCAGGCTATTGCTGGAGCTTTCCAAGCAGCAGTAGCTGGAGCTCACGGAGCTGCGCATCAGGATGATGCTAATGTGAGGTTGCCTTTGGAACGTCTTCGCAGTTTGGGAGGGATTGAGTTCAGAGGCTTATCTCCGGAAGGATCTGAGTCTTGGTTGGAGAGCACCAAGCGGATTCTGGGTAAGATGAACTGCAATAATGTGCAGAAGTTGGGTTGTGTTGTGTCATTGCTGCATGGTGATGCTTATACGTGGTGGACGACCACTATCTCCAAGATGGAGGATGACGAGGTGACTCGGGCGTTCTTCTTGAATGCATTCAAGCGGAAGTACCTGGGAGTACGTTACCTCGATGAAAAGAAAAGAGAGTTTATGTCTCTCGTGCAAGGCAATATGTCAGTAGCTGATTATGAAATTCAGTTTGTTCGCCTCAGTCAGTATGCACCTGAGCTAATCCCTAGTGAGCGGGAAAGGTGCGAGCGTTTCCGTTATGGGCTAGTAGCGGATGTCAAGACTTATATGCTTGCGGCTGACTATGCGGATTTCGATGTTTTGGTCACTAGAGCCAAGGACATTGAATCGAATCTTGGTTTGGCAAGTCGAGCTAGTGGATCTAGCTCTGGGAAGCGAGCGGCTGAATGTGATTATGGTAGAGATCGCAATAAGAGGCATAAGGATAGGAGGCCGCATTATGATGCTAGGCGTGGGGGTGGTAACCCTGGTAGAGGTCAGCAAGGACCTAATGTTGTTCTTAGGACTCCAGAATGTAACCGTTTTGGTAGAAGGCATGGTGGTGAGTGTTGGGGTAACCTTGGGACGTGCTGGAATTGTGCGAATCGAGGGCATTTGAAGAAAGATTGTCCTCAGCCTCTGAGAGAGGGACAGGCTCCGGTGAGAGAAGCTGAGCCACAGAGAGGTCGTGGGCGCGGCCGTGGTAATTTTCAGCGTAGGGATGATGGTGGCAGGAACGTAGTACATGTTGTGGCCGTTCAACCTGAGGGTGGCGGTCAAGCTCGAGTGTATGCCCATCGAGAGGGAAGGAATGATACGGATGTGATCGCAAGTACCTTTACTTTGCAATCCTTATCATTACTTTCTTTGTTTGATTCTGGATCTACACACACGTACATATTGCGTGAACATGCTCCAATGCTTGGTTTACCTCTTGAGTATTTGGATGTTGTTATGTGTGTGACTAATTCCTTTGGTAGACAGTTGTAACGCGGAAGTTGTATAGGAGATGTCCCTTGAAAGTTCAAAATCATGTTTTTCTTGTTGATCTCATGGAGTTGCCATTCTATGGCTTTGATGTTATCCTTGGCATGGATTGGCTTGTTGGACATAGAGCCGTGGTGGATTTCGAAAGCAAACGAGTTTCGTTGAAACTTGCGGATGATTATGAAGTGGTGGTAGTGGGCGACAATGTTACGAGCTCAGGATATAAGAACTGTACGTGAGTTCCCTGGATTGTTTCCGAAGGAATTACCTGGATTGCCGCATAGTCGAGAGGTGGAGTTTGGGATTGAGTTGCATGAGAACACAACTCCGGTGTCCATTGCTCCTTATCGCATGACACCTAAAGAGTTGAAGGAGTTGAAGACGAAACTTCAGGAGTTGCTTGACCGTGGTTTCATTTAGCCTAGTGTGTCACCTTGGGGTGCACCAGTCTTGTTTTTGAAAAAGAAGGATGTCACGATGAGAATGTGCATTGATTATCGTCAGCTGAATAAGTTGACCATCAAAAACAGGTACCCTTTGCCAAGGATTGATGATCTTTTTTATCAGTTTCAGGGAGCGGCTGTGTTTTCAAAGATTGACTTGAGGTCAGGGTACTATCAACTTAAGGTGAAAGATGTGCATGTGCCGAAAACAGCCTTCAGAACGAGGTATGGGCATTATGAGTTCCTTGTAATGTCGTTTGGCTTGATGAATGCTCTCGGTGCTTTCATGGACATGATGAATAGTGTAACACCCCAAATTTGGGCTTAGATGTTTAGAGTCTGAACCGGATCGGTCAGGGAAAATGTTCGAATATAAAAGGTAGTTTTAGGGAACACCTAGTTCGGGGTGCTTTAAAAATATGGAAAAATAGCTAAAAATCATCTTTTAATATATTTAAGTGAATGGTGAAATCAATTTTACAAAATAAGGTTTGGAAATGCTACATTTTGGTGTAGTGACCAAATTGCAGTTTTTGCAAGTTAGCTAGTGACTGTTTTGTAAAGGATTGGAACTTTGAATCTTTAAGGAGCTAATTTTACCAAAATCATTTTCATCAGATTTTTCCTTAATATGGGTGATTTAATAAATGTTTTAATTAAATTAAAAGGTGGTTAATTAAAACAAAACTACCATTGACTTTTTCATAACCATTGACTTTTTCTCCAGCAAATTTATTTTGATTTCCTTTTCATTTCATGAGGATTCAATCACTCTTTGATTCCTAATCAGTCTTTCAACAAATCCACTTGATTTCTACATTGTAATTTCAAGAAAACTTGCCCAAATCAAGGAGAAATCATTTTTTAGAGGTAAGATTGTTATTCTCCTCTAAATACTCAGTTCTTTACTGAAATTCCCAAGTTATCAATCCTTTATTGAAGATTTATGAATGGTTTTAATGTTAGAACAAGAATTTGGCTTAAAACTCAAGATTTTGGAAGAGATCTTGAAGAATTTCGTGGTGATTGATTGGGCTCTGTTTTGAGATGGTTTTATAATGTATTTTGGATGTTGAATGATGTTATAAATGAGGTTTAATCAATCCAATCCCGAATAGGTTGTTTTTCCTAAATTTTTGCTTGTGAAAATGATGGTTTTTTGGGTGATTTTGGTGTTCTGTTATAGCTGAAGGTAAAAAGACGAGTTTAGGGTTGTTTTTTATGTTGATTGATGTTTAGAAATGATTGGAAGTGATGGATCTTGGCTGGGTTATGTTTTGGAAGAGTTTGGAGGTGATTTCGGTTGTGTTTGGTAGCCGAAATGTTGTGTTTAGGTAGAGCAACGAGTTTAGGAGTGTTAGCTGAAGATTTTAATGCATGGTGATGCATTAATCCTCTGCTCTTATGTGTTTAAAACAGGGGAGAGTGATTCGGAAGCTTTTGAGGAAGCGTTGGAGGTTTCAGACGTTTGTTTGACGCGTCGGCTAGCGTAGTGTTGTGTATCGGTGAGTGAGAACACGTTTTCAGCCTTGGAATGGTTTTGAAATGAGGTTTGGGAACTTAAATCTAGGCTTGAAACGCCGGTTTAAGTTTGAAAGTAAGTAAAGTGGATTTTCTCTCTCGATTTGTGTTATTATCGTTTTACAATATGTAAATGGTTTTGAGGAGCTTGGCTTTATGAATTGCTTTGATTTGTTGTGTGAGCATGGTTTTGAAGCATGTGGTTTGGTTGTCGAACTTGGTTTGATAGGAGAAACATGAGTTTAATGACCCTTGAGGTTTTTGTGGTTGCATAAATGCTTCTTAATGCTTTTAAAGTGCTTTTGCTTCGTGATGGACAAATTCCTACTGTTTTTATGCATGATTTGTGGCATGAAATGATGCTTGAAGAGTTTGCAATGAAATAGCATGTTGCATTGTTGAGTTTTGAGATTTTGAAGTAATTAAAGCATGTGTTTTGATCATGAAATGAGTTGAGAAAGATTTGAGTTTTGTTGCATGAAAAACAGTAGGTGAGATGATGTTTTAACATAATATATTGGCATAGGAGATGAGATACTTACCGGAAAAAATTGATCGATCAATAGGATGTAGAGTGCAATATAAACTAAAAATTCGTACGTGCTCTTGGGATGCGTTCCAAAGAGAGAGAGACCGATGAGGGGCATACCATCGGAGTAGGACTTGGAGATATCCAAGCTTTTTGGCAACAAGAGTTCTTGCCATGAGACCGATGATGGGCATTCCATCGGAGTAGGACTTGGTGAAACATCCAAGCTTTTTTGGCAACAAGAGTTCTTGCCATGAGACCGATGATGGGCATTCCATCGGAGTAGGATTTGGTGAAATACCCAAGCTTTTGGTGGGGGTAGATAACGCCATGTGAGTACGGTGATACCACCGGAAATTATGTGACTAGACGAGTGAGTACGGTGTTGGTAAATACCACCGGAAGTGTCTAGTGAGTTGTCCGCTTATCCGAGTAACAATGAGATGTAAAATGCCAATATAATATATGTAAATGTTTTGGTTCACATGTACCTATTGACGAGATGGTTTATGCTATGAGAAATGCATATGAGATTGTATTTAACGCTTTGGTTTTAACAAGCATGTGTTTGGCTTTTCCATGAGACTTGCATTGGTGTACATGCATGAGATAGAACAGAGGTACATGTGGTTTCAAATGGAGTTTTGCTTTGAATGATTTTCAAGCATGTTAAAGAAAGCTCTACAATGGTAGAATTGGTTTTCAAGAGAGAATGGTTTAAGCTTGGCATGAAGCCTTGTGTGTGAAGATTTAAATAAAAGAGATTTTGAGGATGTTGTTTAACATTAAGAAACTTATTGCATTTGAGTTTAAATGTTGGTTTATGTGTTGAGCTATTCTTGGTTTAAGACCGTGATGTTTTCAAAATGAAATTTTGAACATTACATTGTTTTGTAGAAATGGATTTTTGGTTTAGAAGAGTTTTATGGTTTCGCTGCATTGACGGTGTTTTGATTTTGAGCATTCCTCACTAAGCATTATGTGCTTACGCTCCTTTTTGTCCATCAATGCAAATATTTGAGTTTGGGGAAGCAAGAGGCAAGGGATTCAAAAAGAGCTCCACTTGAGAAGTATGTTCGGTTTATAGCTATATATAATAAAGGCAATGGGGGGAAGTCTTTTATGTTGATGTGTAATGAGATTGTTTATCTTGAGTAAGTTCGGTTATTGGTTTGGTACTTGTTGATGATCGTTTTGCGATATTTGGATATTCTTCTCCAAATTTTGATATAGCTATGTTCTTTGTTTAAAAGTAGGATCATGTGTTGAATGTGATAAATGAGTAGGTGTGCTTAATGCTTGAAATGTATCTAGCCTTTGATGCAATATGATGGTTTTAATGCTTAGCATGATGTTGATATGTTGTGGAATGATTCAAGGTATGTTTGATGGTGTTTTGAAGTGAAAAACTAGAAGTTTCTGCTGTTTCTGGGCAGGGTGTTTCGAAACACCCTTAGTTGTTTCGAAACGGGTGCTTAAAATGGCCTGGGCGTTTCGGAACGACTAGAAGTGTTTCGAAACACTTTGGCTACTGGAAGTGTCTGTTTCGGAACTGGTTTCGGAACATACTCGTGTACCAAAACGGTCAACACCGTTTCGATACGGGCGTTCGATACGGTTGTCAGTGTTTCGAAACGGGTGACCGTTGGTCACAGATTTGAATTGCTTGAAGTCTGCATGCTTTACATTTTAGTCCTGAAAGTTGTAATTGCAATTACTTGAGTTCGGAATGTCCTTTTGAGCTGAAATTTTACAGAGAAGCATGTAACACGATTAATTTCATATTGGTAATCCTAAAATCCGGAAAGTCCTTATATTTTCCAAAATTTAAATTTTGGTCCCCAAAAGTGTATTTTGTGCAATTGAGTCCCTAAAAGGTTTCCGATCGCTGTACTTTTCTACTATATGTTTTCCGGGAATCGTGAAGGCTTAATGTGCATCTAGGAGAGTCTAAAAAGAAAAAAAAATAGGGTCGTTAATCAAGGTTGACTTTCGGGTTGACTTTGGCTTTCCCCGTGTAATCTTCGTAGTCCGTGTCTAACGTTTAGGCCGGGCTAAGGGGGTTACATTTGGTGGTATCAGAGCTTGGTTATCGAATAATTGGGGTTTGGTATGTGGTTGTTATATGTGTGTATGCATGATTATGTCTTTACAATGAAAGTTCGATGAATGAACAATGATGTGTGATTAAATTGGATGAGATGTTGATGGTCATATCATGCTTAATTGTTGCAAATTGTATGTGAGATATGGTGGTCATGATTTGATGATATGATGATGTTGTAAGTTGAGTTGAATAGTTGAAATTATGTTGAGTGTGACATGTTGCTCTTATGGTGTTGAAAGTGAATGTTGTTTGATGAAAGCGTGACTTTTGTCGATGATTGAGTCTTGTTGTTGTTATGCACGGTGTTGCGTTATCTATGTTAATATTGATTGTTAAGTCGTTCTAAAGGGGGGGGGGGATTTTGGGATACCCATTGCCTTATTATTATAGCAAATGTGTTAACGTGGAGTTGGAGTCTTGAATCCTTGCTGATAGCTGACCTGATTATTTGGTTGTCTTTGTCTTTTAATAATAACACTATGGAACCGAGGAGAGAATCGCAATCGAATATGGTTGTGGCTGCTTTAGAGCAGGCTGTTAAAAGGTGGAAGTCATCACCTGGTAAGGGTGTGTCACCTCAGTCGTTAGTGCATGGGGTTGAGGCGATGGGCCAGCAAACCTAAGGGAACCTAATGTTCCGCCTTCACTCTCTGACATACCATACACTTACTCACGAAGTCGGCTACGTCTCTCTTCAAGCCAACCCAAAAGTACTCATTTTTCAAATTGCGATACATCTTCGTACCACCGGGATGCATAGCAAACGGGCTATTGTTTGCTTCGGTCAAGATCATACGTCTCAAATTACTATCATCTGGCACAACTATCCTATCTCTGAAGCACAAGACCCCATCAACACTAAAACTGCAGTCTGAAGGTCTAACTTGAAGCTCGGCCACTAGGCCACCATCTAAGGACAAGCTCAAACTAGCAAACATGGCTCTCAACTCCACGACTACCTTCCTACTCAAGGCATCTGCCACCACATTGGCTTTACCCGGATGGTACTCAATCGTGAGGTCGTAATCCTTAAGCAACTCTAGCCACCTTCGCTGTCTAAGGTTCAACTCTCGTTGTGTCATGATATACTTCAGGCTCTTGAGATCCGTATACGTCGTGCATTTCTCGTCATACATGTAATGTCTCCAAATCTTCAAGGCAAACACCACTGCGGCTAGATCTATGTCGTGGGTCAGATAGTTACGCTCATGAGTCTTCAACTGTCTTGAGGCATAAGCCACCACTCTTCTGTCTTGCATGAGAACACAACCTAACCCTACATACGAAGTGTCACTGTAAATCACATACTCTTTCCCCGACTCTGGTTGAACCAAAATCGGTGCATGGGTCAAGGCTTCTTTCAATTTCTCAAAGGCTTGTTGTCTCGCATCTAACCACTCAAACTGAACATTCTTCTGAATTAACTTTGTCAAGGGAGCGGCTATCTTCTAGAAACCTTCCACAAACCTCATATAGTAACCGGCTAAGCCTAGGAAACTACGAATCTCTATTACAGACTTCGGTTGCTTCCACTCAACAATGGCCTCTACCTTATTCGAATCAACTATAATCCCATCGACTGGCACTACATGTCATAGGAAGACTACTTCTCGGATCCAGAACTCACACTTACTCAATTTTGCATACAATTGGTTGTCTAACAAAGTTCGCAAAACTAACCTGAAGTGCCAGTCATGGTCTTCCATGGTACGCGAATACACCAAAATGTCATCAATGAAAACAACTACAAATTGGTCTAAGTACTGATGGAAGATTCTATTCATCATGTCCATGAAAGCAGCTGGTGCATTAGTCAACCCAAATTGCATAACTAAAAACTCATAGTGACCATATCTAGTCCTAAAACTTGTCTTCGGTACATCAACTTCCTTTACCTGCAACTGGTAGTAACCGAATCTCAAGTCAATCTTCGAAAAGACTGATGCCCCTCTCAACTGATCAAACAAGTCATCAATACGCGACAAAGGATACTTGTTCTTCATTGTCAACTGATTCAACTGTCTATAGTCAATGCACATTCTCATACTTCTGTCTTTCTTCTTCACAAACAAAACCGGAGCGCCCAAAGGCGAAGAACTCGGTCGGATAAAGCCTCTATCTGACAACTATTGCAACTGAGTCTTCAACTCTTTCAGTTCTTTCGGTGTCATACGTTACGGAGCAATCGAAACAGGAGTTGGATCTGAATAAGTCTCTATAGCAAACTCTATCTATTAGGCGGTAAACTCGGCAGTTCTTCCGGAAACACACTCGGAAAATCACACATTGTCCTGATATCCTGAGGTCTAACTTCACTCATGTTCGGATTCATCACGTATGCCAAGTACGCCTCACAACCCAACTCAACTAACCTCTTAGCCTCTAAAGCTGAAACAACATTTGATAAGAACTTCACGTTCTCACCCACTACCACAATCTTATAATCATCCGCAAGCTTCAAGAAAACCCTCTTAGTCTCAAAATTTATCCTATCTCTATGTTCTGTAAATCAGTCCATACCCAAAATTACATCAAAGCTATAGAACAGTAACTCCATCACATCCACTGGAAACACATGCCCTTAAACCATTAACGGACACCGTCTGTACATTCTCCTAACCACTATTGTATCCTCAAAGGAACTAGTAACACTAACACTTACCTCTAGTACCTCACAAGGTAAATTTAACAACTTTGCATGCTCACTCAAAATGTAAAAATGCGTAGACCCGGAGTCAATCAAAGAAAGCAAACTCAAATATTGTATCAAGAAGTTACCTGCAATCACATCCGTGTCGTTCTGACCCTCACGCTGAGCATAAACTCTAGCCTGACCTCCACCCCCTGGCTGAACTGCAACTACATGCGCTATGTTCCTCTGGCCATCATTTCTCATCTGGAAGTTACCTCGACCGCACCCACGACCTCTCTAATAATCAACAGCCCTAGCAGGAGCCTAAGCCTGAACTGGTGCATACCCAGCCTGATGTGGACAATCACGCCTAATGTGATATCTAGCTCCACAGCTCCAACACGAGTAGAAATTCCCCCAACACTCACCGATGTGATTCCTCCCGCATCGAGCACACTCGGCCAAACGCCCACCCGCTCTCTAGCCCTGATGGCCCCGACAGTGATTACCACCACTACGTCTATGGTCAAAGTGATGTCTATTGTCCCGATGCCTCTTGGTATCACCTATATCAAAGTCGCCAGACCTCTTTTCGGAGTTAGAACCACCAGAACGTTTGGTCAAACCCAAACTGTTCTCTACGTTCTTGGCCCTAGCGACCAAGACATCAAAATCTGTGTAGTCAGTAGCCAAGGTGTACCTCTTGATCTCTTCACTCAACCCATAGCGGAAACGGTCACAACATTCCCTCTGAGTAGGAACAAGCTCAGATGCATACTTACTCAACCTGATGAATCGTATCTCATACTCGTTTACGGTCAAGTTATCATGAAGCAAAGCCATAAACTCCCTCTTCTTCTCATCAAGATAACGGGGACCCAGATACTTCTTGCGGAAAGCTGCCTCAAAGAACTCCCAAGTGATCTAGGCCTCTGTCATACCCGTAGTAATGGTGACCCACCAAGTATAGGCATCACCCTGAAGCAGAGATACAACACACCCAAGTATGCGGGCTCCAGTACAACCCATTTATGACAAAATACGAACAGTCTTGTCAAACCAAGTCTCCGATATCTCGGGTGCCAACCCTCTGAACTCTTCACCTCCCAAACTGCGAAGCCTCTCAAGTGGCAAACCGGTGCCCTCACCTTGAGGTTGTGCCACTGCGTGACCCCCAGCCACTGCTGCCTGAAAAGTCCCGGCTATCGCCTGAACTAGTGGAGCCAAATCTATTTGCCGGTCCTTGGCCAACCTAAGGTTCTACACCCTCGGCTATCGCCTCACCTCCCTCTTGACAAGGAGGAGAGGGTGTAGGTGGAGGAGCCTACGCCTCAACAACTGGCTCAACTCCCGGAGCGTCTGCCTGTGGTTCCGGATGAACCATCCTAGGCCTCCCTCTAGGTCTCATTTCACAGCTAGCAAGATAACAACTACAACAAACAAACATATTAGGATTAAGTTAGCAAAGGCAAGGGTCCAATCGTGCTTAAGTATATTCCTTTACAAAATCCTTTCAAATAAGTAATAGTAGCAATGGGAACTTGACACTATGCCTCAACACAGCAATCATGCTTCCAAACACTATACGAACGAACAAACAACAAGCATACATGGCAAAACATTCATAGAGACATAGCAACAATATAACACTTCAAACTTACCTCACTTACCTACCTGAGGTCTCGGAAACCTTAGGCTCTGATACCAACAAATGTAACCCCCTCATCTCAGTCTGGACGACTGACCAGTCCGAGTAGGCTACACGGGGAAAACCGAAGTGAAGCCCGTTAAGGCTCCCCTTCGGCTAGCAACCCTAGAAAATTTCTTTTAAACATTATCTTGTCTAAATGCTTTAATACATCCTATGTGAGACCCGACAGCGGAAAGACAGCGAAACAATACAAGCATACAAAGCAAGCAGTTTAAACAGCCCATTTTAGCCTTTAAACACGCCGTATCGATACGCTAGAAGTGTGTATCGATACGTCTTGACTTGGTCAACTACCCAAAGTCAACCTAAGGGGACCATATCGGTACATTGGTTGACCGTATCGATACGCCCTCGACAGTCAACTTCTCACGGTCAAACGATAAAAATCGTACCGATACACCCAAGACCCGTACCGATATGCCAAAATCTCGCCAATTTCTTAGATTTCTAGAGAGCTTTTGGCAAATCGATACACCCTCGTGTACCGTTACGATAAGCTTAAACTGAGGCTCAAAGTGTAGGACCATATCGATATAGCCCTTGGGCGTATCGATATGCCCTACACTGCAAGCCTTAATTTAGCTGCAAAACGCACAGGGACTTAATTCTAGATGCAATTTACGACTCGTCTAGCAACAAAAAAACCCTCATACAACCTTTAGCAACCAAAGCTAAACATACGATGCTACTTAACCAATCAAACATTGCATTCAACACAAAATAAGCATTTAGATAGAAAACTTGCATAAAGGCATACATAACTAAACCATTTCATTCATAGGAAGCAAACACTTACATAAACATTTCATATCAAGGTTTACATGCCTTAAAACATAACACATAAGCAATCAACAATGGTCATAAGCCTTCAAGACACAAAGCATTTAAGCAATAAAATAAGCATGGTTTACAATCCATAACAAAGGCAATAACATCAAAGACCAACACATATGAGTCTAACAACCCTCGTACAAAACACATAGCATCCTCATTGCTAAACTACCACATTATTTACTAAACCATACTTGAGCAACTACTAAAGTTTGGAATGCCCCTTTCCTTGCTCCTTGCTAAATCCACGCTAATGATCTGCATTGTCAAAAACGAGAGCATAACTAGAAACTTAGTGAGGGTGCTCTAAAACAAAAACAACGACAATGCAGGGTTCAAGCATATCATCCTTAAGACAACTCACAAGCATACATAAGCATCAACATAGCATCATAGCTAACATCACAAGAATGCATTAACATGGCATCTTACCTCATGTTATGCCCAACAAGATATAACAATTATCTTAACAATGACCACACATGAACAAGTATATTGGCAACTATTAGTTTACTCGGATATGCGGATAACTTCCGTTGGGGTTTTCACCTCCAACGTACTGAACAACAACGTTACCTTCAGTGGGATTACACTCATCACCGGACCTTGCATGGATAGGATTACACTCATCATCACATGCCCTACGGATGAGATTCCACTCATCATCATGTAATAATATAAAATTTCCGGTGGAATATTACATCATCGTGCTCCTCCGTGATGACTTTACGCCACCAAGGCCATGCACGAATTTAACTCAACCGTGTGCACACTCTCATCCTAATGATCGATCATTTATACCCAGTAATTTAACTAGTGTCAATCTACTTTCAAGTCACACCATGATAATCCATCATGCATTTCAACATATCAAAAACCACATACATCAATGTATATAACAACATACATAATCAACACATGCTTTACAAGTCTACATCATGTATATTAAGCAAAGCTCATAAAACACACAAGAGATTAAGCCATCTACTTAACCTCTACCTTGGATTGGCCTACCAAGCACAATCCAACTCCACAACCATACACTTGAACCAATTTAAAACCAATTTAAATGATTCCACTCACCACTCTTCCTTAAGCAAACCGAGAAAAGTCGAATCAAGTCTCCACAACTTCCAGAATCGTGTCCGAAGCTTCCTCAACAGTTTCCCTTGATTCTAACCAATCAAAAACAACACATTACTACACAAAACATCCACAATACACTGCCACTAGTTAGATTTCAACCACAACCCATTTCTCAACAATTTCAAGCCAAAGCTAACAACCAAAAATTCCCATTTTCGTACTCCCCAACAACCCAGCAGAAAACCAATGATTCCAACACCCAAAACACCATTACACACCTTCAAAATAACCTCCTAGTATCACTATAACACCAGCCCAACAACCTTTCACAAAACCACTCCAAAAACACAAGTTTTGACCCTTTAAAAATACTCATGAAAACCCATTTCGGGATTCTTGATAAAACCCCTCCATTTTGAGATATAATACATCTAAGGACTAGATTAAAACATAAATAAACTTATCAAATCAAGAGCTAAATGAAAAACCCTTAAAACTTCTTCATTTTCCTTTAAAACTTGAAAACTTTGACAATGAGATTTAAGTAAAACTAGAACTATGAAAACGCTTGGAATAAAGAGGAGAAGTCAAATATGTAATTACCTTGTAGAGAGCTCTTGAAAAGATGAAGAAGTTTGATGGAATAGTATTTAGTGGTTAAGGGGGTTTTGGACGTGAAAAGCTAGAGGAAGAAGATGAAGGGAACAAATTCAAAAGACCCCTTTTTCACTCATCTGTTCCCCTTATTTCAAAAATTACAAGTTTGCCATTAATGAAAATCAAACCTTTTTAAATTAAACCAAAACTTAATTAAATCTTAAAATGAGCCCACGACTCGAACCCAATTCTCCCACTCGACTCCCGACCCCTAAACTCGGGTGTTACACAAAGCTTTCTACCGAAGGCTTAGGGAACCCCTCTTCACTAGAGAAATTGAAGCAAACTGAAATCCCTCTCACAAGGTATATATTTTCACTCTAAAGCTCTCACCCAATCCTAATACACTTGAGCATACATTGACGATTTAGGTCACAAGTGTTTGTCTATACAAAAATTGGAATTTTTTTACTATCAAAGAAATGTTGGCTTGATGTTTCTTGGTCTTCCATAGATGCTTGGAGGTTTATTATAAACCTTTTAACAATTTCATGGGTGTTTCTAGTCGTTGGGGGTTGTTTAAAGCCATTGGAGACTTCTTTTCAAGCCATAAATGCACTTTTGTGGCAGGGCATATCGGTACGCGTGTGACGATATCGGTATGGTCCTGATATAGAAAGAGTTGTTGTATATTTAAACCACAGAGGTATCGGTACGCATTGAGGCGTATCGGTATGACTCCCTCCATATCGGTACATATAAGACTGTAGCGCTACGAGTTTTTTCTACTGGATTTTCTTATAGCTGAAACCCGAAAAGCTCCACGCCTCCTGCCATTCCCACAGTTGGAACACCTTTGGAATTGACAATCTTGATCACCTCGGTTGACTCTTCAACCATCAAATATTTTTTTTGGAAACTTTCTTAGACATGAACAAATGAGAAGCTATCATGTCCACAAGAGCGCTTCTCCTCTGGCCCACAATGTTGATATTCATGAACATCAACCCTTTCTTCTTTTGAACCTTCAACACCTTGGCAGAACTCAACAGCATCAAACCAAGCTTCAAAGCCTTGTTGCAGTCGGGCTTGTCTCCTTCATGGTAGACGGCTTGACTCGATTCAAGCAAACTCGCAACAGATATGGCCCCTTACATTGCTAGCATTTCAGTTTCTTATCCTCTACTTTCAACTTGACTGTCTTGTACGAAGTAATCGCGCTAAGTTTTAGCTCATCATTAGATTCATTGTCTCGTGTGGCATCGAGACGATTCTTCTTCAGACAATCCTTGGTCAGATGTGGACCATCACAATGATAGAACCTTAGTGTCCCTCTTTCGGCTCTTCTTTGATAGTTGGACTTGGCCTTGTCTCTCTCACTCAATGGCTCTTCCTCGACATCACTCGATTGATGCTCTTCGTCGTCTCCTCCACCCTTGGCCTCGCATCGAGGCTTGGCAGACTTCAACCTCTCGGACTTGTTGCCAATATACTAGTTCAAGGACTCTACAGCTGCTAGAGCTTTGGAAAGTTCCTGGAAATTCCTCTGTTGTAGCTCGTCCTTGGCCTGTGGCTTCAACCCATCCAGAAAGTTGAATAGAGCAAACATTTTTCGCATATCTTTGGGATTTAGAGTTATAATTCACTGAACTCCCAAAAATAATCTTGAATTAATCTGCCATGCTTAAGTCTCCTAAGCTTGGATCACGCCTCGTCCTCAGTATTCCCTAGTAAAAATACTATTTCAACTTGACTTGGAAACTCTTCTCAGGTTCTAGTGGTAGTGCCCCCTCGCTTTGTAACGGAGCACCTACGACGCCACCACAATAAAGCGACATTTGCTAAATAAACACTCGTAGTATTTACCTTGTCATAATCCTCGACGATACCCATGACTCCAAAGTAGTGCTCCATGCCCCACAAGAAGTTGTACACATCTTGTGCCGGTCGAGTCCCCTCAAACTACTTTGTCTTTGGGACATCATTCATGGGCTTGGAAAAAATGGGTGCCACTCCATTCGTCCTGGCAATCTTGTACATGAACAAGTCTTCCTTGAGACTCTTCACCTCCACTTGAAAGCATTTACCTCGATTTCAAGCGCAACACTCCTCAGATTTGCACTGTCGGTAACTGGGTTAGTCAGTCTACTCTTTTCTCTAAAGTAGCCACAGTGTCCCTCGAACTTGCTCTCTTGGTTTGCCCAGCAAAGGTCTCCACACCTTTTACCGCAACGTCTCGTTCTTCACGTGCCATCTCGATTAGTACCTTGCTCAAACACTCAATCTGATACCATTTGTCACGGGGCTAGATTTTTAATCCAACAAACCGCGCGGCCTTAGTCGATGTTCTTGAGACAAATAAGTCACCCTTAAAACTATCTCTGAAAGAGAAAAATCTTCCTAGGCACTAAGAACGCTGAATCATTCTAAGTGGAAGAAAATAATGAGATAGGTAACTCAACAACGAACGAAAAACGCTCAATAACACGAGAAAGGATTTTAGAGTAAATACATTTATACTCAAGAGATAGATGATTACATATGAGGTGAGGAGCCTCTACTTATAGTTGAATCCCCATAAAATGAATGACCGATATTAGTTTACATCGGCGGCTCAGATCAAAAGCTACAAACTATATCCTAGCTAACTATGAAAAGCGTATCACCTTGGAATACTTTCCTTAGGTTTGCATTCACATGGATTTTTACACTAGTAGATATTCCTATCCCTTGGAATATGCTCAGGTAAGATTTCATCTATTAAATAACCAACTACAATGTGATCGTGCCTTCACTTAGGCTCCAACGGTCAGGCCAAGTCAAGTGATCTTCTAGGCAAACCTATGATTTTGCAAAGAACCTCTTGGGTAGCTCATAGCGCATGTGTTTTTGTCGGCGACCCACGGGCCAAGTCAATTTAGCTCATACTCTTGTTATTAGAGTAATTCAACCTTCAACGTTTCATTTTGGGTCAAAATAACCCCTCTATGGATGAAAATTGTTAGAAAAGTAAGTTTAAACAATTCGAAATGACTTGAGAGAATGACAAGTCAACAGAAAAAATTATTTTATATTTTATGTGTTGAGTGGATCAATCGAATCGAAATTGGCCAAAAGGGGGTGAATTGGATTTTTAAAATGGAAGAGAGCAAACTAAAAATGTAAAAATTGAAGACAAGGCAATTTATAGTGGTTCAAGCTTCGAACAAGCTCTACATCCACTACCTTACCTCCCACTAAGGATTTTTAACAATATCCACCATATATTCTTCCCCTTTTCTAGGCTTAAGAGGTTACCTTTACAAACGGGTTAATCTTTCGGCCCAAAGATTAACCAAGACACTCTCTTTACAAAGAAGAAATGGCAAGCTTAAGATTATCTCTCACAAGATTGACATGTTTCCCAAATTACAAACAAACTTTCCCAAAACATGAAAAAATGTATACAATGAAAATGACAACAAGTGGGGTACAAGAATTTGACTTTTTAAGCTCAAGGGTTTGGATATATGCTTGGATGTTGCAAATAGGTTCAATAGTTATTGATGTGGCTTTGGAGGATTGCTTTTATACCCTTGCATTGTTTTCTAGACGTTTGGGTGGTTGAGATCATTAATCTAGCCGTTGTGCTGCATTTTTGGCGCAATATATTCTCTTCAACTGCCCACCGTATCGGTACTCAAATCATTGTATCGGTACTTGTCTCAAAGAAGAAAGAGTAGTTGTGAACATTTAAGAGGGGCTTATCGACATGCGGGTAGGCGTAATGGTACGGTTATAGTGTAAAATAAGGGGAGTATCGATACGCAATGACCGTATCGATACGAATTTTGCCCACTGGAATCCTGAGTGAAACTTAAGCAAAAAGTGTATCGAAACGCTATAGGGGCGTATCGATACGGTCAAACGACCATTTGAAAAATGTTGATTCCCATAACTGACAAGCAACGGCTATTTTAATTAAATGCGAAGATTTGCTGAATCAAACCAAACTGTACCGATACGGGGACAACCGTATCAGTACGCTAAAGCACAAAAGTAAGCCCAAAATGAATGTTGTATCGATACGTGTATAATTGTATCGGTACGCTTTTGTCGGTACAAATTCCAATGCTTAAAAACCGTATCGATACGACTAAGGCGTATCTAACGTATGTGAGTAAATGTATAGTTTTCCTTAAAAACACTTAGAAAATTTTGTAGGTTAAAACATTTTAACTTTGAAGCTATTTTGGTTCAAAAGCTTGTCAATTTTGTGAGACTTTGAAATACTTAAAAAATTTATTTATATTTGTAAATAAGTCCTTAGGCAATTTGTTATATCAAAATCAAATCAGGTTTTATAATTTCCCCCTTTTTGATATAACAAAACCAAAGTAAATTTTTAAGTATTTTGAAACTTTTGAAAAGTTCACTCCCCTTTAATTTAAGATTGGTTTTCAAAAGTTTGTAAAAATTTAGGTTTTTACACTTCTCCCCCTTTTTGTTAGATCAAAATCAATGCATATAACAAAGGATATAGACAAGATATATAGCAATAAAGCACAGAGTAAAGCATAATCAAAGCCACATAATATCATTAAACTTCAAAATAATATCCAAAGCAATATAAGTTCAAATAACATCAAACTGAAAATCCAAACTTAAATCCTAAAAACAAAACATAAATCAAAGCATACGGTTCTTAAAAATAACATAGGTTCTTAATAAAATAGAAATCCTAAATGATATGATATGGAATGATATGCACAAAGACTACTCGTCCCCATCATCTTCATCATCGTCCTCTTCATCATCATCATCGCGATTGGCTTGAGAGTTTCGAGAGTTAACCCAAGCACCATGGAAAGCAGTGCGAGAGACATACATGGAGGCTTGTTGTTGCTCAATGGCCTTGACTCGATCTTCCAACGAGGTAAAGCGTGTATCAATGGCCGCAAATCTCATGGTTGTATCTAAAGAAGCAATATTAGTCCTTAAGGAGGTGAATTGCTCATTGAGATATGCCATGAGTCTATCCATGGAAGATTGAGCTTGGTTGACTTGTGGACCTTGTGAAGCTACCGAAGGAGGCTGATCTTCTTGAGGAGGAAGTCGATTAACACGAACCCATTCATTGTTGATGAATTCAAAGTGAGCACGAGTAAGGGAGTGTTCATCAATCGGTTTGCCGAAAGGCTTGGCGGTATCATGCGAACAATCGGTCTCAAAGGAATGGAACAAGTGACTCAAGGCCGTGCCATGGAAGAAAGACTTGACTTGATCGGTGTGACGGTGTTGAACAAGATATACCAAGTCAGTAAACATAATTTGACAAATGTTTGGGTGCTTACCCTCGCGGAAACAACGAAGCCAAAAGGCATCCACTTCGTGCATAGTAAAAAAAATTCCAACGGAAGGGCAAAGCCACCAAGAGATGATAATTTGAAGGATACGATCATTGGCGTCAAGAATGCTTACGGAGACAAATTGGGAATGTCCCAAAGAGTGTTCATCATTAATCCCCAAATTTTCAAAATCAAAATCTTTGCATAAAATGGTTTGGTCAATTCAAACTTTCTTGCCCATAAGATAGGATTCAATAGCAATTAAAACTGAGCCAATTTGCTTGATCATGGATGCACCGGGCCTTAGCATAGAAAATTAAAACAAGGTTACGATATAAAATCGGGGGTAAACTTTAAAAATGTATGAATTTCCATTTTTAGAACAACCCAAGATATTTGAATTTAAAACATTCCGAGTTTAGAAAAGGGCTTGAAACAACTCTCTCATCCCAAATAGAAAAGGCTTGGTATTGTTTGTAATGGGCCAAATCCGAAGGTGATTGAAAGCTATGTTGAATGCTATAACCAAGATTCGGTTTAGTAATACCTTCACTTTCCGGATTGGGATTTAAAGAACTAGAAGGCAAGTCTTTTTTTGTCTCTTTTTAAGTTCCATTATAAACCTGAAAACATCAAAACAATTCGAAAATAATGTGCAATTATCATTACATTCGATCTAATAAATATTGCAATAATTCAAGGTATTGTAAAAAAACACTATATTTTATAGGTTAAAGATATATACAAGCATAAAAATAAATTTTGGTGAAAAGAATTTTAAAAAGAAGTGTACAAAAATATACGATATATTTTATTATATTTGAATAAAAAAAATTGATTTCAAAGAGTTTTTGCAAAAAAAAGAACTTTTTAACTCATACTATAAATATATTTGTATACAAAAATTACTTAAACTAGTAAAGACAAATAAATGAAAATTAAAAAGAAAAGAAAATGGCTTTTATACCTTAAGTTATAAAATTGGATGAATGGGGAGATGAGAATGCACTGATGTAACACCCAACATGTTGGTCCAATTAGTAAACTTAGATTAGAATAAACTCAATTAACCTAAGGACTAAATTGTTTAACCGGTAATCTGGAAGGATGTTTATGTATGCACTAAAAAGAAAGAAAAACAAAATTTAGATGATGCATGGCAAATAAATTCATGATGGCGGTTTGTACATGTGACTAAAGGAGCTTAAACCAAATGCTCTTGTTTTAGTAAACCAATATCATATTCTGCTTTCTTCCCATAGACACCGAACTAAAAAAGTTAGTGCAAGAAAGAGTTAAATTCTTAAGCTCATTTGAGTGTGCTAAGGTCTCGGCTTAACCATAAATTTTGGATACAAAGGTAAAAGGCTCTTGTTCTCCATTTTGAGTTTGTTTAGATAACTACATGTTAAGGATCTTTGATTTGCATGTTATGTATGGTAGCAATTTATAGAATTTTTGGTTGAATTGATGAATGAATAATTTTATGTGAATGGATTGTTGAACCGATTAGTGTATAGATGGTTATATTTAGAAGAATTGATCCTTGACTCCCTTTAAGCTCAAGGGTCGAATTTGCCTTGTTTTATGCTGAATCCTAAAATCTAATTGAAATGAAATTGAGTCACAAGATTGGTTATAGGATTGTTTAAATGGAATGTATGACCTTGATAAATTGAGTTAGGTATTCAATAAGTTGTCTTGTTGATCTTAGACTTAAACGAAATTGTTTTGATTCAGATTTAAAACAATCTAGGGGGTTGTCTTGTTTGATACACTTACATGAATTTTTAAAGGTGAACTTGAGACAAAATAGTTGTCCACAGATTGCTAAGCATGCTTAAAATAGTAATTAATAACAATGAGAATATTGCTAGTGGATTGTGGTTTTTTAAAGAGACACATGAATGTATTTATGGAATGGAACTCTTTTCATGTAAAATACCTTAGTGATTGTTTTTTATGATTTAGAGGATAATTAAGGATTAAATTGATGGTTAAATGACTACATAATACATGAGCACAAATAGTAGGGACTATTGTGGCCAATTAAGGCTGAACATAACTAATCATATATGCCTTGTGTAAAGAGTTTTAAAATTTGCATTAGCTTTGATAAATTACTATAAATTGTAATGGTAGACTTGGAACCTATAATTTATATGTTTGAAAAGCTTGCCATGCCTAGTTTCTTTTAAAACAAACGAAACTGAATTTCGAGCTATATAATAGTCTATAGAGATAATTGTTCAAGGACGGTGCAATCTGTCTGGTGGAAGAATTGGGTTTATCTTTAGACAAAAATCTGTATTAATTCGTAAGTAGCAAAAATGCAAGGCTTATATGGTTAGAAAGGTAGTTGAGTTAGATTTTTAACGGTGTAAACAGTTCGAAATTCTAATATTCGGAATGGAAGATGTGAAGTTTTAAATGAGTGAGGGCAATCTGCCCAGCAGCAATAACCACTTAGGATATTAGGAAATATCATTGAGAAACATGAAATAATGAAAAAAATTTGCAATCATACATGAATATATATGGTTTTGTACTATCTTGTGTGTGTATATATATATACATTAGACTGTTAGTTAAGATATAAATGTGTGTGTATGTGAATTGGATTGTAATGTAAGATGTCAACATACATTTTTGCTGCCCTGTTTTGAGAAAATGAATGTGAATAGTTATAAGTTTCCTTGATGATGCTTATTTAAGGATTAAATTGATGCTAATATATAGTTATGATTTGTTGCTATGTTTAGACCAAGAGGAAGCTAGGAAGAGCTTGGTTAATAGGATGATAATCGAGGATTCATGTATCCCATAACTTCAAGATAAGAGGTGAGAGTAGTCTAGAGCCTCAGGATAGGAGAAATCCATCTTGAGTATTCCTAATTGCTTTAATTTACTTACTGGCTGGATAAATTATGTAATAAGGTGCGAATGAGTTGGAGATCAAAGGTATGTGCTTTTGTGAAAAGTAACTAGAAACTAAGTGAATGATTCGATAGTATTGTTAATGTTTAAAGATTATAAACTCGTCTATAAATTGAAATAAACTTTCTATTGAAAGATAAGGATTTGAGGCTAAATTTAATAAACTTGAATACTAAGACATTTTTTCCTCCTTTTGAAAGCTTCATGTGATTGTTTTTAGGAAATTATCTATATGGCACATGTTAGACCAAACAATACAATTGCTTGAAAAGAATTGATTGTTATGAATTTTATCCATTCGAATAGGCTGAAAGGAAGAAACGAATAGATTTTATTAGATAATGAGCATATGTAGTATGCCTTGATTCATTGAATGAATAGCTAGCAATTAAGTCTTGGTTGCCTTGTTAATAAGAACGTGAGCAATGCACACTTTGAATGGAAAATTCACATAAAGTGAATCATGTTTGTGTTGGAATGTAACATGTAATGTGATGTGATGATATCCATAAGCCATGTGTTAAATGTTTTTAATCAGACAAGTAAATGAGAAAGCCTTGGTCTCGAGTTAGTCATAGGTACAGTTGGCATGTCATAGAGTCTATCAAGTTAGCTAGTCCAGACTACGGTCCACTTGTTGTTAAAGATCAAATGGTTTGTTTAGTACTATTTTTGTACCCTTGTTTTGGTATGATTTATATAACCTTGTATTGGTACTTGATGTACCCCTGTTTCGCTATTTTGTGCACCGCTTGTTTGGTATTGAATTTAGAGGATTCAGGCATGTAGGTTGTTGCTTGAGTCTCAAGGCTGGATTAAAAGAAGTATAAAAGTTATAAACTAACGAGAAGCTTCATTTGATATGATTAAAATAGTAGAAGCTTTAACTATCATGGATGGTTACTCAATTAGATATTAATTGAAACTGTTGTGATATATATTTTGGTTCGAATAGATCTATGTATTGAAAGTCATGTATGCTACATGCTAGATCGAATATTTACTTGTAGTTTAAGACATGTCATAATTCATGCTTGTTCGGTTAATTACATGAAATTAAAGAAAGAATATGAAACTTACTAAATCAAATGCTTACATGTCATGAAAGTAAGGTTAGGTGATTATCTTCTGATCTAAAGTTTAAAAGTATGATGAGATTAGCTTTGTAAGGTGAATTGTTCTTGCTTATAGCAAGTTCATTAGATCTCCTCATAAAATGGTAAAGATGGATAGTCTAATCCTTAAAGATCTAATTAACATGCTGAAAATTTAGTATAGAGTAATTCTGGTAAGAACAATCCCTGGAGAAGTTAAATCCAAGAAAGTTTATAATTGTATTGTAAGGATATTTTTACTTGTCAAGAACGGTAATAACTTGGAGGTCGTCCCTATGGGAAAAAGAATAGAATAAGAGATATATGATTTGAGAATTCACTTGAAAGGAAACATATCCTAAAGCTGGGTTTAATAGGATATTTGGTTCACTGCTATGAAAAGTAGTGCCTTGAAGAATAAGTAGTTTAATTTCTGAACAAAGTTCAGAAATTTTTAATTTATCGTAAGTATTTAGTAACGAATGTAAGTTGGTTGCTAGGAGTATCTTTTAATAAAAATTAAGATTGTTACGTGTTAACTGAATTGATATATTACATGTTAAAGTGATACATGTTGGATGCTCTAGTGGTATTATAGAAAGATAATTTTGGGTTAAGGAAAAACCTATTTGAATTAAATTTTCACTTCCTCATTAGGCATAGGCTTACAATGTATTCTCTTAACTCCTTGCATGAATGATAAGACTCCAGGTTGCTTACGAGCCATTCACAAATGCAAGAAATCTCATTCGGTTCGGATCAACCTCTAGTTTACTCTCAGGATGGTGGCACCTAGTTAGTTTTGCATAAGCATATAGATTCTCTTGAAAGTCTATATCCATAATTTTTATGAAGCTCTAAGGAGCATTAAGTTGTAATATTAAGAACCTTTATAAATATCCCTTGATTTCTCTCAAATTGTTTGATTTATCTAGCATGGTTATAGGTTTTCAGTTCATGTCTGGAATAGTTCACATGTCTTGATTGATATCTTGGATGCTTGTGATTAGAACTATAAATCATCTCGAGTTTAAGTATACTAAAGAAATAAATAAAAAGTGAGTTTACCACTTAGGTAATTAGACTAGTGACTAAATTATTTATCACTAACATATTAGCTCTCATAAGATGGTTTGCACTAGGAGGTTGAACTAGTGAAATTAGATTGGAGTTAATTGGTTTCAATTTATATTGATAGAAGTTTGTGCCATGTCGATCATTTAAATGATGTCCTCTAGTATGTTCGGTAAAACCTCATTGTTTTACTGTTCAATTGGAAATATGAGAATTTTTATCATTGGCCTTTAAGAATTTGAATGTCCTTAGTATTGGTGAATTACCTAAATGGTTCTTGTTTGTATAGTTCGTTTTCGATTCAAGAATTTGAAATCAGATTACCTTCATAAGGATTAAGGATAACGAATATATTTACAACTAAGTAAGCTGGTAACCTTAGTGCTTAATTCATAGTTGCTTGTTTGTCAAATGTGTTAGATAGAAGTAGTTACTTGTAAGCCTGACTATGTAGTTAATTTTAGAATGAACCTTAATTTGTTTAGGTTAGGTTTATTAAAAGTTTTAAAATTTCCCCTAAATTCTCTTTGTATGCGTGTTTGGAACGGGGTTTAGTCATCTTAACTGCTTGCTTGTTTGTCTTTAACGTGCCTTAACTCGGTTTATCTCCTAGATTGGGTTAGGGGACGTTACACTAATTTGATAGCAAAGCTTATCCTTGATGTGTTGATGAAAAACTCTCAAAAGAGTTTAGGTTTGGTGTGCAAAATCAAAGGGTTTGAGGGGGGTTTATAGCCCAAATTGGCTAGGGTGTGAGAGAAATAGGAATACGTGTTAAATTAAAGTAAAACATTCTTTTAATTCCCATATAAAGCCCCAGCGGTTGTTTGTATCGATACGTTGACTAGGCGTGTCGATCCACCATATCGGTATGGTTTTCAAATTGTATCGATACGTGTGATCATATCGATATAGTGCTGACTGTATCAAAGCCCAAATAGTAACTTGTATCGATACAATGTTACCTGTATCGATACTCATTTGCCAGAAATGCATTTCTGAGCATAATGGAGTTCAAAAAACAGATTTTAATCGACCCTAAATGCATGTGTATGATGAATGAGGAAGGTTTATGGACTAAAATAGATACATACTCCCCCTAGCAACAAGCATAGATGCATCAAGAAGCAAAATTACATAAACACGATCATCATTCAAATTCAAACAAGATTTTGGCACTAAGGGGCTCTAAAAGGTCAAGATAGGCTAGTTAGACCTGACTCTCCCCTAAGAGTCCAAAAACGATCTTTGTTTAATGGTTTTGTAAAGATGTTCGCTAGTTGGTTTGAGGTATCAACATACTCTATGTGCTTAGTTCTAAAATGTTGGATGGGATTCTTAGTGAGACATATGGCACTATTGTTGTCACACTTAAGGGGTATGGTACCTACAGAAATTCCATAGTCTAGAAGTTGTTGCTTCATCCAAAGGACTTGAGCACAACAACTTTCGGCTGATATATATTCTGCTTCGGTGGTAGATAGAGCTACACTATTTTTATTCTTAGAGAACTAAGATATGAGCATACTACCTAGGAATTAGCAAGTGTTAGTGGTACTTTTCCTATCTATCTTACAACCTGTAACAAGTTTTTTTTTCTCACAACGGTCCCCTCTTTTTTTTAAACATTTAATTTGAAAAGGGGAATTTTAAAAATATTCGGGCTTTAGGAAAAAATCTTTTTCTCGGTTGGAGTTTTATCGGCCACTAAGGTAGGCCAGACACCGTAAAAACAAAACCATACATTCTTTTGAAAGGGTTCGAGAGTTGGTTACGTGTGGGGAAGGGTTAGCACCCTCATCACGCCCGGAAATCAGTACCAAACCAATTGTTGCTTTTAATTGATGGAAATTATCTAAATTTAAAAAGACTTTAATTAGGGGTTCTTAATTGAAAACCGGACTTTAATTATACGAGCTTTATCCAAATTGGTAGTTTCAAATTAGTTCGTCGTTTAATTAAAAAGGATGACGGTACACCGGACCAAAGATTAAACCGACATCATATAAGACTGATTGTCGTGTTAGTTTAGGGTTCAGATCCCGTACGTCACCTTTATGCATGATGCAAGCAGATAAAATATGGTGTTATGGTCTTATCCATTTTAATTACGAATTTACCTTTAGACGATTCAAATTAATTCGAATATTCGTGGGACATCCAATAAGCTAGGTTAGTCGACCCGAATACGCGAATTAATAAGTATCTCCGTTTTATAATTAAAATTAATTAACATGTAAATGCAAACATTAAGAGTCACATCGATGACAATTAAAATGCATGTCAAAAAATGCAAATTCAAATGACATTTAAAAAACATATAACAAATATATATTCGAATCATCATAAAAGACAAAATATGCACATATTAAAAACGCATACATCACATATCATATATGTACATCAAATGAACATAACAACATGGCAAAAAACATACATTCGATACTAGCATTAAAAAAAGATAAAATGCATGGTTAACGACATATAATACATCAAAAAACATGCAATGTAAATAAAATGCAAAATAAATAAAGGTAAACTGGCAGGGGCCCAAACGGCAATAAAACCGTAAAGAAACCATTTAAAACACGAAATTTGGGACAGAATTAAAAGGACACAGAAACCGTCAGGGACTAAAAAGGTAAAAATCCCATTCGGAAACCGATCAAAATCAAATTCAGGACGAGATTGAAGAGGTTTGAAAAACAACGGGGACTAGGGAAGGGTTTTGAAAAGCGGAAGTCCTCACCGCATGATTAAGAGGACGCGGATGTCCTTAAAACATAATTATACCAATTTTAAGAGATTAAAAACACTATATAAATCGTTTTAAAACATTTTCACCCCCTTTGCATCTCTGAGATCATTCCGAAACCCTAGCCCTTTGTCTCTTACATCTCTCGGCGCCGTAAAAAAAACCCTAGCCCGAAACCCTAAACCCCCCCCCCTTTTGAAATCATTTCTCTTTTTGACTCTATGAAAACCCCAAGACCAAACCTTATGTTTACGTAACCAAACCAAAAAAAACTTTTCGAGTCCGAAAAAAAATATAAAAAACGTTTCGCGTTACCGCCTCGTCGGCTCACCACACGAGATTTTCGAGGAGATCTCCAGGTTTGTCACCAGTGAGGAAGGTAAACAGGCGAGAGGGAGAAGAAGAGGCACGAAGGTAACAAAAACATAAACTACTCTCTATGTTTTTTTATATTTTTATTTTTGCGTGATTCGAAACTGAAAAAAAGAGATACCTTCTGAAACTTCCCTTTCTGCTTGTATTCCACTGAAACCTTTTGATTACAAATTTGCTCTCTCTGAAAAACTCTTCTAAAAAAACCTCTACTGGAATCATCCTCGATCACAATTTTTCTCTCTAAAAAATTCTTTCCGAAAAAACTCTTCGAAATCATCCCTTACATTGCTCTCAATTCGGGTTTATATAGCCCCCGAGAAAATTCCATTTTTTCATTTTCTAAATACATATATTCCTGAAGAATTGGTTATTGATTTGTTTGTATTCGTCTACAATTTCCGTTTGTTTATTTGCCTCTGCATTCTGTTTTTTGCGTCTGAGTTCTGTTCCCTGTTTTAACATTTGGGTTTTTGTTTGGTTGCATGTGAGTCGAGGAGAGGACCAGAGGGCTCGGCTGGGACGTGGCCGGTTGTGCGTGCCGTCGATGGGATCTGGACGGTCTCGGGATAATCGGACGGTTGTGGGAAACTGATGAGGCATGCGGTGGACTGCACGCGCGCGTCTGGAGGCTGAAGCGTGGGGGCTTGATCTGAGCCATCGATCATGCTCTCGATCCGACGGTGGAGAGAAGTGTGGCGTTGGAGCTTGGGAGAGGATTCTAGGGTTTTCTGCATCTTGGCCATCTGAACCGTTCGATCAGATGCCCTTGATCTGACGGTCCAGATAGGGCTGCGCGAAGCAAAGTTAGGAGAGCATCAGATTAGGGTTTTTCTTAAGTTGTGTTGGGCCCAAAACGGGCTTGTATTTTATTTATTATCATTACTTTTTTGGGTTTCTTAAATATGTAATGGACTTTAAATAAATAAACTATTGGGCTTTATTTTTATTAATATATATTGGGCTTATATGTTAGTTTTTTTTCAGATTTTCAGATCTAATAATAATAATAATAATAATAATAATAATAATACAATAATAGTAATAAATAGTAATCGATAGTAATTATAATGATGCTAGCGTAGTATAGGATAATAGATAATAATATTAATAGGTGATAACAGAATAATTGATAATAAGTAGGAATAATAGATAATAATAATAATATACGATAATAGTATATATAATAGTAAATAGTAATAATAGATATTCTAATAGTAATAATATATATATATATATATTGTTTTTAATTTTTCCTTTTTTTGGTTTTTAATCACAACATAAATATCAAAGCCCATCAATAATATAGTAATAATAGCATAATATATGGGTTTAACACCCCGGACAAAATAGGTGAGTACAGTGCCCCCCTTTGCTTATACTATTGGAACAAGGATAAAGCAAAGGCCATAAGCACCCATTTTGTCTGACTTCCCTATTTGGATCCCGTGACACCATGCACTTGGACTACTGGCAGATTGGAAGTCGGTACGGGAAAATGCAACGGTCACGGAGGCTTGAAGATGTCCTTCTCATTTCATCATTCTTCAACCCTTCGAGGCCCGAACGGATAGGGGGTTCCATTCTCCAAAAGCTCGAATAGATAGACGGGTTCCATTCTCCAAAAGCCCGAGTAGATAGGCGGGTTCCATTCTCCAAAAGCCCGAATAGATAGGAAGGTTCCATTCTCCAAAAGCCTGAATAGATAGGCGGGTTCCATTCTCCAAGAGCTTGAACGGATAGGTGGGTTCCATTCTCCAAAAGCCTGAACGGATAGGCGGGATCCATTCTCCAAGAGCATGAACGGATAGGCGGGTTCCATTCTCCAAGAGCCTGAACGGATAGGCGGGTTCCATTCTCCAAGATCCCGAATAGATAGGCGGGTTCCATTCTCCAAAAGCCCGAATAGATAGGAAGGTTCCATTCTCCAAAAGCCTGAATAGATAGGCGTGTTCTATTCTCCAAGACCCTGAATAGATAGGCGGGTTCCATTCTCCAAGAGCCTGAACGGATAGGCGGGTTCTATTCTACAAGAGCCTGAATAGATAGGCGGGTTCCATTCTCCAAAAGCCCGAATAGATAGGCATGTTCCGTTCTCTAAAAGCCCGAATAGATAGACGGATTCCATTCTCCGAGAGCCTGAACGAATGTGGGTTCTATTCTCCAAGAGCCTGAATAGATAGGCGGGTTCCATTCTCCAAGAGCCTGAACGGATAGGCGGGTTCTATTCTACAAGAGCCTCAATAGATAGGTGGGTTCCATTCTCCAAAAGCCTGAATAGATAGGCATGTTCCATTCTCTAAAAGCCCGAATAGATAGGCATGTTCCATTCTCTAAAAGCCCGAATAGATAGGCGGGTTCCATTCTCCAAAAGCCCGAATAGATAGGCATGTTCCATTCTCTAAAAGCCCGAATAGATAGGCGGGTTCCATTCTCCAATAGCCCGAACGGATAGGCGGGTTCCATTCTCCAAAAGCATGAACGGATAGGCGGGTTTCCTTTTACAGGAAAAGCTTTAAAATACCTGTAGAAAATAGATAAAAATGATATGATGATGTGAGTTAGCATGCATCAAATCCTAGGGATGCTTAACTACAAATGATGCATGAATTAAGACATCAAAATTTCTCAGGCACTTCCACTCTTCGGATTGGTTAATCTCGACCTTCTTCTTATCTCTTCTTCTTCTCAATCTCTTCATGCTTTCTCATCTTTGCCAAATCTCCATCTCTGGCTCGTCTTGGAAGACGACTGTTGACCTTCACTGGTCAAACTGGACGTAACACTTCTCGTAGTGCACGTTCTCAAAACATTGCCCCCTATTATAACCGGGTGCTCAACTTCTCTTCGTCTTTACTCAACGCGATGTTTTTTCTCTTCTATCAACAATAGGGGAAGCACATGCCCCCAAGTCCCTGAACTTTTCTCTTAAGTTCATTTTCTGATGTACTCGGACGCTTTTACCCTTTGGACTGGTCCATTTTGACCTTCTTCTTCTTTTCTTCTTTTTCTTAATTTCTTCAGGCTTTCTCATCTCTGCCAAATCCCAATCTCTTGATCTCTTCTTGAAAGATAACTCTGACTTTCACTGGTCAGACATAACACTTCTCATAGTGCTCGCTCTCAAAACATTGCCCCCTACTCAAACTGGGTGCTCAACTATGCTTCTCGTCTTAACGCAACATGGCGGCTTTTCTTTTCTCTCAACATTAGGGGAAACACATTCCCCCAAGCCCTGAACTTTTCTCTTGAGTTCATTAAGGTCTCTTTCTCATCTTCTGAAGCAATCGAAGCGTTTCGACAAAAATTTGCTTCAAGTCCCTGAACTATAGTATGTAGGAACTTATTACAATCTTCACCATAGCCACTGACATGTTGTCGTTTGTATTCATAGCATTGCATTCTAAACTTTTTCCCTGAAGCAATGGGAATATTTTTGTGTTCAAAAAAGATTTAGATTGCATCTTCTAATTTCAAAATGAGATGCATTTTCGAAAACTATACTTTCTTTTCAAATTAGGGGTATATCAAGCCAAATTAAGTACCCCGAATATCAAGTGCACGAACGACACTACTATGACTTACCAAGGATTGCCTCAGGCATCATGTGTCTAGCATACCTCGAAAGCTGAGCTGATGTCTGGAGATGTGGAATACTCTCCAAGCTATTTCAGTTTTTCAATCAATTAGATTCATCTTCTATAGGCTTCGCCTTTATCATTATTACTTTGTCTCAATTCTTTATGATTTGGGGATGTAACGCCCCGGTTTTGGGCTTAGGAGTTTTGGGCGTTGACCGGTTCGGTCAAAGTGTTGTTCGAATCTAAAAAGGTGAAATTAGGAAAGCCTAGTTTGGGTTGCATTAAAATATGGAAAAATGTTCTAAAATCATCTTTTAATATAATTAAGTGAACTGTGAAATCAATTTTGGAAAATGAGTTTTGGAAGGGTGACATTTTGGCTAGTGACCAAAATGTAAATTTTGAAAGTTTTGTGACTGTTTTAGAAAGGGTTGAAACTTTGAATCTTTAAGGAGCTATTATTCCAAAAGTAGTTTCTCCAGATTTTTCTAAGATATTTTAAGGATTTATTCTGATTTTTAAACATATCAAAAGAGGAGGGAAAGCCATTTTGGCCATTTTGATAACTAACTTCCCATTTTCTTTTCTCTCATTTTCTCTCAACCCAAACACTTTCTTTCCAGAGAATTGTTTCTGATTTTCTCACCTAAATCTCTCCTTTCAACTCTCTTTTGATTCCTAATCATCATATCTACAAAACCTCATCATTTGCTACTTGATTCATCAAGGTTTTTGATTCCAAAAAGAGGAGAAACTCAAGTTTGGAGGTAAGAACGTCCTTCTCCTCTAAACTATCAGTTCTTTATTGAAATTCCTAAGTTTTCAATCCTTAATTGATGTTTTATTAAAGGCTTTTGAGTTGTGAATTGGATCTTGGCTTATAATGCAAGATTTGGTGATTTTTGATGATTTTCGTTTGATCTGTTAAATCTGTGATTTGAGATGTGTTTTTGATGTTATTTGGACTCTAAATTGATAAGGAATTGAGTTTTGATTAATGCAATCCCGGATAGGTTGAGTTTCCTAAGTTTAGCTTGTGATTCTTGATTGTTTTTGAGGTGATCTTGTGGGTCTGGTGTTGTTGGAGGTATAAGGATGTTAATAGGTTCTTTTTAGATGTTAAATGATGTTAAAGGATGTTAGGTTTTGATGGTTTATGGCTGGGCTTTGTTGAGAAGTGGTTTGGATGCATTTTCGGTTGTGTTTGGTGGCCGGAAATGGAGTGTGGATGAGAGCAGCGAGTTTAGGTGCTTTCATTGAAGCTATTAATGCATGATGATGCATTAATCCTCTGCTTTGATGTGTTAAAACAGGGGAGGCATCTTTGGATCCAAGAGTTGTTGATCCGGAAGCTTGAATTGGTGCTTTGGCAAGAGGTGAAGTGGAATCGGTGAGTGAAATTGGGTTTTCGGCTTTGAAACCAATGTCTTGGGAGCTTAGTTTAAGTCTAAACAACTTTGCTAAGCTCAAGTGTAAGTTTTCGGAAATACTCTCTAGTGGTGGCCATGGTTTTGTTGTTATGCAATGTGGTTGATTGCATGTTTTAAATTCTGTTTTGAAAGCATGTTTTAGCATGGTAATTGCTGATTTTGTAAGCCATATGTTGAAGGAAGCTCAAGGTAAGAGTTCCTTGTTTTTGAGCATGGTTAAAATGTGGTTTGATGCTTATAAATGCATGATGAATATGGCTTGGGTTTAATGCTTTAAAACAGTGGATTTATTGATGAAAATGATGTATATTGGCAAGTGATGTTTTGAAAAGGTTAAGGTCACTAAGGTGGTTAAAAGTCCTTGAGTGAGCCTTGTTACTTAAGAACATCAAGGTGGTTAAAAGTCCTTGGATGGTTCTTGTTAAGGACACAAAGGTGGTTAAAATTCCTTGTGTGGTCCTTGCCATGGTGTTTAAAAGTCCATGGGCCAAGGTGTTTAAAAGTCCTTGTGGCCAAGGTGTTTAAAAGTCCTTGGGAAGAACACGAAGGTGGTTAAAAGTCCTTGCGTGGTTCTTGTACACTATAAGATCACAATGGTGTTTAAAAGTCCATGTGTGAGTCTTATGTTGATGATCTTGTTTTAAAAGATGGAACTTATCACTTGTGGCCAATATGACATGTAATGATATGGAAGCATGTTATGCTTGATTAAGTTGCTTTTGAGCATGTGCAAATGATGAAAGAAGTATGACTTATAAAGTGTTTTATAAATGCATTATTGAATGGTTTTTAAGAGCATTCCTCACTAAGCTTTTGCTTACGCTCTCTTTCGTTTTCTTAAATCAATAATGCAGAACATTAGAGTACTTTGAGGGCAGCAAGGAGGGCAAGTAATCAAGTGGAAGTAAAGCTCAAAGTATGGAAGGTTTTCTTAAGTACACTTTAGCTTTTGGTAATTTGGCAATGGGGGACCTATGTGTATATTTTGGGAGATGTTGTGAACTCCCTAAGTATGTTGAATGATGTTGAGAATGCTGGTTTTGTGTTTGGCCATTACATGCTTGAATTGGAAGCTTATGCTTGAATGGTTTTCTTGTGTAGGAAGCATGCCTATAGATTTGGGGCTTTTCATGTATGTTGTTATTTTGATGAGTTGTTGATGCAAGTATATCTCATATATGCTGAATTGCATGTTGGTAAAGTTTGGTGGCATTTGGAGCATGTATGGTTGATCAATTGCATGTTTTAAGAAGCCCTTTGCTGCAATCTGTGCAGGGCGTTTCGGAACAGAGACTATCGTTCCGGAACGGGTGCCTTAAATGAACCCAGGCGTCCGAAACGGTAGGCATCGTTCCGAAACGGAAGGGCCACTGCCAGCCCGTGTTTCGGTACGCGTTGCGGAACGGCCCCGCGTTTCGAAATGGGCTCTGCCTGTTTCGGAACGGGTGACCGTTGGGGGCTGACATTGGCAGTTAAATGTTTTGTATTGTTTGCATTTTGGTCCTGAATCATGTTTGTGCAATCGTATGAGTTTGGGAAGTCCTTTTGAGCTGAAATTTGGCAGTGAAGCATGAAACCTGACTAATTACAAGTTGGTAACTTTAATTTGGGTTAAGCCCTCATATTTATCAGAAATTACAATTTGGTCCCTAAAGTTGTAAATTGTTCAATTGGGTCCCTGTTTGATCTCTAATGTTTATGATCTTTGAGTTTGCTGTTGTATGATCACATCTAAGGGTTAATATGCATCTAGACAAGACTAAAAACAAAAAAAAGGGTCGTTAATCAAGGTTGACTTTCGGGTTGACTTTGGTTTTCCCCGTGTGACTTTCTTAATTCGGGTCAACCGTCTAGGCCGGGTTAAGGGGGTTACAGGGGAAGTCAACTCATCACATTCCTTTGGCTCGAAATAAATGATGGAGAAAACAACAAAACCCCGAGCTACTCGGCATTGTCTTGATTTGAAAATATTACCATCACTCATGTAGCTAAAGTGAATGGTGCATAGCAACCTTGTAACCCCCTCGCCCCGATCCGGACGCTTGACCGGTCCGAGTGGGTCACACGGGGAAAACCAAAGTGAAACCCGTTAAGGTCCCACCTCGGTTAGAAACCCTAGAAAATTTCTTTTATTTATCTTGTCTAAATGCAACATTATGTCCTATGTGGAACACAACAGCGAAAATACAAGCAACATAAAAACAACCATCCGAAACAACACTTTTAAAATAGCCCATTTCTTCTTTTTAAGCGGGTCGTATCGATACTCTAAGAGATGGTATCGATACGCCTTGACCAACGTCAACCCCTTCAGTCAACACAAGATGATCGTATCGATACAGCCCTTGAGCGTATCGATACACCCTTCTCGGTCAACATCTCTAGTCAACGAGATACACCCGTACCGATACACCAATCACTCACCAAATTCTCAGCATTCCAGTAGGCAAAGAGCGTATCGATACACACCCGTGTATTGATACCCCTTGCCGAATCTGTGTCCTAAAGTGTAGGATCATATCGATACAGCCATTAGGCGTACCGATACGCCCTGCACTGTATGACACAAAATTGCAGCGAAACGACTCGAAAACCAACTCTAAATGCATTTTGAGACTTTCCTAATCACACTCAATCATACATACAACACTTATCAACCAAATCTAATCATACGAGGCACTCAACAAGAACGAACAACATTCAACCAAGGAATTCATGAATTCATTCCAAAGAAGGCAACAAGCATTTAGGTTTCATGCTTCAACATTCAAACACATAGGCAAGCTCAAAAAGGCACATGGCCAACATACAAGGTAAGCAAATAAAGCAGGGTTTTACAATCCAAACATGGCATCAACAAGCCACACAAAAACAACATAATAAGGAGTCTAAACATGCTCCTAAACATCCAATAATAGCACAAATCCCATTGCTTAACTATTACAATCTACATTTTAAACATCATACTTGAGCTAACCAAAAGCAACACTTGGAGACCTTTCCTTGCCCTTGCCACCCACAAGCTACTGATCTGCATTGTCGAACAAAGAGGAGCGTAAGCATAAAAGCTTAGTGCGGGTAAGCTCATAACACAAACCTTCGACAATGCAGGGTCCAAGCACAAGCAACTACCATGATGGAATGCATCATCTTACCTCCGATCCACAATAGCCAAATTATACATGATGCATGAACATATAATCAACATTATGCCATGCTCAACAACTCATAAGCTCAACATACAATGATACATAACTCAAAGTATTAACCACATCATATATTGCTTCATATTGGAAATCACATTTCATATCATATAGGCATATATGTATAATCTTATATTGGCACCTAGTTATGACTCGAATACGCGGATAATACGTTGGAACGCATTTCCAACGCAACCATTACCTTCGGTGGGATTACACTCATCACCGGTTCTCGCGAAGGGGATTCCACTCATCCTCACGCCCCGTCGATGGGATTCCACTCATCACCGACTAATATATAAACATTGTCGGTGGAATATTACATCATTGTACTCCTCCTTGGTGCCTTAACGCCACCAAGGCCACGCGCGACTTTGACTCTCGTGTGCACACTCATCCTAATGATCGATCATTGTACCCAAGTATACTAGTGCCAATATTAAACAAAATCCACAACCTTTCACAACATCAATTTCAATATAACTTTCGTGCTTAGCACGTACTCACCATGATCCTCGAAATCATGCAACCACCTCATAACCTCGTTTCACAAGCCAACACTACATGTATATCATCAAAACAATTATCACATCATATTTCACACATACGTATATCCACATTATATTTATCATCAACATGCATATAACAATGCATCAAGCCATGCCTCAACATACATGTATAACAACATATACATAGCACCACAATCACAATTAATCAAGAGGCATAAACAACCATTAAAGAGTGCAACCAAATTCTCTAATTAAAGCTTGGGATTAGGCTACCACTCTAATCCCAACTCTAGGTGGGTCTACCAATCCCAACCTAGTCCACATGCTTGAACCAATTTCTCAAAACCATTTAAAACATTTTAACCACTCACCTTCACTTCCAAGCTCAATTATCAAGCAAGCAATCGCCTTCGAGCTTCTGGATTCACTCCCGAGGCTTCACCAACACATGTTCTTGCCTCTAAACAACCTTAACACAGTCCAAACAACTTCAAATCAGCCCAAGCATAAAAGTAGCTAACCCGGAATACAATTCAAGCATCAAACACAACATTTCAAGCCATGAACAACCCTCAAAATTACCAAACTCGAGCAGCCCACAAACCTTAATCAAAACCCATGTTTCCAACACTTTTAATACCCCCAAATGATTCCAAAACAACCCCCAACCATAGTACTAACCTCAGCCCACAAATTCCAACCTAAAACAACCCCAAAAACTCACCCAAAAGCCTTCAAAAACCCCCCACAAAACCCAAATCCGAAAATTAGTTTGAATCATGTAAAAATCATATATGTTGGACCATTTGACTAACAAATACCATATCTAACAATATTAAATCAAAACTTTGAGTTAAACACCATAAAGCTACCATTTTTATTCCAATCCTCTAAAAACTAAAATTCCAAAACATTGATGAAAATGAAATCTATTTGTACTTTCAAGTAGAGGAAGACGAGAGCAAGATGGGGATGTGTTTACCTTTCAAAACCGAGCCAAAATGAGGGAGAAAGGAGATGGAATAGTGAAAACCATGGAAGAGGGAAGGGTTGTCGTTGGTTTTGAAGTTTGGAGAAGAAGATGGGATTTTTGTTTATTTGAATAGTAAGGAATTAAAATTAAAATGGGTTTTAGTTGGAAGACCAACTATTTACTAAAATGTCATTAATGAATGGTCGAACCCACATCTCTTAAAGCCCATGGATTTGGACTTAAGAGATATGCCCAACATAGCCTTAAACATTTTAAAATCCCGAGGCCGATAAAAATATTTTATTATTTAAATTGCAAAACCGAACCCGAAAAAATATTAAAATATTATTTTCACCCGACCCCTAAACCCGGGTGTTACAACTCTTCCCCACTTAAGGAAATTTCGTCCCCGAAATTTATCGGACAGGAAGAGTCACTGAAACTGCTCCTCCACACTTCTCTTTTCTTCTCACCACAACATTTTAACCAACTGATAGACTTACCACGCAACAATAGATATCTGATGCTAAGATCTCAACGGCTCCTTCAAGGCATGTCAATTTTAAACTCAACTCAATCTCTTCACAAACATAGCACGGGACAAATCTGACTCACACTTCCGAATCATAGATACACAGAACACATCACAAACCCCTTTCTAACTATGGTGGTAACCGCAACAAATAAACAACCGAACTAGCTCGATTCACAATCTCATACAGCACTGCTTGAATACTTGACCCATAACTTTCTCTGACTGACCTTCTGACTTCAACAGGTAAACAAGCACTATGTAGATGTCTTCAAAAAAAACTAGTTGAAATCTCGAATCTCTATTACCCACTTTCATTAAGAATCTTCCACAGATGTAACAAACTAGAAGAAAACTGATGCTCGGTCTTGACACGCTGGCAAATTACACACTTACTCTCATACTGAACAACCTCATCCATCAACTCAATCCAGAAGTACTCATCTTCAACCCACAATACGTCTTCATACTACTCTGATGCAATACAAAAGAACTGCCATGTGCTCCGGCCAAAACAATACGTCTCAAAACACTATGTCAATCGGTACAACTATTCTGTCTCTGAAATGCAGAACTCTATCATCTCTGAAACTGTATTCTAAAGTTCTTCCTTCTGCCATGTCTTGCACGTGAGGTGCCAAGAACCTGTCTTGCAACTGTTTCTCTTCAAGTATTCTGACTCAAAGTAGGCTTAACATGAAACTCGACCACAAAACTACTATCATTCGGTAAACTGAATTCGACAAATACATCTCGCAACCCAACTACTAATCTAACAACAAATATAACTCGGAACATCGGTTACTACATTAACTCTCTTCAGATGGTACTCAATCTTGAGATTAAAGTCTTCAAGCAGTTCTAACAACTTATACTGTTCAAGTTTCAACCCTTCCTAAGTCGTCTAATATTTCAAGTTCTGATGATAAATATAAATTGTGCATTTCTCAATATACATGTTTTGTCTCTAAGTCTTCGTAGCAAATACAAGTGTAATTAACTCTATGTCTTGTGTCGGATAATTCTTTTCAAGGTCTTTCAACTATCTCGATGAATAGGCCACAATCTTCTATCTTGCATAAGCACACAACCTAACCCTACATGTAACGCATCATAACAGTTCACAAATTCTTTCTATGACAATGGCTAAATCAAGGTCGAAGCTCTCTTAAAAGTTTCTTTCAGTTCCTCAAGGGCTCAACGTCTCGCATCTAACCACACAAACTGAGCGTTCTTCTGTAGCAATCTGTCAAAGGAGCAGCTATCTTCAAAGGATCATTTACAAACCTCCGATGGTAACATTGCTAGACCTAGAAACTATAGATACATGTCACAGTCTTCAATTTCTTCCAACTCACATCTTCTTCTGCCTACTTGGGATTTACTCTAATACACTTGGTTGATCTACATGTCTTAGGAGAACATCTTCATTAACTCGGAGTTCACGTTTGCTCAACTTAGCATACAACTAATTCTCTAATAGGATCTACAACACTAACTCCAAAGCTTGTCATGGTCTTCTTTGGTACGTGAATATACACATGTATCATCTATAAGGACTACTACAACTGATCAAGGAACTCAGGAAATATTCTTCTCGACATCTCTATAAAAGTAACTAACACACTAGTCAAACAAAACGGCATAACTCGGAATTCAAAGCGACAACATCTTGCCACGGAAGCTGTCTTCGGTACTTCAACTTCTCTCACTTTCATCTGGTAGTAATCGGATCTCAAATTAATCTTGAAAAGACTGGAGCACACTCCAACTGATCAAAAAACCACTGACGCTCGGAAATGGACACTAACTACTCATTGTCAATTGCTTCAACTGTCTGTAATCTAAACACCTTCTCGTATTGTCTTCTCTCTTCTTCACAAATTGCACTGTCATACTCTAAGATGATGTACTAGGCCTAATGAATCTAAGGTCTAATAAATCTCGAAGTTGATTCTTCAACACTCTCAACTCTGTCGGGAACCATAAGATACAGAGCAATCAAACAGGAGCAAACTCGGAGACGGTATTAATAACAAATTCTTCTTCCCTGTCAAGAGAAAAACCGAGTAATTCTTCCAAACACTTTTAGGAAAACACAAACTATTCTAACATTCTGCGGTCTCACTCTAAAGCTGGATCAACATTCGATAAAAGTTCACATCCTCACCTACTACTACAGTCTCACAGAAATTTGCAACTTCAAGGCAACTCTCTCTTTGCCTCAACATATATCCTAGTTCTGTGTTTTACAAGCCAAACAATGCCAAATGTTACATCAAAACCGTAAAAAGACAATTACTTCACATCTACTGGAAACATGTAACCCTGAACCATCAACAACCATCTTCCGTACATCTTTCTGACCACCACTATCTCACTAAAAGGTCTAGTCACATGCGTCCCTATGTCTAAGATCTCAACAAGTATATCAAATTCCTTTGCATGCTCACACGAAAGGACGAATCCGCGGAAATTGCAACTTCACATGTATACAACTGATAGTCTTCGGTTCTCTTGTTTTCAGGCTGGTTCTTCAACATAACTCAACTCTTCAAAACCGTTCTTAGAGCATCTCGAAACTTCAAAATTCAGTTCTAATCACACACAAACAATCATGCTTGAACTTGTTCTATAACATCGGTCCTGACGACTCAAACATCCCACTATCAAACAATCTGAAGTTAAAGCTTAAGACTTCCTTCTCGGCTCAACTATATCGAAAGTGACTTCATCTCTCCTTTTTGCTGGAAGACAACTCAGACGCACACTGGCCCAATCGCACAAATCGATTCCCACTCACGGATACTGACCGGCTGTCTTGTATGAAAACCATAGGGTGAACCCCAACGATCACTGACTAACATTTCCGAATTCCAAATTACTCACACGAGACCCTTATCTCGATCTTGCCTAAAGAACTAAGGTACTCATACCTACCTCTAACACCTCACCGGGCACATTCAAACTTTGCATGCTTCTAACAACATACAGAAGTATAGATTCAGAATCAATCAGAAGGGACAAACTCAAAACTGTACCAAGGGCTTATCTACTATAACATCGATACTACTCTGAACCTCACTCAAAGGTCTTCACTTCCTTTTTACCAACTAATACCAGAATCGATCTCATCGTCCCTCACCAACAAGAATCAACCCACATACACACTGACTCAAGCAAGCAAATTGTACCTCAACTCCAATACAACTATACTTCTCTGACTATAACGATAAACTCCCTCAACATCATCGACATTTCAGAAACCACGGTTCTACTTACCTATTCACGCCCCACGCCTTGGCCTCAAACTTACCAAAAAGCAATAAATTAACAACAACAACAAATTGACATACAAACTGGGTTAGCAAAGGAAAGGGTCCAAGTGGCTCAAGTATGATTCCCTCACTTAAAAATCTCTTTTTCCGATGTAATAGAAGCAATGGGGCTCTACTCAACATACTTCAAGCAACATACGCGTACGATCAAACAACATGCATTCACAATCAAACAATCACACATCACAGCATACACGAATAACAAGCAACATGCTTACATGGCAAGCAAACACTGTGCAATTCAATATAAGAACTTAACTTACCTCACTTACCTGCCCAAGGTCTCGGAAACCTTAGGCTCTGATACCAACAAATGTAACCCCCCACCCCGGTCCGGACGCTTGACCGGTCCGAGTGGGTCACACGGGGAAAACTGAAGTCAAACCCGTTAAGGTCCCACCTCGGTTAGCAACCCTAGAAAATTTCTTTTATTTATCTTGTCTAAATGCAACATTATGTCCTATGTGGAATACGACAGCGGAAATACAAGCAACATAAAACGACCATTCGAAACAACACTTTTAAAACAACACATTTCTTCTTTTTTAAGCAGGCCGTATCGATACTCTAAGATAGGGTATCGATACGCCTTGACCAAGGTCAACCCCTTCAGTCAACACAGGAAGATTGTATCGATACAGCCCTTGAGCGTATCGATACGCCCTTCTCGGTCAACATCTCGTGGTCAACGAGATACACCTGTACCGATACGCTAAGACATCGTACCGATACGCCAATCACTTACCAAATTCTCAGAATTCCAGTGAGAAAAGAGCGTATCGATACACACCCGTGTATCGATACCCCTTGCCGAATCTATGTCCCAAAGTGTAGGACCGTATCGATACGGCCCTTAGGCGTACCGATACGCCCTGCACTGTAAGCCACAAAATTGCAGCGAAACGACTCAAAAACCAACTCTAAATGCATTTTGAGACTTTCCTAATCACACTCAATCATACATACAACACTTATCAACCAAATCTAATCATACGAGGCACTCAACAAGAACGAACAACATTCAACCGAGGAATACATGAATTCATTCAAAAGAAGGCAACAAGCATTTAGGTTTCATGCTTCAACATTCAAACACATAGGCAACCTCAAAAGGGCACATGGCCAACATACAAGGTAAGCAAATAAAGCAGGGTTTTACAATCCAAACATGGCATCAACAAGCCACACAAAAACAACATAATAAGGAGTCTAAACATGCTCCTAAACATCAATTAATAGCACAAATCCCATTGCTTAACTATTACAATCTACATATTAAACATCATACTTGAGCTAACCAAAAGCAACACTTGGAGACCTTTCCTTGCCCTTGCCACCCACAAGCTACTGATCTGCATTGTCGAACAAAAAGGAGCGTAAGCATAAAAGCTTAGTGAGGGTAAGCTCATAAAACAAACCTTTGACAATGCATGGTCCAAGCACAAGCAACAACCATAATGGAATGCATGCTCTTACCTCCGATCCACAAGTGCCAAATTATACATGATGCATGAACATATAATCAACATTATGCCATGCTCAACAACTCATAAGCTCAACATACAATGATACATAACTCAAAGTATTAACCACATCATATATCGCTTCATATTGGAAATCACATTTCATATCATATAGGCATACATGTATAATCTCATATTTGCACCTAGTTATGACTTTAATACGCGGATAATACGTTGGAACGCATTTCCAACGCAACCATTACCTTCGGTGGGATTACACTCATCACCGGTTCGCGCAGAGGGGATTCCACTCATCCTCACGCCCCGTCGATGGGATTCCACTCATCACCGACTAATATATAAACATTTTCGGTGGAATATTACATCACCGTACTCCTCCTTGGTGCCTTAACGCCACCAAGGCCACGCGCGACTTTGACTCTCGTGTGCACACTCATCCTAATGATCGATCATTGTACCCAAGCATACTAGTGCCAATATTAAACAAAATCCACAACCTTTCACAACATCAATTTCAATATAACTTCTGTGCTTAGCAGGTACTCACCATGATCCTCAAAATCATGCAACCACCTCATAACCTCATTTCACAAGCCAACACTACATACATATCATCAAAACAATTATCACATCATATTTCACACATACGTATATCCACATTATATTTATCATCAACATGCATATAACAATGCATCAAGCCATGCCTCAACATACATGTATAAAAACATATACATAGCACCACAATCACAATTAATCAAGAGGCATAAACAACCATTAAAGAGTGCAACCAAAGTCTCTAATTAAAGCTTGGGATTAGGCTACCACTCTAATCCCAACTCTAGGTGGGCCTACCAATCCCAACCTAGTCCTAATGCTTGAACCAATTTCTCAAAACCATTTAAAACATTTTAGCCACTCACCTTCACTTCCAAGCTCAATTACCAAGCAAGCAATCACCTTCGAGCTTCCGGATTCACTCTCAAGGCTTCACCAACACAAGTTCTTGCCTCTAAACAACCTCAACACAATCCGAACAGCTTCAAATCAGCCCAAGCATAAAAGTAGCTAACCCGGAATACAATTCAAACATCAAACACAACATTTCAAGCCATGAACAACCCCCAAAATTACCAAACTCAAGCAGCCCACAAACCTCAATCAAAACCCATGTTTCCAAAACTTTTAATTCCCCCAAATGATTCCAAAACAACCCCCAACCATAGTACTAACCTCAGCCCACAAATCCCAACCTAAAACAACCCCAAAAACTCACCCAAAACCCTTCAAACCCCCCCCCCACAAAACCCAAATCCGAAAATTAGTTTGAATCATGTAAAAATCATATATGGTAGACCATTTGACTCACAAATACCATATCTAATAACATTAAATCAAAACTTTGAGTTAAACACCATAAAGCTACCATTTTTATTCAAATCCTCTAAAAACTCAAATTCCAAAACATTGATGAAAATGAAATATATTTGTACTTTCAAGTAGAGGAAGATGAGAGAAAGATGGGGATGTGTTTACCTTTCAAAACCGAGCCAAAATGAGGGAGAAAGGAGATGGAATAGTGAAAACCATGGAAGAGGGAGGGGTTGTCGTTGGTTTTGAAGTTTGGATAAGAAGATGGGATTTTTGTTTATTTGAATAGTAAGGAATTAAAATTAAAATGGGTTTTAGTTGGAATACCAACTATTTACTAAAATGCCATTAATGAATGGCCAAATCCACATCTCTTAAAGCCCATGGATTTGGACTTAAGAGATAGGCCCAACATAGCCTTAAACATTTTGAAATCCCGAGGCCCATAAAAATATTTTATTATTTAAATTGCAAAACCGAACCCGAAATAATATTAAAATATTATTTTCACCCGACCCCTAAACACAGGTGTTACAATTTCACATTGGGCTTATCTAACTCGAGGACCCCGGTGTTAATCATGTTTTGCACGAGCTTCTTGAATGCTAAGCAATTTTCTATCGTGTGTCCTGATACTCCGTCGTGATACTCACAGTGTGCCTTCTCATCGTACAATGAAGGGTAAGGCGGCTAGAAGGGAGTAACATGATACGGGTGAACCAGATCGGCCTCGTATAGGTGTTTGTATACCTCATTGTACGGTATAGGTAGAAGGGTGAAGGTCATTCTCTCTTGTTCCTTCTTGGGAGCCCTATTCTCTCTTCGGTTTGAGCCTTGCGCATTCCCGATTGCGTCTAGAGGCGGTGAGATAGTGAGGTGCTTAGAAGCCTCGTAAGTACCAACGTTGTTCACCTCATGATCTTTCTTCTTAAATTGCTTTCGGGCATTCTCTCCTCCATCAATCCTACCACTCTTGATAGTTGCCTCGATTCGTTCACCGGTCATAACCATATCTGAGAAGTTACCGATAGGGTTTCTTATCATGCGGTCATAGAGGGTCCCTTTCAGAGTGTCAACAAACATAGGGGAGATCTCATTCTCACGGAGTAGGGGTTGAACCTGTGTCGCCACATCTCGCCAACGTTGGGCGTATTCACGAAGGCTCTCATAGTGCCTTTGCTCCAAACCTTGTAGCATGAGTCGGTTTGGAACCATGTCGGTTACGTGCCTATACTGATCGGTGAAGCCTTGGCCAAATCCTTCCACGACCTAATCTGAGCACGATTCAACTGATTGTACCACCTCACCACGGGCCCCACTAAGCTGTCTTGGAAGCAGTCAATTAGCAACTTCTCATTGTCGATGAAACTCGTCATCTTTCTACAAAACATGGTTATGTAAGCAGTAGGGCAAGTCGTCCCGTCAAACTTCTCAAACTCCGGTGTCTTGAACTTAGGTAGAATCACCAAGTCCGGAACCTAACTGAGATCTCTAGCATTCATCCCATACGCCCCCTCTTCTCCCTCTTTTGTTCGGAACTTCTCCTCGAGGTCCTTCCGGGTCTCTTCTAGTTGCTTTGAGAACTCCGTCTTGACCTTGTTCAAATTCTCAATCTCATCCAAGTTTTGGACACTATCCCTGATATTTTCCAAATTAAAAATCAGACCTGATGGAGCATGGGTAGAGGCGCTCGCCTGATGTGATGTTGCCCCATCTCCTTGAGTGGCCGCTCCTTGCGAGGACTTAGAGGTATCAGTGACAAAACCCGGGGAAAACGAAGGGTCTCCTTTATCCTGACTAGGGTTTCCAACAGCACCCTTTCCTTTCAAATTGGCTTGTAGCAACTGAGATATCTCTTTCATCATATCTTGTTGGGACTTCATGATAGTGTCCCTCAACTCTTGCTGGGCTCGCTCTAACTGACCTCTCAAATCAGCTTCCAACTTAGCAAAACTCTCCTCCATTATGTTTCTTTGGCGGCGAGTAAAGTGTGGGTGCGGAATCTTCGGTAGTCACAAATATTGTCATGATCCCGAACAATTAATCTTGTGATTTAATGATGTAATGCATGAAATGTGTATGCAAAACAGAAACATATGATTGAAGATAATAAATTAAAAAACACAAAATCGAATGCAAGGAAATGTTGATTTGACGAACATCCTCATTAAACAACTTTCCATAACGGAGATCAAGACTTGTTACAACGAGGCAAGAAAATAAACACATAGGGTATGATTTTCAATAAATTTTGCTCATCCCTTCTTTCTAAATTAGCGCGCTCTGGGAGTTTCGTTGCTATGGACTCTTTTCTCCCGTTGTGAAAGTTTTCAACTTTAGACTGTTCTCGAATCAACACTTCGTATGAAAATGCGATGAATATGCAAAAATAAGCAAAACAAGACAAGAAGGCAACTAGGTTAGTATCAACAATAATGAATACTTGAATACAACAAGCAAAAGGAAACACATCAAAGCAAATTAACGATGCAAGACCTAATAGCATGAATTCTAATTCTACGGTTGTCCGCATGGCTCTAATTGGGGTGAGCTTCTTAAATTCTCACTCATGTGGGTTCGATTCTAACAAGGGTACCCGAACCTATCTTATCACCTACTAAGGTGACAAAAGCCCCAATTCTGGCCCATTACAAGCTTGCGATTTGGTTTCGATTCGGGGGAAAGCACAACCTAGTGACGTGGAGGGCTGCTCACATGTCAAAGGCGTGGATTCCGGAAGTGAATTACCGACACGTGGAGGGATGTTCACGTGGGTATGGGTGTTTCACTCCCACTTAAGGGAAGAAGCTCTTGTATAGAGCTTAATGCGTGATGCAACACATGTCGGTGTTTCCTTTGAAATTAAATGAAAAATTAATTCAAGACCACCAATTATCGAAGGCTCGTAAAATCAAAGTTCTACTTTCAATGAAGAACCAACTCGCTAAAGTCAAGTTAAATTCCAAAAACTTCCATCATTAAAAGCAACAATTATTTCTTTGGCTTAACTCTCTTTTGTTTTGAAAAACAAAATTGTCCCCAGCGGAGTCGCCAGACTGTAACAAGGCTTTTTTTCTCACAAGGGTCCCCGCTTTTTTTTTAAACATTTAATTTGAAAGGGGGAATTTTAAAAATATTCGGGCTTTAGGAAAAAACCTTTAAAAAATCTTTTTCTCGGTTGGAGTCGCCACCGGCCACTAAGGTAGGCCAGACACCGTAAAAACAAAACTAGAGATTCTTTTGAAAGGGTTCAGGAGTTGGTTACGTGTGGGGAAGGGTTAGCACCCCCATCACACCCGGAAATCGGTACCAAAACAATTGTTGCTTTTAATTGATGGAAATTATCTGAATTTAAAAAGACTTTAATTAGGGGTTCTTAATTGAAAACTGGACTTTCATTATACGAGCTTTATCCAAATTGGTAGTTTCAAATTAGTTCGTCGTTTAATTAAAAAGGATGACGGTACACCGGACCAAATACTAAACTGACATCATATAAGACTGACTGTCGTGTTAGTTTAGGGTTTGGATCCCGTATGTCACCTTTATGCATGATGCAAGCAGATAAAATATGGTGCTATGGTCTTGTCCGTTTTAATTACGAATTTACCTTTAGATGATTCAAATTAATCTGAATATTCGCGGGACATCCAAAAAGCTAGGCTAGTCGACCCGAATACGCGAATTAATAAGTATCTTCGTTTTATAATTAAAATTAATTTACATGTAAATGCAAACATTAAGAGTAACATGGATTACAATTAAAATGCATGTCACAAAATGCAAATTCAAATGACATTTAAAAAAACATATAACATATATATATATATATATATATTCGAATCATCATAAAAGACAAAATATGCACATATTAAAAACGCATACATCACATATCATATATGTACATCAAAATAACATAACAACATGGCAAAAACATATATTCGATACTAGCATTAAAAAAGATAAAATGCATGGTTAATGACATATAATACCTCAAAAAAACATGCAAGGTAAATAAAATGCAAAATAAATAAAGGTAAACTGGCAGGGGCCCGAACGGCAATAAAACCGTAAAGAAACCATTTAACACACGAAATTTGGGACGAAATTAAAAGGACGCAGAAAACGACAGGGACTAAAAAGGTAAAAATCCCATTCGGAAACCGATCAAAATCAAATTCGGGGCGAGATTGAAGAGGTTTGAAAAACAACGGGGACTGCGGGAAGGGTTTTGAAAAGCAGAAGTCCTCACCGCGTGATTAAGAGGACGCGGAGGTCCTTAAAACATAATTATACCAATTTTAAGAGATTAAAAACACTATATAAATCGTTTTAAAACATTTTCACCCCCTTTGCATCTCTGAGATCATTCCGAAACCCAAGCCCTTTGTCTCTTACATCTCCCGGCGCCGTCACTATGTCGGACGTCGTTATTCAACGGCCGGCGAGCCCGAAACCCTAAAAACGCCCCCTTTCGAAACCCTTTTCTCTTTTTGACTCTCCGAAAACCCCAAGACCAAACCTTTTGTTTACGAAACCAAACCAGAAAAAACTTTTCGAGTCCAAAAAAACCAAAAACATTTCGCGTTACCGCCTCGTCGGCTCACCACACGAGATTTCCGAGGAGATATTCGGGTTTGTCACCAGTGAGGAAGGTAAACAGACGAGAGGGAGAAGAAGAGATGCGAAGGTAACAAAAACCTAAACTACTCTTTGTGTTTTTTTATATTTTTATTTTTGCGCGATTCGAAACTGAAAAAAAAGAGACACCTTCTGAAACTTCCCTTTCTGCTTGTATTCCACTGAAACCTTTTGATTACAAATTTTATCTCTCTAAAAAACTCTTCTAAAAAATGTCTACTGGAATCCTCCCCGATCACAATTTTTCTCTCTAAAAAATCCTTTCCGAAAAAACTCTCCGAAATCCTCCCTTATATTGCTCTCAATTTGGGTTTATATAGCCCGAGAAAATTCCATTTTTTTCTTTTTCTAAATACATATATTCCTGAAGAATTGGTTGTTGATTTGTTTGTATTCGTCTGCAATTTCCGTTTGTTTATTTGCCTCTGCCATTCTATTTTTTGCATCTGATTTCGGTTGCTTGTTCTGACATTTGGGTTTTTGTTTGGTTGCATGTGAGTCGGGGAGGGGACCAGAGGGCTCGGCTGGGACGTGGCCAGTTGTGCGTGCCGTCGATGGGATTTGGACGGTCTCGGGACGATCGGACGGCTGTGGGAAACTGATAAGGCATGCGGTGGACTGCACGCGCGCGTCTGGAGGCTGAAACGTCGCGCGTGGATCACACGCGCCTGGGGGCTTGATCTGAGCCATCGATCATGCTCTCGATCCGACGGTGGAGAGGAGTGCGGCGCTGGAGCTCGCGAGAGGCTTCTAGGGTTTTCTGCATCTGGTCCATCTTGACCGTTCGATCAGATGCCCTTGATCTGACGGTCCAGATGGGGTTGCGCAAAGCAAAGTTAGGAGAGCATCATATTAGGGTTTTTCTTAAGTTGTGTTGGGCCCAAAACGAGCTTGTATTTTATTTATTATCATTATTTTTTTAGTTTTCTTAAATATGTAATGGACTTTAAATAAATAAACTATTGGGCTTTATTTTTATTAATATATATTGGGCTTATATGTTAGTTTTTTTTCAGATTTTCAGATCTATTACTAATAATAATAATAATAATAATAATAATAATAATAATAATAATAATAATAATAATAATACAACAATAGTAATAAATAGTAATCGATAGTAATTATAATGATGCTAGCGTAGTATACGATAATAGATAATAATATTAATAGGTGATAACAGAATAATTGATAATAAGTAGTAATAATAGATAATAATAATAATAATATACGATAATAGTATATATAATAGTAAATAGTAATAATAGATATTCTAATAGTAATAATATATATATATACTGTTTTAAATTTTTTCCTTTTTTTTGGGTTTTTAATCACAACATAAATATCAAAGCCCCTCAATAATATAGTAATAATAGCATAATATACGGGTTTAACACCCCGGACAAAATAGGTGATTACACAACCCTCATAACCCGCATCGGAATAAGCATGTATGTTAAAGGAAGAGTCTTTAGGATACCAACGACCTAAACAAGGTGTGTCTCTAAGGTATCTAAAGATTCTCTTAATGGTTATAAGGTGTGATTCTCTAGGACTAGCTTGGATGTAACACCCCAATTTTGGGCTTAGAAGTTTTGGGTCTGAACCGGACCGGTCTGAGAAATGGTTCGAATATAAAAGGGAGTTTTAGGGAAAGCCTAGTTCGGGATGCTTTAAAAATATAGAAAATATCTAAAATCCTCATTTAATTTATATAAGAGAGTGGTGAAATCAATTTTACAAAATAAGGTTTGGGAATACTACATTTCGGTGTAGTGACCAAATTACGATTTTTGCAAAGTTTAGTAGTGACTGTTTTTGTAAAGGATTGAAACTTTGAATCTTTAAGGAGCTAATTTACCCAAAATATTTTCTCCAGATTTTTCCTTAATTTTGGTGATTTAATTAATGATTTAATTAAATAAAAGAAAGGCGAAAAACTACTTTTTGATTTTCATAACTACTTTTCTCTAATTTTCTCTCATTCCATTTTCTCTCGAAATCCTATCATCCAAACACTTTTTCTTCAGAAAAATTCACTTTGATTTTCACTTCAATTGATGAGATTTCCATCACTCATTGATTCCTAATCAATCTTGCAACAAATCCTTTTGATTTCCACATTGTATTTTCATGGAAATTTGCCCAAATCAAGGAGAAATCATCTTTTAGAGGTAAGATTGTTCTTCTCCTCTAAATACTCAGTTCTTTACTGAAATTCTCAAGTTGTCAATCCTTTATTAAAGATTTGTGAATGGTTTTAATGTTAGAAACAAGATTTTGGCTTAAAACTCAAGATTTTGGAAGAGATCTTGAAGATTTTCGTTGTAATTGGTTGGACTCTGTTTTGAGATAGTTCTCTAATGTATTTTGAGCTTGTTAAATTCCTACTGTTTTTATGGATGTTTTGGAGCATGAGATTATGCTTGTAGAGATGTCATGAGATGGCATGTTGCATCGAATAGATTTGAACTTTTGGTTGGAAGCAAAGTATGATTTATGATTTGAAATGTGGTGAGAAAACCTTTGAGTTATATTGCATGAAAAACAGTAGGTGTGATGATATTTTAACACATTATATTGGCATAGATGTTGAGAAACTTACCGGATATAATTGATCGATCAATAGGATGAGAGTGCACTATAAACTAAAAATTCGTACGTACTCTTTGGTTAAGCCAAAGGGAGATATTTCGATGATGGGCATTCCATCGGGTAGGACTTGGTGAAATACCCAAGCTTTGTGGCGATGAGAGATTCCTCCATGTGAGTACGGTGAAGAGAGATTCCACCGGAAGTTGTGTTGCTAGACAAGTGAGTACGGTGATGCGAGATTCCACCGGAAGAGTCTAGTGTAGAAATGTGTCCGTATATCCGAGTATTAATGAGATGCTAAATGCCAATATAAATGATGAAATGGTTTTTGTTACACATGTACCTTTGATGAAATGATTTATGCTATGAGTTATGCATATGTGTTTTGTTTAGAAATGTTTTGACAATACAAGCATGTGAATGGCCTTGCCATGAGATTTGCATTGGTTTTAATGCATGAGATAGAATGAAGGTACATGTGGTTTCAATGAATATTGCTTTTAAAGTTTTCCAAGCATGAGAAAGAGACGAGCATGTGGTTTAAAAGCATTGATGAAAGTGTTACCTAAACATGCATTATTGTGTTGGTTTTCTTTAGAGCATGCCTCACTAAGCATATGTGCTTACGCTCTCTTTTACCAATAATGCAGACAATTGAAGTGTTTTCGGGCATCAAGGAAGCTAAGTTCATCCAAGGAAATCCAAGCTCACGTATGGTGAAGTTTTCATACACTATTAGTTTTGATAAATTGGCAATGGGAAACCAAGATTTGTTTTGGGAGATGTGTTAAACTCCCTAAGGTTGCGGCATGTTTGCCTTGGTTGATTTGAATTGTAAATGGCCTTAATTACTTGTTTTGAGGTTGGATAGCCTATTTGTGATTTGATATAGGAAACACTCTCTGGTGTTTCGAAACAGTATCCACCTTACCTTTTTCAAAACCTTTTTCAACCAAAAAGTTTGAAAGCCTTTTATACCAAGCTCTAGGAGCTTGGTATAAACCATATAAAGCTTTGGTTAATTTAAAAACATGATTTGTAAAAATTGGATCTTCAAAATTGGGTGGTTGTTTAAAATACGCTTCTTCATCATAACACCATTTAAAATCCATTTTTAACATCCATTTGAAAAAGCTTGAATTCATGTTAACATGAAAATGTAAGAATCGTCCTAATTGCTTCCATTCTAGCTATGGGTGCATAGGTTTCATCAAAATTGATTCCCTCTTATTGAGTGTAACCTTGAGCAACAATTCTAGCCTTGTTCCTCACTATGTTACGACTCTTATCTAGTTTGTTTCTAAAGACTCATTTAGTTCATATAGTAGACTTATTATTACGCCTATCAACTAATGTCCAAACTTTATTCCTCTCAAATTGATTAAGCTCTTCTTGCATGACCAATATCCAAAAAACATCTTTTAATGCTTCTTTGATATTTTTAGGCTCAATGCATGAAATGAATGCAACGTTATTAAGCAATTTAAGAGGAGATCTATTGGGTTAAACCCTAGGATGGATCACCCAAGATTTCACCATCGTTGACATAGTAGAGTTCTCTTGGGTAGCTCACTTCCTTTTCCTCAAGGTTCATGTCCTTCAAAGCTTCTATGGGAGGATCTTGTGCTTCTTTTTCTTTGGTTGGAACCTCATCCACCTTTGATGATTGTCTACCATCATTGGCTTCAATGATCCCTACATCATCATCATCACAATAATCCTTCCTCGGAAGGAGGTTATCATCTAAAACTACATGTATAAACTCTTCTACAACTAAGGTTCTTTTGTTAAAAACTCGATAAGCTTTAGAGTTTAAAGAATAACCTATGAAAATAGCTTCATCACTTTTTGCATCAAATTTACCTAAATGATCTTTTTTATTGTTTAAAACAAAACATTTGCATCCAAAAAGATGAAAATAATTAATGTTAGGCTTCTTTGATTTTAAAATCTCATAAGGAGTTTTCTTTAAAATTGGCCTAATCATTACTCGATTTATGATATAACAAGTGGTGTTTGTGTCTTCCACCCAAAAATACTTAGATAAATTGTGTTCACAAAGCATGGTTCTATTCATTTCTTCTAAAGTACGGTTTTTCCTCTCAACTACCCTATTTTGTTCAGGAGTGTGAGGTGCGGAAAAATTATGGCTAATACCATTAGTGTTACAAAAATCCTCAAAGCCTAGATTTTGAAATTGTGTTCCATGATCACTTCTAATATGAGAAATATTTTGACCATGGTCATTTTGAGTTATTTTTGAAAATGTGATTAATTTTTCTAAAGCCTCATATTTTGTACTAAAAAAGAGAACCCAAGTGTATCTAGAGAAGTCATCAACTAAAACATATGCATATGATTTTCCACCCAAGTTAGTTGACCTAACAGGCCGAAAGAGATCCATATGGATCAATTGTAATACCCTACTAGTTGAAACATCATTAATGGATTTAAATGATGTTCGTTTTTGTTTACCCTTAGCACAAGCATCACAAATTTTATCTAAGGAAAATTTTAGCTTAGTTAAACCTCTAACTAGATTTTGCGAAATCAATTTCTCTAAAACACTTATGCTAGCATGCCCTAGTTTTATATGTCATAACCATGCATCATTTTCATTTTGAGCAACCAAACATGCATGGGATGTATGAATGTCATCTAAATGCACCATGTATATGTTACCTATGCAATGACCAATTAGCATTATTTTATTTGTTTTAATGTCCACAATTTTGCAACCATTAACATCAAAAAGAAAATTAAAACCCTTATCACAAAATTGACTAATGCTCAACAAATTATGTTTAAGATCATTGACATATAAAACATCTTTAATGAGAATAGAAGAAAGATTACCAATGGAACCGATACCCTCAATGTTGCATTTGGAGTTGTCACCAAATGTCAGCACACCATCACTCTTTGGCTTTAACTCTATGAATCTACTCTTGTCGCCAGTCATGTGTCTTAAGCATCCACTATCAAGGTACCAAGTGTTTTGACTTGAAGCTTTGGCTTTGTAGCAATGCTCCTCCTACAAACAAAGATTAGTTCTTGATTATTGGTACCCAAATCATTTTGGGTCCATGTGAGTTAGCTCCCAAATACTTGGTTCCTTTAGGAATCCAAGAAGCAATAACATGAATATTATTTTTAGAAGCTACTAGTTCACGAGGAACTCATACACTTCTAATTATTTTATCTTTAGGATACTTTTTAGAGCTTCTTTGTTTGTAGCCATTAAAGTTCCTCTTCACATAGTTGGATTTTGAAGAACTTGATTTTTCAAAATCTTGTTTCCCAACTACATTAAAAGAAGCCTTAAGCTTATTCACCACTTTGTAGTGATCATCATGGACTTTTGAAAGAAGATTGTTTAAATTGATATTTTTATTTTGAAAATATTTTAGATCATCTTGTAAAACCAAAATCTTCTTTTTAAGTTCCGAGTTGGTTTTGGAAAAGGAATCGTTTGGGTTTTTAAATTGGAAATCGTTTTCTTGTTTTTCAAAACCGATTCCTTGTACTTTTCTAGCAACTCATCGTAAACCTCTTGCAACTCATCATATGCATCTTGAAGCTCATAAAGGTGAAATCAAAAGTAGATGAGTTAGGGATTACCTTAGGATCATCATCAATAGCCATGAGGCAAAGATTAGCCACTTCGTGCTCATGTTCATCGGATGATGATTCTTCATCGCTCCAAGTAGCAGTGTGGGCTTTGAGCTTCTTCTTCTTCTCGTAGTCTTTCTTCTTAAGTTGAGGGCAATACGATCTTATATGTCTCAGCTTCTTGCACTCATAACAAATGAGTTGATCTTTCTCCTATTCTTTGTTCTTGTTCTTGAATTCTCTTCTTCTTTGAAACTTTCTTCCCCGATTGGACTTCATGAATCGAGAGAATCTCTTAGCTATCATAGCCAATTCCTCAAATTCGTCTTCACTTGAGTTGCTCTCCTCCTGAGAAGCCTTGAGAGCAATTTCTTGCTTCTTCTTCTCTACCTCTTGTTTCTCTACTCTTTTCTCTTTTCTTTTCTTTTCTTTATCTCTTTCTTGCTTCATGATCTCATGAGTAAGGAGAGATCCCACCAACTCATCGAGCTTCAATGTCTCCAAATTCTTAGCCTCGATGATTGTGGTTCTCTTCTCATCCCATGATTCGAGAAGAGAGTAAAGAAGCTTACAGTCTAGCTTGTCTTTAGGAATGATCTCATCAAAGCCCTTGGGACCAATTACCATGACGGAGAACCGATCAAACATTTTGGAGACCCTCTCATCTGGCTCCATCTTGAAGTTCTAGTAACTCAAATTAAGGATCCAATCTTGGTCTTCTTTACATCGTTGGTGCCCTCATAGGTGGTCTTTAGCTTGTCCCACATCTCCTTCGCACTTGTGCACGATGACATTTTTGCGTACTTGTCAGGTCCAAGTGCACAAAAGATGATGTGTAGATCCTTGACATTCACTTGTAATTGTCTTCTATCTTCATCCGTTATCTCCATCTTGGTCTTTGGAATCAGTCTTCCTTCTTCATCTTGTTTCATCAAAATGTTTAGACCATCTTCTACTACATCTCAAAGGGTGTTGTCATTTGACTTGATGAAGAGCCCCATTCGGTTCTTCCAAAATGAGTAGTTATCCCCATTGAAGAACGGTGATTTTGTGATGGATTGCGACTCGTACAAGTTTGGCCCGAAGGTAGATGTCATGGCTTTGATTTGTGATCGAATGATCTTCTTTTAGGATCTCCTCTTGTAGATGTGAGTCCCTCAAAGAGTTTATCTTTGATACCAATTGTTGAGTGGATCAATTGAATCAAAATTGGCTAGGAGGGGTGAATTGGCTTTTTAAAGTGGAAGGGAGAAAACTGAAAATGTAAAAATTAAAGACAATGCAATTTATAGTGGTTCAAGCTTCGAACAAGCTCTACATCCACTACCTTAGCTCCCACTAAGAATTTTGAACAATATCCACTAGATATTTTTCCTCTTTTCTAGGCTTAAGAGGTAACCTTTACAAACCGGTTAATCTTTCTACCCAAAGATTAATTAAGACACTCTCTTTACAAAGAAGAAATGGCAAGCTTAAGATTATCTCTCACAAGAATGATATGTTGCCCAAATTACAAACAAACTCTCCTCAAACTTGAAAGAAATGTATACAATGAAAATTACAACAAGTGCGGTACAAGAATTTGACTTTTTAAGCTCAAGGGTTTGGATATATGCTTGGATGTTGCAAATAGGTTGAATAGTTGTTATTGTGGCTTTGGAGGCTTGCTTTTATACCCTTGCATTGATTTCTAGTTGTTTGGGTGGTTGAGATCATTAATCTAGCTGTTGGGCAGCATTTTTGAAGCAATAAATGCTCTTCAGTTGCCCACCGTATCAGTACATGTCTCAAAGAAGAAAGAGTCATTGTGCTTTAAGAGAGGCGTATTGATACGCGGGAAGGCGTATCGGTACAGTTATAATGTCAAATAAGGGGCGTGTCGGTACACAATGACCGTATCAATATGGATTTTGCTCATTGGAATCCTGAGTGAAAATTAAGCAAAAAGTGTATCGATACGCAATAGGGGCGTATCGATACAGTCCAACGACTGGTTGAAAATTGTTGATTCCCATAACTGACAAGCAACGACTATTTTCATTAAATGCAAAGATTTGTTGAATCAAACTAAACCGTAACGATACGGGGACAATTGTATCGATACACTAAAGCACAAAAAGAATGTTGTATCGATACGGGTATAAATGTATCGGTACACTTTTGTCGATAAAAATTCTAGTGCTTAAAAATCGTATCGATACGACTAAGACGTATTGATACGCTTGGGCGTAAATGTATAGTTTGGCTTAGAAACACTTAGAAAAATTTTGTAGGTTAAAACATTTTGACTTTGATGTTGTTTTGGTTCAAAAGCTTGTTAATTTTGTTTGGCTTTTAAATACTTAAAAATTTTATTTATATTTACAAATTAGTCCTTAGGTAATTTGTTATATCAAAATCAAATCAAATTTTATAGTATATAATTTTATAAAAATATTTTTAACTGATGTAACGTTTTTCAAGTCAACACATTTATTTATATAATACTACCACGTCAGTGTACACTCTGCCATATAAGTTGATCAAGTCATTTCAAGTCAGCTGACTGGCAGTTCTAATCCGTAGAGGGGTCATTTTGACTCAAAATGAAACCTTTATGGTTGAATTGTTAAAAAAATAAGGTCAAAATTTACATATGTTAAACTTCAGTGGCATTTTTAGCTTTATGCCAAAAAAAATTGGTTTAAGATGATTTGAATAATTTATTTTATATATATAAATATATATATATATATATATATATATATATAAACAGTAACCATCTCAGCTTTGTTGAGATTTAAAACCATACGATCATTGGGAAATGAAAAGGCAAAATTAAATCAAAATAAGCTGTAATTAGAGAAAACAAAACGACGTAAAGAAGACCAAGTTTATCAAAAATAGAGGAAAAAATGCTCAGACGATCAGAATCTTCTGGTTTTGCCATCATTTCACAGCAAAGATCGAACCAAAAGATGACAAGGACTTTTTCTTTGCTTTAAACTTTCTTTTCGGCTGAACCTCAACTTAAGAGTTAAGAAGCTAACCGATCAAGAAATTATAAGATAAAGAGAAACCCATTACTTTTACAACAGAAGCGAAAGCAAACAAATCACGTAATATGACTTCAGAAAACACAAAATTGTGCTTAGTTATTGGGGGTGACACCAACTGTTATCATCATTTTTGGACCATGTTGATGAATGCAAGAGAGATGGCAGTTAACTGAAAGAAATCTTGGTTCTCCTTCGTCAATGGCGACACCACCCCTTTCTTCTCCTTGAACTGATCTTCACAAGTCACCGCCCCATCCATGGCAGCACTTACCACTGTATTAGCCGTTCCATAATCTTTACCCTGAAAAGCCTGACCCCCCCTACTCAAATCCGACCCTGCATCAGAGTAAAGCTCAGAACAATCTTCGAGGCAGCTCCTCACATATTGCTCGAGGCTTTTCTTAGACAAAAGCTTTGATATTATAGACCCGATGCTCTTTGCATTCGATATGGCGGTTTCGATTGCGACTTCGACCAGATCAGCAACGCCGGTGGCGCTTTTGGCTTTGGGATTCTCTTGGAGGGTCGATACGCAGAAGTCAAATTTTATATTGGGATCGTCCTTTGCAGCTTCGCGGCAAGAATCACTGAGGACATCGGACCTGACCGAAACAATCAAAAGGTAGAAAAAAACGATAGCAGAAACAAGGGAATTCTTCATCTTTGGATGCGTCTATTATTTCTTTGGATAATTGGAACTTGGAAATGCAAATGCTTATAACGAATCGAAATGGGTCATTAAATTATGGTGAGAATGATCACAAAGGAAATTCATTTATGAGGAAATCTGAAACGTATAATGGCGCGACTTTGTTCTGACTATTGTTATGTTTTTTATTTTTCAAGATATTTCCGTTAAAGAATGGCAAAAGGCCATTTTCATCTTTAAAAGCTCTTTTGGAAAGCAATCTATCTGTATTTATGGCTGCTGACCATTCTCAGTAATGTGAATAATTATGGTAATATTCCGTCATAATAATAATATATGATAATACTAAAAATATATTAGTAGTAATTTTGGTTCATGATTTGATAGATACATAGACGATGTCATTTACCAAATTCTTATTTTTGGTAATTTTGGATGCTTATTTTGATGAAATTATGTTTTTGGTCCCTATGTCATGCTCAAATTCGAAATTTAGTCATATACTTTAATTTAATATAATTACATCTGTTAGTTTTTAGATTTAAGTCTTTATAATTTAATTTTACATAGTTTAAAATCATCTATTTTTGGATATACACTTCAATAGTGTAGAAATCGTTTATCCCTTTCTGGTGCCCCTATCTATGTCTCACACGCAAAAAATAAGATCTAGAGTTTAGGGTGGGTGTTTAGGGTTATAGTTTAATTTTTAAATTTTAGGGTTTATGGTCAGAGTTTAAGATTTAAGGTGTATGGCATAATTTTTAGGATTTGGGGTTTAAGATTTAGGATTTTAAAAGTAGGGTTTAATTTTTTAGTATTGAAGCATAGAAATGGACACCGAAAAAGGACATTTTTATTCACTTCAACAGGGGTGGATCTTGATATAGCAAGTTGAGGGGGCAATTTAAATTTTTTTGAAAGTTTTAAAAGTTTAGATTAAAATTTTCAAACATTTTGAGATTTAATGGGAAGTTTTAAAAAATTAAAAAAAGATTTAATTAAAACCACTTGTAGAAATAAAAATTAAATGACAAATTTAAAATTTTTCAAGAATAGAAGAACTAAATGTAAATTGTTTAATGTTTTAGCGGCGAGGATCTTCTGACCCACTCCACGTCCGCCCCTGCATGTTTTTGGTTCCCACGACTATACTCAAAAATAAGATATTCATCTTTTTAAAAAAATATATGTTAAAAAATGTTCCTAATGTTTGACTGAATTGTTACTTTAAAATGGCTTCTCTGTGATAAAAATTGTTAGTCAACTGATGATAAACAACTTGAAATGACTTGGCAAAATGACACATTAGAAGAAAAAATATTTTATATTTTGTACAATTTTATAAATTATTTTTTGATTGGCGTGTCATTCTGTAAAGTCAGCATATTTGTCTATATGACAGTGCTATCGCGACGTGCACTGCCATGTATGTTTATCATATCATTTCAAGCCATTTACCGGTGGTTGTCTAACAATTTTCATTCGCAGATGGGTCATTTAACCAAAAATAAAACGTTTGAGGGCTAAATTGCTTCTAAAAAAGAATATGGGCTAAAATGACAATTTAGTCAAACGTTAGAGGCATTTTTTGGTATTATGCCAAAAAAAGATATTCATACATTAATTTGACATAATTTGTTTGTTTAATATTAACATTGAATCTTTATTATAATCATAGAAGATATTACAATTACAACGCATCTAGGAAAGAAAATAATGGAACTAATCTACTCAAATTTCTTACAACCCAAAAATAAAGAAAAGTGAAAAAATTTCTATGGAGATAATCATATTATCAAAATTCAGAAGCTTCTTGAATCTCTTGGCTATCATAGCCAATTCCTCAAATTCCTCTTCACTTGAGTTGCTTTCCTCTTGAGAAGTCTTGAGAGCAATTTTTTACTTTTTTTTCTCTACTTCATGCTTCTCTACTCTTTTTTCTTCTCTTTTCTTTTCTTCTCCTCTTCCTTGCTTCATGATCTCACGAGTAAGGAGAGATTCCGCCAACTATCGAGCATCAATGTCTTCAAATTCTTGGCATCGATAATTGTGATTCTCTTCTCATCCCATGATTTGGGAAGAGAGTAAAGAAGCTTTCAAACTAGCTTGTCTTCAAGAATGATCTCACCAAAGCCTTTTAGACCATTTATTATGATGGAGAATCAATCAAATATTTTGGAGACGCTCTCATCCAGCTTCATCTTGAAGTTCTTGTAACTCAAATTAAGAATCCCAATTTTGGTCTCCTTTACATCGTTGGTGCCCTCGTAGGTGGTCTTTAACTTGTCCCACACCTCATTCGCACTTGTGCACGATGACATTTTTGCGCACATCAGGTCTAAGTGCACAAAAGATGATGTGTAGAGCCTTGACATTCACTTGTAATTGTCTTCTATCTTCATTTTTCATCTCTATCTTGGTCTTCGAAGTGAGTCTTCCTTCTTCATCTCGTGTCATCAAAATGTTTGGACCATCTTCTACTACAGCCCAATGAGTGTAGTCATTAGACTTGATGAAGAGACCCATTTGGTTCTTCCAAAATGAGTAGTTATCTCCATTGAAGAATGATGGTTTGGTGATGGATTGCGACATGTACAAGTTTGTCCCGAAGGTAGATGTCATGGCTTTGATTTGTGGTCGATTGATCTTCTTCTAGGATCTTCTCTTGTGGATGTGAATCCCTCAATGAGCTTACCTCTGATACCAATTGGTGAGTGGATCAACTGAATCAAAATTGGCCAAGAGGGGGTGAATTGGCTTTTTAAAATGGAAGGGAGAAAATTAAAAATGTAAAAATTGAAGACAATACAATTTATAGTGGTCCAAGCTTCGAACAAGCTCTACATCCACTATCTTAGGTTCCACTAAAAATTTTGAACAATAACCATTAGATATTCTCTCTTTTCTAGGCTTAGGAGGTAATCTTTTACAAAGCGGTTAATCTTTCTACCCAAAGATTAACCAAGACACTCTCTTTACAAAGAAGAAATGGCAAGTTTAATATTATCTCTCACAAGATTAATATGTTGCCCAAATTACAAACAAACTCTCTTCAAACTTGAAATAAATGTATACAATGAAAATTACAATAAGTGGGGTACAAGAATTTGACTTTTTAAGCTCAATGGTTTGGATGTTGCAAATAGGTTCAATAGTTGTTGTTGTGACTTTGGAGGCTTGCTTTTATACCCTTGCATTGATTTCCAGTCGTTTGGGTGGTTGATTTTATTAATATAGTCGTTGAGCAGCATTTTTGAAGCAATAAATGCTCTTCAGCTGCCCACCGTATCGGTACATGTCTCAAAGAAGAAAGAGTTGTTGTGCACATTTAAGAGGGGCGTATCGATACGCAGGAAGGCGTATCGGTATGGTTATAGTGTAAAATAAGGGGCGTATCGGTACACAATGACCGTATCAATACGAATTTTGCTCATTGGAATCTTGAGTGAAACTTAAGCAAAAAGTGTATTGATACGCTATAAGGAAATATCGATATAGTCCAACGACCGTTTGAAAATTGTTGATTCCCATAACTGACAAGCAGCGATTATTTTCATTAAATAAAAATATTTGCTTAATCAAACTAAACCGTAACGATACGAGGACATCTGTATCGGTACGCTAAAGCACAAAAGTAAGCACAAAATGAATGATGTATCGATACGGTTATACCGTATCGATACACTTTTGTTGATAAAAAATTTAGTGCATTAAAATCGTATCGATACGACTAAGGCGTATCGATACGTCTGGGCATAAATGTATAGTTTGGCTTAAAAACACTTGGAAATTTTTTTTAAGTTAAAACATTTTGACTTTGATGCTGTTTTGGTTCAAAAGCTTGTCAATTTTGTGAGACTTTAAAAAACTTAAAAGTTTTATTTATATTTGCAAATTAGCCCTTAAGTAATTTGTTATATCAAAATCAAATCAAGTTTTACATTATACAATTTTATAAAATTATTTTTAACTGATGTAACGTTTTTTCAAGTCAACACATTTGTTTATATAATATTGTCACGTCAGCATGCACTGCCATATAGGTTTATCACGTCATTTTAAGTCATTTAACATCAATTGATTAGCAATTTTCATTCGTAAAGGGGTCATTTTGACTCAAAATATAACTTTGAGGGTTTAATTGCTAAAATAATAGGGGCAAAAGTGACTACAATTGAACGTTAGTGGCATTTTTAGCTTTATACAAAAAAAAATGGTTTAAGATGATTTGAATAATTTATTATATATATATAAATATATATAGGGTTATGATCAATTTACACTGTGTAACACGTTTTTTAGATCGTTGGATGGGGGAAATGGATGGTTGAGATTAACTCCGTGTTTTTAATTCCTAAGGGATAATCTTCACATATTTTACTGTTAATCTCATCCATCCGTTTCACTCATCCAACCGTTCCAATTATTCAACGATCCAAAAAACGTGTAAAACTTAAGAGTTTTACACAATATAATTTGATCCTATCCCATATATATATATATATATATATATATATATATATATGCTCAGACGATCAGAATCTTCTGGTTTTGCCATCATTTGACAGCGAAGATCGAACCAAAAGATGACAAGGGCTTTTTCTTTGCTTTATACTTTCTTTTCGGCTGAACCTCAACTTAAGAGTTAAGAAGCTAACCGATCAAGAAACTATAAGATAAAGAGAAACCCATTACATTTACAACAGAAGCGAAAGAAAACAAATCACGTAATATGACATTAGATAACACAAAATTGTGCTTAGTTATTGGGGGTGACACCAACTGTTAACATCATTTTTGGACCATGTCAATGAATGTAAGAGAGATGGCAGTTAACTGAAAGAAATCTTGGTTCTCCTTCGTCAATGGCGACACCACCCCCTTCCGCTCCTTGAACTGATCTTCACAAGTCACCGCCCCATCCATGGCAGCAGTTACCCTTGTATTAGCCGTTCCATAATCTTTACCCTTAAAAGCCTGCTCCCCCATACTCAAATCCGACCCTGCATCAGAGTAAAGCTCAGAACAAGCTTCCAGGCAGCTCCTCACATATTGCTCGAGGCTTTTCTTAGACAAAAGCTTTGATATTATAGAACCGATGCTCTTTGCATTCGATATGGCGGTCTCGATCGCGACTTCGACCAAATCAGCAACGCCGGAGGCGCTTTTGGCTTTGGGATTCTCTTGGAGGGTTGATACGCAGAAGTCAAATTTTATATTGGGATCGTCCTTTGCAGCTTCGCGGCAAGAATCACTGAGGACATCGGACCTGACCGAAACAATCAAAAGGTAGAAGAAAACGATAGTAGAAACAAGGAAATTCTTCATCTTTGGGTGCGTCTAATATTTCTTTGGATAATTGGAACTTGGAAATGCAAATGCTTATAAAGAATCGAAATGGGTCATGTATTTATGGTGAGAATGATAACAAAGGAAATTCATTTAGGAGGAAATCTGAGACGTATAATGGCGTGACTTTGTTCTGACTATTGTTATGTTTTTTGTTTTTCAAGATTTTTCCGTTAAAGAATGGCAAAAGGCCATTTTCATCTTTAAAAGCTCTTTTGGAAAGCAATCTATCTGTATTTATGGCTGCTGACCATTCTCAGTAATGGGATGGAAATAATTATGGTAATATTACGTCATAATAATAATATATGATAATACTAAAAATATATTAGTAGTAATTTTGGTTCATGATTTGATAGACACATAGACGATGTCATTTACCAAATTCTTATTTTTGGTAATTTTGGATGCTTATTTTGATGAAATTATGTTTTTGGTCCCTATGTCATGCTCAAATTTGAAATTTAGTCATATACTTTAATTTAATATAATTACCTCTGTTCGTTTTTAGATTTAAGTCTTTATACTTTAATTTTACATAGTTTAAAATCATATATTTTTGGATATACACTTCAATAGTGTAGAAATCGTTTATCTCTTTCTGGTGCCCTTATCTATGTCTCACACATAAAAAAAAAATAAGATTTAGAGTTTAGGGTGGGTGTTTAGGGTTATAGTTTAAATTTTAAGTTTTAGGGTTTATGGTTAGAGTTTAAGATTTAAGGTGTATGGCTTAATTTTTAAGGTTTGAGGTTTAAGATTTATGATTTTGAAAGTAGGATTATAGAGCATGGTTTAATTTTTTTAGTATTGAGGCATAGAAATGAACATCGAAAAAGGACATTTTTGTTCACTTCAACAGGGGTGGATCTTGATATAGCAAGTTGATGGGGCAATTTAAATTTTTTGAAAGTTTTAAAAGATTAAATTAAAATTTTCAGACATTTTGAGATTTAATGAGAAATTTTTAATTTTTTAAAGGATTTAATTAAAAACACTTATAGAAATAAAAATTTTATGAGAAATTTATAATTTTTCAAAAATAGAAGATCCAAATGTAAATTGTTTAATATTTTAGAGGCGGGGATCTTCCGCCCCCGCATGTTTTTGGTTCTCACGACTATACTCAAAAATAAGATATTCATTTTTTTAAAAAATATATGTTAAAAAATGTCCCTAATGTTTGAAAGAATTGTTACTTTAAAATGACTTCTCTGTGATAAAAAATGTTAGTAAACTGTGATAAACAACTTGAAATGACTTGACAAAATGACACATTAGAAGAAAAAATATTTTATATTTTGTACAATTTTATAAATTATTTTTTGATTGGTGTGTCATTCTGTAAAGTCAGAATATTTGTATATATGACACTACTATCGCGACGTGCACTGCCATGTATGTTTATCATATCATTTCAAGCCATTTACCATTGGTTGACTAGCAATTTTCATTCGCGGATGGCCCATTTGACCAAAAATAAAACGTTTAAGGGCTAAATTACTTTTAAAAAAGAATATGGGCTAAAATGACAATTTAGTCAAACGTTAGAGGCATTTTTTGGTATTATGCCAAAAAAAATATTCATACATTAATTTGACATAATTTGTTTTTTTTAATATGAACACTGGATTTTTATTATAATCATAGAAGATATTACAATTACAACGCATCTAGGAAGGAAAATAATGAAACTAATCTACCCAAATTTCTTACAACCCAAAAATAAAGAAAAGTGAAAAAAACTTCTATGGAGATTGTAACGCCCTGGTTTTGGGCCTAGATGTTTTAGACATCAGACCAGACCGGTCGAGAACGGTTCGAATCGTGCAAGGTGATTTAAGGAAATCAAGGATCGGGATAGGATAAAAATGTGGTAAAAATTGCTAAAATCCTCTAAAAATATGTTTAAGAGGTTGGTCAAATCACTTTTACAGAAAGATTTTCGAAAATGGGACATTTCGAGTAGTGACCAAATTGTAATGTTTCAAAATTGTGGAAAATGTGATTTTTAAAGAAGAAGCCAAATATAATGTTAATGATTAATGTTAAGCATGAGATGCTTGTAAATGATGCAAGAATGCATGAGATGTTTGGTAAAGCATGAGCAAATGTTTATTTGTTGTTTTAAAATGATTCATACGAGCATGTGTTTAGAAAGTGCATTGATTTCTTGAAAGGACATGTTTTATGTAAAGACATGTGTTGATAAATGGTGTTTTGCCGGTTGTTTGAAATGCATTGATGAGTGTTGTTTTAGCGATTCCTCACTAAGCTTTATGCTTACGCTCATTTGTTTCATCAATGCAGAGAATTAGGCATTTGAGGCAGCACATAAGCAAGGAGAATCCAAGCATTTTGGTTTATCAAAGTATGTAGTTTTACTTTGGTGTAATAAGAGGTAATGGGTGGGATTTATAATCTTGGTTGTTAAGGATGTTGCTAATTACCTTGCTCATGTTTGGTTTGGTATTTTGAGTTGTAATTGGCCTTTGAGGTTTGATTGATGCATGATTGTGGCTTTTAGCTTTTGTATGGTTTTAAAGACTAGGAAGCATGCCTATAGGTTTAATGCTTGCTTGAGTGATGGTATGTTTTAGCTCGAACTTCATAATGTTGATCTTTGATGCTTAAACATGTTGTATGTATGTTGTGGCATGGTTTGGATTGTTTCCGGGGTGTTTATGAGTGAAAAACCAGCAAAATCTGCTGTTACAGGGCAAGGCGTATCAAAACGCCCTTACCTGTTTCGGAATAGTGGCCTGAAATGGCCAAGAGGTTTCGGAACGGGCATGAACGTTCTGGAACGATTTGCTACTGGAAAGGGGTGTTTTGATACAGGTTTCGGAACGCACCCGAGTACCGAAACGGTCAACCTGGTTTCAAAACGACCGTTTTGATACAGGGTCTTGGGTTTCGAAATACCCGGCCGTTGAAGTTTGAATTTGAATTGTTTCAGGTTTCTGCTTTCTTACATTTTGGTCCCTGAGTCTTGAATGCTTAATTAAATGAGTTTGAGTGATTCGTTTAAGATGAAATTTGACATGTTTGCATGTTATATGCTTAATTTAGGATTGGAAACTTTAAAACTTGTTTAGTTGTTAAAAATCTGGAAATTTGCAATTTAGTCCCTAAAAGACATTTATATGCAATCGAACCCGTATTTGAGTTCCGTTTGCTGTGCCGCTTCCTCCGAAATGATTAGCTAATCATATAGGTTAATAATGCGAATCTATAAAAGAAAAAAAGAAAAGAAAAAAGGGGTCGTAAATCAAGGTTGACTTTAACGAGTTGACTTTGGTTTTCCCCGTGTAATCTTCTTAGTTCGGGTCGGGCGTCTAGGCCGGGTTAATGGGGTTACAAAGATAATCATACCATCAAAATTCAGAAGCTTCCTGAATCTCATTGTCTCTGTCCAATCGGGACTCGTAACTTATGAAAAAGGAGTGGTGAGCGATCCAAACTATCAGGCAGAATGTTCCGCTACCCATGATTGATTACATCGACAAACAACCATCAACCGAGTGGGGATCTACCATTGCGTAACCACCGACAAAATCATAATCATGAACTAGCACTGATTGAAAACTCTATGCGAGCAATGATCGACCGCTAGGGTATGCTTAATCATGCCACAAGGACAGATGAAACAAAACCACAACAAAAAAAACATGTCACAAGGACAAATGAAACAAAACCACAACAAAAAACATGTCACAAGGACAGAAGAAAACGTGTGTCAAAAGGACAAAGAAAATGTGTTCCATAAAGGCAGATGTTCTTATTAAAAAATAAAAAAGAGAAAAAATAAGAAAAATAATAAACATCAGCGGTCAATAACCAATAACTAGATGATTGTCGATCGACAGCTAACGCAAAAATATTGAAAAAAACTTGTAGGCGGTGCATGATTGTTAGAGAGAAAAAAAAAACTAAAGTTTAGCGGCTAGGGTTTGTATTAGGTATGAATTATTTACTCATATGATTTAATTCTTTTTAATTTGACGTAATTTGTAATATCAATCCATACTTTAATTTGACATAATTATAGAACATATTTTTCAAAAGTGACAATTTTTAAATGAATGGCACATGACCAAGTCTTAGAACTGCTAACGAATAAAATTTTTAGGCCACTAACATATGGTTCTTTAACTTTTCTTTATATTAGGCCATGTCACTATGCTTAGAGAAATAAGAGTAAAGTTTCGAATAATATATATTAAATAAAGAAGTATTACATTCTCATACCTAGATTTAAACCCATACAAGATGGGATAATATGATCATTCTTAATCATTAGGTTAATTAGTGGATTTCTTCGAATAATATATATTAATATATAATAAAATGATCTCATTTTCAAGTAAACAAATTTAGAACTAAATATGATAAAAAATTAGAACTAAAATTAAATGATTATAAAAATATGTTGATTTAGTGAGTTTAGTTCAATTGATATCATTAAATGTGTAACATACAAGATGATGTAAGATCGAGCATGCTTAAGCGCTTAATATCTTCGAATTTAGGGAGATGTTTGGATATTATATATATATATATATATATATATATATATATATATATATATATATATATATATATATATCATGCACTAGCGGTGGAAACATTTTTATTCACAAGCGCCTTAATTTTAGGAGTTAAGAATTCAATTTATGGTTCATACTTTAGGAGTTTAGATTTATGTACTTGGAATTTAAGGACCGTTGTTTGAATTTAGTGTTTAGGGTTAGAATTTAGGGGTTATAGGTAAAAACTAAATCCCTAACATATTACCCTAAAACCTAACCTCTAAACCCTAAATTCTAACCATAAACCTAAGCCCCTAAATTATAAAACCTAAATTAGATCCCTAACCCCTGAAATTAGGGCACTTGTGAAAACAGAATATTTCCACTGCTAATGCATCATATATATATATATATAACACAATAAATTAGATATAACATAAATAATATGAAAAATTAAAAATAACTTGAAGAAAAAAATAAATACACAAATATATCAAAATCTATATAAAATGAATTATTATTAATACTTTAAAATTAAATAAATCAATAGCAATTTAGAATAAAAACACAAAGTAAACACAAAAAGAATGTTTTTCCTTTGAATTAAAACACTTTGATAAATTATGTAAAATACAATAGAAAATAAGATATATCACTAATGTTTTTCCAATTCTATATAGAATACAAATGTGACAAAAATACAAATTATTCTCTAAATTGAATAATTATGTCAAACTATGTAAAAATGACATGTCACAAAAATTGACATGAATATATCAATTGCATACGAACATTTTAGAATCTATGTAGGATGAACCAGGGTCAACATCACCATCGTTCACTAAATTATTCATGCTTTCTTATTTAGATCATTAAACTATTATTTTTGGTAAAATAATCACTAATGTTACGTGTTTTTTTTATCACCCGCCATTAAATTCTCACGAAAAACAAGAAAGCATGGATAATTTTGTGACCAAAATAGGAAAGAAACAATAGATTGGTGACCAAAACATAAAAAAATAACATTAGTAACCAAAATAAGGTAAAAAACATACTGTGACGATTTTACACAAAATAATAGTTTGTTGACCACAACAGGAAAGCGAAAATAGTTTAGTGACTAATGATAATATTTACCCATGAATTATTAGTATGTAAAAGCATATACGTATTTAGTTGCGTCTTCAAATCTCGAGTGATTGTTTTTAATTGTTATATTTAAAAATGCATAAAAGTGTGAGCATGCACAAACACTCGTACAATGATATTTATTATACTTTAAAATAAGGCTATAACTATCTTTTCGCACTTTAATTGATATCGAGTTCACTCATAATACCAGTTCAATTAGAGAAATGACATGTAGTGTTTGGTTTGGTTTGATTTTATTAAATCCAATTTGATTTTGGTTGGATTAATACTTAAACTTGATTTATTTATAATTTTTTATTTAATTTAAGCTGTCCAAATTTGATTTTCATTAATTTTATATTTTTATAATAAAAAATATTTGTATTTTTTATTTTTTAATATTCTTTATATGGTATCATAGTAACATCCATTTAGTTTTTAGCCCTTAATAAAATACACACTTGTTGATCCTAAAATGAGTAAACATCGAATAAAGGAGGTGAAGAAGAAAACCAAGGTGGTTGATGGAGGTTTCGGGCGGTTCACCTCAGTTAATTTGGGGTAGAGAGATGCAGACAATATGGTGGTCGAGGTAAGGCTAAAAAGGGATATGAGAAGGGTGAGATGTTGTCCCTTTCTGTTTGGCTTTCCCTTCTTTCTTTAGCTGCATTGATATTTATAACCCCAAGTGTCGTTGCCGAGGAATGTAGTCAAGCCTAGTAACAACTTTTGATGGGTGAATATGGTTAGTATCAGTTCCCAAGTAATAAGCTATGCAGTCTAGTCACGTGGGTTGCCAGTGGTTATACGAGAAGACACTGAGGGTCGATTCTAGAGCACTTGAGAGCGGAGTTGCAAACAACTCGACTTTGAAAAATTATTAGGGGAGTGAACATGTAATCGAGATTTGAAAACCATTGGAGGTTGAGGAATGCACACAAGCATCTATAACCTTGTACAGAAGGTGTTGTCAGAGCACAAATAAGTACAAACATCTCTGCTCTTGTCGAATAATAATGCGAATATCATTAAGTGAGTCAGAGGTAATCCTCTACTAGGGCATGCATCTATACCCTTGGAGAGCTAGTGTTGTCATAGCACAAGCAGGTATATGAATCTCTCACTTTTTAAAGCGACAATGTCGAGGGTTATTGCTAAGTGAAGGTGTTCTTTGTGTTCTTGTTAGTGCCATCGGTAGACACAAATAAACACAAACATCTCTGCACTAAAAGGAGAAACACAATGTCAAAGCCATTGAATGGGTCGAAGGTAATTCACTGTTGGGGCAGACATCTACACTTTTATAGATCAAATGTTCTCTAAAACAAAAAGTGTAGTTATCTCGACGCCCTAGAAAAAAAAATACAATGCCAATGACATTGAATGAACGAAGGTAAACCTCTATGTCTTTGTAGAGCTTGTGTCGTCAAAGACACAAATGAAGTAAGTGTGAATATGCAAAAGCACTCGAACAATAATATTTATTATACTTTAAAGTAAGGGTATATTGATATTTTCCTACTTAAATTAATATCGAGTTGACGCATAATACCATATAACCTAGAGAAGGGTAATTGAATGAGCGAATTGAACGCAAGTTGAGTAGTGATTGACTTGTGTTCGTTTAAAAATCTCGTTGCTCGACTCGACTCATTGCTTTTTAAGCTCGATAAAATTTTGCTCGGCTCGTGCTCGTTAAAAAATCTCGTTGCTCGACTCGAGTCATTGCTCATTAAGCTCGCCAAAATTTTTACCTTGCTTTTTTAAATATAGATAAAATCTAGTGATACTAATAGAGCTGAATATAAACAGACAAATTCAGAAGAAAAAAAACGTGATGATTGAGCAGATAAAAAAAATCTGTCATGACCGAGTCAAAAATGAAGTTAATATTTGAGTGTGAGAATCTTTTTAGTTTTTCAACAATATTCGATGAACAAAAAATGACATAAGGCCTTAGGAAGTTTAGGGTTTTAACTTTTAATCTTATTTTTTTATATGAAAATAAAGACTTTTTTCCTTTTCAACTTTTATAAATAAAATAATAATAAAATAAAAATGAAAGGTTTAATGAAAAAACAAAGGGAAAGGCTAAGTATTATAATTTATTTTCTTGTTAATAAAAATTAACTTTTTGAATTTTCGGGAAATACAAAATATTTTGGAAATTTAAAACTAAATTTTATGAGTAAATTATCTAGAAAGTCCTGACATTTTTTACAGTTTCCAATTAGCATTTAAACTCCTAGGAATATATTTTTTAAGGTATCCACTAAAAGATCATAAAAATTTTATAAAAAATAACGAGCTACTCGCAAACTTATCGAGTCGAGTTGGGCTTTGGTCGACTCAACTCGCTAAGATCTCGAGTCAAGCTCGAATTTGAGTTGAGTCAACTTAAGTTGAGCATTAACTGAATTTTGACTGAGTCGTGCTCGAGCTGTTTGTGAGCTGCTCAATTCAATTAGCACCCCTATATAAGAGTTTAAACATATACGATTGCATGGGTCTGAGTTAAAATGAAGGAAATTTTAAAAAATAAATTGTAGTGTTTGGTTTAAGTTTATTAAATCCAATTCGATTTTGATTGGATTAATACTTAAATTTGATTCATTTATAATTCATTTTATATTTAATTTAAGGTTTCCAATTTAATTTTCATTTATTTTATCTTTTATAGTAAAAAATACATATTTATATATATTTTTTATTTTTTAATATTCTTTCTATAGTCTCACAATATCATATGTTTAGTTTTTAACACTTAATAAAAACACAAACCCTGCAAATAAAATTACTTGAACTCAAGTACCCTAAAAAATATATTCTCTTTTCCACCGAAACCAAGTATTAGATTTTAAATATTTTATATCATGTTCGGTATGTGCAATTTTTATTTTCAAAATTATCCGAACCTAACTTTAATGACCCAATAATTGCAGAAATGATAAACCTATTACTCGGAACAGGAAAAAGAGAATGAAGGAGAAAAGTGGAGACGATGGATGATTTGTGAAGGAGATTGAGAAAATGTTGGTTCAAGTAAAGTTGAAGGCCAAACAATCCCAAAATAAGGAGATGGAGACTTGTGCTTTGGTTTACACGACCAATTCTCAACGTCTATCATGTGCTAATGTCCTAATTCCCTTTCGTTATGGTTGCATCCTTTTCAATTAATTCTTCACAAGTCACGACTTCAATAATTAAACCGTACTTGTAATTTTCAAATAAAACCTAATATTTATTTATAAAAAATGTTATTATTTTCAAAAAAAATGTTATCACATCATGTGAAGAGAGAGGTAACCTCAACTAATATGCACCAGGACCAACACGCTCCACCACTTCGTATGGTCCAATAAACTTTGGACTAAGCTTACTCTTACGTCCAAACCTCATCACCTTCTTCTAAGGTGACACTTTTAAAAACACACGATCACCAACCGCAAACTCAATCTCCTTACGCTTTAAATCCGCGTAAGACTTTTGTCCAATTCGATGAAGGCTAATTCAAGAAATGAATGAGCATGGTTTTTGTCCAATTCGATGAAGGCTAATTCAGCTTAGGAATAAGTTACGAATTTCAAAAGCTAAGAGGAGCACAAGATTGGTTGTTGTTCACCCTTGGTTCATGCTAGGAGCTGGTATTATCAAGGCATGTACAGTAACTAGAGTTTTGACTTAGGGATAAGGAGGACCTATTGAAAATGCTTCGCCAAATCTTGAAGCTTGCGGCTTAGTTTGCCAAGCAGTTGCCCTTGCAATCATTGCCCCGACATCGTTATACTAGTTTCCCCGGCAACCGTTATACCAATTTCCTTGGCAACCCGATTGACATCAATTGCCGCAACAATTAAGTTGCCATCGCACTTATATACCGAAATGATCCATCCGACTATCACTCCTCAACTCACGATAACCCAACCTACTCTTCTCTCTTATTTGATTTATTCTATCTTTTACTTTTTTGTTTTTTAGTTGTTAGTTAGAACTCTTCTTATCACCTATTTGTGTTTTTACTTTCACAGTGCAGTAAGTTAAGCAAAGTGGCCCAAACCAATCCCCGTGGAGACGATACTCGATACTCATAGCACTTTATTACTTGCGACGTGTATACTTGCACAATTGCGTAGCACTTATTACACGCAACAAGTTTTTGGCGCCGTTGCCGGGTATTGTTAATTGGTGTTAGTTGTTTTTGTTATTGCATTTTTACTTATTAGTTTTACTAACTTTTCTTTTTGTTTGTTTTATTCAAAAAATCAAGTGGGCTACAAGTAAGGGACATCAACAAGTCGAGAAAAACTGTTCGAGAGTTGATGTGGGAACATAGGAATTACTCCAGTGAAGACTTTCTTTACCTATACCCACTAAGAAAAGCCCAAACCGTGGAAAGCTCTTGCGTTCATTGTGGAGAACATCATGTGTTTGAAAATTGCCTTCAACCTTTCGGTCCATATGACTACAAGGAGGACCAAAGATGGAACCAACAACAAAATTCTTCATGGTATGATAAAAAAATCTCAATTTTTTTTCACCATAATAGTTTTGCCGCATCAACATATATGCCAGGGCAATATAGTCCTCATGAAGAGCATACAAAATCCTTGGATGAAAAGCTACAAGCTTCCATTGATAGAACTGAATCTTTCATGAAATCTGAACAAGAGCTCCTAGATGCGAGGATAGCCAGAATGGATGCACTCAAAAGAGATTCGAAAGATTAAGTGAGGATAGCCAGGATGGATAGCCAAGACATTCACGAACAATTTAGTTATAGGGATACTAATGTCCAAAGCCAAGAAGATAAAGAGCAATACGAAGAGAGCTCCCCGATGTGTGGGGAACAACTAGAACCCCCAAGTCGAGAGGATGCCAATGAGAGAGACTACCCAACACATGAAGAACCTATGCAACAAATTGCCTTGAAAACGATTGAGGAGCCTGAACAGAGCTATGCCGCAACCACACTTAGTGAGGCTAGAAGAGTATTGAGAATGCCACGACAATACCACATGCATTGGCAAGTCCTGATGCCTCGACAAGTCCTGATGCCTCGGCAAGTCCTGATGCTTCAGAAATTCCATCAATCAAGAAGGAGAAGAGTGATGCTATAGAAATTCTTAAGGAATCAGATATCCAGAATGTTACAACAATAATGACGAAGCATGAATCTGTAGATTGCTTTCATCTACCTTTGCCCCGGCAATTGAACGACCATATACAAGCTCAACATGATGACAATACTTCGCTAATGGAATATGAGCAGATAATGGTTAATCCTTTTGAATTCCTTGAAAAATCACCTCTTCCATTGCAGGTATTTCTTGAGGAAATGACACTGATAGATTTGAAGCCATCAAAATCTCTACTGGTGGAGATAGTTGAGAGACCTAAAGAAAACGGTATTTGGACTCGTGAAGCTTTTTAGAAAATTGAGTTTCCCCTTGACTTGCACTGAATTATTCCAGAAGGTTGCCATGACAATTGGCTGGCGCAACAATTGCCTCGGTAACAAAGTCTATATCCAGCCATGACGAATTTCAACGAGAATGAGGTAAGTAAATGGTTGGATGTTGATATAATTTTTCCTAATAATATATTCGTGCCTTCATGAACAATTGCAAGGTGAAGTGTATACATGGACTACAAGGGAACATGAAAGAAAGACACCTCCACCGTGGTAACGCAAAGAGGAGTAGCTGTATTCACATTGGCCCAACTCTTTTTGGGCAATATTGTCACTCGATGGAGGGTGTAGATGGACTATAAGAAATATAAGAAACGACCCTCCTCAAATTATTTTATTTTGTTTATTTTTGTTATCTTTAGATTTTAGGTTTGTATCGTTGCTTTCATTTCGTTATTATTTCTTTTAGGATAAGATTCTCAAGGGATGAGGAGTTACCCCTCCTTTATTCCCTCTTGAAATATTCAGTTTTTCTTTTATTATTTCACTTTTCTTTTCCAATCAAGAACCACATGAACCTAAAAATCCCATGGCCAAGAATCTCAAGACTATGCCCAGAGCGTGTTGACAATCCGATGGACAAGATGATGCCTAATAAACCGGATGGATTCGACCACAATAATTGAGGATTATGGGAGAAGAACCGGCGAAAGAAAAGAAGTGCCCAAGAAATCCACGCCGAAAATTGCTCGGGCAAAATTGCCTCGGCAATTCCGAATGCCTCGACAGGACCTGATGTCAAGGCTAATGAACCTACCTCAGTGAGCATAGATCGAATAGAGGAGATGCTCCACACATTATCTACCTAATTGGAGCAATTTAAGGCAACAAAAATTGCTTCGGCAACTATGGATGCCCAGACAAGTGAACATGCCTCGGCAAACCTGGATCAAATCGAAGTAATGCTCCGACCCTCGGAGCAAATGAAGGCCCAACAAATTCTATGCATGCACTACCAACTACACGCACCACGCACCAGCAAGCGAATCAAGCGTACAAATCGAAGGAAACTCATCATTCAAGGCGACGACCTTTCTAACTAATTCATTTGCATTTTATTTTAATTTTTCATGCATTGAGGACAATGCTTCTCTCGTGTTTTGGGGGAGTGCTTGTTTTTGGTTATTTCATCTTAGTTGTATTCATCTTTAGTAATTGCATTAGGTTGTATATGTTACTTGACATGCCTTTGATTGGATTTAATTGCTTAAGACTTGTTGAATATCCAGTGATGATTTTTTTTTCACTGCACTTAATTGAAAGAACCTTTAATTTTAGGTTTGCATAAAAGGAACTTAGAATTTTACTATGATGCTGAATTTTTTTACACAGTTGTGACTTGTTGATTGAAAGAGACTTAGTGAATTTAGGTTGCTTAAAATTTGGGTAAATTAAAATTGAAAATCAAAAGTTAATTTCTTGCTAGAGGTGCCCGAAACCGGCTTTAGTAGTTAATGCTCATTAAAGAATCGCTAGTGGTGCCCGAAATTAGCTCTAGTGAAAACAAAATAAATACTCCAGTAATTAAATTGTTCAAAACCTATTGTTCACATAAAATCTTGAAAATCAATTTGTACACAACTACGCACACACATTGCCACGAGCATTATAGTTTGGTTTCGGGAAATTTTTGTACTATCTGAAAAATTCAAAAGGTGATCATACTTTGTGCCACGGTTCTGAGGTTTGAATTCAAGTTGGAAGCATGTCTTTGATGATTAAAGTCTTGGCAGGTAATTGTTAGTTTTTCATTGCTTGAGGACAAGAAATAGTTTGAGTTTGAGGGTGTGATGAGTGTTCAAAAGTACTATTTTTATGACTCTTTTTACTCATATTATTTATAGACTTAAGCTCATATTAGTTGCATAATTAGTCATTTATGCATTAATTCATGTTCCTTTTCACCGTTAAGCTTGACTACATAGTTTGGTGGTTTTTGTGGAAAAAAATACTACTTTGGTACTTTATTTGCGCAGGTTAGGATTGTCGTGGTAAAGTGCAAATTGCCGAGGTAATTTAGGAAGGACCTGCCGAATAAATTGTCGAGGCAATCCAAGAGGGACCTGCCAAACCTGTTGCCGAGGCAACCGTCGACAAGTTTGAACAAGGCAATGTGGTAGCCAAATTGAAAAGAAGAAAAATCACATTCAATCGTGATAGGTGGCATGAGGAAAGAAGATTGGAGATTTTTGAAAAAGTAAAGAGAGTTAAATCCTAAGAAAATAGGAGAAGTTTTAGTTGGATAAAGATTTAAAGAGATTTAATATTTATTTTATTCAATTTAAATCCAACTTAACTTCTTCATCAAGAAGGACTTTGACCTAGTCTTCTCCTATAAATAACAAGCCTAGCCTCCAACTACAACGCCTGGAGAGTTCGATTGAGAGAGATTCAAAGGGGGCTGTTCGACTTCTTCTTCTTCTTCTTTGCTTCTATTTGATTCATCATTGGGGATTATTCTTTGTATATCTTTTAAACCCAAGTCATGAATTGATGTGAATTGGCTTGAGTTATTTTGGGGTTTTGGTTTTGATAAACGATTAGATTTGTTTAGGTATTTGAGTTTGCAATTTTAATTCAAGGTTTGTTCATTCTTGGTTCTTAATTTTGTTTGCGAGTGAATTAGGAGAGGATCCCGTGAATTCATCTATTTATGTAATACCGGGAGAGTTAGATTCAAGAAACGAATGAGCATGGTTTTAGTCCAATTCGATGTAGGCTAATTAGGCTTGGAAATAAGTTACGAATTTCAACGGCTAAGAGGAGTGCCAGATTAGTTGGTGTTCACCCTTGGTTCACGCTGGGAGGTATTATCAAGGCATGTACAGTAACTAGAGATTTGATTTAGGGATAAGAAGGAACCATTGAAGAATGCTTCGCTGAATCTTGAAGGTTGTCGCTTAGTTGCCCTGGCAATCATTTCCCCGACATCGTTATACTAGTTGCCCCGACAACCGCTATACCAGTTCCCTTGGAAACCCGATTGATATCAATTGCCGCAACAATTAACTTGCCATTGCACTCATTTACCGAGGCGATCCATCCGACTATCACTCCTCAACTCACGAAAACTGGCCTACTCTTTCTATCTTATTTGATTTATTCTATCTTTTTCTTTTATTGTTCTTTAGTTGTTAGTTAGAACTCTTCCTATCATCTATTTGTGTTTTTACTTTCATAGTGCAGTAACTTAAGCAAAGTGGCCCAAACCAATCCCTGTGGAGACGATACTCGATACGGATATCACTTTATTACTTGCGACGTGTATACTTGCACAATTACGTAGCTTATTACATGCAACATCACCCTCAACACCACAACTACATTCCTACTCAAAGCATCAGCCACAACGTTGGCCTTAACAGGGTGATACTCTATCATAAAGTCGTAATCCTTAAGCAACTGTAGAGCGTTTGGGTTTTCTCTATTTATGAGCGCAAGTGCACACTCATGTCAAGTTATAGTATATAAGATATCATCTCCCACAGGGATTGGACATCTTGATTCGAGTTGTAAGTCCTGCACAAGAAAAGTAAATGCACAATTAAGTTGAATGTTTGAAAAGAAAAGTAAAATAAAAACACAAGTAATTAAAAAGTAAGTGATCAGATTGATAGAGAGGGCATGGTTATGCTGCTGCTTAGTGTGAAACTGCGTTGAATAGGACAAGTTGTTTTGCGCTGCCAGATTCTGCTGCCTCGACGGTGGATGGCAGGTAGACTATTGAGACCCTCTCGCTGCCTCGGTAGGGGAATGGAACTGTGTCTCGACGGCAAACTCGGCAGAACTACAAGGCTCGGCAGAACTCTTCAAAAGTGACTCCGCTTATGTCTAAGTCAGAGTTCTTTTGATGCCCACTATAGATAATACCAGTCGCGACGTGAATCGTGCAAAGACAACAATGTTGATTCGTCTTCTTTTAGCCGCCTTAAACCCTTAACCTATGTCTAGGCCGGATTGATCGCACTGTCTATAGATGAAATCGTACTTACTCATTTCTTGAGTTTGACTCTATCGATACCAAACAAATGGATAGAATTCAACTAATCTTTCACCTTAATTGAAAACTACGAAGAACATGGAATAAGTAAACCTTGTAATTTTATTTGCAAAACAAACTTGAAATCCTAAGCAACCGTTCTCACAACTAATTACAACAAAACCCAAACCCAAGGAGATATTTAGAACATGTCGGCGGCAAAAAAAACCTAAACTATGCCTAAGGAAAACCTAAGTTATTTTGAACTATAATTACAATGGGTATATATAGGCATTAGCTAGGTCTAGTCCTTCTTGAAGTAGAAGTCTTCAAAGTAGTTTTTCACATTAAATGTGACTTTAAACTCTGAATTCTTTGAGTTGAATGTGGACTTTATCACGTTGCCTTGTTCCGCAAGCAATATCGAGATTTAACTTCGGCGGCTCTGCTCGCTGCTACAGACGTCGAAAAATTGAGGGGACAACATCGATAGAATCAGGATTTTCTGATCTACAAATCGCACTCCAGTTCTCTAACTCTATAGTCTGCTGTCTTGTGCAGCAAGGTGGGCGGCGACAGCTACTCGGCAGCTGCTGTTACTGTCTGGAAATGCATGAGTACAACTCTTTGGTTCGCTGCCTCAGCATCACATCCTCAGCTTCTCTTTCCCTCTATAAACCTCTAGTACCTAAAACCAAAAGTACACTAAAACAATACCTTTTCTTTACCAAACAAAGGATAATCTAGAAAAACATGACAAAGTAAAGAAATACTGTAAAATGCAATGCATGGTCCTAATTATGCCTAAAATGTACTAAAAAATAGCAATAATATGAGATGAAATGTGCATGAAATATAGACTTGTGGACACTTTACAACAACTCCAACCACCTTCGTTGCCTAAGATTTAACTCTTTCTGAGACATTAAATACTTCAAACTCTTATGATCCGTATAGACCACACACTTTTCACCGTAAAGGTAATGCCTCAATATTTTCAAAGCAAACACAACCGCGACAAGCTCAAGATCATGAGTAGGGTAGTTGCGCTCGTGCACCTTCAATTGTCTAGATGCATATGTCACAACCTTCCCACCTTGCATCAATACAACCTAGACCAACATACGATGCATCACTATAAACTACAATCTCCTTACCCAATTCAGGTTGAATCAAGATAAGAGCTCGCGTCAAAGCTTCCTTCAACCTCTCGAAAGCTTGTTGTCTAACATCCATCCACTCAAGGTGAACATTCTTTTGCAACAACATGGTTAACGTAGCAGCAATCTTAGAGAAACCATCCACAAACCTTCGATAGTAACCCGCCAAACCAAGGAAACTACTGACTTCCGTCACCAATTTTGGCGTCTTCCAATTCATCACCGCGTCAATCTTATGTGGATCAACCTGGATACCTTCGACCGACACCACATGTCCAAGAAAGACAACTTCTTTAAGCCAAAACTCACACTTACTCAACTTGGCATAAAGCTGATTTTCTAAAAACACTTGCAACACAATTCACAAATGCTTATCGTGATCCTCCTCGGTACGAGAGTACACAAGAATATCATCAATAAAAACAACTACAAAGTGATCCAAAAACTCATGAAACACACGATTCATCATACCCATGAATGCAGCAGGTGCATTCTTCAAACCAAACTGCATCACTAAGAACTCATAATGTACGTTCCTTGTACGAAAAGCTGTCTTAGGCATATCCACATCCTTTACCTTCAACTGATAATATTTGGATCTCAAATCAATCTTAGAAAACACCGAATCACCTCGAAACTAATCAAACAAATCATCAATCCTTGGCAAGGGATACTTATTCTTAATCGTCAACTTGTTCAGTTGCCGATAATCTATACACATACGCATCGTGCCATCTTTCTTCTTAACAAACAAAACCGGTGCACCTCAAGGTGAAACACTAGGCCTAATGATCCCTCGGTCAAGCAACTCCTAATGTTGCATCTTTAACTCTTTCAATTCTTTCAGATCCATTCGGTAGGGAGCAATAGACACTAAAGTCATATTTTCATACAACTCAATGCCAAACACAACCTCTCTTTTTGGCGGCAACCTACGCAACTCTTCCAGAAATACACCCGGAAACTCACATACCGTACGTATGTCCTGTACACACACTTCCTTCAATCTTGGATTCATATCATAAGCTAAGAAAGCCTCGCAACCCAATTACATCAAACCACTCGCTTCAGAGCCGAAATAGCATTAGACAAGAATTTCACATTCTCACCCATGATTACCACTTCGTAATCATCAGCAAGTTTCAAGGTAACTCACTTAGTTTCAAAATCAACCACAACCCTATGGTCAGTTAACCAATCCATCCCAAGAATTACATCAAAAACCATAGAAAGGCAATTCCATTAAATCAATTGCAAACACATGACCTTGAACAGATAATGGACATCTCCTAAACAACCTTCTCGTAACAACAATTTCATCAAAGAAACTAGTTACTTGCATTCCCACATCTAACTTCTCAACAAGAATATCAAGCAAAAGTGCATGCTCACTCAAGATATATGAATGCGTAGAACCAGAGTCAATCAAAGATAACAATGATAAGGATTGCAAAGTAAAGATACCTGCAATCACATCGGTATCATTGCGTCCCTCCCGATGTGCGTACACCCTCGTAGGACCATCACCCTCAAGCTGAACAACCACAACATGTGCTACAGCTCTCTGACCATCCTCCCTACACTGGAAGTTACCACGACCGTGCCTATGACCTCGATGTGGTGCAACAACAGGTGCTCTAACCTAACCACCTCCAGCAAAAAGCAGACGATAACGTATCAAATGGTCAGACAAACCATAACTCCAATAAGCATTGGCCGTTACAACTGCAGAAGCCTACACCTCTTGAGCCAGACGAGGAGAATCTCGCCTCATATGCTCATGCGATCCACATACCCAAAAAGAATTAAAATTCGATCTAGCATGGGCACCTTGACCATAAGTTCCACGTCCAAGCCTTCCTCCGCCTTGCTTCGCGTTAGAACGAAACTACTTATCACGGCGCCTCCTATTTTGTCCACCTCCAGAACCAAAATATGCAGTTCTCTTACCCAAGCTAGAACCATCTACACGAGAAGTCAAACCCAAACTCTGCTCAATATCCTTGGCTCGTGCCACCAATACATTGAAATCCGTGTAATCAGAGGCCAACATAAAAGTCTTCACATCTTGTACCAAACCATAACAGAAACAGTCACAACGATGCCTATCACTCGGCACCAACTCAGGAGCACACAAACTTAATCGAACAAACCAAACTTCATACACATCCACAATCATGCTACCCTGAGCCAAAGATATAAACTAGCATTTCTTGTCATCTATGTATCTAATTCCTATATACTTCTTCTTAAAGGTATCTAGGAAGAACTCCCAATCCACCTCATTAAGATCCAAAGTCACAATTACAGTCGTCCACCAACTGTAAGCATCACCTTGCAACAACGAAACAACACATCCTAGCTTACGTGTATCATTGCACCCCATTTGATCTAAAATCCGAATCGTACTAGATATCCAAGCCTCGGATGCCTTAGGCGACAAACCACGGTACTCAACACCACCCAAAATACGCTAGCATTCTAACGACAACCCAGTTAGCCCAACAACATGTGCTTGCACTTGCACTCCGGCAACAACACCCTGGAATGCCCCAGTCATCGTCTAAACTAAAGGCATCAGATCACCCAACATAGGCCCAGCTTGCTCATGCTGTCCTTGCTCCTCACCCCCAGGTAGAGGCGGTGGAGGAGGTAAGTTCTCACCAGGATGAACCTCATTCTCTTGATTTCCCTGCCCTTCGACAGCAGCAATCGTACCAGATCGTAACTCTCTCTTTGGTCCCATTGTGCTATTATAATTAAGGCACGGTAATAAAACAAAAACCAACAAATCAGGCCAGCTTCAAGCAAGGAACCAAGACTTCCAACTCAATTTTAAAAACTTCAACTATAGTAATAAGGCAATGTGTATCCCAACTTTCCCAAATCATGGCATAAAACAATCAACATACATATCGCAAACACCGTGCATAGCGACCAACCAAATTTAGCCTACAACATCATCATGTATATAACAATTTACACATACATCACAACCATCATGCATGTCATCAATATCTTTTATTCATTAACAACATGATTATAACAATCACCGTGCAAAGCAAACATCATCATTCACTTGGAATCACATCACATCAACTTACCAATGACTTACCATCATCCCATTCTTTCGAAACTTGGCTCTAATACCACCAAATATAACCCCCTCGACCCGGTCTGGGCGAAAGACCAAACCGAATGGATCACACGAGGAATATTGGAGTAAACCGAGAGGTTTACCTCAATAAACGATCATGTTTTCTTTCATTTTATCTTTTCTAGATGCCATTTAATACCCTATGTGATAAACATCGCAACAGAACAATTTGCAACTCGATCAGACAACGTTTAGGAACTCAATTGCATACAAACACAGTTTATGGACCATTTTGTAATTCTATCAAATTATTGGGACTTCTTCACTTTTTATATTACCAATCTTTAATTAGTATATTATATGCCTCTCTATCAAATCTCAGCTCAAAACAATCATCCAAGCTCATTTAATTGCATCCACAACATTTAGGGACCAAAACCTAATGAAACAGAACTTCAGAAGATTTCGATAACGAACTTAACAGCTGGGTGTTTCATTACAGGTTTCCCCGTATTAGAATGCCCATTTCAAAACAGGGTCATGCATCTCGAATCTCGGGCTCGTATCGAAACACCCTCTATGGTGTTTCGGAACATGAGATTCCAATAGCAAAATGCATCGAATCACTCCTCTCTGTTTCGAAACCCCTAGGCCATTTCAGGCTCACCGTTTCAATACAGCCTTGGCGTACCGAAACACCTGGGCCTGTAATGACACTTTTTGATGTTTTTTCACACTTTAATGCATTCAAAATCATTCCAACATACTTCCAACATGCATACAATATATCTAAACATTATTCCTCAGTCATTCATGGCTTAATCATCATCACCATATGTCAATTTCCATCGAATGTAAACTATAGGCATGCAACCTAGTAATAAGCCAAGCAAGATACCAAAATGCAAAGTAGAGCATAAACCAAATACCAAAGGTCATTGACAACTCAAAAACCATATATATAACATGCTCCAAAGGGAGTTTGCACAAATCTCCCAAAAACCCAACGGATCCGCCATTGCCCTTATTACTTTAGTCTAAACTGAAACATACTTTCTTAAACGAAGTCTCTTGAGATCCCTTGCTACTTATTGCCTCCGAAACCTCAATTATCTCCATTGATGGACAAATGAGAGCGTAAGCACACAAGGCTTAGTGAGGAGGCTAAAAAACAGAACACCATCAATGCATAAAAACCATTTCCCATGCTCACATTGAAACCTCATTTCCATTTCTTAAAAATCATTTGAAAAACATCATGCCCTTTTTAAACCAAGCACTTTCCTTAAAAAAATCAACAAATTAAACCTTATGCTCATGTATCATGAATCATCATCACGTTCCAATTCTACACTCTATTTAAGCCTTCCCATGTATATCTACCTTATGCAAAGCTTAAAGAGTAAAACATGCATAAATCACATTATGCATCATAAACCATTTCGTAATACAACATAAATTATATTGGCTTACAAGTGATCATTAAACAAGTTCACAACTCAAAACTACATATCAGATACACGAATTCAGCAAGTGTCTACTCGACACTTCAAGCCATCCTAACCAGAATTGGTACATACACAACCAAAGGTATTTTAACCCCCTCGACCTGGTCTAGGCGAAAGACCGAACCGAACGGATCACACGAGGAATATTGAAGTAAACATGAAGGTTTACCTCAATAAACAACCCTACTATTTTTATTTTATCATGTATAGATGCTCATTATGATCCTAAGTGTTTAACATCACAAGGAAACAATTAACAACTCGATCAGATAATGATTTGGAACTCGATTACATTTATTTACATTTTAGGGACCGTTTTGTAATTTTAACGAAATACAGGGACTTATCCACTTTTAAAGTTACCAACCTTTAATTAAACATATTACATGCTTCTATGTCAAAACTCAGCTCAAAATAATCATCCATGCTCATTTAAATGCATCCACAACGTTCAGGGACTAAAATGTAATAAATCAGAACATCACACTATTCCATTAACTACCTTAATAGTATATTGTTTCGGTACATGTTGCCCTGTATCGAAATAGGCGTACCAAAACAGGTTCTCATGGCTCGAAACACGGGCTCATATCGAAACATCCTTTGAGGTGTTTCGGAATAGAAGTTTCTAGTGGCAAAATGTACCAGAACAGACCTCATTGTTTCGAAACTCATATGCCATTTCAGGCTCACCGTTTCGGTACAAGCTCGAGTGTAGCGAAACACCTAGGCCTGTAATGACACTTTTTGCTGGTTTTTCACACTTTAATCTATACTAAACCATTCCATCATGCTTCCAACATACATACAACATATCTAAAGCATCAAACCACAATCATACATGGCAGAAACAACATCATAGCATGTCTATATGCATCAAAGGAATCTATAGGCATGCAACCTATGCAAAATAGCCACTTAAGAGTCAAAACATAAACCAAGGCATAAACCAACAATTAAAGGCCATTTACAAGTCATTAAGGGCATTTAAAACTTTCTGCATACTAGGGAGTTTCAAAACACATCTCCCAAAACATAAAGTCGTCCTCCCATTGCCAACTATTATTACTAATAAGCAAATGTAAAACCATACTTGAGCGTAACCACACTTCTTGGAATTCTTCTTGTCTCTTTGCTGCCCAAGTAAACTAATTCTCTGCGTTGTTGGAAAAAGAGAGCGTAAGCACAATTTCTTAGTGAGGGATGCTCAAAACAAACCAAAACAACAATGCATTTTAAAACCATTTCTCATTTGTAAATCTCTATCTCATCATGCTCTTTCTATCTCATGCTTGAAATCATTTTCAAAGCAAACCCACATCATTTAAAACCACATGCACCATCTATCTTATACATTCATCACAATGTAAAATCTTAAGGCATAGTCTTACATGCTTAAATCTCATTAAGCATTTCTCAAATTATATTCTCATATGCAAAACCAATGCATAAAATCATGTATATCAAGGTACATGCGAATCTCATATATTTGGCATTTAGCAACATTACTCGGATATGCAGATAGCTTGACTAAATTTCAAGTCCTACCCCGATGGAATCTCACATTGTAACGCCCCGGTTTTGGGCTTAGAAGTTTTGGGCGTTGACCGGTTCGGTCAAAGTGCTGTTCGAATCTAAAAAGGTGAAATTAGGAAAGCCTAGTTCGGGTTGCATTAAAAATATGGAAAAATGTTCTAAAATTATCTTTTAATATATATAAGTGAACTGTGAAATCAATTTTACAAAATGAGGTTTGGAAGGGTGACATTTTGGCTAGTGACCAAAATGTAATTTTTGAAAGTTGCGTGACTGTTTTAGAAAGGATTGAAACTTCGAATCTTTAAGGAGCTATTTACCCAAAGGGAGTTTCTCCAGATTTTTCTAAGATATTTTATGATTAATTCTGATTTTTAAACATAAAGAAAGTGGAGGGAAGTTATTTTCTAACTAATTTTCCTAAAATCTCATTTTTCCTTTCTCTCATTTTCTCTCAACCCAAACACTTTCTCTCCAGAGTTTTTCTTCTGATTTTGTCACCTAAATCTCTCTTTTCAATTCTCTTTTGATTGCTAATCATCTCATCAACAAAACCTCACCATTTGCTAGTTGATTCTTCAAGCTTTTTGGTTCTAAAAAGGGGAGAAACTCAAGTTTGGAGGTAAGAACGTCCTTCTCCTCTAAACTCTTAGTTCTTTACTGAAATTCCTAAGTTCTCAATCCTAAATTGATGATTTATAAGTGGTTTTAAAGTTGTGTAATGGATCTTGGCTTTAAATGCAAGATTTGATGATTTTTGATGGATTTTCGTTTGATCTGTTAAAGCTGTGATTTGAGGTGTGTTTTTGATGTTAAATGAATGTTAATTTGATAAGGAATTGAGTTTTGATTAATGCAATCCCGGATAGGTTGAATTTCCTAAGTTTAGCTTGTGATTCTTGGTTGTTTTTGGAGTGATCTTGTGGATCTGATGTTGCTGGAGGTATAAGGATGTTATTAGATCCTTTTTAGATGTTAAATGATGTTAAAGGATGTTTGGTTTTGATGGTTTATGGCTGGGCTTTGTTGAGGAGTTGTTTGGATGCATTTTCGGTTCTGTTTGGTGGCCGAAAGTGGAGTGTGGATGAGAGCAGCGAGTTTAGGTGCTTTCATTGAAGCTATTAATGCATGATGATGCATTAATCCTCTGCTTTGATGTGTTTAAAACAGGGGAGTCATCTTTGGATCCAAGTGGTGGTGATCCGGAAGCTTGATTTGTGTTTCGGCAAAGAGGCGAAACGGAATCGGTGAGTGAAATTGGGTTTTCGGCTTTGAAACCAATGTCTTGGGAGCTTAGTCTAAGTCTAAACAACTTTACTAAGCTCAAGTGTAAGTTTTCGGAAAAACTCTCTAGTGGTGGCCATGGTTTGTTGTTGTGCAATGTGGTTTATTGCATGTTTTAAATTCTGTTTTGAAAGCATGATTTAGCATGGTTATTGCTGATTTTGTAAGCCATATGTTGAAGGAAGCTCAAGGTAAGAGTTCCTTGTTTTTGAACATTGTTTAAATGTGGTTTGATGCTTAAAAATGCATGATGTTTATGGCTTGGTTTAATGCTTTAAAACAGTGGATATATTGATGATAATGATGCATATTGGCAAGTGATGTTAAGGTCACAAAGGTGGTTAAAAGTCCTTGTGTGAGCCTTGTATATTTAAGAACATCAAGGTGGTTAAAAGTCCTTGGATGGTTCTTGGTAAGATCACAAAGGTGGTTAAAAGTCCTTGTGTGGATCTTGGAAAGTTTATGAACATCAAGGTGGTTAAAAGTCCTTGGATGGTTCATGGTTAAGGCTCAAGGTGGTTAAAAGTCCTTGGAAAGCCTTGGTTACTTAAGAACTCCAAGGTGGTTAAAAGTCCTTTGGAGATTCTTGTTAAGGACACAAAGGTGGTTAAAAGTCCTTGTGTGTTCCGTGCCATGGTGTTTAAAAGTCCATGGGTCCATGGTGTTTAAAAGTCCATGGGGATAAGATTACAATGGTGTTTAAAAGTCCATGTGTGAATCTTATGAGAATTGTATCACTTGTTGCCAATATGACTTATTATGAGTTGAAGCATGAGATGCTTGTTTGAATTGTTAAAGAGCATGTTAAATGAAGTTGAAGCATGAGATGCTTGTTTTAAATGTTTAAGAACATGTTTAATGTTGCTTGAAGCATGATTTATAAATGAGATTTATAAATGCATTATTGAATGGTTTTAATGAGCATTCCTCACTAAGCTTTTGCTTACGCTCTCTTCTTCTTCTTAAACCAATAATGCAGAACATTAAGGTGCATTGAGGGCAGCAAGGAAGACAAGCAATCAAGTGGAAGTTAAGCTCAAGTATGGGAAGGTTTTCTTATACATTTTTAGCTTTTGGCATTTGGCAATGGGGAACCTATGTGGATGTTTTGGGAGATGTTTTGAACTCCCTAAGTTAGTTTATTGTTGTTAATAATGCTGGATTTTTGTATTTGGCCATTATATGTTTGATTTGGAGGTTTTATGCTTGAATGGTTTGCTTGAGTAGGAAGCATGTCATTAGAATTGGGGCTTTTCATATTTGATGTTATAATGTTGAATTGTTGATGCAAGCATGCCTCTTGTATGTTGTATGACTTGTTGGTATGATTTGGTGTTGTTATGATGAAGTTTGAAGCATGTTTAGAGTTGTTTTTGAGTCGGTTCTGGTATGTGTATTGATACTCGGGCTCGTGTATCGATACACATAGCTAAAATGTGTGCTTTTCAGCACAGGGGTATCGGTACGGTCGTGAGGGTTTCGATACGGGTAGGCCAATTATGAAGGGAGTATCGGTACGCGGGAGAGCGTATCGATACCTTTTCAAGAAATCTGGTCACTGTCTCCCCGCGTATCGATACTGACTCCAAGCGTACCGATACGCGACCGTTATTTCAGTTAAAGGCATCTTTGTATGTTTTGAATTGTTTGCATTTTGGTCCTGAAACTTGTTTTTGCAATTGTATGAGTTTGGGATGTCTGTTTGAGCTGAAATTTGGCAGTGAAGCATGAAACCTGACTAATTTCATATTGGTCACTTTAATTTGGATGAAGTCCTTATAATTTACAGAATTTACGATTTGGTCCCCAAAGTCGTAGTTTGTTCAATTGGGTCCCTGTTTGATCTCTGATGTTTATGATCTTTGAGCATGTTGTTGAATGACCATATCTAGGGTTAATGTGCATCTAGACAAGAGTAAAAAGAAAAAAAAGGGTTGTTAATCAAGGTTGACTTTCGGGTTGACTTTGGTTTTCCCCGTGTGACTTTCTTAATTCGGGTCAACCGTCTAGGCCAGGTTAAGGGGGTTACATTTGGTGGTATCAGAGCTGAGTTCTCGAGTAATTGGGAATGAATGTGTGCATGATTGAAGTATGTATGCTATGTATGCTTGATGAGTGAAAGCATGTTGGGTGATTTGTGAATGTGATGCAATTCAGTTGTATGCTGTGATGAAGCATGTTGTGGGTACCCATTGCCAAATCAAAGCTAATGAAATGATGTTGATTTTAAGTGAAATTGAGCTTGAGTACTTGGGTTGCTTACCTTGCTGGACCTGACTTTGTTTGTTTGCATTGTGATTGCATTGTTAGAGTATGGCACCACGTAGAGAGTTGAGAAGTAATGTGCGAGCTACGGCTCCGAATGAGAATGAGAATGAGGAAAACGCGGGAAGTGCAGTGTTACCTCCTCCTCCACCTGGTGGTGGTGGTGCTGAGGGAGAAAGAGCTGAAGCTGCAGCTGGTGCTGGAGCTGCTGGTCCTGAAGTTGGTCAGGGGCAAGCTATGCCTGACATGATGATGTTAGTGCAAGCTATTGCTGGTGCTTTTCGAGCGGCAGTAGCTGGAGCTCAAGGAGCTGGGCATCAGGGAGATGCTGGAGTTAGACTACCTTTGGAGCGTTTGCACAGTCTTGGTGGGACTGAGTTCAGGGGTATGTCTGCTGAGGGTTCTGAATCCTGGATGGAGAGTACCAAGAGGATCTTGGGTCAGATGAGTTGCACTGATGTGCAAAAGCTGGGCTGTGTTGTATCCTTGCTACAGGATGATGCTTATACGTAGTGGACGACCACTATAGCTGGGATGGCTGAAGTTGACATAACTTGGACATTCTTTTAGAATGTGTTCAAGAGAAGGTATCTTGGTGTGAGGTACCTGGATGAAAAGAAGCGTGAGTTCATGTCTCTTACCCAGGGGAGCATGACTGTGGCTGAGTATGAAGTGCAGTTTGTGCGACTCAGTCAGTATGCGCCTTAGTTAGTCCCAGATGAGCGGGCGAGGTGCGAAAGGTTCCGTTATGGTTTAGTGACGGATGTGAAGATGTATGTGCTGGCTACCGAGTATGATGATTTTGATGTGCTGGTGGGCCGAGCCAAGGATATTGAGATGAACTTGGGTTTATCTGCTAGAGGTGCTGGAGCAAGTTCTGGAAAGCGAGCTGCTGAGTTTAGTTCCGGTGGTGGACGGAACAAGAGGGGACGTGATCAGAAGTATCAGTCCTCAGCTAAGAGAGGTGGTGGTGCACCTGCTTGGGGAGGCAATGCTAGAGCTGATCCGAATGCTTGTTGGATTTGTGGTTCACGTGGTCATATGAAGTGTGACTGTCCTCGTGCTGTGAGGGAGGTGCAAGCTCCTGTTGTGGCAGCTGGTAATGGGTGCTGGAATTGTGGATCTGCGGAACATTTGAGGCGAGAGTGTCCTATGTTGGCTGGTGGCCAAGTGCGTGCACCTGTTGTTGCTGCACCGCAGAGAGGTCGTGGGCGCGGCCGTGGTAATTTCCAGCGGAGAGAGGAAGGTGGTCGAGGAGTGGCCCATGTTGTGGCTATTCAGCCTGAGGGTGGAGGTCAAGCTAGGGTGTATGCTCAGCGAGAGGGGAGGAATGACGCGGATGTGATTGCAGGTACCTTTACTTTGCAATCCTTGTCATTACTTTCCTTGATAGATTCTGGATCTACGCATTCATACATTTTGCGTGAGCATGCTGAGTTGCTTGGTTTGCCTGTTGAGTCTTTGGATGTTGGTGTTCGTGTCACTAGTTCTTTTGGTGAAACTGTTGTGACTCGAAAGCTGTATAGAAGATGTCCTTTGGTTGTTCAAGATCATGTTTTTCATGTTGACCTTATGGAGCTGCCTTTCTATGGTTTTGATGTAATCCTTGGTATGGATTGGCTTGCTGAGCATCGTGCTGTTGTGGATTGTGAGAATAAGCGAGTTTCGTTGAAGCTTGCGGATGATTATGAAGTTGTTGTGGTTGGTGAGAATGTGAAGTTTCTTGCCAATGTGGTTTCTACCTTGGAAGCGAGCAGGATGCTGAGGCAAGGTTGTGAAGCTTATCTAGCTTTTGTGATGAATCCTAGCTCTAAAGAGTTGCGGGTGCAAGATATCAGGGTTGTGAAGGAGTTTCCTGGAGTGTTTCCTGAGGAGTTGCCTGGTTTACCTCCTAATCGCGAGGTGGAGTTTGGAATTGAGCTGTATGAGAATACGACTCCTGTGTCCATTACCCCTTATAGAATGGCACCTAAGGAGTTGAAGGAGCTGAAGACGCAGTTGCAAGAGCTGCTTGATCGTGGTTTCATTCGGCCAAGTGTGTCGCCTTGGGGTGCACCGGTCTTGTTTGTGAAGAAGAAGGATGGCACTATGAGGATGTGCATTGATTACCGTCAGCTGAACAAGTTGACTATCAAGAATCGGTATCCTTTGCCGAGGATTGATGATCTCTTTGATCAATTTCGGGGGAGCAGTCGTGTTCTCTAAGATTGATTTGAGGTCAGGGTATTACCAGTTGAAGGTGAAGGATGTGGATGTGCCTAAGACAGCTTTCGGGACAAGGTATGGGCATTATGAGTTCCTTGTGATGCCGTTTGGTTTGACAAATGCTCCTGTTGCTTTCATGGACATGATGAATCGTGTGTTTCATGAATACCTGGACAAGTTCGTTGTGGTGTTCATTGATGATATCCTTGTGTACTCGCGTACTGAGGAGGAGCATGAAGAGCATTTGAGGGTTGTTTTGCAAGCTTTGTTGGAAAATCAGCTTTATGCTAAGCTGAGCAAGTGTGAGTTCTGGCTTAAGGAGGTGGTGTTTCTTGGGCATGTAGTTTCTGCTGAGGGGATTCGTGTTGATCCTCAGAAGATTGAGGCGGTGATGAACTGGAAGGTTCCTAAGTCTGTTCATGAGGTTCGTAGTTTCCTTGGTTTGGCAGGATACTACCGGAGGTTTGTGGATGGGTTTTCTAAGGTTGCTGCACCTTTGACGAAGCTGTTGCAGAAGGATGTTAAGTATGAATGGACGGAAGCGAGACAGCAGGCTTTTGAGAAGCTTAAGGCGGCTTTGACGCAAGCTCCTATCTTGGTTCAGCCTGAATCAGGGAAAGAGTTTGTGGTCTACAGTGATGCGTCCTATGTTGGTTTAGGATGTGTGCTGATGCAGGAGGGTAAGGTTGTAGCTTATGCATCGCGACAGTTGAAGGTGCATGAGCGCAATTATCCTACGCATGATATTGAGCTGGCTGCAGTGGTTTTTGATTTGAAGATTTGGAGGCATTATCTGTATGGTGAGAAGTGTACGATGTACACAGATCACAAGAGTTTGAGGTATCTGATGTCTCAGAAGGAGTTGAATCTTAGGCAACAGCGTTGGTTGGAGTTGCTCAAGGATTATGATCTGACGATTGAGTACCATCCTGGAAAGGCTAATGTTGTTGCGGATGCCTTGAGTAGGAAGGTAGCTGTTGAGCTAAGGGCTATGTTTGCTAGCTTGAGTATTTCGCGTGATGGTGGTCTTATAGCTGAGTTGCAAGTGAAGCCATCATTGGTTCAGCCGATCAAAGAAAAGCAGTTGCTGGATGATTCTTTGGTACCGCATGTTCAGGATATCGCGGAGGGTATGCCTTCGGATTTCTGTTTTAACGATGATGGTGTGTTGTGTTTTGGTAGTCGAATAGTAGTGTCCAATGATGCTGATTTGAGGCGTGCTATTCTGACTGAAGGTCATAGTAGTCCTTTTGCTATGCACCCTGGTAGTACCAAGATGTATCGTGATCTTCGTGATGAGTACTATTGGGTGGGTTTGAAAAAGGATGTTGCGGAGTTTGTGAGCAAGTGTTTGGTGTGTCAGCGAGTTAAGGCTGAGCATCAGGTTCCTTCAGGGTTGTTGCAACCGTTGAGAATCCCTGAATGGAAGTGGGAAAGGGTTACCATGGATTTTGTATCTGGTTTACCTTTGTCTCCGTCGAAGAAGAATTCGGTTTGGGTGATTGTAGATCGCCTGACGAAGTGTGCGCATTTCTTGCCTGTGCATACTACGTTTTCCTTGGATAAGCTGGCAGAGCTGTACATTGCTGAGATTGTGCGGCTGCACGGTGTGCCTAAGTCGATTGTGTCGGATAGGGATCCGAGGTTCACATCGCGTTTCTGGCAGTGTTTGCATCAAGGTTTGGGTACAAGGTTGAACTTCAGTACATCCTATCATCCTCAGTCGGATGGTCAGTCAGAGCGTGTTATTCAGATTTTGGAGGATATGTTGAGGTGCTGCGTGATTGAGTTTCAGGGCTCTTGGGAGAAGCATTTGCCTTTGGTGGAGTTTGCTTATAACAATAGTTATCAGGCAAGTATACAAATGGCACCTTATGAGGCTTTGTACGGGAGGAAGTGTAGGACTCCTCTTTGTTGAGCTGAAATGGGTCAGAAGTTGGTTTCGATGCCGGCTTTGTTGAAAGGAACCACCGAGAAGGTGAAGCTCATTTGTGAGTGTTTGAAGGCGGCTTCTGATCGCGAGGTGGAGTTTGGAATTGAGCTGTATGAGAATACAACTCCTGTGTCCATTACCCCTTATAGAATGGCACCTAAAGAGCTGAAGGAGCTGAAGACGCAATTGCAAGAATTGCTTGATCGTGGTTTCATACGGCCGAGTGTGTCACCTTGGGGTGCACCGGTTTTGTTTGTGAAGAAGAAGGATGGCACTATGAGAATGTGCATTGATTACCGTCAGCTGAACAAGTTGACTATCAAGAATCGGTATCCTTTGCCGAGGATTGATGATCTCTTTGATCAATTTCGGGGAGCAGCTGTGTTATCTAAGATTGACTTGAGGTCAGGATATTATCAATTGAAGGTGAAGGATGTGGATGTGCCTAAGACAGCTTTCAGGACAAGGTATGGGCATTATGAGTTTCTTGTGATGCCGTTTGGTTTGACAAATGCTCCTGCTGCTTTCATGGACAAGATGAAACGTGTGTTTCATGAATACTTGGACAAGTTCGTTGTGGTATTCATCGATGATATCCTCGTGTACTCGCGTACTGAGGAGGAGCATGAAGAGCATTTGAGGATTGTGCTGCAAGCTTTGTTGGAGAATCAGCTTTATGCCAAGCTGAGCAAGTGTGAGTTCTGGCTTAAGGAGGTGGTGTTCCTTGGGCATGTAGTTTCTGCTGAGGGGATTCGTGTTGATCCTCAGAAGATTGAGGCGGTGATGAATTGGAAAGTTCCTAAGTCTGTTCATGAGGTTCGTAGTTTCCTTGGTCTGGCAGGATACTATCGGAGGTTTGTGGATGGGTTTTCTAAGATTGCTGCACCTTTGACGAAGTTGTTGCAGAAGGATGTTAAGTATGAGTGGACGGAAGCGAGACAGCAGGCTTTTGAGAAGCTTAAGGCGGCTTTGACGCAAGCTCCTATTTTGGTTCAACCTGAATCAGGGAAAGAGTTTGTGGTCTATAGTGATGCGTCCTACGTTGGTTTAGGATGTGTGCTGATGCAAGAGGGTAAGGTGGTGGCTTATGCATCGCGGCAGTTGAAGGTGCATGAGCGCAATTATCCTACGCATGATATTGAGTTGGCTGCAATGGTTTTTGCTTTGAAGATCTGGATGCATTATCTGTATGGTGAGAAGTGTACTGTGTACACGGATCACAAGAGTTTGAGGTATCTGATGTCTCAGAAGGAGTTGAATCTTAGGCAGCGGCGGTGGTTGGAGTTGCTCAAGGATTATGATTTGACGATTGAGTATCACCCTGGGAAAGCTAATGTTGTTGCGGATGCCTTAAGTAGGAAGGTAGCTGTTGAGCTGAGGGCTATGTTTGCTAGTTTGAGTATTTCGCGAGATGGTGGTCTTGTGGCTGAGTTGCAAGTGAAGCCATCTTTGGTTCAGTTGATCAAGGAAAAGCAGTTGCTGGATGATTCTTTGGTACCGCATGTTCAGGATATTGCGGAGGGTAGGCCTTCGGATTTCTGCTTTAATGATGATGGTGTATTGTTTTTTGGGAGTCGGATAGTAGTGCACAGTGATCCTGAGTTGAGGCGTGCTATTCTGGCTGAAGGTCATAGTAGTCCTTTTGCTATGCACCCTGGTAGTACAAAGATGTATCGTGATCTTCGTGATGAGTACTATTGGGTGGGTTTGAAAAAGGATGTTGCGGAGTTTGTGAGCAAGTGTATGGTGTGTCAGCGAGTTAAGGCTGAGCATCAGGTTCCTTCAGGGTTGTTGCAACCGTTGAGAATCCCTGAGTGGAAGTGGGAAAGGGTTACCATGGATTTTGTATCTGGTTTACCTTTGTCTCCATCGAAGAAGAATTCAGTGTGGGTGATTGTGGATCGCCTGACAAAGTGTGCGCATTTCTTGCCTGTGCATACTACATTTTCTTTGGATAAGCTTGCGGAGCTGTACATTGCTGAGATTGTGCGGCTGCACGGTGTGCCTAAGTCGATTGTGTCGGATAGGGATCCGAGGTTCACATCGCGTTTCTGGCAGTGTTTGCATCAAGCTTTGGGTACAAGGTTGAATTTCAGTACATCCTATCATCCTCAGTCGGATGGTCAGTCTGAGCGTGTTATCCAGATTTTGGAGGATATGTTGAGGTGCTGCGTGATTGAGTTTCAGGGCTCTTGGGAGAAGCATTTGCCTTTGGTGGAGTTTGCTTATAACAATAGTTATCAGGCGAGTATACAGATGGCACCTTATGAGGCTTTGTACGGGAGGAAGTGTAGGACTCCTCTTTATTGGGCTGAAACGGGTCAGAAGTTGGTTTCGATGCCGGCTTTGTTGAAAGGAACCACCGAGAAGGTGAAGCTCATTTGTGAGCGGCTGAAGGCAGCTTCTGATCGGCAAAAGTCTTACGCGGATTTGAAGCGTAAGGAGATTGTGTATGCGGTGGGTGATCATGTGTTCTTGAAGGTTTCGCCTTGGAAGAAGGTGATGAGGTTTGGCCGGAAGGGTAAGTTGAGCCCTAGGTACATTGGACCATATGAGGTGGTTGAGCGTGTGGGTCCTGTTGCGTACAAGTTGAGGCTACCTCAAGAGTTGGAGAAGATTCATGATGTGTTTAATATTTCTATGCTCCAGAAGTATAGATCTGATCCTTCGCATGTGATGCCTGTGGAGGAAGTGGAATTGAATCCGGATTTGACCTATGATGAGGAACCGGTGAAGGTTCTGGATTCGGATAGCAAGGTTCTTCGTGGCAAGACCATTGAGTTGGTAAAGGTGCTGTGGAAGCATCGTGGTGTTGAAGAAGCCACGTGGGAGCGGAAGGAAGACATGCTGAAGCATTTTCCTCATCTCTTTCCTTCAGGTAAATTTCGGGGACAAAATTTCTTAAGGGGGGGGGGAGAGTTGTAACGCCCCGGTTTTGGGCTTAGAAGTTTTGGGCGTTGACCGGTTCGGTCAAAGTGCTGTTCGAATCTAAAAAGGTGAAATTAGGAAAGCCTAGTTCGGGTTGCATTAAAAATATGGAAAAATGTTCTAAAATCATCTTTTAATATATATAAGTGAACTGTGAAATCAATTTTACAAAATGAGGTTTGGAAGGGTGACATTTTGGCTAGTGACCAAAATGTAATTTTTGAAAGTTGCGTGACTGTTTTAGAAAGGATTGAAACTTCGAATCTTTAAGGAGCTATTTACCCAAAGGGAGTTTCTCCAGATTTTTCTAAGATATTTTATGATTAATTCTGATTTTTAAACATAAACAAAATTGGAGGGAAGTTATTTTCTAACTAATTTTCCTAAAATCTCATTTTTCCTTTCTCTCATTTTCTCTCAACCCAAACACTTTCTCTCCAGAGTTTTTCTTCTGATTTTTTCACCTAAATCTCTCTTTTCAATTCTCTTTTGATTGCTAATCATCTCATCAACAAAACCTCACCATTTGCTAGTTGATTCTTCAAGCTTTTTGGTTCTAAAAAGGGGAGAAACCCAAGTTTGGAGGTAAGAACGTCCTTCTCCTCTAAACTCTCAGTTCTTTACTGAAAATCCTAAGTTCTCAATCCTAAATTGATGATTTATAAGTGGTTTTAAAGTTGTGTAATAGATCTTGGCTTTAAATGCAAGATTTGATGATTTTTGATGGATTTTCGTTTGATCTGTTAAAGCTGTGATTTGAGGTGTGTTTTTGATGTTAAATGAATGTTAATTTGATAAGGAATTGAGTTTTGATTAATGCAATCCCGGATAGGTTGAATTTCCTAAGTTTAGCTTGTGATTCTTGGTTGTTTTAGGAGTGATCTTGTGGATCTGATGTTGCTGGAGGTATAAGGATGTTATTAGATCCTTTTTAGATGTTAAATGATGTTAAAGGATGTTTGGTTTTGATGGTTTATGGCTGGGCTTTGTTGAGGAGTTGTTTGGATGCATTTTCGGTTGTGTTTGGTGGCTGAAAGTGGAGTGTGGATGAGAGCAGCGAGTTTAGGTGCTTTCATTGAAGCTATTAATGCATGATGATGCATTAATCCTCTGCTTTGATGTGTTTAAAAACAGGGGAGTCATCTTTGGATCCAAGTGGTGGTGATCCGGAAGCTTAATTTGTGTTTCGGCAAAGAGGCAAAACGGAATCGGTGAGTGAAATTGGGTTTTCGGCTTTGAAACCAATGTCTTGGGAGCTTAGTCTAAGTCTAAACAACTTTACTAAGCTCAAGTGTAAGTTTTCGGAAAAACTCTCTAGTGGTGGCCATGGTTTGTTGTTGTGCAATGTGGTTTATTGCATGTTTTAAATTCTGTTTTGAAAGCATGATTTAGCATGGTTATTGCTGATTTTGTAAGCCATATGTTGAAGGAAGCTCAAGGTAAGAGTTCCTTGTTTTTGAACATTGTTTAAATGTGGTTTGATGCTTAAAAATGCATGATGTTTATGGCTTGGTTTAATGCTTTAAAACAGTGGATATATTGATGATAATGATGCATATTGGCAAGTGATGTTAAGGTCACAAAGGTGGTTAAAAGTCCTTGTGTGAGCCTTGTATATTTAAGAACATCAAGGTGGTTAAAAGTCCTTGGATGGTTCTTGGTAAGATCACAAAGGTGGTTAAAAGTCCTTGTGTGGATCTTGGAAAGTTTATGAACATCAAGGTGGTTAAAAGTCCTTGGATGGTTCATGGTTAAGGCTCAAGGTGGTTAAAAGTCCTTGGAAAGCCTTGGTTACTTAAGAACTCCAAGGTGGTTAAAAGTCCTTTGGAGATTCTTGTTAAGGACACAAAGGTGGTTAAAAGTCCTTGTGTGTTCCTTGCCATGGTGTTTAAAAGTCCATGGGTCCATGGTGTTTAAAAGTCCATGAGGATAAGATTACAATGATGTTTAAAAGTCCATGTGTGAATCTTATGAGAATTGTATCACTTGTTGCCAATATGACTTATTATGAGTTGAAGCATGAGATGCTTGTTTGAATTGTTAAAGAGCATGTTAAATGAAGTTGAAGCATGAGATGCTTGCTTTAAATGTTTAAGAACATGTTTAATGTTGCTTGAAGCATGATTTATAAATGAGATTTATAAATGCATTATTGAATGGTTTTAATGAGCATTCCTCACTAAGCTTTTGCTTACGCTCTCTTCTTCTTCTTAAACCAATAATGCAGAACATTAAGGTGCATTGAGGGCAGCAAGGAAGGCAAGCAATCAAGTGGAAGTTAAGCTCAAGTATGGGAAGGTTTTCTTATACATTTTTAGCTTTTGGCATTTGGCAATAGGGAACCTATGTGGATGCTTTGGGAGATGTTTTGAACTCCCTAAGTTAGTTTATTGTTGTTAATAATGCTGGATATTTGTATTTGGCCATTATATGTTTGATTTGGAGGTTTTATGCTTGAATGGTTTGCTTGAGTAGGAAGCATGTCATTAGAATTGGGGCTTTTCATATTTGATGTTATAATGTTGAATTGTTGATGCAAGCATGCCTCTTGTATGTTGTATGACTTGTTGGTATGATTTGGTGTTGTTATGATGAAGTTTGAAGCATGCTTAAAGTTGTTTTTGAGTCGGTTCTGGTATGTGTATCGATACTCGGGCTCGTGTATCGATACGCATAGCTAAAATGTGTGCTTTTCAGCACAGGGGTATCGGTACGGTCGTGAGGGTTTCGATATGGGTAGGCCAATTATGAAGGGAGTATCGGTACGCGGGAGAGCGTATCGATACCTTTTCAGGAAATCTGGTCACTGTCTCCCCGTGTATCGATACTGACTCCAAGCGTACCGATACGCGACCGTTATTTTAGTTAAAGGCATCTTTGTATGTTTTGAATTGTTTGCATTTTGGTCCTGAAACTTGTTTTTGCAATTGTATGAGTTTGGGATGTCTGTTTGAGCTGAAATTTGGCAGTGAAGCATGAAACCTGACTAATTTCATATTGGTAACTTTAATTTGGATGAAGTCCTTATAATTTACAGAATTTACGATTTGGTCCCCAAAGTCGTAGTTTGTTCAATTGGGTCCCTGTTTGATCTCTGATGTTTATGATCTTTGAGCATGTTGTTGAATGACCATATCTAGGGTTAATGTGCATCTAGACAAGAGTAAAAAGAAAAAAAAGGGTTGTTAATCAAGGTTGACTTTCAGGTTGACTTTGGTTTTCCCCGTGTGACTTTCTTAATTCGGGTCAACCGTCTAGGCCGGGTTAAGGGGGTTACACACATCACCAGACTCTCATGGTGGCATCTCTCATCGCCACAAAGCTTGGGTGTTTCACCAAGATCTATCGTGGTTGAATCTCTCATCACCACACCCTCACTTTGGAACGGGATGGAACTACCCCCATTGCTCGAACCAAAGAGCACGTACGAATTTTTTATATTACAGTGCACTTCTCATCCTATTGGTTGACCAATTATATCCGATAACAATAATCTCATCTTATGCCAATATATTCGTTTTAAACATCATTACCTACAGTTTTTAAATGCATCAATCTAAAACATTCTCATCCCATTTCAAAAGCATGTACAATGCATAGCATTTTCTCAAATAGTTATATCTCATTGAAATATCAATTCTATCTCATGAAATCATTAACATCATCATTTCATTTCTCAAAACATGCATAAAACAACATGTACAAATCTATATTCAATACAAGAGCATGATCATAAAACCAATGGGACAATAACCGAGAAACATAAGCAAAACATCTCATACTTACTCCCGGATTTAGGTTAGTGTTTCAAACTCAACCTAAACCCCAACCCTTGCTTTCAAGTCTTTGAAAGGCTTTTAAAACTAATTCCACTCACCGACAACGTCACGATAGCTTTGCCGAAGCGTAATCAAGCTTTCGAAGCTCACAGAACTCCACCAATCTCGTCCGATGTGTTCTCCTCTGTTTATACAAGAACGAAGGATTAATGCATCTCAATGCATTAAAACCACCAACAAGCTAAGCTACCTTGCTGCTCTGCCCAAAAACACCAAAACGGCTATCCGAAACAACCAAAAACACCTTCAATTACTCTCCAAACTTTACCAGCCAAAATCTAACACTTCTAACCACTTCTAATCATCAATTAACATCTAAAAACAACCAAACCTCCTCCATAAACCTCCAACAACACCAGAACCTCAAAACTTCACCAAAAACCTCAAATCTAACCATCTACAACTAGAGATTCAAACCAATCCGAGATTATTATGATAAAAACCTTTATTTCAACATCATTTAACATCTAAATCTTGATTAATAACATCCTTAAATCAAGGAAAATAGCAGCGTTACGAAAATCACAAAATCTCAACATTAAACTTCAATTTAACCAAATTTCCATGATTAATCCATCAAAACAACTTAGAAAACATATGTAAAGGATTGATAACTTGGGAATTTCAGTAAATAACTGATCATTAGAGGAGGAGAACGAACCTTACCTCTAATGGGTGAAATCTCTCTCAATTGGATGCGTTTTTCTTGAAAAATCAAAGGAAAACAATAAGGATTTGTAAATCAAGATTGCAGAATCTTTTTAAAATCATAAACTTAGCAAATCAAGAGCATTACCTCAAGTTTCTTGAAATTGGAGAGTGCTTGGCTAAAGGAAATCTTTGAGAGAAAATAGAATGAGAGAAAATGACGTAAAATAGGTTTTAATGAAAAAGTCAACTATCCTTTCTTTTAACCCTTTTAATCTTTAATTAAACCCTTTTCAAATGCTCCAAATTAAGAGAGAAATCTGATAAAAACAATTGGGTAAAATAACTCCTTAAAGATTAAAAGTTTCAATCCTTTTACAAAACAATTACGAAAACAACTTTACAAAAATTGCATTTTGGTCACTAACTCAAAAGGTCATACTTCCAAAATCATTTTCTTAAAATTGATTTTACCAAAATCATTTATATAATTAATAATGATTTTAAGGATTTTCTCATATTTTTATCTTAACTCGAACCTTGATTTCCCTGAACCACTTTTGAAAACTCGAATCTCTAGTCTACGAACCTCGATTTGACTTTAAATTCTTCTAGGCCCAAAATCGGCGCGTTACAACTCTCCCCCACTTAGGAAATTTCATCCCCGAAATTTTACCTGATGGAAAAAGATAAGGAAACTGCTTCTTCATGTCATCCTTCCTCTCCTAAGTGGCTTCCTCAACACAACTATGACGCCACAAGACCTTGACAAACTCAATGGTCTTACCACAAAAAACATTGCTATCCGAATCCAAGATCTCAATTGGCTCTTAGTCATAGGACAAATCCAGATTCAACTCAATCTCCTCTATAAGCAAAACATGAGACAAATCTAATCTATACTTTCAAAGTATGGATACATAGAAAACATCATGTATCTTCTCCAACTCGGAAGGCAACCTCAACCTATAAGCAACAGGTCCAACACATTCTAGCACCTCGTACGGTCCAATAACCTTGGACTCAACTTTCCCTTATGGCCAAATCTCATCACCTTCTTCCAAGGTAAAACCTTCAAAAACACATTATCTCCATCAACATAGTCAATCTCCTTAAGCTTCAAATCCGCGTAAGACTTTTTCCGATCCGAAGCCGCTTTCAACCTCTCACTAATAAGCTTCACTTTTTCAGTAGTTCCCTTTAAGCACATTAGGCAAAGAAACCAACTTATGCCATGCTTCCGCCCAACAAAGAGGCGTTCTACACTTCCTTCCATACAACGCCTCATAAGGAGCCATTCAAATGCTCACTTGATAACTATTATTGTAAGCAAACTCCATCAAAGGTAACTATTTCTCCCAAGAACCTTGGAAATCAGTGATGCAACATCTCAACATATCCTCCAACACTTGGATAACTCGTTCTGACTGACTATCCGTCTGAGGATGATGCGAAGTATTGAAATTCAAACGCGTACCCAACGCTTGATGAAGACACTCCAAAAACCTTGTTGTAAACCGTGGATCTCGATATGAAACAATGGACTTAGGCACACCATGCAGCCTCATTATCTCAGAGATGTACAAATCCACCAACTACTCTAAGGTATACGTAGTATGCACTGCCAGAAAATGTGCACACTTCGTAAAACGATCAACAATCACCCAAATGGAATTCTTCTTGGACGGTGTCAAAGGCAAACCCATTACGAAATCCATGGTGATTCTCTCCCATTTCCAATATGGAATCTTCAAGGGTTGCAACAATCAAGAAGGAAATTGATGCTCAGCTTTAACTCGTTGACAAACCATACACTTACTAACAAAATAAGTAACATCTCTCTTCAACCAACCCAATAGTACTCATCTTTCAACCCACGATACACCTTTGTACTATCAGGATGCATAGCAAAAGGACTACAATGTGCCTCAGTCAGAATAGTGCGCCTTAGCTCAACATCCCCCGACATCACTACTCGACTCTTGAAACATAAAACACCATCATTATTAAAACAAAAGTTCGTTGGATTTCCTTCCGCAATGTCCTTAATCAACTCCACCAACGAGGGTTTCACTTGTGTTAACACTAGATTTTCACCTCTATTATTATTATTATTATTATTATTATTATTATTATTATTATTATTATTATTATTATTATTATTATTATTATTATTATTATTATTATTATTATTATTATTATTATTATTATTATTATTATTATTATTATTAGAATTAAAAGCCTAAAATATATAAACAATAAAACCCAATTTCCCCACCATAACATTTAAAAAGTTTCACAAAACCCATCTTTAAAATTAAAAATAATAAATTCATTTTTGTAAATAAGGACCCATTAAAATAATAGAACACTTTAAATAAAATAAAGGATCCATTTTAAGCCCAAAAAATAAATATTTTGAGCCCAACTAACCTATTTTTTATTCACCACGTGCATATTTAATAAGAGCGTTGGATCTAGGGCAAGGGGATCTAATGGATCATATTTAAACCAGGAAAAATGGGGAGGGAGGACCACTCGCGCCTGGCGCGTGTGTTGCACGTGCACAGGGTGGTTCCTCCCAAATCCCCTGTTCGAAAACCGACAGCAAACGTTGCCATTTCCCCCTTCGGTTCCGCCGCGAGCGTCGTTTCTAGTGGTGTCAGGAGGCCAACCATCCCACGCCGAAGCTACCTCCGCCGTTGTCGTCCCTCGCTGCCGCTGTTCGCCTGCACTAGAAGAGGAAAAAGATTTCAAACTCTAGATCAAAAATTAGGGAAGAATCATCCCAAATTTTTCAAAATCAAACCCAAAATCGGATAGATTTCAATCATGTTGGAGAGGTCAATGATCATATTCTAATTATTGATGTAATTACGAGATTATGACTCTCAAATTTTCTTGTTTTCCAAGCACCAAAACCCTATAAATTGAGCCTACTTTTCCCATTATAACACACACCAATTCAAGAATAAAAAACACTTAAAAAATCATATGAGAATTCCTTTGAATTTCTTTGAAAATTTCTGAAAAATTGTTGGAGTAAGTTCAAGCTTTGGTTCAATTTTTGGTTGCGATCGAAAATCGGTTCAAGTGGAAATTATTCGCGAATTCTTGGCTTCCAGTAACTTTTCTTTTCATTGTTTTTTGAAAGTTTTTTTCTTGGCTGAATTTTTGTTTGTTCATTTTTAGGTTGCAATTTGGAATTCGAGATCAGAATTAGTGTTCGATGATCTTTTTTCGGTTTGTCATTTAATTTCAGTTTTTGTTTGTTCATGTTCTTTTATTTTGGTTTAATCTCTTTTGTGATTTAATTTCGGTTTGGAAAGTTTCAATCCATTTTCATCCTTAAAAAACTAAAATTTGAGTTGTTGAAAATAAAGTTTCTTTCTAAAATTTTGGTTTACTCATTTCTTAAAAATAAAGTTTAGGTGAACTAAAGAAAATGTGATTGAAAATAAAGGTTTCTAAGGGTTTAAAAGAAAACTTTGATTTTAAAAAATAAAAAAGAAGATAAGCTATTGATAAAAAATCTTTTAGAAAAAATAATAAAATAAGTTCTTTTTAAAGAAAGTGTGTCTAAAATCAAAAATAAAATAAAGGGGATTTAAAACTTAAAAATCAAAAAAATAAAAAGAGCTTTAAAAAGATTTTGATAAAATCTTAAAGATCAAAGATAAAAAGGGCTTAAAACGTAAATAGTTTAGAAATAAAAGATTTTCTTAAAACTTAAAAATCGAAAAATAAAATAAAAATGGGCTTTAAAACATATGGATTTTGGAAATAAAAGGTTTTGAAAGAAAAATTAAAAAGGGATAAAAGATGTTAAAAATAAAAAGAAAAATTTGAAATATAAAAACAATAAAGTTTAAAAACCAAATAGAAACATTTCAAATAAAAGAATAAAAGAACAAAAAAGATAAAAAGAAAAGCATAAAAAGTAAAAGAAGGTTTCTTTGAAAATTCTAAAAATAAATCCAAATTTGAGTTTTGAATATTCTTTTCTTGTTTGTTTTTAGTATAGGTTGAACTTTAGGGTTTAAGATGTTTGAGCTTAGACTAGAGACTTGTTTGTGGAAAAACTTTATTCACAAAGAATAAAGCACACATAATAAAATTCAAACCCCCAATTAGGAATAAATGACTTAGACTCTTTTAGAATAAATTTCAATTTAGAATAAATAAAAATGTTCAACATATCAAATTTCTTTATTGTTTGATAAGTGAAATTAAATTAATGTGGTGTCTTATCAAACGGGGGGAACACGCTTTGCTCATGTAAGAATACTGATTCTTCGTATGAGCCTAGCAAGTACCTTCGGGACTCATGTCCTTTGCCTTCGTAAGAATATCGATTCTTCGAGAAGGCATAAGTGGTGAGTCCTCATGAGTTAAACTTGGTTCGTTGAAACCTATAATGGGTGAGAACTAGGGGATTTGCCACCCTTAGTAGGGGACAACAAGGACTTTGGGTACCCTTTTAGAATTGAACTAAGTTTGAGAATTTAGAGCATACCCCAATAAAGCCATGTAGAATGAGCTGCCCATAATTATTTGTACAATGAAATTATTTTGGACCTTTTAGGTTTTATTTTTGTTTTTATTAAAAAGAGTACTAACCTTTTTGTGTGTGTGTTTTGTTTTGTTTTTTTGGCATATTTATTTGTTGCATACATCCCATAGTTATAGGGGATCGATTCTAAAGCATGTCGCTCATTTAGAAAAGCTTTCGCCATGGATGAAAGGTACCTAAAAGAAGAAGACAATGCGGATGTACGTCACCAATCTGAGGCCCACTAGCAAGCAATGAGAATTTGACGAGTAATCACATAAAGGAAACATCAAAGTATGCTTACAACAGTGCTAAACAGAATACAATAAGTCACAAGTGCTATGGGACCATTTCAACGGTCCAACCAAGCACAATTTGAAGATGATCATTGGTCTGCTCAGCTTACGGGCAACATCAAAAGGATGCAGGAGTGAGACGAGTTTGATAGAAGAATCATATCCTAAATTGAGGATGTAGCTAAGCATGTGACGTCAAGAAGCCATATTTTTTCTTCCACGAAAAAGCAATAGGGGAGTTATGATCAAGGCTCTACAGATTGATCAAAGAAATGGGTGCTCAGATCGAGATGTATTTGTAGGACCTTTGAAATTCAATGGAAGATACTTCTGGAGCAGTATCTTAATATAATTGATGGCCCCTCGCTTGCATTTATGCATTTGCATTTATACATTTGCATTTATGCATCTGTATTTTTTTGTTTTTGCTTGCATGACCACTACATATATTCACACATAATAATTTAACTTTTCCAAAAATATCTCATAGGTACGGTAAACGTGCCCAGACTCGAGCCATGAACACTGAGGAAAGATGGACAACTCTGGAAGCAAATTAGAAGAGCATCCCAGATAAGCTTGAGAAAATGGAAAATGATCTGAAGAAAGAAATTGAGATATCACACCGGAAAACAATTAACTCGATTGTAGCTATGTTCGAGTTCAAGGTTCCAGATGCACTTGAAGCTGGTGGAAAGACTAATTTGCTGCCTAAGTTTCAGGGGATGGCCTTTTCCCATCAAAAGGAAACAACCTCACCTAAAGTGAAGATTTCACCTTATTCTACTGAATCCTCTGCTTGAAATGAAATAAAGGCAAACTTTGAGGAAGTTCACGAGGTACATGACCTCAATGAAATAACTAACAAGGCGAAGGTCGAGATGAAATGGGAAGACCGTTACAAGAAGATGGAGGAAATGATTAAATCTTCTCAAGAAATAAGCATTTATGGTAGCATAGATGCTAGAGATTTGAGTCTAGTATCTAACCTGGTGGCTCCTCCAAAGTTCAAGGCCCCTGACTTCGAGAAGTATGACGAGAGAACTTGCCCATTGACACACTTCACCATGTATTGCCGGAAAATTTCACCACATTTAGAAAATGAGAAGTGTTGATCCATTGTTTCCAAGACAGTCTATCTGGGTCTACTATCCGATGGTATACCTAATTAATCCATGTCAACTTACAGACTTGGAGAGATCTGTCGAAAGCTTTTCTCAAACAATACGAGTATGTGAAAGATATGACCCCAAGCAGGATCGCACTACAGAATATGGAACAAAAGCCCAATGAGAGCTTTGGCTAGTATGCCCATAGATGACGAGATGTGGCATCCCAAGTTCAACCTCCACTGTTGGAAAATGAGGTTACTTTAATGTTTATGGAGATACTAAATGGCCCATTCTATGACTATATGTAAAATCACGCCACAGAAGGTTTCGTAGACATGGTCATGAATGGAGAGTTGATATTGACAGTCATTAGAAGTGGAAGACTCGAGAGAGAAGAATATGTTGACACATTTAGAAATTCGTCATGAAGCAGATGGAGGCAAGATTAGCTGGATTTCATCCATGCCTTCCTGGAATAATGCTCAAATATTAAAAGATCTTCCCAGACGGTATTGGGATCATGCTTAGAACCAACACTTTTGCTTTTGCCCGTGAGCGTTAGGGATCTTTTGTAAGGGCTTATATGTCAATTTACTTGTTTAAAGATGCATTTTATTTCTTCTCTCAAGTGGCAAACATTTCTTATTTTCATTTCTTTTCATCCATTTCTCTTCAAACACACGTCTTTCTGGAAGATCCCTATTATTAAATGTATGATTGAATTTTGAATCTAATCCCATACACAGATTATGAGTGATTTTTCTTATCAGACATTGTTGTTAGAGTCCTTGAATAAAGTGATAACTCTAAAACATCTACCAACTGAAGACTACTTCTTTTCGACGATGTTTGTGTGTGAAATGAAATTTGGCATTCCTTCATTTCCCTTCACGAAAAGAAAATAAAATCCCTTGCTTTCCCCCTTTGAGCCTGATATTATTTTTCTTGTGATTGAACCCCAACCAAGGATCACTCCCCACACCGAGGGGCAAAGAAGATGAAAAGCTATTTGAAAAAACATGTCAGATCAAGTTAAATGTCCTAAATTGAAAATGAAAAAGACACAATAAGGAGAAAGAAAAAGAAGAAAGAAAAAAGAATAAAGGGAAATAAGGAAAATAGAAGAAGAAGAAAAATAAGAAAAAGAAAGAAAAAAGAAAAAAAGGAAGAAATGAAAATTGAAGTGGGAAGGAAAATTTTGAAACAAATCCTTCGAATGAGATGTATCAGAAAAAGAAATGAACTCCAGGGTACCCAAAATGGGTTTTCTTGAGCGATCCAAAGAAAAAGATCAAAAATTTCACCAAAGATGATTGACCCTTGGTTTAATCACCCTCAAACATGTATTTGAGCCTATATATCCTTTTCTTGGTAACCCGAGCCTAGCCTACATTACAAGCCTTAAAAGACCATTTAGATCACACATGAATATTTGAGAAAAGGAGTTTGCCTTCAGAACACATTCCGCCTAATTGAGTTAACCTTTCTTCAGGGACCTAAAAACTTCTAATGTCTGATTGAGATTAGAAAGTGAGAAATTGAAATTTTGGGAGTGTTTGAGCAAAAGAGAGCCACTTAAAAGCGGGGCACTATTCGGTTGATGGATTCATGAATCATTCATACTATGAATTTTAGGGCATATGACTTTCTTTCCATGTTTGTCATGACTATTTTCTTGAAATCCCCATTTTAACCTTTTCTTCTATGACATTTTCCTTTAAAATGTTATTTCTAGCCTTTTCTTGCATTTTACAAGTAGATTGACGTAGATTCATGAAAAGCAAAAAATTTCTTGGTATTGTTCCCAACCGTAGGAAACCATGAACGAGTGTTTACATTGCTTCAGAAAATAATGAAGTGGCCGATAATTGAACCTCAATTTGAACAGGGGCATCGCCTTGCATGAGAAGGTAAAAGAAGAAAAGAAGAAGAAACATATGTGTTGAAGAGTTTTAAGTGGGTCATGTTGTCAAGCAAGACCCACACTTAAGATGTAAGATCCTTAAAGCATAAAAAGGGATAGAGCGTTGCCAAGTGGGCAAACTATTTCGTCAGATTGGGGCAAGTTATATCGACCAAGGATTCAGGATCCCCGACTTTAACATGTAAGAAAGGAAGAGATTAAAGCATCAACATCATGCGAAGACATTCGAGGTGAAGGTTTAGCGTGCAAATGCTTGAAGATGTCCTACAGGGGAAAGAATTTGAGAATTCACAAGCACTCAAGATGCTTAATATTTTAAGGGGCATATGAAGACTTGAAGCTTTCAAGACCAGAAAAGGAAGCCTTTCACTCATTATTGATGTATCAACTACAATGATAGCAGATCTCAAGACATTTGCTGACGAAGATCAAATGTTTTCGATGAAGAAAGGGATATAAAGAATAAGAATGGAGAAGAAATGGCAGTTGAAGAAGTCTATCCTTCCAACCATGAGTATAAAATCACTAGATTGAGTGAGCAAATTTGAAAAGATCAAATGTTTTCTTTGAGTCAAAGAAATATAATGAAAAAGCACAATTGTTTATCTAGACTGAGCGAACAAACATGTGGATTAAAAAACCAAAGGAAAAAATGATTTTGAGGAAAAGAGTTTAAAAAACAAAGGAGAGGAAACATGAATACATGTGATAGGAATCTTTAGGGGCATGCTCATCGTAATTGCATCATGTATCAGATTTTTTTACAGGTATGAAAGCTTTTTCAGTAAAAGAACCCGCCTATCCATTCGGGCGTTAGGAGAATGGAATTCACTTATCTATTCGGGCGTAAGAAGAATAAAACTTGCTTATATATTCGAACATAAGAAGAATAGAACCGACTTATTCATCCAAACGTAAGGTGGATGAAAACTTTTTGGAATCTGCTTATCTATTCGAGCACAAGGACAATAGAACCATCTTATTCATCTAAGCATAAGGAGGATGAAACCTTAAAAAACCATGCTCATCTATTCGGGCACATGGAGAATAGAACTTGCTTATCCTTTCGGGCATTCAAAGAATGGAACCTGCTTATTAGTCCGAGCATTTGGAGAATAGAACCCTGCTCATTTATTTGGGCATATGGAGAATAGAACCCAACTCATCTATTCAGGCATTTGGAGAATAGAACATCTCTCATCTCTTCGGGCAGTTGGAGAATAGAACCTGCCTATCCGTTTAGGCACATGGAGAATGGAACTTTGCTCATCTATTCGGGCACATGGAGAATAGAACCCGCCTATCCCTTCGGGCACATGGAGAATGGAACCCTGCTCATCTATTCAGGCTTATGCAGAACAAAACCAGCCTATCCGTTCGGGTATCAGGAGAATGGAACCAGTCAGCAAATCAATGTCTTTTGGTCTTTCCTTTATCCCTTTTTCACAGGGATAACCAAAGAGGGGCAACTGTTGAAACTAGATTTTCACCTCTCTTTATTATTATTATTATTATTATTATTATTATTATTATTATTATTATTATTATTATTATTATTATTATTATTATTATTATTATTATTATTATTATTTGTTGCGTGTAAAAGGTGCTCCGCAATTAGTGCAAGTGTACACGTCTCAAGTAATATAATGATAAGTATCAGAGTATCGTCTCTACAGGGATTGGGATGGCTTCCTTCAATTATCTTCTCGCACTGAAAATGAAAAAATAAAAGTAAAAACACAAGTAAAGGGGTTTTGGATTTTAACTAAACTAAAAATCATAAACTAAAGCAATTAAGTAAAAGTAGAGAAATCAAGATGAGAGAATGGGCCGAATTAGATTGCGTCGTAGTGTGGAATCCAATTGACTTGTCTCGGTCTTTAAATGTAGCACCCGGGTCTAGGGGTCGGGTAAAAATAATACTAAAATAATATTTTGGGATTCCCCTTTTGTCTTAAAAAATTTAATTTATGTGTTGGATCAATTTTGGAATTTAATTAGAACCCTAAATCTCTTGGAATTTAAGGTTTTTGGTGATAGTCATTCATTAATGGCAAAAGGGTAATTATTTGGAACTTCTAAATGAATACCCTTTTATTTCAAATGATTTACTATTCATCATCTTCTTCTCTCCCCTCCCATTTCACTTCCAACGTTAAAAACCCCTCTTTTTCCTAGGTTACTATTCCATTTTCTTTCTTGCTCATTGTTAGAGATTTCTCAAAGGTAAACTCACTTTTGACTTGCCCTCATTGTTCTCTACAAGTCTATGGTTTTATTTTTCGTTTTAATCCATGATTTCTCATTTTGGAATTTTGAAAGTTTAGATTAAAATTTTTATCTTTGTTGTCTAAAACTTAAGCTTTTGATTTGTTGAGGTTAAATGAGTTATTTACAACCTAAAAGGTCCAACATAATTGATTTTTACAAGGTTTTGTGGTGTTTCCTGAAATGGGGTTTTGGGGAGGTTTTTGGAGGGTTTTAAGTTGAGTTTTGGGGGGTGTTTTATGTGGAAATATGATGGCTATTGGTTAGACTATATGTAAGTGTTGGAATCATTAGAATTAGGGTGTGCTTAGGGGCTGCTCGGGAATGTGGATTTTGGGTTTGATTTTTAGTTTAAATTGTGTGTTTTGTGTTTGGTTTGTGATCCGGGTTGACTACGTTGAATTGTGGACTTATTTGAGATTGTTTTATTTGTGATTCGGGGATGAATCCAGAGGTTTTGGAGTCTTGAGCTTGGTCTTCGGTCTTCTCTCGGGTAGCAACGGTGAGTAGAATTGTTAATATTTGAATTTTGCTCGATATGGAACCTTTGGGGTTTGGGTGGAACCTTGAGGGTTCACCTAAACCCGAGTGTAAGTTTCTACTCCCATACCTTGTTATGAGTGGATGAATGGCTATGTGTTGTGGTTTTCATATGCATCTCGAGTTGTCTTATACAGTTGCTAATGTGTAGTCGTGTTGATGTCGAGCCTCACGTGATGGTTGTCTTAACTACGGTGATGTGTAGTCCCACCGGTAGTGACTAGTAGGAAAGTACTTTGATGTGTAGTCCCATTGGAAATCTACTAGTCACGGTGATGTGTAGTCCCACCGTGTGTGTATGTTGGTTGTGCTTGTGCAAACCATATATTGTTGTTGAGAAAGTCATTCGTGCATCCATTGTTTTACTTCCATTTATGAAAAGTGTTTTAAAAACTGCATGTTGTGGATTTGTAGAGCTTCTCTCACTAAGCTAGTTAGCTTACGCTCTCTTTTGTTTCCAACATGTAGATCGTTAGAGTTCGGGAGGCAAGTGGGCAAGGGAGGAGCTTTTGGAGTTCTCAAGCTAGCTCAAGTATGATTTGTGTTTTGTAATAATGCCTAAACGATGGGGTATAGACTTATGGGAGTGGGTGTCAAACTCCTTAGGTGTTTTGTGTTGATTGAGTATGTTAAATTATGGATGTGTTATGTTTTAGTCTCATGGATTGAGGATCATGCGTATTTTGCTGCTTAGTTGTATGTGCCTAAGAGTGTATGAACTTGGCCTATGAATGCTCTATGTATGGTTGTCTTGTGTATGAAGCCTTATGATTGCTAAGCATGCCTCTTTTGTGGAATTGCATGAAATCCTTGATTGTACGGGTCTTATTAGATTCAAATGCCTCATATGCTAGGTCTTGGTTGTGAAATATTGTATGAATGCTTGTATGTGGATAGGAGAGTCTCAAAATGCATTTAGAGTTGAGTTTCATGTTGTTTTGCTGCATTTTAGTGTCTTGCAGTGCAGGGCGTATCGATACGCCTAAGAGCCTTATCGATACGGTCCTACACTTTGGGACACAGAATCGGCAAGGGGTACCGATACTCGGTGGTGTATCGATACGCCCAATGCTCATTGGAAATTTGAGATTTTAGTGAGACTTTGGCGTATCAGTACGGTGTCTTAGCGTATCGGTACGTGTTTATCTCGTTAACGACGAGATGTTGACCGAGAAGAGCGTATCGATACGCTCAAGGGCTGTATCGATACGGTCTTCCTGTGTTGACTGAAGGGTGTTGACCTTGGTCAAGGCGTATCAATACCCCTGATTGGTGTATCGATACGGCCTACTCAATAAGAGTAAAATGGACTGTTAACATGTTGTTTGGGGTTCGGTTGGGTACCTTTATGGATGTTTTCCGCTGTCGTGATCACTTAGGAAAATAATATGTCTTTAGACAAGATTAAAGTAAAAGAAAATTTTCTAGGGTTGCTTACCGAGGGGGAACCTTAACAGGTTTCGCTTCGGTTTTCCCCGTGTAGCCTACTCAGACCGGTCATTCGGCCATACCGGGACTAGGGGGTTACATTTAGTGGTATCAGAGCCTGAGGTTTCCGAGACCTCGGGCATGTAAGTGAGGTGAGTTAATGTATTACGGGTATTTTGCAATGTATGCCTAAATTCTGTTTCCAGCACGGTGTATGATTACATGTAGAGATGACTCTGTTGTTGCTAGAGAGTAGGTCCAAAGTCCCCATTGTTAGGCGTTGTTGTAAAAATGAAAAGGAGAATTGTTTTGATTTAACGAGCTTGAGAACCGGAGTCCTTGCCCTTTTGGTAACCTAACGTTTCCTTTGTTGTTGTGTGTTTGCTGTTTTAGATTATTATTTTTGCTATGGTGAGACCGAGGGGACGGCCTAGAGCAGGTGACCAGGCACCCGAGGATGTGCCTCCTCCTCCTCATGCTCCCGATGGTAATGGAGATAATGTTGGAGTCGATGGTAATGGGCCTCAGGTTGGGGCTAATTTGGGAGGTAACGGGGCTCAAGCGGGCCAAGGTCAGGCAGGTCCAGATGTGGCCCATTTGATTCAGACCATAGCCAGAGCTTTTCAGACAGCATTGATCGGTATGCAGGCTGCAACACCACCTCAGGGTGCGGGGACATGATTACCCCTAGAGAGGCTTCGTAACTTGAGGGCAGTTGAGTTTTGTGGGTTGTCTTCGGAGGGTTCAGAGGGGTGGCTTGAGAGCACTACTCGCATCTTGGGTCAGATGGAGTGTTCGGACGCCCGTAAGTTGGGATGCATCGTCTCATTGCTTCAGGGAGACGCTTATACCTGGTAGACCACTGTTATTTCCGGTATGGCCGAGGCAGATATCACATGGGAGTTCTTTAGAAATGCCTTCAAGAGGAAGTACCTTGGAGTTCGGTACTTGGATGAAAAGAAAAGAGAGTTTATGGCCTTGGTTCAAGGTAATATGACCGTGTCTGAATACGAAGTCCAGTTTGTTAGGTTGAGCCAGTACGCACCAGAGTTGGTCCCAGATGAGAGGGAGCGATGTGAGCATTTTCGATATGGGCTGACTACAGATGTGAAGACCTACATGCTAGCCTCCGATTACACTGAGTTCGATGTCTTGGTCTCTAGGGCCAAGGATATAGAGCAGAACCTAAGCTCTAGAGCACGTGCTAGTGGGTCTGACTCCGGAAAGAGACATGCGAACTAGGATAGAGATCATGCCAAGATGCATAGGGATAGGAGGTACCAGCCGGATACGAGACATAGGGGTGGTAACAATGGTCAGGGCCGTCAGGGCCAAGGAGCTATTGGGCACATTCCGGAGTGCACTAGGTGCGGGAGACGCCACCCGGGTGAGTGTATGGCTCTCAACTCCACAACTACTTTCCCGCTCAAAGCATCGGCTACCACATTAGCCTTACCCGGGTGATACTCAATCGTCAGATCATAATCCTTAAGAAACTCCACCCAATGTCGTTGCCTAAGATTTAACTCCTTCTGAGATATAAGGTACTTCAAGCTCTTATGATCCGTGAATACAACACATTTCTCTCAATACAGGTAATGCCTCCAAATTTTCATAGCAAACACCACAACTACAAGCTCAAGATCATGAGTAAGGTAGTTACCCTCATGCACCTTCAACTGCCTATATGCATAGGCCACTACCTTACCCTCCTGTATCAATACGCAGCCCAAACCAACAATGGACGCATCACTATACCCCACAAACTCCTTACCAGACTCAGGTTGAATCGGAATAGGAGCTTGCGTCAAAGCTTCCTTCAGCTTCTCAAAAGCTTTTTGCCTCGCCTCCGTCCACTCAAAGAGAACTTTATTTTGCAACAACTTGGTCAAAGGCGCCACTATCTTCGAGAAACCCTCGACAAACCTACGATAGTACCCAGCCAATCCAAGGAAACTCTGTACCTCCGTCACTGACTTAGACACTTTCCAACTCATCACAGCCTCTACCTTGTGCGGATCAACGTGAATACCCTCAGCTGACACAACATGTCCAAGGAAGACCACCTCCCTAAGCCAAAACTCACAATTACTCAGCTTGGCATACAACTGATTCTCCAGCAACGCTTGTAAAACAATCCTCAAGTGCCTATCATGATCCTCCTCGGTACGCGAATACACAAGGATATCATTGATGAACACCACCACAACTGATCTAGGAATTCATGGAATACACGCTTCATCATGTCCATGAAAGTAGCAGGCGCATTGGTCAAACCATACGTCATCACCAAAAATTCATAATGTCCATACCTCGTGCGAAAATCTGTCTTAGGTACGTCCACATCCTTCACCTTTAGCTGATAATACCCTGATCTCAAGTCTATCTTAGAAAACACCGAGGCTCCCCAGAACTGATCAAAGAGATCATCAATTCTAGGCAAGGGATACTTGTTTTTAATTGTCAACTTGTTCAGTTGCCGATAATCTATACACATTCTCTTCGTCCCATCTTTGTTCTTCACAAACAAGACCGGTGCACCCCAAGGTGACACACTCGGCCGAATGAAACCTCGATCCAACAACTCCTAAAATTGTGTTTTCAACTCTTTTAACTCTTTAGGTGCCATGTGATAAGGAGCAATGGACACCGGAGTTGTATTCTGGTACAACTCTATACCAAACTCAACTTCTCTGTTTGGTGGCAGCCTAGACAATTCTTCCGGAAAGACACCTAGAAAATCACGAACATTTCGAATGTCCTGTACACGTACACCATTGGTGCCAGGATTCATCACATAGGCAAGATAAGCCTCGCATCCCAACCTCATCATACGGTTTGCTTCTAAAGCCGAAACCGCATTCGACAAGAATTTCACATTCTCGTCTACTACAACTACTTCATAATCATCGGCCAACTTTAAGGTAACTTGCCTAACATCAAAGTCAACCACTTCCCTATGTTAAGTCAACAAATCCATACCAAGGATTACATCAAATCCATAGAAAGGTAACTCCATCAAATTTACAAGAAAAACATGACCTTGAACAGACAAAGGGCATCTCCTATATAAGATCCTAGTGACTACAGTCTCACCAAAAGAACTAGTCACTTGCATTCCTATTTCAAGCATCTCAATAGGTAAATCAAGCAAATGCGCATGCTCACTCAAGATATAAGAATGCGTGGATCCAGAATCAATCAAAGCCAGCAAAGATAAAGACTGAAGAGCAAAGGTACCTGCGATGACATCAATATCGTTGCGCTCCTCGCACTGAGCATATACCCTTGCCGGTCATTCTCCCTCAGGTCGAACAACCACAACATGAGCGATACCTCCCTGCCCTTCATCTCTCTTCTGAAAATTTCCACGGCTGCGCCCACGGCCTCTTTGAGGTGCAGCTACCACAGGAGCACGTCCTTGGCCACCACCAGCCAACAAAGGACACTCCCTCCTCATGTGATCAGTCGAACCACAATTCCAACAAGAGTTCCCTGTCACCACAACAAGAGCCTGAACCTCTCTAGCTGCTCGAGGACAATCCCGCCTCAAATGGTCACTTGACCCACATGTCCAGCATGTATGCTGCTCAGATCTCACACGACCTTCCTGAACCTAACCACCTCGACCCGGAACACCACGCCTTCCCTCAGGCTGATGTCTCCTATCACGGTCTCTTTTGTTCCGTCCACCACCGAAACTATACTCAGCGGCTCTCTTCCCAGAGCTAGAATCAACACCTCTAGATGACAAACCCAGATTCTGCTCGATGTCCTTTGCCCGACAAACAAGCACGTTAAAATCAGTGTAATCTGCAGCTAGCATGTACGTCTTAACTTCATGTACCAAACCGTACCGGAAGCGATCATATCGATGCCTCTCACTAGGAACCAACTCAACAACATACTGGCTCAAGCGTACGAACTTGACCTCGTACTCAGCCACAGATAGGTTACCCTGAACAAGCGACATAAACTCCCGTTTCTTTTCATCCAAGTATCTCACCCCTAGATACTCTCTCCTGAAGGCACCTCTGAAGAACTCCCAATTAACTTCATTGGGTTCCATACCAGCTGTGGTAGTCGTCCACCAGCTGTAAGAATCACCTTGTAGCAAAGAAACTGCACATCCCAGCTTGCGCACATCACTACCCATCTGATCCATAATGCAGATCGTACTCGCTAACCAGGCCTTAGACGCCTCCGGAGACATACCAAAGAACTCTACAGCTCCCAAGCTCCTCAACCTCTCCAAAGGTAAGCCCACCTGCCCAGCTACAGGGGCCTGAACATGCGCTCCGACAATAGTAGCCTGAAACGCTCCGGTGATCGCCTGAACCAGAGGCACCAAATCACCCAAACCAAGACCAGCTTGTTCTTGCTGCACCTACTCCCTACCTCAAGGTGGTAGCGGAGGAGGTGAATCTCCACCAGGAGGGACATCAGCCCCTAGCTCAGCCTGGTTACCCTGCTCAACCACATGTACTATCGTATTCGATCTTAACTCCCTTCTTGGACCCATAGTGCTAATTAAACAAGACATAACAACAAAACAAGTCAAACTATTTAGGCCAGCTGCAAGCAAGAATCCAAGTTTACAAAACTTTTGATTAGTGTAATACGGAAATGGGCACCCAATTTTCCCCACAGAGCATAGCATACATGAAACATCATGCTTACAAACTTTTCATCATCCCAAAATCAACACATATCCACATAGCAATTCACATCAATCAAGCATGGCATAAGGTGCAAAATTCAACCAATATCATGCTTTTCAAACATCATAATTCAATACATATCAATTTCACATACCAACATCCCCAAATCTATCGAAACCTTGCTCTGATACAAACATATGTAACCCCCTTAGCCCGACCTAGACGCTTGACCCGAACTATGAAGATTACACGGGGAAAACCAAAGTCAACCCGAAAGTCAACCTTGATTAACGACCCTTTTTATCTTTTTTTATCTTTTCTAGATGCTCAATACTAAGCTATATGTTTAACGAATTAATCCAGCGGAAGCGACACAGCGAACGGACCTCAAGCAAGGACTCAATTGAATAAAAACATATTTTAGGGATTAAAACGTAAATTTCCAAAATTATAAGAATTAAACAAGTTTTAGTGTTACCATACCAGAATTAATCATATATCATGCCATTAGGTCAAATTCCAACTCAAAGGGATCATTCAAACTCATTAAATTAAGCAACCAACATTTAAGGACCAAAATGTAAGAAATAGAAACTTAGAACATCTCAAAATTCAAATCCAACGGTCAGGCGTTTCGATACGGATGGCCCTGTACCGAAATGGTCATTTCGAAATAGGGTTGACCGTTTTGATACTCGGGTGCATTCCGAGACCCGTATAGAAACACCCCCTTCCAGTAGCCAAAACGTTTCGATATGCCTTCACCCGTTCCGAAACCTTATGGCCATTTCAGGCACCTGTTCCGAAATAGGCAAGGGCGTTCCGATACGCCTTGCCATGCAACAGCTGATTTTGCTAATTTTCATGCATTTTCACACTTGAATCATTCCCGACACATGCCACATCAAACATACATCATGGATACAAACCAACAATCATCATTTTGAGGCATTAGGTACGACATGGCAACCATAATGCAAGTATAAATTCTAAAGGCATACTCCCTAATCCACAAAAACCATAACAAGCCAAATCTACCATCCACAACCAAAATCAAACCATAAAGGCCAATTACATCTCAAAAGTAACTATCAAACATGCTCTAAGTAAAAGGGAAAGCATTCTCAACCATGCATTAGCATAAACCCCACCAATTGCCTTTTATTACACCGAAGCAAAACCACATACTTTGCAAGATTAAAAACTTGGTTTCCTCTTGCCTACTTGCTGCCCTCAAAGCCTAGTTTTCTGCATTGATGAAACAAAGAAGTGTAAGCACAAAGCTCAGTGAGGGTCGCTAAACAACATTCATCAATGCATGTCTCATATTTTGCAAAACCAACACTTTACATATAATGTCATTTTATAAAACATGTCTTCTCAAGACCTCAATGCACTTTTTAACCACATGCTCATATGCATCATTTTAAAACAGCAAATAAACCTTTGCTCATGTTTTAACAAGCATCACATGCATTCTTGCATCATACACATATATCTCATGCACCCTTGCATCATATACAAGCATCTCAGCTTCACATTATTCATTTACATTATATTGGATCACAAGTGATAATCCATAAACCATTTCAACATAAGACACAATCGGATATGCAGATTACAAGCGTTATCCCTCATACTTCATACAAACTATCGGACTACATAAGGTGGAGATTAATGGCACAATCACAACCCCTCAACACCCGTGATGGAGATTAATGGCACAATCACAACCCCTCAACATCACTCATCAATAGTTGTATAATTCCACTAACGAGAGTATGTGACACATACAGAAGACTCACACACGGGACTAACCGTTCACCGTTGTGATCTTAACCTCAATCGTTAGTGTACATGGATGGAGATTATGGCACAATCACAACCCCTCAACATTCATGGCGACTTTATTCACGGTGCACACAATCCTATAGCCGACTAACTATATCCGATTAAAGTAACCAAAAACCATTTTCATCACTTGCCAATATAATCATTTATCGTCAATAATCCACTATTTTACAAGCATAACCACAATGCCATTTCCACTAGCATAACATGCTTAACATCTCATGCATTCAACACATGAAAACCAAGGATCACTTACCTAGTGCATCCTTAATATAATGGCATTAAAATCCAGCATTAAACCATGCTTAAACATGCTTAAAAACAGTAAACAAATCCACTCTTACATCAAGTGCAATTTCATCAAACATATCACATTTCCAAGAGAGGGATTACCGAAACACTTACACTTGAGCTTAATTAAGTTTATCAAACTTACAATAAGCTCCCAAGATCACGCTCAAAGCATTACAAAGCAAGAATTTGCATTTCCACTCACCGATATACGAAGCCTTGTTCGCCGACAAAGAAATTACACCTCCGAAGTCTCCAAAATCACTTCGTTTGCTCCCGGATCAAGATCCCATGTTTTCACATCATCAAAACAGAGATCTAAAAGCATTAAAATGCATTCTAACACCAAGAACAATTCATAAACTCGTTGCCCACTCAAATTACACCAAAATACCAATCTAAAGTAACTGAAAACTCAATCGATTGCTTCCTAAACCAAGCCCAGCAAACATACATCACTTCCAAAGCATTATTAACATCAAAACACATCTAAAAAGCAACCTAACTCATCCTTATACCTCTAGCAAGCAAGATTCCACCATTTCACCCCAAAATCTCACTTAAAACTATCAAGAAACACAAGGATATCAAGGATTTCGGGATCTATGATATCAACACATCATTTTAACATATAAATCAACTTAGAACTCAATTAAAATCAATACAAAACAGAGCCCAACTCATCAAGTCCGAAAATCAAGATTTCATCCACAATTTCACAAGATTTTGGTCTCAAATCAAAACTATATTGAAAACTCAATCAAAAATAGTATTTAGAAGCCAAATATCTTGGGATTTTCAATAAAGAACTTAGATTCGAGGTTGAGAACGAGATTTACCTCCAATCCTTGCTTCTCTCAATGTATGACAAGTTTTCCTTAGTGAAATCTTGAAGAACTAGGAGAGTTTTCTTGAAAATGATTTAGGAAAAGTTGAGAGAGTTTTTGGGAGAAAGAATTTTGGGAAAAGATGAGTGAAATTCTGTTTGGCTGAAATGAGAAACGATTTTGGAAGTTACGTAATTGACAAACCAATAACTACCTTTTAATTATTTTAATAAAAACCAAATTAAAAATCATTTAATTAAAAACTCTTTTAAACCACATGTCATATTGAGAAAATGTCAAATTGACTTAAAGATCCCTAAAGATTCTAAGATTTTGGCCACCACATTAAAAATCACATTTTTCCTAGTTTTGAAATCTTACAATTTGGTCACTACTCAAAATGTCCATTTTCCAAAACCCTTTTTTGTAAAATTGATTTGACCAACATCTTAATTATATTTTTGGAGGATTTTAGCAATTTTTATCACAATTTTATCCTATCCCGATCCTTAATTTCCTTAAATAAGCTTACGCGATTCGAACCGTTCTTGACCGGTCTGATCCGATGTCTAAAACATATAGGCCCAAAACTAGGGCGTTACACATACGAAAGTCACAAACCACATACCAAACCATTAAGGACATTTACAAACCATATATACCATAATAAACTTGCAACAACCACAAGGAGTTCAAAATTACCTCTCTCAAAACTAACAATAAATCCCCATTTCCATTTATCATTACTAAAGTATACGTAAAACATCATCATACTTGAGCTTTTCAATTCCTTGGAAATCTTTAGCCTCCTTGCTGCCCAAGAGTGTCTCAATTATCTGCATTTTTGGTAAAAGAGAGCGTATGCACATTTGCTTAGTGAGGCAAGCTCTAAGAAAAACCAACGCAACAATGCAACTTTAAAACTCTATCTCAAAAACCATTTTCTACAACATGCTCTTTCTATCTCATGTTTGAAATCCATTTCAAAGCAATTCTCCATTTGAAATTCACATGTACCTTCTATATAACTCATGAATTTAACCAATGCAAATATCATGGCAAAGCCATACTCATGTTTAATGAAAACAAAAACATTTCATAAACCACAAGTCTCATATGCATTTCTCATAGCATAAAACATATCAACATTTGGTACATGTGGATCAAATACATTCTCAAATATTGGCATTTCATATTACATCTTTACTCGGATATGCATATTAGCTTGACATAAAGCCAAGTCCTACCCCGGTGGAATATCACGTCACCGGAATCTCATGGCGGTATCTCTCTTCCCCACAAAGCTTGGGTGTTTCACTAAGACCTACCCCGATGGTATCTCTCATCATCGGATTCTCACTTTGGATCGGGATGGCACTACCCCTATTGCCCGAGTCCAAAGAGCACGTACGAATTTTTAGTTTATAGTGCACTTTTATCCTATTGGTCGACCAATTATATCCGGTAATCATCTCATAATTTATGCCAATATATTACATTAAAATCATCATCTCACCTACTGTTTTGATGCAACATTTCTCAAATCATTCTCATCCCATTCCAAAACCACAATTCATGCATTTCATCTAGTCAAAAACTCAAAACTCTTTTCATAGACAAGCTATCTCATGGGATCAATACATAACATCTTTTCATGCTATAAATCATGCATAAAATACTAGGAATTTGTCTAACACAAATCAAGAGCATGTTAAAAGCATTTAGGGGCATCAACCACATATCGAGAGCGAATCTAGCCATACTTACTTCAGGACTTATGATGGTCTTTCAAACCAAACCTAAATCCCCAAACCTTGTTTCCTCGTCTCTCAAGGACTTCTAAAACCATTCGCACTCACCGATTACGTTTCACTTGCTTGCCAAAACGATTCTTAGGCTTCCGGCACATCCGAATCAACACCAAAAACGTCCGAAGATGTCTCCCCTGTTCATTACACATAATAGCAGGGGATTAATGCATCATCATGCATTGAAATCACCAGCCACTCATTTAAACTCGCTGCACTACTTAAAAACACCATTTCGACTATCCGAAATAACCGAAATCACCGCCAAACTTTCCCAAATCAAAGCCCAACAAAGATTTATCAATTCTAATCATTTCTAAACCTCAATCAACACCAATAATCATCACAAACACGTCCTTATACATCTAGCAGTAGCGGATCACAAAAACCACCCCAAAAACCACAAATCTATCAACTCAAACTTAGAAATCCAAACCTATTCGGGATTTATTTGTTAAAACCTCATTTTCAACATCACATATCATCGGAAATACATTAGAAATCAACCTTAAAACAGAGCTTAACATAGAAATACAAAAAACACCAAGATCTCATCAAGAATCTTGAAATTAACAACCATTTCACATTGACAACATAAAAAACAACTTATAAACCATCAACAAAGGATTGATAACTTCAGAGTTTCAGTAAAGAACTGATCATTAGAGGAGAAGGATGAAGCTTTGTAACGCCCCGGTTTTGGGCTTAGAAGTCTTGGGCGTTGACCGGTTGGTCAAAGTGCTGTTCGAATCGTAAGAGGTTAAATTAGGAAAGCCTAGTTCGGGTTGCATTAAAAATATGGAAAAATGTTCTAAAATCATCTTTTAATATAATTAAATGAACTGTGAAATCAATTTTGGAAAATGAGTTTCGGAAGTGTGACATTTTGGCTAGTGACCAAAATGTAATTTTTGAAAGTTTGGTGGCTATTTTATAAAGGGTTGAAACTTTGAATCTTTAAGGAGCTATTTACCCAAAGGGAGTTTCTCCAGATTTTTCTAAGATATTTTAACACATAATTCTGATTTTAAAGAAAATTAAAAGGAGGGAAATTCATTTTAAGCATTTTCTCATCTAACTTCCTATTTTCTTTCTCTCTTTTTCTCTCAACCCAAACACTCAATTTCCAGAGTTTCAATTCTGATTTTCTCACCTAAAATCTTCCTTTCAACTCTCAATTGATTGCAAATCATTGTATCTTCAAATCCTCTTCAATTGCTTCAAGTTTCATCAAGGTTTTCTATTCCAAAAAGAGGAGAAACTCAAGTTTGGAGGTAAGAACGTCCTTCTCCTCTGAACTTCAAGTTCTTTAATGAAATTCCTAAAGTTTTCAATCCTAATTTGATGTTTGATTAAAGGCTTTTAAGTTGATTTATGGATCTTGGCTAATTATGCAAGATTTTGGTGATTTCACAAGATTTTCGTTTGATCTGTTAAATCTGTGTTTTGAGAAGTGTTTTTGATGTTAAATGATCATTAAATTGATGTGGAAATGAGTCTTGATTGATGCAATCCCGGATAGGTTGAGTTTCCTAATTTTAGCTTGTGTTTTAAGGTAGCTTTTGTGGTGATCTTGTGGATCTGGTGTTGCTGGAGGTATAAGGATGGTTGTAGGTTGTTTTTAGATGTTAAATGATGTTAATGGAAGTAAGGTTTTGCTGGTTTATGGCTGGGCTTTGTTTAGAAGTGTTTCGGATGCATTTTCGGTTGTGTTTGGTGGCCGAAAATGGAGGTTTTGTGATAGCAGCGAGTTTAGGTGCTTTCATTGAAGCAATTAATGCATGATGATGCATTAATCCTCTGCTTTAATGTGTTGAAACAGGGGAGGCATCCTTGGATCCAAGAATTTTTGATCCGGAGGCTTGATTTGGTGCTTTGGCTTGAAGCAAAGTGGAAATCGGTGAGTGAAAATGGATTTACAGCCTTTAAACCAAGTATTGAAGGTTTCGGGAGCTTAGTTTAAGTCTAAACAACTTTGCTAAGCTCAAGTGTAAGTTTTCGGATTTTCTCTCTAAATGGTGGCCATGTTTTGGTGTAATGTAAAATGATGATTTTGCATGATTTGATTACTGTTTTGAAAGCATGTTTAAGCATGATAATTGCTGATGTTTTAGCATGATTTATGCTGATGTTTAAATCCATGTGTTGAAGGTAACTCTAGGTAGGAGTACCTTGTTTTTATGCATTGTTTAAAAGATGATTTAATGCTTTGAGATGCATGATGAAATGGCTTGGTTTAATGCTTTAAAACAGTGGATTATATGATGTATAAAGTGTATATTGGCAAGTGATGGTTTGTAAAAGTGAAGGTCACTAAGGTGGTTAAAAGTCCTTGAGTGAGCCTTGTTACCTAAGATCATCAAGGTGGTTAAAAGTCCTTGGATGAATCTTGTTGCGGACACTAAGGTGGTTAAAAGTCCTTAGGTGCTCCTTTCCATGGTGTTTAAAAGTCCATGGGGCCAAGGTGTTTAAAAGTCCTTGGGGCCAAGGTGTTTAAAAGTCCTTGGGGTGATTCAAGCTACGGACACAAAGGTGGTTAAAAGTCCTTGTGTGGTCCTCATTCATGGTGTTTAAAAGTCCATGGCCAAGGTGTTTAAAAGTCCTTGGGGAAAGTTATTGAACTTGATTTCATAAATGAAATGTATCATTTGAGCCAATATGACATGTATAGTACATTGAGATGCATGAGATGCATGTTTTAATGTTTATGTTGAAGCATGAGATGCTTGTTTAAATGAAATGTGGAAGCATGGAATTTGCTTGTTTTTAAGTAAGCTTTGAGCATGTGTAAGGTTGAATATATGCATGTTTCGCAAATGGTTTTAATTGCATTATTGAATGGTTTTTAAAGAGCACTCCTCACTAAGCTTTGGCTTACGCTCTCTCGTTTTCTTGATTCAATAATGCAGAGCATTAGAGTACATTGAGGGCAGCAAGAGAAGGCAAGCAAACAAGTTCAAGTAAAGCTCAATGTATGGAAGGTTTTGTTAATTTGGCAATGTGTATGTTTTGGGAGGTGTTTGAGACTCCCTATGGATGTTAATTGTTGTTTGAATTGCTGGTTTTTGGATTGATTTTCCTATTGCTTGTTTATGAAGGTTTATTGCTTGAGTGATAGCTTAAGTAGGAAGCATGCTATATGAATTGGGGCTTTTCATATGAGTTGTTTATATGTTGAATTGTTGATGCAACTGAGGTCCTTGCATGTTGTATGATTAAGTGATATGGTTTGGTGATGTTAATTTGGTGCTTAATGCATGTTTGATGCTGTTTTCGAGTTGTTTTCAGGCAGGGGTATCGATACTCGGGCTTGGGTATCGATACACCTGAGCCAAATATGCATGTTTCTGCCCAGGGGTATCGATACCATAGAACAGGTATCGATACCATATGAGTGAAGTATCGATATTGGGGGAAAGGTATCGATACCTTTGCTAGAGTTTGGTTTCTGCCTTCCCCGAGTATCGATACGACACGTGGCGTATCGATACCAGACCGTTAAATACAGTTAAAAGTATCTTTGGATGTTTCGTTTAGTTTACGTTTTGGTCCTGAATCATGTTTGTTCAATTGTATGAGTTTGGGACGTCCGTTTGAGCTGAAATTTCACAGAGAAGCATGAAACCTGATTAATTTCAAGATGGTAACTTTAATTTGGGTTAAGTCCCTTAATTTATCAGAATTTACAATTTGGTCCCTAAAGTTGCAATTTGTCCAATTGGGTCCCTGTTTGATCTCTGATGTTTGTGATCTTTTGATATGTTGTTTGTATGATCACAATTAAGGTTAATGTGCATCTAGACAAGATTAAAAAGGAAAAAAAGGGTCGTTAATCAAGGTTGACTTACGGGTTGACTTTGGTTTTCCCCGTGTGACTTTCTTAATTCGGGTCAACCGTCTAGACCGGGTTAAGGGGGTTACAAGCTTACCTCTAATGGCTGATTTCTCCTCAATTTGGGTAAGATTTCTTGAAAATCGAAAGTGAAAACAAAAGGTTTTAGTGAAGTAAAAATTGGAAATCCTTAGGAGAATGAAGTCTCTGCAAAAGGGATGAAAACTAGAGATTATTTGGTTAGGGAATTGTGTTTGGTTTAGTGGAAGTTGAGAGAGAATGAAAAGAGGGAAAAAGTTTCGTAAAGTAGTTATGAAAATCAAAATAACATTTCTCTCTTAATTCCTTTCATTAAATCATTATTAAAACTCCCAAATTAAAGAGCAATCTGATGAAAAAAATTTGGTAAAATTAGATCCTTAAAGATTCAAAGTTTCAATCCTTTACAAAACAGTCACTAGTCAACTTTTGCAAAAACTGCAATTTGGTCAATACACCAAAATGTAATATTTCCAAATCACATTTTGTAAAATTGTTTTCACCATAACCATTTATATAATAAATCAGGATTTTTAGATATTTTTAAAGCATTTCGAACTAGGTGTTCCCTAAACCTACCTTAAAGATTCAAACCATTCTCGACCGGCCTGATTCATCCTCTAAAACATCTAGGCCTAAAACCAGGTTGTTACAACTCTCTCCCACTTAAGAAATTTCGTTCTCGAAATTTACCTGGTGGAAAAAGGTAAGGAAATTGCTTCTTCATGCCATCCTTCCTTTCCCACGTGGCTTCCTTAACGCCACGATGTCTCCACAAGACTTTGACCAGCTCAAGTTCAGCTCAACCATTTCTACAGGCATAACATGCGACGAATCCGATCTATATCTCCGAAGCATGGATACGTGAAACACATTATGTATCTTTTCCAACTCTTGAGGTAGTCTCAGCTTGTAAGCAACATGACCCACACGTTCTATCACCTCATATGGTCCAATGAACCTTGGACTCAGTTTGCCCTTACGGCCAAATCTCATCACCTTCTTCCAAGGTGAAACTTTGAAAAACACACGTTCGCCTACTGCGAACTCTATCTCCTTACGCTTCAAATCCGCATAAGACTTTTGCTGGTCCGATGCTGCCTTCAAACGCTCGCAAATGAGCTTCACCTTCTCGGTGGTACCTTTCAACAAAGCTGGCATCGAGACCAATTTTTTTCCTGTTTCAGCCCAATAAAGGGGAGTTCTACACTTCCTCCCATATAAAGCCTCATAAGGTGCCATTTGGATACTTGCCTGATAACTGTTATTATAAGCGAACTCAACCAAAGGCAAGTGCTTCTCCCAAGAGCCTTGGAACTCAATAACGCAACACCTCAACATATCCTCAAGCACTTGGATAACACGCTCCGACTGTCCATCCGTTTGCAGATGATAGGAAGTACTGAAATTCAGCCGCGTACCCAAAGCTTGATGTAAACATTCCCGGTATCTTGCTGTGAACCTCAGATCTCTATCCGACACTATAGATTTTGGCAGCCCATGCAAACGCAAAATCTCAACAGTGTACAGCTCAGCAAGCTTATCCAAGGTATACGTAATATGCACAGGGAAGAAATGTGCACACTTCGTAAGGCGATCCACAATCACCCAAACAAAATTCTTCTTCAATGGCGACAACGGCAAACCAGACATGAAGTCCATAGTAATCCTCTCCTATTTCCATTCTGTGATTGTCAACGACTGCAACAAACCAGAAGGAACTTGATGTTCAGCCTTAACCCGTTGACAAACCATGCATTTGCTAACAAACTCAACGGCATCCTTCTTCAATCCCACCCAATAGTACTCATTTTTCAAATCACGACACATCTTCGTGCTACAAGGGTGCATAGCGAAAGGACTACTATGAGCTTCAGTCAGAATAGTGCACCTTAACTCCACATCATCTAGAACCACTATCTGACTCCCAAAACATAAAACTCTATCATCATTGAAACAGAAATATGAAGGCCTTCCTTCTGCGATGTCCTGAACATGCAGTACCAGAGAATCATCCAGCAACTCTTTATTCTTTATCAACTGAACCAAAGATGGTTTCACTTGCAACTCAGCAACAAGACCACCATCTCACAATATGCTCAAGCTAGCAAACATCGCCCTCAATTCAACCACCACTTTTGTGCTCAAAGCATCGACCACAACATTGGCCTTCCCCGGATGATACTCGATCGTTAGATTGTAATCCTTAAGCAACTCCACCCAGCTTCGTTGCCTAAGATTTAACTCCTTATGAGACATAAGGTACTTCAAACTCTTATGATCCGTGTACAGAGTACACCTCTCCCCGTATAGATAATGTCTCCAAATTTTTAAAGCGAAAACCACTGTCGTTAACTCAATGTCATGCGTAGGTTAATTACGCTCATGCACTTTCAACTGTCGCGATGCATAAGCTACTACCCTACCATCTTGCATCAGCACACACCCCAACCCAACATAGGATGCGTCACTATACACAACAAACTCTTTTCCTGATTGTGGTTGAATCAAAATAGGAGCTTGCGTCAAAGCTTCCTTCAGCTTCTCAAAGGCTTGTTGCCTCGCTTCCGTCCACTCAAACTTCACATCCTTTTGTAATAACTTCGTTAAAGGGGCAACAATCTTAGAAAACCAATCCACAAACCTTCGGTAGTAACCCGCCAACCCAAGGAAACTACGAACTTCATGAACAAACCTATGAGGCTTCCAATTCACCACCTCCTCAATCTTTTCAGGATCAACACGAATCCCTTCAACCGAAACCACATGGCCAAGAAAAACAACCCCCTTCAACCAAAACTCACACTTGCTCAGCTTAGCATAAAGCTGATTCTCTAACATCGCTTGCAAAACGATCCTTAAATGTTCCTCATGTTCCTCCTCGGTACGAGAGTACACAAGGATATCATCGATGAACACCACAATGAACTTATCCAAGAACTCATGAAACACCCTATTCATTATGTCCATGAAAGCAGCAAGAGCATTTGTCAATCCGAACGACATCACTAAAAATTCATAATGTCCATATCTTGTTCAGAAAGCTGTCTTCGGCACATCCACATCCTTAACCTTCAACTAATAATATCCTGACCGCAGATCTATCTTTGAGAACACAGTCGCTCCTCAAAACTGATCAAAAAGATTATCAATCCTTGGTAAACGATACTTATTCTTAATAGTCAACTTATTCAGCTGACGATAATCAATGCACATCCTTATCGTGCCATCTCTCTTTTTAACAAACAAGACTGGTGCACCCCAAGGTGACACACTAGGCCGAATAAAGCCTCGGTCAGGAAACTCTTGAAGTTGCGTCTTCAACTCCTTCAACTCCTTGGGTGCCATGCGATAGGGAGCAATGGACACCGGAGTTGTGTTCTCATATAACTGAATTACGAACTCAACCTCTCGACTAGGCGGCAATCGAGGTAGTTCCTCTGGAAACACCCCAGAGAATTCACACACGGTCCTTATATCTTGTACACGAACCTCCTTTGTACTAGGGTTCAAAACAAAGGCCAGATAAGCCTCGCATCCTTGACGCAACATCTGGCTTGCTTCAAGCATCGACACCACATTAGATAGGAATTTCACATTTTCTCCCACCACCACAACTTCATAATCATATGCAAGTTTTAGTGAAACTTGCTTATTTTTAAAATCCACAACGGCCTAATGCTCAAGAAGACAATCCATACCAAGGATTACCTCGAATCCATAAAATGGCAATTCCATAAGATCAACTAAAAATACCTGCTCTTGCTCCTTTAAGAGACATCTCCTATACAACCTCCTAGTTACAACTGTTTCACCGAAAGAGCTAGTCAAATGCATACCCACACCCAAAGACTCAATAGGCAAACCAAGCATTTGGCCCGTGCTGGCCTCTTCCAGGGTTACCTCCCCCATGTCTCGCATCCGTGTGTGACCTTCTATCCTTAGGTCTCTTGAACCGATCTCTTCCAAGATCACAATCCATATGTCGCTTCCCTGAGCTAGACCCTCCCATTCGACTTGCCAAACCAAGATTCAGCTCAATATCCTTGGCTCGAGTGACCAGGACATCAAAATCAGTGTACTCTGTTGCAAGCATATAGGTTTTCACGTAAGCCACTAGCCCATTTCTGAATCGTTCGCATCTCTCCCATTCACTAGGGATCAACTCAGGTGCATACTAGCTAAAGCGTATAAACTGCACCTCATACTCTGCCACCGACATACTTCCTTGCACTAGGGACATGAACTCCCTCTTTTTCTCATCCAGATAGTGGACTCCCAAGTACTTCTGCTTGAACGCATTCGGAAAGAACATCCAGGATACCTCAGCCTCATCTAAGCCAGCAATTGTGGTCGTCCACCACGTCTAGGCATCACCATGCAACAAAGATACAAGACACCCCAGTTTCTGGACATCATTGCAGTTCATTTGTCCAAGGATTCTCTTGGTACTCTCCAACCAAGACTCGGAACCCTCAGGGTTTAGCTCCCTAAACTCAATCCCTCCCAGGCTACGAAGTCGCTCCAGAGGCAAACTCGCACCAGCACCAGCCTGAGGTGCAGCCACATGAGCTCCAGCTACTGCCACCCGAAAAGCTCCTGCAATAGCTTGTATTAACACTGTCATATCAGGAGCAACCCCTACTCCGGCTCCCGCAGCACCGACCCCCGCTCCACCACCACCGGGTGGTCCACCAGGAGGAGGAGGCGGTAGATTCTCAACATGCTCTTCATTCTTATTTTCAGCCGTAGTACGTGCATTTATTCTAAGCTCTCTACATGGCCCCATTTGAAAACTATACAACTAGCATAATGCAATAAATTTCAATTAAGCAATATAAGACAAGGAATCCAAGTACTCAAGCTCATTTTCAAAACAATTCTTTCAAATAGTAATGATATGGCAATGGGATCCCCAACTATACCCCAAACATAGCATAGCATCACAAATTCATCTCTATCCACCATCTTGCAGGCATTACATCTCATTAGAGCTAGAACATCAACAATCACACAACATGCTTTCACAAAAAAAATCATAGCCATTCATATTCACACCCATTAACCACTTACCAAGCCCCAATTGTTCGCAAACCTAGCTCTGATACCAACAAATGTAACCCCCTTAGCACGATCTAGACGGTTAACCCGAACCGTGGTGATTACATGGGGAAAACCAAAGCCAACTCGTTGAAGTTAACTCCGATTGATGACCCTTTTTTCTTTTATCTTTTCTAAATGCAATATTAATCCTATGTGATCACCCAAGATCATAGGAAGAAAAGGCACAGCGATCGGAATTCAATTAGGGGTTTAATTGCACAAATTAGACATTTAGGGACCAAAATGTAAATTTTGTAATTTACGAGGACCTCACAGATTTTAAAGTTACCAATATTAAATTAGTCTTTTTCATGCCACTCTGTCAAATATCAACTCAATCGGACATTTCAGACTCATTCAATTGCACACATAAACATGAGAGACTAAAATGTAAGAAACAAGAACCTGAAACAGTTCAATATCCAGACCAACGGTCGGGTGTTTTGAAACGCTGAGCCCTGTATCGAAACGGTCGTATCGAAATTGAGTTGACCCTTTCGGTACACGGGTGCGTTCCGAGACCCGTATCGAAACATGGCTTTCTAGTAGCCAAAGCGTTCCGGAACATTCCTACCCGTTCCGAAACCTGATGACCATTTCTGGCCACCGTTTCGAAACAGATAAGAGTGTTCCGATACGCATCCGGGAATGTTCCAAATCATACCACAACTTACGAACAACGTGTTTATGCATCAACGACATATATTACGAAGTATGATCCAAAACTTAGCATCAAACATACATGGATAAGTTCTAAAGACATGCTTCCTAGTCATGAAAACCATATGAAAGTCACAAACCACAAACCAAACCATTAAAGACATTTACAAACCACATATACCATAATAAACTTGCAACAACCACATGGAGTTCAAAATTACCTCTCCAAAAACTAACCATAAATCCCCATTAAAATTATCATTACTAAAGTATACGTAAAACATCACAATACTTGAGCTTTTCAATTCATTGGAAATCCTTAGCCTCCTTGCTGCCCAAGAATGTCTCAATTATCTGCATTGTTGGTAAAAGAGAGCGTAAGCACATTTTCTTAGTGAGGCAAGCTCTAAGAAAAACCAACACAACAATGCAACTTTAAAACTTTATCTCAAAAACCATTTTCTACAACATGCTCTTTCTATCTCATGTTTGAAAACCATTTCAAAGCAATTCTCCATTTGAAAATCACATGTACCTTCAATCTATCTCATGCATTTAACCAATGCAAATCTCATGGGAAAGCCATACTCATGCTTAATGAAAACAAAAGCATTTCATAAACAACAAGTCTAATATGCATTTTCTACAGTCTCATATGCGGATTAGCTTGACATAAAGCCAAGTCCTACCCCGGTCGAATCTCACGTCACCGGACTCTCATGGCGGTATATCACTTCGCCACAAAGCTTGGGTGTTTCACCAAGACCTAACCCGATGGTATCTCTCATCATCAGATTATGACTTTGGATCGGGATGGCACTACCCCCATTGCCCGACTCCAAATAGCACGTACAAATTTTTAGTTTATAGTGCACTTTTATCCTATTGGTCGACCAATTATATTCGATAATCATCTCCTCATTTATGCCAATATATTACATTAAAATCATCATCTTACCTACTGTTTTGATGCAACATGCTATCTAATGGGATCAATACATAACATATTTTCATGTTATAAATCATGCATAAAACAGTAGGAATTTGTCTAACACAAATCATGAGCATGTTAAAAGCATTTAGGGGCATCAACAACATATCGAGAGTGAATCTAGCCATACTTACTTCCGGACTTAAGATGGTGTTTCAAACCAAACCTAAATCCCCAAACCTTGTTTCCTTATCCCTCAAGGACTTCTAAAACCATTCGCACTCACCGATTACGTTTCGCTTGCTTGCCGAAACGATTCTTAGGCTTCCGAAACTTCCAGATCAACACCAAAAACGTATGAAGATGTCTCCCATGTTCATTACACATAAGAGCAGAGGATTAATGCATCATCATGCATTGAAATCACCAGCCACTCATTCAAACTCGCTCTACTACTCAAAAACACCATTTCGGCTATCTGAAATAACCAAAATCACCTCCAAACTTTCCCAAATCAAAGCCCAGCCAAGATCTATCAATTCTAATCCATTCTAAACCTCAAACAACACCAAAAATCATCACAAACACATCCTTATACCTACAGCAATAGCAGATCACCAAAACCACCCCAAAAACCACAAATCTAACAACTCAAACATAGGAATCCAAACCTATTCGGGATTTATTTGTTAAAACCTCATTTTCAACATCACATATCATCCAAAATACATTAGAAATCAACCTCAAAATAGAGCTTAACATAGAAGTACGAAAATCACCAAGATCTCATCAAGAATCTTGAAATTAACAACCATTTAAAATTGTCAACATAAAAACAACTTATAAACCATCAACAAAGGATTGATAACTTGAAAAATTCAGTAAATAACTGATCATTAGATGAGAAGGACGAAGCTTACCTCTAATGGCTGATTTCTCATCAATTTGGGCAAGATTTCTTGAAAATCCAAAGTGAAAACAAAAGGTTTTAATAAAGTAAAGATTGGAAATTTATAGGAGAATGAAGTCTCAGCAAAGGGGATGAAAGCCAGAGATTATTTGGTGAGGGAAATGTGTTTGGCTAAGTGGAAGTTGAGAGAAAATGAAAAGAGGGAAAAGTATTGTAAAGTAGTTATGAAAAATCAAAATAGCATTTCTCTCTTAATTCCTTTAATTAAATCATTACTAAAAATCCCAAATTAAAGAGAAATCTGATGAAAACAATTTGGTAAAATTAGCTCCTTAAAGATTCAAAGTTTCAATCCTTTACAAAATAGTCACTAGTCAACTTTTGCAAAAACAACAATTTGGTCACTACACCAGAATGTAATATTTCCAAATCACATTTTGTAAAATTGTTTTCACCATAACCATTTTTATAATAAATGATGATTTTTAGATATTTTCCATATTTTTAAAGCATCCCGAACTAGGTGTTCTCTAAACCTACCTTAAAGATTTGAACCATTCCCGACCGGCCCGATTCATCCTCTAAAACATCTAGGCCCAAAACCAGGGTGTTACAGAGACAACAACTGCCAAGTAGCTGCCACCGCCTATCTACCGCCCAAGACAACAAACTGAGGAAATTGATAACTGGAGCGCGATCTGTAGAGCAGAAAATCCTGATCGTAACGATGATGTCCACTCAGTTTTCCGATGACTATAGCAACAGGTAGAGCCGCCAAAGGCGGAATGTGAGATTACTTGCGAAACAAGGCAACATGATGAAGTCCACATTCAACTCAAAGAAGTCAGAATTTAAGGTTGCATTTAATGTAAAAGCTACTCTGAAGACTTCTACTCCAAGAAGGACTTGACCTAGCTTATGCCGATATATACCCATTGTAGTTTTACTTCAAAACAACGATGGTTTTCCTTTAGGCATAGTTTAGGTTTTCTTGCCGCCATTATGTTCTAAAATTGTCTTTGGGTTTGGGTTATGTTGTAAACTAGTGTGAGAACTGTTGTTTAGGATTTTAAGTTTGTTTTTGCAATAAAGCACCAAGGTTTGCTTATTCCATGTTCTTCATAGTTTTTAATTTAGGCGAAAGATTAGTTGATTGCTATCCATTTTTTCGGTTTCGAGAGAGTCGAACTCACGAAAGGAGTAAGTACGGTCTTCACCTTTAGCAAGTGTTGATCAAACCAGCCTAGACATAGGTTAGGGTTTAAGGCGGCTAAAAGAGAACGAACAAAACATTGTTGTCTTTGCATGATTCACGTCGCGACTGGTATTATCTACAGTTGGCATCAACAACATTCAAACTTAGACATAAGTAGGATCCCCTTTGAAGCGTTCTGCCGAACCTTGTACTTCTACCGAGTTTGCCGCCAAGAAACACATCTATTCCACTTCCGGTGCAGTGAGAGCGTCACAACAGCCTACCTGCCATCCCCCACCGAGGCAGCAAAGTCTGGCAGCGCAAAGCAACTTGTCATATCCAACGCAGTTTCACACTAGGGAGCAGCGTAATCCGACCCATTCTATCAATATGATATCTTCCCTTTTATTTACTTGTGTTTTTATTTTATTTTCCTCTTAAACAAATCAACTTATTTGTGCATTTACTTTTCTTGTGCAGGAATTAAGAGTCGAGTCAAGCTGTCCAATCCCTATGGGAGACAATATCTTTTATACTATAACTTGACAGGAGTGTGTACTTGCACTCATATGTAGAGAACACTAAAACGCTCTACAAGTTTTTGGCGCCGTTGCCGGGGATTGGTAACAGTGAAATTCGTTTTTAATTTTTGCACCTTTATTTATTTGCATTTAATTTTTAGTTTTTATAATTCGTAATCGAAAAAAGAGAGAATTTTACAGTTTCCTTTGCTAGTGGATGACCAGGTGTAGAGCGTTTGGGTGTTCTCTATTTATAAGCGCAAGTGCACACTCTTGTCAAATTATAGTATATAAGATATCGTCTCCTATAGGGATTGGACAGCTTGATTCGAATTATTGTTCCTGCACAAGAAAAGTAAATGCACAAGGAAGATGGTTGTTGAGAAGAAAAGTAATATAAAAACACAAGTAATTAAAAAGGAAGTGATCAGATTGATAGAGAGGGCAGGGTTATGCTACTGCTTAGTGTGAAACTGTGTTGAATTGGTCAAGTAGTTTTGCGCTGCCAGATTCTGCTGCCTCGACGGTGGATGTCAGGTTGACTTCTGAGACCCTCTCCCTGCCTCGATAGGGGAACAAAATTGTGTCCGTATGAAAGCATTTGGCCCGTGCTGGCCTCTTCCAGGGTTACCTCCCCCATGTCTCGCATCCGTGTGTGAGCTTCTATCCTTAGGTCTCTTGAACCGATCTCTTCCAAGATCACAATCCGTATGTCGCTTCCCTGAGCTAGACCCTCCCATTCGACTTGCCAAACCAAGATTCAGCTCAATATCCTTGGCTCGAGTGACCAGGACATCAAAATCAGTGTACTCTGTTGCAAGCATATAGGTTTTCACGTCAACCACTAGCCCATTTCTGAATCGTTCGCATCTCTCCCATTCACTAGGGATCAACTCAGGTGCATACTAGCTAAAGCGTATAAACTGCACCTCATACTCTGCCACCGACATACTTCCTTGCACTAGGGACATGAACTCCCTCTTTTCTCATCCAGATAGTGGACTCCCAAGTACTTCTGCTTGAACGCATTCGGAAAGACCATCCAGGATACCTCAGCCTCATCTAAGCCAGCAATTGTGGTCGTCCACCACGTCTAGGCATCACCATGCAACAAAGATACAATACACCCCAGTTTCTGGACATCATTGCAGTTCATTTGTCAAAGGATTCTCTTGGTACTCTCCAACCAAGACTCAGAACCCTCAGGGTTTAGCTCCCTAAACTCAATCCCTCCCAGGCTACGAAGTCGCTCCAGAGGCAAACTCGCACCAGCACCAGCCTGAGGTGCAGCCACATGAGCTCCAGCTACTGCCACCCGAAAAGCTCCTGTAATAGCTTGTATTAACAGTGTCATATCAGGAGCAACCCCTACTCCGGCTCCCGCAACACCGACCCCCGCTCCACCACCACCGGGTGGTCCACCAGGAGGAGGAGGCGGTAGATTCTCAACATGCTCTTCATTCTTATTTTCAGCCGTAGTACGTGCATTTATTCTAAGCTCTCTACATGGCCCCATTTGAAAACAATACAACTAGCATAATGCACTAAATTTCAATTAAGCAATATAAGACAAGGAATCCAAGTACTCAAGCTCATTTTCAAAACAATTCTTTCAAATAGTAATGATATGGCAATGGGATCCCCAACTATACCCCAAACATAGCATAGCATCACAAATTCATCTCTATCCACCATCTTGCAGGCATTACATCTCATTAGAGCTAGAACATCAACAATAACACAACATGCTTTCACAAAAAAAAACATAACCATTCATATTCACACCCATTAACCACTTACCAAGCCCCAATTGTTCGCAAACCTGGCTCTATTACCAACAAATGTAACCCCCTTAGCACGATCTAGACGGTTAACCCGAATCGTGGTGATTACATGGGGAAAACCAAAGCCAACTCGTTGAAGTTAACTCCGATTGACGACCCTTTTTTCTTTTATCTTTTCTAAATGCAATATTAATCCTATGTGATCACCCAAGATCATAGGAAGAAAAGGCACAACGATCGGAATTCAATTAGGGGTTTAATTGCACAAATTAGACATTTAGGGACCAAAATGTAAATTTTGTAAATTACGAGGACCTCACAGATTTTAAAGTTACCAATATTAAATTAGTCTTTTTCATGCCACTCTGTCAAATATCAACTCAATCGGACATTTCAGACTCATTCAATTGCACACATAAACATGAGAGAATAAAATGTAAGAAACAAGAACCTGAAACAGTTCAATATCCAGACCAACGGTCGGGTGTTTCGAAACGGTGAGCCCTGTATCGAAACGGTCGTATCGAAATTGAGTTGACCCTTTCGGTACTCGGGTGCGTTCCGAGACCCGTATCGAAACATGGCTTTCTAGTAGCCAAAGCGTTCCGGAACATTACTACCCGTTCCGAAACCTGATGACCATTTCTGGCCACCGTTTCGAAACAGATAAGAGCGTTCCGATACGCCCAGCCCTGCAATTACAAACTTTGCTGGTTTTTCACTCCCAAACACATCCGAGAATGTTCCAAATCATACCACAACTTACGAACAACGTGTTTATGCATCAACGACATATATTACGAAGTATGATCCAAAACTTAGCATCAAACATACATGGATAAGTTCTAAAGACATGCTTCCTAGTCATGAAAACCATATGAAAGTCACAAACCACGAACCAAACCATTAAAGACATTTACAAACCACATATACCATAATAAACTTGCAACAACCACATGGAGTTCAAAATTACCTCTCCAAAAACTAACCATAAATCCCCATTGCAATTATCATTACTAAAGTATACGTAAAACGTCACAATACTTGAGCTTTTCAATTCATTGGAAATCCTTAGCCTCCTTGCTGCCCAAGAATGTCTCAATTATCTGCATTGTTGGTAAAAGAGAGCGTAAGCACATTTGCTTAGTGAGGCAAGCTCTAAGAAAAACCAGCACAACAATGCAACTTTAAAACTCTATCTCAAAAACCATTTTCTACAACATGCTCTTTCTATCTCATGTTTGAAAACCATTTCAAAGCAATTCTCCATTTGAAAATGACATGTACCTTCAATCTAACTCATGCATTTAACCAATGCAAATCTCATGGGAAAGCCATACTCATGCTTAATGAAAACAAAAGCATTTCATAAACCACAAGTCTAATATGCATTTTCTACAGTCTCATATGCGGATTAGCTTGACATAAACCCAAGTCCTACCCCGGTCGAATCTCACGTCACCGGACTCTCATGGCGGTATATCACTTCGCCACAAAGCTTGGGTGTTTCACCAAGACCTAACCCGATGGTATCTCTCATCATCAGATTATGACTTTGGATCGGGATGGCACTACCCCCATTGCCCAACTCCAAATAGCACGTACAAATTTTTAGTTTATAGTGCACTTTTATCCTATTGGTCGACCAATTATATTCGATAATCATCTCCTCATTTATGCCAATATATTACATTAAAATCATCATCTCACCTACTGTTTTGATGCAACATGCTATCTAATGGGATCAATACATAACATCTTGTCATGTTATAAATCATGCATAAAACAGTAGGAATTTGTCTAACACAAATCATGAGCATGTTAAAAGCATTTAGGGGCATCAACAACATATCGAGAGCGAATCTAGCCATACTTACTTCCGGACTTAAGATGGTGTTTCAAACCAAACCTAAATCCCCAAACCTTGTTTCCTTGTCCCTCAAGGACTTCTAAAACCATTCACACTCACCGATTACGTTTCGCTTGCTTGCCGAAACGATTCTTAGGCTTCCGGCACTTCCAGATCAACACCAAAAACGTTTAAAGATGTCTCCCATGTTCATTACACATAAGAGCAGAGGATTAATGCATCATCATGCATTGAAATCACCAGGCACTCATTCAAACTCGCTCTACTACTCAAAAACACCATTTCGGCTATCTAAAATAACCAAAATCACCTCCAAACTTTCCCAAATCAAAGCCCAGCCAAGATCTATCAATTCTAATCCATTCTAAACCTCAAACAACACCAAAAATCATCAGAAACACATCCTTATACCTACAGCAATAGCAGATCACCAAAACCACCCCAAAAACCACAAATCTAACAACTCAAACATAGGAATCCAAACCTATTCGGGACTTATTTGTTAAAACCTCATTTTCAACATCACATATCATCCAAAATACATTAGAAATCAACCTTAAAATAGAGCTTAACATAGAAGTACGAAAATCACCAAGATCTCATCAAGAATCTTGAAATTAACAACCATTTAAAATTGTCAACATAAAAACAACTTATAAACCATCAACAAAGGATTGATAACTTGAAAAATTCAGTAAATAACTGATCATTAGAGGAGAAGGACGAAGCTTACCTCTAATGGCTGATTTCTCATCAATTTGGGCAAGATTTCTTGAAAATCCAAAGTGAAAACAATAGGTTTTAATAAAGTAAAGATTGGAAATTTATAGGAGAATGAAGTCTCAGCAAAGGGGATGAAAGCCAGAGATTATTTGGTGAGGGAAATGTGTTTGGCTAAGTGGAAGTTGAGAGAAAATGAAAAGAGGGAAAAGTATTGTAAAGTAGTTATGAAAAATCAAAATAGAATTTCTCTCTTAATTCCTTTAATTAAATCATTATTAAAACTCCCAAATTAAAGAGAAATCTGATGAAAACAATTTGGTAAAATTAGCTCCTTAAAGATTCAAAGTTTCAATCCTTTACAAAATAGTCACTAGTCAACTTTTGCAAAAACAACAATTTGGTCACTACACCAGAATGTAATATTTCCAAATCACATTTTGTAAAATTGTTTTCACCATAACCATTTTTATAATAAATGATGATTTTTAGATATTTTCCATATTTTTAAAGCATCCCGAACTAGGTGTTCTCTAAACCTACCTTAAAGATTCGAACCATTCTCGACCGGCCCGATTCATCCTCTAAAACATCTAGGCCCAAAACCAGGGTGTTACAGAGACAACAACTGCCAAGTAGCTGCCACCGCCTATCTACCGCCCAAGACAACAAACTGAGGAAATGGATAACTGGAGCGCGATCTGTAGAGCAGAAAATCCTGATTGTAACGATGATGTCCACTCAATTTTCCGATGACTGTAGAAACAGGCAGAGCCGCTAAAGGAGGAATGTGAGATTACTTGCGAAACAAGGCAACATGATGAAGTCCACATTCAACTCAAAGAAGTCAGAATTTAAGGTTGCATTTAATGTAAAAGCTACTCTGAAGACTTCTACTCCAAGAAGGACTTGACCTAGCTTATGCCGATATATACCCATTGTACTTTTACTTCAAAACAACGATGGTTTTCCTTTAGGCATAGTTTAGGTTTTCTTGCCGCCATTATGTTCTAAAATTGTCTTTGGGTTTGGGTTATGTTATAAACTAGTGTGAGAACTGTTGTTTAGGATTTTAAGTTTGTTTTTGCAATAAAGCACCAAGGTTTGCTTATTCCATGTTCTTCATAGTTTTTAATTAAGGCGAAAGATTAGTTGATTGCTATCCATTTTTTCGGTTTCGAGAGAGTCGAACTCACGAAAGGAGCAAGTACGGTCTTCACCTTTAGCAAGTGTTGATCAAACCAGCCTAGACATAGGTTAGGGTTTAAGGCGGCTAAAAGAGAATGAACAAAACATTGTTGTCTTTGCATGATTCACGTCGCGACTGGTATTATCTACAGTTGGCATCAACAACATTCAAACTTAGACATAAGTAGGATCCCTTTTGAAGCGTTCTGCCGAACCTTGTACTTCTACTGAGTTTGCCGCCAAGAAACACATCTATTCCACTTCCGGTGCAGTGAGAGCGTCACAACAGCCTACCTGCCATCCCCCACCGAGGCAGCAAAGTCTGGCAGCGCAAAGCAACTTGTCATATCCAACACAGTTTCACACTAGGGAGCAGCGTAATCCGACCCATTCTATCAATATGATATCTTCCCTTTTATTTACTTGTGTTTTTATTTTATTTTCCTCTTAAACAAATCAACTTATTTGTGCATTTACTTTTCTTGTGCAGGAATCAAGAGTCGAGTCAAGCTGTCCAATCCCTGTGGGAGACGATATCTTTTATACTATAACTTGACAGGAGTGTGTACTTGCACTCATATGTAGAGAACACTAAAACGCTCTACAAGTTTTTGGCGCCGTTGCTGGGGATTGGTAACAGTGAAATTCGTTTTTAATTTTTGCACCTTTATTTATTTGCATTTAATTTTTAGTTTTTATAATTCTTAATCGAAAAAAGAGAGAATTTTACAGTTTCCTTTGCTAGTGGATGACCAGGTGTAGAGCGTTTGGGTGTTCTCTATTTATAAGCGCAAGTGCACACTCTTGTCAAATTATAGTATATAAGATATCGTCTCCTACAGGGATTGGACAGCTTGATTCGAATTATTGTTCCTGCACAAGAAAAGTAAATGCACAAGGAAGATGGTTGTTGAGAAGAAAAGTAATATAAAAACACAAGTAATTAAAAAGGAAGTGATCAGATTGATAGAGAGGGCAGGGTTATGCTACTGCTTAGTGTGAAACTGTGTTGAATTGGTCAAGTAGTTTTGCGCTGCCAGATTCTGTTGCCTCGACGGTGGATGTCAGGTTGACTTCTGAGACCCTCTCCCTGCCTCGACAGGGGAACATAATTGTGTCTCGACGGTAAACTCGACAGAACTACAAGGCTAGGCAGAATGCTTCGAAAGTGACCCCGCTTATGTCTAAGTTAGAGTTCTATTGATGCCCACTACAGATAATACCTGTCGCGGCGTGAATCATGCAAAGATAGTAATGTTGATTCGTCCTTTTTAGCTGCCTTAAACCCTTAACCTATGTCTAGGCTGGATTGATCGCACCATCTATAGATGTAATCGTACTTACTCCTTTTTGTGAGTTCGACTCTCTCGATACCGAACAAATGGATAGAATTCAACTAATCTTTTGCCTTAAATGAAAACTATGAAGAACATGGAATAAGTAAAACTTGTAATTTTATTTGCAAAAACAAACTTGAAAACCTAAAACCGTTCTCACAACTAATTACAACATAACCCAAACCCAAGAGAAATTTAGAACATGTTGGCGGCAAGAAAACCTAAGCTATGCCTAAGAAAAACCTAAGCTATCTTGAATTAGAATTACAATGGGTATATATAGGCATTAGCTAGGTCTAGTCCTTCTTGAAGTAGAAGTCTTAAAAGTAGCTTTTCACATTAAATGTGTCTTTAAACTCTGACTTCTTTGAGTTGAATGTGGACTTTATCACGTTGCCACGTTCAGCAAGCAATCTTGAGATTTAGCTTCAGTGGCTCTGCCCACTGCTACAGATATCGAAAAATCAAGTGGACAACATCGATAGAATCAAGATTTTCTACTCTACAAATTGCACTCCAGTTCTCCAACTCCATAGTGTGTTGTCTTGGGTGGCACGGTGGGTGACGACAGTTACTCGGCAGCTGCTGTCTCTGTCTGGAACGGCATCAGTACAACTCCCTGGTTCGCTGCCTCAGCATCACATCCTCAGCTCCTCTTTCCCTCTGTCAGCCTCTAGTTCCTAAAACCAAAAGTACACTAAAACAATACCTTTTCTTCACCAAATAAAAGATAATATATAAAACATGGCAAAACAAATAAATACTGTAAAATGCAATGCATGGTCCTAATTATGCCTAAGATGTACTAAAAAAGCAATAATATGAGATGGAATGTATAACCCCCATACATCAAAGAGTTCCACTTCCAAGATTCCTTGCAAAGGCATTTCATGCCTCCTAGAAATGTTACTCGTCCTTTGGCAACGATCACATGATTGAAAAAATGCTTGCGCATCCTTGAAGAGTGTGGGCCAATAGAATCACGATTGTAGGACCTTTGCAACAGTCCTAGCTCCTCCAAAATGTCTGCCACAAGGAGATGAATGAAAATGGAAAAGTATCTCCTTGTGCTCTTCTTCGGGGACACACCTTCTAATGATCTGGTCAGCGCTTTGCTTGAACAAATATGGCTCATCCCAAAAATAGGCTCTCGCGTCATGCCTGAATTTTCTTTGTCCCTATCTATTAAAACCAGGAGGCAAAATACCACTAACGAGAAAGTTAACAATATCCGCATACCATGGAATGGCTGCAGCATATAGTATTTTCTCATCAGGGAATTCCTCCTTAATTTCCATTTCATCATGCTTTTCACTATTATTTTCTAGCCTAGAAATATTGTTGGCTACTTGGTTTTCACACCCTTTTCTATCCCTAACTTCCAAGTCAAATTCTTGCAAAAGTAATATCCACCTAATAAGTCTAGGTTTAGCATCCGTTTTGGTCACTGAGTATTTAATAGCCGAGTGATCGGTGTGAACAATGACTTTAGTGCCTATTGGATATGACCTAAACTTATCAAAGGCAAATACAACAGCCAACAATTCTTTTTCAGTCATGGTGTAATTAATTTGTGCATCATTCAATGTGCGACTAGCATAATAAATAACATGAAAGAGTTTACCTCGGTGTTGTCTAAGAGCTGCTCCTATTGCATAGTCACTTGCATCACACATCAACTCAAAAGGTGAGCTCCAATCAGGTGGGACAACAACATCTGCTGAATTAGTTTCTCCTTCAGTTCTTCGAAAGCGCTGGGGCATTTTTCATCGAATATGAAGGGTTGAGTTTGTTGTAGCAAATTACACAGTGGCTTGGAGATATTGGCGAAGTCCTTGATGAACCTTCTATAGTAGCCAGCATGGCCCAAGAAACTCCTGATGCTCATCACATTGGTGGGAGGAGGCAACTTCTCAATAACCTCAATCTTTGCTCTATCCACCTCAATGCCAATCTTCGATATCTTGTGACCCAAAACCGTTCCCTTGGTCACCATAAAATGACATTTCTCCCAATTAAGCCCCAAATCGGCTTCTTCACATCGCTTTAGCACTTTGGCCAAATTTCCCAGGCATGAATCAAAATCTTCCCCAGAGACTGAAAAATCGTCCATGAAGACTTCCAAAAATTCCTCAACCATATATGAGAAAATAGCCAGCATACACCTCTAAAAAGTTGATGGGGCATTGTAGAGCCCGAAAGGCATTCTTCTGAAATCATAGGTTCCATACGGACATGTGAATGTCGTCTTTTCTTAGTCATCGGGTGCTATATCAATCTGATTGTACCCTGAGTATTCGTTAAGGAAATAATAGAATGTTTTGCCCGCTAATCTATCTAGCATTTGATCGATGAATGGGAGAGGGAAATGGTCCTTCTTGGTCGCTTTGTTGAGCTTCCTATAGTCCATGCAAATCATCCATCCCGTTACCGTCCTTGTTGGTAACAATTCCTTCTCATCATTATTCACAACGGTGATGCCTCCTTTCTTCGGCACACATTGGATTGAACTAACCCTTGAGCTGTTCGATATGGGTAGACTACACCAGCGTCAAGCCACTTGATTATCTCCTTCATCACCACCTTCTTCATGATGTGGTTGAGCCTTCTATGGGGTTCAATGGAATTGCTGTGACAATCATCAAGCAGAATTTTGTGCATACAAATAGTAGGGCTAATCCCCTTTAAGTCAGCCGTAGTCCAACCTAAAGCTCTTTTATGTTGCGATAGCATATTTATTAAACTAGCTTCTTGCTTTGTTGTAAGACTAGATGAAATTATCACAGGCAAAGCTTCATTACTACCCAAATAAGCATACTTAAGATGAGATGGCAAGGGCTTTAACTCTAATGTTGGAGCATGCTCAAGTGAAGGTTTAGGAGGAATAAATACTAAGAAATCAAGAGGTTCAAAGTGCGTAACTGATTTGGCTTCGAGCAGGCTCGATTGCTCCACCTCCATAGATAATTCCTCGAATTCCTCATACCCGATCTCACAATTCTCCATTTTGTCTTCTTCTTGGATCTGCTCATACTCGTCCAATTCTAAAATATTGTTGCAGCAAAAGTCTGCAGTCTCCCTTTTTGCTGTAGCATCCATATACTGACACTCTTCATATTCATCCACGTATTTGAGAGTGTTGAGGACATTGATTGTTACCTCTTGATCAGCCACCCTCATAGTGAATTCACCCTTTTGGGCGTACATGAGATCGGTTAGCCAATTGCAAGATAATCGTAGTTGGCCTTACATATCCTATGTCGAGCTTCATGAAGACTGATTTTGGCATGAGATTCACACTAGATCCAAGGTCACACAGAATCCTGTCTCTTAGGATCCTGTCTTTTAGGAGGCAATTTGCTCCACACATAATAGCATTCATTTGTTGTAGCAATTGTCGCATACCGCTCAACCTTTCTTTTCTTGGTGACGATGTCCTTGAGAAACTTAGCGTAAGTTAGCATCTGATCAATGGCTTCTAAGAATGGGATCGTAATATGCAGCTGGTCTAAAACATCCACGAATTTCCTGAATTGGAGATTCTCATTTTGTTTCTTCAATCGTTGAGGAAAGGGAGGTGGGGGTCTAACTTCTTCCTCTATCGATGCAGTTTTCTCTTTTGCTGTAGCATTTTCCTTTTCATCAATAGCTTCATTCACTAAATCCCCGTCCTTCTCTTTCTCACATAATGTTTCAGCTTGCAAATCTGGTTCCTCTTGCACTTCTTTAGGAGCAGAGTCTTCCTTCTTGTTTCCCTGAAACTTATCTCCAGTGTTAAGCTGGGTACCACTCCTCAATGTGAGAGCACTGCATTGCTGTTTGCCATACTTCTTAGTGACTTCAGTATCACTAGGCAAATTTCCTTGAGGTCGCACATGTAATGCTTGAGCAATTTGACCAACTTGTGTTTCCAACGATTGCAAGGATGAACTATAACTTTGCAACAAGGCTCCTTGATTTTTAATTGTCATGGAGTGATCTTGAAGCAAGGTATTAGTAGATGCCATAAATTCCATCGTAGAATTCATGAAATCCTTGAGTGCAGCCTTTAATGAATTGTTGTTTGATGAAGATGCAAAACACTTGTTGTTTTGCCAAGTTATATTCTGCTATGGTCCATGTGATTCTCCCAAATTCTGCTGATTTGCGTTTGCATAATTGCCATTCGCTTGATTTCCCCAAAAGAGATTAGGATTCTGATGCCATCCAACATTATAGGTGTTTGAGCAGGGATTATTATTTCTATTGGAATTCCCTACATAGTTAGCAAATTCTTGGTTGTCCGGGCACTCGCTAAAGTGGTGGTTTCCATTGCAACGAAGGCAAGTTGATGTCACTCTTACTTCCTTCACCTCACTAGGCTTTTGGAGATTCTTTAACTTGGTTGTGATAGCGGTCAATTGGGCTGCTACTGAGGCATCCATATCCGCATCACGTGATACTAAAGTTTTCTTCCCCATTCCAGGTCTTGAAGAGGGAAATTGATAACCGTTGTTGGCTATTCTATCAAGGATGTCAAAGGCTTCCTCGGGTGACTTGTCTAGCAATGTCCCATTTCCTGAGGCATCTAGCATCATTCTGGTGGGAGCATTAACACCATTGTAGAACATAACCACTTGTGTCCAATCATGAAAACTGTGAATAGTGCACTTGCGCAATAATCTCTTAAATTTGTCCCAACACTCATACATTAATTTGTCATTAGACTGGCAAAAGGATGCAATACCGCATCAAAAAGTTCTTGCACAAATCTGTCCATGTTTCCAATGATCCGGCTGGCACATCACTCAACCATTCTCGTGCTCGATCACATAAAGAATAAGGAAAGATTTTAAGTTTCAACACATCCTCGGGCACTCCTTGTTGACGGAAAGAGTCACACACTTCTAGGAAAGCACGAATGTGTTGTCTAACATCTTCATGAGGCGAGCCTCCAAACTGACCAATTGAGTTCAACATGTTGAACATGACAAGTTTAAGCTCAAAGTGGTCTGTCTGAATTTCGGGAGCAACAATTCCTAGATTAAGATCATCCAAGACATGATTTAGGTGATCTTTAATAGCTTTGGGTCTTGCTGGAGCATTTTGACCTTGATCTCCAATTACTGCAGCAGGTTCCCCTTGATGCTGAGCTCCATTCATGATTCTTATAGTTTCTTGTATACGTCTCTACTGACAAAATAGATGTTCAATTTCAGGAATATAAGGTAAGATAGGCTCACGATGTCTCCTTCGGCGCATGCAATAGCACAATACCTAAAAAGACAAACAAAAACAAACAAAGAAAATATATACAAAAAATAAACTAGTGTAAAGATTAAACCTAAAACAACCAATTGCCAATCCCCGACAGCGGCGCTAAAAACTTGTTATACTGCATGATGTACTATAAATGATACACATATAGTGCAAGTATACACATCGAACAAGTAATAAAGTGGTAAGTGAGTATCGTCACCACAGGGATAGGAGGTGTTTTTAGGCAAGCATAAGCACTCAAGTGTCACGAAATGTAAATGAAGAATGTTGTGGCAATTTAAAATAAAGTGATGAATGTTGTAGCAAATCAGAGCGGAGATATAAATGCGGTAGCAATTAAAGACAAAAGATAACAAGATGGAATCAGATAGACAAACTGGTCCTCTTACGCGTGTGAAACTCTCTTGGGAATGACTGGCCAGGCTGTCAGGTTTACCTATGTTTACCTCTCTACTAGGGTTTACCTCTCTTACTTAGTCTATGCTCGGTAGGATTTACTCAAGGTGTCCTAAACTATCTCTAGCCAGGAACTGGGATAAGAAATGCTACAACAATACCTCTCAGCGTCAACTCTAACACTCTCCTTACCCTTAAAGGTCTATACCTATTAGCCGTTGAAACCCAACACTTATCTCTAAGGTGGATTAGAGTTGTGCCTCTCAACATCCAATTCCGTTGTCTATGCAAGTTAAGGAAAGCTCTCTCGATCACTTACCTCAACTAACACCTAAGGAAAGGTCAACTTTCGAGGGCTCTTACAACCCTAAGCATATAACAACATAGACAAAGCATAGATACGAGCAAGAGATAAATAAACATTCATAAAAGAGAATAAAACATAGTTCATCCAACAACCCTAGCCACCTAAATTAGTTCATGGCTGGGCAAATATTCGAAGTATCTTCGTTCATACAACCCATTTTTCCAGATATAAAATAAATGCTAAAGCAACAGAAAGGGAAGATAAGAACTCCCAATCCGTGATGGACTTGCAGCGCCACAAACCGCCCTAGGCTCGCCGCGTCATATCAAGGTCAGTAAGGTCAGACCCTTGGAGTTTCTACGATGGAGAACACCAAGTGGTGGAGGAGGAAGAAGAAAAGAGCCGCCTTTAGCTTTCTCTCCCTAGCCTTTTTCTCACCTTTTCACGCTCTCTCTTAAATGAGGGTCTTGTGTCCTTTATATAGTGGAGGCTTCTAGGGTTTTGTGCCCTAAAATTTCTTCTGGCGTCTAGGGAATATTCTCTATGCATGTTGGGCACAAACAGAAAAAAGAGGGTTTGCACATGTGGGCGATCAACGTGTGTGTTACTTTGTCTTTTTCCACGCCCAGAATTGTTGTCCAATATGCTATAGCATTTTCCTTCCTTGCTTCGCCTCAACATCAGCCTGCACAACACCATACCATCAAACACCCTTCAAGCAACATCTAGTCTCATAAAATAAAGCCATACCACCAACAAGTAAAGATACATGCAACTATATGCTCTAAATGCACCTACATGCAATGGAATGACCTCGAGAACAAAGAAATACTTAAGCTAAAATGTGTAAAATATAAGCATTGTGACAAGTCATCACACATCCCTGCCGTTCACAACATTGTTGGCAGGGTTGTCGTTTTTCATGTTTACCTCTGCTTTACCTTCTTCTTTGGCTTTTCCTAGGGCTGATCTTAGTTCCTTCTTTAGCTCTCTTGCTCTTCATTTTATATCATCGTAAAAAAAATTTCTCCTTTTGGATTTGCCCCGGTCATACACTAGCAAAGGAAACTGTAAAATTCTTTTTTTTTTAATTAAAAATACAAACTAAAAATAAAATTAACTGCAAAGAAATAAAAGTGCAGAAATTGAAAAGGAATTTCTCAGTTACCAATTCCTGGCAACGGCGCCAAAAACTTGTAGAGCGATTCGATGTTCCCTATTTATGAGCGCAAGTGCACACTCTTTTCAAGTTATAGTATAAAAGATATCGTCTCCCACAGGGATTGGACAACTTGATTCGAATCGTAAGTCCTACACAAGAAAAGTAAATGCACAATTAAATTGGATGTTTGAGAAGAAAAGTAAAATAAAAACACAAGTAATTAAAAAGGAAGTGATCAGATTGATAGAAAGGGTCGGGTTGGATTGTTGTTTAGTGTGAAACTGCGTTGAATAGGACAAGTCGTTTTGCATTGCTAGGCTCTGCTACCTCGGCAGGGGATGGCAGGTAGACCGCTGAGACCCTCTCGCTGCCTCGGCATGGGAATGGAACTGTGTCTCGGCGGCAAACTTGGCAAAATTACAAGGCTCGGTAGAATGCTTCAAAAGTTACTCCGCTTATGTCTAAGTCAGAATGCTGTTGATGCCCACTACAGATAATACCAGTCGTTGCGTGAATCGTGCAAAGACAACAATGTTGATTCATCCTCTTTTATTCGCCTTAAACCCTAACCTATGTCTATGCTAGATTGATCGCACCGTCTATAGATGAAATCATACTTACTCCTTTCGTGAGTTCGACTCTCTCGATACCGAACAAATGGATAGAATTCAACTAATCTTTCGACTTAATTGAAAACTATGAAGAACATGGAATAAGTAAACCTTGAAGTTTTATTTGCCAAAAAATAATATATTTAAAATCGTAAACAATCGTTCTATCACTAATTACAACATAACCCAAACTCAAGGAGAGATTTAGAACATAATGGCGGCAAAGAAAACCTAAACTATTCCTAAGGAAAACCTAAGTTGTTTTGAAATAGAATTACAATGGGTATATATAGGCATTAACTAGGTCTAGTCCTTCTTGAAGTAGAAGTCTTCAAAGTAGCTTTTTACATTAAATGTGACTTTAAACTATGACTTCTTTGAGTTGAACTTGGACTTTATCATGTTGCCTTGCTTCGCAAGTAATCTCGAGATCCTTCTTCAGCGGCTCTACCTGTTGCTATAGACGTCAGAAAATTAAGTGGACAAGATCGATAGAATCAAGATTTTCTGTTCTACAGATCGCACTCCGGTTCTCCAACTCCATAGTTTGTTGTCTTGGGCGGTAGGTAGGGCGGCGACAGCTACTCGGCAGTTGTTGTCTCTGTCTGGAACTGCATCAGTACAGCTCCTTGGTCTGCTGCCTCAACATCATGTCCTCAGCTCCTCATTCCCTCTGTCTGCCTCTAGTACCTGAAACTAAAACTAACCTAAAACCGTACCTTTTCTTTACCAAATAAAGGATAATCTATAAAAGCATGGCAATGTAAAGAAATACTGTAAAATGCGAAGTATGGTCCTAATTATGCCTAGAATATACTCAAAAACAACAATAATATGAGATGGAATGTGCTTGAAACTTGTGGACACTTTACACCCAACAGGGAGCCCCCCCACCATATCGCCAAGACAACTAAGGGTGGCCCAGCGCAGACATCGCGTAACGACTAGTTGCTCGCTAACGGCTAGCTGCCAATAAGTACAGTAATAACAGGCAGAAACCCCGTAATGTGTGTGAGACAACTTGCTCGTTGGACATTTAATGTCACCCCGATACCTCTCGACAACCTCTATTTAAACCTCACTGACCTTATTGATTCACTTTACTTTCACCTCCTTGCTATACTACTTCTTGAATCCATTGCTCTCTTTTCTCAAAATATGTTCTTGTAAGTTTCAGTTATATTTCAACCGTCTCACACATGGCTTCAACATCGGCACCCAAACCCACCTTCCAACGTTTTTGCTCCAAGGTTGTAACGCCCCGGTTTTGGGCTTAGTAGTTTTGGGTGTAACCCCCGTAGCCCGGTCTAGACGGTTGACCCGAACTACGAAGATTACACGGGGAAAACCAAAGTCAACCCGAAAGTCAACCTTGATTAACGACCCTTTTTTTTCTTTTTAATCTTGTCTAGATGCACATTAACCTTAAGTGTGATCATACAAACAACATATCAAAAGATCACAAACATCAGAGATCAAACAGGGACCCAATTGAACAAATTACAACTTTAGGGACCAAATTGTAAATTCTGATAAATTAAGGGACTTAGCCCAAATTAAAGTTACCATCTTGAAATTAGTCAGGTTTCATGCTTCTCTGTGAAATTTCAGCTCAAACGGACATTCCAAACTCATACAATTGATCAGACAAGATTCAGGACCAAAACGTAAACAAAACGAAACATCCAAAGATACTTTTAACTGGTTTTAACGGTCGGGTATCGATACGCCACGTGTCGTATCGATACTCGGGGAAGGCAGTAACCAAACTCTAGCAACGGTATCGGTACGAGTTACCCCGTATCGATACGGCCATCATACGGTATCGGTACCTGTTCAACCGTACCGATACGCCTGGGCAGGAATGAGCATATTTGGCTCAGGCGTATCGATACGCAAGCCCGAGTACCGATACCCCTGCCTGATTTCGACTCAAAAACCACAACAATCATACTTCAAACTCCAAATTAACATCACCAAACCATACCACTTAATCATACAACATGCAAGAACCATAATTGCATCAACGATTCAACATTTAAGCATCATATGTGAAAAGCCCCAAATCATATAGCATGCTTCCTACTTAAGCTACCATTCAAGCAATAAACCTTCATAAGCAAGCAATATAAATTCAATCCAAAAACCAGCAATTCAAACAATCATTTAACATCCATAGGGAGTCTCAAACACCTCCCAAAACATACACATTGGTCCCCCATTGCCAAAAACATACAAAAGCTAAAACACTTATAAAACCTTCATACATTGAGCTTTACTTGTACTTGTTTGCTTGCCTCCTCTTGCTGCCCTCAATGCACTCTAATGCTCTGCATTATTGAATCAAGAAAACGAGAGAGCGTAAGCCAAAGCTTAGTGAGGAGTGCTCTTTAAAAACCATTCAATAATGCATTTAAAACCATTTGTAAATCATGCTTGTAAACAACCTTTACACATGCTCAAAGCATACTTTAAATCAAGCAATAACATGCTTCCACATTTCATTTAAACTAGCATCTCATGCTTCAACATAAACATTAAATCATGCATCTCATGCATCTCATGCATCTCATGTACAATACATGTCATATTGGCTCAAGTGATACATTTCATTTATGAAATCAAGTTCAACAACTTTCCCCAAGGACTTTTAAACACCTTGGACCCCAAGGACTTTTAAACACCTTGGCCATGGACTTTTAAACACCATGAATAAGGACCACACAAGGACTTTTAACCACCTTTGTGTCCGTAGCTTGAATTACCCCAAGGACTTTTAAACACCTTGGCCCCAAGGACTTTTAAACACCTTGGCCCCATGGACTTTTAACCACCATGGAAAGGAGCACCTAAGGACTTTTAACCACCTTAGAGTCCGCAACAAGATTCATCCAAGGACTTTTAACCACCTTGATGATCTTAGGTAACAAGGCTCACTCAAGGACTTTTAACCACCTTAGTGACCTTCACTTTTACAAACCATCACTTGCCAATACACACTTTATACAACATATAATCCACTGTTTTAAAGCATTTAAACCAAGCCATTTCATCATGCATTTCAAAGCATTAAATCATCATTTAACAATGCATAAAACAAGGTACTCTTACCTAGAGACACCTTCAACACATGGCTTAAAACATCAGCATGAATCATGCTAAATCATCAGCAATTAACATGCTAAAACATGCTTTCCAAAATAGTAGCAAATCATGCAAAATCATCATTTCACATTTCAACAAAACATGGCCACCACTTTAGGAGAGTAATCCGAAAACTTACACTTGAGCTTAGCAAAGTTGTTTAGACTTATACTAAGCTCCCAAAACCTTCAACCTTTGGTTTAAAAGCTGAAAATCCATTTTCACTCACCGATTACCAAACAAGCCTAGCCAACAAGCCTTCCAAGCTTCCGAAACCTTCCGAAAACACCTCCAAAGCTCAGGGATCAACCTCCCCTGTTTCAAGCACATAAAAACAGAACATTAATGCATCCTTATGCATTAAAACACCAGCAACATCAACACAACTCGCTGCTCATCACAAATCTAACAATTTGGCTACCAAACACAACCGAAATCATCTCCAAACACTTCCAAAACTTAACCCAGCCAAGATCCATCACTTCTAACCATTTTTATACATCACATAACATGCAAAAAGATCACAACCACGTCCTTATACCTCCAGGTATAATAGATCACCAATTACACTCCAAAAACAACCAAAAACTCAAGCCAAACTTAGGAAATTCAACCTATCCGGGATTGCATTGATTAAACCTCAACTTCTAATCATTTTAGCATTCATTTAACATCAATTTAACACCTCAAAACCCTGCTTAAACAGATCACACGAAATTTTCACCAAAAACACCAAATCTTGCATTTTAGCCAAAAATCAAGATCTCAATTGAAAAGCCTTTAATAAAACATGAATCAAGGATTGAGAACTTAGGAATTTCAGTAAAGAACTGATAGTTTAGAGGAGAAGGACGTTCTTACCTCCAAACTTGAATTTCTCCATTTTAGAGCCAAAATGCTTGATGAATCAACTTGTAAATTGTGAGGTTTTGATGATGAGATGATTAGAAATCCAATGAGAGTTGAAATGAGAGATTAAGAAGTCAAAATCAGAGAAAGAAATCTGAGGAAATCTTGTTTGGGTAGAGAGAAAATGAGAGAAAAGAGAATTTGAGAGAAAATAGAAAAATTAGTTAAGAATTGGTTAAAATGATTTCCCTCTCTTTTCTTAATCTTTAAAATCAGATTTTAGACTTAAAATATCTTAGAAAAATCTGGAGAAATCCTTTTTGGAATAATAGCTCCTTAAAGATTCAAAGTTTCAATCCTTTATAAAACTGTCCCGCAACTTTCAAAAATTACATTTTGGTCACTAGCCATAATGTCAACCTTCCGAACCTCATTTTCCAAAATTGATTTCACAGTTCACTTTTATATATTAAAAGATGATTTTAGAATATTTTTCTATATTTTTAATGCAACCCGAACTAGGTTTTCCTAAATTCCCTCTTATATATTCGATCAGCACTTAGACTGACCCGGTCAACGCCAAAACTTCCAAGCCCAAAACCGGGGCGTTGCAACTCTCCCCCCCTTAAGAAATTTCGTCCTCGAAATTTACCTGAAGGAAAGAGATAAGGAAACTGCTTCAGCAAATCCTCCTTCCGCTCCCACGTGGCTTCCTCAACACCGCGATGCTTCCACAACACCTTCACCAACTCAATGGTCTTGCCACGAAGAACCTTGCTATCTGAATCCAGAATCTTCACCGGTTCCTCATCATAGGTCAAATCCGGATTCAATTCCACCTCCTCCACAGGCAACACATGCGAAGGATCAGATCGATACCTCCGGAGCATAGAAACATGGAACACATCATGAATCTTCTCCAGCTCCTGAGGTAACCTCAACCGATACGCAACAGGACCAACACGCTCAACAACCTCATACGGTCCAATGTATCTAGGGCTCAGCTTACCCTTCCGCCCAAACCTCATCACCTTCTTCCAAGGCGAAACCTTCAAGAACACGCGATCACCCACCGCAAACTCTATCTCTCTACGCTTCAAATCCGCGTAAGACTTCTGCCGATCAGAAGCAACCTTCAACCGCTCACAAATGAGCTTCACTTTCTCGGTGGTACCTTTCAACAAAGCAGGCATCGAAACCAACTTTTGACCAGTTTCAGCCCAACACAGAGGAGTCCTACACTTCCTCCCATACAGAGCCTCATAAGGTGCCATCTGTATACTTGCCTGAAAACTGTTGTTGTAAGCGAACTCAACCAAAGGCAGATGCTTCTCCCAAGAACCTTGGAACTCTATCACGCAGCATCTCAACATATCCTCCAAAATCTGAATAACTCGCTCAGACTGGCCATCCGACTGGGGATGATAGGATGTACTGAAATGCAACCTTGTACCCAGAGCTTGATGCAAACACTGCCAAAAACGCGACGTGAACCTCGGATCCCTATCCGACACGATCGACTTAGGCACACCATGCAACCTCACAACCTCAGCAACGTACAGCTCTGCCAGCTTATCCAAAGAAAACGTAGTATGCACAGGCAAGAAATGTGCACACTTCGTCAGGCGATCCACAATCACCCAAACAGAATTCTTCTTCGACGGAGACAAAGGCAAACCAGATACAAAATCCATGGTAACCCTCTCCCACTTCCATTCAGGGATTTTCAACGGTTGCAACAAACCAGAAGGAACCTGATGTTCAGCCTTAACGCGCTGACACACCAAACACTTGCTCACGAACTCTGCCACATCCTTCTTCAAGCCCACCCAATAGTACTCATCACGAAGATCGCGATACATCTTTGTACTACCAGGATGCATAGCAAAAGGACTACTATGACCTTCAGCTAGAATAGCATGCCTCAACTCAGCATCTGCAGGCACTACTATCCGATTACCAAAACACAACACCCCATCCTCATTAAAACAGAAATCCGAAGGTCTACCCTCCGCGATATCCTGAACATGAGACACCAATGAATCATCCAACAACTGCTTATCCTTGATCAACTGAACCAACGAAGGTTTCACTTGCAACTCAGCAACAAGACCACCATCCTGCGATATACTCAAGCTAGCAAACATAGCTCTCAGCTCAACAACTACCTTTCTACTCAAGGCATCCGCAACAACATTGGCCTTTCCAGGATGATACTCTATCGTCAGATCATAATCCTTGAGCAACTCCAACCAACGTCGCTGCCTGAGATTCAACTCCTTCTGAGACATCAGATACCTCAAACTCTTGTGATCCGTGTACACCGTACACTTCTCACCATACAGATAATGCCTCCAGATCTTCAGAGCAAAAACCACTGCAGCCAGCTCAATATCATGCGTAGGATAATTGCGCTTATGCACCTTCAACTGCCGCGACGCATAAGCCACAACCTTACCCTCTTGCATCAGCACACACCCCAAACCAACATAGGATGCATCACTGTAGACTACAAACTCTTTCCCCGATTCAGGCTGAATCAAGATAGGAGCTTGCGTCAAAGCCAACTTCAGCTTCTCAAAAGCTTGTTGTCTCGCTTCTGTCCACTCATACTTAACATCTTTCTGCAGCAACTTCGTCAAAGGAGCAGCAATCTTGGAAAAACCATCCACAAACCTTCGGTAGTATCCTGCCAAACCAAGGAAACTACGAACCTCCTGAACAGACTTAGGAACTTTCCAGTTCATCACCGCTTCAATCTTCTGAGGATCAACACGAATCCCCTCAGCTGAGACCACATGCCCAAGAAAAACAACCTCTCTAAGCCAAAACTCACACTTGCTCAACTTAGCATAAAGCTGATTCTCCAACAAAGCTTGCAACACAACCCTCAAATGCTCTTCGTGCTCTTCCTCAGTACGCGAGTACACAAGGATATCATCAATGAACACCACAACAAACTTGTCCAGGTATTCATGAAAAACACGATTCATCATGTCCATGAAAGCAGCAGGAGCATTTGTCAAACCAAACGGCATCACAAGGAACTCATAATGCCCATACCTTGTCCTGAAAGCTGTCTTAGGCACATCCACATCCTTCACCTTCAATTGATAATACCCTGACCTCAAGTCAATCTTAGAGAACACAGCAGCTCCCCGAAATTGATCAAAGAGATCATCAATCCTCGGCAAAGGATACCGATTCTTGATAGTCAACTTGTTCAGCTGACGGTAATCAATGCACATCCTCATCGTGCCATCTTTCTTCTTCACAAACAAGACAGGAGCACCCCAAGGCGAAACACTCGGCCGGATGAAACCACGATCAAGCAACTCTTGCAACTGCGTCTTCAGCTCCTTCAGCTCTTTAGATGCCATTCTATAGGGAGTAATGGACACAGGAGTGGTATTCTCATACAGCTCAATACCAAACTCCACCTCGCGATTAGGAGGTAAACCAGGCAACTCCTCAGGAAAAACATCAGGAAACTCCTTCACAACCCTGATATCCTGCACCCTCAGCTCCTTCGAACTAGGATTCATCACAAAAGCCAGAAAAGCTTCACAACCTTGCCTCAGCATCCTGCTCGCCTCCAAGGTAGAAACAACATTGGCAAGAAACTTCACATTCTCACCAACCACCACCACTTCATAATCATCCGCAAGCCTAAGCGAAACCCGCTTATTCTCACAATCCACAACAGCACGATGCTCAGCAAGCCAATCCATACCAAGGATCACATCAAAACCATAAAAGGGCAACTCCATAAGATCAACAAGAAAGACATGCTCTTGAACAACCAAAGGACACCTTTTATAAAGCTTACGAGTCACAACAGTTTCACCAAAAGAACTAGTGACTCTAACACCAACATCCAAAGACTCAACAGACAAACCAAGCAACTCAGCATGCTTACGAAGAATGTATGAATGCGTAGATCCAGAATCAATCAAAGAAAGCAATGACAAGGATTGCAAAGTAAAGGTACCTGCAATCACATCTGCATCATTCCTTCCTTCGCGCTGAGCATACACCCTCGCTTGGCCTCCACCCTCAGGTTGAATAGCCACAACATGAGCTACACCGCGCCCTCCTTCCTCTCGCCTCTGAAAATTACCACGGCCGCGACCACGACCTCTCTGCGGTGCTGCAACAACAGGAGCACGCTCTTGACCACCAGCCATCCTCGGACAATCACGTCTCAGATGATCAGCTGAACCACAATTCCAGCACTCATAACCAGCTGCTATCACAGGAGCTTGCACCTCCCTCCCAGCACGAGGACAGTCACGCCTCAAGTGACCACGGGAACCACAAATCCAACAAGCACTAGGGTCAGCTCTAGCATTGCCGCCCCTAGCAGGTGCACCTCCACCTCTCTTAGACGAGGACTGAAACCTCTGATCACGCCCTCTCTTGTTCCGTCCACCGGAACTATATTCAGCAGCTCTTTTCCCAGAACTAGCTCCAGCACCCTTAGCAGACAAACCCAGGTTCATCTCAATGTCTTTGGACCGACTAACCAACACATCGAAATCATTGTACTCAGCAGCTAACATATAGGTCTTAACCTCCGTCACCAAACCATAACGGAACCTTTCGCACCTTTCGCGCTCATCAGGTACCAACTCAGGTGCATACTGGCTAAGACGTACAGACTGTACCTCATACTCAGCCACACTCATGTTCCCTTGGGTCAGAGACATGAATTCACGCTTCTTTTCATCCAGATATCTAACTCCCAGATATCTCCTCTTGAACGCATGCTGAAAGAACGTCCATGTAACATCAGCATTAGCCATCCCAGAGATTGTGGTCGTCCACCACGTATAAGCATCACCTTGCAGCAGTGACACCACACATCCCAGCTTCTGCACATCAGTGCAACTCATTTGTCCCAAGACACGCTTGGTACTCTCCAACCATGCTTCAGACCTCTCAGCTGACATACCCCTAAACTCAGTCCCACCAAGACTGCGCAAACGTTCCAAGGGTAGTCTAGCACCAGCATCTCCCTGATGCCCAGCTCCTTGAGCTCCAGCTACTGCTGCTCGAAACGCACCCGCAATAGCTTGTACAAGCACAGACATGTCAGGTATCGCTTGCCCCTGACCAGCTTCAGGTCCTGCAGCTCCAGCACCAGCTGCCTCAGCTCCAGCTCTTTCCCTCTCCGCACCACCACCACCAGGTGGAGGAGGAGGTAACACAGCACTACCAGTGTGCTCATCATTCACATTCCCCTCCGGGGTCGTAGCTCTCGCGCTACTCCTTAACTCTCTACGTGGTGCCATACTTTACCATGCATAACAATACAAAATAAAACAAGTCAGGACCAGCAAGGTAAGCAAATTCCAAGTATTCAAGCTCAATTTCTTTCAAAAACAACATCATCCCTTTAGCTTTTGTTTGGCAATGAGTACCCTCATCATGCATCATCACAACATGCATCACATACACATCATCATCACAAATCACTGAACATGCTTTCACTCAACAAGCATACAAACCAAACCATGCTTCAATCATGCATACACACATTCCCAATTACTCGAGAACTCAGCTCTGATACCACCAAATGTAACCCCCGTAGCCCGGTCTAGACGGTTGACCCGAACTACGAAGATTACACGGGGAAAACCAAAGTCAACCCGAAAGTCAACCTTGATTAACGACCCTTTTTTTTTCTTTTTAATCTTTTCTAGATGCACATTAACCTTAAGTGTGATCATACAAACAACATATCAAAAGATCACAAACATCAGAGATCAAACAGGGACCCAATTGAACAAATTACAACTTTAGGGACCAAATTGTAAATTCTGATAAATTAAGGGACTTAGCCCAAATTAAAGTTACCATCTTGAAATTAGTCAGGTTTCATGCTTCTCTGTGAAATTTCAGCTCAAACGGACATTCCAAACTCATACAATTGATCAGACAAGATTCAGGACCAAAACGTAAACAAAACGAAACATCCAAAGATACTTTTAACTGGTTTTAACGGTCGGGTATCGATACGCCACGTGTCGTATCGATACTCGGGGAAGGCAGTAACCAAACTCTAGCAACGGTATCGGTACGAGTTACCCCGTATCGATACGGCCATCATACGGTATCGGTACCTGTTCAACCGTACCGATACGCCTGGGCAGGAATGAGCATATTTGGCTCAGGCGTATCGATACGCAAGCCCGAGTACCGATACCCCTGCCTGATTTCGACTCAAAAACCACAACAATCATACTTCAAACTCCAAATTAACATCACCAAACCATACCACTTAATCATACAACATGCAAGAACAATAATTGCATCAACGATTCAACATTTAAGCATCATATGTGAAAAGCCCCAAATCATATAGCATGCTTCCTACTTAAGCTACCATTCAAGCAATAAACCTTCATAAGCAAGCAATATAAATTCAATCCAAAAACCAGCAATTCAAACAATCATTTAACATCCATAGGGAGTCTCAAACACCTCCCAAAACATACACATTGGTCCCCCATTGCCAAAAACATACAAAAGCTAAAACACTTATAAAACCTTCATACATTGAGCTTTACTTGTACTTGTTTGCTTGCCTCCTCTTGCTGCCCTCAATGCACTCTAATGCTCTGCATTATTGAATCAAGAAAACGAGAGAGCGTAAGCCAAAGCTTAGTGAGGAGTGCTCTTTAAAAACCATTCAATAATGCATTTAAAACCATTTGTAAATCATGCTTGTAAACAACCTTTACACATGCTCAAAGCATACTTTAAATCAAGCAATAACATGCTTCCACATTTCATTTAAACTAGCATCTCATGCTTCAACATAAACATTAAATCATGCATCTCATGCATCTCATGTACAATACATGTCATATTGGCTCAAGTGATACATTTCATTTATGAAATCAAGTTCAACAACTTTCCCCAAGGACTTTTAAACACCTTGGACCCCAAGGACTTTTAAACACCTTGGCCATGGACTTTTAAACACCATGAATAAGGACCACACAAGGACTTTTAACCACCTTTGTGTCCGTAGCTTGAATTACCCCAAGGACTTTTAAACACCTTGGCCCCAAGGACTTTTAAACACCTTGGCCCCAAGGACTTTTAAACACCTTGGCCCCATGGACTTTTAACCACCATGGAAAGGAGCACCTAAGGACTTTTAACCACCTTAGAGTCCGCAACAAGATTCATCCAAGGACTTTTAACCACCTTGATGATCTTATGTAACAAGGCTCACTCAAGGACTTTTAACCACCTTAGTGACCTTCACTTTTACAAACCATCACTTGCCAATACACACTTTATACAACATATAATCCACTGTTTTAAAGCATTTAAACCAAGCCATTTCATCATGCATTTCAAAGCATTAAATCATCATTTAACAATGCATAAAACAAGGTACTCTTACCTAGAGACACCTTCAACACATGGCTTAAAACATCAGCATGAATCATGCTAAATCATCAGCAATTAACATGCTAAAACATGCTTTCCAAAATAGTAGCAAATCATGCAAAATCATCATTTCACATTTCAACAAAACATGGCCACCACTTTAGGAGAGTAATCCGAAAACTTACACTTGAGCTTAGCAAAGTTGTTTAGACTTATACTAAGCTCCCAAAACCTTCAACCTTTGGTTTAAAAGCTGAAAATCCATTTTCACTCACCGATTACCAAACAAGCCTAGCCAACAAGCCTTCCAAGCTTCCGAAACCTTCCGAAAACACCTCCAAAGCTCAGGGATCAACCTCCCCTGTTTCAAGCACATAAAAACAGAACATTAATGCATCCTTATGCATTAAAACACCAGCAACATCAACACAACTCGCTGCTCATCACAAATCTAACAATTTGGCTACCAAACACAACCGAAATCATCTCCAAACACTTCCAAAACTTAACCCAGCCAAGATCCATCACTTCTAACCATTTTTATACATCACATAACATGCAAAAAGATCACAACCACGTCCTTATACCTCCAGGTATAATAGATCACCAATTACACTCCAAAAACAACCAAAAACTCAAGCCAAACTTAGGAAATTCAACCTATCCGGGATTGCATTGATTAAACCTCAACTTCTAATCATTTTAGCATTCATTTAACATCAATTTAACACCTCAAAACCCTGCTTAAACAGATCACACGAAATTTTCACCAAAAACACCAAATCTTGCATTTTAGCCAAAAATCAAGATCTCAATTGAAAAGCCTTTAATAAAACATGAATCAACGATTGAGAACTTAGGAATTTCAGTAAAGAACTGATAGTTTAGAGGAGAAGGACGTTCTTACCTCCAAACTTGAATTTCTCCATTTTAGAGCCAAAATGCTTGATGAATCAACTTGTAAATTGTGAGGTTTTGATGATGAGATGATTAGAAATCCAATGAGAGTTGAAATGAGAGATTAAGAAGTCAAAATCAGAGAAAGAAATCTGAGGAAATCTTGTTTGGGTAGAGAGAAAATGAGAGAAAAGAGAATTTGAGAGAAAATAGAAAAATTAGTTAAGAATTGGTTAAAATGATTTCCCTCTCTTTTCTTAATCTTTAAAATCAGATTTTAGACTTAAAATATCTTAGAAAAATCTGGAGAAATCCTTTTTGGAATAATAGCTCCTTAAAGATTCAAAGTTTCAATCCTTTATAAAACTGTCCCGCAACTTTCAAAAATTACATTTTGGTCACTAGCCATAATGTCAACCTTCCGAACCTCATTTTCCAAAATTGATTTCACAGTTCACTTTTATATATTAAAAGATGATTTTAGAATATTTTTCCATATTTTTAATGCAACCCGAACTAGGTTTTCCTAAATTCCCTCTTATATATTCGATCAGCACTTAGACTGACCCGGTCAACGCCAAAACTTCCAAGCCCAAAACCGGGGCGTTACATTGGGCGTTGACCGGTTTGGTCAAAGTGCTGTTCGAATCTAAAGAGGTGAAATTAGGAAAGCCTAGTTCGGGTTGCATTAAAAATATGGAAAAATGTTCTAAAATCATATTTTAATATAATTAAGTGAACTGTGAAATCAATTTTGGAAAATGAGTTTTGGAAGGGTGACATTTTGGCTAGTGACCAAAATGTAATTTTTGAAAGTTTGGTGACTGTTTTAGAAAGGGTTGAAACTTTGAATCTTTAAGGAGCTATTAATCCAAAAGTAGTTTCTCCAGATTTTTCTAAGATATTTTGAGATTTATTCTGATTTTAAAACATATCAAAAGAGGAGGGAAAGCCATTTGGCTATTTTGTTAACTAACTTTCCAATTTTCTTTCTCTCATTTTCTCTCAACCCAAACACTTCTTTTCCAGAGAATTGCTCCTGATTTTCACACCTAAATCTCTCCTTTCAACTCTCTTTTGATTCCTAATCAACATATCTACAAAACCTCATCATTTGCTACTTGATTCATCAAGGTTTTTGATTCTAAAAAGAGGAGAAACTCAAGTTTGGAGGTAAGAACGTCCTTCTCCTCTAAACTATCAGTTCTTTACTGAAATTCCTAAGTTTTCAATCCTTAATTGATGTATTATTAAAGGCTTTTAAGATGTGAATTGGATCTTGGCTTATAATGCAAGATTTGGTGATTTTTGATGATTTTCGTTTGATCTGATTAATCTGTGATTTGAGATGTGTTTTTGATGATATTTGAACATTAAATTGATAAGGAATTGAGTTTTGATTAATGCAATCTCGGATAGGTTGAGTTTCCTAAGTTTAGCTTGTGTTTCTTGGTTGTTTTTGAGGTGATCTTGTGGATCTGGTGTTGCTGGAGGTATAAGGATGTTAGTAGGCTCTTTTTAGATGTTAAATGATGTTAAAGGATGTTAGGTTTTGATGGTTTATGGCTGGGCTTTGTTGAGAAGTGGTTTGGATGCATTTTCGGTTGTGTTTGGTAGCCGAAAATGGAGTGTGGATGAGAGCAGCGAGTTTAGGTGCTTTCATTGAAGCAATTAATGTATGATGATGCATTAATCCTCTGCTTTGATGTGTTAAAACAGGGGAGGCATCTTTGGATCCAAGAGTTGTTGATCCGGAAGCTTGAGTTGGTGCTTCGGCAAGAGGCGAAGTGGAATCGGTGAGTGAAAATGGTTTTCGGCTTTGAAACCAATGTCTTGGGAGCTTAGTTTAAGTCTAAACAACTTTGCTAAGCTCAAATGTAAGTTTTCGGAAAGTACTCTCTAGTGGTGGACATGATTTTTTTGTGATGCAATGTGGTTTATTGCATGATTTAAATACTGTTTTGAAAGCATGATTTAGCATGGTATTTGCTGTTTTTGTAAGCCATATGTTGAGGAAGCTCAAGGTAAGAGTTCCTTGTTTTTGTACATTGATAAAATGTGGTTTGATGCTTTTAAATGCATGATGTATATGGCTTGGTTTAATGCTTTAAAACAGTGGATAAAATGATGAAAATGATGTATATTGGCAAGTGATGTTTTGAAAAGGTTAAGGTCACTAAGGTGGTTAAAAGTCCTTGAGTGAGCCTTGTTTACTTAAGAACATCAAGGTGGTTAAAAGTCCTTGGATGATTCTTGCTATGGACACAAAGGTGGTTAAAAGTCCTTGTGTGATCCTTTCCATGGTGTTTAAAAGTCCATGGGGCCAAGGTGTTTAAAAGTCCTTGGGGCCAAGGTGTTTAAAAGTCCTTGGGGTGAAACTTGTTGTGGACACAAAGGTGGTTAAAAGTCCTTGTGTGGTCCTCTTCCATGGTGTTTAAAAGTCCATGGGCCAAGGTGTTTAAAAGTCCTTGGGGCCAAGGTGTTTAAAAGTCCTTGGGGTGAAAGTTGATGAACTTGTTTTTAAAGAAATGGAACTTATCACTTGTGGCCAATATGACATGTTATGATATGAAGCATGAGATGCTTGTTTAAAGTATGCTTTTGAGCATGTGCAAATGTTGATTTGAAGCATGATTTATAAATGTTTTATAAATGCATTATTGAATGGTTTTAAGAGCATTCCTCACTAAGCTTTTGCTTACGCTCTCTTTCGCTTTCTTAATTCAATAATGCAGAGCATTAAAGTACTTTGAGGGCAGCAAGGAAGGCAAGCAATCAAGTGGTGGTAAAGCTCAAAGTATGGAAGGTTTTCCTAAGTTCATTTAGCTTTTGGTAATTTGGCAATGGGGGACCAATGTGTATGTTTTGGGAGATGTTTGGAACTCCCTAAGTATGTTGAATGATGTTGAGAATGCTGGATTTTGTGTTTGACCTTTATATGCTTGAATTGGAAGTTTATGCTTGTATGGTTGCTTGTGTAGGAAGCATGCCTATAGATTTGGGGCTTTTTGCATATGAGGTTGTTTTGATCAATTGTTGATGCAAGTATGTCTTATATATGTTGAATTGCATGCTGGTAAAGTTTGGTAGCATTTGGAGCATGATTGGATGTTTAATTGCATGTTTAAGAATGCATTTTTGGAGCAATCTGTGCAAGGTGTTTCGGAACAGTATCACCCGTTTCGGAACAGGTGCATTAAACAAGCCCAGCTGTCCGAAACGGGAGGGACCGTTCCGAAACGGTTTGGCTACTGCCAGCCCGTGTTGCGGTACGCGTTGCGGAACGGCCCCGCGTTTCGAAACGGGCTCTGCCAGTTTCGGAACGGGTGACCGTTAGGGGCTGACATTGGCAGTTAAATGTTTTGAATTGTTTGCATTTTGGTCCTGAATCTTGTTTGTGCAATTGTATGAGTTTGGGATGTCCTTTTGAGCTGAAATTTCACAGTGAAGCATGAAACCTGACTAATTACAAGTTGGTAACTTTAATTTGGGTTAAGTCCTCATTTTTATCAGAAATTACAATTTGGTCCCTAAAGTTGTAATTTGTTCAATTGGGTCCCTGTTTGATCTCTGATGTTTGTGATCTTTGAGTATGATGTTTGTGTGATCACAATTAGGGCTAATGTGCATCTAGACAAGATTAAAAAGAAAAAAAGGGTCGTTAATCAAGGTTGACTTTCGGGTTGACTTTGGTTTTTCCCCTGTGACTTTCTTAATTCGGGTCAACCGTCTAGGCCGGGTTAAGGGGGTTACAAAGGTAGATGGAAGGAGATATAAAAATCAGTTTGCCAAGGAAGCAATTTGGGAAGAGCAAGGTTTCCACTACACGAAACAAACAGGGGATCTCGGCTTACAACCCACCTTCTTCGAAACCATCCACAACAAAGGATGGGAAATATTTGCACGGAAGCCAGAGATAGCCAACATCACCTTGGTCAGAGAGTTTTATGCCCATCACCCTAACCGGAGCTGCAATTCATCTATGTCTAGGGAGCCTGTCAAGTTGAACGCCACCGTGATCAACAGCTTCTATAGCCTAGAATTGAAGACATCCCCCACGAAGAATGGAGGCAGTCACTGATGGCTGCCGAATATGACAGCCTCAAATCCAAGTTGTGTGAGACCAACACGCCATGGTTGGTAGAAAAGCATGACGGTTCTGTCCAACGCCGCCGCCTACTGCCCGAGGCCATGTTGTGGAATACATTCATTAAATATCGTCTGCTTCCCACCTCCCATAACTCCACTGTCGACCGACCACGCCTTGCACTCATCCACAACATCATGGTGAACTAGCCCATCAACGTTGGGGAGAACATATGCAAGGAAATCCACAACTACTTCCACAAGACGAAGGGCAAGATGTACTTTTTGTCTCTCATCACCGGCCTTTGTGCCAACTTCAATGTCCTAATCGACCCCGAGGATGAGATGATAGCCGCCAAGGAGTGGTGGACCAAGAAAGTCCACTTGTAGATAATGCAAGCCTAGGAGACAGAGCGCATCACCCCCAGCCGGCCCTCTGCCGCCCAGCCAGCCGCCCCTGGTAGTACCGAAGCTGCCCCAACCAATGAAGTCCTCACTCTGCTGTGACCCTATAACACCCCAAATTTGGGCTTAGAAGTTTAGGGTCTGAACTGGACCGGTCTGAGAAACGGTTCGAATATAAAAAGAGGTTTTAGGGAAAGCCTAGTTCGGGATGCTTTAAAAATATGGAAAAATATATAAAAATCCTCTTTTAATATATATAAGATAGTGGTGAAGTCAATTTTACAAAATAAGGTTGGGAAATATTACATTTCGGTGTAGTGACCAAAATGCGATTTTTGAAAAGTTTAGTGGTGACTGTTTTGTAAAGGATTGAAACTTTGAATCTTTAAGGAACTAATTACCCAAAATGTTTTCTCCAGATTTTTCCTTAATTTGGGTGATTTAATTAATGTTTTAATTAAATAAAATAAAGATGGAAACTACTTTTAGATTCTCATAACTGACTTTTCCAAATTTTCTCTCATTTCTTTTTCTCTCAAAATCCCATCATCCAAACACAATTTCTCCAGCACAAATCACTTTGATCTTCACCTAATTTGATAAGATTTCCATCACTCATTGTTGCATAATCAATTTAGCAACAAAACCTTTTGATTTCCACATTGGTTTTCATGGAATTTTGCCCAAATCAAGGAGGAATCACCATTTAGAGGTAAGATTGATATTCTCCTCTAAATACTCAGTTCTTTACTGATATTCCCAAGTTGTCAATCCTTAATTTAAGTTTTATAAGTGATTTTAATGTTAGGAACTTGATTTTGGCTTAAAACTCAAGATTTGGAAGAAATCTTGAAGAATTTCGTTGAGTTTTGTTTGGGCTCTGTTTGAGATGGTTCTTTAATGTATTTTGGATATTAAATGATGTTAGAAATGAGGTTTTATCAATGCAATCCCGAATAGATTGTGTTTCCTAAGTTTTTGCTCAAGAAAATGGTGGTTTCGGAGGTGTTTTTGGTGTTCTGTTATAGCTGGAGGTATAAGGACGAGTTTAGGTTTATTTTGGATGTTCATTTATGATTAAAAATGGTTAGAAGTGATGGATCTTGGCTGGGTTAAGTTTTAAAAGAGTTTGGAGGTGATTTTGGTTGTGTTTGGTAGCCGAAATGTTGATTTTAGGTGGAGCAGCGAGTTTAAGTGTGTTGGCTGAAGATTTTAATGCATGATGATGCATTAATTCTCTGCTTTGATGTGTTTAAAACAGGGGAGACATCTTCGGACACCTTTGGAGTTGATTTGGAAGCTTAGTTGGCGTTTCGACAAGCAAGCGAAACGTAATTGGTGAGTGGAGTTGGGTTTCCAGCTTTGAAACGATTAATAGGAGGTTTTGGGAGCTTAGTTTAAGTCTAAACAACTTAGCTAAGCTCAAGAGTAAGTTTTTCAGAAAAACTCCCTTGTATGTGCTATGAAGTAGTTTGATGCATTGGTTATATTTTGCATGTTTAAATTCTGTTTTGAAAGCATGTTTTTAGCATGGTTAATGCTGGTTTTGAAAGCCATGTGTTGAAGAATGCTCAAGGTAAGAGATCCTTGGTTTGACATATTGTTAATATGGTTTTGATGCATAGTGATGCATGATGTTAAATGACTTTGATTAATGCTTTAAAACAGTGAATTGTTGATGGTAAATGATGTATATTGGCAAGTGATGTAATGGTTTTAAAGTACTTGAATCAGATATAGTTAGCCGGCTGTAGGATTGGGTGCACCGTGAATAAAGTCGCCTTGGATGTTGAGGGGTTGAAATTGTACCGTAAACTCCATCCAAGTACCCTAACGAGTGAGGTAAGATCACAACGGTGGTTAAAAGTACGTGTGTGGATCTTGTCTTATGTGTCCCTTGCTCTCGTTAGTAGAATTATACAACTACCGATGAGTGATGTTGAGGGGTTGTGATTGTACCGTTAAACTCCATCACGGGTGTTGAAGGGTTGTGATTGTACCGATAAACTCCACCTTGTGTTGTTTGGTAGTGTGTATGAAGCGTGTGGGACAACGCTTGTAATCCGCGTATCGGATTGTGTCTTTTGTTGAAATGGTTTTTGGATTATCACTTGTAAGCCAATATAATGTTGATGATTAATGTGAAGCATGGGATGCTTGTTAATGATGCAAGAATGCATGAGATGCTTGTTAAAGCATGAGCAAAGGTTTATTTGCTGTTTAAAGATGTTGCATATGAGCATGTGTTATAAAGTGCATTGATATCTTGAGATGTGATGTTTAATAAAAGTCATATGATAAAAAGTGGTGGTTTGATAAAGGTTTTGTTGTTGAATAATTATTTTGAGAAAGCATGTGATGCTAGAATGTTTTGCTAGAATTTAAATAATGCTTGGTTTAAGCATGTGCAAAGGTTTTGCCGATGTAATTAAAGATGCTATGAGCATGTGGTTTTGCAGGTAGTATTGGTGCTCTAAAGTGCATGTTTTGAAAGGAAGGCATATGTTTTGAAAGAATTTTTAACATACCCGTCTTTTAAAACGGTCAACACCGTTTCGATACGGGCGTACGACACAAGTGTTTCTATACGGATGTCAGTGTTTCGAAACGGGTAACCGTTGGACACAGATTTGAATTGCCTTGAAGTTTGCGTGCTTTACATTTTAGTCCTGAAAGTTGTAATTGCAATTACTTGAGATTGGAATGTCCTTTTGAGCTGAAATTTTACAGAGAAGAATGAAACATGACTAATTTCATATTGGTAATCCTACAATCCGGAAAGTCATTATATTTTCCAAAATTTACATTTTGGTCCCTAAAAGTGCATTTTGTGCAATTAAGTCCCGAAAAGATTTCCGATCGTTGTGCTCTTCTCGTATGTGTCTCGTGAGTATTCACATAGGATTAATTTGTATCTAGACAAGATTAAAAATAAAAAATAGGGTCGTTAATCAAGGTTGACTTTCAGGTTGACTTTGGTTTTCCCCGTGTAATCTTCGTAGTCTGGGTCTAACATCTAGGCCGGGCTAAGGGGGTTACATTTGGTGGTATCAGAGCCGTGTTTCAAAAGAATAGGGAATGTTGGCATGTGGAATTGTCAAATGTTGAAGTGAGATGTTTGAAAAGCATGATTTTGGTGGAATATAGTTGTTATGCTATGCTTGATTATTGTGAATCATATATGTGCGTGATATGATTGTATGCTGATGATGTGTGTTCATTAAGGATGATGTAAGGCATAATGATTATGATATGTTGCTGCATGCAATGTTATGTTTGAGGGAAATTGGTATACCCATTGCCTTATTGCACTGATTAAATGTTTTTGTAAACTTGGATCCTTGCTTGAGGTTGGCCTAAATCATGGTTTGATTTGTTATTTTTGTTACTATGCCATGTTAAAAAAATAGCACAATAAGTCCGAGGAGAGAGTTGGGATCGGATACGATCGTACCTGCGGGTGAGCAGGGTAATCAGGGGAATGATGTTCCATCTGAGGAGAATGTGTCGTTCGGCCGTTCTTGTTTGGAGTTGAGGGGATAGGACAACATGAAGGGGCTGGCCAGGTGGTGAAAGATTTATTATTAGTGGTTCGGGAGATGTCTGGAGTATCTCTGGTCGCAGTGAATGAAAAGTTTGCGCATGTACCGTCTGTCGGACATACTGGTTTGTCAAAATAGCGTTTGTACGTTTTGGGAACTATTGAGTATCATGGTTCAACGCCTGAGGCGTTCGAGGCTTGGTTAGCCAGTACGATTCAAATTCTGGATCAGGAAGGGTGTGACCATGCTTTTAAGTTTGTAAGCGTTGTCACCTTAATGCTTGCTGATTCTAGTATATGGTGGATGTCTGTGTCGGTTGCATCCAACATCCATGTTGTGGATGAGGAGTTCTTCTTATATGCCTTTAAGAGGAGATATCGGGGAGATAAGTTCTCAGGGAATAGGCAACGTGAGAACGTGGATGCAGATGGTAATGGTGACCTGATGAGGGGTAAAAAGAGCTGTGAGTTTTGGCCTCGAGAGTGGGTGCTGTAAGAGACATCGTGATAGAAGGTTTCGTCTGGGTTCAAGGTTTGTGAATAATGGTGGTTCTTGGAAGCACTTGAGGATGGATTGTCCTCGTGCGGCTGGAGTGATATAGGTTCCGATTGAAGTGACAGGGAATTCTTGTTGGAACTGTGGTTCAGCAGATCATTTAAGGCGTGAGTGTCCTCTATTGGCAGGTGGAGGCCAAGGACATGCACCTGTTGTGGCTGCACCTCAGAAAGGCCGTGAGTGTGGCTGGGACGGAGTTCGGAGGTGACAGGGAAGAAGGAGAGACGCAGAGTGTTTGATGGTTGAACCTTGTTGGAGTTGTGGGTCTGTTCGGCATTTGAGGCGAGATTGTCCAGTGTTAGCTTAGGGTGGTCAAGGTGGAGTATCTTTTGAAGCTCTGCGTGGTTGTGGGAGCAGTTATAGTTCTTTTTAACAAGGAGACATGGTAGTTCTGCAGAAGAGAGTGTGGGTGCTTGTCGAATATGCGAAATTAATCCATATTGGCAACACATCTCAAATCATATTGGCACACATATATAATCTCATATTGGCACCTAGCTATGACTCGAATACGCGGATAACACGTTCGAGCTCACAACCAACAACAATCATTACCTTACGGTGGGATTACACTCATCATCGTTCACGCGGAGGGGATTCCACTCAACCTCATGCCCCGTCGATTGGATTACACTCATCACCGACTAACATATATATAAGAATATTTTCCGGGCGAACCCGTACTCCATCTTGATGACTACCATCACCAAGACCACATGCGTATTTGAATCACGTGTGCACACTAAACATCCTAATGATCGATCATTTGTACCCAAGCATACTAGTGTCAATACTAAACACATTTCACAACATCATTTCAAATCCATTTCCGTGCTTAGCACGTACTCACCATGATTAACATCATGCACAATCCACATGCATATATCAATGCATCAAACCATGCCTCAACAACATGTATAACACTTTATACATAACACCATAATCACAATTTAACATGAGGCATAAACAACAATTGAAGTTCAACCAAAGTCTCTAACTAAAGCTTGGGATTAGGCTACCACTCAAATCCCAACTCTAGGTGGGTCTACCAAGCCCAACCTAGTCCATATGCTTGAACCAACACTTAAAAACAATTTAAAAGCATTTAAATTCCAAGCTCAACGCACTAGCCGATCAAGCTTTCAACGATTCCGGATTCGATCCCGAGGCTTCACCAACACAAACTCTCGCTTCTAATCAACTTGACACAAACAAAACAACCTCGAACCAGTTCACACAACAATGTAGCAAACCCAGAACACTACTCAAGCATAAAACACATGATTCCAAGCTATGAACAACTCCCCAAAACCTCAATCCCGAGCAGCCTTCAAACCCAAACCAAAACTCATGATTTCAACCTTCTTAACACTCTCAAATGCTTCCAAAACAACCACTAACTATTACACTAACATCAGCCCTCAATTTCCAACCTCAAACACACCCAAAACTAGCTTTTAAACCCTTCAAAAAACCTCACAAAACCCAAATCTGGAAATCTTTATAAAACACATTAAAATTCACATATGTTGGACCTTAAGGTTCATAAACAACTTATCTAACCACACTAAATCAAAAGCTTTGTTAAAAGTTCATAAAACTTCAACCTTTGATAAAAACTTTGAAAACCCAACATGCAAAATACTTAGTTTTAATGAAAACTAAAGGTATCAAAATGAAAAGGAAGACAAGGCCAAGTCAAAAATGCCATTACCTTTTGAAAAGCTCCAAAGATGAAGATGAAATGGGATGAAATAGTAACTTGGTGAAGAGAGCTCTTCAATGTCGTTGAAATGAAAATGTGAAGAGGGAAGAAGATGGCAAAAGGGTGTTTTAAACAAAAGGAGGATTTTTAATTGAATGTCCATTTATTTACAATTTTTCCATTAATGAGATGGCAATCTCATTAACTCTAAAATGCATGGAATTTGATTTTCAAATCAATTTAAGTCGAACATAAAATGTTGGTTTGAAAATATGAAGCCCAAATAATATATTATTATTTTTTAATTATATAACTAAAACTCAAAATATTATTTAAATATTATTTTCACCCGACCCCCAAAGCCGGGTGTTACAACTCTCCCCCACTTAAGGAATTTCGAACCCGAAATTACCTGACGGAAACAAGTACGGAAACTGTTCAAGCATATCAACTTTTCTCTCCCACGTGGCCTCTTCCACGCCTCTATGCCTCCACAACACCTTGACCAACTCTATGGTCTTGCCACGTAACACCTTGCTATCAGAAGCAAGTATCTCAACAGGTTCTTCATTATAAGACAAATCCGGATTCAACTCTATCTCCTCGGCAGGCATAACATGAGATGGATCTGATTTATATCTCCTAAGCATCAACAAATGAAACACATCATGGATCTTCTCTAACTCAGAAGGCAATCTCAAACGGTAAGCTACAGGCCCAATCCGCTCAACTATCTCATACAGACCAATAAACCTCGGACTCAACTTGCCTTTCCGGCCAAATCTCATTACCTTCTTCCACGGAGATACTTTCAGAAACACTTTCTCACCCACTGAGAATTCAATCTCTTTTCTCTTCAAGTCTGCATAAGACTTCTAACGATCGGAAGCTGATTTCAAACGGTCACAGATCAACTTCACCTTGTCGGTAGTCCCCTTAAACAAATCCGGCATAGGTAACAATTTCTAACCGGTTTCAGCCCAATAGATCAGAGTCCTACATCGTCTACCATACAAAGCCTCATAAGGAGCCATCTGTATACTAGCCTGGTAATTGTTGTTGTAAGCAAACTCAACTAAGGGCAAGTGCTTCTCCCAAGAACCTTGGAAGTCAATCACACAACAACGGAGCATATCCCCTAATATCTGTATCACTCGCTCTGACTGTCCATCTGACTGCGGATGGTAAGAAGTACTGAAATGCAAACGGCTACCTAGGGCACTATGCAAACAACTCCAGAACCTCGAAGTGAATCTCGGATCTCTGTCTGAAACAATAGACTTCGGAACTCCATGAAGTCTCACAATCTCGCGACTGAATCAAATAAGGCTTCACTTGCAACTCTGTGATCAGACCACCATCACTGGATACACTCAATCTAGCAAACAAAGCTCGTAACTCAACTGCAACTTTTCTACTCAAAGCATCAGCTACTACATTTGCCTTACCCGGATGGTACTCAATGGTCAAATCATAATCTTTCAATAGCTCAAGTCATCTTCTCTATCTCAAGTTCAACTCTCTCTAAGTCATCAAATACTTCAAGCTCTTATGATCGGTGTAAACTATGCACTTCTCACTATACAAGTAGTGACGCCAAATCTTCAATGCAAACACAACTACGACTAACTCAATATCGTGAGTATGATAGTTCTTCTCATGCACTTTCAACTGTCTCGAAGCATAGGCAACAACTCTTCTCTCTTGCATCAAAACACAACGTAAACCTATGTAGGAAGCATCACTATAAATCACAAACTCTTTACCTGAAACTGGTTGTACCAACACTGGAGCATTCGTCAAAGCTTCTTTCAATTTCTCAAAAGCCTTCTATCTCGCATATGACCACTCAAACTTAACTCCTTTTTGCAACAATTTAGTCAAAGGAGCAGCTACTCTAGAGAAACCATCAACAAATCTCCTATAGTAACCGGCTAATCCTAGGAAACTCCTAATCTCTGTCACTGACTTATGTTGTTTCCACTCAACAGTAGCTTCAATCTTCGTCGGATCAACACGGATACCTTCAGCTGAAACAACGTGGCCAAGAAATACAACCTCTCGAATCCATAACTCACATTTGCTCAACTTTGCATACAATTGATTACTCATCAATCTTTGCAAAACAAGTCTCAGGTGTTCATCATGCTCTTATTCTGATCTCGAATATACAAGAATATCATCTATGAAAACAACTACAAAACGGCCTAGATAGTCTCTGAAAACTCTGTTCATCATATCCATGAATGCTGCAGGTGCATTCGTGAGCCCAAACGACATCACAAGGAACTCATAGTTACCATATCTAGTCCTAAAAGTTGTTTTCGGAACATCACACTCTTTTACTTTCAACTGGTAGTGCCTTGACCTCAAATCTATCATCGAAACACTGAAGCACCCCTCAACTTATCAAACAGATCATCTATACGAGGCAACTGATACTTGTTCTTTACGGTCAACTGATTAAACTGCCTGTAGTCAATACACATTCGCATGCTGCCATCTTTCTCTTTACAAGCAACACAGGAGCACCCCAAGGCAAACTACTAGGCCTAATTAAACCACGATCTAACAACTCTTGAAGCTGACTCTTCAATTCTTTCAACTCTTTCGAAGCCATACGATACGGAGCTATAGAAACAGGAGTAGACCCTGAAACAGTCTCAATTACAAACTCTACATCTCTGTCAGGAGGCAAACCTGGTAACTCTTCAGGAAACACATCCGGAAAATCACAGACTATTCTAATGTCCTTCGGTCTGACCTCACTCATATTAGGATTCATCACATATGCTAAGAAAGCCCCACAACAAAAATCCATCAACCTATGAGCCTCTAAAGCTGACACGACATTAGAGAAGAACATAATGTTGTCGCCTACTACTACCACCTCGTAGTCATCGGAAAGCTTCAAAGCAATTCTCATCGTCCCAAAGTCTACACTAGCTATGTGCTCAACTAACCAGTCCATACCCAGAATAAAGTCAAACCCATAGAACGAAAGCTCCACCATATCAACGTGAAACACATGACCCTGAATCTTCAGCGGACACCTCCTATACATTCGTCTAACTACAACTGTCTCACCAAAGGAACTAGTCACATGCATACCTAAATCTAAGATCTCAACAGGTATATCTAACTTCTTTGCATGCTCACTCAAATTGCAGGAATGCGTAGAACCCGAATCAACCAAAGAAAGCAAAGACATAGACTGTCTGAATCAAATAAGGGTTCACTTGCAACTCTGTGATCAAACCACCATCACTGGATACACTCAATCTAGCAAACAAAGCTCGTAACTCAACTGCAACTTTTCTACTCAAAGCATCGGCTACTACATTTGCCTTACCCGGATGGTACTCAATGGTCAAATCATAATCTTTCAATAGCTCAAGCCATCTTCTCTGTCTCAAGTTCAACTCTCTCTAAGTCATCAAATACTTCAAGCTCTTATGATCGGTGTAAACTATGCACTTCTCACTATACAAGTAGTGACGCCAAATCTTCAATGCAAACACAACTACGACTAACTCAATATCGTGAGTAGGATAGTTCTTCTCATGCACTTTCAACTGTCTCAAAGCATAGGCAACAACTCTTCTCTCTTGCATCAAAACACAACCTAAACCTATGTAGGAAGCATCACTATAAATCACAAACTCTTTACCTAAAACTGGTTGTACCAACACTAGAGCATTCGTCAAAGCTTCTTTCAATTTCTCAAAAGCCTTATGTCCTGTACTCGCACCTCCTTTGTACTCGAATTCATCACATAAGCCAAGAAAGCTTCACATCCCAAACGCATCAACGGACTTGCTTCAAGAGCTGAAACCACATTAGACATGAACTTCACATTCTCGCCTGGGATCACCACCAAATAATCATTGGCTAGTTTCAACGAAACTCGCTTGGTCTCAAAATCAACCACAACCCTATGCTCAGATAACCAATCCATACCTAGAATTACATCAAAACCATAGAAAGGCAACTCCATAAGATCAACCTCAAACACATGACCTTGAACAGACAAAGGAAATCTCCTATACAACCTCCTTGTAAATATTGTCTCACCAACAGAACTGGTTACACACATACCAACATTTAACAACTCAACAAGTAAATGAAGCACTTGTGCATGCTCACGCAAATGTATGAATGAGTAGAACCGGAATCAATAAAGAAAATAATGACAAGGGTTGTAAAGTAAAGGTACATGAGATCACATTTGTGTCATTTCATACGTCATTTCATACCTCTCGGTGTGCATACACCTTAGCCTGTCCACCTTCCTCAAGTTGAATAGCAACAACATGAGCAACATTCCTCTGTCCATCGTCTCTACATTGAAAGTTAGCACGCCCACACCCACAACCTCTCAGTGGCTTAGCATCTCACACCGGAGCTTGTGGACAATCACGCTTCAGATGTCCTCGTGATCCATAATTCCAACACTTACCCAAATTACCCCAACACTCTCTTGTGTGCCTTCTACTGCACCGATTGCACTCTCGAATAAGAATAGAGGCATTCTAGCATTTTTTACCACGATAAGGGTTACCACCACCACGCCTTGGATCCGATTAATACCTACTATCCTTGTACTTCTTGTAACGATCTCTCCCAACAAAAAACTCAGCCGACCTCTTCCCAGAACTCGAACCACCTGAACGAATAACTAAACCCAAATTCTGCTCGATGTCCTTAGCCCGAATGACTATGACATCAAAATTGGTGTAATGCAAAGCCAACATATATATCTTGTCATTCTTTTCAAGCCCGTAGTGAAAACGATCACATCTCTTCTGTTCGTCAAGAACCAGTTCAAGAGTATACTAGCTCAACCGAACAAACTGAACTGCATATTTAGAAATGATCATGTTTCTTTTCATCAAGATAGCGAACACCCAAATACTTCCTCATGAAAGCAGTTCCGAAGAACTCCCAAGTTACATCTGCAGGTTCCATACCCGCAGTGATGTTCATCCACCACGTATAAGCATCTCCGTGAAGCAATGATACAATACAACCAAACTTTTGCGCATCATTGCAACCCATCTGGCGAAGAATCCTTCGGGTGCTCTTATACCAAGCCTTAAAACCATCAGGATACAGAACTCGGAACTCAGTTCCACCCAAACTTCGTAAACTCTCCAAATGTAAACCAACATTAGCACCAGGTTGTGGTACGACCACATGCATACCTACTATCGTTGTATGAAAAGCCCCAGCTATAGCCTGAACCAATGGTGTCATATCAGCAGCAGCCTGCCCTTGTGCTGCAGGAGGTCCAACACCTCTAACGCCAGCTCCCGCACCAACTCCATCACCACCAAGAGGAGGTGGAGGGGACGACAGATTCTCAGCATACTCATTCACAACATCACGACTACGAATTCTAAGCTCTCGTCACGGTCCCATCTCAAATAGAGTGCAAATATGAAACATGATAATGCCAGAATGCAACAATTAGGCAAAAACTTGCTTGCAAAAATGATGTGCAAATTGCGTGCAAGTATACACGATGCCAATTTATAGTATTTAAGATATCGTCTCCACATGGATTATGACAACCTTCAGAATTCACCTACACAGGTAAAAAGTAAAAACACAAATATTGAGAGTTTGTTTGATTAAAACTAATGTAACGCCCTGATTTTAGGCTTAGGAGTTTCGGTGACGGCTTTAGGGTTGGCTGAATCTGTTTTTGAAGTTTGGGTAGTTTGGGGTGAGTTTAGGGAAAACTGCCCTCGAGTGTTCTTTAAAATGTGGAAATAATTTCTAAAATATTTACATATTATATATATGTTGTGTGCGAAATCAATTTTGGAAAATAAGTTCTAGATTGAAGACATTTTGGTCTAGTGACTAAAATGTGAATTTTCAAAACTATTTTAGTGATCGTTTCATAAAAGAATCAAAACATTGAATCTTTAAGGAGCTAATTAGCCAAGTCTAATTTCAGACTTTTCCTTACATATTTTTATTCCTAAAAGTGATTTTATTTATATTTTAAAAAGGGTTTTATATCATTTCAAGTTTTAACTTTAAAACTTCCAAAAGGGCTTTCTTCGCTCTCTCTTCAACCAAACACCATTATAGCAGCAAGTTTTCAAAGGTAAACTAGGTTGTGTGCTGATGCAAGAAGGAAGAGTAGTAGCGTATGCATCGAGACTGTTGAAGACAAATGAGCGCAATTATCCTACACATGATATAGAGTTGGTCGCGATTGTGTTTTCTTTGAAGGTTTGGAGACATTACCTTTATGGCGAGAAATGCACAATATATACGGATCACAAGAGTTTGAAATACTTGATGGCTCATAGAGAATTGAATCTCAGACAACGAAGATGGCTAGAGTTGCTAAAAGACTATGAAATAACTATTGAATACCATCCAGGGAAATCCAATGTGGTGGCTGATGCTTTGAGTAGGAAGGTGGCAGTCGAGTTACGAGCAATGTTTGCTAGACTCAGTCTGTCTCATGATGGTGGTTTAGTGGCTGAACTGCAAGTGAAACCTTTGTTGATTCAGATGATCCGAGAGAAAGAGTTGCAAGATAGAACATTAGCAACTCATGTTCGGGATATTGCGGAGAGTAGACCGGCCGATTTCAATTTCAATACAGATGGTGTTCTATGTTTCAAAAATAGGATAGTGGTACCAGATGACATTGAGTTAAGACGTACCATTTTGACCAAAGCCCATAATAGTCCGTTTGCTATGCATTCATGTAGTATAAAGATGTATCATGGTTTAAAAGATGAATACTATTGGATTGGGTTGAAGAAAGTTGTGGCCGAGTATGTGAGTAAATGTATGGTTTGTCAGCGTGTGAAGGCCGAACATCAGTTACCTTCATGTTTTTTGCAACCGTTGCGAATTCTGGAATGGAAGTGGGAAAGAATTACCATGGATTTTGTATCAGGTTTTCCATTGGCACCATCTAGGAAGAATTAAGTTTGGGTAATAGTAGATCATCTCATGAAATGCGCACACTTTATAGTTGTTCATACTACGTACACATTAGATAAGTTGGCTGAATTGTACATCAAGGAGATAGTGAGATTGCATGGTGTACCGAAATCGATTGTGTCAGATAGAGAACTGTGGTTTAGAGCTTGATTTTGGGAATGTCTACATGGTGCTTTGGGTACTTGATTGAATTTCAGCACATCTTATCATCCGCTGATCGATGGTCATTTAGAAAAAGTAGTCTAAGTGTTAGATGATATGTTGCAATTTTGCATTATTGATTTTCAAGGTTCATGGGAGAAGCATCTACCATTAGTAGAGTTTTCATATAATAAAAGTTATCACGCCAGCATTCAGATGGCTCCTTACAAAGCTTTGTATGGTAGAAAGTGTAGAACGCATATCTGTTTGGATGAAGCGGGACAAAAGGTACTATCATTGCCGGATATGCTTAAGGGTACTACGGAGAAGGTAAAATTGATTTGTGATCGCCTGAAAGCAGCTACGAATCATCAAAAGTCCTATGCAGATTTGAAACGCTGTGAGATAGAGTATGCGGTAGGTGAGAAAGTGTTTATGAAAGTTTCACCATGGAAGAAAGTGATGAGATTCGGTAGGAAAGGTAAACTGAGTCCGAGGTTTATTGGTCCGTATGAGATAGTTGTATGAATTGGTCCCCTTGCTTACAGATTCCGTTTACCATCCGAGTTAGAAAAGATACATGACGTGTTCCATGTTTTAATGCTTTGAAAGTATAGATCAGATCCGTCTCACGTTATGCTTGTTGAAGAGGTTGAGTTGAATCCAGATTTGTCTTACGATGAAGAACCAGTCGAGATCTTGGTTACGGACATCAATGTGTTGCGTGGTAGAAGCATTGAGATAGTGAAAGTGAAATGGCAACGACGTGGCATGGAAGAAGCCACTTGAGATAGTGAAAGTGAAATGTCAATTTCCGCATCTCTTTCCATCGGGTAAATTTTGAGGACGAAATTACTTAAGTGGGGGAAGAATTGTAACACCCTGATTTTGGGGTTAGGAGTTTCGGTGATGGCTTTAGGGTTGGCCGAATCTGTTTTTGGAGTTTGGGTAGTTAGGGGTGAGTTCAAGGAAAACTACCCTCTAGCGTTCTTAAAAAGCGGAAATAATTTCTAAAATCCTTATATATTATATATATATGTTGTGTACGAAATCAATTTTTGAAAATGAGTTCCAGATTTAAGACATTTTGGTCTAGTGACTAAAATGTGAATTTTCAAAACTGTTTTAGTGACCGTTTCGTAAAATAATCAAAACATTGAATAATTAAGGAGATAATCAACCAAGTCTAATTTTAGACTTTCCCTTATTTATTTTATTCCTAAAAGTTATTTTAAAAGAGTTTTTATTTATATTTTAAAAATGGTTTTATATCATTTCAAGTTTTGACGTTAAAACTTCCAAAAAGGCTTTCTTCACTCTCTCCTCAACATAACACCATTTTAGCAGCATGTTTTCAAAGGTAAACTTATTTTTTAGTTGAATTCAAATCATCAAAACGTTTCTTATGCTTTTCTTCCAAAACCCAATTGTTTTCTCTTAGATTTCTTAAGCTTTTCTTCAAAATCAAGGGGAAACTCCACCATTAGAGGTGAGCTGTGTTTTTCTCCTCTAATGTAAGGTTCTTTATTGATATTCCCATGGTATTGATTATTTTATTGTTTTAGATTAAATGTTTTACAAAGATGTTTATGAAAATGTGAGATATCAAGCTAAAAATGGTTGTTTAGTGAGTTTTATTGTTGGATCAGGTTTTGTTGGGTTTTAGATTGTTGTGAGCAATATTTTTTTATGTTGGAATATGTTGTGATAATGGGTTAATCAAAAGAATCTTAGAATTGGTTGAGTTGATGAAGTTTCGGATTGATTTTTTGGGTTTTTGGCTTGGATTTGTGAGAAATCAGTAACGGGTGATTATTTGATGTTGGGTTAATGTTTTTGGATGCTATTAGATGTATTTATGATGATAGTTTTGCTAGTTTTTGGCTGAAGATTGTTTGGATTGATTTATTCAATGTTTTCAGCTTATTTCGGATATGTTTTGATGGCTGATTGATGCTAGATGATGAATCTTTGTTTTCCAGCATGTTTTTGGGTTTAGAACCATCAGACGCATTTTTGGGTGATCCGAAGGCTTAAATCGGCGTTTCGGCTTGAGTTAGTGGTTTGCTGGTGAGTGGGAATACTTTCAAATCCTTAACGGGGTTAAGGACATGTTGTAAAGGGTTTGGATTGTGTGCAAAAAACCAATCTAAGCTCAAGCGTAAGTTTGTGTGTGTTCGCCTTTATTTTCACCATATTTTTTATTGTTTTGGTTTTATGTGATGATGAAGTGTATGCATAGATGATTATGTTAAATCCTCATGTTTTCATGCATAATGAGTTGTTTAAATGTTTTTATATGAGATCCTAGGAGTTGATGTCATGTTTTCAAAGTTACGAAATTATGTTCAGAAATGCCATGCATTGTATATGCTTTGAAATGGGATGTTGTGATCATGTTTATGCTTTGAAAATAGTGAATGATCTTGGAGGTGAATTGTATATTGACAAGTGATGATTATATATATCATATATGTTGTTCGATCAATAGGATGTGCAGAGCTCTATTATACAAAATTTGCGCATGTGGTATCCTTCGGTTTCACAATAGGGGTAGTGTTATTGTGATGCGATTGGTAGGGGTAGTGCTATAACCTACGGGCTCTGCGGGTAGCAGCATCCCGACCGAAGTGAATTTTATGCATCTGTAATGTATGTGACTTGATGGGCATAGTGCCATCAAGGTGTCCGTATATCCGATTTGAGAGTGATAGGGGTAGTGTTATCACCTTGGGCTCTGCGGGTAGTAGTATCCCAGATTTACTTGTGGCCAATATACATGTGTGTATTTGCATTACGTTTATTCTAGGTCTTGGTATGGTGTTGATCATGTGTTGGTAAGTTGAGTTTTGACATGCATCGGTAATGCATGGTTTGTACGATTTTGGTAAGTTATGTTTAATATGCATCGGAAATGCATGTTCTGTGATATTGTGGTTTTGACTTGAGGATATGCCTTGGGATGTAATTTTTAGCTTCTTTATCGTCCTTGTTGTAAGGAAATGATTTGAAGGAAGGTTTTGGTTTTATGAACAAATTATGTGTTTTAAAAACTACATTGTTGTTGCTTTGGTTTTGAGGACCACTCACTAAGCTCTCTAGCTTACGCTCTCTTTTCCAACAATGCAGATTGTTAGACCTTTCGAGGCATCAAAGGAGCAAGGAAGGTGTCTAAGAGTGTAACACCCCAAATTTGGGCCTAGATGTTTTAGAGTCCGAATTGGATAGGTTAGAAAACGGTTCGAATCTTAAAGGGAGCTTTCGGGAACACCTAGTTCCGGATGCTTTAAAAATATAGAAAATATCTAAAAATCCTCATTTAATATATGAAAGGTTATGGTGAAATTAATTTTACAAAATAAGGTTTGGAAATACTACATTTCGGTGTAGTGACCAAATCGCAGTTTTTGCAAAAGTTAAATAGTTATTGTGATGTAAAGGATTGAAACTTTGAATCTTTATGGAGCTAATTTCACCAAAATGTTTTCATCAGATTTTTCCTTAATTTGGGTGATTTAAATAATGTTTTAATTAAAAGAAATGAAGGTTAATTAATTTAGAAACTACCTTTAACTATTCATAACAACTTTTCACAAATTTTCCCTCATTTTATTTTCTCTCCAAATCTTTTCAACCAAACACATTCTCTCCAGCAAATATACTTTGATTTTAATTTCATTTAATGAGATTTCAATCTTCTTTTGATTATTAATCAATTCCTCATCAAATCCTCTTGATTTCTACATTGAATTTTCAAGAAAACTTGCCCAATCAAGGAGAAATCATCCATTAGAGGTAAGCTTCGTCCTTCTCCTCTAATGATGAGTTCTTTACTGAAATTCCCAAGTTATCAATCCTTTGTTAATGATTTTTAGTGGTTTTAATGTTAGAAACAATAAATTGTCTTAAAACTCAAGATTTTGGAAGAGATCTTGAAGATTTTCGTGGTGAATGATTGGTTCTGTTTTGAGGTGGTTTCTAATGTATTTTGGATGATAATTGATGATACAAATGAGGTTTTACCAATAAAATCCCGAATAGGTTGGGTTTCCTAAGTTTTGCTTGCTAGAATGATGGTTTTTTGGGTCATTTTGGTGTTCTATCATAGCTGGAGGTATAAGGACGAGTTTGTGGTGGTTTTTTATGTTAATTGATGTTTAGAAATGATTAAAAGTGGTAGATCTTGGCTGGGTTTTGTTTTGGATGAGTTTGGAGGTGATTTCGGTTGTGTTTGGTAGCCGAAATGTGGTTTTTGAGTAGAGCAACGAGTTTAGGTGTGTGGCTGATGATTTAAATGCATGATGATGCATTAATCCTCTGCTCTTATGTGTTTAAAATAGGGGAGACATCTTTGGACGCTTTTGGTGTTGATCCAGAAGCCTAGATAGCGTTTCGGCATTCAAGCGAAACGTAATCGGTGAGTGTGTATGGTTTGAGAAGTCCTTGAGGGACAAAAATCATGGTTTGTGGATTTAGGAAAGGTTTGAAACACCTTCCTAAGTCCAGAAGTAAGTATTGGCTAGATTGCTCTCATAGATGTGGTGATTGCCACTAAAATGCTTTTACATGCTCATGGTTTGAGATAGATAAATATCTACTGTTTTTAAGCATGTTTTATAGCATGGGATGATACTTGGATTGATTTCATGAAGTAACATGTTGCATGGTTGGGATTTGAGCGTTTGTTTTAAGCATGGAAATGTTATGGTTTTGAAATGAGATAAGAATGTTTTGAGATTTGTTGCATGAAAAACAATAGGTGAGATGATGTTTTGAAATAATATATTGGCATAGATGTTGAGATACTTACCGAATATAATTGATCGATCAATAGGATGAGAATGCACTATAAACTAAAAATTTGTACATGCTCTTTGGTTAAGCCAAAGGGAGAGAACCGATGATGGGCATTCCATCGGGTTGGACTTGGTGAAATACCCAAGCTTTGTTGCGATGAGAGATTCTGCCATGTGAGTACGGTGATGTGAGATTCCACCGGAAATTATGTTGCTAGACGAGTGAGTACGGTGATGGTAGATGCCACCGGAAGTGTCTAGTGAGATGTCCGCATATCTGAGTAATAATGAGATGTGAAATGCCAATATAAAATATAAAATGATTTTTGATTCACATGTACCTTTGATGAAATGATTTATGCTATGAGAAATGCATATGAGATTTGTATTGAAATGATTTGGTGTTACAAGCATGAGTATGGCCTTGCCATGAGTTTTGCATAGGTTTAAATGCATGAGATAGAATGATGGTACATGAGGTTTCAATGAGAAGTTGCTTTGAATGGTTTTCAAGCATGAGATAGAAGGAGCATGTTGTTAAAAAGCTTTTGAGAAAGTGCTTCAAGCTATGCATTATTATGTTGGTTTCCTTAGAGCATGCCTCACTAAGCATCTGTGCTTACGCTCTCTTCTACCAACAATGCAGATAATTGAGGTGTTTCCGGGCATCAAAGAGGATAAGATCATCCAAGGAAGTACAAGCTCACGTATGGTGATGTTTTCATACATTTAGTTTTGATATAATGGCAATGGGAAACCAAGGTTGTATTTGGGAGATATGTTTGAACTCACTGAGTTTGTGGCATGTTTATGTTGGCATTTTTGGGTTGTAAGTGGCCTTAAATGTTTTGTTTGAGGTTGGATTGCTTATATTATTTTTGTGATTAGGGAGCATGCCTTTAGACTATGTGATTTTGTCTTTGATGCCATGCTCGTGCTAGAAAGTGCCAAATATGTTCCTTATGTGTATAATGGTTTGCTGGTATGATTTGGAAATCTTTGAGGCACGTATGAATGGGTTAAAGGATGAAAAACCAGCTATATCTGCTGTTTCTGAGCAAGGTGTATCGAAACACCGTATAGTGTTTCGAAACGGGGGCCTGTAATGGTCTTAGTGTTTCGAAACGATTGAGACTGTTTCGAAACAGTTTGGCTATTGGAGTGCCCTATTTCGGTACTGGTCTCGGAACATACTCGCGTATCGAAACGGAGTTGACTGTTTCGATACATGCGTTTCGGTACGGTGGGTAGGCGTTCCGATACAGTTGACTGTTGGATGCAGATTTGAATTGATTTGAGTCTTCATTCTTTACATTTTAGTACTAAATGTTGTGGATGCAATTGCTTGAGCTTGAAATGTCTATTTAAGCTGAAACTTAGTAGAGAAGCATGTATCATGATTAATTTCATATTGGTCATCCTAAAATCAGTGAAATCCCTCTAATTTACAAAAATTACACTTTGGTCCCTAATCTTGTTTAAAGTGCAATTGTGTAACCCCCTTAACCCGGCCTAGACGGTTGACCCGAATTAAGAAAGTCACACGGGGAAAACCAAAGTCAACCCGAAAGTCAACCTTGATTAACGACCCTTTTTTTTCTTTTTAATCTTGTCTAGATGCACATTAGCCCTAATTGTGATCACACAAACATCATACTCAAAGATCACAAACATCAGAGATCAAACAGGGACCCAATTGAACGAATTACAACTTTAGGGACCAAATTGTAATTTCCGATAAATATGAGGACTTAACCCAAATTAAAGTTACCAGCTTGTAATTAGTCAGGTTTCATGCTTCACTGTGAAATTTCAGCTCAAAAGGACTTCCCAAGCTCATACAATTGCACAAACAAGATTCAGGACCAAAATGCAAACAATTCAAAACATTTAACTGCCAATGTCAGCCCCTAACGGTCACCCGTTCCGAAACAGGCAGAGCCCGTTTCGAAACGCGGGGCCATTCCGCAACGCGTACCGCAACACGGGCTGGCAGTAGCCAAACCGTTTCGGAACGGTCTCTCCCGTTTCGGACGCCTGGGCTTGTTTAAGGCACCTGTTCCGAAATGGGTGGCACTGTTCCGAAACACCCTGCACAGATTGCCCCAAAATGCATTCTTAAACATGCAATTAAACATCCAATCATGCTCCAAATGCTACCAAACTTTACTAGCATGCAATTCAACATATATAAAACATACTTGCATCAACAATTCATCAAAACAACATCACATATGAAAAGCCCCAAATCTATAGGCATGCTTCCTACACAAGCAAGCCATACAAGCATAAACTTCCAATTCAAGCATATAAAGGCCAAACACTAAAACCAGCATTCTCATCAACATTCAACATACTTAGGGAGTTCAAAACCTCTCCCAAAACATACACATAGGTCCCCCATTGCCAAATTACCAAAAGCTAAAAATGTACTTAAGAAACCTTCCATACTTTGAGCTTTACTTTCACTTGATTGCTTGCCCTTCTTGCTGCCCTCAAGGTACTCTAATGTTCTGCATTATTGAATTAAGAAAACGAAAGAGAGCGTAAGCAAAAGCTTAGTGAGGAATGCTCATAAAACCATTCAATAATGCATTTATAAAACATTTATAAATCATGCTTCAAATCATCAATTGCTCATGCTCAAAAGCATACTTAAAACAAGCATCTCATGCTTCATATCATAACATGTCATATTGGCCACAAGTGATAAGTTCCATTTCTTTAAAAACAAGTTCATCAACTTTCACCCCAAGGACTTTTAAACACCTTGGCCCCAAGGACTTTTAAACACCTTGGCCCATGGACTTTTAACCACCATGGAAAGGACCACACAAGGACTTTTAACCACCTTTGTGTCCGTATCAAGTATCACCCCAAGGACTTTTAAACACCTTGGCCCCAAGGACTTTTAAACACCTTGGCCCCATGGACTTTTAAACACCATGGAAAGGATCACACAAGGACTTTTAACCACCTTTGTGTCCATAGCAAGAACCATCCAAGGACTTTTAACCACCTTGATGTTCTTAAGTAAACAAGGCTCACTCAAGGACTTTTAACCACCTTAGTGACCTTAACCTTTTCAAAACATCACTTGCCAATATACATCATTATCATCAATTTATCCACTGTTTTAAAGCATTAAACCAAGCCATATACATCATGCATTTAAAAGCATCAAACCACATTTTATCAATGTACAAAAACAAGGAACTCTTACCTTGAGCTTCCTTCAACATATGGCTTACAAAAACAGCAAATACCATGCTAAATCATGCTTTCAAAACAGTATTTAAATCATGCAATAAACCACATTGCATCACAACAAAATCATGGCCACCACTAGAGAGTATTTCCGAAAACTTACACATGAGCTTAGCAAAGTTGTTTAGACTTAAACTAAGCTCCCAAGACATTGGTTTCAAAGCTGAAAACCCAATTTCACTCACCGATTCCACTTCGCGTCTTGCCGAAGCACCAAATCAAGCTTCTGGATCAACAACTCTTGGATCCAAAGATGCCTCCCCTGTTTTAACACATCAAAGCAGAGGATTAATGCATCATCATGTATTAATTGCTTCAATGAAAGCACCTAAACTCGCTGCTCTCATCCACACTCCATTTTCGGCCACCAAACACAACCGAAAATGCATCCAAACCACTTCTCAACAAAGCCCAGCCATAAACCATCAAAACCTAACATCCTTTAACATCATTTAACATCTAAAAAGAGCCTAATAACATCCTTATACCTCCAGCAACACCAGATCCACAAGATCACCTCAAAAACAACCAAGAAACACAAGCTAAACTTAGGAAACTCAACCTATCCGGGATTGCATTAATCAAAACTCAATTCCTTATCAATTTAATGTTCAAATATCATCAAAAACACATCTCAAATCACAGATTAATCAGATCAAACGAAAATTATCAAAAATCACCAAATCTTGCATTATAAGCCAAGATCCATTTCTCATCTTAAAAGCCTTTAATAAAACATCAATTAAGGATTGAAAACTTAGGAATTTCAGTAAAGAACTGATAGTTTAGAGGAGAAGGACGTTCTTACCTCCAAACTTGAGTTTCTCCTCTTTTTGGAATCAAAAACCTTGATGAATCAAGTAGCAAATGATGAGGTTTTGTAGATATGTTGATTAGGAATCAAAAGAGAGTTGAAAGGAGAGATTTAGGTGAGAAAATCAGAAACAATTCTCTGGAAAGAAGGTGTTTGGGTTGAGAGAAAATGAGAGAAAGAAAATTGGAAAGTTAGTTAACAAAATAGCCAAATGGCTTTCCCTCCTCTTTTGACATCTTTTAAAATCAGAATATATCACTAAAATATCTTAGAAAAATCTGGAGAAACTACTTTTGGAATAATAGCTCCTTAAAGATTCAAAGTTTCAACCCTTTCTAAAACAATCACCAAACTTTCAAAAATTACATTTTGGTCACTAGCCAAAATGTCACCCTTCCAAAACTCATTTTCCAAAATTGATTTCACAATTCACTTAATTATATTAAAAGATGGTTTTAGAACATTTTTCCATATTTTTAATGCAACCCGAACTAGGCTTTCCTAAATTCACCTCTTTAGATTCGAATAGCACTTTGACCAAACCGGTCAATGCCCAAAACTACTAAGCCCAAAACCGGGGCGTTACAAATTGAGTCCCTAAATGCGTTTCGATTGTGGTGCCTTTTTCTACCATGTCTCGTGGGTTTTCACATAGGCTTATTGTTCATCTAGACAATATTAAAAATAAAAAAAGGGTCGTGAATCAAGGTTGACTTTGGGTTGACTTTGGTTTTCCCCGTGTAATCTTCGTAGTTCGAGTCAAACGTCTGGGCCGGGCTAAGGGGGTTACATTTGTTGGTATCAGAGCCAGGTTATCGAATAATTGGGGCTTTGGTATGTGGTTGTTGTATGTGTTTATGCATGATTGTGTCTTTTAAGTGAAAGTTTGATGTATGAACAGTGATGTGTGATTAAGTTGAGATGATTTTGTGATGCTCTGCTATGTTTGGAGTGTGGTTGGGGATCCCATTGCCATATCAAAACTAATGAGAAGAATTGTTTTAGAAAATGAGCTTGAGTACTTGGATTACTTACCTTATTATGCCCAATTGTGTTTATTGCATTTTTGTCAGTGCATTGTTTATATAATGGGGCCACGTAGAAAGCTGAGAATCAATACTTGATCTATGGCTGATAATGAGAATGCGGAGAATGCTGAGGATTTACCTCCTCCTCCCTCTGGTGGACCACCCGGTGGTGGTGGAGCTGGGGCTGGTAATGCTGGTGCTGGGGTTGCTGGACCCGAGGGTGTGCCGGGGCAAGCTGCTCCTGACATGACCATGTTGATACATGCTATTGCTGGAGCATTCCAGGAAGTAGTGGCTGGAGCACATGGAGCTGCACCTCAGGATGGTGCTAATGTGAGGTTGCCTTTGGAGCGTCTCCACAGTCTAGGAGGGACTGAGTTCAGAGGCTTACCTCCGGAAGGATCTGAGTCTTGGTTGGAGAGCACCAAGAGGATTCTGGGTCAGTTGAACTGCAACAATGTGCAGAAGCTGGGTTGTATTGTGTCACTACTGCATGGTGATGCTTATACGTGGTGGACGACCACTATCTCCGGGATGGAGGATGATGAGGTGACCTGGACGTTCTTCTTGAATGCGTTCAAGCGGAAGTAGCTGGGAGTGCATTACCTCGATGAAAAGAAGAGAGGGTTTATGTCTCTCATGCAAGGGAACATGTTTGTAGCTGAATATGAGATTCAGTTTGTTCGCCTTAGTCAGTATGCACCTGAGCTAATCACTAATGAGTGGGAGAGGTGCGAACGATTCCGTTACGGGCTGGTAGCGGATGTCAAGACCTATATGCTTGCAGTTGATTACACTGATTTTGATGTCTTGGTCACAAGAGTCAAGGACATTGAATCGAATCTTGGTTTGGCAAGTCGAGATGGTGGCTCTAGCTCGGGAAAGCGAACTGCGGAACGCGATTTTGGTAGAGATCGCAACAAGAGACAGAAGGATAAAAAAGCTGCACTATGATGCAAGGCGTGGGGTGGTAACCCTGGTAGAGGTCAGCAAGGACCTAATGCTTTCCTTAGAACTCCTGAGTGTAATCGTTGTGGTAGAAGACATAGTGGTGAGTGTTGGGGTAACCTTGGGACATGCTGGAATTGTGGAAACCGAGGGCATTTGAAGAAAGATTGTTTTTAGCCGTTGAGAGAGGGACAGACTCCAGTGAGAGCAGCTGAGCCACAGAGAGGTCGTGGGCGCGGTCGTGGTAATTTCCAGCGTAAGGATGATGGTGCAAGGAACGTAGCACATGTTGTGGCTGTTCAACCTGAGTGTGGTGGTCAAGCTCGAGTGTATGCCCATCGTGAGGGAAGGAATGAGACGGATGTGATCGCATGTACCTTTACTTTGCAATCCTTGTCATTACTTTCTTTGATTGATTTTGGATCTACACACTCAAACATATTGCGTGAACATGCTAAAATGCTTGGTTTACCTATTGAGTCTTTGGATGTGGGTATGCGTGTGACTAGTTCCTTTGGTGAGACGGTTGTAACAAGGAAATTGTATAGGAGATGTCCCTTGAAGGTGCAAAATCATGTTTTTCTTGTTGTTGTCATGGAATAGCCATTCTATGGTTTTGATGTAATTCTTGGCATGGATTGGCTTGTTGAGCATAGGGTTGTTGTGGATTTCTAAAGCAAGCGAGTTTCGTGGAAACTTGCGGATGATTATGAGGTGGTGGTAGTGGGTGAGAATGTTAAGTTTCTTGCCAATGTGGTGTCTACATTGGAAGCAAGCCGGATGTTGCGGCAAGGTTGCGAGGCTTACCTAGCCTTTGTTATGAATTCGAGTTCAAAGGAGGTGCACGTTCAGGATATAAGAACTGTGTGTGAGTTCCCTGGAGTGTTTCCAGAGGAATTACTTGGATTGCCGCCTAGTCGGGAGGTGGAGTTTGGGATTGAGCTGTATGAGAACACAACTCCGGTGTCCATTGCTCCCTATCGCATGGCACCCAAAGAGTTGAAGGAGTTGCTTGACCGTGGCTTCATTCGGCCTAGTGTGTCACCTTGGGGTGCACCGGTCTTGTTTGTGAAAAAGAAAGATGGCACGATGAGAATGTGCATCGATTATCGTCAACTGAACAAGTTGACCGTCAAAAACAAGTATCCTTTACCGAGGATTTATGATCTTTTTGATCAGTTTCGGGGAGCGGCTGTGTTTTCAAAGATTGACTTGAGGTCAGGGTACTATCAGCTAAAGGTGAAAGATGTGGATGTGCCGAAAATAGCCTTTAGAATGAGGTATGGGAGTTATGAGTTCCTTGTAATGCCGCTTGGCTTGACGAATGCTCCTGCTACTTTCATGGTCATGATGAATAGAGTGTTCAATGAGTAATTGGACAAGATCGTTTTGGTTTTCATCGACGATATCCTTGTGTACTCTCGTACTGAGGATGAGCATGAGGGTCATTTGAGAATTATTTTGTAAGCGCTGTTGGAAAATCAGCTTTATGCTAAGCTGAGCAAATGTGAGTTCTGGCCAAAGGAAGTTGTTTTCCTTGGTCAAGTGGTTTCGGCTGAAGGGATTCGAGTTGATCCCCAGAAGGTTGAGGCGGTGATGAATTGGAAGCCTCCAAAGTTTGTTCATTAAGTCTGTAGTTTTCTTTGGCTGGCGGGGTACTACCAGAGGTTCGTGGATGGATTTCCTAAGATTGCTGCCCCTTTAACGAAGTTGTTGCAAAAAGATGTTAAGTATGAGTGGACGGAAGCGAGACAGAAAGCTTTTGAGAAGCTTAAGGAAGCTCTGACGCAAGCTCCTATCTTGGTTCAACCTAAATCAGAGAAAGAGTTTGTGGTGTATAGTGACGCATCCTACGTTGGGTTGGGGTGTGTATAGCAAGAGGGTAAGGTGGTGGCTTATTCATCGCGTCAGTTGAAAGGGCATGAATGCAACTATCCTATGCATGATATTGAGTTAGCTGCGGTGGTTTTTGCTTTGAAGATCTGGAGACATTATCTTTATGGTGAGAAGTGTATTGTGTACACGGATCACAAGAGTTTGAAGTATTTGATGCCTGAGAAAGACTTGAATCTTAGGCAACGACGATGGGTGGAGTTGCTTAAAGATTACGATCTAACGATCAAGTATCACCTGGGTGTTGTTTGCTAGCTTGAGCATATCACAAGATGGAGGTCTTGTTGCTGAATTGCAAGTGAAACCATCTCTAGTTCAGTTGATAAAGGATAAGCAGTTGTTGGATGATTCTTTGGTGCCACATGTACAGGATATTGCTGATGATAGACCATTGGATTTTTGTTTTAATGGTGATGGTGTTTTATGTTTTGGAAGTCGGATAGTGGTGCCGAGTGATGTGGAGTTGAGGCGTACTATTCTGACCGAAGCCTAAAGTAGTCCTTTTGCTATGCACCCTGGTAGTACAAAGATGTACCATGATCTGAAGGATGAGTACTATTGGGTGGGTTTGAAGAATGATGTTGTTGAGTATGTGAGCAAGTGCATGGTTTGTCAGCGGGTTAAGGATGAGCATCAGTTTCCTTCGGGGTTGTTGCAACCGTTGAGGATCCCTGAATGGAAATAGGAGAGGATAACCATGAACTTTGTGTCTGGATTGCCATTATCGACATCAGAGAAGAATTCTGTGTGGGTGATTGTGGATCGCCTTACGAAGTGTGCGCATTTCTTACCTGTGCATACTACGTATACCTTGGATAAGCTTGCAGAGCTGTACATTGTTGAGATTTACGTCTGCATGGTGTACCAAAATCTATAGTGTCGAATACAGATCCGAGGATCACGGCAAGGTTTTGGGAGTGTTTACATCAAGCATTGGGTACGCAGCTGAATTTTAGTACTTCTTATCAACCGCAGACGGATGGGCAGTCAGAGCGTGTTATCCAAGTGCTTGAGGATATGTTGAGGTGCTGTGTGATTGAGTTTCAAGGCTCTTGGGAGAAGCACTTGCCTTTGGTGGAGTTTGCTTTTAATAATAGCTACCAGGCAAGTATTCAAATGGCACCTTATGAGGCTTTGTATGGGAGGAAGTGTAGAACTCCCCTTTGTTGGGCTGAAACGGGACAAAAGTTGGTCTCGATGCCGGCTTTGTTGAAAAGAAACAACCGAGAAGGTGAAGCTCATTTGTGAGCGGTTGAAGGCAACATCGGATCGACAAAAGTCTTACGCGAATTTGTGGTGGGTGACCATGTGTTCTTAAAGGTTTGACCTTGGAAGAAGGTGATGAGATTTGGCCGGAAGGGCAAGTTGAGCCCTAGATACATTGGACCATACGAGGTGATAGAACGTGTGGGTCCTGTTGAAATTAAGCTAAGACTACCACAAGAGCTAGAAAAGATACATAATGTGTTTCATATGTCCATGCTTCGGAGGTATATATCGGACCCTTCGCATGTTATGCCTGTGGAGGAAGTTGAGTTGATTCCAGATTTGACATATGATGAGGAACCATTTGAGATTTTGGATTCGGACAGTAAGGTTCTTCGTGGTAAGACCATAGAGCTGGTTAAGGTGTTGTGGAGGCATCGTGGTGTTGAGGAAGCCACGTGGGAAAGAAAGGAAGATATGAAGAAGAAATTTCCTTACCTTTTTCCTCCAGGTAAATTTTGGGGACGAAATTTCATAAGAGGGGGAGAGTTGCAACACTCCAAATTTGGGCCTAGATGTTTTAGAGTCCGAATTGGACCGGTCAGAAAACGGTTCGAATCTTAAAGGGAGCTTTCGGGAACACCTAGTTTAGGATTCTTTAAAAATATACAAAAATATCGAAAAATCCTCATTTAATATATGAAAGGTTATGGTGAAATCAATTTTAACAAAATAAGGTTTGGAAATACTACATTTCGGTGTAGTGACCAAATCGCAATTTTTGCAAAAGTTAACTAGGACTGTTTTGTAAAGGATTGAAACTTTGAATCTTTAAGGAGCTAATTTTACCAAAATGTTTTCATCAGAATTTTCCTTAATTTGGGTGATTTAATTAATTTTTTAATTAAGGAAATGAAGGTTAATTAATTTAGAAACTACCTTTGACTATTCATAACTACTTTTCACAAATTTTCCCTCATTTTATTTTCTCTCAAATTCTTTTCAACCAAACACATTCTCTCCAGCAAATATACTTTAATTTTCACTTCATTTGATGAGATTTCAATCTTCCTTTGATTCTTAATCAATTCTCATCAAATCCTCTTGATTTCTACATTGAATTTTCAAGAAAACTTTCCCAAATCAAGGAGAAATCATCCATTAGAGGTAAGCTTTCTCCTTCTCCTCTAATGATGAGTTCTTTACTGAAATTCCCAAGTTAGCAATCCTTTGTTAATGATTTTTGAATGGTTTTAATGTTAGAAACAAGAAATTGTCTTAAAACTCAAGATTTTGGAAGAGATCTTGAAGATTTTCATGGTGAATGATTGGGCTACGTTTTGAGGTGGTTTTCTAATGTATTTTGGATGTTAATTAATGTTCAAAATGAGGTTTTATCAATCAAATTCCGAATAGGTTTGCTTTCTTAAGTTTTGCTTGCTAGAATGATGGTTTTTTGGGTGGTTTTGGTGTTCTGTCATAGCTGGAGGTATAAGGACGAGTTTGTGGTGGTTTTTGATGTTAATTGATGTTTAGAAATGATTAGAAGTGGTAGATCTTGGATGGGTTTTGTTTTGGATGAGTTTGGAGGTGATTTCGGTTGTGTTTGGTAGTCCAAATTTGGTTTTTGAGTAGAGCAGCGAGTTTAGGTGTGTGGCTGATGATTTCAATGCACGATGATGCATTAATCCCCTGCTCTTATGTGTTTAAAACAGGGGAGACATCTTCAGACGCTTTTGGTGTTGATCCGGATGCGTAGATAGCGTTTTGGCAATCTAGCGAAACGTAATCGGTGAGTGCCTATGGTTTTAGAAGTCCTTGAGGGACAAAGAATCAAGGTTTGGGGATTTAGGAAAGGTTTGAAACACCTTCCTACGTCCGGAAGTAAGTATTGGCTAGATTGCTCTCACAGATGTGGTGATTTCCCCAAAAATGCTTTTACATGCTCATGGTTTGAGATAGATAAATTCCTACTATTTTTATGCATGTTTTATAGCATGAGATGATGCTTGCAATGATTTCATGAAGTAACATGTTGCATGGTTTGGATTTGAGCTTTTGTTTTAAGCACGACAAATGTTATGGTTTTGAAATGAGATGAGAATGTTTTGAGATTTGTTGCATAAAACAGTAGGTGAGATGATGTTTTGACATAATATATTGGCATAGATGTTGAGATACTTACCGGATATAATTGATTGATCAATAGGATGAGAGTGCACTATAAACTAAAAATTCGTACGTGCTCTTTGGTTAAGCCAAAGGGAGAGAACTGATGATGGGCATTCCATCGAGTAGGACTTGGTGAAATACCCAAGCTTGTGGCGATGGGAGATTCTGCCATATGAGTACGGTGATGTGAGATTCCACCGGAAATTATGTTGCTAGACGAGTGAGTACGGTGATGGTAGATGCCACCGGAAGTGTCTAGTGAGATGTCCGCATATCTGAATAATAATGAGATATGAAATGCCAATATAAAATATGAAATGATTTTTGATTCACATGTATCTTTGATGAAATGATTTATTCTATGATAAATGCATATGAGATTTGTATTGAAATGCTTTGGTGTTACAAGCATGAGTATGGCTTTGCCATGAGTTTTGCATTGGTTTAAATGCATGAGATAGAATGAAGGTACATGTGTTTTCAATGAGAAGTTGCTTTGAATGGTTTTCAAGCATGAGATAGAAGGAGCATGTTGTTAAAAAGCTTTTGAGAAAGTGTTTCAAGTTATGCATTATTGTGTTGGTTTCCTTAGAGCATGCCTCACTAAGCATTTGTGCTTACGCTCTCTTTTACCAATAATGCAGATAATTGAGGTGTTTCCGGGCATCAATGAGGATAAGATCATCCAAGGAAGTACAAGCTCACATATGGTGAAGTTTTCATACATTTAGTTTTGATATAATGGCAATGGGAAACCAAGGTTGTATTTGGGAGATATGTTTGAACTCCCTGAGTTTGTGGCATGTTTATGTTGGCATCTTTGGGTTGTAAGTTGCCTTAAATGTTTTGTTTGAGGTTGGATTACTTATATTGGTTTTGTGATTAGGGAGCATGCCTTTAGACTATGTGATTTTGTGTTTGATGCCATGCTTGTGCTAGAAAGTCCCAAATATGTTCCTTATGTGTATAATGGTTTGCTGGTATGATTTGGAAATCTTTGAGGCATGTTTGAATGGGTTAAAGGATGAAAAACCAGCTATATATGCTGTTTCTTGGCAAGGTGTATCAAAACACCCTCAAGTGTTTCGAAACGGGGGCCCGTAATGGTCTTAGTGTTTCGAAACAGTTTGGCTACTGGAGTGCCCTGTTCCAGTACTGGTCTCGGAACATACTCGCGTACCGAAACGGTCAACACCGTTTCGATGCATGCGTTTCGGTACGGTGGGTAGGCGTTCCGATACAGTTGACCGTTGGATGCAGATTTGAATTGATTTGAGTCTTCATGCTTTACATTTTAGTCCTAAATGTTGTGGATGCAATTGCTTGAGCTTGGAATGTCTATTTAAGCCGAAACTTAGCAGGGAAGCATGTAACATGACTAATTTCATATTGGTAATCCTAAAATCATTGAAGTCCCTCTAATTTACAAAAATTAAAATTTGGTCCCTAATGTTATTTAAAGTGCAATTGAGTCCCTAAATGTGTTTCGATTGCTGTGCCTTTTTCTACCATGTCTCGTGGGTTTTAACAGAGGCTTATTGTGCATCTAAACAAGATTAAAAATAAAAAAGTTCGTGAATCAAGGTTGACTTTCGGGTTGACATTGGTTTTCCCCGTGTAATCTTCGTAGTTCGGGTCAAACGTCTAGGCCGGGCTAAAGAGTTACAAAGAGTTCCAATCTTAGCTCAAGTATGGTTTATTCCAATAGTAGTGTAGTAGCAATGGGGCAAGACCTTTATCTGTGTTGGGAGCGTTTGTTGAACTTCCTATTTGTTGAGACAAGTTTCTTTTATCCTTTGAAGTTGTGTGATGTTTGGTTTCGCTATTTTTAAGCCTAACTTGTGTTTTGACCTCTTATGCAAATGTGGTTCATCATATGTTTCGTTCTTGTTTAATCAATGTGTTGAAATGCTCTTGTTTGATGTTGCTAAGTTCCTTTATCTTGGAAATGCAAGTTTTGTTGATCCCTTGGTGTTGTTATGTTGTGGGGATGGTTTCGGTAGGCTTCAGATATGCATAAGACTCTTTTTGAACCAAACTGTGTTCAGGGGTTTCGAAACGGGCTTGACCGTATCGAAACGGGCATGAGTTTTGCCTAGCTGTTTCGAAACGATCCTTGGTGTTTCGGAACAGTCTGCCTCAGGGAAATCTAGTTTTGAAACCCTTTCTCGAAACGTGTAGTGGTGTTTCGAAACATTTGGCAGATAAGTTAGTTGAAGGCATCTCTTAAGTTCTGTTTTCTTGCGTTTTGATCCCCAGTTGATGTTTTATCAAATGGATGTGTTGGGATGGTTGTTTCGTGCTGCAATTTGGCATACAAGTATGAAAATTGATTAATTGCAAGATGGTAACCTTAATTTCATATTAGGTCCCTGTTTTATGCTAGAGTTGCATTTTGGTCCATGCATGCTTGTTTACCGATTTTACGTTTGTTTTATCGTGTTTTCTTCTGCTGTGAGTGTTCCTTGCATAGGTTTTAAAAAGAGCATCTAGAAAAGAAAATGAAAAAGCTTGTTCCTCTTTTAGGGTTGCTAATCGGAGAGAAATCTTTGGGTCTTTCTCTGGTTAGTCCCGTGTGACAACTATTGGTTGGTCTGGTGGCTAGGCCGAGCTGAGGGGGTTATAACTAAAACTAAGGAAATTAAAATATATTGAGAAATTAGAGTTAGAGAATGGGCCAATATTGGAATGCCTCGTAGTGTGGAGATTTGATGCATTGTCTCGGCATAGTTTTGCAGATTAACTTAACAACTTTTGACAGGCGTCCACAAGTATGCCTCGGCAAAAGCCCGCATCGGCAGAGACCAATATGATTGTCTAGGTAGTTTAGCGATGATTCAAGGTTCGGTAAGACTCCCTTCAATGACTTCCTCTTATCTCTAAGATTTAAGTACTATTGGTGAACACGTCTTGGATAATACCTCCCGGCGTGAATCAAAGGATGAACACCAACCGATTATAAAGCCTCTCTTAGCTGCTGAACTTCTAACTTATCCCTAAGCCGAAGCATCTTTACCCTATGGTTGGATAAAACCGTGTTTACTCGTTTTGTGAGTCCAACTCTCCTGATATTGAACAAATAGATAGATGCTCTCTTCTCTCCTGATAAAGATTGCAATAATTAAGAACCAAGAGTAAACAAACCTTGAATTTTATTGCAAAAACTGAAACATAAACAAATACAAGAAAAACTCTCACAACTACTAGGCAACCAACCTTTAGCCCTAGGAAAGGTTTCGAACATGATGGAGGTGGCGGCATAAGGGTTTTTCGACAAGGAGTTTTCTCTCTAATCTAAATTGTTATTTTATCTCCTTCAAGTCGATTACCTTTATAGGGGAGGATCCGAGGTCTAAGTCGGTTTAGGGCAAGAATCCTAGTTAGAATCTAATTAAAACTCATTGAAAGAACAAATCTAACATTTAATCTTCCTAGATTCCCGTTTGACTTTTTCCACCTTGACTTTGTCCATGGCTTTTCTTTGTCTGCTAGGCTCCAATGCACGTGCAAGTGGTCTCCAAAAATCGGGCTTAACGAGCTCTTTCAGTCGCATACCACTTTGCAAATTCCCACCCTTCCTTGAGTTACTACCTCGATAGCATACTATTGTCTGCCTCGATAGAGGTCTGGGTCGGTGTGCAGAGGTTGGCACAGCTCTTCATTCTGGGCCTCTCCTCCTCGTTAGTTCTCGATTAGCTCTCCAGATGGTGGAATAGCTTCCTCCATAAATTTCCAGCTTCTCCTCTTCTGCCCTCTCTGCTGCCTCGGCGGCATCTGCCTGGGCGGGTACCTGCGCACAGAGAGAAAACGAACATGAATAGTATCTTTTATATAAAAACAATTAAGTTCATCAAATAAGGCAGAATATCTAATCTATGTAGTTTTGTGTATGTTTTCCTAATAAATGCAACTAAACTATGCTTAAGAACAACAATAATTGAGCTAGACTAAGGAATACATATATGACTTTTGCAGACTTAACACACCCCAAACTCGAACTATTTCTTTTCCTCAAGAAATGCAATCTAACAATAACATGCCAAAACATAAAATCATATGTAAACTTAGTCGAGGGAGTATCTTGAGCAACCTTTACATACCGTGTAGATTTATGGCTAATTAGCATCCTTTCAAATGACAATGGACTTACCCGAAACCGAATTATGTATCTTGTGAGTGTGTGTGGTCCTTGTGATATGTAACGCCCTGGTTTTGGGCCTAGATGTTTTAGACGTTGAATCGGGTCGGTCGGGAACGGTTCGAACCCTTGAGGTGGGTTTAGGGAAAACCTAGTTCGGGATGTTTTAAAAATATGGAAAAATATCTAAAAATCCTCATTCATTATATAAATGATTACGGTAAAAACAATTTTTTCAAAATGAGCTTTGGAAATATACATTTTGGTATAGTGACCAAAATGCAATTTTTGCAAAAGTTAACTAGTGACTGTTTTGTAAATGATTGAAACTTTGAATCTTTAGGAAGCTAATTTCACCATTTGTTATCATAAGATTTCTCTTTAATTTGGGAGCTTTTAATAATGATTTTATTATAGAAATAAAAGGGAATTAAAAAGGAAATCAAAGTTGACTTTTCACAACCAACTTTACGATAGTTTTCTCTCTTTTCATTTTTTCTCAACTTCTAATCTGCCAAACACTTTCCTCTCATCAAAGAATCTCTTATTTTCATCTTGTTTGCTAAGATTTCATCTTCCAAAAGATTTCCTATCTTTGTTTCATCAAATCTTATTGATTTGGCTTTGGATTGTCAAGAAAACTTGCCCAAATTAAGGAGAGATCAACCAGTAGAGGCAAGCTTCATTCTTATCCTCTAATGATCAGTTCTTTACTGAAATTCCCAAGTTATCAATACTTTGTTAATGGTTTTTGAGTTGCTTGAATGTTGTAAACAAGAAATGGTTGCTAAATTCAAGATTCTTGATGAGATATTGGTAATTTTCGTATTTCTATATTAAGCTATGATTTGAGGATGATTTCTAACATATTTTGGATGTTATTTGTTGTTGAGATTGAGGTTTTAACAAATAAATCCCGAATAGGCTTCGATTCCAAAGTTTGAGATGCTAGATGTGTGGTTTTTGAGGTGTTTTGGGTGATATGCTATTGTTGGAGGTATAAGGACATGTTTATGATGATTTTTGATGTTGATTGAGGTTTAGAAAAGGTTATAATTGATAGATCTTAGTTGGACTTTGATTTGAGAATGTTTGGAATTGATTTCGGTTATTTTGGATAGTCGAAATGCTAGTTTTAAGTAGAGTAGCGAGTTAGAATGAGTGGCTGGTGATTTTAATGCATGATGATGCAATAATGCTCCACTCTTGTGTGTAATGAACAAGGGAGACTTCATCGGACGCGTTTGGTGTTGATTGGGAGGTGCCGGAAGCCTAGAAATCGTTTCGGCAAGCAAGCGAAACGTTATCGGTGAGTGAAAATGGTTTTAAAAGTCCTTGAGGGACAAGGAAACATGTTTTGGGGATTAAAGATTGGTTTGAAACACCATCATAAGTCCAAAAGTAAGTATGTTTAGATTTGCTCTCGAAATGTGGATGATGCCCCTAAATGCTTTGGCATGCTCTTGATTTGAGATAGACAAATTCCTACTGCTTTATGCATGATTTCTGACATGAGATGATGTTTTATACTGATCCATGAGATACAATAAAATTGCAAAGAGTTTTGATATTTTGATTAAATACTATGCATGAATTGTGGTTTTGAAATGGGATGAGATTGATTTAGAAATGTTTCATCAAAACAGAAGGTGAGATGATGATTTTAATGTAATATATTAGCATAAATGATGAGATGATTACCGGATATAATTGGTCGACTAATAGGATGTAAAGTGCACTATAAACTAAAAAATTGTACGTGCTCTTTAGAGTCGGGCAATGGGGGTAGTGCCATCCTGATCCAAAGTTAGAGTCTGATGATTTGAGATGTCATTAGGGTAGGATTTGGTGAAACACCCAAGCTTTGTGGCGAAGATAGATACTGCCATGAGACTCTGGTGGCGAGATCCCACCGAGGTAGGACTTGATCTCGAGTCAAGCTATCTGCATATCCGAATAAAGATAGAATATGAAATGCCAATATATGAGAATGAACTTTAATTCACATGTACCAATGGTTGAAATGATTTTATGCTATGAGAAATGCATATGAGATTTTGAGATTATGAAATATTTTTGTATACCAAGCATCTATGGCTTTGCCATGAGATTTGCATTAGTTGAATGCATGAGATAGATAGATGGTACATGTGAATTTCAAAAGATGTTTTGCTTTGAAATGGATTTCAAGGATGAGGTAGAAAGAGCATGGTTTTAGAAATGGATTTCAAGATAGAGTTTTAAAAGCTTGCATTGTTGTGTTGGTGTTTCTAGAGCATGCCTCACTAATCTATTGTGCTTACGCTCTCTTTTACCAGCAATGCAGATAATTGAGACATTTTGGACAGCAAAGAGGCTTAAAGGAATTCAAGGATTGTTAAGCTCAAGTATGATGTTACACTTTTACTTTAGTAATGATATATGGCAATGGGATTTAATGGTTTGTTTTGGGAGATCTGTTTTGGACTCCCTGATGTTGATGCAAGTCATATGTGCCCTATTTGGTTTGTAGAAGGCCTTTATATTGGTTTTGATACTTTATCTTGCCTTTTGGTATGCTTATGGATTATGGTTTGAGCTTTCTCCTTTGTATGCCTTGAAATGCTTGTGTTGATCTTCCAAATGTTTACCATGTGCTTAGAATTGCATGCTTATATGTTAGGGTTGATGCTATAAACATGTCCATATAATTTGGTGATGATTTGTTGATGTTAGACATGTATTTGGGACTGTTTTAGGGACACTTATAGTATGTGTATCGATACTCGGCTTGCGTATCGATACACATAAGCCAAATTTGTGCCTTTTTGTACAAGGGTATTTGTACGGATGGGAAGTTTATCGAAATGGGTAGGTGAAGTTTGAAGGGCGTATCGATACGCGGGTGAGCATATCGATACCCTTTCTGCAAGTTTTGTCACTGCCTCCCCACATATCGATACGGCCCCAAGGCGTACCGATATGCGACCGTTAAAATCAGTTATAGGTATCTTTTAAAGCTTCAAAATGTTATATTTTAGTCCCTGAACTTTATGTATGCAATTGGATGAGTTTGGTTGCTTTGATTGTGATGAAAATTGATAGTGAAGCATGAAATGTGACTATTTGAATAATGGTCACCTTAAAATCAGAAAAGCACTTATATTTTTTAGAAATTACGTTTTAGTCCCTAATTGTTTAATTTGAGTACTTAAACCCCTAAACGAATTCCGATCGTTGTGCCGTTTCTTCCCATGCTCTTTGGTGATCACATAGGATTTAATTTACATTTAGAAAAGATAAAATGAAAAAAGGGTCATCAATTGGAGTCGGCTTTAACGAGTTAGATTCAGTTTTCCCCGTGTAATCACCTCGGTTCGGCTTTAACTAAGTGGTTGGTAAGTGTAAATGCAAGTGATGATGAATTCTTTGAATGAATGTTGTGTACTTGTACAATGTTTGAGCTTGATTGAGATGGAATGCATGCACTTTTGTGGTTTGCGGTTAAATTGTGTTGTTATGCTATGGTTGGGGTATAGATGGGGAAAACTCATTACCATATCATTACCATTGGAAGGAGTTGTTTTGAAAATGAAACTTGAGCACCTTGGATTTTCTTGCCTTATATTGCCTAACTGAGTTTTATTGCATTTTTCAAGTTGCATTGTTTTGAATGGGGCACGCAGAGTGCTTAGAATTAATACGCGTAGAACGGCTGAGAACGAGATGAATGAGACAGTTGAGCGTGTTGAGAATTTGTCGCCTCCTTCTCCTACTGGACCACACGGTGGTGGTGGAGCGGGGGTTGGTGCTGCTGGAGCTGGACTAGGGTTTGCTGAACCCAAGGGAGCATGTGGGCAAGCTGCTCCTGATATGACAGTGTTGATTCAGGTTATTGGTAGAGCCTTTCAGGCAGCAGTAGCTAGTGCTCATGTGGCTGCACCTCAGCTTGGTGCGGGTGCGAGTTTGCCATTGGAGCGACTATGCAGTCTTGGTGGGACCGAGTTTAAGTGGTTGACCCTTGAGAGTTCCTAGTCTTGGTTGGAGAGCACCAAAAGGATCCTTGGGCAAATGAATTGTAATGATGTCCAGAAGTTAGGGTGCATTGTATCCCTGTTGGACGGTGACACTTATACGTGGTGGACGACAACTATAGCGGGATTGGAAGATGCTGAAGTGACTTGGATGTTCTTTCTAAATGCGTTCAAGAAGAAGTACCCGGTGGTCTGATATCTAGATGAGAAAAAGATGGAATTTATGTCCCTGGTGCAAGGAGGCATGTCAGTGGCTGAATATGAAGTACAATTTGTATGTCTCAGTTAGTATGCACCTAAGTTGATCTCTAATGAACGGGAGAGATGCGAGCGTTTCCGGTATGGTCTGGTGGCAGATGTGAAGACATACATGATTGCATCGGATTATTCTGATTTTTAATGTTATGGTCACTTGATCCATGGAAATTAAGCTGAACCTTGGTCTGGTGAGTCGAGTAGGAGGGTCTAGCTCAAGGAAGCATGCTGCAGAACGTGATGCTGGAAGGGATCGTTTTAAGAGGCCTAATGATCGAAGGTCTCACTTAAATTCTAGACCTGGGGGAGTTAACCTAGGGAGAGGACAACAAGGACCAAATGCTTACATTCGTACACCTGAGTGTAATTGGTGCAGTAGAAGGTACACTGGAGAAGGCTGGGGCAACAATGACACATGCTAGAATTGTGGTTCTTGTGGGTACGTGAAACGAGATTTTCCTAAGCCAGTGAGAGAGGGACATGCTCCGGTGAGAGCAACTGAGCCACAGAGAGGCCGTGGGCGCGGCCGTGGCAATTTCCAGCGTAGAGATAATGGTGCAAGTAATGTAGCACACGTGGTAGCTATTCAACCCGAAGGTGGTGGTCAGGCCAGAGTGTATGCCCATCGAGAAGGGAGGAATGACACTGACGTGATCGCATGTACCTTTACTTTGCAGTCTTTGTCATTACTTTCTCTGATTGGTTATAGGTCTACACATTCATACATATTGCGTGAACATGCTCAAATGCTTGGTTTGCCTGTTGTGGTTTTGGGTGTTGGTGTGCATGTGACTAGTTTCTTTGGTGAAACAGTTGTAACAAGGAAGTTATATAGGAGATGTCCCTTAATGCTGCAAGATCATGTGTTTTGGGTTGATCTTATTGAATTGCCCTTCTATAGATTTGATGTAATCCTTGGTATGGATTTGCTAGTTGAGTATAAGGCTGTTGTGGATTTTGAGAATAAGTGAGTTTTGTCGAAACTTGCTGATGATTATGAAGTTGTGGTGGTGGGACAAAATGTAAAGTTTCTATCTAACGTGGTTTCGACACTTGAAGCGAGTCAGATGTTGCGTCAGGGATGTGAAGCTTATTTAGATTTTGTAATGAATCCTAGTACAAAGGATGTGCGGGTACAAGATATAAGGACCGCGTGTGAATTCCCTGGGGTGTTTCCGGAGGAGTTACCTGGGTTGCAGCCTAGTCAAGAGGTTGAGTTTGGAATTGAGTTGTATGAGAACACATCTCCGGTGTCCATCGCTTCCTATTGAATGGCACCCAAGGAGTTAAAGGAGCTGAAGACACAACTTTAGGAGTTGCTTGACCGAGGCTTTATTCGGCCTAGTGTGTCACCTTGAGGTGCACCAATCTTGTTTGTAAAGAAGAAAGATATCACGATTAGAATGTGCATTGATTATCGTCAGCTGAATAAGTTGATTGTGAAGAATAAGTATCCTCTGCCAAGTATTGATGATCTTTTTGATCAGTTTCGTGGAGCGGTTGTGTTTTCAAATATTGATTTAATATCTGGGTACTATCAATTGAAGGTTAAGGATGTGGATGTGCTAAAAACTGCTTTTAGGACTAGGTATGGGAATTATGAATTCTTGGTCATGCCTTTTGGTTTGACAAATGCTAATGATGCATTCATGGATATGATGAACATGGTGTTTCATGAGTTATTGGATAAGTTTGTGGGGGTGTTCATCGATGACATCCTTGTGTACTTTCGTACAGAGGAGGAGCATGAGGAACATTTGAGGATTGTTTTGCAAGTGTTGCTAGAGAATCGGCTTTATGCTAAGCTGAGTAAATGTGAGTTTTGGTTAAAGGAAGTTGTTTTCCTTGGTCATGTGGTTTCGGCCAAAGGGATTCGTGTTGATCCTCAGAAGATCGAGGCGGTGGTGAACTGGAAGCCTCATAGGTCTGTTCATGAAGTTCGTGGTTTCCTTGGTTTGGTGGGTTACTACCGAAGGTTTGTAGATGGATTTTCCAAGATTACTGCTCATTTGACGAAGTTATTACAGAAGGATGTTAAGTTTGAATGGACTGAAGCGAGACAACAAGCCTTTGAGAAGCTAAAGGAAGCGTTGACGCAAGCTCCTATCTTGGTTCAACCTGAATCTGGAAAAGAGTTTGTGGTGTATAGTGACACATCCTATGTTGGTTTGGGGTGTGTGCTGATGCATGAGGGTAGGGTAGTAGCTTATGCATCGCGACAGTTTAAGGTGCATGAGCGTAACTATCCTACGCATGATATTGAGTTAGCAGCAGTGGTGTTTGCTTTAAAGATTTGGAGACATTATCCTTATGGTTAGAAGTATACTGTGCATATTGATCACAAGAGCTTGAAGTATCTTATGTCTTAGAAAGAGTTGAATCTTAGGCAACGACGTTGGGTGGAGTTGCTTAAGGATTATGAGCTAACGATAGAGTATCATCCTGGAAAGCTCAATGTTGTGGCCGATGCTTTGAGCAGGAAGGTGACTGTGGAGTTGAGGGCGATATTTACTTGCTTGAGCATATCGCGAGATGGTGGCCTTGTTGATGAGTTGCAAGTGAAACCCTCTTTGGTTCAGTTAATAAAGGATAAGCAGTTGCTTGATGATTCTATTGTACCTCATGTTTAGGATATTGCGGAAGGTAGGCCTCCGGGCTTCAGTTTCAACGATGATGGTGTTCTATGTTTTGGGAGTCAGACAGTGGTGCCGAGTGATGTTGAGTTAAGGCGCACTATTCTGACTGAAGCTCATAGTAGTTCTTTTGCTATGCACCCTGGTAGTGCGAAAATGTATCGTGATTTGAAGGATGAGTACTATTGGGTAGGGTTGAAGAAAGATGTTGCCGAATTCGTTAGCAAATCCATGGTTTGTCAACAGGTTAAGGCTAAACATTAGGTTCCTTCTGGGTTGTTGCAACCGTTGAGAATCCCATAATGGAAATGGGAGAGGATTATCATTGACTTCGTGTGTGGTTTTCCTTTGTCGTCGTCGAAGAAGAATTCTGTTTGGGTGATTGTTGATCGCCTTACGAAGTGTGCACATTTCTTGCCGGTGCATACTATGTATACTTTGGATAAGTTGACAGAGCTATATATTGTTGAGATTGTGCGTTTGCACGATGTACCGAAATCTATAGTGTCGGATAGAGATCCGAGGTTCAAGTCGAGGTTTTGGGAGTGTTTGCATCAAGCCTTGAGTACGCTGTTGAATTTAAGTACTTCTTATCATCCTCAAACGGATGGACAGTCGGAGCGTGTTATCCATGTGCTTGAGGATATGTTGAGGTGCCGCGTTAGTGAGTTCCAAGGTTCTTGGGAGAAGCATTTGCCTTTGGTAGAGTTTTCTTATAATAATAGTTACCATGCAAGCATTCAAATGGCACCGTACGAGGCTTTATACGGGAGAAAGTGTAGAACTCCCCTTTGTTGGGATGAAATGGGGAAAAAGTTGATATCGATGCCAGTTTTGTTGAAAGGAACCACTGAGAAGGTGAAGCTCATTTGGGAGCGTTTAGAGTAGAGCAGCGAGTTAGAATGAGTGGCTGGTGATTTTAATGCATGGTGATGCATTAATCCGCTGCTCTTGTGTGTAATGAACGTGGGAGACTTCATTGTACGCGTTTGGTGTTGATTCGGAGGTACCGAAAGCCTAAAAATCGTTTCGGCAAGCAAGCGAAACGTTATCGGTGAGTGAAAATGGTTTTAGAAGTCCTTGAGGGACAAGGAAACAATTTTTAGGGATTTATGATTGGTTTGAAACATCATCCTAAGTCCAGGAGTAAGTATGTTTACATTTGCTCTCGAAATGTGGATGATGCCCCCAAATGCTTTGACATGCTCTTGATTTGAGATAGACAAATTTCTACTGTTTTATGCATGATTTATGACATGAGATGATGTTTTATACTGATCCCATGAGATAGAATAACATTGCAAATAGTTTTGAGATTTTTATTAAATGCTATGCATGAATTGTGGTTTTGAAAAGACATGAAATTGATTTAGAAATGTTGTATCAAAACAGTAGGTGAGATGATGATTTTAATTTAATATATTGGCATAAATGATGAGATGATTTCCAGATATAATTGGTCGACCAATAGGATGTAAAGTGCACTATAAACTAAAAATTCGTACGTGCTCTTTGGAGTCGGGAAATGGGGGTAGTGCCATCCCGATCCAAGGTAAGAAGCAGATGATGTGGTGAAGATAGATACCGCCATGGGAGTTCAGTGGTAAGATCCCACCGAGGTAGGACTTGATCTCGAGTCTAGCTGTCTGTATATCCGAGTAAAGATAGAATATGAAATGCCAATATATGAGAATGAACTTTGATTCAGATGTATCCATGGTTGAAATGATTTTATGCTATGAGAAATGCATATGAGATTTTGAGATTATGAAATGTTTTTGTATATCAAGCATGTGTTGCCTTGCCATGAGATTTGCGTTGGTTGAATGCATTAGATAGATAGATGGTACATGTGGTTTTCAAAAGATGTTTTGCTTTGAAATGGATTTCAAGCATGGTAGAAAGAGCATGGTTTTATAAATGGATTTCAAGATAGAGTTTTAAAAGCTTACATTGTTGTGTTGGTGTTTCTAGAGCATGCCTCACTAAGCTATTGTGCTCACGCTCTCTTTTACCAACAATGCAGATAATTGAGACATTTTGGACAACAAGGAGGCTTAAAGGAATTCAAGGATTGTTATGCTCAAGTATGGTGTTATACTTTTACTTTAGTAATGATATATGGCAATGGGACTTAATGGTTTGTTTTAGGAAATGTGTTTTGGACTCCCTGATGTTGATGCAAGTCATATGTGTCCTATTTGGTTTGTAGAAGGCCTTTATATTTGTTTTGATACTTTATCTTGCCTTTTGGTATGCTTATGGATTGTGGTTTGAGCTTGCTCATTTGTATGCCTTGCAATGCTTGTGTTGATCTTCCAAATGTTTACCATGTGCTTAGAATTGCATGCTTATATGCTAGGGTTGATGCTATAAACATGTCCATGTGATTTGGTGATGATTTGTTGATGTTAGACATGAATTAGGGGTTATTTTTGGGGTACTTCTAGTATGCGTATCGATACTCGGTCTTGTGTATTGATACACATAAGCCAAATTTCTGCCTTTTTTTACAGGGGTATCTGTACGGATAGGAAGTGTATAGAAACGGGTAGGCCAAGTTTGAAGGGCGTATTCGCTACGCGGGTGAGCATATCGATACCCTTTCTACGAGTTTGGTCACTGCCTCCCCGCATATTGATACGATCCCAAGGCGTATCGATACGCGACCGTTAAAATCAGTTATATGTATCTTTTAAATCTTCGAAATGTTATATTTTAGTCCCTGAACTTCATGTATGCAATTGGATGAGTTTGGTTTGTCTGATTGTGATGAAAATTGACAGTGAAGCATGAAATGTGACTAATTGATTAATGGTAACCTTAAAACTAGAAAAGCCTTCGAATTTTATAGAAATTATGTTTTGGTCCCAAGTTGTTTAATTTGAGTAATTAAACCCCTAAACGAATTCCAATCGTTGTGCCATTTCTTCCCTTGCTCTTTGGTGATCACATAGGATTAAATTTACATCTAGAAAAGATAAAAAGAAAAAAGGGTCGTTAATCGGAGTCAACTTTAAGGAGTTGGCTTCAGTTTTCCCCGTGTAATCACCTCGGTTCGGGTCAACCATCTAGACCTGGCTAAGGGAGCTACATGATAAGAATGATTCTTCGGCTTTTAAGCCAACTTCGGAAAGCGCCTTAATTCCCTTGGATTTCCCTCTAGTTCTTTTGTAATTAATGACATAAAGGATTTAAACCACTAGAGCTAGTGATAGGTCTCTCTAATTATTTCATTTAGCACCTTTTTTTCTTTTTTTGGCAAGAGCTGTTTCGGGCACCTCTATCTTATCCTAGAGCTAGTTTCGGGCACCTCATGGACATATATTTTTTATTTTTTTTATTTTTTTCACTTCAAGTTCTACCCAAGTTCACTAGGTGAAATACCTAAGTTTTCTAAAAGTCCTAAAATCAAACTAGTCACAAAAGAGTGTTTTCTTTAAGTTCAGATCGTAGTAAGATTCTAAGTAAATCTAGAGTCATGCTAAGGTTGCCGCTCAGGCGGGCCATCTGCCGCGGCGGGTAAACACTACTCAAGAATTTTTCTCAAACTAATAATTCATTAGATTATAAATAAATGCATGTTACATTAGAACCTAAATGCAACTAAAAAATCAAAACTGAAAAATAAAACATAAAAAATAGAAAATAAAAGAAAAACAAAACAAAAGAAAAAATTAGAGGACTAATTCCACCCCCCAAACTATAAAGGAGCATTGTCCTCAATGCATTCCTACATACACAAAATTTAGCATATATAAGACAAAAATAAAATAGAAGATGGAGAGATAAGCTTAGATTGATGGTGTCTCGGAGGAGGTTTCGTCGTCGTCTATGATCATCCTCTTTCCAGCTACGACTTTGAAGCGCTTTGCCGCCCTCGGCGGCTACTGGCGGGAAGGTGGACTTGGTTCTGCTCTTTGCGTGACTTCCCGTTCGCCGCCGTCTATGCTGTCTAGGCAGTTCTCAGTGGTAGAGTACGTTTTCTTTGTACTTGGGGAGAACGACGGCTTGAGTTTCCTTGTGACGGACCGGACTGAGTCTTACCATACCGAGTCTGATGATAAAGAGTTGAGGTAGGCTGAATCAGATGGTCATGGTGCGTCGGCTGAGGTACACTTTATCACCTCGGTCATCAGAGATGGAGAGGACATCGGTGGTTGTGGCTGCTGGAGAAGCTTGAGGCTTTGTTGAGATTAGGGTCGTTGGAGTTGCGGAGGCGGCTTGATGGGTTGCCGAGGCAGAGGGTGCGGCAAGCGTTTTTGGTACGACGAGGCATAGATCTCAGCAGGGAACTCTAGAAATTTGGCCGTTGGGAACTTGTTCCTGATTGTTATGATGGTGGCGTTGTTGAAGTCCCAGATATAAATCTTGAAGGTCAGCTTGCATCGTTCCATTCTGTCTAGCTGTGCTGCCAAGTCACCTATGGTGGTTGTCAGGGTGGCCTGTTCGTATGGTTGCTGGTAGCCTATTTCTGATGCCGCGGTAAAGTTCTCCGGAATGGCCGATGTTATTTCCATTTTCCAAAGGATAATGTCCCTCGTCCACCCGGTTCTGTCTGACGTCATGGTGTCGATTGGGGTTGCCGCAACATGTGCTTTTTTGCATAATTCTATGATGAGGCTAGGGAAATAGAGTCGACCCTTCGATTTCTGCCCACAATAAAAAAATATCATTAGCTATAATCGCACCCACTTTGATATACCTTTTGTTGATGATGGAGTGGATGAGTGCCAAGCTTGGTTTGTATATGGTAGAGTTGTGGGATGCGGGTAGCAGCCGTCTCTTGACGAACGTGTTCTACAATTTTTCCTCGGGCAGCAAGTTCTGACAATTGATTGTGCCTCTATTTTTGCCCACATTCCAGACAGTCCCTGAAATGCAAAGCTCTTCCTTCATTGCCTCATAACTGTCTATTGTGAGGGAGGCGAGGAACTCCGTATGTTGGTCTTCTTGAATGTGAAGGCCATAGAAGAGGTTGATCTTTTCACCATCGATCAACACTGGTCGCCCGCAAACATTCACCGTCGGCACTTCCGCTGTCAACCCATGTGCATAGTATTCGCGGAACATTGTCTGATTTGCTGGCTTTGGTTGATGGGCAAAGATCTACCATTTTTGGTGTGCAATCTTTGAGTAGATGAAGTGCTCGAGCTTGAAGTTCCTCTTCCCCGTCTCATAGGAAAAACCTTGTTCCTCGCACACCGATCTCTCTTTAAATTTCTCGTTATGTCGAGCTTTTACTTCTGGTGTAGCTAAGTGTTGGACAGATTCCTCAGATTCTACCTAGGTAGCGTGGCGGTGTGGGGTTCTTACCATTCTTAATATTGGGCTTTAGGGTTTTGATGTGAGAAGAGTTGTGAGAGTTGAGAATATGTAGAAAAGAAAGATCTGAAAGTAAAAGAGGATATTGTAATGTGTCCAGAAGTTCTATATTTCATGCACATTCCATCTCTTATTATTGCTGTTTTAAGTACATTTTATGCATAATTAGGTCATGCATTGCATAGATACAATATTCTTTGTTTTGCAATGCTTTTATTGAATATTTGTTATTTGGTGAAGTAAAGATGTTGTTTTAGTATAGATTTAGTTTTCCAGGGCTAGAAGCTGACATGAGGAGGATAGACTAGAGTAGAGGATGCTAAGGGAGCAAATGAGGGCAAAAAAGTGAGCCTAGTGCCACCTAGGGCAGCAAACTGAGGAGTTGGTAAATTGGAGTGCGATTGGTAGAGTAGAAAAATCCTAATTCTAACGATGTCATCCACCCAATATTCTGATGCCTGGAGCAACAGACAAAGCCGCCGGAGGAGAAGAACGAGCTTTCTTGTGGAACAAGGCAACGGGAAAAGAAGTCTAAGAAGGACTTCTACTCCAAGAAAGATTTCTACTCCAAGAAGGATTTCTACTCCAAGAAGGACTTAGACGAAACCTTTGCCTATATATACCTAATCTATTTAGCAAATCAAAGGAGAGAGAAATCTTAGGTTTTCTATAGACAAAGCTAGTGTTCTGTGTCGCCGCCATGTTCTAAACTTCATTTGGGTTAGGGTTATGTTGTAAATTAGCTGTGAAACGGTTGTATTAGGTTTTGAGTTGATTTTCAATAAAATATTCCAAGTTTGCTTAATCTATGCACTTCATTCTTTCAATTAGTCCTAACTATCAGTTGAGAGAATCCAATTAGGGGGCACGGAAGTGTCAACTTCACGAAAGGATTAAGCACGATCACAATGTGCTGAGGCGTGGCTAACTTGGTTCCAAAAGTTCACAAGTTTCAGCAGCTAAAAAGCATCACCAACCAAGTTGACTAGCCCGTGTTAGGTTTATGCTGAGATTGCTAGGTATTGCCTACGTCAAGCTAGCTTTCGAGCATCCTTGCCTAGAAATAGGGAGGATCGCTGTCGACTATCCCGCCGGACATGGAATATCTGCCAGACTTGTCGCGAGGACTTATTTTCGTTCCATATGCTGAGACAGCGAAAGTTGCAGGGGCAGTGATCCGTTGTGGCCGCATGACAGGGTTGTAGTTGTCGCCCACCATACCCGCCGAGCCAGCATATCGTGACAGCGCAAAACAACTTATCCTTTTACAACGCAGTTTCACATTAAGTGGCAGCATAACCCTGCCTACTTTATCAACCTAAATCACCTCTTTAATCATTTTTGCTTTACTTTACTTTACTCTTCCATCAAACAATTGCTTTACTTGTGTTTTTACTTTACCTTGTGTAGGGACTACAAAACGAACCAAGCTGACCAATCCTCATGGGATTCGACATCTTATATACTATACATTGACAGAAGTGTGCACTTGCGCACTCACAAAAAGGGAACACCTACACGCCCTACAAGTTTTTGGCGTCGTTGTTGGGGATTGGCAATAGTGACCATCTGTTTTAATTTTTCTTCACTTTTCTCTTTTACGTTTAGTTTTAGTTTTTAATTTTTCTTTTTCTAATTATATAAAAAACGAAATGAAAAAAAATGGGAAAGCACTTATTCAGGTGAACTACAAGTCAAAGGCAGGCACATGTGGGAAGATTTCTGCGAATTTTGTGAAGGCAATTGTAACGCCCTGGTTTTGGGCCTAGATGTTTTAAATGTTGAATCGGGCCGGTCGAGAACGATTTGAACCTTTTGAGGCCGGTTTAAGGGGGACCTAGTTCGGGATGCTTTAAAAATATGGAAAAATATCTAAAAAAAACCTTATTTATTATATAAATGATTATGGTGAAAACAATTTTACAAAATGTGATTTCAAAATTTTACATTTTGGTACAGTGACCAAAATGTAGTTTTTCAAAAGTTGATTAGTGACTGTTTTGTAAAGGATTGGAACTTTGATCTTTACGGGGCTAATTTTACCAAATGTTTTTACCAGATTTCTCTTTAATTTGAGAGCTTTTAATAATGATTTAATTAAATAAATAAAAGAGGATTAAAAGAAAAATCAAATGTTGACTTTTTATAACTACTTTACGATAGTTTTCTCTCTTTTCATTTTCTCTCAACTTCCAATAAGCCAAAAACTTTTCCATCACCAAAGAACCTCTAATTTTCATCTCATTTGCTGAGATTTCATCTTCTAAAGGATTTCCTATCTTTGTTTTATCAAATCATTTAATTTTCACTTTGGATTTTCAAGGAAACTTGCCCAAATCGAGAAGAAATCAGCCATAATAGGTAAGCTTCGTCCTTCTCCTCTAAAGATCAGTTCCTTACTGAAATTCTCAAGTTATCAATCCTTTGTTAATGGTTTTTGAGTTGTTTTAATGTTATAAACAAGAAATAGTTGATAAATTCAAGATTCTTGATGAGATCTTGATGATTTTCATATTTCTATGATAATCTCTGATTTGAGGTTGATTACTAACATATTTTGGATGTTAATTGATGTTGAGAATGAGGTTTTATCAAATAAATCCCGAATAGGTTTGGGTTCCTAAGTTTTAGGTGTTAGATTTGTGGTTTTGAGGTGTTTTTGGTGATATGCTATTGCTGGAGATATAAGGTCGTGTTGGTGATGATTTTTGATATTGATTGAGGTTTATGGAAGGTTAGAATTGATAGATCTTGGCTGGGCTTTGATTTGAGAAAGTTTGGAGATGATTTCGATTATTTCGGATAGCCAAAATGTTGGTTTTGTGTAGTGCAGCGAGTTGGAATGAGTGGCTGGTGATTTTAATGCATGATGATGCATTAATCCTCTTCTCTTATGTGTAATGAACATGGGAAACATCTTCAGACGCATTTGGTATTGATCCGGAAGTGTCGGAAGCTTAGAAATCGTTTCGGCAAGCAAGCGAAACGCTATCGGTGAGTGCAAATGGTTTTAGATGTCCTTGAGGGACAATGAAACAAGGTTTGGGGATTTAGGATTGGTTTGAAACACCATCCTAAGTCCGGAAGTAAGTATGTTTAGATTTTCTCTCGAAAAGTGGTTGATGCCCCTAAATGCTTTTGACATGCTCTTGTTTTGAGATAGACAACTTCCTACTGCTTTATGCATGATTTATGACATGAAATGATGTTATTTGTTGATCCCATGAGATAGCATGCCTTTGCAAAGAGTTTTGAGATTTTGATTAAATGCTATGCATGAATTGTGTTTTTCAAATGAGATGAGATAGATTTGAGAAATGTTGGATCAAAACTGTAGGTGAGATGATGATTTTAATGTAATATATTGGCATAAATGATGAGATAATTACCAGATATAATTGGTCGACCAATAGGATGAAAGTGCACAATAAACTAAAATTCGTACGTGCTCTTTGGAGTCGGGCAATGGGGGTAGTGCCATCCCGATCCAAAGTGAGAATTTGATGATGAGAGATACCATCGGGGTAGGTTTTGGTGAAACACCCGAGCTTTGTGGCGAAGAGAGATACCACCATGAGAGTACGGTGATGTGAGATTCCACCGGGGTAGGACTTGGCTTTATGTCAAGCTAATCCGCATATCCGAGTAAAGAGAAAATATGAAATGCCAATATATGAGAATACATTTGATTCATATGTACCAATGTTGAAATGATTTTATGCTATGAGAAATGCATATGAGATTTTGAGATTTATGAAATGCTTTTGAATATCAAGCATGTGTGTGGCTTCGCCATGAGATTTGCATTGGTTGAATGCGTGAGATAGATAGATAGATGGTACATGTGATTTTCAAATGTTGATTTGCTTTGAAATGGTTTTCAAGCATGAGATAGAAAGAGCATGTCGTAGAAATGGTTTTCGAGAAAGAGTTTTTAAGCTTGCATTGTTGGGTTGGTGTTTCTTTTTAGAGCATGCCTCACTAAGCTATTGAGCTTACGCTCTCTTTTACCACAATGAAGATAATTGAGTCATTTTGGGCAGCAAGGAAGCTTAAGAGGATCCAAGGATTAACTACGCTCAAGTATGGTGATATTTACATTTTCTTTAGTAATGATATTTGGCAATGGGATTTAATGGTTTGCTTTGGGAGGTGTGTTTGGACTCCCTGTGGTCAATGCAAGTTTTGTATGGTTTATATGGTTTGTAAAAGGCCTTTGTATTGGTTTTGATGTCACGTCTTGCTTTTGAGAATGCTTTTGGTTTCTGGTTTATGCATGCTTCAGTATATGCCTTGCTATGCTTGAGTTAATCAAGTAGATGTTAGCATGTCCTTGGGATTGCACGCTTACATGATTGAGTTGATGCCATAAACATGTCTAAGTGATTTGTTGATGATATGTTGAGGTTTGAAATGGTTTCGAGGCTGATTTTGGGATAGTTCTAGTATGCATATCGATACACGGGCTTGCGTATCGATACGCACAAGCCAAATTTGTGCTTTTCTGCACAGGGGTTTCGGTACGGTTGAGGAGTGTTTCCATACGGGCTTGAAGTGGGTACCGATACGCGGGGGAGCATATCAATACACTTTCTACGACTTTGGTCACTGCCTTCCCGCGTATCAATACGGTCCTTAGGCGTACCGGTACGCGACCGCTAATTCTTTTAATGGCATCTTTCTAAGTTTGAAATTATTGCATTTTAGTCTCGTATTATCATGTATGCAATTGGATGTGTTTGGATAATCGGTTTGTGATGAAAATTTACAGAGAATCATGAAATATGTATAATTGAATAAAGATAACTTTAAAATCAGCAAAGTCCATGTAATTTGCAGAAATTACATTTTGGTCCCTAAATGTCTAGCTTGTGCAATTAAACCCCTAATCGAAATCTGATCGCTGCGCCATTTCTTCCTATACTCTTTGATGATCACATAGGGCTTAACCTGCATTTAGAAAAGAAAAAAAGGGTCGTCAATCTGAGTCGACTTTAACGAGTTCACTTCAGTTTTCCCCGTGTAATCACCTCGGTTCGGGTCAACTGTCTAGACTAGTCTAAGTGGGTTACAAAAATCATGCCTTCGAAAGTTGCCCTCAGCTGTTCACAGAAGACATGTCGAGAGAAGCCACTCGAGAGTGGATGGCTGACTACGAACAGTTAAATCTACTGCCGCAATTACTGCCGCAACAACAAGATTTTTCATGGTATGATAAAAAATCTCAATTTTTTTACCATAACAGTTTTGCTGCAGAAAGCGACATGCCATGGGAATATATCTATCTGCAAGAACAACCAAAATCCTTGGAGGACACACTTCAAGATTTCCTTGCACGCACAAATAAAGTGATAGCTTCTATGGACGCTAGCGTCGCTAAGATGGATGCACGTATGAGCAAGTCAGTCCCCATTAATGCAATGGATGAACCTGAACAATTAAGCCTGAGAGATACTATTGTCTCAGAAAAAGAGGATGAAGAGCTAAGTGAGGAAGGATCTCCGAAGGGTCAAAAGCATTTAGAACCCCCAAGCCAAGAGGATGTAGAACACGGCCCAGACAGGGAGATTGATAGTTGTTCTAATAGTTACCTTGAACGCTACCCTAAAGACGAACTGACCACACCTAAGCAAAGCTATGCCACAACAACATTTAGTGAGGCCGACATAGAAATTGAGGATGTCACAACAATATTAGAAGCCTCAGAAATTACGCCCACCTCGGAAACAACTTCAAAAACTATGCTAGTCGTAGCAAAAGCCTCGACAACAATGCCCGCCTCGACTGATGGAGATCTAAAGCCAACAAAATCTCTATTGATGGAGATTTTAGATGAGTCTAAAGAAAACGATGTGGGGAGTCATGATGATTTTCAGAATTTTAAGTTCTCCCTTGACCTGCACCACATAATGACAGAAGACTGCCACAGTAACTGGTTGCCGCAGCAGCTGCCTCGACAGCAAAATCATCTTTCCACCACAACAAATTTCGACGAATACGAGGTAAGTATTTGGTTGAATATCAACATATTTTTTTCTAACAACATGTTCACGTCCTCAAGAAAAAAACAAGGTGGAAAGTTCACATGGACTATAAGGGAACGCGAAAGAAGAACTCCCCCATTCGAATAATCACTCGATGGAGGGTGCGGGTGCGGGTGGACTAACATACAAAATGCAACAAGGAGCAGCACGAGCAAGCCTGTCGTCGACAAAGCAACAAAATGCGGCCCTCAGAACAAATCCTCTCTACACTCTGTAGCTACTCAACATAAGTTGTTATTTCCATTGTTTTTATTTTATTTTTTTTCTCTGTTTATTTTTTCTGTTTTTCTTTTTTTAATGTCTTATGCATTGAGGACAATGCCCACCTTGAGTTTGGGGGGTTAATCCTCATTTATTTTGTTATGCAATTAGTTTATATAGTTGCATATGTAAATCTGCCTTAGCATATTAGTAAAATTGAAATTCCTAGTTAAGTAACTTTTGCCAATGATAGTTAGCCGATTCTTATTTTCGCACCATACTTACATTGGAATTAACTATAAGAAAAGCATGAAAAATACTTAGAAATTTTTTAGTTGCCAATATTTCTTTACACTCTGTTAAATGCTGAAATTGCTTGAGTTCTAAGTTTAACTCTGCCTGTTGATACTTAATGAAATTTTTATATTGGATGTAGGTATGCCGCCACGACAACACAGGGCAGCATGAAAAAATGACAGGAAAATTCGCATAAGTGAATGAAATCCTTCACGAGATGACTCTACTCGATGAGTTCGAAGTTCTGTAGTTTGCTCCTATCCCAAATTCAAGCCATAAGAGTAGTTGTGATAAGCTGAAGCCCTCACTGCCATGATCAGAAAAAAGGCAGAAGTGCTAAACTGTGCCGCCTAGGCGGAAATCTTATCTCTTTTTTTATTTTATTCAACATTCTCTATTTACTTAGAATACTCATCATAATCTGCATGTACACAGACCTGCAAACACTGCACTGGCACTAAAATTTAACTTCTAATTTCATGTTATTCCCTCTCACAAACTTCTTATAGGTGCCACGACCTTGAGGTATGGAATCAAGTTAAAAAAAATAGGTTTTCTTTTTGTCTTATTTACAAGGGCAGGTTTACTAGTTAGGTTGCATTGCTTGAGGACAAGGAATAGTTCGAGTTTGGGGGTGTGTAAAGTGTCCAGAAGTTCTATATTTCATGCACATTCCATCTCTTATTATTGCTGTTTTAAGTACATTTCAGGCATAATTAGGTCAGGCATTGCATAAATACAATATTCTTTGTTTTGCAATGCTTTTATTGAATATTTGTTATTTGGTGAAGTAAAGATGCTATAATAGTGTAGATTTAGTTTTCCAGGGCTAGAAGCTGACACGAGGAGGACAACCAGAGGAGAGGATGTTGAGGCAGCAGATGAGGGTAAAAAAGTGAGCCTAGTGCCGCCCATGGCAGCAAATTGAGGAGTTGGTAAATTGGAGTGCGATTGGTAGAGCAGAAAATCTTGATTCTAACAAAGTCATCCACCCAATTTTCTGACGCTTGGAGCAGCAGACAAAGTCGCCGGAGGAGAAGAACGAGCTTTCTTGTGGAACAAGGCAACGGGAAAAGAAGTCCATATTCAACTCAAAGAAGTCAGATTTTAAAGTTGCATTTAATACAAAAGCCTTTTGAGGACTTGTACTCCAAGGAAGATTTCTACTTCAAGAAGGATTTCCACTCCAAGAAGGACTTCTACTCCAAGAAGGACTTAGACTAAACCTTTGCCAATATAAACCTCATGTATTCAGCACATAAAAGGAGAGAGAAATCTTAGGTTTTCTATAGACATAGCTAGTGTTCTATGCCGCCACCATGTTCTATACTTCATTTGGGTTAGGGTTATGTTGTAAATTAGCTTTGAAACGATTGTATTAGGTTTTGAGCTGTTTATCAATAAAATATTCCAAGTTTGCTTAAGCTATGCACTTCATTCTTTCAATTAGTCCTAACCATCAGTTGAGAGAATCCATTTAGGGGGCACGAAAGTTTCAACTTAATGAAAGGGTTAAGCACGGTCACAACGTGCTGAGGCGTGAATATCTTGGTTCCAAAAGTTCACAAGTTTCAGTAGCTAAAAGGGATCACCAACCGAGTTGACTTGCCTATGTTAGGTTTACACTGAGATTGCTAGGTATTGTCTACGTCACGCTAGCTTTCGAACATTCTTGCCTAGAAATAGGGTGAATCACTTTCGACTATCCCGCCGGACTTGGAATATCTGCCAGACATGCCGCTAGGACTTATTTCCGTTCCCTCTGCCGAGACAACGAAAGTTGCAGGGGCAATGACCCACTGTGGCTGCCTGACAGGGTCGTAGCTGCCGCCCACCATACTCGCCGAGGCAATATATTATGGTAGCGCAAAACAACTTATCCTTTTACAACGCAGTTTCACAGTAGGTGGTAGCATAACCCTTCTTGCTTTATCAACCTGAATCACCTCTTTATCATTTGTGCTTGACTTTGCTTTACTACTCAATCCAACAATCACTTTACTCGTGTTTTTACTTTACCTTGTGCAGGGACTACAAAACGAACCAAGCTGACCAATCCTCGTGGGATTCGACATCTTATATACTATAACTTGGGAGGTGTGTGCACCTACGCTCTCACAAAAAGGGAACACCTACACGCCCTACAGATATATGAAACAATCTGCAAAAGAGAGAGTAAGAAGAGTGAATAGTAAAAAATGAGGAGGTTTAAATAGGATGAAAAGGGTTATCGTTTCGTCTGCCGAGGCAGACGTTGCCCGGGCAGAAAGCCGTTGAAACAGAATGACCGTTCGGAAACGGCTAGTCTGCAATTGAGAGTTTTGGTGGGACGCAACATCTGTCCGCCGCGGCTGATTTGGTGAGTGGGTTGGAATGGTTGATTGATTTGGGTTTGCTTATTCTCTTTTCTCTTGGGCTTATTGCTTCTCCTAATATAACTAAAATAAAAATTATTAGTGAATAAATAAGTGTTGAAATTAAATCTACTTCCTAAGAACTGAATGAAAATGCAATAAATTAAAATCTAAATATTAAAACATGAAAAATAGAAGAAAAATAGTTTACGTTATGTTGAGAATGCATTCGGATGCATTTCCCAACATAACCACTCCTTGGGTTGCTGCAGCATCTGCTTTACCCTCTTCCAGGGCAGGTCTTTTTGTTTCTTTGGATCAGAGTCATTTTCAGGTCGCCCGCCCTGGTGGTTGTGGCTGGAGTGCTCTATTATTGTGCTAGGTTTGGTGTCAGCCCAGACATGAATATCCTGACATTCTTGGTCGTCGGCTTTTTTCAAGGGTTGCAAGACCTTCAGCATAATTTTCTTTTCATCTATCCTCATTGTGAGATTTCCATTCTCCACGTCTATCAGAGTTTTGCCTGTGGCTAGGAACGGTCTTCCAAGGATGATGAGTGCTTTGTCTTCTGCCTCACAGTCCAAAATTAGGAAATTAGCTGGAGAAATAAAATTGTCTACTCTTACTAAGATATCTTCAATTTTTCCTTTCGGGTGCATGTAAGAGTGGTCAGCTAACTGGAGCATGAAGGTAGTGGGTCTAGCTTTTCCAATTCCTAGTTTTTCGAACACCGACTTGGGCATTACATTGATGCTTGCCCCAGGTCACATAAGGCTTTCCCTTTGTAATGGTTCCCAATAGCGCAATCACGCCAGAATTTAGCCTTCTGAGATCTTACTCCAAGTAGTCATGAACTAGCCGCCGAGTGGAAGAAGGTTGCCTGCCGTTGCCCGCCACGACATTGTCGATTCAGGGTGGTGGTAGAATATAGTCCTGGATGTTTGCTTGGTCACCCATGGCTTCTCTATATGCTTGTCTAATTGTGTGCAGTACGTTTAGGCTCTAGATCGTAGTCTCGCAATGGTGATTTCTGGTTTGCTCTGGTCATAAACCATAGAAAACCATAGGGTTAAACAAAAAAATAAAAAGTGCAGGAAAAATTAAAAAAAAAGTTGTACGTTAATCCCTGAAAACGGCGCCAAAAACTTGTTGCATGCAAAACTGATGCGCAAATTGCGTGTAAGTATACACGGTGCAAAGTTATAGCATTGAAGACATCGTCTCCACAAGGATTGTGAAAACCTTATGAATTCACTTTTCTGCACGGGTAAAAGTAAAAACACAAATATTGAGAGTTGATTTGATTAAAACTAAAACTAAAACTAAAGAAATTAAAATAGATTGAGAAATTAGAGTGAGAGAATGAGCCGGTATTGGAATGCTTCGTAGTGTGAAGATTTGATGCATTGTCTCCGCACAGTTTTGCAGATCAACTTAACAACTTTCGACTGCCGTCCACGAGTATGCCTTGGCAGAAGACCGCCTCGGCAGAGTCCAATATGACTACCTGGGCAGTTAAGCGATGATTCAAGGTTCGACAAGGCTCCCTTCAATGACTTTCTCTTATCCCTAAGCTTGAAGTACTATTGGCAAACACGTATTGGATAATACCTCTCGGTGTGAATCTAAGGATGAACACCAACCGATTATGAAGCCTCTCTTAACCGCTAAACTTCTAACTTATCTCTAAGCCGAAGTAGCTTTAACCTATGGTTGGATAAATTGTGTTTACTTATTTCGTGAGTCCAACTCTCCCGATATTGAACAAATAGAATGATGCTCTCTTCTCTCCCGATAAAGAATGCAACAATGATGACCAAGAGTAAACAAACCTTAAATTTTATTGCAAAAACTGAAACCTAAAAAAATACAAGAAAAACTATCACACCTACTAGGCAACCAACCCTTAGCCCTAGGGATGGTTTAGAACGTAATGGAGGTGGGGCACAAGGGTTTTTCGACAAGAAGGAATTTTCTCTCTAATCTCAATTGTTATTTTCTCTTCTTCAAGTTGATTACATTTATAGGGGAGGAACCTAGGTCTAAGTCGGTTTAGGGCAGGAATCCTAGTTAGAATCTAATTAAAACTCATTAAAAGAACAAATCTAACATTAAATCTTCCTACTTTCACGTTTGACTTTTTCCACCTTGACTTTGACCATGGCTTTTCTTTGTTTACTGGGCTCCAATGCACGTGCAAGTGGTCTCCACAAGTCGGGCTTGATGAGCTCTTTCAGTCGTATACCGTTGTCTGCCTCGGTAGAGGTCTGGGTCGGTGTGCAGGGGTTGGTACAACTCTTTCTAAGACATCAGATACTTCAAACTCTTGTGATCCGTGTACACAGTACACTTCTCACCATACAGGTAATGTCTCCAAATCTTCAAGGCAAAAACCACCGCAGCTAACTCAATGCCATGTGTAGGATAATTGCGCTCATGCACCTTCAACTGGTGTGATGCATAAGCCACCACCTTACCCTCTTGCATCAAAACACACCCCAAACCAATGTAGGATGCGTCACTATACACCACAAACTCTTTCCCTGATTCAGGCTGAACCAAGATAAGAGCTTGCGTCAAAGCTGCCTTAAGCTTCTCAAAAGCCTGCTGTCTCGCTTTCGTCCACTCATACTTGACATCCTTCTGCAACAACTTCGTCAAAGGTGCAACAATCTTTGAAAATCCATCCATGAACCTCCGATAGTATCCCGCCAAACCAAGGAAACTACAGATTTCATGAACAGACTTAAGAGGCTTCCAATTCATCATTGTCTCAATCTTCTGAGGATCAACACGAATCCCCTCAGCAGAAACCACATGACCAAGGAACACAACTTCCCTGAGCCAGAACTCACACTTGCTTTGCTTAGCATAAAGCTGGTTCTCCAACAGAGCCTGCAACACAATCCTCAAATGTCCCTCATGCTCTTCCTTCAGTACGAGAGTACACGAGGATATCATCAATGAACACCACAACAAACTTATCCAAATATTCATGGAACACTCTATTCATCATGTCCATAAAAGCTGCAGGAGCATTCGTCAAACCAAACGGCATCACAAGGAACTCATAATGCCCATACCTCGTTCTGAAGTCTGTCTTTGGCACATCCACATCCTTCACCTTGAGCTGGTAATACCCTGACCTTAAGTCAATCTTAGAGAACACAGCCGCTCCCCTAAACTGATAAAAAAGATCATCAATCCTCGGCAATGGATATCGATTCTTGATAGTCAACTTATTCAGCTGACGATAATCAATGCACATTCTCATAGTGCCATACTTTTTCTTCACAAACAAGACCGGTGCACCCTAAGGTGACACACTCGGCCGAATGAAACCACGATCAAGCAACTCCTGAAGTTGCGTCTTCAGCTCTTTAACCTCTTTAGGTGCCATTCGATAAGGAGTAATGGACGCTGGAGTTGTGTTTTCATAAAACTCAATTCCAAACTCCACTTCACGATTAGGAGTAAAAACATGCATTTTCAATATTATGCAACATAACAATTTTCAAATTACATCATTTCTCATATTGGCTCATAAGTGATTAGCAATAATATCATTTCCAAAAAATCACATCAAATACACGGATTACCAAGTGTTTTCCCAAACACTTTATACACTCTATCGGCATGTCAAGGCTCACACACAGGAGCTACCCTCCACCCTTGTGACACTTGTGGTGGAGTATTCGGTACAATCACAACCCTTCAACACCACTCATCGATAGATGTATAACCCACTAACGAGAGATGGGACACTATACATGGTTCACACACGGGAGCTAGTCTCCACCTTTGTGACACCTTAAACATTCCTCGATCGTTAGGGTATATGGATGGAGTATTCAGTAGCATTTCAACCCCTCAATATCCAAGGCAACTTGTTTATAGTGCACTCAATCCTATAGCAGTCTAACTATATTTGATAGCATTTTTAAAAGTACTTTCATAACATCATTTGGCAATATGAACCGCATATCATCACATATTCAACTGTTTTCAAAGCATCAATTACCAACCTCATTCTCAAGCATCAAGTCAACCTTAAAGTCACAAGTATAAACGTATACTTTCAAGGACCACTTACCATGCACATCCTTCATCATTATATCATCAAAAACAGCAATTCACTTGCCTAAAATCATGCTTTAACGGTGACAATATGAAATTTAAAACAAGTGCATCAAGAAACTCATAATAGCATAATTCAAGAGAGAAAATTACTCTACATACTTCCAAAATTAGTAAAGCATTTCAAGCTTACACTAAGTTCCCAAAACAACCTTTTAAGCATTTCAAAGTGGGAAATCTCATTTCCACTCACCGACTCGCGAAACCTCAATCGCCGACGCAAAAATTAAGCGTCAGAAGTCCCCGGAACTTCGCCAAATGCTTCGAAAGAATCCTCCCCTGTTTATACCACACAAGAACCGAGGATTAATACATCTCAATGCATTAAAACCACCAGCAAACACTAAAAACCCGCAGCTATGCCCAAAGGCACCAAAAAGCCTATCTGAAACAACCGAAAACTCAGATTTCACATTTCCAAGCCAAAAACCGATAACTAACAACATAACTTTAAGAGATCCAACCTAATACAGGATAATCACGATTAAGCCTTTACTTTAACATCATTTAACATCCGAAAAAACTTAAAAATCATTCTCAAATCAATCAAAATAGTGCCCGAACGAAAATCTTGGAAAATCATCAACTAAGCCATTTTAACCAATTTTCATAAATCAAATCATAAAACTAAGTTAATAACAACATTTAGAAAGCACAAGACTTGGGAATTTCATTAAAGAACCTTGATTAGAGGGTTGATCAACTCTTACCTCCAATCTTAGCTTTTTCCCTCAATTGACAAAGATTTTGCAAGCAAACCTCAAAGCTCTATTGATTAAATTGATAGATCACTTTTAGGAAATCAAAAAGAAAGAGAAAGGATGATAGAATCTGTGATTTTTGAGAAAAAAAGTGTTTGGCTGTTAAGAATGTAAGAAAATGGAAGTTACGTAAAATCCTTTTTAATTAAAAGCTTTTCTTTTTATTCCCCTTTAATAATACTATTTATAATTGGTCAAATTAAGGGAAAAAGGCTTTTAAACACATGTAAGCACCCTAAAGATTCTAAGTCTTGTCTCCTTTTTAATTTAGTCCTTAAAAGCAATTTTGCACTTTTTACAATATGGCCACTTTCCCAAATCTTGACATTCCAAGACCCGTTTTCTAAAATTGATTTCACCATCCTTCAATATATATTTTTAAAAGATTTTAGCAATTTTTATTATAATTTTATCATATCTCGGACTTTGTTTTCCCTGTACCGCTTCTAAAGGCTCGAATATTCAACTCTAGGTTCGACTAACCTAAACTGATGCCTAAAACATTTAGGCCAAAACCAGGGCGTTATAACTCTCCCCCACTTAGGAAATTTCATCCTCGAAAATTTACCTTAAGGAAAAAGATGCAGAAACTGCTTCAACATGTCTGCCTTGCTCTCCCACGTGGCTTCCTCCACTCCTCAATGTCTCCACAACACTTACACAAGTTCAATCGTCTTACCACGAAGAACTTTGCTACTAGAATCACGGATCCCCACTGGTTCCACATCATAAGATAATTATGGATTCAACTCAATCTCCTCAACAAGAATCACATGAGACGGATCCGATCTATACCTTCGCAACATTGAAACATGAAACACATCATAGATTTTCTCCAACTCGGGAGGCAACCTCAACCGATATGCAACAGGACCAACTTGCTCCACAACCTCATAAGGTCCAATAAACCTTGGACTAAGCTTACCCTTACGTCCAAATCTCATCACCTTCTTCCAAGGCGACACCTTCAAGAACACGCGATCTCCAACCGCAAACTCAATCTCCATACGCTTTAAATATGCGTAAAACTTTTGACGATCCGAAGCAGCCTTCAACCGCTCACATATGAGCTTCACTTTCTCAATGGTTCCCTTAAGCAAATCTGGCAAGGAAACAAACTTTTGCCCCGCCTCCGCCCAACAAAGAGGTAGTCTACACTTTATTCCATACAAAGCTTCATACGGAGCCATTTGTATACTTGCCTATAAACTATTATTATAGGTAAATTCCACCAAGGGCAACTGCTTTTCCCAATAACCTTGGAAATCTACCACACAACATCTCAACATATCCTTCAGCACCTGGATAACTCGCTCTGACTGTCCATCTGTTTGACGATGGTATGAAGTGCTGAAATTCAAGCGTGTACCCAACGCTTGGTGTAGACACTCCCAAAATATTGATGTATATCTCGGATCTCTATCCGGCAATATAGATTTAGGCACACCATGCAAACACACAATCTCAACAATATACAACTATGCTAGCTTATCCAACGTATACGTAGTATGCACAGCCAAGAAATGTGCACACTTCGTAAGACGGTCTACAATCATCCAAATGGAGTTCTTCGCTTATGGTTTTAAAGGCAAACCGGATACATAATCCATCGTAATCCTTTTACATTTCCATTTTGGTATCCTCAAAGGTTGCAACAAACCGGACGAAAATTGGTGCTCAACTTTCACATGTTGACAAACCATACACTTACACACAAAATCAGCAACATCCTTGCTCACAAAATCAGCAACATCCTTTTTCAACCCAACCCTATAGTACTAATCTTTCAAACCACGATACATCTTTGTACTACAAGGATGCATAGCAAAAGGACTGCTATGAGCTTCAGTCAAAATAGTGCGCCTCAACTCAACATCTTCTGGCACAACTACCTGACTTTTAAAGCATAAAACACCATCATGAAACAGAAATCTGTTGCATTACCCTCAGCTATATCCTAAACAAGAGGCACCAAAGAACCATCAAGCAACTGCTTATCCTTAATTAACTAAATTAAGGAAGGTTTCACTTGTAACTCAGCTATCAACCCACCATCATGTGATATACTAAACCGAGCAAACATTGCTCTAAACTCAACAACCACCTTTCTACTCAAAGCATCAACAACAATGTTGGCCTTTGCAGGGTGGTACTCTATCGTCATATTGTAATCCTTAAACAACTCTAACCATCTTCGTTGCCTAAGATTCAACTCTCTTCGGGTCATTAGATATTTCAAACTCTTGTGATATGTATAAACCACACACTTCTCACCGTAAAGGTAATGCCTCTAAATCATCAAGGCAAACAAAACTGCAGCAAGCTCTAGATCATAGTAGGATAGTTGCGCACATGCACCTTCAATTGTCTAGATGCATATGCCACAACCTTCCCACCTTGCATCAACACACAACCTAGACCCACATAGGACGCATCACTGTAAACCACAAACTCCTTATCCGATTCTGGTTGAATCAAGACAAGAGCTCATGTCAAAGCTTCCTTCAACCTCTCGAAAGTTTGTTGTCTAATATCCGTCTACTCAAAGCGAACATTCTTTTGCAACAACTTAGTTAACGGAGTAGCAATCTTAGAAAAACACTCCACAAATCTTTGATCATATCTAGCCAAACAAAGAAAACTACGCACTTCTATAACCGATTTAGGCATTTTCCAATTCATCACCGCCTCAATCTTGTGTGGGTCAACCCGAATACCCTCGGCTGACACTACATGTCCAAGAAAGACAACTTCCATGAGCCAAAACTCGCACTTGCTCAGCTTAGCATAAAGCTGATTCTCCATCAATACTTGCAACACAATCCTCAAATGCTTATCATTATCCTCCTTAATACGCAAGTACACGAGAATATCATCGATAAACTCTACCGCAAATTGATCTAAAAACTCATTGAACACACGATTCATCATATCCATGAATGCAGCTGGTGCGTTCGTCAACCCCAACGACATCAATAAGAACTCATAATGCTCGTACCTTATCTGAAAAGTTGTCTTAGGTACATCGACATCCTTGACCTTCAGTTGATAATATGCAGGCCTCAAATCAATCTTCGAAAACACAGAAGCACCTCGAAATTGTTCAAACAAATCATCAATCCTTACAAAGGGTACTTGTTCATAATCGTCAACTTGTTCAGTTGCCGATAATCTATACGCATACGCTTCGTGCCATCCTTCTTCGTTACAAACAAAATCGGTGCACCCTAAGGTGAAACACTTGGCCTTATGAACTCTCGATCAGGAAACCCCTGAAGTTTCATTTTCAACTCCTTCAACTCTTTAGGTGCCATCCAATAAGGAGCAATAGACACTGGAGTCATATATTCATACAACTCAATGTCGAACTCAACTTCTCTGTTCAATGGCAAACCAGACAACTCTTCTGGAAATACATCGGAAACTTACACATTGTTCATATATCATGCACTCGTACCTCCTTTGTACCAGGGTTCATCATATAAGCTAGGAAAGCTTCACAACACAACTCCATCATACGACTTGCTTCAAGAGCTGAGATTGCATTTGACAAGAACTTCACATTCTCGCCTATGATTACAACTTCGTAATCATCATCATGTTTCATGTAACTCGCTTAACATCAAAATCAACTACAGCTCTATGCTCAGACAACCAATCAATTCCAAGGATCACATCATAACCGTAGAAAGGTAACTCCATCAAATCAACTGAAAACACATGGCCTTGAACAGATAAAGGAAATCTCCTATACAATTTTCTCGTAACAACAGTTTCACTAGAGAAGCCATTAACTCACATTCCCACATCTAATACCTCTAAAATGAAAGCTTAAGCCATGACTCCCAAAACATTAGAAATAATAGGCGCGGAAAGCTATACCCACCGATCAAAGGTGGCCAATCTCGCCTCACGTGGTCACACGATCCACATACTTAATAGGTATCAAACACTACTCAAGCCTTGAAACTCTTACCATATGGTCCCTGTCTAACATTACTACCACCTCGCCTCAACCAGGCGATACCCTTTTAGCATGACTATTCTTAAACTGGCTATCGTTAAAACTAGAGTCTGCAACTCTCTTTCTAGAGCTAGAGCCATACACATGATTAACCCATATTCTGCTAAATGTACCTCACCCGTGTTACCAACACGTCGAAAATGGTGTAGCCAATATAAACAACACATCTAGTCTATCATCATGCACGAACCCATAAACGAGTCAATCACATCGATATCTTACATCTAATTCCAATCCAGGAGCATACTCGTTCAACTAAACAATCCACGCCTTAACTCGACTACAAACATATGATTTTAAACCCAAACCACAAATTCACATTTCTTATCATCCAAGTATCTAACTCTTGGATACTTCTTCTTTAGAACAGTTCAAAAGAACTCCCAAAACACCACATCGGGTCTAATGCCAACAACCACAGTTGTCCACCAACTATATCACAGGCGCCATGTTATCAATCACTTTCCCAACTGGCACAGTTTGTACTTACACCCCATTTGATCCATAATCTTATTCGTGCAGGTCATCCACTCCATGGATACCTCCGGTGACAACCCTCAAGCTCAACTTCTTCTAAAATACGTAAGTGCTCTAACCGCAGCTCACATTCATCCATTAGATAGTGCAGTCACATGCACTCCAGCGTTAAGAGCTTTACAAGCTCCAAACATCGCCTATATCACAGGCGCCATGTTATCAATCACTTTCCCAACTGGCACAGTTTGTACTTACATCGAGGCGTGAAGCCCCCAAGAGACTTTACACATTCCTCTACTCCTTGCCCATCGGCAACAGAAATCATACCATGTTGCTACTCTCTCCTCGGTTTACTAGAGTAATAAGGCAATGGGTATCCCAATTTCCCCCAAACACAGCATAAAGCATACAACGTACATGTCACAATCATCGTGCATTACAACCAATAAGATTCAGCCCACAACATCATCATATATAACAGCTCATACTTACATCACAATCATCATACATCGTATCACTATCATTTAATCAACAATAACATGCTTACAACATTTATCGTGCAAAGAAAACATCATCAATTACATGAAATCACATCTCATCGACTTACCATCAACTTACCTTCATCCCATTCTTTCGAAACCAAGCTCTGATACCACCAAATGTAACTCCCCTCGACCTCGCCTACCCGATAGACCGAACAAAACGGGTCACACGGGGAATATTGAAATACTCCGGGAAGGTTTACCTCAATAAACAACCCTAAATTTTTATTTATCTTATCTGGATGTAAATTAGGTTCCTATGTGACAAACATTGCAGTAGATCATTTGAAACTCGATCATCCAACAATTTCATCCAATACGACTTTTAGGGACCATTTTGTAATTTTTTAAGATTATAAGGACTTAAGTTCTTTTTGTGTTTCCGTCCTTTAAATAATGTAACCCCCTTAACCCGGTCTAGACGGTTGACCCGAATTAAGAAAGTCACACGGGGAAAAGCAAAGTCAACCCGAAAGTCAACCTTGATTAACGACCCTTTTTTTTCTTTTTAGACTTGTATAGATGCACATTAACCTTAATCGTGATCATACAAACAACATATCAAAAGATCACAAACATCAGAGATCAAACAGGGACCCAATTGAACAAATTACAACTTTAGGGACCAAATTGTAATTTCTGATAAATTAAGGGACTTAACCCAAATTAAAGTTACCATCTTGAAATTAGTCAGGTTTCATGCTTCACTGTGAAATTTCAGCTCAAAAGGACATCCACAGCTCATGCAATTGATCATACAAGATTCAGGACCAAAACGTAAACAATTCAAAACATATAACTACCATGTCAGCCCCCTAACGGTCGACCGTTCCGAAACAGGCTAGCCCTGTTCCGAAACACGGGCCATTCCGAAACGGGTTCCGGAACATGGCCTCGGCAGAGGCTAAACCATTTCGAAACGGTGCATACCGTTTCGGACGCCTGGGTTCGTGCAAGGCACCCGTTCCGAAACGGTACACCCCTGTTCCGAAATGCCTGCACGAAAATCAGCAAACAAGCATACTAGATCATGCAATTGACCACTCAAACATGCTCCAAACATCACCAAACTTTACCAGCATGCAATTAAACATATTTAACACATATAAGCATCATCAATTCAACAATATGACATCTCATGCAAAAAGGCCCAAATCAATGGTCATGCTTCCAACACAAGCTATCTACTCAAGCATCAACTTGCAAAACAAGCATATAAGGTTCAATCCAAAAACCAGCAACATCAACCACATTCAACATACTTAGGGAGTCATAAACACCTCCCAAAACAAATACATTGGTCCCCCATTGCCAAAACATACAAAAGCTAAAACACTTATAAAACCTTCATACATTGAGCTTTACTTGTACTTGTTTGCTTGCCTCCTCTTGCTGCCCTCAATGCACTCTAATGCTCTGCATTATTGAATCAAGAAAACGAGAGAGCGTAAGCCAAAGCTTAGTGAGGAGTGCTCTTTTAAAACCATTCAATAATGCATTTAAAACCATTTGTAAATCATGCTTGTAAACAACCTTTACACATGCTCAAAGCATACTTAAAACCAAGCAATAACATGCTTCCACATTTCATTTAAACAAGCATCTCATGCTTCAACATAAACATTAAATCATGCATCTCATGCATCTCATGTACTATACATGTCATATTGGCTCAAGTGATACATTTCATTTATGAAATCAAATTCAACAACTTTCCCCAAGGACTTTTAAACACCTTGGACCCCAAGGACTTTTAAACACCTTGGCCATGGACTTTTAAACACCATGAATGGACCACACAAGGACTTTTAACCACCTTTGTGTCCGTAGCTTGAATTACCCCAAGGACTTTTAAACACCTTGGCCCCAAGGACTTTTAAACACCTTGGCCCCATGGACTTTTAACCACCATGGAAAGGAGCACCTAAGGACTTTTAACCACCTTAGAGTCCGCAACAAGATTCATCCAAGGACTTTTAACCACCTTGATGATCTTAGACAACAAGGCTCACTCAAGGACTTTTAACCACCTTAGTGACCTTCACTTTTACAAACCATCACTTGCCAATACACACTTTATACATCATATAATCCACTGTTTTAAAGCATTTAAATCAAGCCATTTCATCATGCATTTCAAAGCATTAAATCATCATTTAACAATGCATAAAAACAAGGCACTCTTACCTAGAGACACCTTCAACACATGGCTTAAATCATCAGCATAAATCATGCTAAAACATCAGCAATTAACATGCTAAAACATGCTTTCCAAAACAGTAGCAAATCATGCAAAATCATCATTTCACATTTCATCAAAACATGGCCACCACTTAAAGAGAGTAATCCAAAAACTTACACTTGAGCTTAGCAAAGTTGTTTAGACTTAAACTAAGCTCCCAAAACCTTAAACCCTTGGTTTAAAAGCTGAAAATCCATTTTTCACTCACCGATTACCACTTCGCTTCAAGCCAAAGCACCAAATCAAGCCTTCGGATCAACAATTCTTGGATCCAAGGATGCCTCCCCTGTTTCAACACATTAAAGCAGAGGATTAATGCATCATCATGCATTAATTGCTTCAATGAAAGCACCTAAACTCGCTGCTCTCACAAAACCTCCATTTTCGGCCTCCAAACACAACCGAAAATGCATCCGAAACACTTCTAAACAAAGCCCAGCCATAAACCAGCAAAACCTTACTTCCATTAACATCATTTAACATCTAAAAACAACCTACAACCATCCTTATACCTCCAGCAACACCAGATCCACAAGATCACCACAAAAGCTACCTTAAAACACAAGCTAAAATTAGGAAATCCAACCTATCCGGGATTGCATCAATCAAAACTCATTTCCACATCAATTTAATGATCATTTAACATCAAAAACACTTCTCAAAACACAGATTTAACAGATCAAACGAAAATCAAGTGAAATCATCAAGATCTTGCATAATTAGCCAAGATCCACAAATCAACTTTAAAACCTTTAATCAATTATCAAATTAGGATTGAAAACTTAAGGAATTTCATTAAAGAACTTGAAGTTCAGAGGAGAAGGACGTTCTTACCTCCAAACTTGAGTTTCTCCTCTTTTTGGAATAGAAAAGCTTGATGAAACTTGAAGCAATTGATGAGGTTTTGAAGACACAATGATTTGCAATCAAATGAGAGTTGAAAGAAGGTTTTTAGGTGATGAAAATCAGACTTAGATCTCTGGAAATGAGTGTTTGGGTTGAGAGAAAAGATAGAGAGAAAATAGGTAGTTAAAAGAGAAAATGGCCAAAATAGATTTTTACCTCCTTTTGATTCTTTTAAAATCAGAATTATGGGTTAAAATATCTTAGAAAAATCTGGAGAAACTCCCTTTGGGTAAATAGCTCCTTAGAGATTCAAAGTTTCAACCCTTTATCAAATAGCCACCAAACTTTCAAAAATTACATTTTGGTCACTAGCCAAAATGTCACATTTCCGAAACTCATTTTCCAAAATTGATTTCACAGTTCACTTAATTATAATAAAAGATGATTTTAGAACATTTTTCCATATTTTTAATGCAACCCGAACTAGGCTTTCCTAATTTAACCTCTTATGATTCGAACAGCACTTTGACCAACCGGTCAACGCCCAAGACTTCTAAGCCCAAAACCGGGGCGTTACAACTCTCCCCCCCTTAAGAAATTTCGTCCTCGAAATTTACCTGAAGGAAAGAGATAAGGAAACTGCTTCAGCATATCTTCCTTCCGCTCCCACGTGGCTTCCTCAACACCGCGATGCTTCCACAGCACCTTCACCAACTCAATGGTCTTGCCACGAAGAACTTTGCTATCCGAATCCAGAACCTTCACCGGTTCCTCATCATAGGTCAAATCCGGATTCAATTCCACTTCCTCCACAGGCAACACATGCGAAGGATCAGATCTATACCTCCGGAGCATAGAAACATGGAACACATCATGAATCTTCTCCAACTCCTGAGGTAACCTCAACCGATACGCAACAGGACCCACACGCTCAACAACCTCATACGGTCCAATGTATCTAGGGCTCAGCTTACCCTTCCGCCCAAACCTCATCACCTTCTTCCAAGGCGAAACCTTCAAGAACATGCGATCACCCACCGCAAACTCTAACTCCTTACGCTTCAAATCCGCGTAAGACTTCTGCCGATCAGAAGCAGCCTTCAACCGCTCACAGATGAGCTTCACCTTCTCGGTGGTACCTTTCAACAAAGCAGGCATCGAAACCAACTTTTGACCAGTTTCAGCCCAACACAGAGGAGTCCTACACTTCCTCCCATACAGAGCCTCATAAGGTGCCATCTGTATACTTGCCTGAAAACTGTTGTTGTAGGCGAACTCAACCAAAGGCAGATGCTTCTCCCAAGAACCCTGGAACTCTATCACACAGCATCTCAACATATCCTCCAAAATCTGAATAACCCGCTCAGACTGGCCATCCGACTGAGGATGATAGGATGTACTGAAATGCAACCTTGTACCCAGAGCTTGATGCAAACACTGCCAAAAACGCGATGTGAACCTCGGATCCCTATCCGACACGATCGACTTAGGCACACCATGCAACCTCACAACCTCAGCAATGTACAACTCTGCCAACTTATCCAAAGAGAACGTAGTATGCACAGGCAAGAAATGTGCACACTTCGTCAGGCGATCCACAATCACCCAAACAGAATTCTTCTTTGACGGAGACAAAGGCAAACCAGATACAAAATCCATGGTAACCCTCTCCCACTTCCATTCAGGAATTTTCAACGGTTGCAACAAACCAGAAGGAACCTGATGTTCAGCCTTAACACGCTGACACACCAAACACTTGCTTACGAACTCAGCCACATCCTTCTTCAAACCTACCAAATAGTACTCATCACGAAGATCGCGATACATCTTTGTACTACCAGGATGCATAGCAAAAGGACTGCTATGACCTTCAGCCAGAATAGCACGCCTCAACTAAGCATCAGCAGGCACTACTATCCGACTACCAAAACACAACACCCCATCCTCGTTAAAGCAGAAATCCGAAGGTCTACCCTCCGTGATATCCTGAACATGAGACACCAAGGAATCATCCAACAACTGCTTATCCTTGATCAACTGAACCAACGAAGGTTTCACTTGCAACTCAGCAACAAGACCACCATCCTGCGATATACTCAAGCTAGCAAACATAGCTCTCAGCTCAACAGCTACCTTCCTACTCAAGGCATCCGCAACAACATTGGCCTTTCCAGGATGATACTCTATCGTCAGATCATAATCCTTGAGCAACTCCAACCAACGTCGCTGCCTGAGATTCAACTCCTTCTGAGACATCAGATACCTCAAACTCTTGTGATCCGTGTACACAGTACACTTCTCACCATACAGATAATGTCTCCAGATCTTCAGAGCAAAAACCACTGCAGCCAACTCAATATCATGCGTAGGATAATTGCGCTCATGCACCTTCAACTGCCGCGACGCATAAGCCACAACCTTACCCTCTTGCATCAGCACACACCCCAAACCAACATAGGATGCATCACTGTAGACTACGAACTCTTTCCCTGATTCAGGTTGAATCAAGATAGGAGCTTGAGTCAAAGCCATCTTCAGCTTCTCAAAAGCTTGCTGCCTCGCTTCTGTCCACTCATACTTAACATCTTTCTGCAGCAACTTCGTCAAAGGAGCAGCAATCTTGGAAAAACCATCCACAAACCTTCGGTAGTATCCCGCCAAACCAAGGAAACTACGAACCTCCTGAACAGACTTAGGAACTTTCCAATTCATCACTGCTTCAATCTTCTGAGGATCAACACGAATCCCCTCAGCTGAAACCACATGCCCAAGAAAAACCACCTCCCTAAGCCAGAACTCACACTTGCTCAACTTAGCATAAAGCTGATTCTCCAACAAAGCTTGCAACACAATCCTCAAATGCTCTTCGTGCTCTTCCTCGGTACGCGAGTACACAAGGATATCATCAATGAACGCCACAACAAACTTGTCCAGGTATTCATGAAAAACACGATTCATCATGTCCATGAAAGCAGCAGGAGCATTTGTCAAACCAAACGGCATCACAAGGAACTCATAATGCCCATACCTTGTCCTGAAAGCTGTCTTAGGCACATCCACATCCTTCACCTTCAACTGGTAATACCCTGACCTCAAGTCAATCTTAGAGAACACAGCAGCTCCCCGAAATTGATCAAAGAGATCATCAATCCTCGGCAAAGGATACCGATTCTTGATAGTCAACTTGTTCAGCTGACGGTAATCAATGCACATCCTCATCGTGCCATCTTTCTTCTTCACAAACAAGACAGGAGCACCCCAAGGAGAAACACTCGGCCGGATGAAACCACGATCAAGCAACTCTTGCAACTGCGTCTTCAGCTCCTTCAGCTCCTTAGGTGCCATTCTATAGGGAGTAATGGACACAGGAGTGGTATTCTCATACAGCTCAATACCAAACTCCACCTCGCGATTAGGAGGTAAACCAGGCAACTCCTCAGGAAAAACATCAGGAAACTCCTTCACAACCCTGATATCCTGCACCCTCAGCTCCTTCGAACTAGGATTCATCACAAAAGCCAGAAAAGCTTCACAACCTTGCCTCAGCATCCTGCTCGCCTCCAAGGTAGAAACAACATTGGCAAGAAACTTCACATTCTCACCAACCACCACCACTTCATAATCATCCGCAAGCCTAAGCGAAACCCGCTTATTCTCACAGTCCACAACAGCACGATGCTCAGCCAGCCAATCTATACCAAGGATCACATCAAAGCCATAAAAGGGCAACTCCATAAGATCAACATGAAAGACATGCTCTTAAACAACCAAAGGACACCTTCTATAAAGCTTACGAGTCACAACAGTTTCACCAAAAGAACTAGTGACTCTAACACCAACATCCAAAGACTCAACAGGCAAACCAAGCAACTCAGCATGCTCACGAAGAATGTATGAATGCGTAGATCCAGAATCAATCAAAGAAAGCAATGACAAGGATTGCAAAGTAAAGGTACCTGCAATCACATCAGCATCATTCCTTCCTTCGCGCTGAGCATACACCCTCGCTTGGCCTCCACCCTCAGGTTGAATAGCCACAACATGAGCTACACCGCGACCACCTTCCTCTCGCCTCTGAAAATTACCACGGCCGCGCCCACGACCTCTCTGCGGTGCCGCAACAACAGGAGCACGCTCTTGACCACCAGCCATCCTCGGACAATCACGTCTCAAATGGTCAGCAGAACCACAGTTCCAACACTCATAACCAGCTGCCACCACAGGAGCTTGCACCTCCCTCCCAGCACGAGGACAGTCACGTCTCAAGTGACCACGCGAACCGCAGATCCAACAAGCACTAGGGTCAGCTCTAGCATTGCCACCCCTAGCAGGTGCACCTCCACCTCTCTTAGACGAGGACTGAAACCTCTGATCACGCCCTCTCTTGTTCCGTCCACCGGAACTATACTCTGCAGTTCTCTTCCCAGAACTAGCTCCAGCACCCTTAGCAGACAAACTCAGGTTCATCTCAATGTCCTTGGACCGACTAACCAACACATCGAAATCATTATACTCAGCAGCCAACATATAGGTCTTAACTTCCGTTACCAAGCCATAACGGAACCTTTCGCACCTCTCGCGCTCATCAGGTACCAACTCCGGTGCATACTGGCTAAGACGTACAAACTGCACCTCATACTCAGCCACACTCATGCTCCCTTGGGTTAGAGACATGAATTCACGCTTCTTCTCGTCCAGATATCTAACTCCCAGATATCTCCTCTTAAAAGCATGCTGAAAGAACGTCCAAGTAACATCAGCATCAGCCATCCCAGAGATTGTGGTCGTCCACCACGTATAAGCATCACCTTGCAGCAGTGACACCACACATCCCAGCTTCTGCACATCAGTGCAACTCATCTGTCCCAAGACACGCTTGGTACTCTCCAGCCATGCTTTAGACCTCTCAGCCGACATACCCCTAAACTCAGTCCCACCAAGACTGCGCAAACGTTCCAAGGGTAGTCTAGCACCAGCATCTCCTTGATGCCCAGCTCCTTGAGCTCCAGCTACTGCTGCTCGAAACGCACCCGCAATAGCTTGTACCAGCACAGACATGTCAGGCATCGCTTGCCCCAGACCAGCTTCAGGTCCTGCAGCTCTAGCACCAGCTGCCTCAGCTCCAGCTCTTTCCCTCTCCGCACCACCACCACCAGGTGGAGGAGGAGGTATCACAGCACTACCCGTGTGCTCATCATTCACATTCCCCTCCGGGGTCGTAGCTCTCGCGCTACTCCTTAACTCTCTACGTGGTGCCATACTTTACCATGCATAACAATACAAATAAAACAAGTCAGGACCAGCAAGGTAAGCAAATTTCCAAGTATTCAAGCTCAATTTCTTTCAAAAACAACATCATCTCTTTAGCTTTTGTTTGGCAATGGGTACCCTCATCATGCATCATCACAACATGCATCACATACACAACATCATCACAAATCACTGAACATGCTTTCACTCAACAAGCATACAAACCAACCCATGCTTCAATCATGCATACACACATTCCCAATTACTGGAGAACTCAGCTCTGATACCACCAAATGTAACCCCCTTAACCCGGTCTAGACGGTTGACCCGAATTAAGAAAGTCACACGGGGAAAACCAAAGTCAACCCGAAAGTCAACCTTGATTAACGACCCTTTTTTTTCTTTTTAGACTTGTCTAGATGCACATTAACCTTAATCGTGATCATACAAACAACATATCAAAAGATCACAAACATCAGAGATCAAACAGGGACCCAATTGAACAAATTACAACTTTAGGGACCAAATTGAAATTTCTGATAAATTAAGGGACTTAACCCAAATTAAAGTTACCATCTTGAAATTAGTCAGGTTTCATGCTTCACTGTGAAATTTCAGCTCAAAAGGACATCCACAGCTCATGCAATTGATCATACAAGATTCAGGACCAAAACGTAAACAATTCAAAACATATAACTACCATGTCAGCCCCCTAACGGTCGACCGTTCCGAAACAGGCTAGCCCTGTTCCGAAACACGGGCCGTTCCGAAACGGGTTCCGGAACATGGCCTCGGCAGAGGCTAAACCGTTTCGAAACGGTGCATACCGTTTCGGACGCCTGGGTTCGTGCAAGGCACCCGTTCCGAAACGGTACACCCCTGTTCCGAAACGCCTGCACGAAAATCACCAAACAAGCATACTAGATCATGCAATTGACCACTCAAACATGCTCCAAACATCACCAAACTTTACCAGCATGCAATTAAACATATTTAACACATATAAGCATCATCAATTCAACAATATGACATCTCATGCAAAAAGGCCCAAATCAATGGTCATGCTTCCAACACAAGCTATCTACTCAAGCATCAACTTGCAAAACAAGCATATAAGGTTCAATCCAAAAACCAGCAACATCAACCACATTCAACATACTTAGGGAGTCATAAACACCTCCCAAAACAAATACATTGGTCCCCCATTGCCAAAACATACAAAAGCTAAAACACTTATAAAACCTTCATACATTGAGCTTTACTTGTACTTGTTTGCTTGCCTCCTCTTGCTGCCCTCAATGCACTCTAATGCTCTGCATTATTGAATCAAGAAAACGAGAGAGCGTAAGCCAAAGCTTAGTGAGGAGTGCTCTTTTAAAACCATTCAATAATGCATTTAAAACCATTTGTAAATCATGCTTGTAAACAACCTTTACACATGCTCAAAGCATACTTAAAACCAAGCAATAACATGCTTCCACATTTCATTTAAACAAGCATCTCATGCTTCAACATAAACATTAAATCATGCATCTCATGCATCTCATGTACTATACATGTCATATTGGCTCAAGTGATACATTTCATTTATGAAATCAAATTCAACAACTTTCCCCAAGGACTTTTAAACACCTTGGACCCCAAGGACTTTTAAACACCTTGGCCATGGACTTTTAAACACCATGAATGGACCACACAAGGACTTTTAACCACCTTTGTGTCCGTAGCTTGAATTACCCCAAGGACTTTTAAACACCTTGGCCCCAAGGACTTTTAAACACCTTGGCCCCATGGACTTTTAACCACCATGGAAAGGAGCACCTAAGGACTTTTAACCACCTTAGAGTCCGCAACAAGATTCATCCAAGGACTTTTAACCACCTTGATGATCTTAGACAACAAGGCTCACTCAAGGACTTTTAACCACCTTAGTGACCTTCACTTTTACAAACCATCACTTGCCAATACACACTTTATACATCATATAATCCACTGTTTTAAAGCATTTAAATCAAGCCATTTCATCATGCATTTCAAAGCATTAAATCATCATTTAACAATGCATAAAAACAAGGCACTCTTACCTAGAGACACCTTCAACACATGGCTTAAATCATCAGCATAAATCATGCTAAAACATCAGCAATTAACATGCTAAAACATGCTTTCCAAAACAGTAGCAAATCATGCAAAATCATCATTTCACATTTCATCAAAACATGGCCACCACTTAAAGAGAGTAATCCGAAAACTTACACTTGAGCTTAGCAAAGTTGTTTAGACTTAAACTAAGCTCCCAAAACCTTCAACCCTTGGTTTAAAAGCTGAAAATCCATTTTTCACTCACCGATTACCACTTCGCTTCAAGCCAAAGCACCAAATCAAGCCTTCGGATCAACAATTCTTGGATCCAAGGATGCCTCCCCTGTTTCAACACATTAAAGCAGAGGATTAATGCATCATCATGCATTAATTGCTTCAATGAAAGCACCTAAACTCGCTGCTCTCACAAAACCTCCATTTTCGGCCTCCAAACACAACCGAAAATGCATCCGAAACACTTCTAAACAAAGCCCAGCCATAAACCAGCAAAACCTTACTCCCATTAACATCATTTAACATCTAAAAACAACCTACAACCATCCTTATACCTCCAGCAACACCAGATCCACAAGATCACCACAAAAGCTACCTTAAAACACAAGCTAAAATTAGGAAATCCAACCTATCCGGGATTGCATCAATCAAAACTCATTTCCACATCAATTTAATGATCATTTAACATCAAAAACACTTCTCAAAACACAGATTTAACAGATCAAACGAAAATCAAGTGAAATCATCAAGATCTTGCATAATTAGCCAAGATCCACAAATCAACTTTAAAACCTTTAATCAATTATCAAATTAGGATTGAAAACTTAAGGAATTTCATTAAAGAACTTGAAGTTCAGAGGAGAAGGACGTTCTTACCTCCAAACTTGAGTTTCTCCTCTTTTTGGAATAGAAAAGCTTGATGAAACTTGAAGCAATTGATGAGGTTTTGAAGACACAATGATTTGCAATCAAATGAGAGTTGAAAGAAGGTTTTTAGGTGATGAAAATCAGACTTAGATCTCTGGAAATGAGTGTTTGGGTTGAGAGAAAAGATAGAGAGAAAATAGGTAGTTAAAAGAGAAAATGGCCAAAATAGATTTTTCCCTCCTTTTGATTCTTTTAAAATCAGAATTATGGGTTAAAATATCTTAGAAAAATCTGGAGAAACTCCCTTTGGGTAAATAGCTCCTTAAAGATTCAAAGTTTCAACCCTTTATAAAATAGCCACCAAACTTTCAAAAATTACATTTTGGTCACTAGCCAAAATGTCACATTTCCGAAACTCATTTTCCAAAATTGATTTCACAGTTCACTTAATTATAATAAAAGATGATTTTAGAACATTTTTCCATATTTTTAATGCAACCTGAACTAGGCTTTCCTAATTTAACCTCTTACGATTCGAACAGCACTTTGACCAACCGGTCAACGCCCAAGACTTCTAAGCCCAAAACCGGGGCGTTACAAATAATCTCATTACATGCATCCCAGTCAAATCTCAGCTCAAAATAATCATTCATGCTCATTTAATTGCATCTACAACTTTCAAGGACTAAAACACAACGAAACATAACTTAAAATTATTCCAACAACCAACATAACTGTCATTTGTTTCGGTGTAGGCTAGCCCTATTTCAAAATATGGGCTCGTATCGAAACACCCTTTAGATGTTTCGAAACCAAGGTTTCTAGTAGCAAAACATACCGGAACAGACTTTATCCGTTTTGAAACACTAAGGCCATTTCAGGCTCACCGTTTTTGTACAGGCTCGAGTGTTTCGAAATACATTGGCCTATAATGATATATTTTGCAGGTTTTCACCCTAAAATCCATCCTAAACCAATCCTATATGTTCCCAATATGCATACATCATACATAAACATTAATCCTCAAACATTTGTAGCATATTTAGCATCAAAACATGGCCAATGGCATCAATGGAGCACTAAAGGCATGCAACCTAACAAATAAACCACTCAAGAGTCAAAACACAAACCAATGCTCCAAACACGAAATATAGGCCTTTTACAAGTATAAAATCATAAAGCAAACATGCTCAAAGGGTGTTCATACAAATCACCCAAACAAACCATGGAATCCCCCATTGCCCTTATTACTCTAGTCATTAACGGAAACATTCTTTTAAAGTGAAGTCTATTATTATTCCCTTGCAAGTTGCTGCCTCCAAACACTTAGTTATCTACATTAATTGATGGACAAAAGAGAGCGTAAGCATACAAGCTTACTGAGGAATGCTAAAAACCAAAAAGTCATCAACGCATTTAAACCAGTTTTCATACTACATTGAAATCTCGTTTAAATTATCACAAGTATTATTTAAAAATTCATCATGCCATCCAAAAACCATGCACTTTTCTCATTCAAAATCAACATTAAAGCCTCATTCAACATGTGATAACAAACCAACAGCTAATCCACTTTGCTAAACTCAATTTAAGCATTCCCAAGCATTAAAACACGTGCTAAGCTTAAAAAGTAAAAATCTGCATTTTAAATATTATGCAACATAACAATTTTAAAATTACATCATTTCTCATATTGGCTCACAAGTGATTAGCAACAATATCATTTCCCAAAAATCACATCAAATACACAGATTACCAATTGTTGTCCCAAACAGTTCATACACTCTACCGACATCTCAAGGCTCACACATAGGAGCTACCCTCCACCTTTGCGACACCCGTGGTGGAGTATTTGGTACAATCACAACCCCTCAACACCACTCATATCGGTAGATGTATAACCCACTAACGAGAGACGAGACACTATACAAGGTTCACACACGAAAGCTATCATCCATCGTTGCGACACCTTAAACATTCCTCGATTGTTAGGGTACATGGATGGAGTATTCGGTACCAATTCTACCCCTCAACATCCAAGGCAACTTGTTTATAGTTCACTCAATCCTATAGCCGGCTAACTATATCTGATAGCATTTTTAAAAGTATTTTCATAACATCACTTGCAAATATGAACCACATTTCATCACATATTTCACTGTCTTCAAAGCATCAATTACCAACCTCATTGTCAAGCATCAAGTCATGCTTAAAGTCACAAGTATTAACGTATACTTACAAGGACCACTTACCATGCGCATCCTTCATCATTTTATCATCAAAAACAACAATTCACTTGCCACAAATCCTGCTTTAACAGTGACAATATGAAATTTAAAACAAGTGCATCAACAAAACACATAATAGCACAATCCGAGAGAGAAAATCACTTTACCTACTTCCGAACTTAGCAAAGCGTTTCAAGCTTACATTAATTTCCCAAGACCTCCTTTTAAGTGTTTCAATGACGGAAATCTAATTTCCAATCACCGGTACATCGCCAAATTCTTCCAAAGAATTCCCCCTATTTATACCACAAAAGAACAGAGGATTTATGCAACACAATGCATTAAAACCACCAACAAACACTAAAAACCCCCAGCTCTGCCCAAAGGCACTAAAAAGCCTATCTGAAACAACCGAAAACTCAATCGATCATACTTGAAACTTAACCCAGGCATCAACAAACACTTCCATCATAGTTTAACCTTAAATCAACATCACAAAAACATCCTAATATCATCCTTATACCTCCAGCAACTCAGATTTCATATTTCCAAGCCAAAAACCCATAACTAACAACCTAGCTTTAAGAGATCCAACCTAATCCAGGATAATTATGATTAAGCCTTTATTTTAACATCATTTAACATCCAAAAAAACCTTTAAAATCTGTAACCCCCTTAACTCGGCCTAGACGGTTGACCCAAATTAAGAAAGTCACACGGGGAAAACCAAAGTCAACCCGAAAGTCAACCTTGATTAACGACCCTTTTTTTTCTTTTTAATCTTGTCTAGATGCACATTAGCCCTAATTGTGATCACACAAACATCATACTCAAAGATCACAAACATCAGAGATCAAACAGGGACCCAATTGAACAAATTACAACTTTAGGGACCAAATTGTAATTTCTGATAAAAATGAGGACGTAACCCAAATTAAAGTTACCAGCTTGTAATTAGTCAGGTTTCATGCTTCACTGTGAAATTTCAGCTCAAAAGGACATCCCAAACTCATACAATTGCACAAACAAGATTCAGGACCAAAATGCAAACAATTCAAAACATTTAACTGCCAATGTCAGCCCCTAACGGTCACCCGTTCCGAAACAGGCAGAGCCCGTTTCGAAACGCGGGGCCGTTCCGCAACGCGTACCGCAACACGGGCTGGCAGTAGCCAAACCGTTTCGGAACGGTCCCTCCCGTTTCGGACGTCTGGGCTTGTTTAAGGCACCTGTTCCGAAACGGGTGATACTGTTCCGAAACACCTTGCACAGATTGCTCCAAAAATGCATTCTTAAACATGCAATTAAACATCCAATCATGCTCCAAATGCTACCAAACTTTACCAGCATGCAATTCAACATATATAACATATACTTGCATCAACAATTGATCAAAACAACCTCATATGCAAAAAGCCCCAAATCTATAGGCATGCTTCCTACACAAGCAACCATACAAGCATAAACTTCCAATTCAAGCATATAAAGGTCAAACACAAAATCCAGCATTCTCAACATCATTCAACATACTTAGGGAGTTCCAAACATCTCCCAAAACATACACATTGGTCCCCCATTGCCAAATTACCAAAAGCTAAATGAACTTAGGAAAACCTTCCATACTTTGAGCTTTACCACCACTTGATTGCTTGCCTTCCTTGCTGCCCTCAAAGTACTTTAATGCTCTGCATTATTGAATTAAGAAAGCGAAAGAGAGCGTAAGCAAAAGCTTAGTGAGGAATGCTCTTAAAACCATTCAATAATGCATTTATAAAACATTTATAAATCATGCTTCAAATCAACATTTGCACATGCTCAAAAGCATACTTTAAACAAGCATCTCATGCTTCATATCATAACATGTCATATTGGCCACAAGTGATAAGTTCCATTTCTTTAAAAACAAGTTCATCAACTTTCACCCCAAGGACTTTTAAACACCTTGGCCCATGGACTTTTAAACACCATGGAAGAGGACCACACAAGGACTTTTAACCACCTTTGTGTCCACAACAAGTTTCACCCCAAGGACTTTTAAACACCTTGCCCCCAAGGAATTTTAAACACCTTGGCCCCATGGACTTTTAAACACCATGGAAAGGATCACACAAGGACTTTTAACCACCTTTGTGTCCATAGCAAGAATCATCCAACGACTTTTAACCACCTTGATGTTCTTAAGTAAACAAGGCTCACTCAAGGACTTTTAACCACCTTAGTGACCTTAACCTTTTCAAAACATCACTTGCCAATATACATCATTTTAATCATTTTATCCACTGTTTTAAAGCATTAAACCAAGCCTTATACATCATGCATTTAAAAGCATCAAACCACATTTTATCAATGTACAAAAACAAGGAACTCTTACCTTGAGCTTCCTCAACATATGGCTTACAAAAACAGCAAATACCATGCTAAATCATGCTTTCAAAACAGTATTTAAATCATGCAATAAACCACATTGCATCACAACAAAATCATGGCCACCACTAGAGAGTACTTTCCGAAAACTTACACTTGAGCTTAGCAAAGTTGTTTAGACTTAAACTAAGCTCCCAAGACATTGGTTTCAAAGCCGAAAACCATTTTCACTCACCGATTCCACTTCGCCTCTTGCCGAAGCACCAACTCAAGCTTCCGGATCAACAACTCTTGGATCCAAAGATGCCTCCCCTGTTTTAACACATCAAAGCAGAGGATTAATGCATCATCATGCATTAATTGCTTCAATGAAAGCACCTAAACTCGCTGCTCTCATCCACACTCCATTTTCGGCTACCAAACACAACCGAAAATGCATCCAAACCACTTCTCAACAAAGCCCAGCCATAAACCATCAAAACCTAACATCCTTTAACATCATTTAACATCTAAAAAGAACCTACTAACATCCTTATACCTCCAGCAACACCAAATCCACAAGATCACCTCAAAAACAACCAAGAAACACAAGCTAAACTTAGGAAACTCAACCTATCCGAGATTGCATTAATCAAAACTCAATTCCTTATCAATTTAATGTTCAAATATCATCAAAAACACATCTCAAATCACAGATTAATTAGATCAAACGAAAATCATCAAAAATCACCAAATCTTGCATTATAAGCCAAGATCCAATTCACATCTTAAAAGCCTTTAATAAAACATCAATTAAGGATTGAAAACTTAGGAATTTCAGTAAAGAACTGATAGTTTAGAGGAGAAGGACGTTCTTACCTCCAAACTTGAGTTTCTCCTCTTTTTGGAATCAAAAACCTTGATGAATCAAGTAGAAAATGATGAGGTTTTGTAGATATGTTGATTAGGAATCAATAGAGAGTTGAAAGGAGAGATTTAGGTGAGAAAATCAGGAGCAATTCTCTGGAAAATAAGTGTTTGGGTTGAGAGAAAATGAGAGAAAGAAAATTGGAAAGTTAGTTAACAAAATAGCCAAAATGGCTTTCCCTCCTCTTTTGATATGTTTTAAAATCAGAATAAATCTCAAAATATCTTAGAAAAATCTGGAGAAACTACTTTTGGATTAATAGCTCCTTAAAGATTCAAAGTTTCAACCCTTTCTAAAACAGTCACCAAACTTTCAAAAATTACATTTTGGTCACTAGCCAAAATGTCACCCTTCCAAAACTCATTTTCCAAAATTGATTTCACAGTTCACTTAATTATATTAAAAGATGATTTTAGAACATTTTTCCATATTTTTAATGCAACCCGAACTAGGCTTTCCTAATTTCACCTCTTTAGATTCGAACAGCACTTTGACCAAACCGGTCAACGCCCAAAACTACTAAGCCCAAAACCGGGGCGTTACAACTTTCCCCCCTTAAGAAATTTCGTCCTCGAAATTTACCTGAAGGAAAGAGATAAGGAAACTGCTTCAGCATGTCTTCCTTCCGATCCCACGTGGCTTACTCAACACCTCGATGCTTCCACAGCACCTTCACCAACTCAATGGTCTTGCCACGAAGAACCTTGCTATCCGAATCCAGAACCTTCACCGGTTCCTCATCTTAGGTCAAATCCGGATTCAAAACCACTTCCTCTACAGGCATCACATGCGAAGGATCAGATCTATACTTCCGGAGCATAGAAACATGGAACACATCATGAATCTTCTCCAACTCCTGAGGCAACCTCAACCGATACGCAACAGGACCCACACGCTCAACAACCTCATATGGTCCAATGTACCTAGGGCTCAACTTACCCTTCCGGCCAAACCTCATCACCTTCTTCCAAGGCGAAACCTTCAAGAACACTCGGTCACCCACCGCATACTCTATTTCCTTACGCTTCAAATCCGCGTAAGACTTTTGCCGATCAGAGGCAGCCTTCAACCGCTCACAGATAAGCTTCACCTTCTCAGTGGTCCCTTTCAACAAAGCCGGCATCGAAACCAACTTTTGACCAGTTTCAGCCCAACAAAGAGGAGTCCTACACTTCCTCCCGTACAAAGCCTCATAAGGTGCCATCTGTATACTCGCCTGATAACTATTGTTATAAGCGAACTCAACCAAAGGCAGATGCTTCTCCCAAGAACCTTGGAACTCAATCACGCAACATCTCAACATATCCTCCAAAATCTGAATAACTCGCTCAGACTGACCATCCGACTGAGGATGATAGGATGTACTGAAATGCAACCTTGTACCCAAAGCTTGATGCAAACACTGCCCGAAACGCGATGTGAACCTCGGATCCCTATCCGACACAATCGACTTAGGCACACCATGCAGCCTCACAATCTCAGCAATGTACAGCTCTGCCAGCTTATCCAAAGAGAACGTAGTATGCACAGGCAAGAAATGCGCACACTTCGTCAGGCGATCCACAATCACCCAAACAGAATTCTTCTTCGAAGGAGACAAAGGTAAACCAGATACAAAATTCATGGTAACCCTTTCCCACTTCCATTCAGGGATTTTCAACGGTTGCAACAACCCAGAAGGAACCTGATGTTCAGCCTTAACTCGCTGACACACCAAACACTTGCTCACAAACTCCGCAACATCCTTCTTCAAACCCACCCAATAGTACTCATCACGAAGATCACGATACATCTTAGTACTACCAGGGTGCATAGCAAAAGGACTACTATGGCCTTCAGTCAGAATAGCACGCCTCAACTCAGCATCAGCAGGCACTACTATCCGACTCCCAAAACACAACACACCATCATCATTAAAACAGAAATCTGAAGGTCTACCCTCCGCGATATCCTGAACATGAGACACCAAGGAATCATCTAGCAACTGCTTATCCTTGATCAACTGAACCAACGATGGTTTCACCTGCAACTCAGCAACAAGACCACCATCTCGCGATATGCTCAAGCTAGCAAACATAGCCCTCAGCTCAACAGCTACCTTCCTACTCAAGGCATCCGCAACAACATTAGCCTTTCCAGGATGATACTCAATCGTCAGATCATAATCCTTGAGCAACTCCAACCAACGCCGCTGCCTAAGATTCAACTCCTTTTGCGACATCAGATACCTCAAGCTCTTGTGATCCGTGTACACCGTACACTTCTCACCATACAGATAATGCCTCCAGATCTTCAGAGCAAAAACCACTGCAGCCAGCTCAATATCATGCGTAGGGTAATTGCGCTCATGCACTTTCAACTGCCGCGATGCATAAGCCACCACCTTACCCTCTTGCATCAGCACACACCCCAAACCAACATAGGATGCATCACTGTAGACCACAAACTCTTTCCCTGATTCAGGCTGAACCAAGATAGGAGCTTGCGTCAAAGCCGCCTTCAGCTTCTCAAAAGCCTACTGTCTCGCTTCCGTCCACTCATACTTAACATCCTTTTGCAACAGCTTCGTCAAAGGAGCAGCAATCTTGGAAAAACCATCCACAAACCTTCGGTAGTGTCCTGCCAAACGAAGGAAACTACGGACCTCATGAACAGACTTAGGAACCTTCCAGTTCATCACTGCCTCAATCTTCTGAGGATCAACACGAATCCCTTCAGCTGAGACCACATGCCCAAGAAACACCACCTCCTTAAGCCAGAACTCACACTTGCTCAGCTTAGCATAAAGCTGATTCTCCAACAAAGCTTGCAGCACAACCCTCAAATGCTCTTCATGCTCCTCCTCAGTACGCGAGTACACAGGGATATCATCAATGAACACCACAACGAACTTGTCCAGGTATTCATGAAACACACGGTTCATCATGTCCATGAAAGCAGCAGGAGCATTTGTCAAACCAAACGGCATCACAAGGAACTCATAATGCCCATACCTTGTCCTGAAAGCTGTCTTAGGCACATCCACATCCTTCACCTTCAACTGGTAATACCCTGACCTCAAGTCAATCTTAGAGAACACAGCAGCTCCCCGAAATTGATCAAAGAGATCATCAATCCTCGGCAAAGGATACCGATTCTTGATAGTCAACTTATTCAGCTGACGGTAATCAATGCACATCCTCATAGTGCCATCTTTCTTCTTCACAAACAAGACCGGTGCTCCCCAAGGTGACACACTCGGCCGGATGAAACCACGATCAAGCAGCTCTTGCAACTGCGTCTTCAGCTCCTTCAGCTCCTTAGGTGCCATTCTATAGGGTGTAATGGACACAGGAGTTGTATTCTCATACAGCTCAATTCCAAACTCCACCTCGCGATTAGGAGGTAAACCAGGCAACTCCTCAGGAAAAACACCAGGAAACTCCTTCACAACTCTGATATCTTGCACCCTCAACTCCTTAGAACTAGGATTCATCACAAAAGCTAGATAAGCTTCGCAACCTTGCCTCAGCATCCTGCTCGCCTCCAAGGTAGAAAACACATTGGCAAGAAACTTCACATTATCACCAAACACAACAACTTCATAATCATCCGCAAGCTTAAGCGAAACACGCTTATTTTCACAATCCACAACAGCACGATGCTCAACAAGCCAATCCATACCAAGGATCACATCAAAACCATAAAAGGGCAACTCCATAAGATCAACATGAAAAACATGTTCTTGAACAACCAAGGGACACCTTCTATAAAGCTTTCGAGTCACAACAGTTTCACCAAAAGAACTAGTGACACGAACACCAACATCCAAAGACTCAACAAGCAAACCAAGCAATTCAGCATGCTCACGCAAAATGTATGAATGCGTAGATCCAGAATCAATCAAAGAAAGCAATGACAAGAATTGCAAAGTAAAGGTACCTGCAATCACATCTGCATCATTCCTCCCTTCACGCTGAGCATACACCCTCGCTTGGCCTCCACCTTCAGGCTGAATAGCCACAACATGGGCTACTCCACGACCACCTTCCTCACGCCTCTGGAAATTACCACGGCCGCGCCCACGACCTCTCTGTGGTGCAGCAACAGCAGGAGCACGCATCTGATCACCAGCCAACCTCGGACAATCTCGCCTCAAGTGGTCTGCAGAACCACAATTCCAGCATCCATAACCAGCTGCCGCAACAGGAGCTTGCACCTCCCTCACAGCTCGAGGACAGTCACGCTTCATGTGACCACGTGAACCACAAATCCAACAAGCACTAGGGTCAGCTCTAGCATTGCCTCCTCTAGCAGGTGCACCACCACCTCTCTTAGTTGAGGACTGATACCTCTGATCACGTCCCCTCTTGTTCCGTCCACCTCCGGAACTATACTCAGCAGCTCTCTTACCAGAACTTGCTCCAGCACCTTTCGCAGATAAACCCAAGTTCATCTCAATGTCCTTGGCTCGGCCCACCAACACATCAAAATCATCATACTCGGTGGCCAGCACATACATCTTCACCTCCGTTACAAGACCATAACGAAACCTCTCGCACCTCTCCCGTTCATCAGGAATAAGCTCAGGTGCATACTGACTGAGTCGCACGAACTGCACCTCATACTCAGCCACTGTCATACTCCCCTGGGTAAGAGTCATGAATTCACGTTTCTTCTCATCAAGATATCTCACACCAAGATATCTCCGCTTGAACACATTCTGAAAGAATGTCCAAGTCACATCAGCTTCGGCCATCCCAGAGATTGTGGTCGTCCACCATGTATATGCATCATCCTGAAGCAAGGATACCACACAGCCCAACTTTTGCACATCAGTGCAACTCATCTGACCCAAGATTCGCTTGGTACTCTCTAGCCAAGCTTCCGAACTCTCAGCAGACATACCCCTAAACTCAGTCCCACCAAGACTGCGCAGATGTTCCAAAGGTAGTCTAACTCCAGCATCTCCCTGATGCCCAGCTCCTTGAGCCCCAGCTACTGCTGCTCGAAAAGCACCCGCAATAGCTTGTACCAACACCGACATATCAGGCATAGCTTGCCCCTGACCAACCTCTGGTCCAGCAGCTCCAGCACCAGCTGCAGCTTCAGCTCTCCCTCCCTCAGCACCACCACCACCAGGTGGAGGAGGAGGTTACACCGCACTACCCGTGTTCTCTTCATTTTCATTCTCATTCTAAGCCGCAGCTCGCACATTACCCCGTAACTCTCTACGTGGTGCCATACTTTTACCATGCAATCACAATGCAAATAAAACAAAGTCAGGCCTAGCAAGGTAAGCAATCCAAGTATTCAAGCTCAATTTCATTCAAAATCAACATCATTTCATTAGCTTTTATTTGGCAATGGGTACCCACAACATGCTACATCACAGCATACATCTCAATTGCATCCAAATCACAACCCACTAAACATGCTTTCAAACAACAAGCATACAAGGCATACATACTTCAATCATGCACTCATTCATTCCCAATTACTCGAGAACTCAGCTCTGATACCACCAAATGTAACCCCCTTAACCCGGCCTAGACGGTTGACCCGAATTAAGAAAGTCACACGGGGAAAACCAAAGTCAACCCGAAAGTCAACCTTGATTAACGACCCTTTTTTCTTTTTAATCTTGTCTAGATGCACATTAGCCCTAATTGTGATCACACAAACATCATACTCAAAGATCACAAACATCAGAGATCAAACAGGGACCCAATTGAACAAATTACAACTTTAGGGACCAAATTGTAATTTCTGATAAAAATGAGGACTTAACCCAAATTAAAGTTACCAGCTTGTAATTAGTCAGGTTTCATGCTTCACTGTGAAATTTCAGCTCAAAAGGACATCCCAAACTCATACAATTGCACAAACAAGATTCAGGACCAAAATGCAAACAATTCAAAACATTTAACTGCCAATGTCAGCCCCTAACGGTCACCCGTTCCGAAACAGGCAGAGCCCGTTTCGAAATGCGGGGCCGTTCCGCAACGCGTACCGCAACACGGGCTGGCAGTAGCCAAACCGTTTCGGAACGGTCCCTCCCGTTTCGGACGCCTGGGCTTGTTTAAGGCACCTGTTCCGAAACGGGTGATACTGTTCCGAAACACCTTGCACAGATTGCTCCAAAAATCCAGCATTCTCAACATCATTCAACATACTTAGGGAGTTCCAAACATCTCCCAAAACATACACATTGGTCCCCCATTGCCAAATTACCAAAAGCTAAATGAACTTAGGAAAACCTTCCATACTTTGAGCTTTACCACCACTTGATTGCTTGCCTTCCTTGCTGCCCTCAAAGTACTTTAATGCTCTGCATTATTGAATTAAGAAAGCGAAAGAGAGCGTAAGCAAAAGCTTAGTGAGGAATGCTCTTAAAACCATTCAATAATGCATTTATAAAACATTTATAAATCATGCTTCAAATCAACATTTGCACATGCTCAAAAGCATACTTTAAACAAGCATCTCATGCTTCATATCATAACATGTCATATTGGCCACAAGTGATAAGTTCCATTTCTTTAAAAACAAGTTCATCAACTTTCACCCCAAGGACTTTTAAACACCTTGGCCCCAAGGACTTTTAAACACCTTGGCCCATGGACTTTTAAACACCATGGAAGAGGACCACACAAGGACTTTTAATCACCTTTGTGTCCACAACAAGTTTCACCCCAAGGACTTTTAAACACCTTGGCCCCATGGACTTTTAAACACCATGGAAAGGATCACACAAGGACTTTTAACCACCTTTGTGTCCATAGCAAGAATCATCCAAGGACTTTTAACCACCTTGATGTTCTTAAGTAAACAAGGCTCACTCAAGGACTTTTAACCACCTTAGTGACCTTAACCTTTTCAAAACATCACTTGCCAATATACATCATTTTCATCATTTTATCCACTGTTTTAAAGCATTAAACCAAGCCATATACATCATGCATTTAAAAGCATCAAACCACATTTTATCAATGTACAAAAACAAGGAACTCTTACCTTGAGCTTCCTCAACATATGGCTTACAAAAACAGCAAATACCATGCTAAATCATGCTTTCAAAACAATATTTAAATCATGCAATAAACCACATTGCATCAGAACAAAATCATGGCCACAACTAGAGAGTACTTTCCGAAAACTTACACTTGAGCTTAGCAAAGTTGTTTAGACTTAAACTAAGCTCCCAAGACATTGGTTTCAAAGCCGAAAACCATTTTCACTCACCGATTCCACTTCGCCTCTTGCCGAAGCACCAACTCAAGCTTCCGGATCAACAACTCTTGGATCCAAAGATGCCTCCCCTGTTTTAACACATCAAAGCAAAGGATTAATGCATCATCATGCATTAATTGCTTCAATGAAAGCACCTAAACTCGCTGCTCTCATCCACACTCCATTTTCGGCTACCAAACACAACCGAAAATGCATCCAAACCACTTCTCAACAAAGCCCAGCCATAAACCATCAAAACCTAACATCCTTTAACATCATTTAACATCTAAAAAGAGCCTACTAACATCCTTATACCTCCAGCAACACCAGATCCACAAGATCACCTCAAAAACAACCAAGAAACACAAGCTAAACTTAGGAAACTCAACCTATCCGGGATTGCATTAATCAAAACTCAATTTCTTATCATTTTAATGTTCAAATATCATCAAAAACACATCTCAAATCACAGATTAATCAGATCAAACGAAAATCATCAAAAATCACCAAATCTTGCATTATAAGCCAAGATCCAATTCACATCTTAAAAGCCTTTAATAAAACATCAATTACGGATTGAAAACTTAGGAATTTCAGTAAAGAACTGATAGTTTAGAGGAGAAGGACGTTCTTACCTCCAAACTTGAGTTTCTCCTCTTTTTGGAATCAAAAACCTTGATGAAACAAGTAGCAAATGATGAGGTTTTGTAGATATGTTGATTAGGAATCAAAAGAGAGTTGAAAGGAGAGATTTAGGTGAGAAAATCAGGAGCAATTCTCTGGAAAAGAAGTGTTTGGGTTGAGAGAAAATGAGAGAAAGAAAATTGGAAAGTTAGTTAACAAAATAGCCAAAATGGCTTTCCCTCCTCTTTTGATATGTTTTAAAATCAGAATAAATCTCAAAATATCGTAGAAAAATCTGGAGAAACTACTTTTGGATTAATAGCTCCTTAAAGATTCAAAGTTTCAACCCTTTCTAAAATAGTCACCAAACTTTCAAAAATTACAATTTGGTCACTAGCCAAAATGTCACCCTTCCAAAACTCATTTTCCAAAATTGATTTCACAGTTCACTTAATTATATTAAAAGATGATTTTAGAACATTTTTCCATATTTTTAATGCAACCCGAACTAGGCTTTCCTAATTTCACCTCTTTAGATTCGAACAGCACTTTGACCAAACCGGTCAACGCCCAAAACTACTAAGCCCAAAACCGGGGCGTTACAAAATCATTCTCAAATCAATCAAAATAGTGCCCAAACGAAAATCTTGGAAAATAATCAACTAAGCCATATGAACCAATTTTTCATAAATTAAATCATAAAAATAAGTTAATAACAACATTTAGGAAGCACAAGACTTGGGAATTTCATTAAAGAACGTTGATTCGAGGGTTGATCAGCTCTTACCTCGAGTATTAGTTTTTTCCCTCAATTGACAAAGATCTTACAAGCAAACCTCAAAACTCTATTGATTAAATTGACAGATCACTTTTAGGAAATCAATAAGAAAGATAAAAGATGATAGAAGCTGAGATTTTTGAGAGAAAAGAAAGTGTTTGGTTGTTAAGAAAGTGAGGAAATGGAAGTTACGTAAAATCCTTTTGATCTCATTAAAAATCATTTTTAATTAAAAGCTTTTCTTTTTATTCCTTTTTAATAATATTATTTTTAAATTGGTCAAATTAAGGGAAAAGGCTTTTAAACACATGTATGCTCCCTAAAGATTCTAAGTCGTGTCCCCTTGTTAATTTAGTCCTTAAAAACAAATTTTGCACTTTTTACAAAATGACCACTTCCAAAAATCTTGACTTTCCAAGACCAGTTTTGTAAAATTGATTTAACCATCCTTCATTATATGTTTTTAAAAGATTTTATCAATTTTTATTATAATTTTATCACATCTCGGACTACGTTTTCCCTGAACTGCCTCTAAAGGCTTGAAATTCCAACTCTAGGTTCGACTAACCTAAGTCGATGCGTAAAACATCTAGGCCTAAAACTGGGGCGTTACATCTGTTCCTCTAATCCATGCTTCTTCGTATAGATTGCAATTTTAGAAACTCGTTTTACATACGAGGGAATAAGATTAGAAGATAATGTCAATAGAAGTAAAGAAAGGCATGGCACACATGCTGTATTTATAAAACCTTATAAATATAACTAACTGGGCTATTGGGCTATAACCCTGCAGCCGCTGATGAGTTGATGTTGCTCAGTCAGTGGCGTGAAATTTTTTAAAGATTAGCACCTTAATTATTATGTAAAAACCTCACGATTTGATTAACTTTTATCAAATTTATTGTGTTTTTTGAATTTTAAAATCGGCGAGATTTTTACTGAAACAACTCTTTTTACTTTCCCCACGAAATCTATAGGCTAACCATTAGTCTAATATACAATAACTCGTGTATGTTAACACTTAACATCTAAAACTCCATATTGAAAATGTTAACAATTAACACATAATATTTCAAATCCTATCCACAAAGCTCCTGATGATTAACTCTTAATCATCGATATTATGAACATCTTTAACTATGTTAACATATTAACCATGATTGGATAGATTTGCTCGTAACAAATATCATATATTCGCTAAATAAATTGAAAAAAATAACATGTATCTCATACAATTACATCGCCTAAGTAATTAAAACCTGAATCTGTATCATACAAGTGGCTCTAATACCACTAAACATTTAAATCCAACAATTAAAAATATAGATAAATAATTAAAACGATACAAAGGAGCTCCAATTTAGATTTAATACATTTGATCCTTCGGCTTGAATAATAAAATTCAAATAGTAAGAGTTACAGGCTCCAGCACGTAATGTTCTATGGATGAATAGGTCACTAAATACAAGTATCGTACTCTAAATACCTCCACATGCTGGAATCTCGTACTGATAGCACTCCTCGAACCCACGATCCGATTATCAACCTACGCACGGAAACAACAATTCTGAGCGCTAGCCTTACAAAGCTCAGTGGTATATGTAATACCCGAATTTTTTCTGGGTAAACCTATATATATAAATATATACTATATTCTAACTATAAATAAAACTAAAAATAATAAATAGTAAACCCAATAATAATAGTCTATAAATAGTGTCCATTTTACATTCCAAATATTAAAATACAATCCCAAGTTTCATTCTAAAAGCCCAAATTTCTTTACAATACAAATCCATCTTCTAAAGAGGCCTTTCTCGCCCAAGAAGAAAAATCAACAGGTAAAGAATGGCCACCTGGCAGCCCCTCATTGACCGAATTCATCTTCACATGGATCAAAGCGAGGACTAACGTCATCGCTAACAACCATATAAATAGGGAGAGAGAGAGAGAGAAAAAAGTTAGTGCAATTAATAGTCATAATAAATTCCACTTAAAAGATTAATATCAATAATAATTAAAAAAGAGGAGAGAGAGAAGTTACCTCAGGAACCGCCACTCGGGAGTTGAATGGTCGCCGGAAACTGAAGGAACCGTCAGAACGCTTATCGTCGTCGGGAATATGATCGGGCAGCTCTTCGAACATCCGATCACGGTGCCGTTTTGTCCTAGTTGCTTCGCTGAACTCATAGGTTAATAATATGCATCTAGACAAGATAAAAAGAAAACATAAGGGTCGTAAATAAAGGTTGACTTTCGGGTTGACTTTTGTTTCCCCGTGTAATCTTCGTAGTCCGGGTTAAACGTCTAGACCGGGCTAAAGGGGTTACATTTGTTGGTATCAGAGTCATGTTACGAAAGAATTTGGAATGTTGGTATGTGAATTTGATATGTATCAAACTATGATGTTTGAAAAGCAAGCTATCGGTTGAATTTTGCACTCTATGCCATGCTTGAATTATGTGAATTGCAAGTGGAATAAATATGATGGTATGATGATGATGTTATGTGGATATGTGCTGATTTTGGGATGATGAAATGTATGTGAGCATGATGTATTGTGTATGCTATGCTCTGTGGGGGAAATTGGGTGCCCATTGCCTTATTACACTAATCAAATGTTTTGTAAACTTGGATTCTTGCTTGCAGGTGACCTAAATGGTTTATTTTGTTTTTGTTGATGTGTTTGGTTAATAGCACAATGGGACCTAGAAGGGAGTTGAGGTCTAGTACGATAGTGCATGTAGCTTAGCAGGATATTCAGGCTGAGCAAGGGGCTGATGTACCTCCTGGTGGAGATCTACCTCCTCCGCCACCACCTGGAGGTGGGGAGCAGGTGCAACAAGGAAAAGTTGGTCCTGGTTTGGGTGATTTGGCGCCACTAGTTTAGGCGATCACTGGAGCGTTTTAGGCTGCTGTTGTCGGAGCACATGTGCAGGCCCCTGCAGCTGGGCAAGTGGGCTTACCTTTGGAAAGCTTGAGGAGTTTGGGAGCTGTAGAGTTTTATGGTATGTCACCAAAGGCGTCCGAGGCCTGGATAGCTAGCACGATCCCCATTATTGATCAGATGGGCTGTAACGAGGTGCACAAGCTGAGATGTGTGGTTTCTTTGCTGCAAGGTGATGCTTAAAGCTGGTAGATGACTACCACAGCTGGTATGGAACCCAATGAATTTGATTGGGAGTTCTTTATAGGCGCCTTCAGGAGAAAGTATCTAGGTGTATGATACTTGGATGAGAAGAAACGAGAGTTTATGTCGCTTGTTCAGGGCAATCTTTCGGTGGCTGAGTACGAGGTCTAGTTCGTACGCTTGAGCCAGTATGCTCTTGAGTTGGTACCTAGTGACAGGCATCGATGTGATTGATTCTGGTACGGTTTGGTATAGGAAGTTAAGACATACAAGATGGCTGCTGATTATATTGATTTTTACGTGCTTGTTTGTCAGGCAAAGGACATCGAGCAGAACTTGGGTTTGTCTTCTAGAGGTGTTGGTTCTAGCTCTGGGAAGGGAGCTGCTAAGTATAGTTCCGGTGGTGGACGGAACAAAAGAGGCCGTGATAGTAGACATCGGCCTGAGGGAAGGCGTGGTGTTCCGAGTCGAGGTGGACAGGCTCAGAGAAGACGTGTGAGATATGAGCAGCATATATGTTGGACATGTGGTCGACGGACCATTTGAGGCGAGATTGTCCTCGAACAACTAGAGAGGTTCAGGATCATGTTGTGTTGACGGGGAACTCTTGTTGGAATTGTGGTTCGACATGTCATACGAGGAGGGAGGGTCCTTTGTTGGCTAGTGGTGGCCAAGGACGTGCTCCTGTGGTAGCTGCACCTCAGAGAGGCCGTGGGCGTTGCTGTGCGAACTTTTAAAGGAGAGATGAGGGGCAGCGATGTATTGCCAACGTTGTAGCTGTTCGACCTGAAGGAGGTGGACTAGCGAGGGTGTATGCTCAACGCGAGGAGCGCAACGATACTGATGTGATCGCATGTACCTTTGCTCTCAGTCTTTATCTTTGCTGGCTTTGATTGATTCTGGATCCACACATTCTTATATCTTGAGTGAGCATGCACATTTTCTTGATATACTTGTTGAGTTGCTTGAGGTTGGAATGCAAGTGACTAGTTCTTTTGGTGAGACTGTAGTCACTAGGAAGTTGTATAGGAGATGCCCTTTGTCTGTGAAAGGTCATGTTTTTCTTGTGGATCTGATGGAATTGTCTTTCTATGGATTCGATGTAATCCTTGGTATGAATTGGTTGACGGAGCATAGGGACGTGGTTGACTTTGATGTTAAGCGAGTCACCTTAAGGTTGGCCGATGATTACGAGGTTGTAGTCGTAGGTGAGAATGTGAAATTCTTGTCGAATGTGATTTTGGCTTTGGAAGTAAATCGTATGATGAGGTTGGGTTGTGAGGCTTACCTTGCTTACGTGATGAATCCTGGCACAAAGGATGTGCGTGTGCATGACATTCGAACTCTTCGTGATTTTTCGGGTGTCTTTCCGGAGGTAATGCCTGGGGTGCCACCGAACAAAGAAGTTGAGTTTGGTATAGAGTTATACGAGAACATAACTCCGGTGTCCATTGCTCCTTATCGCATGGCACCCAAAGAGTTAAAAGAGTTGAAAACACAATCGCAGGAGTTGTTGGATCGAGGTTTCATTCGGCCGAGTGTGTCACTTTGGGGTGCACCGGTCTTGTTTGTGAGGAAGAAAGATGGGACGATGAGAACGTGTATAGATTATCGGCAACTGAACAAGTTGACGATCAAGAACAACTATCCCTTGCCTAGAATTGATGATCTCTTTGATCAGTTCCGGGGAGCCTCAGTGTTCTCTAAGATAGACTTGAGATCAGGGTATTATCACTTGAAGGTGAAGGATGTGGACGTACCTAAAACTTCTTTTCGGATGAGGTACGTGCATTATAAATTTTTGGTGATGCCATTTGGTTTGACCAACGCGCCTCCTGCTTTCATGGACATGATGAATCGTGTATTCCATGAATTCTTGGATCAGTTTGTGGAGGTGTTCATCGATGATATCCTTGTGTATTCGCGTACTGAGGAGGATCGTGATAGGAACTTGAGGATTGTTTTGCAAGCGTTGCTGGAGAATCAGTTGAATGCCAAGCTGAGTAAGTGTGAGTTTTGGCTTAGGGAGGTGGTCTTCCTTGGACATGTTGTATCGGTTGAGGGTATTCGCGTTGATCCGCACAAGGTAGAGGCTGTGGTGAGTTGGGAAGTGCCTAAGTTAGTGACGGAGGTACGAAGTTTCCTTGGATTGGCAGGGTAATACCGTAGATTTGTCGAGGGTTTCTCAAATATAGCAACACCTTTGATCAAGTTGTTGCCAAAGAATGTTCGTTTTGAGTGGAAGGAGGGGAGGCAACAAGCTTTTGAGAAGCTGAAGGAAGCTTTGACGCAAGCTCCTGTTTTGATTCAACCTGAATACGGTAAGGAGTTTGTGGTCTATAGTGATGCGTCCATTGTTGGTTTGGGCTGCGTGTTGATGCAAGAGGGTAAGGTAGTGGCCTATGCATCTAGGCAGTTGAAAGTGCATGAGCGCAACTACCCTACTCATGATCTTGAGCTTGCGACTGTGGTGTTTGCCTTGAAAATTTGGAGGCATTACCCGTATGGTGAGAAATGTGTTGTGTTCACAGACCACAAGAGCTTGAAATACCTTATGTCTCAGAAGGAGTTGAACCTTAGGCAATGACGTTGGGTGGAGTTGCTTAAGGATTATGATCTGACGATCGAGTATCACCCAGGAAAGGCTAATGTTGTAGTCGATGCTTTGAGCTGGAAAGTGGTTGTGGAATTGAAAGCAATGTTTGCTCATTTGAGCATATCGCGTGATGGTGGTCTTGTGGCGGAGTTTCAAGTGAAACCATCCTTGATACAGTTGATTAAAGATAAGCAATTGCTTGATGATTATCTTGTTTTGCATGTTCAGGACATTGCGGAAGATAGGCATTCAGATTTTAGCTTTAGTGATGATGGTGTTCTATGTTTTGGGAGTCGAATAGTGGTGCCAGATGATGTTGAGTTAAGGTACACTATTCTGACTGAAGCTCATAGTAGTCCTTTTGCTATGCATCCTGGTAGTACAAAGACATATCGTGACCTGAAAGATGAGTACTACTGGGTAGGGTTGAAAAAGGATGTGGCTGAGTTCATTAGTAAGTGCATGGTGTGTCAGCGAGTGAAGGCTGAGCGTCAGGTTCCTTCTAGATTGTTGCAGCCTTTGAGAATTCCAGAATGCAAGTGGGAGAGAATCACCATGGATTTTGTGTCTAGTTTGCCTTTGTCACCGACAAAGAAGAATTCAGTTTGGGTGATTGTGGATCGGCTTACGAAGTGTGCACATTTTTTACATGTGCATACTACGTACGTAACACCCCGATTTTGGGCCTAGATGTTTTAGAGGGAGATTTAGGGAACACCTAGTTCGGGATGCTTTAAAAATATGGAAAAAATACCTAAAAGTCCTCATTTATTATATGAACGAATATGGTGAAAACAATTTTACAAAATAAGGTTTGGAAATACTACTTTTCGGTGTAGTGACCAAATCGCAGTTTTTGCAAAAGTTAAATAGTGACTGTTTTGTAAAGGATTGAAACTTTGAATCTTTAGGAGCTAATTTTACCAAAATGTTTTTAATCAGATTTCTCCTTATTTTGGTTGATTTTAATAATGTTTTAATTAAAGGAAATAAAGATAATTAAAAGGAAAAACTATCTTTGACTTTTCATAACTACTTTACGTCAATTTTTTCTCATTTCATTTTCTCTCAATTTCTTTTCAGCCAAACACATTTCCTCATCAATTAGCCTCTAATTTTCATTCCTTTTGATGCGATTTCAATCTCCTTTTGATTTCTAATCTTTTTCTCACCAAATCCTCTTGTTTTCACATTGGATTTTCAAGAAAACTTGCATAAATCAAGGAGAAATCAGCAATTAGAGGTAAGCTTTGTCCTTATCCTCTAATGATCAGTTATTTACTGAAATTCCCAAGTTATCAATCATTTGTTAATGATTTTTGAGTTGCTTTAATGTTAGAAACAAGAAATTGTATTAAAACTCATGGTTTTTGGACAAATCTTGATGATTTTCGTGGATGTTGGTTAGGCTCTGTTTTGAGGTTGTTTTCTAATATATTTTGGATGGTAATTGATGTTATAAACAAGGTTTTATCAAACAAATCCCGAATAGGCTTGGATTCCTAAGTTTTGTATGCTAGTATGGTGGTTTTTGGGGTGGTTTTGGTGTTCTGTTATAGCTGGGGGTATAAGGACGAGTTTGTGGTGGTTTTTTGTGTTAATTGATGTTTAGAAATGATTAGAAGTGATAGATCTTGGCTGGGCTTTGTTTTGAGAGAGTTTGGAGATGATTTCAGTTGTTTTTGGTAGCCGAAACGAGGTTTTTGAGTAGAGCAGCGAGTTTAGGTGTGTGGCTAATGATTTCAATTCATGATGATGCATTAATCCTCTGGTCTTATGTGTTATAAACATGGGAGACATCTTCGGACGCCTTTGATGTTGATCCGGGAGCTTAGATAGCGTTTCAGCGAGCAAGCGAAACGTAATCGACGAGTGCGAATGGTTTAGAAGTCCTTGAGGGACAAAGAAACAAGGTTTGGGGATTTAGGAAAGGTTTGAAACACCTTCCTAAGTCCGGAAGTAAGTATTGGCCAGATTGCTCTCATATATGTGGTGGTTGCCCCCAAAATGCTTTTACATGCTCATGTTTTTAGATAGATAAATTCCTATTGTTTTTATGCATGATTTGTAGCATGAGATGATGCTTGAAAAGATTTCATGAAATAACATGTTGCATTGATGAGTTTTGAGCATTTGATTTAAAGCATGACAAATGTTATGATTTTGAATGAGATGAGAAAGCTTTGAGAAATGTTGCATTAAAAACAGTAGGTGAGATAATGTTATGACATAATATATTGGCATAGAAAATGAGATACTTACCGAATATAATTGGTCGATCAATAGGATGAGAGTGCACTATAAACTAAAAATTCGTACGTGCTCTTTGGATTCAATCCAAAGGGAGAGACCGATGATGGGCATTCCATCGGGTAGGACTTGGTGAAATACCCATGCTTTGTGGCGATGAGAGATTCTGCCATGTGAGTACGGTGATGTGAGATTGCACAGGAAATTATGTTACTAGACAAGTGAGTACGGTGAAGTGAGATTCCACTGGAAGAGTCTAGTTGTTTGAGAATGTTGTTCGCATATCCGAGTAATAATGAGATGTGAAATGCCAATATAATATATGAAAATGCTTTTGATTCACATGTACCTATTGATGAGATGATTTATGCTATGAGAAATGAATATGAGATTTGTATATGAAATGATTTAGTTTTCACAAGCATGTGTATGGCCTTGCCATCAGATTTGCATTGGTTTAAATGCATGAGATAGAATAGAGGCACATGTGGTTTCAAATGAAGTTTTGCTTTTAAATGGTTTTCAAACATGAGATAGAATGAGCATGTTGTTGAAAATGGTTTTTGAACAAGTGTTTTGAACAATGCATTATTGTGTTGGTTTTCTTTAGAGCAAGCCTCACTAAGCAAATGTGCTTACGCTCTCTTCTACCAATAATGCAGATAATTGAGGTGTTTAGGGCAACAAGAAGTTGTGGCGTGTTTGTGATGGCTTTTATGGGTTGTATATGGTCCTAATGGTTTGGTTGGAGGTTTGAGCTCTATATTTGGTTTGGTGGATAGGAAACATGCATATAGTTTGAGTGTTCTTGTCCTTGATGCCAAGTTTGAGCTTATGTGTAACACCACAATTTTGGGCTTGGAAGTTTAGGGTCTGAACCGGACCGGTCTTTCAATGGGAACTTATGATGTGTTTTTGGGAAATGTTTTGGACTCCCTAGTTGTGGCATGATGCTTTCAATGATTTGGATTTGTAAATGGCCATTTTGGTGCTTGTTTTGATGCTTTGGTGGTTGTTGGCTTTGGATACTAGGATGCATGCCTATAGACTTGTGGATTTCCTTATTTTATGCCATAAATACGTTCTAATGTTGCAATCATGTACCTTTTATGCATGATGACTTGTTGGCATATTTAAGAAGTCATTAGGATTTGTTTGAGTGGCTTAAAGTATGTAAAACCAGCAAATTATGCAGCATCTGGGCAATCCGTATCGGAACGGGCACAAGCGTTTCGAAATGGGGGCCTGTAATGGCCTTCGCGTATCGAAACAGATAGGGCCGTTCCGAAACGATTTGGCCACTGCCAGGCCCTGTTCTGATACAAGTCTCGAAACGAACCTGCGTTTCGGAACGGTCAACCCCGTTTCGAAACAGATGACCGTTGGGCACTGATTTGAATGGTTTTAAGGTTTGCAAGCTTTACGTTTTAGTCCTGAAAATTGTAATTGCAATCGCTTGAGTTTGAGATGTCCGTTTAAGGTGAAATTTGACAGGGAAGCATGTAATATGGTTAATTAAGTATTGGTAACCTTAAAATCAGTTAAGTTCTTCATCTTTCCAGAAATTACAATTTGGTCCCTAACTTTTGTATATTGTGCAATTGAGTCCCTTGTTGCATTTCGGTCGCTGTGCTTTTCAAGTATGTGTTTCTCAAGGGTACGCTTAAGGTTAATGTGCTTCTAGATAATACTAAAAAGAAAAAAAGGGTCGTTAATCAAGGTTGACTTTCGGGTTGACTTTGGTTTTCCCCGTGTAATCTTCGTAGTTCGGGTCAACCGTCTAGGCCGGGCTAAGGGGGTTACATTTGGTGGTATCAGAACTAAGTTTTCAAGTAAACGGGAATGGTTATGTGGGTGATGTATGTGTGATAACATGATATGTCTTTGAAATGAAAGTGTGTTGTGTGAATTGCAAAGTATGTTGCAATTTTGATGCTATGCTGTGTTGAAGCATGTTAGAGGAACCCATTGCCATACCAAAACTAATGAAATGGATTGTTTTTGAAAATGAGCTTGAGTGCTTGGATTACTTACCTTGTTGGGCCTAACTATGTTTATTGCATTTATGTTAGTGCATTGTATTAGTGAATGGGACCTCGTAGAGAGACGAGAATTAATACGCGAGCTATGTAACACCCCAATTTTGGGCTTAGAAGTTTTGGGTTTGGACCGGACCGGTCAGAGTGCGGTTCGAATATAAAAGGTGATTTTTAGGAAAGCCTAGTTCGGGTTGCATTAAAAATATGGAAAAATGTTCTAAAATCCTCTTTTATTATATATAAGAGAATGGTGGAATCAATTTTGGAAAATGAGGTTTGGAAGAGTGACATTTTGGGTTAGTGACCAAAATGTAATTTTTGTAAACTGGGTGACTGTTTTAAAAAGGATTGAAACTTTGAATCTTTAAGGAGCTATTTACCCAATAGGAGTTTCTCCAGATTTTTCTTAAATATTAAATGATTTATTAATGGTTTAAAATAAAGGTAAAAAGGAGGGGAATATATTTTTAGCCTTTTAACTAACTTTTCCATATTTTCCATTTTCATTTTCTCTCATCTTTTCTCTCAAACCAAAAACATTTCTCCAGAGCTTTTCCCTCTGATTTTGTCATCTAAATAACACATTTCAATTCTCTTTTAATCTCTAATCATCTCTTCATCAAAACCTCACCATTTGCTAATTGGATTTTCAAGATTTTGGTTCCAAAAAGGGAGAAACTCAAGTTTGGAGGTAAGAACGTCCTTCTCCTCTAAACTCTCAGTTCTTTACTAAAATTCCCAAGTTCTCAATCCTAGATTTGTGTTTTATAAAAGGTTTTAAGGTTGTGTTCTTGATCTTGGCTTTTTAATGCAAGATTTGCTTGATTTTGATAAAATTTCGTATGATCTGATTGGGTAGTGTTTTGAAGTGTCAAATTGATGTTAAATGAATGTTAAATTGATGTGAAATTGAGGTTTAATCAATGCAATCCCGAATAGGTTGATTTTCCTAGGTTTTGCTTGAGTTTTTGTTGGTTTTTGGAGTGATCTTGATGATCTGTTATAGCTGGAGGTATAAGGACGTGTTTGGGATCTTTTTGAATGTTAATTGATGTTTGTAAATGGTTAGAAATGATGGATCTTGGCTGGGTTAAGTTTTGGAAGTGTTTGGAGGCGATTTCGGTTGTGTTTGGTAGCCGAAATGTTGGTTTTGCTAAGAGCAGTGAGTTTAGGTGTGTGGCTGGTGTTTTTAATGCATGATGATGCATTAATCCTCTGTTGTTGTGTGCTTGAAACAGGGGAGATTGATCCGTGAGCATTAGAGGTGGTGTGGAAGGCTTCGGATGCTTGGAAGGCTTGTTGGCTAGCCTTGTTTTGTGTATCGGTGAGTGAAGTTGGGTTTTCAGCTTTAAAACCAAGGTTTGAAGGTTTTGGGAGCTTAGTTTAAGTCTAAACAACTTTTCTAAGCTCAAGAGTAAGTAAATGGATTTTCCCTCTTGGTTTGTGTTGTGAATTGGTTCTTAAAGCAATTGTGATTGTTGGGTGCAATGCATGTGATTCGCATGTTTTAAATTATGTTTTGAAAGCATATTTTAGCATGGTTTAATGCTGGTTTTGATAGTCATTTGTGAAGGGTGCACAAGGTAAGAGATCCTTGGATTTGTACATTGAAATTGTGGAATTGATGCATAGTGTTGCATGTTGTTTAATGGCTTTGTGTAATGCTTCAAAAACAGTGGATTGATGATGGTAAATGTTTGTTTTAGCATTTGGGTTATGCTTGTAAAACATTGGATTAATGTGGTAAGATGGTTATATTGGCAAGTGATGTAAGTGGTTCTTGGTTGCTTAAATCCGATATAGTTAGCCGGCTATAGGATTGGGTGCACCGTGAATAAAGTCGCCTTGGATGTGGAGTGGTTAAGTTGAACCGGTAACTCCATCCAAGTACACTAACGAGATGGTTAAGTACACCATGGTGGTTAAAATTCCATGGGTGGGTCTTAAGGTCATAATGGTGGTTAAAATTCCATTTGAGGACCTTGGGTAAGCAAAGGTTATAATGGTGGTTAAAATTCCATTTGAGGACCTTGTGCTTGTTAAGATCACAATGGTGGTGTAAAGTCCATGTGTGGATCTTGTGAAGTATGTCCCGGATCTCGTTAGTGATGTTATACAACTACCAATGGTTGATGCTAAGGTCATATGGTGGTTAAAATTCCATATGGGGACCTTGTGCATGTTAAGGTCATATGGTGGTTAAAATTCCATATGAGGGCCTTGTGTATGGTAAGGTCAAATGGTGGTTAAAATTCCATTTGGGGACCTTGAGATTGGTAGTGTGTATGAAGCGTGGGGACAACGCTTGTGATCTGCGTATCCGATTGGTTGTTGAGTTGAAAAGTGGATATGGTTTATCACTTGGAAGCCAATATAATGTTCTTGAATATAATGAAGCATGAGATGCTTGAAATGATGCACGGTTGCATGAGAAGTGTGTAATGCTTAATGAATGCATGTTTTACTTGTTAGCATGTACAAGTGTTTATAATCTATTGAGAATGGTGCATGGGTGCATGGAATCTCTTTAGTGCATTGAAGTCTTGTGAAGGCTTGTTTAAAAGGCATGTAATGCAAATGTTGAGTTTATGGTTCATATGTTGCATTGGTTTAATGCATGTAGTTAATCGAATGAGCAAGTGATTATTAAAGGTTTCTTGCTTTGAAATGATTTTCAAGAATGAGAAAAGTATGGTGTGAAATGGAAATGTTTTCCAAGGATCTTGTATTTAACCTTGCATATGATGTTCATGCATGGAATGGTTAAATTGATAGTTTTGCAAGTTTGTGCCTTGAAAAGGGTTACTTAGCTTTCTAAGCTAAGGGTTGATTTTCATGTTTGAGCAATGCATGATTTTGAGCATGTTGTTGAAAAGGGTTTTCAAACATTGCGTTGGTTTATCAAATTATGATGCTTTTGAAAGTGGTTTTATGGTTCGCTGCATTGATGGTGTTTTGGTTTTGAGCATTCCTCACTAAGCATTATGTGCTTACGCTCCTTTTTGTCCATCAATGCAGATAATTGAGGTTGGAACAGCGAGAAGCAAGGGATTCAAGGAGAGCTCCACTTGAGATGCATGTCTCGGTAATAGCTATAGATAATAAAGGCAATGGGGGAAGAATCTCTTATGTTGATGTTTAATGGGATTGTGTATGTTGGACAAGTTTGGTTTTATGTTGTTGATAATGTTGGATCTTGTAATTGGCCTTTATGAGATGGTTTTGGCATTTTGATACTTGAATGGGTTGCTAAGTAGGAAGCATGCCTATAGAATTGGGGATTTTCATAATTGATGCCATGTTGATGATTGGTTGATGCCATTATGTTTCTTGATTGTTGAATGACTTTCTGGTAAAGTTTGGTTTCTTTTGGAGCATGTTTGATGGGTCAATTGTATGATGAACCAGCAATTTTTCTGCATTCTGGGCAACCTGTTTCGGAACAGGTGTTACCGTATCGGAACGGCGGCCTGAAATGGCCTGGGGCGTTCCGAAACGGAGAGCACTGTTCCGGAACGGTTTGGCCACTTCCATGACCTGTTTCGGTACCAGTTTCGGAACGGTCCCGCGTTTCGGAACGGGTCTTCCCTGTTCCGAAACACTCGACCGTTGGGCACTGAAATTGTTGGTTAAATGTTTTGAAACCTTTGCGTTTTGGTCCTGAATCTTGTTTATGCAATTGGATGAGTTTGAGATGTCCGTTGGAGCTGAAATTTGGCAGTGAAGCATGAAAGATGATTAATTTCATATTGGTAACTTTAATTTGGGTAAAGTCCTTATAATTTTCAGAATTTACAATTTGGTCCCTAAAGTTGTAATTTGTGCAATTGAGTCCCTGAATGTTCTCTGATTGTTATGATCCTTGAGTATGCTGAACTTGTGAACATATCTAGGGTTAACGTGCATCTAGACAGGAGTAAAAAAAGGGTCGTTAATCAAGGTTGACTTTCGGGTTGACTTTGGTTTTCCCTGTGTGATCTTCTTAATTCGGATCGACCGTCTAGGCCGGGTTATGGGGGTTACATTTGGTGGTATCAGAGCTGAGTTGCGAATGCTTTGGGAAATGGTAAGTTGTTGTATTATGTGCTTGATGTTTATTCTGATATGTGGTTGAAAGTCGGTTGAAATGCGCGTTTTTGAGTGAATTGTTGATGTTTTAAGCATGCTTTTGATTGTGAATCTTCATTGAGTTAATGTGGATTTGTGCTGATGTTGTGCTGGTGTTATGAGCTGATTTAATGAATAATGAAAGTGTAAGGGACATGATATTGATGATGCTATGCTGTTGCGAGTGGATGTTGTTTGATGAGAGCATGATCGAATATGTTGATTGATATGCTTGATGTTGTGATGTCCATGTTTTCATTGACTATTATGTCATGTAAAAGGGGAGGATTCGGGATACCCATTGCCTTATTATTATAGCTATTGTGTTATTTTGGAGTTGGAGTTTGAATCCTTGCTTAAAGCTGGTCTAATTGATTGGATTTTTTTGTTGTGATTGTTTGCTGTTAATAGCATGGTGAAATCGATGAAAGAATGGCAGTTGGGTGAGATGGTTGCTGCCTTAGAGCAGGTTGTTAAGGCGTGGAATTCACCTTTTATTGGAGGTGTTTTGTCTCAGACTTCTGTGCTTGGTGTTGAAGTAGTAAGGCAGGAGGAAGAAGTTGGTTCTGTGATGAATAGTTCATCACCTTCTGTTCAAGAGGTGTTGGGAACATCGCAGGCTGTGGCAAAAGTAAGGTCTGTAGACATGCCGGTTTTGGGATGTGCGGGTTTGTCGAAACATCGGTTACATGATTTGAAAGTTGTGGAGTATCATGGTTCGACACCTGAGTCGTTTGAGGCTTGGTTAGCCAGTGTAGTTCTGATTTTGGATCAGGAAGGTTGTGATTATGCCTGTAAACTGGGAAGTGTTGTCACGTTGATGTTGGAGGACGCTTGTGCCTGGTGGACATCTGTGGCTGTGGCATCGCACATCCACGACATTGATTGGGATTTCTTTGTATCTGCCTTTTATGAAAGGTATCTTGGAGAGAAATTTCCAAGGGTTAAGCAGTGTAAGAGGCTACGTGATGGAAGTTTTTGCTTGAATCAAAGTCTGAGTGGTAGTGCAAATCTGGGGCAAGTGCTGCTTGATCAAGAAGTGGAAGCTCAGCTACCGGTGTGTGACCGTTGTGGAAGGCGCCATGTTGGAGGTTGTTGGGGCGCAGGTGCTTGTTGGAACTGTGGTTCTAAGGAGCATGTGAAGCGAGATTGTCCTCAAGTGGTGAAATCAGCTTCGGTGGTAGCAGAAGGGTCTCTGGAGGGTCATGGGCACGGCCGAGACAAAATTCGAGGGTGGAAGGAAGGGCAGAAAGTTGTGAGGAGCTTGGGAAGTGAGGTCTGCTGGAATTGTGGGTCTGTTGGACATATGAGACGTAGTTGTTTGAGGTTGGCTCGGGGAAGCCAGGGTTCTTTGCCGCAGGGAGATGGTGATGACCTTAGGGTGTTAGCTGATGCTGCAGCGGTGCGGCTGGGGAATGATGGTTCTGCAAGGAAGAGAGCTCGTCTGTTGAAGCTTCGGGGTGGTGATGTGTTTTCAGGTAACCTTGTTAAGTAACCTTTGCCCTAGTTATCTTAGTTTGGTTTTAGTTTGGTTTTTCCTTGCGTAATGAGTATGGTTTCGTTGCTAGCATGGTTGGGGTAGTAGTTGTTGTTGTTTTGGAAACAACTCTAGTGTGAAAAGGGCATTAGTGAGTATCTTGTGGATAATGGGTTGTTAGAATGATGGAGTTAGACAAGTTGAAAGTGAGGTAGGAGGTTGTTCTTAGACGGATTCTGAGGATGTTATTGGTGGGTGTGAATCGACATACATGCACAGTTAAAATCATTTGTTATATGCTATATTATATATGTACTGGTCCATGCATACATGTGGCATGACATTAGAGGTTTTGCATACATGTACATCAGGCATTGATAGGGCATATTGGTGACCATGCATACGAACGTTCACACTCGCTAATAACTAATCGGGACTGTTAGAGTTGTGATAGGATTAGATGGGATGGAGGGTATTGAGCAAGTTGTTAGTAATGGTGAGTGCGGTATAGCATGTTGTAGAAGGAAAGTGTTTGGCTCTTAAGGAGTTTAGCGGTATGGTGGTGAGGAGTTTACCATTGTGTTAGAGTCGGTCAAGTGGTTTTTGAATAGCTAGTAGAAGAGGTGGTTTCTTGGTATTAAGTGTTGTAGTAAGGTAGTGGATGTGTTTCCAGAGTGCGGAGGTAACTTGGCATTGATGTTGGAGTAGAAGGGTTGTTTTTGTAGATGAGGGTTCGTAGCAACCTTCGAAGAGTTGAGAAGATGTTGTGTTGTGGGTTGTAGAAAAGGGTTAGTCCGGGAGAGTAGGAGTCTCGTAACCTATATATGTATGTGTAGGTTGGGCGATGTTCTAGTAAGGCAAATGTTGTAGTTAAAGCTTGATGTGGAAAGGCAATGTAAGATCAAAGGCCATTGTTGGTTGGACGGGTTCTTGTGAGAAGTGGTTGACTGGTTGTGAGTAAGTAAATTCCTTTTTAGGTCAGCTGATGGTATGTGGAACGGCTGGCGGAGACAGGGTTGGGGTTTGTGACGTGATTATCAGGTGATGGGTGAGTAGTCCTGGTGAGTTGTTGTTGTAATAATAGTGGCGGATGTGAAGGAATAACAGCAATATGTTGAGAAGTTGGGTAAGCAGTTGTTGCTTAAGAAGTTTTGCTTGTTGTGAAAATCTCTGAAGGAGGTTGAGTAGTTTTTGCAAGGAGTTTGGAAGCAGTGTAGGTTGTGGGTTACATGGTGGCTGAACTGGAGTGGTTGGTGTCACTGTGTGAACAAGTTTTGGAAGTTGTGAGTTAAGATGGTGTATGCTGTAAAGTTGGAGGTTCGTCAGGTTGTTGTTGGGGCTATGTGCAGTCCGGAAGTGTGAGAGGTTAAGATGTGGATGACATCTTGGTGTTCTGGAATTCGTAAACCGTATGTGGTGGTGTTGAGTTTGGGTGGAGTTTTGTGGGGAGAGTGTTCAGTGGTGGTTAAGTCTCCTGTGTTGCCTTGTGTGTTGCTTTGAGACGTTTGGTTGTTCTCTTTTCGCCAGTTGAAATTTCGAGGACGAAATTTCTTAAGGGGGGGAGAGTTGTAACACCCCAATTTTGGGCTTAGAAGTTTTTGGTTTGGACCGGACCGGTCAGAGTGCGGTTCGAATATAAAAGGTGATTTTTAGGAAAGCCTAGTTCGGGTTGCATTAAAAATATGGAAAAATGTTCTAAAATCCTCTTTTATTATATATAAGAGAATGGTGGAATCAATTTTGCAAAATGGGGTTTGGAAGAGTGACATTTTGGGTTAGTGACCTAAATGTAATTTTTGTAAACTGGGTGACTGTTTTAAAAAGGATTGAAACTTTGAATCTTTAAGGAGCTATTTACCCAATAGGAGTTTCTCCAGATTTTTCTTAAATATTAAATGATTTATTAATGGTTTAAAATAAAGGTAAAAAGGAGGGAAAGATATTTTTGGCCTTTTAACTAACTTTTCCATATTTTCCATTTTCATTTTCTCTCATCTTTTCTCTCAAACCAAACACATTTCTCCAGAGCTTTTCCCTCTGATTTTGTCATCTAAATAACACATTTCAATTCTCTTTTAATCTCTAATCATCTCTTCATCAAAACCTCACCATTTGCTAATTGGATTTTCAAGATTTTGGTTCCAAAAAGGGAGAACCTCAAGTTTGGAGGTAAGAACGTCCTTCTCCTCTAAACTCTCAGTTCTTTACTGAAATTACCAAGTTCTCAATCCTAGATTTGTGTTTTATAAAAGGTTTTAAGGTTGTGTTCTTGATCTTGGCTTTTTAATGCAAGATTTGCTTGATTTTGATGAAATTTCGTATGATCTGATTGGGCAGTGTTTTGAAGTGTCAAATTGATGTTAAATGAATGTTAAATTGATGTGAAATTGAGGTTTAATCAATGCAATCCCGAATAGGTTGATTTTCCTAAGTTTTGCTTGAGTTTTTGTTGGTTTTTGGAGTGATCTTGATGATCTGTTATAGCTGGAGGTATAAGGACGTGTTTGGGATCTTTTTGAATGTTAATTGATGTTTGTAAATGGTTAGAAGTGATGGATCTTGGCTGGGTTAAGTTTTGGAAGTGTTTGGAGGCGATTTCGGTTGTGTTTGGTAGCCGAAATGTTGGTTTTGCTAAGAGTAGTGAGTTTAGGTGTGTGGCTGGTGTTTTTAATGCATGATGATGCATTAATCATCTGTTGTTGTGTGCTTGAAACAGGGGAGATTGATCCGTGAGCATTAGAGGTGGTGTGGAAGGCTTCAGATGCTTGGAAGGCTTGTTGGCTAGCCTTGTTTTGTGTATCGGTGAGTGAAGTTGGGTTTTCAGCTTTAAAACCAAGGTTTAAAGGTTTTGGGAGCTTAGTTTAAGTCTAAACAACTTTGCTAAGCTCAAGAGTAAGTAAATGGATTTTCCCTCTTGGTTTGTGTTGTGAATTGGTTCTTAAAGCAATTGTGATTGTTGGGTGCAATGCATGTGATTTGCATGTTTTAAATTCTGTTTTGAAAGCATATTTTAGCATGGTTTAATGCTGGTTTTGAAAGTCATTTGTTAAGGGTGCTCAAGGTAAGAGATCCTTGGTTTTGTACATTGAAATTGTGGAATTGATGCATAGTGTTGCATGTTGTTTAATGGCTTTGTGTAATGCTTCAAAAACAGTGGATTGATGATGGTAAATGTTGGTTTTAGCATTTGGGTTATGCTTGTAAAACATTGGATTAATGTGGTAAGATGGTTATATTGGCAAGTGATGTAAGTGGTTCTTGGTTGCTTAAATCGGATATAGTTAGCCGGCTATAGGATTGGGTGCACCGTGAATAAAGTCGCCTTGGATGTGGAGTGGTTAAGTGTGAACCGGTAACTCCATCCAAGTACACTAACGAGATGGTTAAGTACACCATGGTGGTTAAAATTCCATGGGTGGGTCTTAAGGTCATAATGGTGGTTAAAATTCCATTTGAGGACCTTGGGTAAGCAAAGGTTATAATGGTGGTTAAAATTCCATTTGAGGACCTTGTGCTTGTTAAGATCACAATGGTGGTGTAAAGTCCATGTGTGGATCTTGTGAAGTATGTCCCGGATCTCGTTAGTGATGTTATACAACTACCAATGGTTGATGCTAAGGTCATATGGTGGTTAAAATTCCATATGGGGACCTTGTGCATGTTAAGGTCATATGGTGGTTAAAATTCCATATGAGGGCCTTGTGTATGGTAAGGTCAAATGGTGGTTAAATTTCCATTTGGGGACCTTGAGATTGGTAGTGTGTATGAAGCGTGGGGACAACGCTTGTGATCCGCGTATCCGATTGGTTGTTGAGTTGAAAAGTGGATATGGTTTATCACTTGGAAGCCAATATAATGTTCTTGAATATAATGAAGCATGAGATGCTTGAAATGATGCACGGTTGCATGAGAAGTGTGTAATGCTTAATGAATGCATGTTTTACTTGTTAGCATGTACAAGTGTTTATAATCTATTGAGAATGGTGCATGGGTGCATGGAATCTCTTTAGTGCATTGAAGTCTTTTGAAGGCTTGTTTAAAAGGCATGTAATGCAAATGTTGAGTTTATGGTTCATATGTTGCATTGGTTTAATGCATGTAGTTAATCGAATGAGCAAGTGATTATTAAAGGTTTCTTGCTTTGAAATGATTTTCAAGAATGAGAAAAGTATGGTGTGAAATGGAAATGTTTTCCAAGGATCTTGTATTTAACCTTGCATATGATGTTCATGCATGGAATGGTTAAATTGATGGTTTTGCAAGTTTGTGCCTTGAAAAGGGTTACTTAGCTTTCTAAGCTAAGGGTTGATTTTCATGTTTGAGCAATGCATGATTTTGAGCATGTTGTTGAAAAGGGTTTTCAAACATTGCGTTGGTTTATCAAATTATGATGCTTTTGAAAGTGGTTTTATGGTTCGCTGCATTGATGGTGTTTTGGTTTTGAGCATTCCTCACTAAGCATTATGTGCTTACGCTCGTTTTTGTCCATCAATGCAGATAATTGAGGTTGGAACAGCGAGAAGCAAGGGATTCAAGGAGAGCTCCACTTGAGATGTATGTCTCGGTAATAGCTATAGATAATAAAGGCAATGGGGGAAGAATCTCTTATGTTGATGTTTAATGGGATTGTGTATGTTGGACAAGTTTGGTTTTATGTTGTTGATAATGTTGGATCTTGTAATTGGCCTTTATGAGATGGTTTTGGCATTTTGATACTTGAATGGGTTGCTAAGTAGGAAGCATGCCTATAGAATTGGGGATTTTCATAATTGATGCCATGTTGATGATTGGTTGATGCAATTATGTTTCTTGATTGTTGAATGACTTGCTGGTAAAGTTTGGTTGCTTTTGGAGCATGTTTGATGGGTCAATTGTATGATGAACCAGCAATTTTTCTGCATTCTGGGCAACCTGTTTCGGAACAGGTGTTACCGTATCGGAACGGGGGCCTGAAATGGCCTGGGCGTTCCGAAACGAAAGGCACTGTTCCGGAACGGTTTGGCCACTGCCAGGACCTGTTTTGGTACCAGTTTCGGAACGGTCTCGCGTTTCGGAAAGGGTCTTCCTTGTTCCGAAACACTCGACCGTTGGGCACTGAAATTGTTGGTTAAATGTTTTTGAAACCTTTGCGTTTTGGTCCTGAATCTTGTTTATGCAATTGGATGAGTTTGAGATGTCCGTTTGAGCTGAAATTTGGCAGTGAAGCATGAAAGATGATTAATTTCATATTGGTAACTTTAATTTGGGTAAAGTCCTTATAATTTTCAGAATTTACAATTTGGTCCCTAAAGTTGTAATTTGTGCAATTGAGTGCCTGAATGTTCTCTGATTGTTATGATCCTTGAGTATGCTGAACTTGTGAACATATCTAGGGTTAACGTGCATCTAGACAGGAGTAAAAAAAGGGTCGTTAATCAAGGTTGACTTTCAGGTTGACTTTGGTTTTCCCCGTGTGATCTTCTTAATTCGGATCGACCGTCTAGGCCGGGTTAAGGGGGTTACAAGCTAAGGCTCAGAACGAGAATGAGAACAATGCTGATAATGTTGTGGATATACCTCCTCGTCCTGTTGGTGGACCGCCCGGTGGTCGTGGTGCTGGAGGTGATGGAGCTGGTGTTGGTGCTGGTGCTGGTGCTGGGGTCGCTGGACCTGAAGCTGGGCAGGGGCAAGCTGCTCCTGACATGACAGTTTTGATACAGGCTATTGCTGGAGCCTTTCAGGCGGCAGTAGCTGGAGCTCACAGAGCTGGGCATCAGGGTGATGCTAATGTGAGATTACCTTTTGAACGTCTGCGCAGTCTCGGAGGGACTGAGTTCAGAGGTTTATCTGCTGAGGGTTCCGAATCATGGTTGGAAAGTACCAAGAGGATATTGGGACAAATGAACTGCAATGATGTGTAGAAGTTGGGTTGCGTGGTATCGCTGTTACATGATGATGCGTATACCTGGTGGACGATCACTGTCTCCGGAATGGAGGAAGTTGATGTGACTTGGACGTTCTTTCTGAACGCGTTCAAACGGAAGTATCTAGGTGTGCGATACCTGGATGAAAAAAAAGAGAATTCATGTCTCTTGTAAAAGGAAGTATGTCAGTGGCTGAGTATGAGATCCAGTTTTTCTGTCTTAGTCAGTACGCACCGGAGCTTATCCCTGATGAGCGGGAGAGGTGTGAACGTTTCCGATATGGTTTAGTGACGGACGTAAAGACCTTTATGCTTGCAGCTGAGTATACGGATTTTGATGTGTTGGTTAGTAGGGCGAAAGACATTGAGCAGAATCTGGGTTTGTCTTCCAAGAGTGCTGGTGTAACGCCCCGGTTTTGGGCTCAGAAGTCTTGGGCGTTGACCGGTTCGGTCAAAGTGCTGATCGAATATATAAAAGAGAAATTAGGAAAGCCTAGTTCGGGTTGCATTAAAAATATGGAAAAATGTTCTAAAATCATCTTTTAATATATAAAAGTGAACTGTGAAATCAATTTTGAAAAATGACGTTCGGAAGGTTGACATTTTGGCTAGTGACCAAAATGTAATTTTTGAAAGTTGCGTGACTGTTTTATAAAGGATTGAAACTTTGAATCTTTAAGGAGCTATTATTCCAAAAAGAGTTTCTCCAGATTTTTCTAAGATATTTTAAGGCTTTATTCTGATTTTAAAACATAAAGAAAGAGGAGGGAAAGCCATTTTGGCTATTTGCAACTAACTTTTCATTTTCTCCCAATTTTCATTTTCTCTCATTTTCTCTCAACCCAAACACTTTCTCTCCAGAGATTTACATCTGATTTTGTCATTCAAATCTTCCTTTTCAATTCTCTTGGGATTCCTAATCATCTCTACAACAAAACCTCACCATTTGCAAGTTGTTTCCTCAAGCTTTTTGGTTCTAAAAAGGAGAAAATCAAGTTTGGAGCTAAGAACGTCCTTCTCCTCTAAACTATCAGTTCTTTACTGAAATTCCTAAGTTCTCAATCCTTGATTTGTGATTTGTTAAAGGCTTTTCAATTGAAATTTTGATTTTAGCTTAAAATGCAAGATTTGCTTGATTTTGGTAGAATTTTCGTGTGATCTGTTTGGGCAGTGTTTTGAAGTGTCAAATTGATGTTAAATGAATGCTAAATTTATTAGAAATTGAGGTTTAATCAATACAATCCCGGATATGTTGAATTTCCTAAGTTTGGCTTGAGTTTTTGGTTGTTTTTGGAGTGTTTTTGGTGATCTGTTATACCTGGAGGTATAAGGACGTGTTTGAGATCATTTTGGATGTTAATTTATGTTTAAAAATGGTTAGAAGTGATGGATCTTGGTTGGGTTAAGTTTTGGAAGTGTTTGGAGGTGATTTCGGTTGTGTTTGGTAGCCGAAATGTTGGATTTGTGATGAGCAGCGAGTTTGATTGTGTTGCTGGTGTTTTTAATGCATAATGATGCATTAATCCTCTGTTATTGTGTGCTTGAAACAGGGGAGTTTGGTCCGTGAGCTTTAGAGGTGGTGCGGGAGGCTTCGGATGCTTGGAAGGCTTGTTGGTTAGCCTTGTTTTGTTTATCGGTGAGTGAAGTTGGGTTTTCAGCTTTTAAACCAAGGTTTGAAGGTTTTGGGAGCTTAGTATAAGTCTATACAACTTTGCTAAGCTCAAGAGTAAGTAAATGGATTTCTTTCTTGGTTTGTGTTATGAAATGGCTTTTAAAGCAATTGTGGTTGATGATTGAAATGCATGTGTTTTGCATGATTTAAATTCTGTTTTGGAAGCATATTTTTAGCATGGTTTAATGCTGGATTTGAAAGCCATATGTGAAGGATGCTCAAGGTAAGAGATCCTTGGTTTTATACATTGAAAATGTTGTTTTGATGCATGGTGTTGCATGTTGTTCAATGGCTTTGTGTAATGCTTTAAAACAGTGGATTGATGATGGTAAATGATGGTTTTTGCATTATGAATATGCATGCGAATCATTGGACTAATATGGTAAGTTGGTTATATTGGCAAGTGATGTAAGTGGTTCTTGGTTTCTTTGATCGGATATAGTTAGCCGGCTATAGGATTGGGTGCACCGTGAATAAAGTCGCCTTGGAGGTGGAGTGGTTAAGTGTGAACCGGTAAACTCCCTTCAAGTATCCTAACGAGATGGTTAAGGTCATAATGGAGGTGGAATGCCCATTCGAGGACCTTGGTTGAGCAAAGGTTATATGGTGGTTAAAAGTCCATATATGGGAACCTTGTGCTTGTTAAGATCACAATGGTGGTGTAAAGTCGATGTGTGGATCTTGTATAGGGTGTCCCGGATCTCGTTAGTGATGTTATACAACTACCAATCGATGATGCAAAGGTTGTATGGTGTTTGAAAGTCCATACATGGGAACCTTGTGCATGTCAAGGTTGTATGGTGTTTAAAAGTCCATACATGGGAACCTTGGGAAAAGTTGAGGTTGTATGGTGTTTGAAAGTCCATACATGGGAACCTCGGGAAAAGTTGAGGTTGTATGGTGTTTAAAAGTCCATACATGGTAACCTCGGGAAAAGCTAAGGTTGTATGGTGTTTAAAAGTCCATACATGGGAACCTTAGGATGGTAAGGTCAAATGGTGTTTAAAAGTCCATTTGGAGACCTTGGATTGGTAGTGTGTATGAAGCGTGGGGGACAACGCTTGTGATCCGCGTATCCGATTGGGTGTTGAGTTGAAAAGTGGATGTGTTGATCACTTGGAAGCCAATATAATGTTCTTGATTATAAAGAAGCATGAGATGCTTGAAAAGATGCATGGTTGCATGAAAAGTGGTTAATGTGTTTGTGAATGCATGTTTACTTGTTAAGTTGAACAAGTGTTGATTATCATTTGGTAAATGATGCATGTGTGCATGAAACCTCTTTAATGCATTGGAGTCTTGTTAAGACTTGTTTAAAAAGGCATGTGATGATAATGTTGTGGTTCATATGTTGCCTTTGTTTAATGCATGCGTTGGATTGTTTGGATAAATGGTTTTTAAATGGTTTCTTGCTTGGTATGACATTCAAGCATGGGAAAGGTATGATGTGAATGGAAGTGTTTTCCAAGGTTTTGAATTTAACTTTGCATATGGTGTTTATGCATGGAATGGTTAAATGGATGATTTTGCAAATTGAGCTTGAAATGGTTTTCTTAGCTTGCTAAGCTAAGGGTTGGTTTTCATGTTTGAGTAATGCATGGTTTAAGCATGTTGTTGAAAAGGAGTTTTCAAACTTTGCTTGGTAAACAATTCGGGTTTGTTTTAAAAGTGTTTTGTGACCCGCTGCATTGATGGTGTTTTGGTTTTGAGCATTCCTCACTAAGCATTATGTGCTTACGCTCCTTTTTGTCCATCAATGCAGATTCTTAAAGTTTGGACAGCGAGAAGCAAGGGATTCAAGGAGGACTCTAATTGAGATGTATGTCTCGGTGAATAGCTATAGTTAATAAAGGCAATGGGGTAGAATCTCTTGGGTTGATGTTTATGTGTTCGTATATGTTCGGACAAGGATGGTTATATGTTGTTGATGTTGTTGGAACATGTATTTGGCTATTATGAGATTGATTTGGAAGTTTATGCTTGAATGGTTACTTGTGTAGGAAGCATGCCTATAGATTTGGGGCTTTTCACATGTGTTGTTATATTGTTGAATTGTTGATGCAAGTATGTCTCTTATATGTTCAATTGCATGTTGGTAAAGTTTGGTGGCAATTGGAGTATGTTTGGATGTTTAATTGCATGTTTAAGTATGCATTTTGGGGCAATCTGTGCAGGGTGTTTCGGAACAGTGCCTGCCGTTTCGGAACGGGTGCCTTAAAGAAGCCCAGACGTCCGAAACGGGAGAGACCGTTCCGAAACGGTTTGGCTACTGCCAGCCCGTGTTTGGGTACGCGTTGCGGAACGGCCCCGCGTTTCGAAACGGGCTCTGCCTGTTTCGGAACGGATGACCGTTGGGGGCTGACATTGGCGGTTATATGTTTTGAAATGTTTGCATTTTGGTCCTGAAACTTGTTTGTGCAATTGTATGAGTTTGGGATGTCCGTTTGAGCTAAAATTTGACAGTGAAGCATGAAACCTGATTAATTCCAAGTTGGTAACTTTAATTTGGTTTAAGCCCTCATATTTATCAGAAATTACAATTTGGTCCCTAAAGTTGTATTTTGTTCAATTGGGTCCCTGTTTGATCTCTGATGTTTGTGATCTTTGAGTATAATGTTTGAGTGATCACAATTAGGGCTAATGTGCATCTAGACAAGATTAAAAAGAAAAAAAAAGGGTCGTTAATCAAGGTTGACTTTCGGGTTGACTTTGGTTTTCCCCGTGTGACTTTCTTAATTCGGGTCAACCGTCTAGGCCGGGTTAAGGGGGTTACATTTGGTGGTATCAGAGCTGAGTTGCGAATGCTTGGGGAAAATGGTAAGTTGTTGTGATGTGTGTTTGATGTTTACCTTGTTGTGTGGTTGAAAGTTGGTTGAAACACGTGTTTCTGAGCAAGTTGCTGATGTTTTCAAGCATGTTGTATGGTTATGAATCTTGGTTGAGCTTATGTGGTTTTGTGCTAATGTTGTGAGCTGGTGTTATGCATGATGAACATGTAATGAGTATGTTATCTTGCTAATATGCTGTTGCAAGTGGATGTTGTTTGGTGTAAGCATGATCAAAGTATGTTGTTTGATATGCTTGATGTTGTGATATTCATGTTTGTGATGATTGTTATGTCATGTAAAGGGGAGGATTCGGGATACCCATTGCCTTATTATTATAGCTATTGTGTTATTTTGGAGTTGGAGTTTGAATCCTTGCTTAAAGCTGGTCTAACTGGTTTGTTTATTTTGTTGTGAATGTTTGTTGTTAGTAGTATGGCGAAGTCGTTGATAGAATGGCAGTTGGGTGAGATGGTTGCCGCCTTAGGGCAGGTTGTTAAGGCATGGAATTCACCTTTCTGTAAAGGTGTTTTGTCTCAGTCTTCTGTGCCTGGGGTTGAGGTGTTAAGGCAGGAGGAAGAAGCTGGTTCTGTGGTGAAGAGTTCATCACCTGTTTCTCGAGAGGTGTTGGGAACATCTCAGGCTGTGGTAACGGTAAAGTCAGTGGATGCGCTGGCTGTGGGATGTGTGGGTTTGTCGAAGCAGTGTTTGCTTGATTTGGGTGCGATGGAGTATCATGGTTCTTCACCGGAGATGTTTGAGGCCTGGTTGGCCAGTGTGATTCTGATTTTGGATCAGGAAGGTTGTGATTATGCTTGTAAGCTGGGAAGCGTTGTTTCTTTGATGTTGGAGGACGCATGTGCCTGGTGGACATCTGTGGTGGTGGCGTCACATATTCATGATATTGACTGTGATTTCTTTGTATCTGCCTTTTATGAAAGGTATCTTGGAGAGAAGTTTCCAAGGGTTAAGCAATGTGAAGGTAGTGCTGTTGTGGAGCAAGTGTTGCTTGGGCAAGGAGTGGAAGCTCAGCCACCGGTATGTGACCGTTGTGAAAGGCGCCATGTTGGAGGTTGTTGGGGCGCGGGTGCTTGCTGGAACTGTGGTTCTAAAGTGCATGTTAAGCGTGATTGTCCCCTTGGGGTGAAGTCAGCTTTGGTGATAGCCAAAGGGTCTCTGAAAGGTTGTGGGCACGGCTGAGGCAAGGTTCAGAGGTGGCAGAAAGAGCAGAAGGTTGTGAAGAGTTTGGGAAATGAGAATTGCTGGAAATGTGGGTCTGCTGGACATATGAGACGTGAATGTTTGATGTTGGCTCGGAACAGCCAAGGTTCCTTACCGCAAGAGGTCGGTGGTGACCCTAGTGTGTTAGCTGGTGTTACAGCGGTGCGGCAGGAGGATAATGGTTCCGCGAGAAAGAGAGCTCGTCTGATGAATCTTCAGGGTGGTGTTGTGTTTTCAGGTAACCTTGTTAAGTAATCTTTGCTCTAGTTACCCTGGTTTGGTTTCTGTTGGTTTTCCTTGCGTGGTAAGTCTAGTCCTGTTGCTAGCATGTTTGGGGTAATAATTGTAGTTTGGAATCATCTTTGGTGTGAAGAAGGTTTTAGTTAGTATCTTGTGGTTAATGGTTGTTGGAATGATGGAGTTGGATAAGTTAGAAGTGAGGTAGGAGGTTGTTCTTAGACGGATTTTGAGGATGTTATTGGAGGGTGTGAACTGGCATTCATGCACAGTTAAAATCATTGTTATATGCTATATTATATATGTGCTGGTCCATGCATACATGTGGCATGACATTAGAGGTTTTGCATACATGTACATCAGGCATTGATAGGGCATGTAGGTGATCATGCATACGATGTTCACACTCGCTAATACCTAATCGAATCTGTTAGTGTGGTGGTTGGGTTAGGTTGGATGATGGGTTTTTGGAGGTTGTGTTGGTGCTGAGTGAAAGTTAGAAGTAGTGGAGAATATTAAGCTGGTGCTGGAGATAGTGAGAGTAGTATAGCCTGTTGGTAGAAGGATCGTGTTTGATGCTTAAAGGGTTTAGTGGTTTGGTGGTGAAGAGTACCGGTTGAGGTTAGAATCGGTCAAGTGGTTTGAATAGCTAAGTGGAAGGGGCAGTTCCTTGGTGCTAAGTGATGTTGCAGTTTAGTGGTTGTGTTTCCAAGTGCTGAGGTAGCTTAGCATTTAAGTTGTTGTGGAAGGGTTGTGTCTGTAAGTGTTGGTTCTTAGCGACCCTTGAGGAGTTGAGGAGTTGTTATGTATGTCAGGTTGGGCGATGTTCTAGTAAGGCAGGTGTTGTGGTCAAAGCTTGTGGTGGATAGGCAATGAAAGATCGAAGGCCATTGTTGTTTGAAAGGATTCTTGTGAGAAGTGGTTGGTTGGTTGTGAGTATGTGAATTTCTTTTCAAGTCAGCTGGTGGTGTGTGATACGGTTGGCGGAGTTGATTTGGGGTTGTGATGTAAATTTTGGAATCTGGGTGAGTAGTCCTTGTGAGTTGTTATGGTAATGTTAGTGGCGGATGTGAAGGATTGTCAGCATTCGTTGAGGAGTTTGGGTAAGCAGTTGATGCTTAAGAATTTTTTCTTGTTGGGAAAATTCTTGGAAGAGGTTTGGGAATTTGCAAGAGTTTTAGAAGCAGAGAAGTTTGCATAGTGGTTGTTTTGGTTTGGTTAATGTCACTGTGTAAACGAGTCTTGGGAGTTGTGTGTTGCAGTGATGTGTGCTGTAAAAGTTGAAGTTCTTCAGGTTGATGTTGGGGCTGTGTACAGTCTGGATGTGTGAAAGGTTAAATTGTGGCTATCCTTGGGTGTTTTGGAATTTGCGGACATCGTGTGGTGGTGTTGAGTTTGGTGGAGTTTTTGTGTGGAATGTGTTCAGTGGTGGTTGAGGCTTTTGTGTTGCCTTGTGTGTTGATTTGAGAAGGTTGTGGTTCTCTTGTCGCCAGTTGAAATTTCGAGGACGAAATTTCCTAAGGGGGGGAGAGTTGTAACGCCCCGGTTTTGGGCTCAGAAGTCTTGGGCGTTGACCGGTTCGGTCAAAGTGCTGATCGAATATATAAAGGAGAAATTAGGAAAGCCTAGTTCGGGTTGCATTAAAAATATGGAAAAATGTTCTAAAATCATCTTTTAATATATAAAAGTGAACTGTGAAATCAATTTTGAAAAATGAGGTTCGGAAGGTTGACATTTTGGCTAGTGACCAAAATGTAAATTTTGAAAGTTGCGTGACTGTTTTATAAAGGATTGAAACTTTGAATCTTTAAGGAGCTATTATTCCAAAAAGAGTTTCTCCAGATTTTTCTAAGATATTTTAAGGCTTTATTCTGATTTTAAAACATAAAGAAAGAGGAGGGAAAGCCATTTTGGCTATTTGCAACTAACTTTTCATTTTCTCCCAATTTTCATTTTCTCTCATTTTCTCTCAACCCAAACACTTTCTCTCCAGAGATTTACATCTGATTTTGTCACTCAAATCTTCCTTTTCAATTCTCTTGGGATTCCTAATCATCTCTACAACAAAACCTCACCATTTGCAAGTTGTTTCCTCAAGCTTTTTGGTTCTAAAAAGGAGAAATTCAAGTTTGGAGGTAAGAACGTCCTTCTCCTCTAAACTATCAGTTCTTTACTGAAATTCCTAAGTTCTCAATCCTTGATTTGTGATTTGTTAAAGGCTTTTCAATTGAAATCTTGATTTTAGCTTAAAATGCAAGATTTGCTTGATTTTGGTGGAATTTTCGTGTGATCTGTTTGGGCAGTGTTTTGAAGTGTCAAATTGATGTTAAATGAATGCTAAATTGATTAGAAATTGAGGTTTAATCAATGCAATCTCGGATAGGTTGAATTTCCTAAGTTTGGCTTGAGTTTCTGGTTGTTTTTGGAGTGTTTTTGGTGATCTGTTATACCTGGAGGTATAAGGACGTGTTTGAGATCATTTTGGATGTTAATTTATGTTTAAAAATGGTTAGAAGTGATGGATCTTGGCTGGGCTAAGTTTTGGAAGTGTTTGGAGGTGATTTCGGTTGTGTTTGGTAGCCGAAATGTTGGATTTGTGATGAGCAGCGAGTTTGATTGTGTTGCTGGTGTTTTTAATGCATAATGATGCATTAATCCTCTGTTATTGTGTGCTTGAAACAAGGGAGTTTGGTCCGTGAGCTTTAGAGGTGGTGCGGGAGGCTTCAGATGCTTGGAAGGCTTGTTGGTTAGCCTTGTTTTGTGTATCGGTGAGTGAAGTTGGGTTTTCAGCTTTTAAACCAAGGTTTGAAGGTTTTGGGAGCTTAGTATAAGTCTAAACAACTTTGCTAAGCTCAAGAGTAAGTAAATGGATTTCTTTCTTGGTTTGTGTTATGAAATGGCTTTTAAAGCAATTGTGGTTGATGATTGAAATGCATGTGTTTTGCATGATTTAAATTCTGTTTTGGAAGCATATTTTTAGCATGGTTTAATGCTAGATTTGAAAGCCATATGTGAAGGATGCTCAAGGTAAGAGATCCTTGGTTTTATACATTGAAAATGTGGTTTTGATGCATGGTGTTGCATGTTGTTCAATGGCTTTGTGTAATGCTTTAAAACAGTGGATTGATGATGGTAAATGATGGTTTTTGCATTATGAATATGCATGTGAATCATTGGACTAATATGGTAAGTTGGTTATATTGGCAAGTGATGTAAGTGGTTCTTGGTTTCTTTGATCGGATATAGTTAACCGGCTATAGGATTAGGTGCACCGTGAATAAAGTCGCCTTGGAGGTGGAGTGGTTAAGTGTGAACCGGTAAACTCCCTTCAAGTATCCTAACGAGATGGTTAAGGTCATAATGGAGGTGGAATGCCCATTCGAGGACCTTGGTTGAGCAAAGGTTATATGGTGGTTAAAAGTCCATGTATGGGAACCTTGTGCTTGTTAAGATCACAATGGTGGTGTAAAGTCCATGTGTGGATCTTGTATAGGGTGTCCCAGATCTCGTTAGTGATGTTATACAACTACCAATCGGTGATGCAAAGGTTGTATGGTGTTTGAAAGTCCATACATGGGAACCTTGTGCATGTCAAGGTTGTATGGTGTTTAAAAGTCCATACATGGGAACCTTGGGAAAAGTTGAGGTTGTATGGTGTTTGAAAGTCCATACATGGGAACCTCGGGAAAAGTTGAGGTTGTATGGTGTTTAAAAGTCCATACATGGGAACCTCGGGAAAAGCTAAGGTTGTATGGTGTTTAAAAGTCCATACATGGGAACCTTAGGATGGTAAGGTCAAATGGTGTTTAAAAGTCCATTTGGAGACCTTGGATTGGTAGTGTGTATGAAGCGTGGGGGACAACGCTTGTGATCCGCGTATCCGATTGGGTGTTGAGTTGAAAAGTGGATGTGTTGATCACTTGGAAGCCAATATAATGTTCTTGATTATAAAGAAGCATGAGATGCTTGAAAAGATGCATGGTTGCATGAAAAGTGGTTAATGTTTGTGAATGCATGTTTACTTGTTAAGTTGAACAAGTGTTGATTATCATTTGGTAAACGATGCATGTGTGCATGAAACCTCTTTAATGCATTGGAGTCTTGTTAAGACTTGTTTAAAAAGGCATGTGATGATAATGTTGTGGTTCATATGTTGCCTTTGTTTAATGCATGTGTTGGATTGTTTGGATAAATGGTTTTTAAATGGTTTCTTGCTTGGTATGACATTCAAGCATGGGAAAGGTATGATGTGAATGGAAGTGTTTTCCAAGGTTTTGAATTTAACTTTGCATATGGTGTTTATGCATGGAATGGTTAAATGGATGATTTTGCAAATTGAGCTTGAAATGGTTTTCTTAGCTTGCTAAGCTAAGGGTTGGTTTTCATGTTTGAGTAATGCATGGTTTAAGCATGTTGTTGAAAAGGAGTTTTCAAACTTTGCTTGGTAAACAATTCGGGTTTGTTTTAAAAGTGTTTTGTGACCCGCTGCATTGATGGTGTTTTGGTTTTTAGCATTCCTCACTAAGCATTATGTGCTTACGCTCCTTTTTGTCCATCAATGCAGATTCTTGAAGTTTGGACAACGAGAAGCAAGGGATTCAAGGAGGACTCCAATTGAGATGTATGTCTCGGTGAATAGCTATAGTTAATAAAGGCAATGGGGTAGAATCTCTTGGGTTGATGTTTATGTGTTCGTATATGTTCGGACAAGGATGGTTATATGTTGTTGATGTTGTTGGAACATGTATTTGGCTATTATGAGATTGATTTGGAAGTTTATGCTTGAATGGTTGCTTGTGTAGGAAGCATGCCTATAGATTTGGGGCTTTTCACATGTGTTGTTATATTGTTGAATTGTTGATGCAAGTATGTCTCTTATATGTTCAATTGCATGTTGGTAAAGTTTGGTGGCAATTGGAGTATGTTTGGATGTTTAATTGCATGTTTAAGTATGCATTTTGGGGCAATCTGTGCAGGGTGTTTCGGAGCAGTGCCTGCCGTTTCGAAACGGGTGTCTTAAAGTAGCCCATGCGTCCGAAACGGGAGAGACCGTTCCGAAACGGTTTGGCTACTGCCAGCCCGTGTTTCGGTACGCGTTGCAGAACGGCCCCGCGTTTCGAAACGGGCTCTGCCTGTTTCGGAACGGATGACCGTTGGGGGCTGACATTGGCGGTTATATGTTTTGAAATGTTTGCATTTTGGTCCTGAAACTTGTTTGTGCAATTGTATGAGTTTGGGATGTCCGTTTGAGCTGAAATTTGACAGTGAAGCATGAAACCTGATTAATTTTAAGTTGGTAACTTTAATTTGGTTTAAGCCCTCATATTTATCAGAAATTACAATTTGGTCCCTAAAGTTGTATTTTGTTCAATTGGGTCCCTGTTTGATCTCTGATGTTTGTGATCTTTGAGTATAATGTTTGAGTGATCACAATTAGGGCTAATGTGCATCTAGACAAGATTAAAAAGAAAAAAAAGGGTCGTTAATCAAGGTTGACTTTTGGGTTGACTTTGGTTTTCCCCGTATGACTTTCTTAATTCGGGTCAACCGTCTAGGCCGGGTTAAGGGGGTTACAGCTGGATCAGGTTCGGGCAAGAGGGCTGCTGAGTATAGTTCCGGTGGTGAACGGAACAAGAGAGGACGAGATAAGAGGTATCAGTCCTCGGCTAGGCGTGGTAATGGAGGGCATGATGCACCTGTTCAGGGAGACAGGGTGAGAGCTGATCAGAACACGTGCTGGGCGTGTGGATCGCGTGGTCATTTGAGGCGTGATTGTCCTCGAGCAGCGAGGGAGGTTCAGGCTTCTGTTGCAGTGACCGGTAATTCGTGCTAGAATTGTGGTTCGACAGACCACATGAGGAAGGAGTGTTCTTTGTTGGCCGGTGGTGGTCAGGGACGTGCTCCTGGAGTTGTTGCACCACAGAGAGGTCGTGGGCGCGGCCGTGGTAACTTCTAGCGTAGAGATGATGGTGGGAGGAATGTGGCACATGTGGTGGCTGTCCAACCTGAGGGTGGTGGCCAGGCTCGAGTGTATGCTCAGCGAGAGGGGAGGAATGACACAGATGTGATCGCAGGTACCTTCACTTTGCAATCCTTGTCATTACTTTCCTTGATTGATTCTGGATCTACACACTCATACATTTTGCGTGAACATGCTCAATTGCTTGGTTTGCCTGTTGAGTCTTTGGATGTTCGTATGCGTGTAACTAGTTCCTTTGGTGATACCGTTGTGACACGGAAGTTGAATAGAAGATGTCCTTTGGTTGTGCAAAATCATGTTTTTCATGTTGATCTCATGGAATTGCCATTCTATGGTTTCGATGTAATCCTTGGTATGGATTGGCTTGTTGAACATCGAGCTGTGGTGGATTTTGAGAACAAGCGAGTTTCGTTGAAGCTTGCGGATGATTATGAGGTAGTGGTGGTTGGTGAGAATGTGAAGTTTCTTGCCAATGTGGTGTCTTCCTTGGAAGCGAGCCGAATGTTGAGGCAAGGTTGTGAGGCCTACCTAGCCTTTGTGATGAATCCTAACTCTAAGGAGTTGCGAGTGCAAGATATCAGGACCGTGCGAGAGTTTCCTGGTGTGTTTCCGGAGGAGTTACCTGGATTGCCTCCTGATCGAGAGGTGGAGTTTGGAATTGAGCTGTATGAAAACACAACTCCAGTGTCCATTACTCCTTATCGAATGGCACCTAAAGAGTTGAAAGAGCTGAAGACGCAACTTCAGGAGTTGCTGGATCGTGGTTTAATTCGGCCGAGTGTGTCACATTGGGGTGCACCGGTCTTGTTTGTGAAGAAAAAGGATGGCACTATGAGAATGTGCATCGATTACCGTCAGCTAAATAAGTTGACTATCAAGAATTGGTATCCTTTACCGAGGATTGATGATCTTTTTGATCAATTTCGGGGAGCGGCTGTGTTCTCCAAGATTGATTTAAGGTCAGGTTATTACCAGTTGATGGTGAAGGATGTGGATGTGACAAAGACAGCCTTCAGAACGAGGTATGGGCATTATGATTTCCTTGTGATGCCGTTTGGTTTGACGAATGCTCCTACAGCTTTTATGGACATGATGAATAGAGTGTTCCATGAGTATTTGGACAAGTTTGTTGTAGTGTTCATTGATGATATCCTTGTGCACTTTCGTACTGAGGAGGAGCATGAGGGGCATTTGAGGATTGTGTTGCAGGCTTTGTTGGAGAATCAACTTTGTTGGAGGATTGTGTTCCTTGGTCATGTGGTTTCTGCTGAGGGGATTCGTGTTGATCCTCATAAGATTGAGGCAGTGATGAATTGGAAGCCTCCTAAGTCTGTTCATGAAGTCCGTAGTTTCCTTGGTTTGGCGGGATACTATCGGAGGTTTGTGGATGGATTTTCAAAAATTGTTGCACCTTTGACGAAGTTGTTGCAGAAGGATGTCAAGTATGAGTGGACAGATGCGAGACAGCAAGCTTTTGAGAAGCTGAAGGCAACTTTGACGCAAGCTCCTATCTTGGTTCAACCTGAATCATGGAAAGAGTTTGTGGTGTACAGTGATGCATCCTATGTTGGTTTGGGGTGTGTGTTGATGCAAGAGGGTAAGGTGGTGGCTTATGCATCGCGCCAGTTGAAGGTGCATGAGCGCAATTATCCTACACATGACATTGAGTTAGCTGCGGTGGTTTTTGCTTTGAAAATTTGGAGACATTACCTGTACGGTGAGAAGTGTACTGTGTACACGGATCACAAAAGTTTGAAGTATCTGATGTCTCAGAAAGAGTTGAATCTTAGGCAACGATGTTGGGTGGAGTTGCTTAAAGATTACGATCTGACGATCGAGTACCATCCGAGAAAAGCTAATGTTGTAGCGAATGTTTTGAGTAGGAAGGTGGCAGTGGAGTTGAGGGCTATGTTTGCCAGCTTGAGCATTTCGCGATATGGCGGTCTTGTGGCTGAATTACAAGTGAAACAATCCTTGGTTCAGTTGATAAAGGATAAGCAGTTATTGGATGATTCCTTGGTGCCACATGTTCAGGATATTGCTGAGGATAGGCCATCGGATTTCTACTTTAATGATGATGGAGTTTTATGTTTTGGGAGTCAGATAGTAGTGCCCAATGATGCTGAGTTGAGGCGTGCTATTCTGACTGAAGCTCATAGTAGTCCTTTTGCTATGCACCCTGGTAGTACAAAGATGTATCGTGATCTTAAGGATGAGTACTATTGGGTGGGATAAAAGAAAGATGTTTCTGAGTATGTGAGCAAGTGCATGGTTTGTCAGCGAGTTAAGGCTGAGCATCAGTTTCCTTCTGGGTTGTTGCAACCGTTGAGGATTCCTGAGTGGAAGTGGGAAAGGATTACCATGGACTTTGTGTCTGGTTTGCCTTTGTCGCCATCGAAGAAGAATTCGGTGTTGGTGATTGTGGATCGCCTTACGAAGTGTGCGCATTTCTTACCTGTGCATACTACGTATACATTGGATAAGCTTGCAGAGCTGTACATTGCTAAGATTGTGCGGCTGCATGGTGTGCCAAAGTCTTTCATGTCGGATAGAGATCCGAGGTTTACATCGCGTTTCTGGGAGTGTTTACATCAGGCTTTGGGTACACGGCTGAATTTCAGTACTTCTTATCATCCACAGTCGGATGGACGGTCTAAGCGTGTTATCCAAGTGCTGGAGGATATGTTGAGGTGTTGTGTGATTGAGTTTCAAGGCTCTTGGAAAAAGGTGGGTGACCGTGTGTTTTTGAAAGTTTCACCTTGGGAAAAGGTGATGAGGTTTGGCCGAAAGGGTAAGTTGAGCCCTAGGTACATTGGACCATACGAGGTGGTTGAACGTGTGGGTCTTGTTGCGTACAAACTGAGGTTGCCGCAAGAGTTAGAAAAGATTCATGATGTGTTTCATGTTTCTATGCTTCGGAGGTATAGATCGGATCCTTCGCATGTTATGCCTGTGGAGGAAGTGGAGTTGAATCCAGACTTGACCTATGATGAGGAACCGGTGGAAATTCTGGATTCAGACAGTAAAGTTTTTCAAGGTAAAACCATTGAGTTGGTAAAGGTGTTGTGGAAGCATCGTGGTGCTGAGGAAGCCACGTGGGAATGAAAGGATGACATGAAGAAGCAGTTTCCGTACCTCTTTCCCCTAGGTAAATTTCGAGGACGAAATTTCTTAAGGGGGAGAGTTGTAACACCCCAATTTTGGGCTTGGAAGTTTAGGGTCTGAACTGGACCAGTCTGATTTTCGGTTCGAATGTAAAAGGAGGTTTTTAGGGAAAGCCTAGTTCGGGATGCTTAAAAAATATGGAAAAATATCTAAAAATCCTCTTTTAATATATATTGGAGAGTGGTGAAATCAATTTTACAAAATAAGGTTTGGAAGTGTGACAATTTGAAATAGTGACTAAAATGCGATTTTTGAAAAGTTTAGTGGTGACTGTTTTTTAAGGATTGAAACTTTGAATCTTTAAGGAGCTAATTTACCCAAGAAAGGATTTCTCCAGATTTTTCTTAGATTTTAATGATTTAATTAATGTTTAATTAATTAAAGGAAAAGTGGAAAAACCAATTTTTAGATTTCATAACTAACTTTTGTTAAAACTTTCTCATCTCATTTTCTCTCAAAATTCTCTCAGCCAAACACATTTCTACAGCAACATTTCTATTGATTTTCACACTAAATGATGAGGTTTCAATCACCAATTGATTCCTAATCCTTTCTACATCAAATCCTATTGTTTTGCTTATTGGATTTTCAAGGAAATTGTCTCTAATCAAGGAGAAATCTACATTAGAGGTAAGGGTGTTCTTCTCCTCTAAATACTCAGTTCTTTACTGAAATTCTCAAGTTCTCAATCCTTAAATTAAGTTTTATAAAACGTTTTAATGTTGTGATCTTGATTTTGGCTTAAAACTCAAGATTTGGAAGAAATCTTGAAGAAATTCGTGGTCATTGTTTGGGCTCTGTTTTGAGATGGTTTTTAAATGAATTTTGGATGTTTAATGATGTGTAAATGAGGTTTAATCAATGCAATCCCGAATAGGTTGAATTTCCTAAGTTTTTGCTTATGAAAATGGTGGTTTTGGGGTGATCTTGGTGTTCTGTTATAGCTGGAGGTATAAGGACGAGTTTAGGTTCTTTTTGGATATTAATTGATGTTTAGGAATGGTTGGAAGTGATGGATCTTGGCTGGTTATGTTGTGGAAGAGTTTGGAAGTGTTTTCGGTTGTGTTTGGTAGCCGAAATGTTAGTTTTGGAGAGAGCAGCGAGTTTAGGTGTAATGGCTGAAGATTTTAATGCATGATGATGCATTAATCCTCTGCTTTGATGTGTTTAAAACATGGGAGGCAACTTCGGATTCTTGTGGTGTTGATCCGGAGGCTTGATCGGCGTTTCGGCAAGCTTGCGAAACGGAATTGATGAGTGGAGTTGGATTTCCATCTTTGTATCGAATGTTTTAAGGTTTGGGAGCTTAGTGTAAGTCTAATCAACTTAACTAAGCTCAAGAGTAAGTTTTCGGGAAAACTCTCTCTCTTGGATGAACCATGAGATGGTTGGATGCAATGTATTTAATTTGCATGTTTAAATTCTGTTTTAAAAGCATGTTTTAGCATGATTAATGCTGGTTTGAAAGCCATGTGTTGAAGGATGCTCAAGGTAAGAGATCCTTGATTTGATATTGATAAATGTGGTTTTGATTCATAGTGATGCATGTTGGTTTAATGGCTTTGATTAATGCTTTAAAACAGTGGATTGTTGATGATAAATGATGTATATTGGCAAGTGATGTGTTGGTTTTAAAGTGCTTGAATCGGATATAGTTAGCCGGCTATAGGATTGGGTGCACCGTGAATAAAGTCGCCTTGGATGTTGAGGGGTTCTGATTGTACCGTAAACTCCATCCAAGTACACTAACGAGATGTGTAAGATCACAATGGTGGTTAAAAGTCCATGTGTGGATCTTGTGCTGAGTGTCTCGTGTTCTCGTTAGTGATGTTATACAACTACCGATGAGTGATGTTGAGGGGTTGTAATTGTACCGTAAACTCCATCACGAGTGTTGAGGTGTTGTGATTGTACCGGTAAACTCCACCTTGTGTGTTCGGTAGTGTGTATGAAGCGTATGGGACAACGCTTGTAATCCGCGTATTCGATTGTGTTTTGTGTTGTAAATGGTTATGTATTATCACTTGAAAGCCAATATGACATGTTGTACTAATGAAGCATGAGATGCTTGTTTAAGAATGCAAGGTTGCATGAATAATGATGTTTATGTGTTTAAAGGCCTTGTGAAAGGTGTTTTATAAATGCATTATTGTGTTGTTTCTTTAGAGCATGCCTCACTAAGCATTTGTGCTTACGCTCTCTCTCTCTTGAACCAATAATGCAGATAATTGAGGTGTTTGAGGGCAGCAAGGAGGCTAAGAATCCAAGGAAAATCTAAGCTCATGTATGGTGATGTTTTCACAACATTTTTAGTTTTTGATATTTGGCAATGGGAACCTAAGATGTGGTTTTGGGAGATGTTTTGGACTCCCTAGTTGTGGCATGATGCCTTAAATGATTTGGATTTGTAAATGGCCATTTTGGTGCTTGTTTTGATGCTTTGGTGGTTGTTGGCTTTGGATACTAGGATGCATGCCTATAGACTTGTGGATTTCCTTATTTGATGTCATGAATGTGTTCTAATGTTGGAATCATGTACCTTTTATGCATGATGACTTGTTGGTATGTTTAGGTAGTCATTAGGATGTGTTTGAGTGGCTTAAAGTATGTAAAACCAGAAATTATGCAGCATCTGGGCAATCCGTATCGGAACGGGCACTAGCGTTTCGAAACGGGGGCCTGTAATGGCCTTCGCGTATCGAAACGGATAGGGCCGTTCCGAAACGATTTGGCCACTGCTAGGCCCTGTTCCGATACAGGTCTCAAAACGAACCCGCATTTTGGAATAGTCAACCCCGTTCCGTAACAGATGACCGTTGGGCACTGATTTGAATGGTTTTAAGGTTTGCAAGTTTTACGTTTTAGTCCTGAAAAATTGTAATTGCAATTGCTTCAGTTTGAGATGTCCGTTTAAGGTGAAATTTGACAGGGAAGCATGTAATATGGTTAATTAAGTATTGGTAATCTTAAAATCAGTTAAGTCCATCATCTTTCCAGAAATTACAATTTGGTCCCTAACTTTTGTATGTTGTGCAATTGAGTCCCTTGTTGCATTTCGGTCGATGTGCTTTTCAAGTATGTGTTTATCAAGGGTACGCTTAAGGTTAATGTGCTTCTAGATAAGACTAAAATAAAGGGTCGTTAATCAAGGTTGACTTTCGGGTTGACTTTGATTTTCCCCGTGTAATCTTCGTAGTTCGGGTCAACCGTCTAGGCCGGGCTAAGGGGGTTACATTATGCTTCTTATATATGTTTCTTGATGTTTAATCATGTTGTTGGGATGATATGTTATGCTTTGAAGCGTGTTTGAGAGGGTTAAGAGGTGAAAAACCAACATTTTCTGCTGTCACAGGTCAGGGTGTATCGAAACACCCTTAATTGTTTCGAAACGGGGGCATGTAATGGCCATAGCGTTCCGAAACGGTTGAAGGTGTTTCGGAACTTTTTGGCTACTGGAGAGGCCTGTTTCGATACCGGTCTTGGAACGCACCCGAGTACCGAAACGGTCAACACCGTTCCGATATGGGCGTTTCGGTACGAGGTTTAGCGTTTCGAGAATGTTGTGGATGCAATTGCTTGAGCTTGGAATGTCTTTTTAAGTTGTATTTTGGCAGAAAAGCGTGTAATATGACTAATTACATATTGGTAAATTCAAAATCTGCAAAAGCCCTTATATTTTCTAAAAATTACATTTTGGTCCTTAAAAGTGTAATTCATGCAATTGTGTCCCTAAATGATTTTCGATCGCTGTGCCTTACTCTCATATGATTCTTGAGTATTCACTTAGGCTTAATGTGCATCTAGTAAATATTAAAAAGAAAAAAGGGTCGTTAATCAAGGTTGACTTTTAGGTTGACTTTGGTTTTCCCCGTGTAATCTTCGTAGTTCGGGTCAAGTGTCTAGGCTGGGCTAAGGGGGTTACATTTGTTGGTATCAGATCCAGGTTGTGGCTTGGTAAGTGGTTAATGTATGAGGTTATGTATGTTTGTTACTTTCGGTGAAAGTGTGATATGTGGATATTTATGTATGATTCAATTAAGATGAATTTGTGATGCTATTTTGTGTTTGGGGTATAGTTGGGGATCCCATTGCCATATCATTACTAATGAGAAGAATTGTTTTCAAAAATGAGCTTAAGTACTTGGATTACTTACCTTATTATGCCTAATTGAGTTTTTTATTTTGTTAGTGCATTATTTTATTATGGGGCCACGTAGAGAGCTTAGAATCAATACTCGAGCTATGACTGAGAATGAGAATGTAGAGAATGTTGAGGATCTACCTCCTCTTCCCCCTGGTGGACCACCTGGTGGTGGTGGAGATGGGGTTGGTGCTGGGGTTGCTGGACCCGAGGGAGGTCAGGGGCAAGCTACTCCTGATATGACCGTGTTGATACAGGCTATTGTTGGAGCTTTCCAGGCAGCAGTAGCTGGAGCTCATGGAGTTGCACCACAGGATGGTGCTAATGTAAGATTGTTGTTGGAGCGTCTTCGTAGTCTGGGAGGGACTGAGTTTAGAGGTTTGACCCCGGAAGGTTCCGGTTCTTGGTTTGAGAGTACCAAGAGAATACTTGGATAACTGAACTGCAACAATGTTTAGAAGCTGGGATGCATCGTGTCACTGTTGCATGGTGATGCTTATACGTGGTTGACGACCACTATTGCGGGAAAGGATGATGATGAAGTGACTTGGACATTCTTTTTGAATGCGTTCAAGTAGAAATTTTTGGGAGTTCGCTACATCGACGAGAAAAAGAGGGAGTCTATGTCCCTTGTGTAAGGGAGCATGACGGTGGCAGAATATGACATGCAGTTTGTTCGCCTTAGGCAATATGCGCCCGAGCTGATTCCTAACGAGCGAGAAAGATGTGAACGATTCTGTTACGGGCTGGTGGCAGACGTGAAAACCTATATGCTCGCAGCCGATTATACTGATTTCGATGTCTTGGTCACTAGAGCCAAGGAAACTGATTTGAATCTTGGTTTGGCGAGTCGAGCGGGAGGATCTAGCTCGGGAAAGCGAGCTACAAAATGCGATTTTGGTAGAGATCGCAACAAGAGGCATAAGGATAAAAAAGCCGCATTTTGATGCTAGACGCGGGGGTGGTAACCTTGGAAGAGGTCAGGAAGGACCAAATGCTTTTTTGAGGACTCCTGAGTGTAACCGGTGTGGTAGGAGACACACTGTTGAGTGTTGGGGTAACCTTTGTACATGCTAGAACTGTGGTAATCGGGGCATATGAAGAAAGATTGTCCTCAGCCGTTGAGAGAGGGACAAGCTCCGGTGAGAGCAGCTGAGCCACTGAGAGGTCGTGGGCGCGGCCGTGGTAATTTCCATGGCAGAGATGAGAGTGGAAGGAATGTGGCACATGTTGTGGCTGTCCAACCTAAGGGTGGCGGACAGGCTCGGGTGTATGCCCATCGTGAGGGAAGGAATGACACAGACATGATCGCACGTACCTTTACTTTGCAATCCTTGTTATTACTTTATTTGATTGATTCTGGATCTACACACTCGTACATATTGCATGAACATGCTCAAATGCTTGGTTTGCCTGTTGAGTCTTTGGATGTTGGTATGCGTGTGACTAGTTCCTTTGGTGAGACGGTTGTAACAAGAAAGTTGTATGGGAGATGCCCCTTAAAGGAGCAAGATCATGGGTTTCTCGTTGATCTTATGAAATTGCCATTCTATGGTTTTGATGTAATTCTTGGCATGGATTGGCTTGTTGAGCATAGAGCCCTTGTGGATTTCGAAAGCAAGCGAGTTTCGTTGAAACTTGCGGATGATTATGAGGTTGTGGTGGTGGGAGAAAATGTAAAGTTTCTAGCTAATGTGGTGTCGACGCTTGAACCAAGCCGGATGTTCCTTGGAGTGTTTCCGGAGGAATTACCTAGTTTACCGCCTAGTCGAGAGGTTGAATTTGGAATTGAGTTGTATGAGAACACAACTCCGGTGTCCATTGCTCCCTATCATATGGCATCCAAAGAATTGAAAGAGTTGAAGACGCAACTTTAGGAATTGCTTGACCGTGGCTTCATTCGGCCTAGTGTGTCACCTTGGGGTGCACTGGTCTTGTTTGTTAAAAAGAACGATGGCACGATGAGGATGTGCATTGATTATCGTCAGGTGAATAAGTTGACCGTCAAGAACAAGTATCCTTTGCTGAGGATTGATGATCTTTTTGATCAGTTTTAGGGAGCGGCTATGTTTTCAAAGATTGATTTGCGGTCAAGGTACTATCAGTTAAGGGTGAAGGATGTGGATGTGCCGAAAACAGCCTTCAGAACAAGATATGGGCATTATGAGTTTCTTGTGATGCCGTTTGGTTTGACGAATGCTTCTGCAGCTTTCATGGATATGATGAATAGGGTGTTCCATGAATTCTTGGACAAGTTCGTTGTGGTGTTCATCGACGATATCCTTGTGTACTCTCGTACTGAGGAGGAGCATGAAGGTCATTTGAGGATTCTTTTGCAAGTGCTTTTGGAAAATCAGCTTTATGCTAAGCTGAGCAAATGTGAGTTTTTGCTAAAGGAAGTTGTTTTCCTTGGTCATGTTGTTTCAGCAGAAGGGATTCGAGTTGAGCCTAGAAGGTTGAGGCGGTGATGAATTGGAAGCCTCTTAAGTCCGTTCATGAAGTCCGTAGTTTCCTTGGGTTGGCAAGATACTACCGGAGGTTTGTGGATGGATTTTCTAAGATTGTTGCCCCTTTGACGAAGTTGTTGCAAAAGGATGTTAAGTATGAGTGGACGGAAGCGAGACATCAAGCATTTGAGAAGCTAAAAGCAGCTTTGATGCAAGCTCCTATCTTGGTTCAACCTGAATCAGGGAAAGAGTTTGTGGTGTATAGTGACGTATCCTATGATGGTTTGGGGTGTGTGTTAATGTAAGAGGGTAAGGTGGTGGCTTATGCATCGTGATAGTTGAATGTGCATGAGCGCAATTATCCTACGCATGATATTGAGTTGGCTGTAGTGGTTTTTGCTCTAAAGATCTGGAGACATTATCTCTATGCTAAGAAGTGTATTGTGTATACGGATCACAAAAGTTTGAAGTATTTGATGTATCAGAAGGAGTTAAATCTTAGGCAACGACGATGGGTGGAGTTGCTTAAAGATTACGATCTAGCGATCGAGTATCATCCGGGGAAGGCCAATGTTGTGGCCGATGCTTTGAGCAGGAAGGTGGCGGTGGAGTTAAGAGCGATGTTTGCTTGCTTGAGCATATCACGAGATGGTGGTCTTGTTGCTGAATTGCAATTGAAACCATCTCTAATCAAGTTGATTAAGGATAAACAACTGTTGGATGATTCTTTTGTGCCACATGTTCAGGGTATTGCTGAAGATAGGCCATCGAATTTCTGTTTTAATGATGATGGTGTTTTATGTTTTGGAAGTCGGATAGTGGTGTCGAATGATGTTGAGTTGAGGCGCACTATTTTAACCGAAGCTCATAATAGTCATTTTGCTCTACACCCTGGTAGTACAAAGATGTATCGTGATCTGAAGGATGAGTACTATTGTGTGGGATTGAAGAAAGATGTCGCTGAGTATGTGAGCAAATGTATGGTTTGTCAGCGGGTTAAAGCTGAACATCAGTTTCCTTCAGGGTTGTTGCAGCTGTTAAGGATCCCTAAATGGAAATGGGAGAGGAACACCATGGACTTTGTGTCTGGGTTGCCTTTATCGCCATCAAAGAAGTATTCAGTTTGGGTGATTGTGGATCGCCTTATGAAGTGTGCGCATTTCTTTCCTGTGCATACTACGTACACCTTGGATAAGCTTACGGAGTTGTACGTTGCTGAGATTGTACGTTTGCATGGTGTACCAAAACCTATAGTGTCGGATAGAGATATGAGGTTCACCGCAAGGTTTTGGGAGTGTTTGCATCAAGCATTGGGTACGCGACTGAATTTCAGTACTTCTTATCATCCGCAAACGGATGGACAGTCGGAGCGTGTTATCCAAGTGCTTGAGGATATGTTGAGGTGCTGTGTTATTGAGTTTCAAGGCTCTTGGGAGAAGCACTTGCCTTTGGTGGAGTTTGCTTATAATAACAGTTACCAGGCGAGTATTCAAATGGCACCTTATGAAGCTTTGTACGGGAGGAAGTGCAGAAGTCTTCTTTGTTGAGATGAAATGGGACAAAAGTGGTTTTGATGCCAGCTTTGTTAAAAGTAACCACCGAGAAGGTGAAGCTCATTTGTGATCGGTTGAAGGCAACATCAGATCGGCATAAGTCTTACGCGGATTTGAAGCGTAAGGAGATAGAATTTGTTGTGGGTGATCGTGTGTTTCTGAAAGTTTCACCTTGGAAGAAGGTAATAAGGTTTGGTCGAAAGGGCAAGTTGAGCCCAAGGTTCATTGAACCATACGAGGTGATAGAACGTGTGGGTCCTGTTGCTTATAAGTTGAGACTACCTCAAGAGTTAGAAAAGATACATAATGTGTTTCATGTATCCATGCTTCGGAGGTATAGATCGGTTCCTTCGTATGTTATGCCCGTGGAGGAAGTTGAGTTGAATCCAGATTTGACATATGATGAGGAACCTGTTGAGATTATGGATTCAGACAGTAAGGTTCTCCGTGGTAAGACCATTGAGCTGGTCAAGGTGTTGTGGAGACATCGTGTTGTTGAGGAAGCCACATGGGAAAGGAAGGAAGACATGAAGAACCAATTTCCTTATTTTTTCCTCCAGGTAAATTTCGAGGATGAATTTTCTTAAGAGGGGGAGAGTTGTAATGCCCCGATTTTGGGCCTAGATGTTTTAGAGTTCGAATCAGACTGGTCGAGAACGGTTCGAATCTTAAAGGGAGATTTAGGGAACGCCTAGTTCGGGATGCTTTAAAAATATGGAAAAAAATACCTAAAAGTCCTCATTTATTATATGAATGAAAATGGTGAAAACAATTTTACAAAATAAGGTTTGGAAATGCTACATTTCGGTGTAGTGACCAAATCACAGTTTTTGCAAAAGTTAAATAGTGACTATTTTGTAAAGGATTGAAACTTTGAATCTTTAAGGAACTAATTTTACCAAAATGTTTTTAATCAGATTTCTCCTTATTTTGGGTGATTTTAATAATGTTTTAATTAAAGGAAATAAAGATAATTAAAAGGAAAAACTATCTTTAACTTTTCATAACTACTTTACGTCAATTTTCACTCATTTCATTTTCTCTCAATTTATTTTCAGCCAAACACATTTCCTCCATCAATTAGTCTCTGATTTTCATTCCATTTGATGAGATTTCATTCTTCTTTTGATTTCCAATCTTTTCATCACCAAATCCTCTTGTTTTCAAATTAGATTTTCAAGAAAACTTGCCTAAACCAAGGAGAAATCAGCCATAAGAGGTAAGCTTTGTCCTTCTCCTCTAATGATCAGTTCTTTACTGAAATTCTCAAGTTAGCAATACTTTGTTAATGATTTTTTAGTTGCTTTAATGTTAGAAACAAGAAATTGTATTAAAACTCAATGTTTTTGGAGAAATCTTGATGATTTTTGTGGTTGTTTGTTAGCCTCTATTTTGAGGTTGTTTTCTAATGTATTTTGGATGATAATTGATGTTATAAATGAGGTTTTATCAAACAAATCCCGAATAGGCTTGGATTCCTATGTTTTGTATTCTAGAATGGTGGTTTTGGGGTGGTTTTGGTGTTTTGTTATAGCTTGGGGTATAAGGACAAGTTTGTGGTGGGTTTTGGTGTTGATTGATGTTTAGAAATGATTAGAAGTGATAGATCTTGGTTGGGCTTTGTTTTTTTATAGAATTTGGAGATGATTTCGGTTGTTTTTGGTAGCCGAAATGAGGTTCTTGAGTAGAGCAGCGAGTTTAGGTGTGTGACTGATGATTTCAATGCATGATGATGCATTAATCCTCTGGTCTTATGTGTTATAAATAGGGTAGACATCTTCAGACGCCTTTGATGTTGATCCGGGAGCTTAGATAGCGTTTCAGCGAGCAAGCAAAACGTAATCGGTGAGTGCGAATGGTTTAGAAGTCCTTCAGGGACAAAGAAACAAGGTTTGGGGATTTAGGAAAGGTTTGAAACACCTTTCTAACTCCGGAAGTAAGTATTGGCAGGATTGCTCTCATATATGTGGTGGTTGCCCCAAAAATGCTTTTACATGCTCATGTTTTGAGATAGATAAATTCCTACTGTTTTTATGCATGATTTGTAGCATGAGATGATGCTTGAAAAGAATTCATGAAATAACATGTTGCATTAATGAGTTTTGAGCGTTTGATTTAAAGCACGACAAATGTTATGATTTTGAATGAGATGAGAAAGCTTTGAGAAATGTTGCATTAAAAACAGTAGGTGAGAAAATGTTCTGACATAATATATTGGGATAGAAAAAGTGATACTTACCGGATATAATTGATCGATCAATAGGATGAGAGTGCACTATAAACTAAAAATTCGTACGTGCTCTTTGGATGCAATCCAAAGGGAGAGACCGATGATGGGCATTCCATCGGGTAGGACTTGGTGAAATACCCAAGCTTTGTGGCGATGAGAGATTCCACCATGTGAGTATGGTGATGTGAGATTCCACATGAAATTATGTTACTAGACAAGTGAGTACGGTGATGTGAGATTCCATTGGAAGAGTCTAGTGGTTTGAGAATGTTGTTCACATATCCGAGTAATAATGAGATGTGAAATGCCAATATAATATATGAAAATGCTTTTGATTCACATGTACGTATTGATGAGATGATTTATGCTATGAGAAATGAATATGAGATTTGTATATGAAATGATTTAGTTTTCGCAAGCATGTGTATGGCCTTGCCATCAGATTTGCATTGGTTTAAATGCATGAGATAGAATAGAGGTACATGTGGTTTCAAATGAAGTTTTGCTTTTAAATGGTTTTCAAACATGAGATAGAATGAGCATGTTGTTGAAAGTGGTTTTTGAACAAGTGTTTTGAATAATACAATATTGTGTTGGTTTCCTTTAGAGCATGCCTCACTAAGCAAATGTGCTTACGCTCTCTTTTACCAATAATGCAGATAATTCAGGTGTTTAGGGCAGCAAGAAATTGTGGCGTGTTTGTGATGGCTTTTATGGGTTGTATATGGTCCTAATGGTTTGGTTGGAGGTTTGAGCTCTATATTTCGTTTGGTGGATAGGAAGCATGCATATAGTTTGAGTGTTCTTGTGCTTGATACAATGTTTGAGCTTATACTTCTTATATATGTTCCTTGATGTTTAATCATTTTGTTGGGATGATATGTTATGCTTTGAAGCATGTTTGAGAGGGTTAAGAGGTGAAAAACCAGCATTTTCTACTGTCACAGGTCAGGGTGTATCGAAACACCCTTAAATGTTTCGAAACGGGGGCCTCTAATGGCCATAGCATTTCAGAACGGTTGAAGGTGTTTCAGAACTTTTTAACTACTGGAGAGGCCTGTTTCGATACCGGTCTTGGAATGCACCCGAGTACCGAAACGTTCAACACCGTTCCGATACGGGCGTTTCGGTACGAGGGTCAGCGTTTCGAGAATGTTGTGGATGCAATTACTTGAGCTTGGAATGTCCTTTTAAGTTGTATTTTGGCAGAAAAGCATGTAATATGACTAATTACGTATTGGTAAATTCAAAATCCGCAAAAGCCCTTATATTTTCTAAAAATTACATTTTGGTCCCTAATAGTGTAATTCATGCAATTGTGTCCCTAAATGATTTTCGATCGTTGTGCCTTTCTCTCATATGATTCTTGAGTATTCACATAGGCTTAATGTGCATCTAGTAAAGATTAAAAAGAAAAAAAGGGTCGTTAATCAAGGTTGACTTTTAGGTTGACTTTGGTTTTCCCCGTGTAATCTTCGTAGTTCGGGTCAAGTGTCTAGGCTGGGCTAAGGGGGTTACATTTGTTGGTATAAGATCTAGGTTAACGAATAATTGGGGCTTGGTAAGTGGTTAATGTATAAGGTTATGTATGTTTGTTACTTTCGGTGAAAGTGTGATATGTGGATATTTATGTATGATTCAATTAAGATGAATTGGTGATGCTATGCTGTGTTTGGGGTATAGTTGGGGACCCCATTGCCATATCATTACTAATGAGAAGAATTATTTTCAAAAATAAGCTTAAGTACTTGGATTACTTACCTTATTATGCCTAATTGAGTTTTTTATTTTGTCAGTGCATTGTTTTATTATGGGGCCACGTAGAGAGCTAAGAATCAATACTCGAGCTATGACTGAGACTGAGAATGTAGAGAATGTTGAGGATCTACCTCCTCCTCCTTCTGGTGGTGGTGGAGCTGGGGTTGGTGCTGGGGTTGCTGGACCCGAGGGAGGTCAGGGGCAAGCTGCTCCTGATATGACCATGTTGATACAAGCTATTGCTGGAGCTTTCCAGGCAGCAGTAGCTGGAGCTCATGGAGTTGCACCACAGGATGGTGCTAATGTAAGATTGTTGTTGGAGCGTCTTCGCAGTCTGGGTTTAGAGGTTTGACCCCGGAAGGTTCTGAGTCTTGGTTGTAGAGTACCAAGAGAATACTTGGACAACTGAACTGCAACAATGGTCAGAAGCTGGGATGCATCGTGTCACTGTTGCATGGTGATGCTTATACGTGGTTGACGACCACTATTGCGGGAAAGGATGATGATGAAGTGACTTGGACATTCTTTTTGAATGCGTTCAAGCGGAAATTTTTGGGAGTTCGCTACATCGACGAGAAAAAGAGGGAGTTTATGTCCCTTGTGTAAGGGAGCATGACGGTGGCAGAATATGAGATTCAGTTTATTCGCCTTAGCCAATATGCGCCTGAGCTGATTCCTAACGAGCGAGAAAGATGTGAATGATTCTGTTACGGGCTGGTGGCGGACATGAAAACCTATATGCTCGCAGCCGATTATACTGATTTCGATGTCTTGGTCACTAGAGCCAAGGACACTGAGTTGAATCTTGGTTTGGGGAGCCGAGCGGGAGGATCTAGCTCGGGAAAGCGAGCTGCAAAACACGATTTTGGTAGAGATTGCAACAAGAGGCATAAGGATAAAAAGCCGCATTTTGATGCTAGATGCGGGGGTGGTAACCCTGGAAGAGGTCAGCAAGGACCAAATGCTTTTTTGAGGACTCCTGAGTGTAACCGGCGTGGTAGGAGACACGCTGGTGAGTGTTGGGGTAACCTTGGTACATGCTGGAACTGTGGTAATCGGGGGCATATGAAGAAAGATTGTCCTCAGCCGTTGAGAGAGGGACAAGCTCTGGTGAGAGCACCTGAGCCACAAAGAGGTCGTGGGCGCGGCCGTGGTAATTTCCATGGCAGAGATGAGGGTGGAAGGAATGTGGCACATGATGTGGCTGTCCAACCTCAGGGTGGCGGACATGCTCGGGTGTATGCCCATCGTGAGGGAAGGACTGACACGAACATGATCGCAGGTACCTTTACTTCGCAATCCTTGTTATTACTTTATTTGATTGATTCTGGATCTACACACTCGTACATATTGCATGAACATGCTCAAATGCTTGGTTTGCCTGTTGATTCTTTGGATGTTGGTATGCGTGTGACTAGTTCTTTTGGTGAGATGGTTGTAACAAGAAAGTTGTATGGGAGATGCCCCTTAAAGGAGCAAGATCATGTGGATTGGCATTCTATAGTTTTGATGTAATTCTTGGCATTGATTGGCTTGTTGAGCATAGAGCCGTTGTGGATTTCGAAAGCAACCGAGTTTCGTCGAAACTTGCGGATGATTATGAGGTTGTGGTGGTGGGAGAAAATGTGAAGTTTCTAGCAAATGTGGTGTCGACGCTTGAAGAAAGCGGGATGTTGCGTCAAGGATGTGAGGCTTACCTAGCCTTTCTTAAGAATCCCAGTTCAAAGGAGGTTCGCGTTCAGGATATAAGAACCGTGTGTGAGTTCCTTGGAGTGTTTCCGGAGGAATTACCTAGTTTACCGCCTAGTCGAGAGGTTAAATTTGGAATTGAGTTGTATGAGAACACAACTCCGGTGTCCATTGCTCCCTATCGTATGGCACCCAAAGAATTGAAGGAGTTGAAGACGCAACTTTAGGAGTTGCTTGACCGTGGCTTCATTCGGCCTATTGTGTCACCTTGGGGTGCACTGGTCTTGTTTGTTAAAAAGAACGATGGCACGATGAGGATGTGCATTGATTATCGTCAGGTGAATAAGTTGACCGTCAAGAACAAGTATCCTTTGCTGACGATTGATGATCATTTTGATCAATTTCAGGGAGCGGCTATGTTTTCAAAGATTGATTTGAGGTCAAGGTACTATCAGTTAAGGGTGAAGGGTGTGAATGTGCCGAAAACAGCCTTCAGAACACGATATGGGCATTATGAGTTTCTTGAGATGCCGTTTGGTTTGACGAATGCTCCTGCTGCTTTCATGGACATGATGAATAGGGTGTTCCATGAATTCTTGGACAAGTTCGTTGTGGTGTTCATCGACGATATCCTTGTGTACTCTCGTACTGAGGAGGAGCATGAAGGTTGTTGAGTGTGTAAAAGTTCTATTATTTACACCCTTTTTTAACCCATATTTCTACTGCATTCAAGCATTATTCATTGCATTTAGGTTAGTTTACAGCAAAACATCACAAATATATTAAAGGCACAGATTCTACTAAAAATGGCTGTTTTTGCAGGTAGCTGCCGTAGAAGACGGTGAGGGCAGGCACTGGGCAGAGAAGAAGAAGAGCTGAACTGGACAAGCAGACAAAGAGGACGATGCTGCCATGGTGCTGCCGTGACAGCAGAGGACGACAGCAATTTTGAGGAGAAAAAGCAAAGTGGACCTCGACAGATAGAGAAAATTCAGCCCGTCTGTCGTGTGAAAACCTCATATTTTTCTAAGCCCCAGATCAAAAGATATGTCAAGCCCAAAGTTCAAGGAGAGAAAATCCCAAGAAAAAAGGAAGACGGCTGGAAAGTAGATTCCTTGAAGATTTAGTCATTATTAGAATCATACTTTTAATTAAAGTTGTAATCCTTGTTAAATTAGATAACTTGAGCCCAAAGCTTATATAAGGGCATGTATTTTAACCTAGGGCATATTGAATACCCCATAACCGATAACCAAAAACCCCTAGCCGTTTTCCCGCCGCCGACATGTTCTAAATCCTTCCTAGGGCCACGAGTTTATTTGTAAAGTAGTTGCAAGGGTTGTTTTGTTTTACAAATTTTCAGTTCAATAAAATAAACTTCAAGTTCTCTTATTTTGGTTATTAATATCTTGCAAGAGCATTGGGAGAGCATTGTGAGGTTATCTATTTACTTAGCATCGGGAGTGTTAAGTATACGAAAGAAATAAGAGCAAGTTCTCTAGTTTATAGTTGAACTATCTCGTGCCTAGGGATAGGGCGAGGTTAAGTGGCTAAAGAAGAATTCATACACATCGGTGTTCATCCTTCGATTCACGCCGGGAGGTATCATTAAGACGTGATCATCGACAGACTTGGACCTAGGGATAGGCCAAGGCAGATCTGGGATTCTTGCCAAACTTGAAAGTACTGAGTTGAGCGTTTGCTGCCGCGACGATCAACGGACTGCTGCCGCGACAGGTGCTGCCGCAACAACATTAGCCTTTCCAGGGTGATACTCAATTGTCAGATCATAATCCTTGAGCAACTCCAACCAACGCCGCTGCCTAAGATTCAACTCCTTCTGAGACATCAGATACCTCAAACTCTTATGATCCGTGTACACAGTACACTTCTCACCATACAGATAATGCCTCCAGATCTTCAGAGCAAAAACCACTGCAGCCAGCTCAATATCATGCGTAGGGTAATTACGCTCATGCACTTTCAACTGCCGCGATGCATAAGCAACCACCTTACCCTCTTGCATCAGCACACACCCCAAACCAACATAGGATGCATCACTGTAGACCACAAACTCTTTCCCTGATTCAGGCTGAACCAAGATAGGAGCTTGCGTCAAAGCCACCTTCAGCTTCTCAAAAGCCTGCTGTCTCGCTTCTGTCCACTCATACTTAACATCCTTTTGCAACAGCTTCGTCAAAGGAGCAGCAATCTTGGAAAAACCATCCACAAACCTTCGGTAGTATCCTGCAAAACCAAGGAAACTACGAATCTCATGAACAGACTTAGGAACTTTCCAATTCATCACCGCCTCAATCTTCTGAGGATCAACACGAATCCCCTCAGCTGAGACCACATGCCCAAGAAACACCACCTCCTTAAGCCAGAACTCACACTTGCTCAGCTTAGCATAAAGCTGATTCTCCAACAAAGCTTGCAGCACAATCCTCAAATGCTCTTCGTGCTCCTCCTCAGTACGCGAGTACACGAGGATATCATCAATGAACACCACAACGAACTTGTCCAGGTATTCATGAAACACACGATTCATCATGTCCATGAAAGCAGCAGGAGCATTTGTCAAACCAAACGGCATCACAAGGAACTCATAATGCCCATACCTTGTCCTGAAAGCTGTCTTAGGCACATCCACATCCTTCACCTTCAACTGATAATACCCTGACCTCAAATCAATCTTAGAGAACACAGCAGCTCCCCGAAATTGATCAAAGAGATCATCAATCCTCGGCAAAGGATACCGATTCTTGATAGTCAACTTGTTCAGCTGACGGTAATCAATGCACATCCTCATAGTGCCATCTTTCTTCTTCACAAACAAGACCGGTGCTCCCCAAGGTGACACACTCGGCCGGATGAAACCACGATCAAGCAGCTCTTGCAACTGCGTCTTCAGCTCCTTCAGCTCCTTAGGTGCCATTCTATAGGGAGTAATGGACACAGGAGTTGTATTCTCATACAGCTCAATTCCAAACTCCACCTCGCGATTAGGAGGTAAACCAGGCAACTCCTCAGGAAAAACACCAGGAAACTCCTTCACAACCCTGATATCTTGCACCTTCAACTCCTTAGAGCTAGGATTCATCACGAAAGCTAGATAAGCTTCACAACCTTGCCTCAGCATCCTACTCGCCTCCAAGGTAGAAACAACATTGGCAAGAAACTTCACATTCTCACCAACCACAACCACTTCATAATCATCCGCAAGCTTAAGCGAAACACGCTTGTTTTCACAATCCACAACAGCACGATGCTCAGCAAGCCAATCCATACCAAGGATCACATCAAAACCATAGAAAGGCAACTCCATAAGATCAACATGAAAAACATGTTCTTGAACAACCAAGGGACACCTTCTATAAAGCTTTCGAGTCACAACAGTTTCACCAAAAGAACTAGTGACGCGAACACCAACATCCAAAGACTCAACAGGCAAACCAAGCAATTCAGCATGCTCACGCAAAATGTATGAATGCGTAGATCCAGAATCAATCAAAGAAAGCAATGACAAGGATTGCAAAGTAAAGGTACCTGCAATCACATCCGCATCATTCCTGCCCTCACGCTGAGCATACACCCTCGCTTGGCCCCCACCCTCAGGCTGAATAGCCACAACATGGGCTACTCCACGACCACCTTCCTCACGCCTCTGAAAATTACCACGGCCGCGCCCACGACCTCTCTGTGGTGCAGCAACAGCAGGAGCACGCATCAGATCACCAGCCAACCTCGGACAATCTCGCCTCAAGTGGTCTGCAGAACCACAATTCCAGCACCCAAAACCAGCTGCCGCAACAGGAGCTTGCACCTCCCTCACAGCACGAGGACAGTCACGCTTCATGTGACCACGTGAACCACAAATCCAGCAAGCACTAGGGTCAGCTCTAGCATTACCACCCCTAGCAGGTGCACCACCACCTCTCTTAGCTGAGAACCGATACCTCTGATCGCGTCCCCTCTTGTTCCGTCCACCTCCGGAACTATACTCAGCAGCTCTCTTACCAGAACTTGCTCCAGCACTTTTCGCAGCCAAACTCAAATTCATTTCAATGTCCTTAGCTCGGCCCACTAACACATCAAAATCATCATACTCAGTGGCCAGCACATACATCTTCACTTCCGTTATAAGACCATAACGAAAACTTTCGCACCTCTCCCGCTCATCAGGAATCAGCTCCGGTGCATACTGACTGAGTCGCACAAACTGCACTTCATACTCAGCCACACTCATGCTCCCTTGGGTAAGAGTCATGATTTCACGCTTCTTCTCATCAAGATATCTCACATCAAGATATCTCCTCTTGAACACATTCTGAAAGAATGTCCAAGTCACATCAGCTTCAGCCATCCCAGAGATTGTGGTCGTCCACCACGTATAAGCATCGTCCTGCAGCAAGGACACAACACAGCCCAGCTTTTGCACATCCGTGCAACTCATCTGTCCCAAGATTCGCTTGGTACTCTCTAGCCAAGCTTCCGAACTCTCAGCAGACATACCCCTAAACTCAGTCCCACCAAGACTGCGGAGACGCTCCAAGGGTAGTCTAACACCAGCATCTCCCTGATGCCCCGCTCCCTGAGCTCCAGCTACTGCGGCTCGAAAAGCACCCGCAATAGCTTGTACCAACACAGACATATCAGGCATTGCTTGCCTCTGACCAACCTCTGGTCCAGCAGCTCCAGCACCAGCTGCTGCAGCTTCAGCTCTTTCCCTCTCAGCACCACCACCACCAGGTGGAGGAGGAGGTAACACAGCACTACCCGCATTTTCTTCGTTTTCATTCCCATACGGGGTCGTAGCTCTCACGCTACTCCTTAACTCTCTACGTGGTGCCATACTTTTACCATTCAATATCAATACAAATAAAACAAAGTCAGGCCCAGCAAGGTAAGCAATCCAAGTATTCAAGCTCATTTTCATTCAAAATCAACATCATTTCATTAGCTTTTGTTTGGCAATGGGTACCCCCAACTTGCTACATCAAAGCATACATCTCAATTACACCCAAATCACAAGCCACTAAACATGCTTTCACACAACAAGCATACATAGCAAACATACCTCAATCATGCATACAAACATTCCCCATTACTCGAGAACTCAGCTCTGATACCACCAAATGTAACCCCCTTAACCCGGCCTAGACGGTTGACCCGAATTAAGAAAGTCACACGGGGAAAACCAAAGTCAACCCGAAAGTCAACCTTGATTAACGACCCTTTTTTTCTTTTTAAACTTGTCTAGATGCGCATTAACCCTAATTGTGATCACACAAACACCATACTCAAAGATCACAAACATCAGAGATCAAACAGGGACCCAATTGAACAAATTACAACTTCAGGGACCAAATTGTAATTTCTGATAATTAAAAGGACTTAACCCAAATTAATCTTACCAACTTGAAATTAGTCAGGTTTCATGCTTCTCTGTGAAATTTCAGCTCAAAAGGACTTCCCGAACTCATACAATTGCACAAACAAGATTCAGGACCAAAATGCAAACAATTCAAAACATTTAACTGCCAATGTCAGCCCCCAACGGTCGACCGTTCCGAAACAGGTTGACCCCGTTTCGAAACACGGGCCGTTCCGCAACGGGTTTCGAAACACGGGCTGGTAGAGGCCAAACCGTTTCGAAACGGTGCATACCGTTTCGGACGCCTGGGTTCATTCAAGGCACTTGTTCTGAAACGGTGCACACAGTTCCGAAACGCCCTGCACAAATTGCTCCAAAATGCATACTTAAACATGCAATTAAACATTCAATCATGCTCCAAATGCCACCAAACTTTACCAGCATGCAATTCAACATATATAGGACATACTTGCATCAACAATTCATCAAAACAACATCATAAGCAAAAAGCCCCAATTCTATAGGCATGCTTCCTACACAAGCTAGCTATTCAAGCACAAACTTCCAATTCAAGCATATAAAAGCCAAACATGTAAACCAGCATTCTCATCAACATTTAACATAATTAGGGAGTTCAAAACCTCTCCCAAAACATATACATTGGTCCCCCATTGCCAAATTACCAAAAGCTAAATGAACTTAGGAAAACCTTCCATACTTTGAGCTTAATCACCACTTGAATGCTTGCCTTTCTTGCTGCCCTCAAACCTCTTAATGTTCTGCATTATTGATTTAGAAAAAACGAAAGAGAGCGTAAGCACAAGCTTAGTGAGGAATGCTCAATAAAACCATTCAATAATGCATTTATAAAACATTTATAAATCATGCTTCAAATCATCAATTGCACATGCTCAAAAGCATACTTTAACAAACATCTCATGCTTCATAACATAACATGTCATATTGGCTCAAGTGATAGATTCCATTTCTTTAAAACAAGTTCATCAACTTTCCCCAAGGACTTTTAAACACCTTGGCCCCAAGGACTTTTAAACACCTTGGCCATGGACTTTTAAACACCATGAAAGAGGACCACACAAGGACTTTTAACCACCTTTGTGTCCACATCAAGTATCACCCCAAGGACTTTTAAACACCTTGGCCCCAAGGACTTTTAAACACCTTGGCCCCATGGACTTTTAAACACCATGGCCCCATGGACTTTTAAACACCATGGAAAGGATCACCTAAGGACTTTTAACCACCTTAGAGTCCGCAACAAGAACCATCCAAGGACTTTTAACCACCTTGATGTTCTTAAGTAAACAAGGCTCACTCAAGGACTTTTAACCACCTTAGTGACCTTAACCTTTTCAAAACATCACTTGCCAATATACATCATTTTCATCATTTTATCCACTGTTTTAAAGCATTAAACCAAGCCATATTCAACATGCATTTTAAGACATCAATCCACATTTTATCAATGCACAAAAACAAGGAACTCTTACCTAGAGCTTCCTTCATCATATGGCTTACAACAACAGCAAATACCATAGTAAACCATGCTTTCAAAACAGTAATTAAATCATGCAATTAAACCACATTGCATCCCAACAAAATCATGGCCACCACTAGAGAGTATTTCCGAAAACTTATGCTCGAGCTTAGCAAAGTTGTTTAGACTTTAACTAAACTCCCAAGACATTGGTTTCAAAGCCGAAAACCATTTTTCACTCACCGATTCCACTTCGCCTCAAGCCAAAGCACCAATTCAAGCTTCTGGATCAACAATTCTTGGATCCAAAGATGCCTCCCCTGTTTTAACACATCAAAGCAGAGGATTAATGCATCATCATGCATTAATTGCTTCAATGAAAGCACCTAAACTCGCTGCTCTCATCCATACACCATTTTCGGCCACCAAACACAACCGAAAATGCATCCAAACCACTTCTAAACAAAGCCCAGCCATAAACCAGCAAAACCACACATCCATAAACATCATATAACATCTAAAAACAACCTATCAACATCCTTAAACCTCCAGCAACATCAGATCCACAAGATCACCCCAAAAACAACCTTAAAACACAAGCTAAACTTAGGAAACTCAACCTATCCGGGATTGCATTGATCAAAGATCAATTCCTTATCAATTTAGTGTTCATTTAACATCAAAAACACATCTCAAATCACATATTAATCAGATCTAACGAAAATCATCAAAAATCACCAAATCTTGCATTATAAGCCAAGATCTATTTCACCACTTAAAAACCTTTAATAAAACATCAATTTAGGATTGAAAACTTAGGAATTTCAGTAAAGAACTGATAGTTTAGAGGAGAAGGACGTTCTTACCTCCAAACTTGAGTTTCTCCTCTTTTTGGAATCAAAAACCTTGATGAAACAAGTAGCAATTGATGAGGTTTTGTAGATAGGATGATTAGGAATCAAATGAGAGTTGAAAGGAGGGATTTAGGTGAGAAAATCAGATCCAATTCTCTGGAGAATAGGTGTTTGGGTTGAGAGAAAATGAGAGAAAGAAAATTGAGAAAAGTTGGTTACAAAATCCAAAATAGCCAAATGGCTTTCCCTCCACTTTTAATATCATTTAAAATCAGAATTTAGTCTTAAAATATCTTAGAAAAATCTGGAGAAACTCCCTTTGGGTAAATAGCTCCTTAAAGATTCAAAGTTTCAACCCTTTATAAAACAGCCACAAAACTTTCGAAAATTACATTTTGGTCACTAGCTAAAATGTCACCCTTCCGCAACTCATTTTCCAAAATTGATTTCACAGTTCACTTAATTATATTAAAAGATGATTTTAGAACATTTTTCCATATTTTTAATACAACCCGAACTAGGCTTTCCTAAATTCACCTCTTTAGATTCGAACAGCACTTTGACCGAACCGGTCAACGCCCAAAACTCCTAAGCCCAAAACCGGGGCGTTACACCTGCCCACACACCTACACCTGCTGCCACACCACATACACAGACTGCTGCCTCCATTCCATAACCTGCCCCGACGTCAGCCGGCAGCCCTCATGCCGAAACATCCGCCCGAGGAACAAAGCGACCGGTACCTTCGGATGACATTGCTGCCTTTGTAGCTGGATTCTCTTCCTCATCCGTTTGGGCAGACAGCGACGCTGAACCCTCTATTCAGAGGAACCTGTCGAAAGAATTCACACCGGTTAAGAGGCAGAAAAGAATGGCAAACAAGACAACTCTGCCCAAGGCCAGCAGCAGCAGCAGCAGTAGCAGCAGTGACAGCAGCAGCAGCTCTGACATCCAGGTTGTAGAGCAACCACCCCAGCCCGCCCCAAGGACCAGAATCCGCCGCCAAATCTGCCTCAGTAGCAGCAGTGAAGACATTGCTTAAAACTTAAGTTTCTTATTTTATTATTGCTGCCTGCCATTTATATATTTTGTGATGTACTGCATTCATATGATTTCATTTTTATTTTGTCATTTGCTTTGAGGGCAATGCAACCCTCGAGTTTGGGGGTGGCAACCCTCCATATTAATGGAGTCCAAGTACATCTTAGTTAAATTTTGTGTCTTTACTTAGTTAAGTTCAAAAAAAACTAAAAAGATTGAAAATTTTGGCTGAAAATTGTGAATTGAACTTGCCTGTTGTGACAGCTCTGTCATGGCAGCAACTTTAGGATAGTTTAAGGAGAAGTTTAGAGCCTTTCTATAGTTCTGAAAACTTAAACACCATTGTGACTGTTATACTGCTTAGACTTCTTTTAGCCAAACTAGAATAGGAAGCTTAGCACTTGAATAGCCCCTAGAGGTGCCTAACACTGGCTCTAGGAAAGAAGTTTAGCAAAAGAGACTCAACAATCCTAGAGGTGCCTGAAACTGGCTCTGGGAAGTTAACTAGAGGTGCCTAAAACTGGCTCTAGTAAAACTTTAGCTTGAAAAATAGAGAAATCGAGTCAAAACAAAAAAAAATCAAAGAAGCATGAAAATGTGCCTTCAAAAAGATAAACTTTGGCATAAAAATTCAAGTTAAGATTTGAATATTCTAGTAAAACTAAGAGAGTCTTAGCATATAATTGTTCACAAGCATGCACACACTGCACGAGGACTATAGTGAGATTCCGGACAAATCCTAAATTATCCGACAAGCTGCTGCCGTCACATGGAACGAACGACGGGTAAGGGAAAGTTCACTGTTTGAAAGCCAAAACAAAAATATTTCATTTTTCTTTTAGGTCTAAGTTGCTTGAGGGCAAGCAAAAACTTGAGTTTGGGGGTGTGTTGAGTGTGTAAAAGTTCTATTATTTACACCCTTTTTAACCCATATTTCTGATGCATTCAAGCATTATTCATTGCATTTAGGTTAGTTTACAGGAAAACATCACAAATATATTAAAGGCACAGATTCTACTAAAAATGGTTGTTTTTGCAGGTAGCTGCCGTAGAAGACAGTGAGGGCAGGCGCTGGGCAGAGAAGCAGAAGAGCTGAACTGGACAAGCAAACAAAGAGGACGATGCTGCCATGGTGTTGCCGTGACAGCAGAGGACGACAGCAATTTTGAGGAGAAAAAAGCAAAGTGGACCTCGACAGATAGAGAAAATTCAGCCCGTCTGTCGTGTGAAAACCTCATATTTTTCTAAGCCCAGATCAAAAGATATGTCAAGCCCAAAGTTCAAGGAAGGAAAATCCCAAGAAACAAGGAAGACGGCTGGAAAGTAGATTCCTAGAAGATTTAGTCTTTATTAGAATCATACTTTTTATTAAAGTTGTAATCCTTGCTAAATTAGATAACTTGAACCCAAGGCTTATATAAGGGCATGTATTTTAACCTAGGGCATATCGAATACCCCATAACCGATAACCAAAAACCCCTAGTCGTTTTCCCGCCGCCGACATGTTCTAAATCCTTCCTAGGGCCACGGGTTGATTTGTAAAGTAGTTGCAAGGGTTGTTTTGTTTTAGGAATTTTCAGTTCAATAAAATAAACTTCAAGTTCTCTTATTTTGGTTATTAATATCTTGCAAGAGCATCGGGAGAGCATTGTGAGGTTATCTATTTACTTAGCATCGGGAGAGTTAAGTATACGAAAGAAATAAGAGCAAGTTCTCTAGTTTATAGTTGAACTATCTCGTGCCTAGGGATAGGGCGAGGTTAAGTGGCTATAGAAGAATTCATACACATCGGTGTTCATCCTTCGATTCACGCCGGGAGGTATCATCAAGACGTGATCATCGACATACTTGGACCTAGGGATAGGCCAAGGAAGATCTGGGATTCTTGCCAAACTTGAAAGTACTGAGTTGAGCGTTTGCTGCCGCGACGATCAACGGACTGCTGCCGCGACGGGCGTGACGACAGAACTGGATTTCCTAAACTCTGCAATACCTGCACTACTGGGCAATTCAATACCAGCCCATTCTCTCTATCTTGATTATCTCTACTCTTTTATTTACGTTTACTTTATTATTTTCGTGACAACTTCTCAATTATTTTATCTACTTTCGTGCAGTGAATAAAGGTGAAGCTATTAGCCCAATCCCTGTGGAGACGATATCCGATACTTCGTATCACTTTACTACTTGCGTCGTGTATACTTGCACTACAATTGCGATAAACCATTTTACACGCAACAAAGGTCATTTGAGGATTGTTTTGCAAGCGCTGTTGGAAAATCAGCTTTATGCTAAGCTGAGCAAATGTGAGTTTTGGCTAAAGGAAGTTGTTTTCCTTGGTCATGTTGTTTCAGCAGAAGGGATTCGAGTTGAGCCCTAGAAGGTTGAGGCGGTGATGAATTGGAAACCTCCTAAGTCCGTTCATGAAGTCCGTAGTTTCCTTGGGTTGGCCGGATACTACCGGAGGTTTGTGGATGGATTTTCTAAGATTGTTGCCCCTTTGACGAAGTTTTTGCAAAAGGATGTTATGTATGAGTGGACGGAAGCGAGACATCAAGCTTTTGAGAAGCTAAAAACAGCTTTGATGCAAGCTCCTATTTTGGTTCAACCTGAATCAAGGAAAGAGTTTGTGGTGTATAGTGACGCATCCTATGATGGTTTGGGGTGTGTGTTAATGCAAGAGGGTAAGGTGGTGGCTTATGCATCGCGATTGTTGAATGTGGATGAGCGCAATTATCCTACGCATGATATTGAGTTGGCTGCAGTGGTTTTTGCTCTAAAGATCTAGAGACATTATCTCTATTGTGAGAAGTGTATTGTGTATACGGATCACAAAAGTTTGAAGTATTTGATGTCTCAGAAGGAGTTAAATCTTAGGCAACAACGATGGGTGGAGTTGCTTAAAGATTACGACCTAGCGATCGAGTATCATCCGGGGAAGGCCAATGTTGTGGCCGATGCTTTGAGGAGGAAGGTGGCGGTGGAGTTAGGAGCGATGTTTGCTTGCTTGAGCATATCGCGAGATGGTGGTCTTGTTGCTAAATTGCAAGTGAAACCATCTTTAATCAAGTTGCTTAAGGATAAACAACTGTTGGATGATTCCTTTGTGCCACATGTTCAGGGTATTGCTGAAGATAGGCCATCGAATTTCTGTTTCAATGATGATGGTATTTTATGTTTTGGAAGTCGGATAGCGGTGTCGAATGATGTTGAGTTGAGGCGCACTATTTTAACAGAAGCTCATAATAGTCCTTTTGCTATGCACCCTGGTAGTACAAAGATGTATCGGGATCTGAAGGATGAGTACTATTGTGTGGGATTGAAGAAATATGTCGCTGAGTATGTGAGCAAATGTATGGTTTGTCAGCGGGTTAAGGCTGAACATCAGTTTCCTTCAGGGTTGTTGCAGCTGTTAAGGATCCCTAAATGGAAATGGGAGAGGATCACCATGGACTTTGTGTATGGGTTGCCTTTATCGCCATCAAAGAAGAATTCAGTTTGGGTGATTGTGGATCGCCTTACAAAGTGTGCGCATTTCTTGCCTTTGCATACTACGTACACCTTGGATAAGCTTCCGGAGTTTTACATTGCTAAAATTGTACGTTTGTATGGTGTACCAAAATCTATAGTGTCGGATAGAGATCTGAGGTTCACCATAAGGTTTTGGGAGTGTTTGCATCAAGCATTGGGTACGCGGCTGAATTTCAGTACTTCTTATCATCGACAAACAGATGGATAGTCGGAGCGTGTTATCCAAGTGCTTGAGGATATGTTGAGGTGCTGTGTTACTGAGTTTCAAGGCTCTTGGGAGAAGCACTTGCCTTTGGTGGAGTTTGCTTATAATAACAGTTACCAGGCGAGTATTCAAATGGCACCTTATGAAGCTTTGTACGGGAGGAAGTGCAGAACTCTTCTTTGTTGGGCTGAAATGGGACAAAAGTTGGTTTCGATGCTAGATTTTTTAAAAGGAACCACCGAGAAGGTGAAGCTCATTTGTGATCGATTGAAGGCAGCATCAGATCGGCATAAGTCTTACGCGGATTTGAAGCGTAAGGAGATAGAATTTGCTGTGGGTGATCGTGTGTTTCTGAAAGTTTCGCCTTGGAAGAAGGTAATGAGGTTTGGTCGAAAGGGCAAGTTGAGCACAAGGTTTATTGGACCATACGAGGTGATAGAATGTGTGGGTCCTGTTGCTTATAAGCTGAGACTACCTCAAAAGTTAGAAAAGATACATAATGTGTTTCATGTATCCATGCTTCGGAGGTATATATCGGATCCTTCGCATGTTATGCCCGTGGAGGAAGTTGAGTTAAATCCATATTTGACATATGATGAGGAACCTGTTGAGATTCTGAATTCGGACAGTAAGGTTCTCCGTGGTAAGACCATTGAGCTAGTCAAGGTGTTGTGGAGACATCGTGGTGTTGAGGAAGCCACATGGGAAAGGAAGGAAGACATGAAGAACCAATTTCCTTATTTTTTCCTCCATGTAAATTTCGAGGATGAAATTTCTTAAAAGGGGGAGAGTTGTAATGCCCCGATTTTTGGCCTATATGTTTTAGAGTTTGAATCGGACCGATCGAGAACGGTTCGAATCTTAATGGGAGATTTAGGGAACACCTAGTTCGGGATGCTTTAAAAATATGGAAAAAATACCTAAAAGTCCTCGTTTATTATATGAATGAAAATGGTGAAAACAGTTTTACAAAATAAGGTTTGGAAATACTACATTTCGGTGTAGTGACCAAATCACAGTTTTTGCAAAAGTTAAATAGTGACTATTTTGTAAAGTATTGAAACTTTGAATCTTTATGGAGCTAATTTTACCAAAATGTTTTTAATCATATTTCTCCTTATTTTGGGTGATTTTAATAATGTTTTAATTAATGGAAATAAAGATAATTAAAAGGAAAAACTATCTTTTACTTTTCATAACTACTTTACGTCAATTTTCACTCATTTCATTTTCTCTCAATTTATTTTCAGCCAAACACATTTCCTCCATCAATGAGCCTTTGATTTTCATTCCATTTGATGAGATTTCAATCTTCTTTTGATTTCTAATCTTTTCCTCACCAAATCCTCTTGTTTTCACATTGGATTTTCAAGAAAACTTGCCTAAATCAAGGAGAAATCAGCCATAAGAGGTAAGCTTCATCCTTCTCCTCTAATGATCAGTTCTTTATTGAAATTCTCAAGTTATCAATACTTTGTTAATGATTTTTTAGTTGCTTTAATGTTAGAAACAAGAAATTGTATTAAAACTCAATGTTTTTGGAGAAATCTTGATGATTTTTGTGGTTGTTTGTTAGCCTCTGTTTTGAGGTTATTTTCTAATGTATTTTGGACGATAATTGATGTTATAAATGAGGTTTTATCAAACAAATCCCGAATAGGCTTGGATTCCTATGTTTTGTATTCTAGAATGGTGGTTTTGGGGTGGTTTTGGTGTTCTGTTATAGCTGGGGGGGTATAAGGACGAGTTTGTGGAGGGTTTTGGTGTTGATTGATGTTTAGAAATGATTAGAAGTGATAGATCTTGGTTGGGCTTTGTTTTTTATAGAATTTGGAGATGATTTCGGTTGTTTTTGGTAGCCGAAATGAGGTTCTTGAGTAGAGCAGCGAGTTTAGGTGTGTGACTGATGATTTCAATGCATGATGATGCATTAATCCTCTGGTCTTATGTGTTATAAATAGGGGAGACATCTTCGGACGCCTTTGATATTGACCCGGGAGCTTAGATAGCGTTTCGGCAAGCAAGCGAAACGAAATAGGTGAGTGCGAATGGTTTGGAAGTCCTTGAGGGACAAAGAAACAAGGTTTGGGGATTTAGGAAAGGTTTGAAACACCTTCCTAAGTCCGGAAGTAAGTATTGGCTAGATTGCTCTCATATATGTGGTGGTTGCCCCCAAAATGCTTTTACATGCTCATGTTTTGAGATAGATAAATTCCTACTATTTTTATGCATGATTTGTAGCATGAGATGATGCTTGAAAAGATTTCATGAAATAACATGTTGCATTGATGAGTTTTGAGCATTTGATTTAAAGCATGACAAATGTTATGATTTTGAATGAGATGAGAAAGCTTTGAGAAATGTTGCATTAAAAACAGTAGGTGAGATAATGTTTTGACATAATATATTGGCATAGAAAATGAGATACTTACCAGATATAATTGATCGATCAATAGAATGAGAGTGCACTATAAACTAAAAATTCGTACGTGCTCTTTGGATTCAATCCAAAGGGAGAGACCGATGATGGGCATTCCATCGGGTAGGACTTGGTGAAATACCCAAGCTTTGTGGCGGTGAGAGATTCCGCCATGTGAGTACGGTGATGTGAGATTCCACAGGAAATTATGTTACTAGACAAGTGAGTACGGTGATGTGAGATTCCACCAGAAGAGTCTAGTGGTTTGAGAATGTTGTTCGCATATCCGAGTAATAATGAGATGTGAAATGCCAATATAATATATGAAAATGCTTTTGATTCACATGTACCTATTGATGAGATGATTTATGCTATGAGAAATGAATATGAGATTTGTATATGAAATGCTTTAGTTTTCACAAGCATGTGTATGGCCTTGCCATGAGATTTGCATTGGGTTAAATGCATGAGATAGAATAGAGGTATATGTGGTTTAAAATGAGTTTTGCTTTGAAATGGTTTTCAAGAATGATTTAGAATGAGCATGTTGTTGAAAGTGATTTTTGAACAAGTGTTTTGAATAATGCATTATTGTGTTGGTTTTCTTTAGAGCATGCCTCACTAAGAAATGTGCTTACGCTCTCTTTTACAAATAATGCAGATAATTGAGGTGTTTTGGGCAGCAAGAAAGATAAGAACATCCAAGGAAGTGCAAAGCTCATGTATGGTGATGTTTTTATACACTTTAGTTTTGATAATTGGCAATGGGACTCCAAGGTTGTATTTGAGAGATGTGTTTTGAACTCCCTAAATTGTTGCATGTTTGTGATGGCTTTTATGGGTTGTATATGGTCCTAATGGTTTGGTTGGAGGTTTGAGCTCTATATTTGGTTTGGTGGGTAGGAAGCATGCATATAGTTTGAGTGTTCTTGTACTTGATGCCATGTTTGAGCTTATGCTTCTTATATATGTTCCTTGATGTTTAATCATGTTGCTGGTATGATATGGTATGCTTTGAAGCATGTTTGAGTGGGTTAAGAGGAGAAAAACCAGCATTTTCTGCTGTCACAGGGTAGGGTGTATCGAAACACCCTTAACTGTTTCGAAACGGGGGCCTGTAATGGCCATAGCGTTTTGGAACGATTGAAGGTGTTTCTGAACATTTTGGCTACTGGAGAGGCCTGTTTCGATACCAGTCTCGGAACGCACCCGAGTACCGAAACAGTCAACACTGTTCCGATACGGGTGTTTCGGTACGAGGGTCAGGGTTTCGAAACGAATTACCGTTGGATGGTGGTTTTGAATAGTTTTGAGTTCGCATGTTTTACATATTAGTCCTGAATGTTGTGGATGCAATTGCTTGAGCTTGGAATGTCCTTTTAAGTTGTATTTTTGCGGAGAAGCATGTAATATGACTAATTACATATTGGTAAATTCAAAATCTGCAAAGCCCTTATATTTTCTAAAAATTACATTTTGGTCTCTAAAAGTGTAATTCATACAATTGAGTCCCTAAATGATTTTCGATCGCTGTGCCTTTCTCTCATGTGATTCATGAGTATTTACATAGGCTTAATGTGTATCTAGTAAAGATTAAAAAGAAAAAAAACGGTTGTTAATCAAGGTTGACTTTCGGGTTGACTTTGTTTTTCCCCGTGTAATCTTCGTAGTTCGGGTCAAGCGTCTAGGTCGGGCTAAGGGGGTTACAACGTACACTTTGGATAGGTTGGCTGAGCTGTACATAACTGAGATTGTGCGGTTGCACGGTGTGCCAAAGTTTATTGTGTCGGATAGGGATCCGAGGTTTACAACGCGATTTTGGGAATGTTTTCATCAAGCCTTGGGTACACGGTTGAATTTCAACACTTCTTATCATCCGCAGACGGATGGGCAGTCAGAACGTATGATTCAAGTGCTTGAGGACATGTTGAGATGTTGTGTGATATATTTTCAAGGTTCTTGTGAGAAGCACTTGCCGTTGGTTGAGTTTGCGTATAAGAACAGTTACCAGGCAAATATCCAAATGGCTCCATACGAGGCTTTATATGGGAGAAGATGTAGAACCCCTCTCTGTTGGGTAGAACTTGGGCAAAAGTTGATTTCAATACCAGCTATGCTTAAGGGAACCGCCGAGAAGGTGAAGCTCATTTGTGAGCGGTTGAAAGCGGCATCGGATAGGCAAAAGTCTTACGCAGACTTGAAGCGTAAGGAAATTGAGTTCGCGGTTGGCGAACGTGTGTTCTTGAAAGTATCGCCTTGGAAGAAGGTGAGGAGATTTGCGCGTAAGGGTAAACTTAGCCCAATGTCTATTGGACCCTACGGGATTGTGGAGCGTATTGGTCCTGTGGCATATCGGTTAAGATTGCATGTAGAGTTGGAGAATATACATGATGTGTTTCATGTCTCCATGTTACGAAAGTACAGATCGGATCCTTCGCATGTGATGCTTGTTGAGGAGATATAGTTGAATCCAGATTTGTCATATGATGAGGAACCAGTGAAGGTTCTGGACGTAAGTAGCAAAGTTTTTCATGGCAAGACGATTGAACTTGTGAAGGTGTTGTGGCGACATCGAGGAGTTGAAGAGGCAACGTGGGAAAGCAAAGCAGACATGATAATGCAATTTCTGCATCTCTTTCCATCAGGTAAGAATTTCGAGGACAAAATTTCCTAAGTGGGGGAGAGTTGTAACGCCCTGGTTTTGGGCCTAGATGTTTTAGACATCGGATCAGACCGGTCGAGAACGGTTCGGATTGCGTAAGGTGATTTTAGGAAATCAAGGATCGAGATAGGATAAAATTGTGATAAAAATTGCTAAAATCCTCTAAAAATATAATTAAGAGGTTGGTCAAGTTAATTTTACGAAAAGTTTCAAAACTGGGAAAATGAGATTTTTAAGGTGGAAGCCAAAATCTTAGAATCTTTAGGGGGCTGTAAGTCAATTTGACCTTTCTTTAATATGACATGTGATTTAAAATGGTTTTTAATTAAATGACATTTAATTGGATGTTTATATTAATTAACTAAAAGGTAGTTAATGGTATTTTCATTTACGTAACTACCAATTCCCTCTCATTTTCAGCCAAACACCATTTTCTCTTATCTTTTTCGAGAATTCTTCCCCTTAGAAACTCTCTCAACATTTCCTAAATCATTTTCAAGAGATCTTCCTTAATTCTTCAAGATTTTTGCAAGGAAAACATGTCATCTATTGAAGGAAGCAAGGATTGGAGGTAAATCTCGTTCTCAACCTCTAATCTAAGTTCTTTATTGAAATTCCCAAGATATTTTGCTTCTAAATACTATTTTTGAGTGAGTTTTTAATATAGTTTTGATTTAAGATCAAAATCTTGTGAAATTGTGGATGAAATCTTGATTTTCGGACTTGATGAGTTGGGCTTTGTTTTTTGTTGATTTGAATTGATTTCTAAGTTGGTTTATATGTTAAAATGATGTGTTAATAACATAGATCCCGAAATCCTTGAGATCCATGAGTTTCTTGGTAGTTTTAAGTGAAATTTTGGGGTGAAATGGTGGAATCTTGATTGCTGGAGGTATAAGGATGAGTTAGGATGTTTATTAGATGTGTTTTGATGTTGATAATTGTTAGGATGTGATGTATGATGGCTGGGCATGGTTTAGGAAGCAATCGATTGAGTTTTGGGTTTTTTGGAAGGGTATCTTGGTGTGGTTTGAATGGACAACGAGTTTATGAATTGTTGCTGGTGTTAGAATGCATTTTAATGCATTTAGATCTCTGTTGTGATGATATGAAAACAGGGGATCTTGATCTGGAAGCAAACAAGGTAATTTTGGAGGCTCCGGAGGTGTAATTTTCGTGTCGGCGAACGAGGCTTCGTGTATCGTTGAGTGGAAATGCAATTTCCTGCATTGTAATGCTTTGAGCGTGATCGTGGGAGCTTAGTGTAAGTTTGATAAACTTAACTAAGCTAAAGTGTAAGTGTTACGGTAATCCCTCTCTTGGAAATGTGCTATGTTTGATGAAATTGCACTTGGTGTAAGAGTGGATTTGTTTAATGTTTTTAAGCATGTTTAAGCATGGTTTTTAATGCCATTATGTTAAGGATGCACTAGGTAAGTGATCCTTGGTTTTCATGTGTTGAATGCATATGATGTTAAGCATGTTATGCTTGTGGAAATGACATTGTGGTTATGCTTGTAAAATAGTGGATTAATGTGGTTAAATGATTATATTGGGAACTAATGAAATGGTTTTTGGTTACTTTAATCGGATATAGTTAGTAAGCTATAGGATTGGGTGCACCGTGAATAAAGTCGTCTTGGATGTCGAGGGGTTGTGATTGTGCCGAAATCTCCATCCAAGTACCCTAACGATTGAGGTTAAGATCACAACGGTGAATGGTTAGTCTCGTGTGTGTGTCTTGTGTATGTGTCCCATACTCTCGTTAGTGAAATTATACACCTACCAATGAGTGATGTTGAGGGGTTGTGATTGTGCCATTAATCTCCATCACGGGTGTTGAGGGGTTGTGATTGTGCCATTTGTCTCCACCTTGTGTAGTCCGGTAGTTTGTATGAAGAGTGAGGGACAACGCTTGTAATCCGTGTATCCGATTGTGTCTTGTGTTGAAATGGTTTATGGATTATCACTTGTAAGCCATTATAATGTAAATGAATAAAGTGAAGCATGAGATGCTTGTATATGATGCGAGGAAGCATGAGATAATTGTGTATGATGCAGGAATTCATGTGATGCTTGTTAAAGCATGAGCAAAGGTTTATTTCCTGTTTTAAAATAATGCATATGAGCATGTGGTTATAAAGTGCATTAAGATCTTGAGAAGACATGTTTTATAAATGGTATGAGATGTAAAGTGTTGGTTTTGCAAAACATGAGACATGCATTGATGAATGTTTCTTAGCGATCCTCACTAAGCTTTATGCTTATGCTCTTTTGTTTCATCAATGCAGAGAATTGAACATTTGAAGGCAGCTCAAAAGCAAGAGGAATCCAAGGCTTTGTTAAAGAGATGTATGTGGTTCACCTTTAGTGTAATAAGTGGCAATGGGCGGGATTTATTCTTTGGAATGTTTGAGGATGTTTTCCTTTACCTTGAGCATGTTAGATTGCCTATACTTGGGCTGTAAATGGCATTTTGTGTTTGAATTTTGATTTGCATAATGTTATAGCTTGTTATGGTTTTGGTGAACTAGGGAGCATGCCTTTACTTATGTGTTGGTTGCCATGTTTAAGCTATTGCTTTGGTATGATGATTGTTGGTATGTATCTATGTTGTATACTTGTTGTGGCATGTCTCGGTAATGATTTGAATGTGTTTAAGCATGAAAAACCAGCAAAGTCTACTGTTAGAGGGAAAGGCGTATCGGAATGCCCTTGCATGTTTCGGAATAGGGGCCCGAAATGGCCTTAAGGTTTCGGAACGAATGAAGGTGTATCAAAGTGTTTTGGCAACTAGAAGGGGGTGTTTCGATACGGGTCTCGGAACGTACCTGAGTATCGAAACGGTCAACCTTGTTTCGAAACGACCGTTTCGGTACAGGGCCAACCGTATCGAAACACTTGACCGTTGGTTTTTGTTGAGTGTATAAAAGTTATATATTTTACCCCTCTTTTACCCATATTTCTGCCGCATTCAAGCATATTTCATTGCAATTAGGATAGATTTTTGCATATACATCACAATTAGATAAAATGGCACAGTCGCTACTGATTTTGGTCACTTTTGCAGGTATCTGTTATGGCAAGCTCAGGGCAGCAAAGGAGCAGAGCTGAAACACAGAACAAAAGTTCTCTTGCAGTGCAACACCTACACTACTGAGAAATTCAATACTAGCCTATTTCTTAAACCTTATCCTTTACTCTTTTATTTTAGTTGTTTATCACGATCACTTTACAACCCAATAAAACTCTTTCTCTCTCTCTTGTGCAGCAATTCTAGGATAAAGTTATTTCCAGTCCCTGTGGAGACGATATCCGATACTCCAAGTATCATTTTACTACTTGCATCGTGTACACTTGCACTATTTGCGATAGGACTCTTTTACACGCAATAAGTTTGAGCAACAACTTGCCATGGCAATGATCGAGGATGCCCATGTGAAGGAATACCCAACATATGATGAGTCTGAGCAACAACTTGCCATGGCAATGATCGAGGAGCCGGAATAGAGCAACACCGCGACAACGCTGAGTAAAATCCAAGAGAATGTCACGGCAGCAACCACTTCTAAGGCAGAAACCCCAGTCAAAGCGGAAACTGCCGCCTCGGCAGAAACTGTCGCCTCGGCAGCAACTGCCGCCTCGACAGCAACTGCCGCCTCGACAGCAACTACTGCCTCGACAGCAACTGCCGCCTCGACATCAACTGCCGCCTCGACAGCAACTGATGCTGAAGCATCAACCACATCACAGGCAAATTCTCAACCCACTACCTCGATTATGCCTGACCAAGATTGCACACATCCATCCCTGTCATGGCACTCGAACGACCACCTAGAAGAGCTACCCAATGACAATGCCTCGCCGATGGAATATGAGCAGGTAATAAACGAACCTTTTGAATTATATGAAAACTCACCAATTCCATTGCAGGCATTTGAGGAACCAAAGCCGGCGGACACAGAATCATCAAAGTCTCTACTGATGGAGATCTACGAGTGGTCAACAGAATTTGGTATAGAGAGTGACGGCACTTACCAATGTCCCATTGACCTGCAAAGTAACCTGACATAGGACTGTCAAAATAACTGCCTGCTGTAGCAGTAGGCACGACAGCAAGGGATACATTCAACCACAACAACATTCAACGAAAACAAGGTAAGTTTGTGGCCGAATGTCAATTTGATTATTTCTAATCATATATCCATGCCCTCAGAAACATTACCAAGAAGGGAGGACTTCATGGACTACAAAGGGAAGAGAAAGAAAGGATCCCCCAACATGAGAATAATCACCAGATGGAGGGTACGGATGGACTTCAAGAAGTACCGGAAACGACGCCTCAAGCATTATCAGGGGACTGAAGCCCCAGGAATGCAGGAAGTGGTTACCTTAGAAGATGCCCCACCTAGCATCCCTAATTTAACCTAAATTTTATTTTTATTTTTATTATTTATTAGGAAATAAGGTTTATTTTATTCGAATAATGCTTTTAGGAAATAAAGGAGCCAAGAAGAACAGGAGAAGTGGACCCACCCCACCAGCCATCCATCAGCCCAACAAAGCCCAATATTGAAGCCTGTCGTTACGGCTGCCATGACAGACGCGAAAAAGACAGGCTGTCACCATGCTGTCACGACAGACGCGTGACAGACGCAGAAACGTTTGTCAGATGCATCAGACACGCTAAAGCTCGACAGCTGCCCCGTTATTCGCGCCTGTCGTTACAGCTTCAACGGGCAGCAATTCCTTTTCTACAAAACCCCGTTTCATTTTCACTCACTTCTGCTTTTCTTACTTGCTCTCCATCTTTAGTTTTCATTTGCTTTCAATTACTTTTCACAACCCTTGCACTAACATGTCTTCCAGAAAAAACCCGCCGCAATGCTGCCTCTACTTCCTCACCGGCAGCAACTCCCCCACAATCCTTTGCAACCAGAGATCTGTGGGAAGAACGAGGCCTCATTTATACTCCAAAGGCAAAGAACCTGGGCCTCAAGCCTTTCATCACCTGCCGCCTCCATACCATCACCTGCCCCGCCGGCAGCCGGCAGCACTTATGCCGAAACATCTGCTCGAGGAACAAAGCGACCAGTACCCTCGGATGACCTTGTTGCCTTTGTTGCTGGGTTCTCTTCCTCATCCGTCTAGGCAGACAGTGGTATTGAACCCTCGATTCAGAGGAACCTGTCGAAGGAATTTACACCGGTAAAGAGGCAGAAAAGAATGGCAGATAAGAAAACTCTGCCGAGGGCCAGCAGCAGCAGTGACAGCAGCGGCAACAGCTCTGATATTCAGGTTGTACAGCAACCACCCCAGCCCGCCCTGCGAACCAGAACCCGCCGCCAGATCCGCCTCAACAGCAGCAGTGAAAACAGTAATTAAAATTTAAGTTTCTTATCTTCTTATTGCTGCCTGCCATATATATTTTGTGATGTACTGCCTTCATATGCTTTCATTTTTATTTTGTCATTTGCATTGAGGGCAATGCAACCCTCGAGTTTGGGGGTGGCAACCCTCCATACTCATGGAGTACATCTTAGTTAAATTGTGTCCTTTACTTAGTACTTTTCTTAAAAAACGAAAATTAAAATTTTTGGCTGAAAATTGTGAACTGAACTTGCCTGTCGTGACAGCTCTGTTGTGGCAGCATCTTTAGGATAGTTTAAGGAGAAGTTTAGAGCCTTTCTATAGTTTTGAAAACTTAAACACCATTGTGACTGTTATACTGCTTAGATTTCTTTTAGCCAAACTAGAATAGGAAGCTTAGCACTTGAATAGCCCCTAGAGGTGCCTAACACTGGCTCTAGGAAAGAAGTTTAGAAAAAGAGACTCAACAGCCCTAGAGGTGCCCGAAACTGGCTCTAGGAAGTTAACTAGAGGTGCCCAAAAACTGGCTCTAGTGAAACTTTAGCAAAAAAAATAGAAACAACGAGTCAAAAAAAATCAAAGAAGCATGAAAATGTGCCTTCAAAAAGATAAACTTTGGCATAAAAATTCGAGTTAAGAGTTGAATATTCTAGTGAAACTAAGAGAGTCTTGGCATATAACTGTTCACAAGCATGCACACATTGCACGAGGACTATAGTGAGATTCCGGACAGATCCTAAATTATTCGACAGGTTGCTGCCGCCACAGAGAACGAATGACGGGTAAGGGAAAGTTCACTGTTTGAAAGCCAAAAACAAAAATTTCTTTTCTTTTAGTTCTTAGTTGCTTGAGGGCAAGCAAAAACTTGAGTTTGGGGGTGTGTTGAGTGTGTAAAAGTTCTATTATTAACACCTTTTTTAACCCATATTTCTGCTGCATTCAAGCACCATTTCATTGCATTTAGGTCAGTTTACAGCAAAACATCACAAATATATAAAAGGCACGGATTCTACTAAAAATGGTTGTTTTTGGCAGGTTTCCGCCGTCGTAGACGGTGAAGGTAGGCGCGGGGCAGAGAAGCAGAAGAGCTGAACTGGACAAGCAGACGAAGAGGACGAGGTTAAGTGACTAAAGAAGAATTCATACACATCAGGAGAGCATTGTGAGGTTATCTATTTTGGTTTAGGATTTTCCAAGTTCAATAAAATAAACTTCAAGTTCTCTTATTTTGGTTTTAATATCTTGCAAGACCATCAGGAGAGCATTGTGAGGTTATCTATTTACTTAGCATCGGGAGAGTTAAGTATACGAAAGAGATAAGAGCAAGTTCTCTAGTTTATAGTTGAACTATCTCGTGCCTAGGGATAGGGCGAGGTTAAGTGACTAAAGAAGAATTCATACACATCGGTGTTCATCCTTCGATTCACGCCGGGAGGTATCACCAAAGACGTGATCATCGACAGACTTGGACCTAGGGATAGGCCAAGGCAGATCTGGGATTCTTGCCAAACTTGAAGTACGGAGTTGGTGTGTTTGCTGCCGCGACAGCCAACGGACAGCTGCCGCGACAGGTGCTGTTGGCGACAGGCGCGACGTCAGGACTGGATTTCCTAAACTCTGCAATACCTGCACTACTGAGCAATTCAATACCAGCCCATTCTCTATCTTGATATCTCTACTCTTTTATTTAAGTATTCTTTATTATTTTCGTGACAATCTTTTAAACTACTCTTTTCCCCTTGTGCAGATAGCGAAGGAAAGGGTTAGCCTAGTCCCTGTGGAGACGATATCCGATACTTCGTATCACTTTACTACTTGCGTCGTGTACACTTGCACTACAATTGCGATAGACTATTTTACACGCAACAACATGTAGATGGAATCACAGTTCGGAAGATTGTCCTTTACAATTGGAAGAAGGGATGCATGTTGGGAATTATAACAAGCCAAGAAACTATGATTCCAACAATTACAATCTCAACTGGAGGAAAGATCCTAAGTTTTCCTGGAGCAATCCGAACAATGCACTAAATCCTCCAATACAGAACAACCAAAACCAGGGGTACCCAGAATCCTATCACGACAGCAGCCACATCAGTAGCCGCAACAGCTGCCAGCAGCCGCACCTAGTATACTGGAGCAAACATTGCCAACATTTATGTCACAGACAGGAGCTTACATGGTGAACATGGATCACTTTGTCAAGACAATTGAGTCATTCATGGACAAAACAAAGATGAAGATGACGAACCATGAGGCTACCCTGAAATCTCTAGTGGTACTGAGGTCACTAGAAAACCCACACATGAGGAGTGTAAACGAATTACAACTAGGAGTGGGAAATAGTTACAAGGGCCGGAGATGAAGAACATACCAAGTAAGGAACCGACCCTAGATACACTTGGCGTGAACACTGCCCCAGTAGAGGAAGAACAACTTGCTGTCGACACTCCTGTCGTGACAGCAGAAGGGACTGAGGAGCAAACAGAGGATGATGTAGAACTTAAACCTCCTTAGATCTGAATACCATGTGAAGGACGTCTTGCAGATTACCGTCCCCCACCTCCTTTTCCATAGCGGTTACATAAACAGAAACATGAGTACCAGCTCAAAAAGATTTATGGTATTTTTAAGCAGGTGCATATTAACATACCACTGTTAGAGGCCATCAAGCAGATGGCCGGTTATACGAAATTTCTCAAGAACGCCTTATCAAAAAGGTCAAGACTTGGGGAATTTGAAATGGTAAAAATGACAGAAGGATGCATGACTATCTTACACAGGCATCCACCCCAAAAGAAGAAGGATCCTGGGAGCTTCATCATAACGTGCATAATTGGCGACAAATTCGTGGGTAAGGCACTTTGTGATCTTGGTGCTAGCATAAATCTAATGCCCAAATCTGCGTTTTAGAAATTAGGTATTGGACGAGCAAGGCCCACGATAATCATGCTGCAGCTGGCAGACCTCTCTTACGTACAACCAAAAGGGAAGATCGAAGATATTCTAGTAAGAGTGGATAAATTTATTTTGCCTGCTGACATTCTTGTTTTAGACTGTGAAGTAGATGAAAACGCACCGATCATCCTGGGGCGACCCTTCCTAGCCACAAGCAGAACTGTGATCGATGTGGAGAAAGGAGAACTAATCATGAGAGTGAATGATCAAGAAATCAAACTCAACGTTCTCCAAGAAATTAAACATGCTGATGCAGAAGAAGAGTGCAAGGCAATATATGAAGTAATCTTTGACCATCCTTGCATCAGGTCAAGATGCCACGACAGAAAGATTGGTCACTGCCACAGCAGTCACCGAGAAGACTATCACGGCAGCAATGACGACAGTGACTCCTCCGACTCAGAAACATTTGACATTGAAGGTCCTAAGGAGGTAAATTGGTTAGGCACTCGTCCAGGTAAGTTCTTTGAGCCTCTTAATTATACCTCGAATGAACATAAAATCCAGAAGCCTTCGATTGAAAAGCCACCCGTTCTAGATCTTAAGCCCCTACCAGGGAAGCATAAATATGTCTTCCTTGGTTTAAATGATACGTTGCCCGTAATCATCTCTTCCAAGTTAATGTAGAAACAGGAGAATCAGCTAATCAGAATGCTACAACAGCATAAAAAGGCCATTGGATGGATTATATCTGATATCCAAGGCATTAGTCCGGCATTATGCATGTACAACATTCTCTTGGAGGATGATCATAAGCCGACTATTGATGCCCAGAGACGTTTGAACGAGGCTGTGCGAGAAGTGGTGAGAAAAGAGATTATCAAATGGCTCGACGTCAGAATCATATACGCCATCTCGGAGAGCAAGTGGGTGAGCCCGGTGCAGTGTGTGTCCAAAATTAGGAGGTATAACCGTGGTAACCAACGAAGAAAACAAACTAATCCCAACCAGGACTATGACCGGTTGGAGGGTTTGTATGGATTACCGGAAGCTTAATAAAGCTACCCAAAAAGACCATTTTTGCTTACCTTTTAATGATCAAATGCTTGATAGATTAGCAGGGAAACCTTACTATTGTTTTCTTGATGGTTGTTTAGGTTATAATCAGATAGCAATTGCACCGAAGGATCAAGAGAAAACTACCTTCACATGATCGTACGACACCTATGCTTTTCGGAGAATGCCATTTGGGCTCTGCAATGCACCAACAACCTTCCAACGGTGCATGATGGCAATATTCTCCGACATGGTGGAGGATTTCCTAGAGATTTTCATGGTCGACATTTCCTTCTTTGGAGACAATTTTGAATGTTGTTTAGGCAACTTTCATAAGGTTCTTGAAAGATGCGAAGAGGCGAACCTGGTTTTGAACTGGGAAAAGTGCCACTTCATGGTGGATGAAGGGATAGTACTAGGCCACAAAGTGAGCTACCGCGACATAGAGGTGGACAGAGCCAAAATAGAAGTCATCGAAAGGTGTCGCCACCCACCACAGTCATGGGGATTCGAAGTTTCTTAGGGCATGCTGGGTTTTATCAACGATTTATTGCAAATTTCTCGAAGATTACCAAACCCTTATGCCATATGTTGGAGCAGAATAGTCCCTTTGATTTTAATACTGAATGTACTGAGGCATTCATAATTCTAAAGGAGAAGCTGGCAACAACCCCGATCGTACAACCACCAAACTGGAGTTTGCCATTTGAGATAATGTGTGATGCTAGTGACTATGTTGTCGGGGCAGCACTAGGGCGGAGGAAGGATAAGCTCTTCCGTGTGATTACTATGCCAGCAAAACACTGAATGAAGCCCAAGTCAACTACACCACGACAGAGAAGGAACTATTAGCAGTGATGTTCTCAATCGACAAGTTACGTCCGTACATACTTGGAATAAAGGTGGTGGTCCATACAGACCATTCCGCACAGAAGTATCTGTTCACGAAAAAGGATGCAAAACCTAGATTTATACATTGGATTTTGTTGCTGCAAGAATTTGACATTGATATAAAGGATAAAAAGGGAACAGAGAACCATGTAGCAGACCACTTGTCGAGACTAGAGACGGGAAGGAGTCGATCTACAAACAGGACCAATATACTGGAGACCTTCTCATATGAGCAGTTGTTTGCTGCCACCAGCACTGCCACGACAGCCATGGCGGCAGGTAAGCTTTCTGAAACCCCTTGGTACGCTGATTTTGTTAATTACATTGTTAGTGGGGTACTACCTCCTGAGCTTAATTACCAAGCAAGGAAGAAGTTCCAAAATGATGTAAAACATTATTATTGGGACGAACCTCTTCTTTTCAAACACTGTGCAGATCAGATTATCGGGAGATGTGTACCACATGATGAACAAGAAGTTGTGCTTCACCACTGACATGCTTGCCCTTATGGAGGACACCTAGGTGGAAACAAACCCGCTGCCAAGGTTCTGCAATACGATCTCTATTGGCCCACACTGTTCAAGGATGCACAAGCTTTTTACAAAGGCTGTGCAAAAGCCAAAGAATTGGGAACATCTCGAGAAGGCATGTTATGCCACTGCAAAGAACATATTAGAGGTTTAAATCTTTGATATATGGGGAATCGACTTCATGGGACCATTCCAGCATCTTGTGGGAACCTATACATCCTACTGGCAGTGGATTATGTGACAAAGTGGGTAGAAGTGATCACCACTTAGAAAAACGACGCCAAAATTGTCCAAAGATTTCTTCACAAGAACATCTTTTCCAAATTTGGCATCCCAAGGGCGATAATTAGTGATGAGGGGAGACATTTCGATAACAGGGTAATTGATGCTGCCTTGAGAAAATACGGAGTAAAGCACCGGATCGAAACAGCATACCACCCTCAGACCAATGGGCAAGCTGAGATATCCAATAGAGAAGTAAAGAACATACTTGAGAAGATGGTTAAACCCACTCGAAAGGATTGGTCTCTACATCTCAATGATGGACTCTAGGCTTATAGAACAACATTCAAAACACCATTGGGGATGTCACCCTAAAGACTCATCTATGGGAAAACCTGTCATTTACCTGTTGAGATAGAACACAGAGCTTACTGGGCTATCAAGGTAGTAAGTATGGACTGGGATAAGGCAGGACAAAAAAGGCTACTAGACTTGAATGAGATTGAAGAAATTCGAGCAATGGCCTACGACAATGCTAAGATCTACAAGGACAAAACCAAGAAGTGGCACGACAGGAAGCTGCTGCCACAACAGTTCTGCCCTGGGCAGCAGGTGTTGTTGTTCAACTCTAGGTTGAAGCTTTTTCCAGGAAAGCTTAAATCTTGATGGTCCGGTCCTTTTAGGTTGTCCAAGTTTTCCCCCATGGTGCCATCACAATCAAATCCCTAAAGGATGGGCACCAGTTCAAGGTCAATGGACAGAGACTAAAGCATTATCGGGGGACTGAAGCCCAAGGATGCAGGAAGTACTTACTTTAGGAGATGCCCCTCGAGGCATCCCTAATTTAACTTAGTTTTAGTTCATTTTAATTTATTTATTTATTAGGAATTAATTTATCATTTTATTTATTTTAGGAACTAAGATTTTAATTTATTTATTTAATAATTTTTAAGAAATAAAGGAAGCAAAGCAAAGAGAAGGAATGAACCAGCCCACCACATTCAAAGTAGTCCATCGCACAAGTCTGTCGTCACAACCTGTCACCAGCTGTCGCGACAGACGCGGAGAAAACAACCTATCACGGAGCTATCGCATTAGACACGCAAACGTGTAACAAACGCGCAGCAGACACGGAAACACGTGACAGACGCGTCAGAAACCATGTAACAGCTAGCCCCATTATTCGCGCCTGCCGTTACAGACCAAACTGGCAGAAAATCCCCATTCTATATAAACCCCCACTTACTATTCATATTTCATCTCATTCTCATTCTCTCAATCTGCTTCCTCTATTTCATCTCTCAAAAATTTCTTTTATTTTTTCTACAGTCCTTGCAAATGGCTAGCAGACACACCCGCCGCAGCGCTGCCACCACTTCTCCCACGGCAGAATAACTCCAAGTCACAATGCCATTCCCAACCGTTTCGCTTCAACCGAATCTGCCACGAGGTACTACAGTTCCTTCCAAAAAAGGGACATGTGGGAGGAACGAGGGTTCATCTACACACAATCAATGAGATATCTAGGGCTAGAGAGCTTCATATCCAAGAAAATTCAAGCCCTCAAATGCCAGAAATTTGCTGCCCAACCCGAGGAGATGAATATAATCCTCGTCCGAGAGTTCTACGCTGTCGTCGACAGCAAAGATGCCACGACAATGACTGTTCGAGGCAAGAAACTCTCTCTCGAGCCTGCGTACATCAACACACTATACGGACTGTACGTGAGCAAGAAGGAGGACTCCCACATAAGGTTCGTTAATAGTCTGTCGCCGGCAGACTACGAAGCTGTCATGGCAAAGGTTACAGAAGAAAGAACGGAGTGGAACGACGACCCTAAACACCTTTGGACCGTGAGAAGGACCCAACTGACTCCACAAGCCAAACTGTGGAACCGCTTTGTCAAGAAGCGCATCATGCCATCCTCCCACAACAGCACTGTCGACAGACCAAGGTTAGCCCTTGTTCATTCTATTTTAAACGAGAGGCAAATTAATGTCGGCCGCTATATCCGGGACGGGATCCTTGAGTGTGCCCTCCGACCGTGGGGTCCCCTCGTCTTCCCCTACCTCATCAGCACCATCTGCCGGGGTCACAATGTACCGGAAATTGAGGAGGACGTCAAGGTCCAAGGAAAAGGGTGGACGCAGCGGAATATTTACAGCCTGATGGAGTTGAAAGCTGCCACCCCGCTGTCGTACATCAACCCATATACCACGACAGAACCGATGGCAGGCCCCAGCTCCCCAGAACCTATCGTAGCAGAGTCACAGCTGTAACACCCCAAATTTGGGTCTAGATGTTTTAGAGTTCGAATCGGACCGGTCGAGAACGGTTCAAATCTTAATGGGAGGTTTAAATAACACCTAGTTCGGGATGCTTTAAAAATATGGAAAAATATCTAAAAATCCTCATTTATTATATGAATGATTATGGTGAAATCAATTTTACAAAATAAGGTTTGGAAATACTACATTTTGGTGTAGTGACCAAATCGTAATTTTTGCAAAACTTAAATAGTGATTGTTTTGTAAATGATTGAAACTTTGAATCTTTAAGGAGCAAATTTTACCAAAAAGTTTTTAATCAGATTTCTCCTTAGTTTGGGTGATTTTAATAATGTTTTAATTAAAGGAAATAAAGATCAACTAAAATGAAAACTATATTTGATTTTTCATAACTACCTTTCATCAATTTTCTCTCATTTCATTTTCTCTCAATTTCTTTTCAGCCAAACACATTTCCTCCATCAATTAGTCTATGAATTTCATTCCTTTTGATGAGATTTCAATCTCCTTTTGATTCCTATTCTTTTCATCATCAAATCCTCTTGTTTTCACATTGGATTTTCAAGAAAACTTGCCCAATTCAAGGAGAAATCAGCCATTAGAGGTAAGCTTCGTTCTTCTCCTTTAATGATCAGTTCTTTACTGAAATTCCCAAGTTATCAATCCTCTGTTAATGATTTTTGAGTTGCTTTAATATTAGAAACAAGAAATTGTATTAAAACTCAAGGTTTTCGGAGAGATCCTGATGATTTTCGTGGTTGATGGTTAGGCTCTGTTTTGAGGTGGTTTTCTAATGTATTTTGGATGTTAATTGATGTTATAAATGAGGTTTTATCAAACAAATCCCGAATAGGCTTGGATTCCTAAGTTTTGTATGCTAGAATGGTGGTTTTTGGGGTAGTTTTGGTGTTCTGTCATAGCTGGAGGTATAAGGACGCGTTTTGGTGGTTTTTCATGTTGATTGATGTTTAGAAATGATTAGAGTTGGTAGATCTTGGTCGGGCTTTGTTTCGAAAGAGTTTGGAGATGATTTTGGTTGTGTTTGGTAGCCGAAATGTGGTTTTTGAGTAGAGCAGCGACTTTAGGTGTGTGGCTGATGATTTTAGTGCATGATGATGCATTAATTCTCTGCTCTTATGTGTTATAAACATGGGATACATCTTTGGACGCCTTTAGTGTTGATCCGGGAGGTTAGATAGCGTTTTGGCCAGTAAGCAAAATGTAATCGGTGAATGCGAATGGTTTAGAAGTCCTTGAGGGACAAATAAATAAGGTTTGGGGGTTTAGGAAAGGTTTGAAACACCTTCCTAAGTCCGAAAGTAAGTATTGGCTATATTGCTCTCTTTTATGTGGTGGTTGCCCCTAAAATGCTTTTACATGCTTGTGGTTTGAGATAGATAAATTCCTATTGTTTTTATGCATGATTTGTAGCCTGAGATGATGCTTGAAATGATTTCATTAAATAGCATGTTGCATTGTTAAGTTTTGAGCTTTTTTTAAAGCATGGCAAATGTTATGGTTTTGAAATGAGATGGGAACGTTTTGAGAAATGTTGCATGAAAAACAGTAGGTGAGATGATGTTTTAACAAAATATATTGACATAGAGGATGAGATACTTACCAGATATAATTGATCAATCGATAGGATGAGAGTGTAATATAAACTAAAAATTCCATCGGGTAGGACTTGGTGAAATACCCAAGCTTTGTGGCGATGAGAGATTCCGCCATTTGAGTACGATGATGTGAGATTCCATCGGAAATTATGTTGCTAGACAAGTGATGTGAGATTCCATCAGAAGCGTCTAGTGGTTAGAGAATGTTGTCCGCATATCCGAGCAGTGATGAGATGTGAAATGCCAATATAATATATGAAGATGCTTTTGATTCACATGTACCTATTGATGAGATGATTTATGCTATGTAAAATGCATATGAGATTTGTATATGAAATGCTTTGGTTTTTACAGGCATGTGTATGGCCTTGCCATGAGATTTGCATTGGTTTAAATGTATGAGATACAATTGAGGTACACGTGTTTTCAATGAAGAGTTGCTTTGAAATGGTTTTCAAGCATGAGATAGAATGAGCATGTTGTAGAAAAGGCTTTTGAGAAAGTGTTTTGAATAATGCAATATTGTATTGGTTTTCTTTAGAGCATGCCTCACTAAGAAATTGTGCTTACGCTCTCTTTTACTAATAATGCAGATAATTGAAGTGTTTTTGGGCAGCAAGAAGGTTAAGAACATCCAAGGAAGTGCAAAGCTCATGTATGGTGATGTTTTTATACACTTTAGTTTTGATATTTGGCAATGGGACTTCAAGGTTGTATTTGGGAGATGTGTTTTGAACTCCCTAAGTTTGTGGCATGTCTGTGATGACATTTATGAGTTGTAAATGGTCCTATTGATTGGTTTGAGGTTTGAGGGCTCATATTTGGATTTGTGACTAGGTAGCATGCCTCTAGATTGAATGTTTTCGTGTTTGATGCCATGCTCTAGCTTAAGGGTCTTATATATGTTCCTTAGTACCATGATGAGTTGCTGATATGATTTGATGCTCTTTGAAGCATGTTTGAATGGTTTAAAAGGTGAAAAACCAGTAATTTCTGTTGTCACTGAGCAAAGTGTATCGAAACACCCTCAACTATTTTGAAACGGGGGCCTGTAATGGCCATAGTGTTTCGGAACGGTTGAAGCTGTTTTGAAACAATTTGGTTACTAGTAAGGCCTGTTTCGATACCGGTCTCGGAACACACCCGAGTACCGAAACAGTGAACATTGTTTCGATACGGCGTTACGGTACGAGGGATTGGTGTTTCGAAATGGATGACCGTTGGTTGTTGATTTTGAATTCTTTTAAGTTTCTATGATTTACATTTTAGTCCTAAATGTTGTGGATGCAACTGCTTGAGCTTGGGATGTCTTTTAAAGCTGAAATTTGACAGAGGAGCATGTAACATGACTAATTACATATTGGTAAACCTAAAATCTGCAAAGTCCTTATAATATCTAAAAATTACACTTTGGTCCCTAAACGTGTAATTTATGCAATTGAGTCCCTAAATGATTTTCGATCACTGTGCCTTTCTCTTCCATGTTTCTTGAGTGATCACATGGGCTTAATGTGCATCTAGAAAAGATTAAAAAGAAAAAAAGGGTCGCTAACCAAGGTTGACTTTCGGGTTGACTTTGGGTTTCCCCTTGTAATCTTTGTAGTTCAGGTCAAGCGTCTAGGTCGGGCTAAGGGGGTTCCATTTGTTGGTATCAGAGCCAGGTTATCGAATAATTGGGGTTTGGTATGTGGTTTTGTATGATTATGACTTTTCGATGAAATTATGATGTATGAACATTGATGTATGTTTCAATTGAGATGAAATTTGTGATGCTATTCTATGTTTGGAGTGTGGTTGGGGATCCCATTGCCATATCATTACTAATGAGAAGAAATGGTTTCAAAAATGAGCTTGAGTACTTGGATTACTTACCTTATTATGCCTAATTGTGTTTGTTGTATTTTTGCCAGTGCATTGTTTTTATTATGGGGCCACGTAAAGCGCTGAGAATCAATACTCGTTCCATGGCTGAGAATGAGAACGTAGAGAATGCTGAGGAATGACCTCCTCCTCCCCCTGGTTGACCACCTGGTGGTGGTGGAGCTGGGGCTGGTGCTGCTGTAGTTGGTGCTGGGGTTGCTGGACCCGAGGGAGGTCAGGGCAAGCTGCTTCTGATATAATCATGCTGATACAGACTATTGCTGGAGCTTTCCAGGCAGCAATAGCTAGAGCTCATGGAGATGCACCTCAGGATGGTGCTAATTTGAGATTGTCGTTGGAGCGTGTCCGCAGTCTAGAAGGTTCTGAGTCCTGGTTGGAGAGCACCAAGAGGATTCTTGGATAGTTGAACTGCAATAATGTTCAAAAGCTGGGATGCATTGTGTCACTACTGCATTGTGATGCATACACGTGGTGGACGACCACTATCTCTGGAATGGAGGATGATGAAGTGACTTGGACATTCTTTTTGAATGCGTTCAAGCGAAAGTATTTGGGGGTTCGCTACCTCGACGAGAAGAAGAGGGAGTTTATGTCTCTTGTGCAAGGGAGCATGTTTGTAGCTAAATATGAGATTCAATTTGTTCGCCTTAGCCAGTATGCACCTGAGCTAATTCCTAGCGAGAGGGAAAGGTGCAAACGGTTTCGTTATGGCTGGTGACAGCTGTGAAAAACTATATTCTTGTGGCTGATTACACCAATTTTGAAGTCTTGGTCACTAGAGCCAAGGACATTGAATTGAATCTTGGTTTGGCGATTCGAGCAGAAGGTTCTAGCTCAGGGAAGCGAACTGCAGAACGCGATTATGGTAGAGATCGCAACAAGAGACATAAGGATACGAAGTCGCATTTTGATGCTAGACGCGGGGGTGGTAACCCTGGTAGAGGTCAGCAAGGACCTAATGCGTTCCTGAGGACTCCTGAGTGTAACCGGTATGGTAGGAGACACGCTGGTGAGTGTTGGGGTAAACTTGGGACATGCTGGAACTGTGGTAACCGGGGGCATATGAAGAAAGATTTTCCTCAGCCGCTGAGAGAGGGACAGGCTCCGGTGAGAGCAGCTGAGCCAGAGAGAGGTCGTGGGCACGACCGTGGTAATTTTCAGCGTAGAGATGAGGGTGGAAGGAATGTTGTGCATGTGGTGGCTGTCCAACATGAGGGTGGTGGTCAGGCTCGAGTGTATGCCCATCGCGAGGGAAGGAATGACACGGACGTGATCGCAGGTACCTTTACTTTGCAATCATTGTCATTACTTTCTTTGATTGATTATGGATCTACACACTCGTCTATATTGCGTGAACGTGCTCAAATGCTTGGTTTTCCTGTTGAGTCTTTAGATGTTGGTATGTGTGTGACTAGTTCCTTTGGTGAGACAGTTTTAACAAGAAAGTTGTATAGGAGATGCCCCTTAAAGGTGCAAGATCATGTGTTTCTTTTTGATCTTATGGAATTGCCATTCTGTGGTTTTGATGTAATCCTGGGCATGGATTGGCTTGTTGAGCATAAAGCCATTGTGGATTTCGAAAGCAAACGAGTTTCGTCGAAACTAGCGGATGATTATGAGGTGGTAGTGGTGGGAGAAAATGTGAAGTTTCTAACTAATGTGGTGTCTACGTTGGAAGCAAGCCGGATGTTGCGTCAAGGATGTGAGGCTTACCTAGCCTTTGTTATGAATCCTAGTTCAGAGGAGGTGCGCGTTCAGGATATAAGGACCGTGTCTGAGTTCCCTGTAGTGTTTTCGGAGGAATTACCTGGTTTGCTGCCTAGTCGAGAGGTTGAATTTGGAATTGAGTTGTATGAGAACACAACTCTGGTGTCCATTGCTCCCTATCGCATGGCACCCAAAGAGTTGAAGGAGTTGAAGACGCAACTTCAAGAGTTGCTTGACCGTGGCTTCATTCGGCCTAGTGTGTCACCTTGGAGTGCACCGGTCTTGTTTGTTAAAAAGAAAGATGACACGATGAGAATGTGCATCGATTATCGTCGGCTGAATAAGTTGAACATCAAGAACAAGTATCCTTTGTCGAGGATTGATGATCTTTTTTATCAGTTTCAGGGAGCGGCTATGTTCTTAAAGATTTATTTGAGGTCAGGGTACTGTAACGCCCCGGTTTTGGGCTCAGAAGTTTTGGGTGTTGACCGGTTCGGTCAAAGTGCTGATCGAATATATAAGAGTGGATTTAGGAAAGCCTAGTTCGGGTTGCATTAAAAATATGGAAAAATGTTCTAAAATCATATTTTAATATGTATAAGTGAACTGTGAAATCAATTTTGGAAAATGAGGTTCGGAAGGTTGACATTTTGGCTAGTGACCAAAATGTAATTTTTGAAAGTTGCGGGACAGTTTTATAAAGGATTGAAACTTTGAATCTTTAAGGAGCTATTATTCCAAAAAAGGATTTCTCCAGATTTTTCTAAGATATTTTAAGTCTAAAATCTGATTTTAAAGATTTAGAAAAGGAGGGAAATCATTTTAACTAATTTTCCAACTAATTTTCCATTTTCTCTCAAATTCTCTTTTCTCTCATTTTCTCTCAACCCAAACAAGATTCTCCAGATTTCTTTCTTTGATTTTGACATCTTAATCTCTCATTTCAACTCTCATTTGATTCCTAATCATCTCATCATCAAAACCTCTCAATTTACAAGTTGATTCATCAAGCTTTTTGGCTCTAAAATGGAGAAATTCAAGTTTGGAGGTAAGAACGTCCTTCTCCTCTAAACTATCAGTTCTTTACTGAAATTCCTAAGTTCTCAATCCTTGATTTATGTTTTATTAATGGCTTTTCAATTGAGATCTTGATTTTTGGCTAAAATGCAAGATTTGATGATTTTGGTGAAAATTTCGTGTGATCTGTTTAAGCAGGGTTTTGAGATGTTAAAATGATGTTAAATGAATGTTAAATTGATTAGAAGTTGAGGTTTAATCAATGCAATCCCGGATAGGTTGAATTTCCTAAGTTTGGCTTGAGTTTTTGGTTGTTTTTGGAGTGTTTTTGGTGATCTGTTATACCTGGAGGTATAAGGACGTGGTTGTGATCATTTTGCATGTTATTTGATGTATAAAAATGGTTAGAAGTGATGGATCTTGGCTGGGTTAAGTTTTGGAAGTGTTTGGAGGTGATTTCGGTTGTGTTTGGTAGCCAAATTGTTAGATTTGTGATGAGCAGCGAGTTGTGTTGATGTTGCTGGTGTTTTAATGCATAAGGATGCATTAATGTTCTGTTTTTGTGTGCTTGAAACAGGGGAGGTTGATCCTTGAGCCTTGGAGGTGTTTTCGGAAGGTTTCGGAAGCTTGGAAAGCTTGTTGGCTAGCTTTGTTTGGTTATCGGTGAGTGAAGTTGGGATTTCAGCTTTTGAAACAAGGTTTGAAGGTTTTTGGGAGCTTAGTTTAAGTCTAAACAACTTTGCTAAGCTCAAGAGTAAGTGGATGGGTTTTTGCTCTTGGATTGTGTATGTTTTGGCTTTAAAAATCAAAAGTGGTTGATGATTGATATGCATGTGATTTGCATGGTTAAGTTCTGTTTTGTAAGCATGTTTTAGCATGGTTTAATGCTGGTTTTGAAAGTCAATTGAAAAGGATGCTCAAGGTAAGAGATCCTTGGTTTAGTACATTGAAAATGTGGTTTTGATGCATAGTGATGCATGTGGTTCATTGGCTTTGTAAGATGCTTAAAAACAGTGAATTGATGATGATTAATGATGATAATTGTTACCTTTTGCATATTGGTTATGCATGTGAATCATTGAGCTAATGATGTGATGGCTTTGCATTATGTGTATGCATGTGAATCATTGAGCTAATGATGTGATGGCCTTGCATTGTGTCTATGCATGTGGAACATTGGATATTATGGTAAGATGGTTATATTGGCAAGAGTTGTAAGTGGTTCTTGGTTCGTTGATCGGATATAATTAGCCGGCTATAGGATTGGGTGCACCGTGAATAAAGTCGCCTTGAAGGCGGAGTGGTCAAGTGTGGACCGGTTAGACTCCCCTCAAGTATTCCTAACGAGATGAGGTCATAGTGGAGGTTGTTGCCCACTCGAGGACCTGAGTTGTTTAAGGTCATAATGGAGGTTGTTGCCCATTCGAGGACCTTGGTTAAGTAAAGGTTATAAGGTGGTTAAAAGTCCTTATGTGAGAACCTTGTACTTGTTAAGATCACAATGGCAGTGGTTAAGTCCATGTGTGGATCTTGTGTGTGATGTCCCGGATCTCGTTAGATGATGTCTACAACTACCAATCGGTTATGCAAAGGTTGTATGGTGGTTGAAAGTCCATACGGGAAGACCTTGTGCATGTCAAGGGTGTACGGCGGTTGAAAGTCCATACATGGTAACCTTGAGGAAAAGCTAAGGTTGTATGGTGTTTAAAAGTCCATACATGGGAACCTTAGGTTGTTAAGGTCAAATGGAGGTTGTTGCCCATTTGGAAGACCTTGGATTGGGTAGTGTGTAGGAAGCGTTGGGACACGCTTGTAATCCGCGTATCCGATCGGGTTGAAAAGTTGGAAAGTGATTATGGTTGATCTCTTGGAAGCCAATATAATGTTCTTGATCATGTTGAGCATGGGATTGCTTGAAATGGTGCATAGTTGCATGCGAAGCATGAGATTGCTTGAAATGATGCATGGTTGCATGTGAAGCATGAGATGCTTGGTAAGATGCATTGTTGCATGAGATGTGTATGATGCTAGTGAAAGCATGTTACTTGTATGTTGAACAAGTGTTGGTTATCATTTGATAAATGATGCATGAGCGCATGGATTACCTATGTTGCATTGGAGTCATGTATGACTTGTTGTTAAAGGCATGTGATGATGATGTTATGGTTTTATGTTGCCTTGATTAAATGCATGAAATGGTTTGATTGAGCTATGGTATTAAATGGTTTCTTGCTTGATGTGGTTTTCAAGTTAAAGAAAGGTATGTTGCAAAATGGAAGTGTTTTCCATGGTTTTATTTTAAGCTTGGCATATGGTGTTTATGCATGATTTGAGCTTGATGTTGAAAAGAGTTTTTGAACATGGTTTTGGAAAGTAAATCGGGTTGGTTTTAAAGTGTTTTAAAGACACGCTGCATTGATGGTGTTTTGGTTTCGAGCATTCCTCACTAAGCATTATGTGCTTACGCTCCTTTTTGTCCATCAATGCAGATTCTTGAAGTTTGGACAGCAAGGAGCAAGGGATTCAAGGTGGACTCCAATGGAGATGTATGTCTCGGTGAATAGCTATAGTTAATAAGGGCAATGGGGTAGAATCTCCCGGGTTTATGTGTATGTGATCGTATATGTTTGATCAAGAATGTCTAAATGTTGTTGCTAATGTTGTTGAAACATGAATTGGCTTAAATGAGTTTGAATTGGAAGGTTTGTGCCTAAATGGTTGCTTGTGTAGGAAGCATGCCTATAGATTTGGGGCTTTCCTTATATGTTGAGTATATGTTGAATTGTTGATGCAAGTATGTTTCTTTTATGTTGAATTGCATGTTGGCAAAGTTTGGTGGCTTTTGGAGCATGTTTGAATGATCAATTGTGTGATTGAATGAGCAAAATGCAACATTCTGGGCTAGGCGTTTCGGAACAGGTAACACCGTTTCGGAACGGGTGCCCTGCATGAACCCAGGCGTCCGAAACGGGTGCCACCGTTCCGAAACGGAATGTATTCTGCCAGACCCCCGTTGCGGAACGCGTTGCGGAACGGCCCGTGTTTCGGAACGGGCTTGGCCTGTTTCGGAACGGGTGACCGTTGGGGGCTGACATGGGCGGTTAAATGTTTCAAAATGTTTGCATTTTGGTCCTGAATCTTGTTTGTGCAATTGTATGAGTTCGGGATGTCCGTTTGAGCTGAAATTTGGCAGAGAATCATGAAACATGATTAATTTTAAGTTGGTAACTTAAAATCTGGTTAAATCCTTAAAGTTTTCAGAAATTACAATTTGGTCCCTAAAGTTGTAATTTGTTCAATTGGGTCCCTGTTTGATCTCTGATGTTTGTGATCTTTGAGCATGGTGTTTGTGTGATCACATCTAAGGTTAATGTGCATCTAGATAAGATTAAAAAGAAAAAAAAGGGTCGTTAATCAAGGTTGACTTTCGGGTTGACTTTGGTTTTCCCCGTGTAATCTTCGTAGTTCGGGTCAACCGTCCAGGCCGGGCTACGGGGGTTACATTTGGTGGTATCAGAGCTGAGTTGCGAAGGTTGGGGAAAACGGTAAGTTGTTGTGGTAAGTGTGTTTGATGTTTACCTTGTTGTATGGTTGAAAGCTGGTTGAAGCATGTGTTTCTGAGTATGCTGTTGATGTTTTTGAGCATGTTGCTGGTGTATGCAAGCATGATTTGTGGTTATGAATCTTGGTTGAGATCATATGGATATGTGTTGATGCTATGAGCTGATGCTATGCATGATGAATGTGTTTTGAGCATGTTATGTTGCTAATGTGCTGGTGCTGTTGGATGTTGTTTGGTGTAAGCATGATCAAGGTATGTTGTTGATATGCTTGATGTTGTGATATTCATGTTGTGTTGACTGTTATGTCATGTAAAGGGGGAGGATTCGGGATACCCATTGCCTTATTAATATAGCTATTGTGTTATTTTGGAGTTGGAGTTTGAATCCTTGCTTAATGCTGGTCTAACTGTTTGTTTGCTTGTTGTGATTGTATGTTTGTTGTTAGTGGTATGGCAAAGTTGGTGAAAGCATGGAGGTTGAGTGAGATGGTTGCTGCCTTGGGGCAGGTTGTTAAGGCAAAGAATTCACCCTTTTGTAAAGGTGTTTTGTCTCAGTCTTCTGTGACTGAAGTTGAGATGGTAAGGCAAGGGAAAGAAGCTGGTTCCGGGATGGAAAGTTCTTTGTCTGTTGTTCAGGAGGTGTTGGGAACATCTCAGGCTGCGGTTGAGGTTAAGTCAGTGGATGTGCTGGCTAAATGTGTGGGTTTGCCGAAGCAGCATTTGCTTGATTTGGGTGCTGTAGAGTACCATGGTTCTTCCCCGGAGATGTTTGAGGCCTGGTTGGCCAATGTAGTTCTGATTTTGGATCAGGAGGGATGTGATTATGCCTGTAAGCTGGGGAGTGTTGTTTCTTTGATGCTGGAGGATGTTTGTTCTTGGTGGACATCTGTGGCTGTGGTGTCACATATCCTTGATATTGATTGGGATTTCTTCGTATCTGCTTTCTAGGAAAGGTATCTTGGAAGGGAATTTCCAAGGGTTGAACAAGGTGTGGGTAGTGCTGCTGGTGAACAAGTGTTGCCTGAGCAAGGAGTGGAGGCTCAGTCATCTGTGTGTGACCGTTGTAAAAGGCAACATGTTGGAAATTGTTGGGACACAAGTGTTTGCTGGAGATGTGGTTCTAAGTTGCATGTTAGGCGTGATTGTCCTCTTGGAGTGAAGTCAGCTTTGATGATGGCTAAAGGATCTTTAAAAGGTCGTGGGCACGGCCGAAGCGAGGTTCAGAAGTGGCAGAAAAAGCAAAAGGTTGTGAAGAGTTTGGGAAATGAAGTTTGCTGGAAATGTGGGTCTGCTGGACAGATGAAGCGTGATTGCTTGATGTTGGCGCGGAACAGCCAAGGTTTCTTATCGCAAGGAGTTGGTGGTGACCCTGGTGTGTTAGTTGGTGCTGCAGTGGTGCGACCGAAGGATGTTGGTTCCGCAAGGAAGAGAGCTCGTTCGATGAAGCTTCAGGGTGGTGTTATGTTTTCAGGTAACCTTGTTAAGTGATCTTTGCTTTAGTTGCTTAGTTTGGTTTCTGTTGGTTTTCCTTGTGTGGAAGGTCTAGTTTTGTTGCTGGTATGTTGGAGTAGTGGTAGTTGTGGTTTGGTAATATCTTGGGTGTGAAGAAGGCTTGGTAAGTATCTTGTGGTTAATGGCTGTTGGTATGATGGAGTTAGATAAGTTAAAGGTGAGTAAGGAGGTAGTTCTTAGACAGATTTTGAGGATGTTATTGGAGTGTGTGAGCTGGCATTCATGCACAGTTAAAATCATTGTTATATTCTATATTATATATGTTGGTCCATGCATACATGTGGCATAACATTAGAGGTTTTTGCATACATGTACATCAGGCATTGATAGGGCATGTAGGTGATCATGCATACGATGTTCACGCTCGCTAATAACTAATCGAATATGTTAGTGTTGTGGTTGGATTAAGTGGGATGATGGGTTTTTAGAGGTTGTTTGGTGCTAAGTGGGAGCTAGAGGTGTTGGAGTTTGGTAAGCTGGTTGTTAGTGATAGTGAGAATGGAATAGCCTGTTGGTTAAAGGATAGTGTTTGTTGCTCTGAGAGTTTGGTGGATTGGTGGTGAAGGGTATCAGTTGAGGCTAGTATCGGCTAAGTGGTTTGTTTAGCTAAAAGGAGGTGGTAGTTCTTTGGTGCTAAGTGATGTTGCAGTTGAAGTTGTGTTTCCAGGTGCTGAAGTGGTTTAGCTTTTAAGTTGTTGTGAAAGGGTTGTGTTGGTTCTTAGCAATCTTTGAGGAGATCAGAGGCTGTTATGTGTGTTTTGGTTCAGTGATGTTCTGGTAATGCAAGTGTTCTGGTTGAGTATGTAGTGAAAAGGGCTGTGAAAGATCGAAGGTTTTTGTTGGTTGTTTGGGTTCTTGTGAGCAGTGGTTGGCTAGTTGTGGTTAAGAAAGTTCTGTTTGAAGTCTGTTGATGGTATGTGGAACGGCTGAAGGTTTCAAGTTGGGGTTGTGATGTAATTTTTGGTATTTGGGTAAATAGTGCTGGTGAGCTGTTATGGTAATGTTTTTGACGGATGTGAAGGATTGTCAGCTTCGTTAGAGAGTTTGTGGGAACAGTTGATGTTTAAGGATTTCTGCTTGTTGGGAAAATTTTTGGAAGAGGTTTGGGAGTTTGCAAGAGTTTTAGAGGTTGAGGGGTTTGCCTAGTGTGGCTAAGTTGGTTTGGTTGTTGTCTTTGTGTAGACAAGTCTTGGGAGTTGTGTGCTACAGTGTTGTCTGCTAAAAGAGCTGAAGTTCTTCAGGTTGATGTGGGATTGTGAATAGTCTGGTTTTGTGGAAGATTAAGTCGTGGTTACCTTTGGGAGTTTGGTTTTGTGAACAGTGAGTGGTGGAGGTTTTGTGTGGAATGTGATCAGTGGTGTTGGTTGAGGCTTTTGTGTTGCCTTGTGTAATGCTTTGAGAAGGTTGTTGTTCTCTTTTCGCCGGTTGAAATTTCGAGGACGAAATTTCCTAAGGGGGGGAGGGTTGTAACGCCCCGGTTTTGGGCTCAGAAGTTTTGGGTGTTGACCGGTTCGGTCAAAGTGCTGATCGAATATATAAGAGTGGATTTAGGAAAGCCTAGTTCGGGTTGCATTAAAAATATGGAAAAATGTTCTAAAATCATATTTTAATATGTATAAGTGAACTGTGAAATCAATTTTGGAAAATGAGGTTCGGAAGGTTGACATTTTGGCTAGTGACCAAAATGTAATTTTTGAAAGTTGCGGGACAGTTTTATAAAGGATTGAAACTTTGAATCTTTAAGGAGCTATTATTCCAAAAAAGGATTTCTCCAGATTTTTCTAAGATATTTTAAGTCTAAAATCTGATTTTAAAGATTTAAAAAAGGAGGGAAATCATTTTAACTAATTTTCCAACTAATTTTCCATTTTCTCTCAAATTCTCTTTTCTCTCATTTTCTCTCAACCCAAACAAGATTCTCCAGATTTCTTTCTTTGATTTTGACATCTTAATCTCTCATTTCAACTCTCATTTGATTCCTAATCATCTCATCATCAAAACCTCTCAATTTACAAGTTGATTCATCAAGCTTTTTGGCTCTAAAATGGAGAAATTCAAGTTTGGAGGTAAGAACGTACTTCTCCTCTAAACTATCAGTTCTTTACTGAAATTCCTAAGTTCTCAATCCTTGATTTATGTTTTATTAATGGCTTTTCAATTGAGATCTTGATTTTTGGCTAAAATGCAAGATTTGATGATTTTGGTGAAAATTTCGTGTGATCTGTTTAAGCAGGGTTTTGAGATGTTAAAATGATGTTAAATGAATGTTAAATTGATTAGAAGTTGAGGTTTAATCAATGCAATCCCGGATAGGTTGAATTTCCTAAGTTTGGCTTGAGTTTTTGGTTGTTTTTGGAGTGTTTTTGGTGATCTGTTATACCTGGAGGTATAAGGACGTGGTTGTGATCATTTTGCATGTTATTTGATGTATAAAAATGGTTAGAAGTGATGGATCTTGGCTGGGTTAAGTTTTGGAAGTGTTTGGAGGTGATTTCGGTTGTGTTTGGTAGCCAAATTGTTAGATTTGTGATGAGCAGCGAGTTGTGTTGATGTTGCTGGTGTTTTAATGCATAAGGATGCATTAATGTTCTGTTTTTGTGTGCTTGAAACAGGGGAGGTTGATCCTTGAGCCTTGGAGGTGTTTTCGGAAGGTTTCGGAAGCTTGGAAAGCTTGTTGGCTAGCTTTGTTTGGTTATCGGTGAGTGAAGTTGGGATTTCAGCTTTTGAAACAAGGTTTGAAGGTTTTTGGGAGCTTAGTTTAAGTCTAAACAACTTTGCTAAGCTCAAGAGTAAGTGGATGGGTTTTTGCTCTTGGATTGTGTATGTTTTGGCTTTAAAAATCAAAAGTGGTTGATGATTGATATGCATGTGATTTGCATGGTTAAATTCTGTTTTGTAAGCATGTTTTAGCATGGTTTAATGCTGGTTTTGAAAGTCAATTGAAAAGGATGCTCAAGGTAAGAGATCCTTGGTTTAGTACATTGAAAATGTGGTTTTGATGCATAGTGATGCATGTGGTTCATTGGCTTTGTAAGATGCTTTAAAACAGTGAATTGATGATGATTAATGATGATAATTGTTACCTTTTGCATATTGGTTATGCATGTGAATTATGGGATTGATGAGGTAATGGTTTTGCATATTGTTTATGCATGTGAATCATTGAGCTAATGATGTGATGGCTTTGCATTATGTGTATGCATGTGAATCATTGAGCTAATGATGTGATGGCCTTGCATTGTGTCTATGCATGTGGAACATTGGATATTATGGTAAGATGGTTATATTGGCAAGAGTTGTAAGTGGTTCTTGGTTCGTTGATCGGATATAATTAGCCGGCTATAGGATTGGGTGCACCGTGAATAAAGTCGCCTTGAAGGCGGAGTGGTCAAGTGTGGACCGGTTAGACTCCCCTCAAGTATTCCTAACGAGATGAGGTCATAGTGGAGGTTGTTGCCCACTCGAGGACCTGAGTTGTTTAAGGTCATAATGGAGGTTGTTGCCCATTCGAGGACCTTGGTTAAGTAAAGGTTATAAGGTGGTTAAAAGTCCTTATGTGAGAACCTTGTACTTGTTAAGATCACAATGGCAGTGGTTAAGTCCATGTGTGGATCTTGTGTGTGATGTCCCGGATCTCGTTAGATGATGTCTACAACTACCAATCGGTTATGCAAAGGTTGTATGGTGGTTGAAAGTCCATACGGGAAGACCTTGTGCATGTCAAGGGTGTATGGCGGTTGAAAGTCCATACATGGTAACCTTGAGGAAAAGCTAAGGTTGTATGGTGTTTAAAAGTCCATACATGGGAACCTTAGGTTGTTAAGGTCAAATGGAGGTTGTTGCCCATTTGGAAGACCTTGGATTGGGTAGTGTGTAGGAAGCGTTGGGACACGCTTGTAATCCGCGTATCCGATCGGGTTGAAAAGTTGGAAAGTGATTATGGTTGATCTCTTGGAAGCCAATATAATGTTCTTGATCATGTTGAGCATGGGATTGCTTGAAATGGTGCATAGTTGCATGCGAAGCATGAGATTGCTTGAAATGATGCATGGTTGCATGTGAAGCATGAGATGCTTGGTAAGATGCATTGTTGCATGAGATGTGTATGATGCTAGTGAAAGCATGTTACTTGTATGTTGAACAAGTGTTGGTTATCATTTGATAAATGATGCATGAGCGCATGGATTACCTATGTTGCATTGGAGTCATGTATGACTTGTTGTTAAAGGCATGTGATGATGATGTTATGGTTTTATGTTGCCTTGATTAAATGCATGAAATGGTTTGATTGAGCTATGGTATTAAATGGTTTCTTGCTTGATGTGGTTTTCAAGTTAAAGAAAGGTATGTTGCAAAATGGAAGTGTTTTCCATGGTTTTATTTTAAGCTTGGCATATGGTGTTTATGCATGATTTGAGCTTGATGTTGAAAAGAGTTTTTGAACATGGTTTTGGAAAGTAAATCGGGTTGGTTTTAAAGTGTTTTAAAGACACGCTGCATTGATGGTGTTTTGGTTTCGAGCATTCCTCACTAAGCATTATGTGCTTACGCTCCTTTTTGCCCATCAATGCAGATTCTTGAAGTTTGGACAGCAAGGAGCAAGGGATTCAAGGTGGACTCCAATGGAGATGTATGTCTCGGTGAATAGCTATAGTTAATAAGGGCAATGGGGTAGAATCTCCCGGGTTTATGTGTATGTGATCGTATATGTTTGATCAAGAATGTCTAAATGTTGTTGCTAATGTTGTTGAAACATGAATTGGCTTAAATGAGTTTGAATTGGAAGGTTTGTGCCTAAATGGTTGCTTGTGTAGGAAGCATGCCTATAGATTTGGGGCTTTCCTTATATGTTGAGTATATGTTGAATTGTTGATGCAAGTATGTTTCTTTTATGTTGAATTGCATGTTGGCAAAGTTTGGTGGCTTTTGGAGCATGTTTGAATGATCAATTGTGTGATTGAATGAGCAAAATGCAACATTCTGGGCTAGGCGTTTCGGAACAGGTAACACCGTTTCGGAACGGGTGCCCTGCATGAACCCAGGCGTCCGAAACGGGTGCCACCGTTCCGAAACGGAATGTATTCTGCCAGACCCCCGTTGCGGAACGCGTTGCGGAACGGCCCGTGTTTCGGAACGGGCTTGGCCTGTTTCGGAACGGGTGACCGTTGGGGGCTGACATGGGCGGTTAAATGTTTCAAAATGTTTGCATTTTGGTCCTGAATCTTGTTTGTGCAATTGTATGAGTTCGGGATGTCCGTTTGAGCTGAAATTTGGCAGAGAAGCATGAAACATGATTAATTTTAAGTTGGTAACTTAAAATCTGGTTAAATCCTTAAAGTTTTCAGAAATTACAATTTGGTCCCTAAAGTTGTAATTTGTTCAATTGGGTCCCTGTTTGATCTCTGATGTTTGTGATCTTTGAGCATGGTGTTTGTGTGATCACATCTAAGGTTAATGTGCATCTAGATAAGATTAAAAAGAAAAAAAGGGTCGTTAATCAAGGTTGACTTTCGGGTTGACTTTGGTTTTCCCCGTGTAATCTTCGTAGTTCGGGTCAACCGTCCAGGCCGGGCTACGGGGGTTACAGGTACTATCAGTTAAAGGTGAAGGATGTGGATGTGCCGAAAATATCCTTTAGAACGAGGTATGGGCATTATGAGTTTCTTGTGTTGTCGTTTGGGTTGACGAATTCTCCTTCTACTTTCATGGACATGATGAACAGGGTGTTCCATGAATTCTTGGACAAGTTCTCTATGGTGTTCATCGACGATATCCTTGTGTACTCTCGTACTGAGGAGGAGCATGAAGGTCATTTGAGGATTGTTTTGCAAGCGATGTTGGAAAATCAGCTTTATGCTAAGATGAGCAAATGTGAGCTTTAGCTAAAGGAAGTTGTTTTCCTTGGTCATGTGGTTTCGGCCGAAGGGATTCAAGTTGATCCCCAGAAGGTTGAACAGGTGATGAATTGGAAGCCTCCTAAGTCTGTTCATGAAGTCTGTAGTTTCCTTGGGTTGGCAGGATACTACAGGAGGTTTGTGGATGAATTTTCTAAGATTGCTGCCCCGTTGACGAAGTTGTTGCAAAAGGATGTGAAGTATGAGTGGACGGAAGCGAGACAACAAGCTTTCGAGAAGCTAAAAGCAGCTTTGACGCAAGCTCCTATCTTGGTTCAACCTGAATCAGGGAAAGAGTTTGTGGTGTATAGTGACGCATCCTATGTTGGTTTGGGGTGTGTGTTAATGCATAAGGGTAAGGTTGTGGCTTATGCATCGTGACAGCAGAAAGTGCACGAGCGCAATTATGCAGAGTTTGTGGTGTACTGTGTACACAGATCAAATGAGTTTGAAGTATCTTATGTCTCAGAAAGAGTTGAATCTTAGGCAACGACGATGGGTGGAGTTGCTTAAGGATTACGATCTAACGATCGAGTATCATCCGGGGAAGGCCAATGTTGTGGCTGATGCTTTGAGCAGGAAAGTGGCAGTGGAGTTAAGAGCGATGTTTGCTAGCTTGAGCATATCGCGAGATGGTGGTCTTGTTGCTGAATTGCAAGTGAAACCATCTCAAATCCAGTTGATTAAGGATAAGAAATTGTTTGATGATTCTTTGGTGCCACATGTTCAGGATATCGCTGAAGATAGGCCATCAAATTTCTGTTTTAATGATGATGGTGTTATATGTTTTGAGAGTCGGATAGTGGTGCCGAGTGATGTTGAGTTGAGGCGCAATATTCTGACCGAACCTCATAGTAGTATTTTTTCTATGCACCCTAGTAGTACAAAGATGTATCGTGATCTGAATTATGAGTATTATTGGGTGGGTTTGAAAAAAGATGTCGCTGAGTATGTGAGCAAGTGTATGGTTTGTCAACGGGTTAAGGCTGAGCATCAGTTTCCTTCAGGGTTGTTGCAGCCGTTAAGGATCCCTTAATGGAAATGGGAGAGGATCACCGTGGACTTTGTGTCTGGTTTGCCTCTACCGCCATCAAAGAAGAATTGTGTTCGGATGATTGTGGATCACCTTACGAAGTGTGCGCATTTCTTGCATGTGCATACTACGTACTCCCTAGATATGCTTGCAGAGTTGTACATTGCTGAGATTGTGCGTTTGCATGGCGTACCAAAATCTATAGTTTCGGATAGAGATTCGAGGTTCACTGCAAGGTTTTGGGAGTGTTTGCATCAAGCTTGGGGTACGCGGCTGAATTTCAGTACTTCTTATCATCCAGAGACGGATTGACAGTCGGAGCGTGTTATTCAGGTTCTTGAGGATATGTTGAGGTGCTATGTTATTGAGTTTCAAGGCTCTTGGGAGAAGCACATGCCTTTTGTGGAGTTTGCGTATAATAACACTTGCCATGCAAGCAATCAAATGGCACCTTATGAAGCTTTTTACGGGAGGAAGTGTAGAACTTCTCTTTGTTGGGCTGAAACGGGACAAAAGTTGGTTTCGATGTCGGCTCTGTTGAAAGGAACCACCGAGAAGGTGAAGCTCATTTGTGAGCGGTTGAAGGCAGTATCGGATCGGCAAAAGTTTTACGCGGATTTGAAGCGTAAGGAGATCGAATTTACGGTGGGTGACCGTGTGTTCTTGAAAGTTTCACCTTGGAAGAAGGTGATGAGATTTGGCCGGAAGGGCAAGTTGAGCCCAAGATATATTTGACCATACGAGGTGATAGAACGTGTGGGTCATGTTGCTTATAAGTTGAGGATACCACATGAGTTAGAAAAGATGCATAATGTGTTTTATGTATCCATGCTTTGGAGGTATAGATCGGATCCTTCGCATGTTATGCCTGTGGAAGAAGTTGAGTTGAATCTGGATTTGACATATGTCGAGGAACCTATTGAGATTTTTTATTAGGACAATAAGGTTCTTCGTGGTAAGACCATTGAGCTGGTCAAGGTGTTGTGGAGACATCATGGTGTTGAGGAAGCCATGTGGGAAAGAAAGGAAGACATGAAGAAGCAATTTCCTTACCTTTTTCCTCCAGGTAAATTTCGAGGACGAAATTTCTTAAGAGGGGGAGAGTTGTAACACTCAAAATTTGGGCATAGATGTTTTAGAGTTCGAATCGAACCGGTCGAGAACGGTTCGAATCTTAATTGGACGTTTAAGGAACACCTAGTTCGGGATGCTTTAAAAATATGAAAAAATATCTAAAAATCCTCATTAATTAGATGAATGATTATGGTTTGGAAATACTACATTTCAGTGTAGTGACCAAATCGCAGTTTTTGCAAAAGTTAAATAGTGACTGTTTTGTAAAGGATTGAAACTTTGAATCTTTAAGGAGCTAATTTTACCAAAATGTTTTTAATCAGATTTCTCCTTATTTTGGTTGATTTTAATAATGTTTTAATTAAAGGAAATAAAGATTAAATAAAAGGAAAACTATCTTTGACTTTTCATAACTACCTTTCATCAATTTTCTATCATTTCATTTTCACTCAATTTCTTTTCAGCCAAACACATTTCCTCCATCAATTAGCCTCTGATTTTCATTCCTTTTGATGAGATTTCAATCTCCTTTTGATTCCTAATCTTTTCCTCATCAAATCCTCTTGTTTTCACATTGGATTTTCAAGAAAACCAGCCATTAAAGGTAAGATTCGTCCTTCTCCTCGAATGATCAGTTCATTACTGATATTCCCAAGTTATCAATCTTTTGTTAATGATTTTTGAGTTGTTTTGATGTTAGAAACAAGAATTTGTATTAAAACTCAAGGTTTTTGGAGAGATCTTGATGATTTTCGTGGTTGATGGTTAGGCTCTGTTTTGAGGTGGTTCCTAATGTATTTTGGATGTTAATTGATGTTATAAATGAGGTTTTATCAAAAAAATCCCGAATAGGCTTGGATTCCTAAGTTTTGTGTGCTAGATATTGTGGTTTTTGGGATGGTTTTGGTGTTCTGTCATAGCTGGAGGTAAAAGGACGAGTTTGTGGTGATTTTTGATGTTGATTGACGTTTAGAAATGATTAGAAGTGGTAGATCTTGGCTAGGCTTTGTTTTGTAAGAGTTTGGAGATGATTTCGGTTGTGTTTTGTAGCCGAAATGAGGTTTTTGAGTAGAGCAACGAGTTTAGGTGTGTGGGTGATGATTTCAATGCATGGTGATGCATTAATCCTCTGCTCATATGTGTTATAACTAGGGGAGACATCTTCGGACGCCTTTGGTGTTGATCCGAGAGCTTAGTTAGCATTTCGGCGAGCAGCGAAACGTAATCGGTGAGTGCGAACGGTTTAGAAGTCCTTGAGGGAAAAAGAAACATGGTTTGGAGATTTAGGACAGGTTTGAAACACTTTTCGAAGTCCGGAAGTAAGTATTGGCTAGATTGATCTCTTATATGTGGTGGTTGCCCCTAAAATGCTTTTACATGTTCATGGTTTGAGATAGATAAATTCCTACTGTTGTTATGCAGGATTTGTAGCATGAGATGATGCTTGAAATGATTTCATGAAATAACATGTTGCATTGTTCAATTTTGAGGTTTTGTTTTAAAGCATGGCAAATGTTATGGTTTTGAAATGAGATGGGAAAGATTTGAGAAACTTTGCATGAAAAACAGTAGGTGAGATGATGTTTTAACATAATATATTGGCATAGAGGATGAGATACTTACTGGATATAATTGATCGATCAATAGGATAAGAGTGCACTATAAACTAAAAATTCGTACGTTCTCTTTCGTTTAATCCAAAGGGAGAGGCCGATGATGGGCATTCCATCGGGTAGGACTTAGTGAAATACCCAAGCTTTGTAGCGATGAGAGATTCCCCCATAATGAGAGATTCCATTGGAAATTATGTTGCTAGACAAGTGAGTACGGTGATGTGAGATTCCACCGGAAGCGTCTAGTGGTTAGAGAATGTTGTATATTAGAATGCTTTTGATTCACATGTACCAATTGATGAGATGATTTATGCTATGTGAAATGCCTATGAGATTTGTATATAAAATGCTTTGGTTTTTACAGACATGTGTATGGCCTTGCCATGAGATTTGCATTGGTTTAAATGCATGAGATACAATTGAGGTACATGTGTTTTCAATGAAGAGTTGCTTTGAAATGGTTTTCAAGCATGAGATAGAATGAGCATGTTGTAAAAAAGGCTTTTGAGAAAGTGTTTTGAATAATGCATTATTGTATTGGTTTTCTTTAGAGTATGCCTCACTGTAGAACCAATGTTTTGATATAGTAATTGAAAAATGTTTTGGACTAATTTAAGAAGAATTCAAAACTATTTCCAAAGTCCAAATAACTTGAAACTATTTTTAGGGGATGCTTTTAAAGGTTTTACAATGTTTTCAAAGCCAAACTTAACAAAACCGTCCAGGTGTATCGAAACACCCTTAGGTGTTTCGATACGGGGTATTCCAGTAGCAAAAACGTTTCGATACGGGTATCGAAACGGGTCTACCCTGGATGAGAATTTTGCCCAGCGTTTCGATACGGGCTATGCCGTTTCTATATGCCTAAGTGGCATCGACCACAACGATCCTAAACCCCAATGGCTATTTTCCAACTAACTTTTAAATATAGAGCGCTTCGATACGGTGCCTAGCGTTTCGATATGGGTGTTTCGATACGACCCGTGGCGTTTCGATGCGGATGCTCATCAGACTGCAACAGCTTTTTCTACTTAAAGAGCTTATCGAAATGGGTTCAAGCGTTACGATACGTGTAGCAGCAGAACTGCATTTATGGTGGGAAATAAAGTCCTCAACGGCTCCAAATCATCCTCAACGGCTAGTAACGGCTACAAACTCATCAAGGAGTATAAAAGGGACCTCCAGGTATCAAGATATGGTTAATGCTTCAATTGTTAATCAACAAATGATCAAATATTGTCTTTGTACTTAAATTGTCAATTCTTGTATAGACAAACACTAGTGAGCCAAAATTGTCAAATTTGCTCAAGTGTTTTAGGTTTTGGGTGAGTGCTAAATTGTGCAAACAAATACTTATAGAAGGATTTAAGTTTACTTATCTTTCTCTTTTGTAAAGAGGGTTTTGATCAAGGCTTTGGGTAGAAAGCTTGATCGGTGTACAAGGGTTTCCTCCTAAGCCTAGAAAAGGGGACGAATCAATAGTGGATTGATTGGAAATCCTTAGTGGGAAGCTAAGGTAGTGGATGTAGACCTTGGTTAGAAGGTTGAACCACTCTAAAATCTTTGTGTCTTTAATCTTTTAGCTTCCACACCAAATCCACCCAAAATTCCACCTCTCCACCACTTGGTGAGCAACATCGGTTGAAGGATTCGAGCACCCTACAAACTTAACACTCACTAAGCAATTGTGCTTACGATCTCTTTTACCAATAATGCAGATAATTGAAGTGTTTTTGTAACCCCCTTAGCCCGGCCTAGACGCTAGACCCAAACTACGAAGATTACACGAGGAAAACCAAAGTCAACCCTGATTGACGACCCTTTTTTCATTTTAATCTTATCTAGATGCACTTTATTAACCTAGATGGTTAACAAAACATAGGAATGGAAACGACGCAGCAAAAAAAAGTCATTTAAGGACTCAATTGCAAGAATAACACTTTTAGGGACCAAAATGTAATTTTAAGAAAATATAAGGACTTGATGGATTTTGAGTTTACCAATATTTAATTAATCATATTGCATGCTCCTCTTCCAAAATTCAACTTTAAAAGACAATCCAAACTCATGCAATTGCATCCACAACTTCCAGGACTAAAATGTAAAGCATGCAAACTTCGAACAATTCAAACAACATCCAACGGTCATCTGTTCCGAAACACTCATCCACCATACCGAAACACCCGTATCGAAAGGGTGTTGACTGTTCCAGTACGCGGGTATGTCCTGAGACCAATATCGGAACAGGTCACTCCAGTGGCCAAAATGTTTCGAAACACCCCAACCCGTTCCGAAACGGTATGACCATTACAGGGCCCCGTTTCGAAACTATTGCAGGTGTTCCGATACGCCCTGCCCAGTGACAGCAGAATTTGCTGGCTTATCATGCTTTTTCATACACGAAACAACCCCGAGACTTGCCAAAACATGCATACATCAAGGATACATATCAACCATCAACATATAGAAGACATAGCCTAAACATAACAACATATACGTAATCTAAGGCACTATAGACATGCTTCCTAGTTAGCAAAACCATAGCAAGTCAAAACTCCAAAATAATCCAAAATTCATACTCCAAAGGCCATTTACAAATCAAGTATAATCAAACCAATCATGCTCAAAGTAAAGGAACATTCTCAAACCTTCCAAAGTATAAACTCCCACCCATTGCCTTTTATTACACTAAGGATGAACCACACACATTTCTTTAACAAAAATCTTGGATGTCTCTTGCTCGTGAGCTGCCTTCAAATGATCAATTCTCTGCATTGATGAAACAAAAGAGCGTAAGCACAAAGCTTAGTGAGGACCGCTAGACAACATTCATCAATGCTCGACTCGTGATTTGCAAAAGCAACATTTTACAATACATGCCTTTTCTAAAACAAGTCTTCTCAAGACTTCAATGCACTTTTGAAATCCCATGCACACACGCATCAATTACAACAGCAAATATACCCCTTGCTCATGCTTAACAAGCATCACATGCATTCATGCATCATATACGTATTTCTCATGCAACCTTGCATCATTTACAAACATCTCATGCTTCATTATATTCAAGTACATTATATTGGCTTTCAAGTGATAGTTCACAAACCATTTCAACACAAGACACAATTGGATACACGGATTACAAGCGTTGTACCATACGCTTCATACACACTACCAGACTACACAAGGCTCACACACAAGAGCAATCCCACCATTGTTGTGACACCCGTGGTGGAGTATAACGGTACAATCTCAACCCCTCAACACCACTCATCGGTAGTTGTATAATTCCACTAACGAGAGTAAGGGACACATGACACAAGATCCACACACAGAATTTTCAACCGCCGTTGTGATCTTACTTCAATCGTTAGGGTACTTGGATGGAGTTTACGGTACAATCACAACCCCTCAACATCCAAGGCAACTTTACTTACGGTGCACCCAATCCTATAGCCGGCTAACTATATCCGATTAAAGTAGCCAAAAACCATTTTCATCACTTGCCAATATAATCATTTGTCCACATTAATCTACTGTTTCTCAATCATAACCACAATGTCATTTACACAAGCACGCATGCTTAACATCATATGCATTTTCATATGAAAACCAAGGATCACTTACCTAGTGCATCCTTAACATAATGACATCAAAATCCAGCATTAAACCATGCTTAACATGCTTAAAAACAGTAAATAAATCCACTCTTACATCAAATGCATTTTCATCCAACATATCATATTTTCTAGAGAGGGATTACCGAAACACTTACACTTGAGCTTAGTTAAGTGTATCAAACTTACACTAAGCTCCCAAGAGCACGCTTAAGGTGTTACAAAGCAGGAAATCACATTTCCACTCACCGATTACGTTTCGCCTTACTCGCCGAAACACTAACTATGCTTCCGGCACTTCTGGATCATCACCAAATGTGTCCGAAGATGTCTCTTCTGTTTAAAACACATAAGAACAGAGGATTAATGCATCATCATGCATTAAAATCATCAACCACACATCTAATCTCGCTACTCTACCCAAAATCCACATTTCGACTACCAAACACAACCGAAATCATCTCCAAACTCTCCCAAATCAAAGCCCAACCAAGATATATCACTTCTAACTATTTATAAACATCAATTAACATCAAAAACCACCGCAAACTCGTCCTCATACCTCCAGCTATGACAGAACACCAAAATCACCCCAAAAACCACCATTCTAGCATACAAAACTTAGGAATCCAAGCCTATTCGGGATTTGATTGATAAAACCTCATTTGTAACATCAGATAACATCCAAAATATATAAAAAATCAACCTCAAAACAGTGCCTAAAGACAAACCACGAAAATCATCAAGATCTCTTCCAAAATCTTGAGTTTCAACACAATTTCTTGTTTCTAACATCAAAACCACTCAAAAATCATTAAGAAATGATTGATAACTTGGGAATTTCAGTAAAGAACTGATCATTTGAGGAGAAGGATGAAGCTTACCTCTAATGGATGAATTCTCTTTGATTTTGGCTAGTTTTCTTGGAAATTCAATGTGGAAATTGAGAGGATTTGATGAGGAATTGATTAAGGATCAAAAGACTAGTGAAATCTCATCATTTGGAATGAAAATCAAAGGTTATTTGCTGGAGGAAAAGTGTTTGGCTACCAAGAATTTGAGAGAAAATGAAATGAGAGGGAATTTGTGAAAAGTAGTTATGAAAAGTCAAAGTAGTTTTTCTTTTTAATTAACCTTTAATTCATTTTAATAAAGCAATATTAAAAACACACAAATTAGGGAAAATCTGATGAAAAACATTTAGGTAAAATTAGCTCCTTAAAGATTCAAAGTTTCAATCCTTTACAAAACAGTCACTATTCCACTTTTGCAAAAATTGTGATTTGGTTAGTACACCGAAATGTAGTATTTCCAAACCTTATTTAGTAAAATTGATTTCACCATAATTATTCACATATTAAATGAGGATTTTTAGACATTTTTCCATATTTTTAAAACATCCCGAACGAGGTGTTACAACTCTAAACCTTATTTGATGGAATTTCGTCCCAACCGGTCCGATTCGAACTCTAAACCATCTAGGCCCAAAATCGGGGTGTTACAACTCTCCCCCACTTAGGAAATTTCGTCCTCGAAATTCTTACCTGATGGAGAGAGATGCGGAAATTACCTCAGCATGTCCACCTTGCTTTCCCACGTTGCCTCCTCAACTCCCCGGTGTCGCCACAACACCTTCACAAGTTCTATCGTCTTGCCACGAAGAACCTTGCTACTTACATCAAGGACCCTTACTGGTTCCTCATCATAATACAAATCCGGATTCAACTCTATCTCCTCAACAAGCATCACATGTGAAGGATCCGATCTGTACTTCCGTAACATGGAGACATGAAACACATCATGTATCTTCTCCAACTCAGCAGGCAATCTCAGCCGATATGCCACAGAACCAATACGCTCCACAATCTCATAAGGTCCAATAAACCTTGGGCTAAGTGTACCTTTACGCCCAAATCTCATCACCTTCTTCCAAGGCGACACTTTCAAGAACACATGTTCACCAACCGCGAACTCAACTTCCTTACGCTTCAAGTCCGCGTAAGACTTCTGCCTATCTGATGCCACTTTCAACCGCTCACAAATGAGCTTCACCTTCTCGGTGGTTCCCTTTAGCATAGCCGGCATTGAAATCAACTTTTGCCCATCTTCTGCCCAACAAAGAGGGGTCCTACATCTTCTCCCATACAAAGCCTCGTATGGAGCCATTTGGATACTTTCCTGGTAACTATTGTTATACGCAAACTCAACCAACGGCAAGTGTTTCTCCCAAGAACCCTGAAAATCAATCACACAGCATCTCAGCATGTCCTCAAGCACCTGGATCACACGTTCTGATTTTCCATCCGTCTGCGGATGATAAGAAGTGCTGAAATTCAACCGTGTGCCCAAAGCTTGATCAAAACATTCTCAAAATCGTGATGTAAACCTCGGATCCATATCCGACACAATAGACTTTGGCACACCGTGCAACCTCACAATATCAACTATGTACTGCTCAGTCAACCTATCCAAGGCATACGTTGTATGCACATGCAGAAAATGTGCACACTTTGTAAGCCGATCCACAATCACCCAAACTGAATTCTTCATTGTCGGCGACAAAGGCAAACTAGAAACAAAATCCATGGTGATTCTCTCCCATTTCTATTCTGGAATTATCAAAGGTTGCAACAATCTAGAGGGAACCTGATGCTCGGCCTTCACTCGCTGCCACACTATACACTTACTAACGAACTCCGCCACATCCTTTTTCAACCCCACCCAGTAATACTCATCCTTTAGGTCGCGATACATCTTTGTACTACCTGGGTATATAGCAAAAGGACTACAATGAGCTTCAGTCAAAATAGTGCGCCTTAACTCAGAACCATCTGGCACCACTATTCGACTCCCAAAACACAGAACACCATCAGCATTAAAGCTAAAATCTGAAGGTCTATCTTCCGCAATATCTTGAACATGCGAAACAAGAGAATCATCAAGGAACTGTTTCTCTTTAATCAACTGTAACAAAGATGGTTTCACTTGTAACTCCGGCACAAGACCACCTTCACGCGATATACTCAGACGAGCAAACATCGCTCTCAGCTCAACGGCCACTTTCCAGCTCAAAGCATCGGCCACCACGTTAGCTTTGCCTGGGTGGTACTCAATCGACAGATCATAATCCATAAGCAACTCCTCCCAACGTCGCTACCTAAGTTTTAACTCCTTCTGAGTCATAAGATATTTCAAGCTCTTATGATCCGTGAACACCAAACATTTCTCACCATACAGGTAATGCCTCCAAATCTTTAAAGCAAACACCACAGCTGCAAGCTCAAGATCATGAGTAGGGTAGTTACACTCATGTACGTTCAACTGCCTAGATGCATAGGCCACCACCTTACCCTCCTGCATCAACACACGACCTAATCCAACAATGGACGCATCACTATAGACCACAAACTCCTTACCAGATTCAGGTTGAACCAAAACAGGAGCTTGAGTCAACGCTTCCTTTAGCTTCTCAAAAGCTTGTTGCCTCACCTCCGTCCACTCAAAACGAACATTCTTTTGCAACAACTTGGTCAAAGGTGTTGCTATCTTTGAAAAACCTTCAACAAACCTACGATAGTACCCAGCCAACCCAAGGAAACTCCGTACCTCAGTCACTGACTTAGGCACTCTCCAACTCATCACAACCTCTATTTTTTGCAAATCAACGCGAATACCCTCAGCCGATACCACATGACCAAAGAAAACTACTTCCCTAAGCCAAAATTCACACTTGCTCAATTTGGCATATAACTGATTCTCCAACAATGCTTGCAACACGATTCTCAAGTGTTTATCATGATCCTCCTCGGTACGCGAATACACAAGGATATCATCGATGAACACCACTACAAATTGATCCAAGTACTCATGGAACACACGATTCATCATGTCCATGAAAGCAGCAGGCGCATTGGTCAAACCAAACGGCATCACCAAAAACTCATAATGCCCGTACCTTGTCCGAAAAGCAGTTTTAGGTACGTCCACATCCTTCACCTTTAGCTGGTAGTATCCTGATCTCAAGTCTATCTTAGAGAATACCGAAGCTCCCTGGAATTGATCAAAAAGATCATCAATCCTAGGCAAGGGATACTTGTTCTTGATCGACAACTTGTTCAGTTGCCGATAATCTATACACATTCTCATCGTCCCATCTTTCTTCTTTACAAACAGAACTGGTGCACCACAAGGTGACACACTGGGCCGAATGAAACCCCGATCCAACAACTCCTGCAACTGCGTTTTCAATTCTTTTAGCTCTTTAGGTGCTATACGATAAGGAGCAATGGACACCGGAGTTGTGTTCTCATACAACTCTATAACAAACTCAACTTCTCTGTTTGGTGCCAAACCAAGCAATTCTTTCGGAAAAACCCCCAGAAAATCGCGAACCGTTCGAATGTCCTGCACACGCTCATCCTTAGAACCAGGATTCATCACATAGGCAAGGTAAGCTTCACACCCCAACCTCATCATACGGTTTGCTTCTAAGGTCGATACTACATTTGACAAGAATTTCACATTCTCGCCTACTACAACAACCTCGTAGTCGTCGGCCAACTTTAAGGTGACTCGCTTAACATCAAAGTCAACCACAGCTCTGTGCTCCTTCAACCAATCCATTCCAAGGATTACATCAAATCTGTAGAATGGCAATTCCATCAAATCCACAAGGAAAACATGACCTTGCACAGACAGAGGACACCTCCTATGCAACTTCCTAGTGACTACAGTCTCACCGAAAGATCTAGTCACTTGCATTCCTACTCCAAGCATCTCAACAGGTATATCAAGCAAATGCACATGCTCACTCAAGATATAAGAATACGTGGATCCAGAATCAATCAAAGCAGTAAGGATAAATACTGGAGAGCAAAGGTACCTGCGATAATATCGGTGTCGTTGCGCTCCTCATGCTGAGCATACACCCTCGCTGGTCCACCTCCCTCGGGTCGAACAACTACCACGTGAGCAATACCTCGCTGTCCTTCCTCCCTTATTTGGAAATTCCCACGGCTGCGCCCACGACCTCTCTGAGGTGCAGCTACCCCAGGAGCACGTCCCTGATCACCACAGGCTAACAAAGAACACTCCGTCCTCATGTGATCTGCCGAACCACAATTCAAACAGGATTTCCATGTCACTGCAACAGGAGCCTGAACTTCCCTAGTTGCTCGAGGACAATCTCGCCTCAAGTGACCACGAGAACCACACATCCAACATGTGTTCTGATCAGCCCTCATCCTATCTCCCTGAACAGGCGTACCATGTCCTCCATTTCCACGCCTAGAAGTAGACTGGTACGTCCTATCTCGTCCCCTTTTGTTCCGTCCACCACCAGAACTATGCTCAGCAACTCTCTTTCCAGAGCTAGAACCAACACCTCTAGAAGACAAGCCCAGGTTCTGCTCGATGTCCTTCGCTCGACACACAAGCACATCAAAATCTGTGTAATCCGCAGCCAGCATGTATGTCTTAACATCTTGCACCAATCCATAACGGAATCGATCACAGCGATGCCTCTCACTAGGCACCAGCTCAGGAGCATATTGGCTCAAGCGTGCGAACTGAACCTCGTACTTAGCCACTGATAAACTACCCTGGATGAGAGACATAAACTCCTGCTTCTTCTCATCCAGGTATCTCACACCTAGATACTTCCTCCGTAAGGTACTCCTGAAGAACTCCCAATCAACTTTGTTTGGTTCCATACCAGCTGTGGCAGTCGTCCACCAGCGGTAGGCATCCCTTTGCAGCAAAGAAACTACACATCCAAGCTTGCGCTCAGCACTACATCCCATTTGATCCATTATGCGGATCGTACTAGCCAACCAGGCCTCAGACGCCTCATGTGCTAAACCATAGAACTCTGCTGCTCCCAAGTTCCGGCAACAACATCCTGAAACGCTCCAGTAATCGCCTCAACCAAAGGTGCCAAATTACCCAATCCAGGACGAGCTTGTCCTTGTTGCACCTGCTCCCCACCTCCAGGTGGTGGCGGAGGAGGTAAATCTCCACCAGGAGGAACATCAGCCCCCTATTCAGCCTGATTTTCCTTCTCAGCCGCAGGTATAATCGTATGGGACCTCAGCCCTCTTCTAGGTCCCTTGTGCTATTAAAAAAAAAACACAACAACGAAAACACATTAAACCATTTAGGCCAGCTGCAAGCAAGAATTTAAGTTTACAAAACATTTGATTAGTGTAATAAGGCAATGGGCTCCCAATTCCCCCACAGAACATAGCATACACCATCATCATGCTCACATACATTCCACCATTTCAAATCAGCACATACTCATATAACATCATCATCAAACAGTCCTATTCATTCCATATATACATCACACTAATCAACATGGCATAAGGTTCCAAATTCAAACATTAGCATGCTTTTCAAACATCATAACTCAACTCACATCAGTTACACATACCAACATTCCCATTTCATTCGAAACTATGCTCTGATACCACCAAATGTAACCCCCTTAGCCCGGCCTAGACGCTAGACCCAAACTACGAAGATTACACGAGGAAAACCAAAGTCATCCCGAAAGTCAACCCTGATTAACGACCCTTTTATCATTTTAATCTTGTCTAGATGCACATTATTAAGCTATATGGTTAACAAAACATAAGAGCGGAAACGACACAGCAAACGAAAGTCATTTAAGGACTCAATTGCAAGAATAACACTTTTAGGGACCAAAATGTAATTTTTAGAAAATATAAGGACTTGATGGATTTTGAGTTTACCAATATTTAATTAATCATATTACATGCTCCTCTGCAAAAATTCAACTTTAAAAGACAATCCAAACTCATGAAATTACATCCACAACTTCCAGGACTAAAATGTAAAGCATGCAAACTTCGAACAATTCAAACAACATCCAACGGTCATCTATTCTGAAACACTCACCCACCGTACCAAAATGCCCGTATCGAAATGGTGTTGATTGTTCCAGTACGCGGGTATGTTCCGAGACCAGTATCGGAACAAGTCACTCTAGTGGCCAAAATGTTTCGAAACACCCCAACCCATTCCGAAACGGTGTGACCATTACAGAGCCCCGTTTCGAAACTGTTGCAGGTGTTCCGAAATGCCCTGCCCAATGACAGCAGAATTTGCTGGTTTATCATGCTTTTTCATACACGAACCAACCCCAAGACTTGCCAAAACATGCATACATCAAGGATACATACCAACTATCAACATATCGAAGCCATATCCTAAACATAACAACATATACATATGCTAAGGCACTATAGGCATGCTTCCTAGTTAGCAAAACCATAGCAAGTCAAAACTCCAAAATAATCCAAAATGCATACTCCAAAGGCCATTTACAAATCAAGTATAATCAAACCAATCATGCTCAAAGTAAAGGAACATTCTCAAACCTTCCAAAGTATAAACTCCCACCCATTGCCTTTAATTACAATAAGGATGAACCACATACATTTCTTTAAAAAAATCTTGGATATCTCTTGCTCGTGAGCTGCCTTCAAATGATCTATTCACTGCATTGATGAAACAAAAGAGCGTAAGCACAAAGCTTAGTGAGGACCGCTAGACAACATTCATCAATGCTCAACTCGTGATTTGCAAAAGCAACATTTTACAATACATGCCTTTTCTAAAACAAGTATTCTCAAGACTTCAATGCACTTTTGAAATCCTATGCACACACGCATCAATTACAACAGCAAATATACCCCTTGCTCATGCTTAACAAGCATCACATGCATTCTTCCATCATATACGCATTTCTCAAGCAACCTTGCATCATTTACAAACATCTCTTGCTTCATTATATTCAAGTACATTATATTGGCTTTCAAATGATAGTTCCACAAACCATTTCAACATAAGACACAATCGGATACACGGATTACAAGCGTTGCCTCATACGCTTCATACACACTACCGGACTACACAAGGCTCACACACAAGAGCAATCCCTCCATTGTTGTGACACCCGTGGTGGAGTATAACGGTACAATCTCAACCCCTCAACACCACTCTTCGGTAGTTGTATAATTCCACTAACGAGAGTAAGGGACACATGACACAAGATCCACACACGGAATTTTCAAACACCGTTGTGATCTTACCTCAATCGTTAGGTTACTTGGATGGAGTTTACGGTACAATCACAACCCCTCAACATGTAAGGTGACTTTACTTACGATGCACCCAATCCTATAGCCGACTAACTATATCGGATTAAAGTAGCCAAAAACCATTTTCATCACTTGCCAATATAATCATTTATCCACATTAATCCACTGTTTCTCAAGCATAACCACAATGTGATTTACACAAGCACGCATGCTTAACATCATATACATTTTCATATGAAAACCAAGGATCACTTACCTAGTGCATCCTTAACATAATGACATCAAAATCCAGCATTAAACCATGCTTAACATGCTTAAAAACAGTAAATAAATCAACTCTTACATCAAATGCATTTTCATCCAACATATAACATTTTCAAGAGAGGGATTACTGAAACACTTACACTTGAGCTTAGTTAAGTGTATCAAAATTACACTAAGCTCCCAAGAGCACGCTCAAGGCGTTACAAAGCAGGAAATCACATTTCCACTCACCGATTACGTTTCGCCTTGCTCGCTGAAACACTAACTATACTTCCGGCACTTCCCGATCAACACCAAATGTGTCCGAAGTTGTCTCCTATGTTTATAAAAGATAAGAACAGAGGATTAAAGCATAATCATGCATTAAAATCATCAGCTACACATCTAATCTCGCTGCTCTACCCAAAATCCACATTTCGGCTACCAAACACAACCGAAATCATCTCCAAACTCTCCCAAATCAAAGCCCAGCCAAGATCTATCACTTCTAACTATTTATAAACATCAATTAACATCAAAAACAACCACAAACTCGTCCTTATACCTCCAGCTATGGCAGAACACCAAAATCACCCCAAAACCCACCATTCTAGCATACAAAACTTAGGAATCCAAGCCTATTCGGGATTTGATTGATAAAACCTCATTTGTAACATCAAATAACATCCAAAATACATTAAAAATGAACCTCAAAACAGAGCCTAAAGACAAACCACGAAAATAATCAAGATCTCTTCCAAAATCTTGAGTTTCAACATAATTTCTTGTTTCTAACATTAAAACCACTCAAAAATCATTAAGAAAGGATTGATAACTTGGGAATTTCAGTAAAGAACTGATCATTATAGGAGAAGGACGAAGCTTACCTCTAATGGATGAATTCTCCTTGATTTGGGCAAGTTTTCTTGGAAATTCAATGTGGAAATTGAGAGGATTTGATGAGGAATTGATTAAGGATCAAAAGACTATTCAAATCTCATCATTTGGAATGAAAATCAAAGGTTATTTTCTGGAGGAAAAGTGTTTGGCTACCAATAATTTGAGAGAAAATGAAATTATAGGGAATTTGTGAAAAGTAGTTATGAAAAGTCAAAGTAGTTTTTCTTTTTAATTAACGTTTAGTTTCATTTAATAAAGAATTATTTAAAACACCCAAATTAAGGAAATTCCGATGAAAAACATTTAGGTAAAATTAGATCCTTAAAGATTCAAAGTTTCAATCGTTTACAAAACAGTCACTATTCCACTTTTGCAAAAACTGTGATTTGGTCACTACACCGAAATGTAGTATTTCCAAACCATATTATGAAAAATTGATTTCACCATAATTATTCACATATTAAATAAGGATTTTTAGACATTTTTCCATATTTTTAAAACATCCCGATCTAGGTGTTCCCTAAATCTTCCTTAAAGATTCAAACTGTTCCCAACCGGTCCGATTCGAACTCTAAACTATCTAGACCCAAAATCGGGGCGTTACAGTTTTTGGGCAGCAAGAAGGTTAAGAACATCCAAGGAAGTGCAAAGCTCATGTATGGTGATGTTTTTATACACTTTAGTTTTGATATTTGGCAATGGGACTTCAAGGTTGTAGTTGGGAGATGTGTTTTGAACTCCCTAAGTTTGTGGCCTGTTTGTGATGGCATTTATGAGTTGTAAATGGTCCTATTGATTGGTTTGAGGTTTGAGAGCTCATATTTGGATTTGTGACTAGGTAGCATGCCTCTAGATTGAATGTTTTCGTGTTTGATGCCATTCTCTAGCTTAAGGGTCTTATATATGTTCCTTAGTACCAAGATGAGTTGCTAGTATGATTTGATGCTCTTTGAAGCATGTTTGAATGGTTTAAAAGGTGAAAAAACAACAATTTCTATCGTCACTTGGTAAAGTGTATCGAAACACCCTCAACTGTTTCGAAATGGGGGCCTCTAATGGCCATAGTGTTTTGGAACGTTTGAAGTTGTTTCAAAACAATTTGGCTACTAGTGAGGCTTGTTTCGATACCGGTCTCGGAACACACCCGAGTATCGAAATGGTCAACACTTTTTCGATATGGCGTTTCAGTACGAGGGATTGGTGTTTCGAAACGGATGACCATTGGTTGTTGATTTTGAATTGTTTTAAGTTTCTATGATTTACATTTTAGTCCTGAATGTTGTGGTTGCAATTGCTTGAGCTTGGGATGTCTTTTAAAGCTGAAATTTGACAGAGGAGCATGTAACATGACTAATTAGATATTGGTAAACCTAAAATCTGCAAAGTCCTTATAATATCTAAAAATTACACTTTGATCCCTAAACATGTAATTTATGCAATTGAGTCACTAAATGATTTCTGATTGTTGTGCCTTACTCTTCTATGTTTCTTGAGTGATCACATAGGCTTAATGTGCATCTAGAAAAGATTAAAAAGAAAAAAAGGGCCGTTAATCAAGGTTAACTTTGGTTTTCCCCGTGTAATCTTCGTAGTTCGGGTAAGGCGTCTAGGCCGAGCTAAGGGGGTTACAACAGTAGACGGCAGCAGCACCTCCAACAGACGCCTCCGGCCAGATTTTGATGATGCTGAAAAGGATGGAGGAACGACAGCTCGGACTGATGGGCTTCATGAGGGACTTCAGAGCTGCAACGGTAAATTTCATTCAAAATGATTTACATTTTACCCATGTGGAATTCCCCTCCATCCCAGAAAACTTCTTTGCTGCCCCCACCCCTGCTACAAGCCCCAGAACTCCATTTGCTGCCTCCACACCTACACCTGCCACGACAGGCGAAGGCGGCAGACAGTCTGCCACTACTAGAGGAGAAAAGAGAAAGGACCCCTTACCGGAGATCGTCCCCAAGTACGTTGAAGGGTTCTCCTCCTCTTCCGTTTTGTAGGATTTTGACTCCTAGCCCTTCGTAGCACGAAACATCTCAAAGGACTTCCCTCCGATGAAAAGGAAGAAGCTCAATGAGACTGTCGAAAGACCCTCCGGCCAAGGCAGATCTGCCACCAGCAGCAGCAGCTCCGATGATGATATCGAGGTTCTGGACCAGCCCCCACACATCTCACCGACACGTGTCCAACTACCTCGAGAAGCAAAGAAAAAGATGGCCTCTGCCTCCCCCGGCAATCTGCCAATCCCTGCCATGAAAGTCAGTGCCCGCCAGCAGCTCCAAATCAGCAACAGCAGCGACGACAGCTCCTCAAATTAAGTTTCTTTCTTATATTTTGCTGACTTTGTTGTTATATCTATTTTGTGATGTATTTGCTTTTCTATTTTTTATTTTTCATTTTGTCATGCATTGAGGGCAATGCAACCCTCGAGTTTGGGGGTGGCATCCCTCCATTAATGAAGTTATTAGTTGTGTCTTAATTTGTGTCTAATTATTAGTTTATTTTTAAGTATATTTTTGTGTTCAAAAAAATGAAAATAAAAACAAAAATTTGGCTTAAGTCTTTGAACTAAACTTACCTACCGCGACATACTCTGTCGTGACAGTGCCTTATGGAAATTTTAGGAACTGTTTAGAGCCTTGATATAATTCTAATATGTACAACACTCTTTGTGACTCTTATGCTATCTAGACTTCTACACTGCACTGAAATAGGAATGTTTACCCACTTGAGTTTGCCCCTAGAGGTGCCTATCACTTGCTCTAGGAAAGTAATAAAGGAAAGAAAAATATCCAGACTCATTCGCGTGCAAAACTGCCTTGCACTGATTTTAGGGAGATTTCTCTTTGAGCTTAAGTTAGAAAAAAATAAAGGATCCTAAGAATTGCCTTCATAAAATATGTAGTTAAATCAAGAGTCAGAAAAACCTAAAGGAGCCTAAGAATTGCCTCCAGAAAAAATGAATTGGCATAAAACTCAAGTTCATAAACATGACTATTCTGGTAAACTAAAGGAATCCAGGCACATATTTGTTCACAAAACCTACACACACTACACAAGAACTATAGCATGGTTCCGAATAAATCCAGAAATGCCCGACAAGGCAATGCTCGTGATAGGGAATGTGTGGTAGATAATGAAAAGTTCACTGAATTAAGCCAAAACAAAAAGGTTTTATTTTTAGTTAGGTAGTATTTGCTTGAGGGCAAGCAAGAACTTGAGTTTGGGGGTGTATTGAGTGTATAAAAGTTCCATATTTTACCCCTCATTTACCCATATTTCTGCCGTATTCAAACATATTTAATTGCATTTATGATAGATTTTTGCATATACATCACAATTAGATAAAATGGCACAGTTGCTACTGATTTTGGTCACTTTTGCATGTATCTGCTGTGGCAAACTCAAGGCAGCAAAGGAGCAAAACTGAAACACAGGACTGGAATCGAGGAGAAAACGCTACCGTGGCCACTGCCGTGGCAGCCATGACGACAACATTGGTGAGGTGGAAGAGTGAAGTCGAGCTCGACAGGTAGAGGATTTCAATTCGGTCTGTCGGGAACCACTCCTATATTTTTTCTGAGCCCTAAGGCAGAATGAAGGCCAAGCCCAAAGTTCAAGGAAGAAACCCAAAGCAAGAAAAGAGGACGAGTTAAAGGCATCTACTCAGAAGATTTAATCTTTAATAGAGTTGTACTTTAGTTTAAACTTGTAGTGTTTCCATATTAGAAAACTTGGACCCAAGGCCTATATAAAGGCATGTAATTCGACCTATGGAAGCATATCTCATTCCTAGCCGTCTTCCTCAAAACCCTTGTTGTTTTCCCTTCTTCATCATGTTCTAAACTTCCCCTAAGGCTAAGGGTTTATTCTGTGAAGTAGTTGCAAGGATTGTACTGTTTTAGGAATTTTTTTGTTCAAGCAATAAAAACTTCAAGTTTATTTATTCTGGTTTTCATATCTCGCAAGAGTATCGAGAGAGCATTGTGAGGTTATCCATTTGTTTGATATTGGGAGAGTCAAGCATACGAACAGAATAAATATGTGTTTTCCAGTTTATGGTTAAACCATCTCAGCTTAGGGATAAGTACGAGGTTAAGTGGCTAAGGAAGAATTTGACAACATTGGTGTTCACCCTTTGATTTACGATGGGAGGTACCATCTAAGAAGTGTTCATCATCAAAACTTGGGCCTAGGGATAGGACAAGTCATACCAAGGATTCTTGCCAAACTTGAAGTGCAGAGTTGTGTGATCGCTGCCGCGACAAAAAACAGACTTCTGCCGCGACAGGGACGACGACAAAATAGAAGTTCTCTTGCACTGCAACACCTGCACTACTGAGAAACTCAATACCGGCCTATTTCTTAAACATGATCCTTTACTCTTTTATTTTAGTTGTTTATCACGATCACTTTACAACCCAATTAAACTCTTTCTCTCTCTTGTGCAGCAATTCTAGGATAAAGTTATTTCCAGTCCTTGTGGAGACGATATCTGATACTCCAAGTATCACTTTACTACTTGCGTCGTGTACACTTGTACTATTTGTGATAAGACTCTTTTACACGCAAGAGTTTTGAATTTGAGCTGTTCTGAGTTTATGTTTCTTCCATTTTGGTCCTTAAATGTTAGCTGCTTAAATTAATGAGTTTGAATGATCTGTTTGAGTTGATTTTTGACATGATGGCATATTATGTGATTAATTGAGGTTTGGTAACTTTAACATCATGAAAGTCTATGCAATTTATGGAATTTACAGTTTAGTCTCTAAAAGTCAAATGTATACAATTGAACCCCTGATCGAACTCCGATCGTGGTGTCGTTTTCTCCTAATTGCATCGTTGATCTTATAGGTTAATAATATGCATCTAAAGAAGATAAAAAGAAAAAAAATAAGGGTCGTAAATCAAGGTTGACTTTCAGGTTGACTTTGGTTTTCCCCGTGTAATCTTCGTAGTTTGGGTTAAACGTCTAGATCAGGCTAAGGGGGTTACATTAGGAGAATGGTGCCATCTTCTCTTTTTTCCGCACCAGCCTCTTGACAAAAGGTTCTGATGAGACTTTGAAAGGGTAATGCCTTCTTTCTTCTGTCATATGTCGTTCTTGCCAAAATCGCCTCATATATAAATTTATAGGGTTTAATATCTTGACATTGTAATATACAATGAAGGAGAAACAACCGTTGGCGAGAGATGAGGGTGCGATTGGTGGTGGGTAGAAGCGTGATGCTGATGTATCATACCCAAAGCTTAGAATTTGGGGGTGAGGTTTCACCATTGTACCACCCGAGCGTTGGATAATATTCGCCGTCAAGAATTCCACTTTGGTTCCCCCTGAAATATACACCTCTCTCTATGTTGGTCGAAGTGTGTGTAAAAATCTTTTACCCAGCCGGCATTAATTGGTTCGGGCTACTGAACATCAGTCTCCCAGTCATGCATGGCGACGACAGCAAGTTTGGCATCGTTGAACTTGTGTCAGAACATAGAGTCATGTAAGAGTCCTTCCTCTACTAGAAGCTCCTGAGTCAGCAGGTTCTCATAATGTTTCTTGAATTGCTTAGAATGGAGTCGATTACGAAGAGAAACATGTAGTTCTGAGGAAGAATCATATTCATCGGAGAAGGAATCTAAAGAAGACTCTTTGAAGGATGGGGAGAACTGGGGGATGGGGCTTCTGCTCTATTGAGGAGGTTGCTTAGTGCGGCAGGTAATTGGGAGTTGACGTACCATTGTTGTTGAGGAAGAAATTGTATAGGAAAATGGTTAGGGTTTTAGTCCAGAGTGAACAATCACTGGAAAATAGACTTGTTTATAAAATTTAGGAAAGCTTGAGGTCGAAGGATATGGATGGTTTTTTAAGAGATTTTATAAGATGGTGGTGATAAATCACAACTTAATGTTGATAGTTTCAGAGGGTGGGAAAGTACGAGTATGCTTCATTACGAAATGGGTATGGGACGTGTGGAAACTATTGGGGCGTGATGAAGGATAAAATCTGTAGAAACAAGGGTAAAAATGGAACTCCATAACATTTGATCACCAAGTCTCCCATCCTAGTCAATTTCCAAATGTTTACTTTCCCAGATTCTAGGAGAACATTAAACCCTTTGTCTTATACTTGTGATAACTACTCAAAAACAAACAAAACTCGTTAAATAAAATCTACTCTTAGAGAAATTAAACTTTTGGAATTTAAATTTTAGAAAAAACTAAAATGGAGGAAATTAAAAATGCATATAAATAGAAGGATGTAACTAAATGTGCTAGACATCCACTAACGTGACTGAAGATTTGTCACGATGAACCGGTGTTCCATTGTAGGCCTTCAAGTGTTGTCCATTAACTTTGAAGATTGGGCCTTCTTTGAGATTTTTGATAATCACAGCACCATGTGAATACACATTGATGACTTGGAATGGGCCGGATCAACGGTACATCAATTTGTCCAGGAAAAGCTTCAAGCGTAAGTTGTAGAGTAAGACTTTTTGGCTTTCAAAAAAATGTTAAGGCATCAGTTTAACATCATTCCATCTTTTAGTGTTTTCCTTATAGATTTTGGCATTCTGAAAAGCATCCAAATGATGCTAGTCCAACTCATTCAGCTAGAGCAATCTTTTTTCTCCAGCTAGTGGAAGCCCATATTGATCTTTTTAATAGCCCAAAAAGGCTTTGTGCTCAAGCTTGACCGGCAAGTGACATGCTTTGCCATAGACAAGACTATAGGGTGACATGTCCAACGGTGTTTTGAACGTAGTTCAATAGGCCCATAAGGCTTGATCCAGTTTCAAGGACTGGTCTTTGCGGTTTGGCTTGACCATTTTTTCAAGGATCTGCTTAATCTCTCGATTGGACACTTTAGCTTGTCCATTAGTCTCTGGATGGTGTAACCTGGTGATCATATGGTGGACTCCATATCGACACAACGCCTTGGCAATCAACTTGTTGTTGAAGTATTTTGCCTCATCACTTATAATTGCTCGATGTACTCCAAGCCAAGTGTGTAACTCCTCGGTTTTGGGCCTAGGAGTTTTTAGGTTGGGTTTAGGGTCCGTTAGATAGAGATTAGAGATTCGAGTTAGTTCGAGATTGGTTCAGGGAAAACCTAGTTCGAGAAGTGATAAAAATATGAGAAAAAATTATTAAATCCTTTTTAAATGTATATAATGGTTTGGTGTAGTCAATTTTGGAAATTGACATTTGAAAGGTGGACATTTTTGTTTAGTGAATAAATCGTAAAACTGGAAAAACTGTTTTTAATGGCTATTTTGTAAAAGAGCCAAAACTTAGAATCTTTAGGGAGCTAATGCAAGTATAATCATCTATTCCCTTAATTTTGACATGTTTTAAATGTGTTTAATTAAAAGATTAAAAAGGGGTTTTGATTAAAAAGGGAGTTAATCTTTACAAACTTATTTTACGTAACTTTCATTTCTCTCTATTTTCTCATCAACCAACTACCTATTTTCTTTAAAAAATTCTAGAGATATTTTCCTTTTCCTTTTACTTTGATTTCAAAATGATTTCCATGGAGTTTCCTCAACTAGTTTCAATGGATTCTTTAAGATTTTCAATAAAATCTTATCAATTAAAGGAATAGCAAGGGATTAGAGGTAATTTCGTGTCTCTCCTCTAATCAAGGTTCTTTAATGAATTTCCCAAGTAGTTAGCTCTTTAATTGTGTTTCTTAACAAGGTTTCATGATTGATTTGAAGAAAATGGCTAAATCAAGCTTTAAATGATGATTTTGTGTAATTTTCGTAATGGGTCTACTTTGGCTGGTTTATGATTGATTTTAATCATGTTTTGGAAGTTTATTAATGTTGAGATTGAGGTTTAAGCATGGTAATCTCGAAACTATTTGGACCTCTAGTTGTTTAGGTTGTTAGAACTCGATTTTTGTGGTGTTAATATGATTTTGGGAATGTCGGAGGTATAAGGTTGATAATATGATTTTAGATGTTAATCGATGATTATAAATGGTTGGAAGTGTTAGGTTTTTCCTAGATTGAGTTTGTAGAATACTCGATGGTGTTTTTGGTTGTTTCAGATGTACGTTTTAGTGGTTTTGGGCAGAGCAGCATGGTAGGATTGCTTGCTAGAATTTTTAATGCATTGAGATGCATTAATCCTCTGTTCTTATGTGGTTAAAACAGGGGAGAATGTTTTCAAAGAAACTAGTGAGGTTTCGGGAGCTTTAGACGCTTAGTTTTGCGTCAACTAATCATGGTTTCGCGTGTCAGTGAGTGAGAATGTGGATTTCAACTTTGAAATGTTTTAAAGGTGGTTTTGGTAACTTAGATGTAAGCTTGAAATGCTTGTCTAAGTTCGCAAGTAAGTATAATGAATTTCTCTCTCTGTTGTGCTATTATGAAATGGTTTTTATGCACTTGGTTTTGGGTGCATGTTACCTATTGTGAAAGCATGTTTAAAGTATGTAGTTTACTGTGTTTAATGATGTGATGATGAAGGATGCACATGATAAGTGATTCTTGCAAGTATATGTTTTATACTTGTGATTTAAAGCATGGTTTAATGATTTGGAATATTATTTATTGATGATGCTTTGGAAACCGTGAGGTATGTGGTTAAATATGAATTATATTGGCAAGTGATGTTGTGAAAATGGTTTATAAATGATATTAGATATAGTTAGCCTGCCATAAGATTGACTGCACTATAAAAAGTCGCCTTGGATGTCTTGTGTCTCCATCCAAGTAATCTAACGATCGAGGAGGTTGGTGTCTCGTCTCTTGTTAGTGGGTTAAGTGTCTAACCGATGAATGGGTTTGGTGTCCCCATTGGTGGTTATTGTACCACTTGGTTGTTATTGTACAAAATTACAGTTGAGATGGCTTGAAGTTTTGTGTGAACACTAGTTAAATACGTGTATCCGATATGTTGTTTTGAGAAATGAACTAGTTTAATGATCACTTGTAAGCCAATATAATTGATGATGTATCATGAGATGGTTTATGATGTATATTGTGATTTATACATGTTTTACTTTTTAAGCTTTGCATATGGTAGTTATGCATGGGAATGCTTAAATTGAGTGTTAGCAATGAGACTTGTTGTTGATTCATTATACATGTTGCATAAGGTTTATTATGCTTGATTTTTTATTAAGGAAAGTGCATGGTTTTAAAGGAATGATGGTTTTCAAAAGATGATTTAAGTTAATTGAAATGAGATTTCAATGTAGACTTGGAAAATGGTTTTAATCCATTGATGGTGTTTTATTTTTTAGCACTCCTCACTAAGCCTTGTGCACTTACGCTCTATTTTGTCCATCAATGCAGAGAATTAAGGCTTAGAAAGGAAACGTGGAGCAAGGGATCAACGATACTTCATTCTTGAAGGTTGTTTCGGTTTAGACTATAAGTAATAAGGGCAATGAGAGATTTGTTGTGTTTTGGGAGATTTGTGCAAACTCCCTATTTGATCAAGTGTTCATTGTTGTTTTAGACTTGTAAATGGCCTTTGGTTATTGGTTTGTGCTTTGATATGCCTTTTGGTATCTTGCTTGGCTTGTTTACTAGGTTGCATGCCCATAGTTTACCTTTGATGCAAATTGCCATGATATGATGTTGAATATGCCGTGAATGATTGAGGTTTGATGTTTGGATATGTTATATATATGTTGGAACCATGCTTGAATTGTTATAGGTGCATTAAAGTGTGAAAAACCAGCAAAATATGACATTACGTGCCCAGGTGTTTCAATACGCCCTAAGGTTGTATCAAAACAATGAGCTTGAAATGGGATTGGGGTTTCAAAACAGGGAAGGGTGTATCAAAACAAGCTCGATTAAGTTCGCTACTAAAATTTTGTGTATCGATACGTCTTGGAGACCGTATCGAAATGGGCTCGTGTTCGAAACACTCAGACCTGTTCCAAAACAATTTGTATCAATACAAGATTAGGTGTATCGATACACGAAGATGTTAAGTTAGTTAATCATATTCTTTTGAAGTTTTGTTCCTTTACGTTTCAGCCCTTGAATGTTGTGGATGAAATTAAATGTGTTTGAATGATCGGATTGAGTTGAGGTTTGACACAGTGGCATGTAACATGACTAATTGAAGGATGGTAACCTAAAATTGGGTGAAGTCTCTATATTCGCGAAGTTTACATATTGGTCCCTAACGCGTGTTTGTAATCAAGTGAATGCCAAATCGATGGCTGTTTGAGTTGATGTTTCTTCCGTTGCGAGTCTAAACACTTAGAGTAACAATATGCATCTAAAGAATATAAAAAGAAAAAAAAATAAGGTTGTCTATTGAGGTAAACTTCTCAATTTACTTCAATATTCCCTATGTGACCCGTTCAGTTTGGTCGAGCTTTTAGGCCGGATCGAGGGGGTTACAGAGTGAAAATGTTCTTGTGCAAAAACCTCATGATGATATTTGCATCATTCTTGGTCATAGAAATGGCCTCCACCCACTTGGACACATAATGCCCCAAATATCAATGAGTTCAATTTCAAGAATAACTTGCATAGGTAGCTCATTACGTTGAGAGATGTTCCCCGTTCTTTGACATCTATCGCATGCCTTGTAGTATGCATGAGCATATCAAAACTAGGTTGGCCAATAGAATCCAGACTCTAGGACCTTTGCAGGAGTCTTTTATCCTACAAAATTTCCTCCACACGGAGTAGAGTGGCAATGGAAGAGTATGTATTCTTGTTCGTCCTTGGGTACGCATCTCTGGATCATCTGATCGGCGCATTGCTTGAAAAAGTAGGGCTCGTCCCATTAATAGCAGCGTGCATCGTGTTAATATTTCTTCTTTCCTTGGCTGTTAAGATCACAAAAAAGAAAGTTAACAATGTCAGCATACCACAGTAACGTCGTGACTTTCAAAAGTTTCTCATCATAGAATTCCTCCTTAATGTCACATACAACATCAGTATCACATGCATTCTCAAGCCAAGAAAGATGGTCGGCTTGTAACACCCCCAAAATTACGCCTAAATTGTAAATTCTAGATTCAAAAAATCCCTAATTTAGAAACCTAATTTTGAAATCCCTAATTGAAAACCCTAACAATTGAGAATTTTTAATTAAGAACCCTAACTTTTTATGAGGGGCTAAATAAGAATTTTTATGAAACTTGGAAAAGTTTAAGGACTAACTCCATAATTAACCCTTTTATCAAATTTAATTTCAATTCTCTTTAAAAGTTCACCCGTCTCTCTTTTTAAATTTGTTTAATTTATTTTTCAACCTTTTTAATTCAAATTGAATTCTAATTCCCTTTTCCCACAGCTGAATTGACTCACCTTTTTCAACTTAAATTCTTGTTATTATTATTATTATTATTATTATTATTATTATTATTATTATTATTATTATTATTATTATTATTATTATTATTATATTTTAAACCTAATTTGTTTAGATTGCCACCGCTCAACTATATATAAAGTCATAGTTATTACGTACATGAATAAACCTAAGCCTTAAGTTTTAAAGTGCTGCCGCTCTTAGTTATTCCCATGTTTTATGAATTCCTCTCGGATTGACGCTGCCATCACCTTGCATCGAAGACGCAACCGCCCTTTGTTCGTCGTTAGAGCTTTATTGTTGCGAGGTATGTTTCTTCCGGTGCTATAAATAAATTATATATTATTTTTCTATGTGTTGGCGTTTTACCCCTTATGTGATTATTTATATATATTATGACTTGTATGGTTGACATCGCGTGCATACGATTTTCAAAACGTGATTTAATTATGACTTATGGAATATTTGATTTATGAAACATCGAATTTGCGGATCTAAGAATTATGGATTTATGGACTATGATGTATGAAGTGTGTTTATGGAATATCGGATTTATGGAACTGGATTTATGAAATTTGATTTTTAATCATCGTGTATGTATAAGCATGGATTGGGATTTATATGGAGGAAGTAGTGGTTTTTACCACACATCGATTGGTGACATTGTAGTGAGGGGTTCTAGGGAACCTACCTCACTTTATGGCAATCGTAGTTGGGTGCATTGCATCATGAATGTGATCTTTGTGTTATGATTTTTAAAGGATTTTAAGGAAATATTATTGTATTTTATGATTATGGTTTTCTTGCCCTTTAAAGACACATGAAGCTCTTTAGCTTACTTCCCCTTAGTTTGTCTTTCAGATATACCCTGACTTTTAGGCGACTCGGTACTTGAAGCATCACATATTTTATCCGGTTATTTTATTATTCAGTACGAAACTATTTTTAGTTATTCATATTATTATTTATTATTTTGAGACATTGATGTAATTTCATACTTTGAGAATAAATATGTTTTGAGATTATTTTTCTAGAATATTTTTACTATGATTTTATTTAAGAGATTTTATATAAACATTCTAATATTTATTCTGATGTTTATATTTTTATTTACTATAAGATATTTATTAAGTCACTGTTATTTTATTTTAAGTTAAAGTATAATTTCCAAAATTGAATTTCTTGAGGTTTAAGTTTTCAAATGTGACTTCCTAAATTCGGTCTTTTCTTATAGGCCGGGTTTAGGGGGTTACACGGCTACTTGATTTTCAGTACCTTTTCTATCAACTACCTCAATATCAAATTCTTGTAGCAGTAATAACTATATAATAAGTCTAGGTTTACCATCCTTTTTAGTCCATATGTATTTAATGGAAGAATGATGAATATGCACAATGACCTTAGTTCCTATAAGGTATGACTTAAATTTATCAACTGCAAAATCTACTGCAAGTAGTTCTTTCTTAGTGGTGTTGTAATTAACTTGTGCCTCATTAAGGATACGACTAGCATAGAATATAACATGAAAACCTTATTTCGGCGCTGACCAAGAATGGCGCCAACAACATAGTCGATACCATTAGACATAAGCGTAAATGTTTGTGACCAATCGGGGGCACAACAACTGGTGCATAAATGAATTCCTTCCTTAAGGTTTCAAATGGTGCACGACATTGATCATCAAATTCGAATGCTCTATTATGCTCCAGTAACAAGCATAGGGGCTTCGAGATTTTAGAGATGTCTTTAATGATCTCCTGTAGAAACCGGCATGGTTAAGGAAGCTTCGAATGGCTTTGAAATTTGCAGGTGGTGAAAGCTTCTCTATGACTTCAATCTTGGATTTTTCCATTTAAATGCCTTTATCAGAAATACAATGACCTATAACAATACCCTCAGACACCATAAAGAACACTTTCCTCAGTTAAGTTCAAGGTCTGTTTCCTCACATCGTGTCAATACTTTGGCTAGGTTGCCTAACCATTGATAAAATGAGTCTCCATAGATAGAGAAGTCATCCATAAAGATCTCCATAAAATCATCCACCATGTCTGCAAAGATGGCCATCATACAATGCTAGAATGTTGCTGGAGCATTGCAAAGGCCAAAGCGCATTCTGCAAAAGGCATAAATGTCATATAGACATGTGAATGTTATTTTCTCTTGTCATCCAGTGCAATAGTGATCTGGTTGAATCCGGAGTAAGCATCTCGAAAGCAATAGTTGGGTTTCCTTGCAAGCTTGTCCATCATCTGGTCAATAAACGACAATAGGAAGTGGTCCTTTTTCGTGGCTTTGTTCAACTTCCAGTAATCTATATAAATCCATCATCCAATAATGGTTCTGGTCAGGAGAAGTTCATCGGCATCATTCTTGATCACTGTCATGCCTCTTTTCTTCGGCATGCACTGGACAGGACTCACCCATAAACTATCTTACACAAGGTAGATGATTCTATTGTCGAGCCATTTGATGATCTCCTTCATAACCACAATCCTCATAATTGGATTAAGTGTTCGTTATTGTTCTATCGAGCTATTGTGATCATTTGCAAGCAAAATCTTATGCATACAGAAAGTAGGGCTTATACCCTTCAAGTCAACAATAGTCCAACCAATAGCTTTCTTATGTTGAGATAAGACATCTAATAGTTTACTTTTTTCGTCAGATGTTATGCTAGCAGATATGACAATAGGTAGCATGTTATTCTCTACTAAATATGCATATTTTAATTGTGGGGGGAAGGGGTTTAAGATCAAGTTGTAACCCCCTCAACCCGGCCTAGCCAATAGACTGAACCAAATGGGTCACACGGGGAATACTGAGGTAAACTGGTAAGGTTTACCTCAACAAATGACTTTTTTTTCTTTTTATCTTGTCTAGATGCAACTTAGGTTCCTATGTGTACGCACACAAGCAGCAAATTCAAAATCAACACAATCACTTTTCAATTTAAGCCAATTGATGTTTAGGGACCATTTTGTAATTTTTAATAATTACAAGGGTTATGTAACACCCCAATTTTGGGATTAGAAGTTTAGGGTTTGGTCGGACCGGTCGGAGTAACGGTTCGAATATAAAAGGAGGTTTTAGGGAAAGCCTAGTTCGGGATGCTTTAAAAATATGGAAAAATATCTAAAAATCCTCTTTTAATATATATAAGAGAGTGGTGAAATCAATTTTACAAAATAAGGTTTGGAAATACTACATTTCGGTGTAGCGACCAAAATGCGATTTTTGCAAAGTTTAGTAGTGACTGTTTTGTAAAGGATTGAAACTTTGAATCTTTAAGGAGCTAATTACCCAAAATGTTTTTCTCCAGATTTTTTCTTTAATTTGGGTGATTTAATTAATGTTTTAATTAAATAAAAGAAAATGAAACTACCTTTTGATTTTCATAACTACATTTTCTCTAGTTTTCTCTCATTCCTTTTTCTCTCAAAATCCCATCATCCAAACACTTTTTCTCCAGCAACTTTCACATAGATTTTCACTTCAATTGGTGAGATTTCCATCATCTATTTGTTCCTAATCAATCTTGCATCAAATCCTTTTGATTTCCACATTGAATTTTCATGGATTTTTTCCCAAATCAAGGAGAAATCATCATTTAGAGGTAAGAAACATGATTTTGGCTTAAACATGATTTTATCAATCCAATCCCGAATAGGTTGTGTTTCCTAAGTTCTTTACTGAAATTCCCAAGTTGCCAATCCTTAATTAAAGTTTTATAAATGGTTTTAATGTTAGAAACATGATTTTGGCTTAAACTCAATATTTTGGAAGAAATCTTGAAGAATTTTGTTGTGATTGATTGGGCTTTGTTTCGAGGTGGTTCCTTAATGTATTATGGATGTTAAATGATGTTAGAAATGTGGTTTTATCAATCCAATCCCGAATAGGTTGTGTTTCCTAAGTTTTTGCTTAAGAAAAGGGTGGTTTTTGAGGTGTTCTTGGTGATCTGTTATAGCTGAAGGTATAAGGTCAAGTTTAGGTTTGTGTTTAATGGTGATTGATGTTTAGAAATGTTTAGAAGTGATGGACCTTGGCTGGGTAAAGTTTTGGAAGAGTTTGGAGGTGATTTCGGTTGTGTTTGGTAGCCGAAATTTTAGTTTTAGGTAGGGCAGCGAGTTTAGGTGTGTTGGCTGAAGATTTCAATGCATGATGATGCATTAATCCTCTGCTTTGATGTGTCTATAACAGGGGGAGACATCTTCGGACACCTTTGGAGTTGATTTGGAAGCTTAATTGGCGTTTCGGCAAGCAAGCGAAATGTAATTGGTGAGTGGAGTTGGTTTCCCAGCTTTGAAAAGATTATTTGGAGGTTTGGGAGCTTAGTTTAAGTCTAAACAACTAAGCTAAGCTCAAGAGTAAGTTTTCAGAAAAACTCCCTCGGATGTGCTATGTTATGGTTTGATGCATTGGTTATGAAATGCATGTTTAATTACTGTTTTGAAAGCATGTTTTAGCATGATTAATGTTGGTTTTGAAAGCCATGTATTGAAGGATGCTCAAGGTAAGAGATCCTTGGTTTGACATGTTAGTATTTTGGTTATGATGCATGGAGATGCATGATGATAGTGGCTTTGATTAATGCTTAAAACAGTGAATTGATGATGGTAATTGATGTATATTGGCAAGTGATGAAATGGTTTTTAAGTACTCTAATCGGATATAGTTAGCGGGCTATAGGATTGGGTGTACCGTAAGTAAATTCGCCTTGGATGTTGAGGGGTTGTGATTGTACCGTAAACTCCATCCAAGTACCCTAACGATTGAGTTAAGATCACAACGGTGGTTGAAAATTTCTTGTGTGGATCTTGTGTTATGGGTCCCTTACTCTCGTTAGTGGAATTATACAACTACCGATGAGTGGTGTTGAGGGGTTGAGATTGTACCGTTATACTCCACCACGAGTGTCACATCAATGGAGCGATTGCTCTTGAGTGTGAACCTTGTGTAGTCCGGTAGTGTGTATGAAGCGTGTGGGACAACGCTTGTAATCCGCGTATCCGATTGTGTTTTGTGTTTTGTGTTGAAATGATTATGAAATATCACTTGAAAGCCAATATAATGTATTTAAATGTAACGAAGCATGAGATGCTTGAAAATGATGCAAGGTAGCATGAGAAAGAGTTGAGCATGTGATTTTAAAGCTTTGTTGAAAGTGTTTTCTAAAAATGCATTGTTGTATTGGTTTTAGTTAGAGCTTGTCTCACTAAGCATTTGTGCTTACGCTCTCTTTTACTAATAATGCAGATAATTGAGGTGTTTAAGGGCATCAAGGAAGCTAAATGTGTCCAAGGGAATCCAAGCTCATGTATGGTGAAGTTTTCGTACACTATTAGTTTTGATAATTTGGCAATGGGAACCTAAGTTTTGTTTTGGGAGATTGTTAAACTCCCTGAGGTTGTGGCATGTATGCCTTGGTTGCTTTGAATTGTAATTGGCCTTTAATGCTTGACTTGAAGTTTGTTTGTCTACTTGGTTTTGATGATAGGAAGCATGCCTCTAGACATGTGAAATTTCATGTTTGATGCTATGATTGTGTTTAGGAGTTCTAAACATGCACCTTATATGTATGATGACTTGTTGGTATGTTTGGGAAGTCATTAGGATGGGTTGAATTGGGTTATTGTATGAAAAACCAGCAAAATCTGCAGTTTCTGGGCAAACCGTATCGAAACACTCTCTGGCGTTTCGAAACGGGGGCCTGTAATGGCCTTCGTATTTCGAAACGACTGGAGGATGTTTCGAAACGATTTTGCTACTAGAAGGCCTCGTTTCGGAACCAGTATCGGAACCAACCCGCGTATCAAAAAGGTTAATGCCATTCTTATCCTGCGTTTTGATACGGCAGGTGGGTGTTTCAAAACAGGTGACCGTTAGGCACTGATTTGAATGGTGTTGTAGTTTGCAAGCTTTACATTTTAGTCCCCAAATGTTGATGTTGCAATTGCTTGAGGTTGATATGTCCAATTAAGTCGAAATTTGGCAGAGAAGCATGAAATGGGACTAATTTCATATTGATAACCTTAAAATCAGTTAAGACCTTCTAATTTTCAGAAATTACATTTTGGTCCCTAAACTTGTAATAAGTGCAATTGAGTTCCTCTTTGTTGTTCAATTGCTGTGCCTTTCTCGTATATGTTGTTGAGTACTCAATTAGGGTTAATGTGCATTTAGACGAGATTAAAAAGAAAAAATGGTCGTTAATCAAGGTTGACTTTCGGGTTGACTTTGGTTTTCCCCTATAATCTTCGTAGTTCGGGTCAACCGTCTAGGCCGGGCTAAGGGGGTTATATTTGGTGGTATCAGAGCTTAGTTCTCGTGTATTTGGGAATTTCTATGTGGGTGATGTATGTGTATATGCATGATATGCCTTTTGGGTGAAAGAATGTTGTATGAATAGTGACGCATGGTTTCAATTGTGATGATATGCTATGTTGGAATGTGTTAGGGGATCCCATTGCCATATCAAAACTAGTCAAAGGAATTGTTTTTGAAAAAGAGCTTGAGTACTTGGATTACTTACCTTATTGAGCCTAACTGTGGTTATTGTATTTGTGTCAGTGCATTGTTTTCTTTGTAAATGGGGCCGCGTAGAGAGATGAGAATGAATACAAGAGCTATGTCTCAGAATGAGAATGAGGAGAATGCTAAGAATGTTGTGGATTTACCTCCTCCTCCTGGTGGTGGACCACCCGGTGGTGAGGGTGCTGGAGCTGGTAATTCTGGTACTGGTGCTGGGGTCGCTGGACCTGAAGGTGTGCAGGGGGCAAGCTGCTCCTGACATGACCGTGTTGATACAGGCTATTGCTGGAGCCTTTCAGGCAGCAGTAGATGGAGCTCATGGAGCTGCGCATCAGGACGATGCTAATGTGAAATTGCCTTTGGAACGTCTTCGCAGACTGTGAGGGACTGAGTTCAGAGGTTTATCTCCGGAAGGATCTGAGTCTTAGTTGGAAAGCACCAAGAGGATTTTGGGGCAAATGAACTGCAATAATGTGCAGAAGTTGGGTTCTGTGGTGTCACTGCTGCATGATGATGCTTATACGTGGTGGACGACCACTGTCTCTGGAATGGAGGATAATTATGTGACTTGGACGTTCTTCTTGAATGCGTTCAAGCGGAAGTATCTGGGTGTGCGATACCTAGATGAGAAGAAAAGAGAATTTATGTCTCTTGTGCAAGGAAGCATGACGGTAGCTGAGTATGAGATCCAGTTTGTCCGCCTTAGTCAGTATGCACTTGAGCTAATCCCTGATGAGCGGGAGAGGTGTGAACGTTTCCGTTATGGATTGGTAACGGATGTGAAGACTTTTGTGCTTGCGACTGAGTATACAGATTTTGATGTGCTTGTGTGTCGAGCGAAGGACATCGAGCAGGACTTGGGTTTGTCTTCCAGAGGTGTTAGTTCTAGATCAGGAAAAAGAGCTGTTGATCATAGTTCTGGTGGTGGACGGAACAAGAGAGGACGAGATAGGAGGTATCAGTCTACTGCTAGGCATGGTAATGGAGGACATTGTACGCTTGTTCAGGGATATAGGATGAGGGCTGATCAGAACACGTGCTGGACGTGTGGATCTTGTGGCCATTTGAGGTGAGATTGTCCTCAAGCAACGAGGGTGGTTCAGGCTCCTGTTGCAGTGTCGGGTAATTCATGTTGGAATTGTGGTTCAATAGATCACATGAGGAGGGAGTGTCCTTTGTTGGCCGGTGGTGGCCAGAGACGTGCTCCTGGGGTAGTTGCACCACAAAGAGGTCGTGGGCGCGGTCGTGGTAACTTTCAGCAGAGATGATGGTGGGAGAAATGTGGCGCATGTTGTGGCTGTTCAACCTGAGGGTGGTGGCCAGGCTCGTGTGTATGCTCCGCGTGAGGGAAGGAATGATACGGATGTGATCGTAGGTAACTTTACTTTGCAATCCTTATCGGTACTTTCTTTGATTGATTCTGGATCTACACACTCGTACATATTGCGTGAACATGCTCAAATGCTTGGTTTACTTGTCGAGTCTTTGGATGTTGGTATGCGTGTGACTAGTTCCTTTGGTGAGACAATCGTAACACGGAAGTTGTATAGAAGATGTCCCTTGAAAGTGCAAAACCATGTTTTTCTTGTTGATCTTATGGAATTGTCATTCTATGGTTTTGATGTAATCCTTGGTATGTATTGGCTTGTTGAACATCGAGCTGTAGTGGATTTTGAGAACAAGTGAGTTTCGTTGAAACTTGCGAATGATTATGAGGTAGTGGTGGTGGGTGAAAATGTAAAGTTTCTTAGTAATGCGATGTCTACCTTAGAAGCAAGTCGGATGTTACGGCAAGGTTGCGAGGCTTATCTGGCCTTTGTTATGAATCCAAGTTCGAATGAGGTGCGCGTTCAGGATATAAGAACTGTTCGTGAGTTTCCTGGAGTGTTTCCGGAGGAGTTACCTAGATTGCCGCCTAGTCGAGAGGTGGAGTTTGGAATTGAGTTGTATGAAAACACAACTCCAGTGTCCATTGCTTCCTATCGCATGGCACCTAAAGAGTTGAAGGAGTTGAAGATGCAACTTCAGGAGTTGCTTGACCGTGGTTTTATTCGGCCTAGTGTGTCACTGTGGGGTGCACCTGTTTTGTTTGTGAAGAAGAAGGATGGCACTATGAGAATGTGCATTGATTATCATTAGCTGAACAAGTTGACTATCAAGAATCAGTATCCTTTGCCGAGGATTGATGATCTTTTTTATCAATTTCGGGGAGTGGTTGTGTTCTCCAAGATTGACTTAAGGTCAGGATACTACCAGCTTAAGGCGAAAGATGTGGATGTGACAAAAACAACCTTTAGGACGAGGTATGGGCATTATGAGTTACTTGTAATGCCATTTGGCTTGACGAATGCTCCTGCAGCTTTTATGGACATGATGAATAGAGTGTTCCATGAATACTTGGACAAGTTTGTTGTGGTGTTCATTGATGATATCCTTTTGTACTCTCGTACCGATGAGGAGCATGAAGGTCATTTGAGGGTTGTCTTGCAAGCCCTTCTGGAAAATCAGCTTTATGCTAAGCTGAGTAAGTGTGAATTTAGGCTAAAGGAGGTTGTGTTCCTTGGTCATGTGGTTTCGGCTGAGGGGATTCGTGTTGATCCTCAGAAGATTGAGGCGGTGATGAATTGGAAGCCTCCTAAGTCTGTGCATGAAGTCCGTAGTTTCCTTGGGTTGGCATGATATTACAGGAGGTTTGTGGATTAATTTTCGAAGATCGCTGCCCCTTTGATAAAGTTGTTGCAAAAGGATGTCAAGTATGAGTGGACAGAAGCAAGGCAACAAGCTTTTGAGAAGCTTAAGGCAGCTTTGACGCGAGCTCCTATCTTGGTTCAGCCTGAATCAGGAAAAGAGTTTATGGTGTACAATGATGCATCCTATGTTGGTCTGGGGTGTGTGTTAATGCAAGAGGGTAAGGTGGTGGCTTATGCATCGCGCCAGTTGAAGGTGCATGACCGCAATTATCCTACGCATGATATTGAGTTAGTTGCGGTGGTTTTTGCTTTGAAGATTTGGAGACATTATCTGTATGGTGAGAAGTGTACTGTGTACACGGATCACAAAAGTTTGAAGTATCTAATGTCTCAAAAGGAATTGAATCTTAGGCAACGACGTTGGGTGGAGTTGCTTAAGGATTATGATCTGACGATCGAGTATCATCTAGGGAAAGCTAATGTTGTAGCGGATGCTTTGAGCAGGAAGGTGGCAGTAGAGTTAAGGGCCATGTTTGCCAGTTTGAGTATTTCGCAAGATAGAGGTCTTGTGGCTGAATTTCAAGTGAAACCATCTCTGGTTCAGTTGATAAAAGATAAGCAGTTGTTGGATGATTCGTTGGTGCCACATGTTAAGGATATTGCTGAGGATAGACCATCAAATTTTTTTTAATGATGATGGGGTCCTATGTTTTGGAAGTCGGATAGTGGTGCCAAATGATGCGGAGTTGAGGCGCACTATTATGACTGAAGCTCATAGTAGTCCTTTTGCTATGCACCATGGTAGTACACAGATGCATCGTGATCTAAAGGATGAGTACTATTGGGTGGGTTTGAAGAAAGATGTGGCGGAATATGTGAGTAAGTGTATGGTTTGTCAGCTGGTTAAAGTTGAGCATCAGGTTCCTTCAGGGTTGTTGCAACCGTTGAGGATTCCTGAGTGGAAGTGGGAAATGATTACCATGGACTTTGTGTCTGGTTTGCCTTTGTCGCCATTGAAGAAGAATTTGGTGTGGGTGATTGTGGATCGCCTTACGAAGTGTGCGCATTTCTTACCTATGCACACTACGTATACCTTGGACAAGCTTGCAGAGTTGTACATTGCTGAGATTGCGCGACTGCATGGTGTCCCAAAGTCTATAGTGTCGAATCGAGATCCGAGGTTCACATCGCGTTTTTGGGAATGTTTGCATCAAGCTTTGGGTACGCAGTTGAATTTCAGTACCTCATATCATCCACAGTCGGATGGACAGTCTGAACGTGTTATCCAAGTGCTTGAGGATATGTTGAGGTGCTGTGTGATTGAGTTTCAAGGTTCTTGGGAGAAGCATTTGCCTTTGGTGGAGTTTGCTTATAACAATAGCTACCAGGCAAGTATTCAAATGGCACCTTATGAAGCCTTGTATGGGAGGAAGTGCAGAACTCCTCTTTGCTGGGCTGAAACAGGACAGAAGTTGGTCTCGATGCCGGCGTTGTTGAAAGGAACCACCGAGAAGGTGAAACTCATTTGTTAGCGGTCGAAGGCAGCTTCTGATCGACAGAAGTCTTATGCAGATTTGAAGCGTAAGGAGATTGGGTTTGCGGTGGGTGATCGTGTGTTGTTGAAGGTTTCGCCTTGGAAGAAGGTGATGAGGTTTGGCCGGAAGGGTAAGTTGAGCCCTAGGTATATTGGACCATATGAGGTGATTGAACGTGTGGGTCCTATTGCTTATAAGCTAAGATTACCACAAGAGTTGGAAAGGATACATGATGTGTTTCATGTCTCTATGCTTCGGAGTTATAGATCGGATCCTTCGCATGTTATGCATGTGGAGGAAGTGGAGTTGAATCTAGACTTGACCTATGATGAACAGCGAGTTGAAATTCTGGATTCGGACAGTAAAGTTCTTCGAGGAAAGACCATTGAATTGGTTAAGGTGTTGTGGAAGCATCGTGGTGTTGAGGAAGCCACGTGGGAAAGAGAGGATGACATGAAGAAGCAGTTTCCTTACCTTTTTCCTCCAGGTAAATTTCGAGGACGAAATTTCTTAAGAGGGGGAGAGTTGTAACACCCCAAAATTGGGCTTAGAATTTTAGGGTTTGGTCGGACCGGTCGGAGTAACGGTTCGAATATAAAAGGAGGTTTTAGGGAAAGCCTAGTTCGGGATGCTTTAAAAATATGGAAAAATATCTCAAAATCCTCTTTTAATATATATAAGAGAGTGGTGAAATCAATTTTACAAAATAAGGTTTGGAAATACTACATTTCGGTGTAGTGACCAAAATGCGAATTTTGCAAAGTTTAGTAGTGACTGTTTTGTAAAGGATTGAAACTTTGAATCTTTAAGGAGCTAATTACCCAAAATGTTTTTCTCTAGAATTTTTCTGTAATTTGGGTGATTTAATTAATGTTTTAATTAAATAAAAGAAAAGGAAACTACCTTTTGATTTTCATAACTACCTTTTCTCTAGTTTTCTCTCATTCCTTTTTCTCTCAAAATCCCATCATCAAAACATTTTTTCTCCAGCAACTTTCACATAGATTTTCACTTCAATTGGTGAGATTTCCATCATCTATTGGTTCCTAATCAATCTTGCATCAAATCCTTTTGATTTCCACATTGAATTTTCATGGAATCTTGCCCAAATCAAGGTGGTTCCTTAATGTATTTTGGATGTTAAATGATGTTAGAAATGAGGTTTTGTCAATCCAATCTCGAATCGGTTGTGTTTCCTAAGTTTTTGCTTAAGAAAATGGTGGTTTTTGAGGTGTTCTTGGTGATCTGTTATAGCTGGAGGTATAAGGTCGAGTTTAGGTTTGTTTTTAATTGTGATTGATGTTTAGAAATGTTTAGCAGTGATGGATCTTTGCTGGGTAAAGTTTTGGAAGAGTTTGGAGGTGATTTCGGTTGTGTTTGGTAGCCGAAATGTTAGTTTTAGGTAGGGCAGCGAGTTTAGGTGTGTTGGCTGAAGATTTCAATGCATCATGATGCATTAATCCTCTACTTTGATGTGTCTATAACAGGGCAGACATCTTCGAACACCTTTGGAATTGATTTGGAAGCTTAATTGGCGTTTCGGCAAGCAAGCGAAACGTAATTGGTGAGTGGAGTTGGTTTCCCAGCTTTGAAACGATTATTTGGAGGTTTGGGAGCTTAGTTTAACTCTAAACAACTTAGTTAAGCTCAAGAGTAAGTTTTCGGAAAAACTCCCTCGGATGTGCTATGTTATGGTTTGATGCATTGGTTATGAAATGCATGTTTAATTATTGTTTTGAAAGCATGTTTTAGCATGATTAATGTTGGTTTTGAAAGCCATGTATTGAAGGATGCTCAAGGTAAGAGATCCTTGGTTTGACATGTTAGTATTTGGGTTACGATGCATGGAGATGCATGATGATAGTGGCTTTGATTAATGCTTAAAATAGTGAATTAATGATGGTAATTGATGTATATTGGCAAGTGATGAAATGGTTTTTAAGTACTCGAATCGGATATAGTTAGCCGGCTATAGGATTGGGTGCACCGTAAGTAAAGTCGCCTTGGATGTTGAGGGGTTGTGATTCTACCGTAAACTCCATCCAAGTACCCTAACGATTAAGGTAAGATCACAACGGTGGTTGTAAATTCCGTGTGTGGACCTTGTGTTATTTGTCCCTTACTCTCGTTAGTGGAATTATACAACTACCGATGAGTGGTGTTGAGGGGTTGAGATTGTACCGTTATACTCCACCACGGGTGTCACTTAAATGGAGGGATTGCTCTTGAGTGTGAACCTTGTGTAGTCCGGTAGTGTGTATGAAGCGTGTGGGACAACACTTGTAATCCGCGTATCCGATTGTGTTTTGTGTTTTGTGTTGAAATGGTTATGAACTATCACTTGAAAGCCAATATAATGTATTTAAATGTAACGAAGCATGAGATGCTTGAAAATGATGCAAGGTAGCATGAGAAAGAGTTGAGCATGTGATTTTAAAGCTTTGTTGAAAGTGTTTTCTAAAAATGCATTGTTGTATTGGTTTTAGTTAGAGCTTGTCTCACTAAGCATTTGTGCTTACGCTCACTTTTACCAATAATGCAGATAATTGAGGTGTTTAAGGGCATCAAGGAAGCTAAGTGTGTCCAAGGGAATCCAAGCTCATGTATGGTGAAGTTTTTCTACACTGTTAGTTTTGATAATTTGGCAATGGGAACCTATGTTTTGTTTTAGGAGATGTGTTAAACTCCCTGAGGTTGTGGCATGTATGCCTTGGTTGATTTGAATTGTAATTGGCCTTTAATGCTTGATTTGAAGTTTGTTTGTCTACTTGGTTTTGATGATAGGAAGCATGCCTCTAGACATGTGAAATTTCATGTTTGATGCTATGATTGTGTTTAGGAGTTCTAAACACGCACCTTATATGTATGATGACTTGTTGGTATGTTTGGGAAGTCATTAGGATGGGTTGAATTGGGTTATTGTATGAAAAAACAGCAAAATCTGCAGTTTCTGGGCAAACCGTATTGAAACACTCTCTGGCGTTTCGAAACGGGGGCCTGTAATGGCCTTCGTGTTTCGAAACGGCTGGAGGCTGTTTCGAAACAATTTGGTTACTAGAAGGCCTTGTTTTGGAACAAGTCTCGGAACCAACCCGCGTATCGTAATGGTCAACGTCGTCCCGATCCTGCGTTTCGATACGTCAGGTGGGTGTTTCGAAATAGGTGACCGTTGGGCACTGATTTGAATGGTGTTGTAGTTTGCAAGCTTTACATTTTAGTCCCCAAATGTTGATGTTGCAATCGCTTGAGGTTGAGATGTCCAATTAAGTCGAAATTTTGTAGAGAAGCATGAAATGGGACTAATTTCATATTGATAACCTTAAAAATCAGTTAAGACCTTCTAATTTTCAGAAATTACATTTTGGTCCCTAAACTTGTAATAAGTGCAATTGAGTTCCTCTTTGTTGTTCAATCGTTGTGCCTTTCTCGTATATGTTGTTGAGTACTCACTTAGGGTTAATGTGCATTTAGACGAGATTAAAAATAAAAAAGGGTCGTTAATCAAGGTTGACTTTTGGGTTGACTTTGGTTTTCCTCGTGTAATCTTCGTAGTTCGGGTCAACCGTCTAGGCCGGGCTAAGGGGGTTACAGGTTATTTGCAAATTCGAGTCACCAACCTTTAATTAGGTTCATTACATGCTTCTAGGTGAAATCTCGGCTCAAAATGACATTTAGAACTCATTCAATTGCATACAAGGTAAACATGGACCAAAATGCAAGAAATAGAAACTCAATTGAATTCAAAATCTGCACCTCAACGGTATTGTGTTTCGAAATAGGGAACCCCGTATCGGTACAGCTGTTCTAAAACATAGATGCCCGTTCCGAAATGCGGGACCGTTCCGAAACCCCTCCAAACAAGTTCCGGTACAATGGTTCACAGAGGCAAAGTGTTCTGAAACGCGTCTCATCGTTCCGAAACACCAAGGCCATTTCAGGCCACTATTCTGAAACAAGTAAGGACGTTCCGAAACGCCTAGGCCTGCAAATTTCTAGAAAGCTAGTTTGATTCAGTTTTTACCCTCCAGAACCATCCCGACACATGCCCTAACATACATACATACAACATAAATACCAATCAATGGCAACTTATACGCAACATAAACAACATCAAGGTGTCATTCTCGGAAGCAATGGAACTAGAGGCATACTTCCTAAAAGATAAAAGCACCAATAGGCTAAAATCCAAAAGCAAGCATATACCAAAACTCAAAGGCCATTTACAAGTCCAAAAATGCATCACAAACTTGCTCAAAACCAGAAATAAACAAATCTTTAACATTCAATGCGTCATACACCCCGATTGCCCTTATTACACTAGTTCAAGTTTGCAACATACTTTCAAAAAGTGTCTTGGTAAGATTCCCTTGTAGATGCTGCCTCCGAAAGTCTAATTATCTGCATTGATGAAACATAGAGAGCATAAGCATACAAGCTTAGTAAGGATTGCTCAAAACCACAAACATCATCAATGTACAAAACCGTTTTCCTCTTTTCAAAACCATCATGCCTTTCTTATCAAATCATGCACTTTGTAACCCCCTTAGTCCGGCCTAGACGCCCAACCCGAACTACGAAGATTACACAGGGAAAACCAAAGTCAACCTTGATTAGCGACCCTTTTTTAACTTTTCTAGATGCACTTTATTAGCCTATGTATTCAGCAGAACCAAAGGAAAGAAGCAGCACAACGATCAGAGTTCAATTAGGGGTTCAATTGCATACTTATGACTTTTAGGGACAATTTTGTAAATTACCAAAAATAAAAGACTTTTCAGATTTAAAAGTTACCAACTCTCAATTAGACATGTAATAAGCCATCATGCCAAATTTCAGTTCAAAACGAACATCCGAACTCATCCAATCAGTCAAATATCACTCAAGGACCAAAACTTAACATTTCAAGACTTACAAAGATACTTTTAACCGAATTTTAACTACTTGTATCGATACACTTGATCATGTATCGACACGCGCGAAGATAGCAGCAAAAGAAAGGAAGAGCGTATCGAAACACTTCCCCGCGTATCGGTACGACCTTCAAACTTGGCTTGGGTGTATCGATACGCGGGCAATCCATACCGATACCCCTGTACTGAAATGCCTCAATTTCGCCTTAGCGTATCGATACTCTTCCTTGTGTATTGATACGCTTACCAGAATGGCTCATTCCATCCTCATTTAAACATGCTAAAACACATCCAAGAAAGCTCAAATCATGCATACAAGATATAATGTATCTAATAGACATATGAACACCATCAAACAGCAACTCATACTCATCAACCACATCATACCATGGTGACATTTTAGCTATCCAAGCATGCTTAGGATACCAAGCTATAACAAAGGTAAAACCACCATACACAAACCAAGGAACCATTTAAAGGCCAAATACAAGTCCACAATCATAAAATAATCATGCTTGAACCAAAAAACATCACCAACAAATCCAGGAAATAGAAATCCCACCCATTGCCTCTTATTACACTAATGGTGAACAACATATATCTCTTAATCAAAGCTTTTGGAATCCCCTTGCTTTTAGGCTACCTTGAAATGCTCAATTCTCTGCATTGATGAAACAACTGAGTGTGTGCTTATAGCTTAAGGAGGAATCGCTAAACCACATTCATCAATACATTCTACACAATTGGCAAATCATCATTTATCAACACATGCTTTTACATAAAACATGCCCTGTAACCCCCTTAACCCGGTCTGGACGGTTGACCCGAATTAAGAAAGTCACACGGGGAAAACCAAAGTCAACCCGAAAGTCAACCTTGATTAACGACCCTTTTTTTTCAATCTTGTCTAGATGCAAATTAGCCTTAATTGTGATCACACAAACATCATACTCAAAGATCACAAACATCAGAGATCAAACAGGGACCCAATTGAACAAATTAGAACTTTAGGGGCCAAATTGTAATTTCTGAAAACTTTAAGGACTTAACCAGATTTTAAGTTACCAACTTAGAATTAATCCGGTTTCATGCTTCCCTGCCAAATTTCAGCTCAAACGGACATCCCGAACTCATACAATTGCACAAACAAGTTTCAGGACCAAAATGCAAACATTTTGAAACATCTAACCGCCCATGTCAACCCCCAACGGTCGCCCGTTCCGAAACAGGCAAAGCCTGTTTCGAAACACGGGGCCGTTCCGCAACACGTTCCGCAACAGGGGTCTGGCAGAATGCTTTCCGTTTCAGAACGGTGGCACCCGTTTCGGACGCCTGGGTTTATGCAGGGCACCCGTTCCGAAACGGTGTCATCTGTTCCGAGACGCTTAGCCCAGATTGCTGCATTTTGCTCACTCAAACACATCATTGACCATCCAGTCATGCTCCAAAGCCACCAAACTTTACCAACATGCAATTCAACATAAATGAGACATACTTGCATCAACAATTCAACAGAAACACAATATATAAGAAAAACCCCACATCTATAGGCATGCTTCCTACACAAGCAACCATTTAGGCACAAACCTTCCAAATCAATCTCATTTAAGCCAATTCATGTTCCAACAACATTAGCAACAACATTAAAACATTCTTGATTAAACATATACGATCACATACACATAAACCCGAGAGATTCTACCCCATTGCCTTTATTTACTATAGCTATTCACCGAGACATACATCTCCATTGGAGTCCACCTTGAATCCCTTGCTCCTTGCTGTCCAAACTTCAAGAATCTGCATTGATAGACAAAAAGGAGCGTAAGCATATAATGCTTAGTGAGGAATGCTCAAAACCAAAACACCATCAATGCAGCGGGTCATTAAACACTTTTAAAACAAACCCGATTTGTTTACCAAAGCCAAGTTTGGAAACCCTTTTCAACATCAAGCTCAAAACCATGCATTGCACATACATGAAAACCAACCCTTAGCTTAGCAAGCTAAGAAAACCTTTTCAAAGAACAACTCACAAAAAACAACCATTTAGCCAATCCATGCAGAAACACCATATGCAAAGCTTAAAACAAAACCATGGAAAACACTCCCATTTCACAACATACCTTTCTTAAACTTGAAAGCCATTTCGAGCAAGAAACCTTTTAAAACCATAACTCAAATAATCCATCACATGCATTTAACCAAGGCAACATAGGAACCATAACATCATCTTCACATGCCTTTAAAAACAAGTCTTACAAGACTCCAATGCAATAAAGATATTTCATGCTCACATGTATCATTTACCAAATGATAATCAACACTTGTTCAACTTAACAAGTAAACATGCATTCACAAGCATTATACACTTTACATGCAACCATGCATCTTTTCCAAGCATCTCATGCCTCACATGCAATTATGCATCACTTCAAGCATCCCATGCTTCTTTACAATCAAGAATATCATATTGGCCTTCAAGTGATCAACCACCTCCACTTTTCAACTCAACATCCAATCGGATACGCGGATTACGAGCGTTGTCCCTACGCTCCCTACACCCTACCAATCCAAGGTTTCCCAAATGGACTTTTAACCACCATTTGACCTCAACATCCTAAGGTTCCCATGTATGGACTTTTATACACCATACAACCTTAGCTTTTCCCCAAGGTTCCCATGTATGGACTTTTAACCACCATACAACCTTGACATGCACAAGATTCCCATGTATGGACTCTCAAACACCATACAACCTTTGCATTCACCGATTGGTAGTTGTAGAACATCACTAACGAGATCCGGGACACCCTACACAAGATCCACACATGGACTTAACACTGCCATTGTGATCTCAACAAGCACAAGGTTCTCACATATGGACTTTTAACCACCATATAACCTTTGCTCAACCAAGGTCCTCGAATGGGCAACACCTCCATTATGACCTCAATCATCTCGTTAGGATACTTGAAGGGAGTTTCCCGGTCCACTCTTGACCACTCCACCTCCAAGGCGACTTAATTCACGGTGCACCCAATCCTATAGCCGGCTAACTATATCCGATCAACGAACCAAGAACCATTTTCCTCACTTGCCAATATAACCATCTTACCACATTAGTCCAATGATTCACATGCATAACCAATATGCAAAACCATTCCACATTAATCCAATGATTCACATGCATAACCAATATGCAAAACCATCATTTATCATCATCAATTCACTGTTTTAAAGCATTACACAAAGCCATGGAACACCATGCATCTAAACCACATTTTCAATGTATAAAAACCAAGGATCTCTTACCTTGAGCATCCTTCATATACGGCTTTCAAAACCAGCATTAAACCATGCTAAAATATGCTTACAAAACAGAATTAAACCATGCAAAACACATGCATTTCAATCATCAACCACATTTGCTTTTGAAACCAAATCACAACACAATTCAAGAGTGAAAATCCTTTTACTTACTCTTGAGCTTGGAAAAGTTGTTTAGACTTACACTAAGCTCCCAAAAACCTTCAAACCTTGGTTTAAAAGCTGAAAACCCAACTTCACTCACCGATAACCACAACAAGGCTAGCCAACAAGCCTTCCAAGCATCCGAAACCTTCCGCAACACCTCTAAAGCTCAGGGATCAAACTCCCATGTTTCAAGCACACAAAAACAGAACATTAATGCATCATTATGCATTAAGAACACCAGCAACAAGACTCAACTCGCTGCTCATCACAAATCAACCAATTCGGCTACCAAACACAACCGAAATCACCTCCAAACACTTCCAAAACTTAACCCAGCCAAGCTCCATCTCTTCTAACCATTTTTATACATCAATTAACATCCAAAATGATCACAAACACATCCTTATACCTCCAGGTGTAACAGATCACCAAAAACACTCCAAAAACAACCAAAAACTCAAGCCAAACTTAGGAAATTCAACCTATCCGGGATTGCATTAATTAAACCTCAACTTCTAATCAATTTAGCATTCATTTAACATCATTTTGACACTCGAAAACACTGCCCAAACAGATCACACGAAAATTTCACCAAAATCACCAAATCTTGCATTTTAAGCCAAATATCAAGATTTCAATTGAAAAGCCATTAACAAAACATAAATCAAGGATTGAGAACTTAGGAATTTCAGTAAAGAACTGATAGTTTAGAGGAGAAGGACGTTCTTACCTCCAAACTTGAATTTCTCCTTTTTAGAGCCAAAAAGCTTGATGAAACAACTTGCAAATTGAGAGGTTTTGTTGATGAGATGATTAGGAATCAAATGAGAGTTGAAATGAGAGATTTAGATGCCAAAATCAGAGAAGGAAATCTGGAGAATTGTGTTTGGGTTGAGAGAAAATGAGAGAAAAGGAAAATTGAGAGAAAATGGAAAGTTAGTTAAGAAATGGTAAAAATGGTTTCCCTCCACTTTCATAATCTTTAAAATCAGAATAAAGCCTTAAAATATCTTAGAAAAATCTGGAGAAACTCTTTTTGGAATAATAGCTCCTTAAAGATTCAAATTTTCAATCCTTTATAAAACAGTCACCAAACTTTCAAAAATTACATTTTGGTCACTAGCCAAAATGTCAACCTTCCGAACCTCATTTTCCAAAATTGATTTCACAGTTCACTTATATATATTAAAAGATGATTTTAGAACATTTTTCCATATTTTTAATGCAACCCGAACTAGGCTTTCCTAAATTCACTCTTATATATTCGATCAGCACTTTGACCGAACCGGTCAACGCCTAAAACTTCTGAGCCCAAAACCGGGGCGTTACATGCCCTCTCATGGCATCAATGCACTTTTTAGAATACATGCACATATGCATCACTTAAGAACAACAAATAATCCTTTGCTCATGCTTTACCAAGCATCACATGCATTCTAGCATAAATCACAAGAATCTCGTGCTTAGTCCATTATTCACAACTTTATATTGGCTTACAAGTGATCATTTCTCAAACCATAACAAAACCAACTCAAGACACAATCGGATACGAGGATTACAAGCGTTGCCTACATGCTTCATACACGCTACCAGTCTACCAAAGCCTATCACACGAGGGCAACCCTACATCGTTGTGACACCCGTGGTGGAGTATAACAGTACAATTACAACCCCTCAACCCCTCAACATCGACCGTTGTGATCTTAACCTCAATCGTTAGGGTACTTGGATAGAGTATACGGTATAATCACAACCCCTCGACATCAAAGGCGACTTTATTCACGATGCAGCTAATCCTATAGCCGGCTAACTATATCCGATTAACACAACCGAAAACCATTTCCATCACTTGCCAAATAATCATTTAACCTTATTAATCCACTGTTTTACAAGCATAAACACAATGCCCTTTCAACAAGCATAACATGCTTAAAATCATATGCATTTATCACATGAAAACAAGGATCACTTACCTAGTGCATCCTTACCATAATGGCATTAAAATCCAGCAACATTCATGCTTAAACATGCTTTAAAACAGTAATCAAATCCCCAATTAACTCAAGTGCATTTTCATCAAACAAAGCACATTTTTTCGAGAGAGACTTTCAAATCACTTACACTTGAGCTTAGCTAAGTGTTTCAAACTTACACTAAGCCCCCAAGACCACGCCCAAAGCGTTACAAAGTTGGAAAATCCATTCCCACTTACCGATACGCGAAGCCTTACTCACCGACACAGAAATCACACTTCCTGAGCCTCCAACAATGCCTCATTTGCTTCCGGATCAAGAACCCCTATTTTCACATCATCAAAATAGAGATCTAAATGCATTAAAATGGATTTCAACACCAACAACAATTCACAAACTCGTTGCTCACCCAAACTACACCAATTTACCCATCTGAAACAACCGAAAACTCAATCGATTGCTTCCTAAACCAAGCCCAAACAACATACATCACTTCCAAACCATTATAAACATCAAAACACATCTAACAAACAACCTAACCCAACCTTATACCTTCAGCAAGCAAGATTCCACCATTTCACCTCAACAACTCACTTAAAACTAACAAGAAACTCAAGGATCTCAAGGATTTCGGGATCTATGTTATCAAAACTTCAATTCAACATATTAACCTACTTAAAACTCAATTAAAATCAATCCATAATAGGGCTTAACAAAACAAGTCCGAAAATTAAGATTTCAACCATGTTTTTACAAGATTTTGATCTCCAGTCAAAACTATAATGAAAACTCAACCAAAAACATTAATTAGAAGCTAAAGATCTTGGGAATTTCAATAAAGAACTTTGATTAGAGGTTGAGAACATGATTTACCTCGAATCCTTGCTTTCCTCAATGAATGACAAGTTTTCCTTAGCAAAATCTTGAAGGACTTGAAAGGATTCCTTGAAAATTTATTAGGGAATGATAGGAAAGTATTTGGGCGGAAGGAATTCTAGAGAGAAAAGAATGAAAATAGTGTTTGGCTGAAATTGAAGAGAAAATTGTAGTTACGTAAACATCAACAACCCATTTTAATTAATTAAAACAAAGCCATTTAATTGAAAGCAGTTTTAAACACATGTCATGTTAAGGAAAGGTTAAATTGCCATAAAGCCCCTTAAAGATTCTAAGAATTTGGCTTCTTCTTTAAAAATCACATTTCCACAATTTTGAAACTTTACAATTTGGTCACTACTTGAAATGTCCAATTTCTGAAACTCTTTTTGTAAAATTGATTTGACCAAACTCTTAAACATATTTTTAGAGGATTTTATCAATTTTTACCATATTTTTATCCTATCTCGAAATGTCCCGATCCGGTCCGATGTCTAAACATCTAGGCCCAAAACTAGGGCATTACAACTCTCCCTCACTTAAGAAATTTCGTCCTCAAAATTTTACATGAGGAAAAAGGTGCGGAAACTGCTTCTGCAAGTCCGCCTTGCTTTCCCACGTGGCCTCCTCAACTCCTCGGTGTCGCCACGACACCTGCACAAGCTCTATCGTCTTACCACGAAGAACTTTACTTCTCACATCTAGAACCTTCACTGGTTCTTCATCATAAGACACATCCGGATTCAACTCCATCTCCTCCACAGGCAGCACATGCAAAGGATCTGATATGTACCTCCGTAACATAAAGACATGAAACACATCATGTATCTTCTCCAACTCCACAGGCAATCTTACCCGATATGCCATAGGACCAATTCGCTCCATAACCTCATAAGGTCCAATGAACCCTGGGCTAAGCTTACCCTTACGCCCAAATCTCATCACATTCTTCCAAGGCGATACTTTCAAGAACACACGTTCGCCAACCGCGAACTCAATCTCCTTACGCTTGATGTCCGCATAAGACTTTTTCCTATCTGATGCTGCCTTCAGACGCTTACAAATGAGCTTCACCTTCTCGGTGGTTCCCTTTAACATAGTTGGCATCAAAATCAACTTTTGCCCAGCTTCTGCCCAACAAAGAGGGGTTCTACATCGCCTCCCATACAAAACCTCGTATGGAGCCATTTGAATACTTGCCTGATAATTGTTGTTATACGCAATCTCATCCAACGACAAGTGCTTCTCCCAAGAACCCTAAAAATCTATCACACAGCACCGCAACATGTCCTCAAGCACTTGGATCAGACGTTCCGACTGCCCATCCATCTGAGGATGATAAGAAGTACTGAAATTCAACCGTGTACCTAAGGCTTGATGCAAACATTCCCAAAATCGTGCTGTAAACCTCGGATCCCTATTCGATACTATATACTTTGACACACCGTGCAACCGTACAATCTCAGCTATGTACAGCTCAACCAACCTATCCAAGGTATACGTAGTATGCACAGGCCGAAAATATGCACACTTCGTGAGGCGATCAACAATCACCCAAACTGAATTCTTCTTTGACGGCAACAAAGGCAATCCAGACACAAAATCCATGGTTATCCTCTCCCACTTCCATTCTGGGATTCTTAAAGGCTGCAACAACCCAGAAGGAGCCTGATGTTCAGCCTTCACTCGCTGACACACCATGCACTTATTAAGGAACTCTGCCACATCCTTTTTCAACCCCACAAAGTAAAACTCATCCTTCAAATCACGATACATCTTTGTACTACAAGGGTGCATAGAAAAAGGACTACTATGAGCTTCAGTCAGAATAGTGCGCCTCAACTCAACATCATCCGACACCAATATTCGACTTCCAAAGCACAAAACACCATTATCACTAAATCTGAAATCTGAAGGTCTACCCTCCGCAATGTCCTGAACATGCAAAACAAGGGAATCATCTAACAATTTCTTATCTTTGATCAACTGAATCAGAGATGGTTTCACTTGCAATTCAGCGATAAGACCACAATCACGCGAAATGCTCAAGCGAGCAAACATTGCCCTCAACTCCACAGCCACTTTCCGGCTCATAGCATTGGCCACAACATTAGCCTTACCCGTGTGATACTCAATCGTCAAATCATAATTTTATGAAACTCTACCCAGCGACGCTGCCTAAGATTCAACTCCTTTTGAGACATAAGATACTTCAAGATCTTATGATATGTGAACACAACACATTTCTCACCGTACAGGTAATGCCTCCAAATTTTCAGGGCAAACACCACAGCCGCAAGCTCAAAATCATGAGTAGGGTAGTTGCGCTCATGCACCTTTAACTGCCTAGATGCATAGGCCACTACCTTACCATACTCCTTACTAGACTCCGATTGATTCAAAACAGGAGCTCATGTCGAAGCTTCTTTCAACTTTTCAAAAGCTTGTTGTCTCGCATTAGTCCACTAAAAGTGAACATTCTTCTGCAACAGCTTGGTTAACGGTGCAGTTATCTTTGAGAAACCCTCGACAAACCTACGGTCATACCCAGCCAGTCCAAGGAAACTTCACACCTCCGTCACTGACTTAGGCACCTTCCATCCATCACAGCCTCTGCCTTGTGCGGATCAACTCGTATACCCTGAGTTGACACAACATGTCCTAGGAAGACCACCTCCCTAAGCCAAAACTCACACTTACTTAGCTTAGCATACAACTGATTCTCAACAAAGCTTGCAAAACGGTTCTCAAGTGTCTATCACGATCCTCCTCGGTACACAAATACACAAGGATATCATCGATGAACACCACCACAAACTGATCCAAGAATTCATTGAATGCACGATTCATCATGTCCATGAAAGCAACATGCATGTTGGTCAAACCAAACGACATCACTAAGAACTCGTAATGCTCGTACCTTGTCTGAAAAGTTGTCTCAGGTACGTCCTCATCCTTCACCTTCAGCTAATAATACCCCGATCTCAAGTCTATTTTAGAAAACACGGAGGCTCCCCGGAATTGATCTAAGAGATCATCAATTCTAGGCAAGAGATAATTATTCTTGATCGTCAACTTGTTCAGTTACCGATAATCTATGCACATCCGCATTGTCCTATCTTTCTTCTTTACAAATAAGACCGGTGCAGCCCCAAGGTGACACACTCGGCTGGATGCAACCTCGGTCCAACAACTCTTGAAATTGCATTTTCAACTCTTTTAGCTCTTTAAGTGACATGCGATAAGTAGAAATGGACACCAGAGTCGTATTCTCGTACAACTCTATACAAAACTCAACTTCCCTATTTTGTGGCAACCCAGACAATTCCTCTGAAAGACACCCAGAAAATTGCGAACAGTTCGAATGTCCTTCACATGCACATCCTTGGTGCCGGGATTCATCACATAGGAAAGATAAGCCTCACAACCCAACCTCATCATACGATTTTCTTCCAAAGCCGAAATCACATTCGACAAGAATATTACATTCACACCTACCACCACTACTTCATAATCATCGGCCAACTTTAAGGTGACACGCTTGACTTCAAAATCTACCACCGCTCTATGTTCCATCAACCAATCCATGCCAAGGATTACATCAAATTCGTAGAAAGGTAGCTCCATCAAATACACAAGGAATACATGACCTTGCACAGATAAAGAGCATCTCCTATACAACTTCCTATTGACTACAGTCTCACCAAAAGAACTAGTCACTTGCATTCCTACTTCAAGAAACTCAACAGGTATATCAAGCAAATGCGCATGCTCACTCAAGATATAGGAATACGTAGATCCAAAATCAATCAAAGCCAGCAATTATAAAGACTGAAGAGCGAAGGTAGGTACGATAACATCGATGTCATTGCGCTTCTCATGCTGAGCATAAACCCTCGCTGATCCACCTCCCTTAGGTCAGACGGCTACTACATGGGTAATACCTCGCTGTCCCTCGTCTCTTCTCTGAATGTTCCCACGGCCGCGCCCACGGCCTCTCTCAGGTACAACAACAACAGGAGCACGTCCTTTGCCTCCACCAGCCAACAAGGGACATTCCCTCCTCATGTGATCCGCCGAACCTAAATTCCAACATGAATTCCCTGTCACAACAACAGGAGCCTGAACCTCTCTAGCCGCCCGAAGACATTCTCGCCTCAAATGACCCCGAGACCCACACGTCCAGCACGTGTTCTGTTCAGCCCTCATCCCATCTCCCTAAGCAGGTGCACCATGTCCACCATTACCCCGCCTAACAACGGGCTGGTATCTCCTATCTCGTCCCCTCTTATTCCGTCCACCTCCAAAACTAGACTCAGCAGCTCTCTTTCAAGAGCTCACACCAACTCCTCGGGATGCCAAACCCAAGTTTTGCTCGATGTCTTTGGCTCGACATACAAGCACATCAAAGTAAGTGTAGTCCGCGACCAACATATATGTCCTAACTTCCTGTACCAGCCCATACCGGAAGTGATCACATCGGTGCCTCTCACTAGGTATCAGATCAGGAGCATATGGCTCAGTCGTACAAACTGGACCTCGTACTCATCCATAGAACGGTTGCCCTGAACTAGTGACATTAACTCACGTTTCTTCTCATCCAAGTATCTCACCCACAGATACTTCCTCCTTAAGGCACCTCTGAAAAACTCCCAATCAACCTCATTGGGTTCCAATCCAGCAATGGTAGTCGTCCACCAGCTGAAGGCATTGCCTTGCAACAAAAAAACTGCGCATCCCAGCTTACGCACGTCACTACAGCCCATTTTATCCATGATACAGATCGTACTTGCTAACCAGGCCTCGAACGCCTCATGAGACATTCCAAGGAACTCCATAGCTTCTAGGCTCCTCAACCTCTCCAACGGTAAGCCCACCTGCCCAGCTGCAGGAGCCTGTATGTGCGCTTCGGCAACAGCAGCCTGAAATGCTTCGGTGATCGCCTGAACCAGTGGTGCCAATCACCAAAACCCGGACCAGAAGGTCCTTCTTGCACCTGCTCCCCACCTCGAGGTGGTGGCGGAGGAGGTAGATTTCCACTAGGAGGGACATCAGCCCCTTGCTTACCCTGGTCACCATGAGGCACTATCGTATTGGACCTCAGCTCTCTTCTCGAACCCATAGTGTTATTTTAAACAAAGCATAACAATAAAAACTAATCAAACAATTTAGGCCATCTTCAAGAAAGGGTTCAAGTTTACAAAAAAACATTTGATTAGTGTAATAAGGAAATGGGCACCCGATTTCCCTCAAAATAGCATAGCATACAATGACACATCAAGCTCAATATGCTTTCCATCATTCAAAAATAGCACATATCAATATTGCATCATTATCATACAATCATAATCATCCCACATGCGATTCACATAAATCAAGCATAACATAAGCTTCAAAATTTTACCAATTGCATGCTTTTCAAACAATATACATCAATACATATGAATTCCACATACAAACATTCACAATTCTTTAGAAACCTGGCTCTGAAACCAACAAATGTAACCCCTTTAGCCCTGCCTAGACGCCCGACCCGAAATACGAAGATTACACAGGGAAAACCAAAGTCAACCCGAAAGTCAACCTTGATTAGCGACCCTTTTTTAACTTTTCTAGATGCACTTTATTAACCTATGTATTTTGCAGAACCAAAGGAAAGAAATAGCATAGCGATCAGAGTTCAATTAGGGGTTCAATTGCATACATATGACTTTTAGGGACTATTTTGTAAATACCGAAAATACAAGTACTTTTCAGATTTTAAAGTTACCAACTCTCAATTAGACAAGGAATAAGCCATCATGCCAAATTTCAGTTCAAAACGAACATCCAAACTCATCCAATTAGTCAAATATCACTCAAGGACTAAAACGTAACATTTCAAGACTTACAAAGATACTTTTAACCGAATTTTAACTACTCATCTCGATGCACTTAAGCTTGTATCGACAAGCGGAAAGATAGTAGCAAAAGAAAGGAAGAGCGTATCGAAACGCTTCCTCGCATATCAGTACGACCTTCAAACTTGGCTTGGGCGTATCGATACGCGAGCATTCTGTAACCCCCTTAGCCCGGCCTAGACGGTTGACCCAAACTACGAAGATTACACGGGGAAAACCAAAGTCAACCCGAAAGTCAACCTTGATTAACGACCCTTTTTTTTGTTTTTAAACTTATCTAGATGCTCATTAACCTTTAGCGTACTCTTGAGGAAAGCATACTTGAAAATCACAGCGATCGGAAAGCAATAAGGGACTCAATTGCACAACATACAAAGTTAGGGATCAAAATGTAAATTCTAGGAAGATGGAGAACTTAACTGATTTTTAAATTACCAATATCAAATTAGTCATTTTACATGCTTCCCTGTCAAATTTCACCTCAAACGGACATCTCTAACTCAAGCAATTGCAAACACAAAATTCAGGACTAAAACGTAAAGCTTGCAAACCTTAAACCATTCAAATCAGTGCCCAACGGTCAAGTGTTTCGGAATGGGGGTTGACCATTCCGAAACACGGGTTTGTTTCGAGACCTGTACCGAAACATGGCTTGGCAGTGGCAAAAGCTTTTCGGAACGGCCTCTACCCGTTTTGAAACACGAAGGCCATTACAGGCCCCCGTTTCGAAACGTTGGTACCCGTTCCGATACGGACTGCCCAGAAAGTGATGATTTTGCTGGTTTAGCATACATTTAATCACTCAAACACGTCCTAATGACTTTCTAATCATGCCAACAAGTCATCATACATATTAGGTACATGTTCGCATCATCAAAATACATTCATGGCATCAATTAGGAGAATTCACAAGACTATAGGCATGCATCCTAATGTCCAAAGCAAACAACCAACAAACATCAAAGCAAGCACCAAAATGGCCATTTACATATCCAAAACATTTAAGGCATCATGCCACAACTAGGGAGTCCAAAAAATCTCCCAAAAACACAACCTAGGTTCATATTGCCAAATATCAAAATCTAATAATGTTGTGAAATAGTCACCATACATGAGCTTAGCTTTCCCTTGGATTCTTAGCCTCCTTGCTACCCTCAAACACCTCAATTATCTGCATTATTGGTTCAAAAGAGAGAGCGTAAGCACAAATGCTTAGTGAGGCATGCTCTAAAGAAACAACACAATAATGCACTTTATAAAAACACTTTCCATAAAGCCTTTTAACACACATCAACATCATTCATGCAACATTGCATTCACAACAAGCATCTCATGCTTCAATATGATTAACATGTCATATTGGCTTCCAAGTGATAAACCATAACCTTTTACTACATAAAACACAATCGGATACGCGGATTACAAGCGTTATCCCATACGCTTCATACTCACTACCGAACACACAAGGTGGAGTTTACCGGTACAATCACAACCCCTCAACACCCGTGATGGAGTTTAACGGTACAATCACAACCCCTCCACATCACTCATCGGTAGTGGTATAACATCACTAATGAGAACACGGGACACTCAACACAAGATCCACACATGGACTTTTAACCACCATTGTGATCTTAAACATCTCGTTAGTGTACTTGGATGGAGTTTACGGTACCATTACAACCCCTCAACATCCAAGGCGACTTTATTCACGGTGCACCCAATCCTGTAGCCGGCTAACTATATCCGATTCAAGTACTATAAAACCAACACATCACTTGCCAATATACATCAATTATCATCAATAATCCACTCTTTTTAAGCATAAAAAACAAAGCCATTTACAACATGCATCACTATGCATCAATCCACATTTTTATCAAATCAAACCAAGGATCTCTTACCTTGAGCATCCTTCAACAAATGGCTTACATAACCAACATTAACCATGCTAAACATGCTTTCAAAAACAAAATTTAAACATGTAATTATCAACAAATGCATCGAACCAATCCATGGCTCATCCAAGAGAGTTTTTCCGAAAACTTACTCTTGAGCTTAGTTAAGTTGATTAGACTTAAACAAAGTTCCCAAACCTTCAAATATTCGATACAAAGCTGGAAATCCAACTCCACTCACAAATTCCGTTTCGCAAGCTTGTCGCAACGTCGATCTAGCCTCTAGATCAACACCACAAGGATCCGAAGATGTCTCCCTTTTTTTAAACACATCAAATCAAAGGATTAATGCATCATCATGCATTAAAATCTTCAGCCATTACACTTAAAGTCGCTGCTCTCACCAAAACTAACATTTCGGCTACCAAACACAACCGAAATCAACTCCAAACTCTTCCACAACATTACCAAGCCAAGATCCAACACTTCTAAACATTCTTAAACATCAATTAACATCCAAAAAGAACCTAAACTCGTCCTTATACCTCCAGCTATAACAGAACACCAAGATCACCCAAAAACCACTATTTTCATAAGCAAAAACTTAGGAAAATCAACATATTCGGGATTGCATTGATTAAACCTCAATTACACATCATTAAACATCCGAAATACATTAAAAATTCATCTCAAAACAGAGCCCAAACAATCACCATGAATTTCTTTAAAATTTAATCCAAATCTTGAGTTTTCAGCCAAAATCAAGATCACAACATTAAAACCTTTAATAAAACTTAATTTAAGGATTGAGAACTTGGGAATTTCAGTAAAGAACTGAGTATTTAGAGGAGAAGAACATCCTTACCTCTAAATGTAGATTTCTCCTTGATTAGAGCCAAAATCCTTGAAAATTCAATAAGCAAATGAAGAGGATTTGATGTCGAAAGGATTAGGAATCAATTGATGATTGAAACCTCATCATTTAGTGTGAAAATCAAAAGAAAAGTTTCTGTAGAAATGTGTTTGGCTGAGGGAATTTTGAGAGAAAATGAGATGAGAAAGTTTTCAAGAAAGTTAGTTATGAAATCTCAAAATTGGTTTTTCCCCATTTTACTTTAATTAATTAAACATTAAATGAATCGTTAAAAACTAAGAAAAATCTGGAGAAATCAATCTTGGGTAAATTAGCTCCTTAAAGATTCAAAGTTTCAATCCTTACAAAACAGTCACCACTGAACTTTTCAAAAATTACATTTTAGTCACTAATTCGAAATGTCACACTTCCAAACCTTATTTTGTAAAATTGATTTCACCAACTCTCTTATATATATTAAAAGCGGATTTTTAGATATTTTTCCATATTTTTAATGCAACCCGAACTAGGCTTTCCCTAAAACCACCTTTTATATTCGAACCGAAAATCAGACCAGTCCGGTTCAGACCCTAAACTTCCAAGCCCAAAATTGGGGTGTTACAACTCTCCCCCCTTAAGAAATTTCGTCCTCGAAATTTACCTGGAGTAAAGAGGTACGGAAACTGCTTCTTCATGTCATCCTTCCGTTCCCACGTGGCTTCCTCAACACCACGATGCTTCCACAACACCTTTACCAAATCAATGGTCTTGCCTCGAAGAAATTTATTGTCTGAATCCAGAATTTCCACTGGTTCCTCATCATAGGTCAAATCTGGATTCAATCCCACTTCCTCCACAGGCATAACATGCGAAGGATCCGATCTATACCTCCGAAGCATAGAGACATGAAACACATCATGAATCTTTTCCAACTCCTGTGGCAATCTCAACTTGTATGCAACAGGACCCACACGCTCAATCACCTCGTATGGTCCAATGTACCTAGGGCTCAACTTACCCTTTCGGCCAAACCTCATCACCTTTTTCCAAGGCGAAACTTTAAAAAACACACGATCACCCACCACATACTCAATCTCCTTACGCTTCAAATCTGCGTAAGACTTCTGTTGATCAGAAGCTGCCTTCAACAGCTCCCAAATGAGCTTCACCTTCTCGGTGGTCTATTTCAACAAAGCTGGCATCGAAACCAACTTCTGACCTGTTTCAGCCCAACAAAGAGGAGTTCTGCACTTCCTCCCGTACAAAGCTTCATAAGGTGCCATTTGAATTCTTTCCTGGTAGCTATTGTTATAAGCAAACTCCACCAAAGGCAAATGCTTCTCCCAAGAGCCTTGAAACTCAATCACACAGCACCTCAACATATCCTCCAGCACTTGGATAACACGTTCAGATTGTCCATCCGACTGTGGATGATAAGAAGTACTGAAATTCAGCCGTGTACCCAAAGCCTGATGTAAACACTCCCAAAAACGCGATGTAAACCTCAGATCTCGATCCGACACTATAGACTTTGGCACACCATGCAGCCGCACAATCTCAGCAATGTACAGCTCCGCAAGCTTGTCCAAAGTGTACGTAGTATGCACAGGTATGAAATGCGCACACTTCGTAAGGCGATCCACAATCACCCACACCGAATTCTTCTTCGATGGCGACAAAGGCAAACCAGACACAAAGTCCATGGTAATCCTTTCCCACTTCCACTTAGGAATCCTCAACGGTTGCAACAACCCAGTAGGAAACTGATTCTCAGCCTTAACTCGCTGACAAACCATGCACTTGCTCACATACTCAGCCACATCTTTCTTTAAACCCACCCAATAGTACTCATCTCTAAGATCACGATACATCTTAGTACTAACAGGGTGCATAGCAAAAGGACTACTATGAGCTTCAGTCAGAATAGCACGCCTCAATTTAGCATCATTGGGCACTACTATCCGACTCCCAAAACATAAAACTCCATCATCATTAAAGCAGAAATCTGATGGCCTATCCTCAGCAATATCCTGAACATGTGGCACCAAGGAATCATCCAACATCTGCTTATCCTTTATCAACTGAACAAAGGATGGTTTCACCTTCAATTCAGCCACAAGACCGCCATCTCGCGAGATGCTCAAGCTGGCAAACATAGCCCTCAACTCCACTGCCACCTTCCTACTCAAGGCATCCGCTACAACATTAGCTTTACCCGGATGGTACTCGATCGTCAGATCGTAATCTTTAAGCAACTCCACCCAACGTCGTTGCCTAAGATTCAACTCTTTCTAAGACATCAGATAATTCAAACTCTTGTGATCCGTGTACACAGTACACAGTACACTTCTCACCATACAGGTAATGTCTCCAAATTTTCAAAGCAAAAACCACCGCAGCTAACTCAATATCATGCGTAGGATAATTGCGCTCATGCACCTTCAACTGGTGCGATGCATAAGCCACCACCTTACTATTGCGTGTAAAATAGTCTATCGCAATGGTAGTGCAAGTGTACACGACGCAAGTAGTAAAGTGATACGAAGTATCGGATATCGTCTCCACAGGGATTGGGCTAATAGCTTCACCTTAATTCACTGCACGAAAGTAAATAAATTATTTGAGAGTTGTCACGGAAATAATAAAGTAAACGTAAATAAAAGAGTAAAGATATCAAGATAGAGAGAATGGGTTGGTATTGAATTGCTCAGTAGTGCAGGTATTGCAGAGTTTAGGAAATCCAGTTCTGTCTCCGCGCCCGTCGCGGCAGCACCTGTTGCAGCAGCAGTCCGTTGATTGTCGCGGCAGCAAACACTCAACTCAGTACTTCAAGTTTGGCAAGAATCCCAGATGTGCCTTGGCCTATCCCTAGGTCCAAGTCTGTCGATGATCACGTCTTTGATGATACCTCCCGGCGTGAATCGAAGGATGAACACCGATGTGTATGAATTCTTCTTTATCCACTTAACCTCGTCCTATCCCTAGGTCCGAGATAGTTCAACTATAAACTAGAGAACTTGCTCTTATTTCTTTCGTATACTTAACTCTCCCGATGCTAAGTAAATAGATAACCTCACAATGCTCTCCTGATGCTCTTGCAAGATATTAATAACCAAAATAAGAGAACTTGAAGTTTATTTTATTGAACTTGAAAATTCCCAAAACAAAACAACCCTTGCAACTACTTTACAAATCAACCCGTGACCCTAGGAAGGATTTAGAACATGATGTGGGAAAGAAAGCGACTAAAGTTTGGGAAGGAGGCTAGGGTAATCGGTTATCGGTTATGCCCTCCTAGGTTAAAATACATGCCCTTATATAAGCTTTCGGCTCAAGTTATCTAAAATAGCAAGAATACAACTTTAATTGAAAGTATGATTCTAATAAAGACTAAATCTTCAAGGAATCTACTTTCCAGATGTCATCTCCTTGCTTGGGATTTTCTCTCCTTGAACTTTGGGCTTGACATATCTTTTGATCTAGGGCTTGGAAAAATATAAGGTTTTCACACGACAGACGGGCTGAATTTTCTCTATCTGTCGAGGTCCACTTTGCTTCTTCTCCTCAAAACTGCTGTCGTCATCTGCTGTCACGGCAGCAACCATGGCAACATCGTCCTCTTTGTCTGCTTGTCCAGTTCATCTCTTCTGCTTCACTGCCCAGCACCTGCCCTTTTCGTCTGCTTCTCAAAAGCCTGTTGTCTCGCTTCCGTCCACTCATACTTAACATCCTTCTGCAACAACTTCGTCAAAGGTGCAGCAATCTTCGAAAATCCATCCACGAACCTCCGATAGTATCCCGCCAAACCAAGGAAACTACGGACTTCATGCACAGACTTAGGAGGCTTCCAATTCATCATCGCCTCAATCTTCTGAGGATCAAGACGAATCCCCTTAGCAGAAACCACATGACCAAGGAACACAACTTCCCTGAGCCAGAACTCACACTTGCTTACTTAGCATAAAGTTGATTCTCCAACAGAGCCTGCAACACAATCCTCAAATGCCCCTCATGCTCCTCCTCAGTACGAGAGTACACGAGGATATCATCAATGAACACCACAATAAATTTGTCCAAGTATTCATGGAACACTCTATTCATCATGTCCATAAAAGCTGCAGGAGCATTCGTCAAACCAAACGTCATCACAAGGAACTCATAATGCCCATACCTCGTTCTGAAGGTTGTCTTTGGCACATCCACATCCTTCACATTGAGCTGGTAATACCCTGAACTTAAGTCAATCTTAGAGAACATAGCCGCTCGCCGAAATTGATCAAAAAGATCATCAATCCTCGGCAATGGATACCGATTCTTGATAGTCAACTTGTTAAGCTGACGGTAATCGATGCACATTCTCATAGTGCCATCCTTTTTCTTCACAAACAAGACTGGTGCACCCCAAGGTGACACACTCGGCTGAATGAAACCACGATCAAGCAACTCCTGAAGTTGCGTCTTCTGCTCTTTCAACTCTTTAGGTGCCACTCGATAAGGAGTAATGGAAACTGGAGTTGTGTTTTCATACAGCTCAATTCCAAACTCCACCTCTCGATTAGGAGGAAACCAGGCAACTCCTCCGGAAACACACCAGGAAACTCTCGCACCGTCCTGATATCTTGCACCCGCAACTCCTTAGAGCTAGGATTCATCACAAAGGCTAGGTAGGCCTCACAACCTTGCCTCAGCATTCGGCTTGCTTCCAATGTCGACACCACATTGGCAAGAAACTTCACATTCTCACCCACCACCACTACTTCATATTCATCCGCAAGCTTCAACAAAACTCGCTTGTTCTCAAAATCCACCACAGCTCGATGTTCAACAAGCCAATCCATACCAAGGATTATATCAAAACCATAGAAAGGCAATTCCATGAGATCAACATGAAAAACATGATTTTGCACAACCAAAGGGCATCTTCTATACAACTTTCGTGTCACAGCGGTCTCACCAAAGGAACTAGTTACACGCATACCAACATCCAAAGACTCAACAGGTAAACCAAGCAATTGAGCATGTTCACGCAATATGTATGAGTGTGTAGATCCATAATCAATCAAGGAAAGTAGTGACAAGGATTGCAAAGTGAAGGTACCTGCGATCACATCTGTGTCATTCCTCCCCTCTCGCTGAGCATACACTCGAGCTTGGCCTCCACCCTCAGGTTGGACAGCCACCACATGTGCCACATTCCTTCCACCATTATCTCTGCACTGGAAGTTACCACGACCGCGCCCACAACCTCTTTGTGGTGCAACAACACCAGGAGCACGTCCCTGACCACCACCACGCATAGCAAAAGACTGATACCTCCTATCTCGTCCTCTCTTGTTCTGTCCACCACCAGAAGTATACTCAGCAGCTCTCTTGCCCGAGCTAGAACCAACACCTCTAGAAGATAAACCCAGATTCTGCTTAGTGTCCTTCGCTCTACTAACCAGCACATCAAAATCAGTGTACTCAACGACAAGCATAAAGGTCTTTACATCCGTCACCAAACCATACTGGAAACGTTCACACCTTTCCTGCTCATCAGGAATAAGCTCAGGTGTGTATTGACTGAGACGGACAAACTGGATCTCGCACACCCAGATACTTTTGCTTGAACGCGTTCAGAAAGAACGCCCAAGTTACATCAGCTTCCTCCATTCCAGAGACAGTGGTCATCCACCAGGTATACGCATCACCATGCAACAGCGATACCACACATCCTAACTTCTGCACATCATTGCAGTTCATTTGTCCCAATATCCTCTTGGTACTTTCCAACCAAGATTCGGAACCCTCGACTGACAAACCTCTGAACTCAGTCCCTCCGAGACTGCGTAAATGTTCCAAAGGTAATCTCGCATTAGCATCACCTTGATGCCCAGCTCCATGAGCTCCGGCTACTGCTGCCTGGAAGGCTCCAGCAATAGCTTGAATCAAAACTGTCATGTCAGGAGCAGCTTGCCCCTGCCCAGCTTCAGGTCCAGCGACCCCAGCACCAGCACCAACACCAGCTCCATCACCTCTAGCACAACCACCACCGGGCGGTCCACCACCAGGAGGAGGAGGTATATCCACAACATTTTTAGCATTGTTCTCATTCTCATTCTGAGCCATAGCTCGTGTATTAATTCTCGTCTCTCTACGAGGTCCCATTCACTAAAACAATGCACTAACACAAATGCAATAAACATAACCAGGCTCAGCAAGGTAAGAAATCCAAGTACTCAAACTCATTTCCAAATAAAAACAAATCATTTCATTAGTTTTGATATGGCAATGAATCCCTCTAACATGCTTCACCACAACATACATCACAATTGTAACATACTTTACAATTCACACACCATACTTTCACTTTAATAAGGCATATCATGCAATCATACATACATCACCCACATAACCATTCTCGTTTACTTGAGAACTCAGCTCTGATACCACCAAATGTAACCCCCTTAGCCCGGCCTAGACGATTGACCCGAACTACGAAGATTACACGGGGAAAACCAAAGTCAACCCGAAAGTCAACATTGATTAACGACCCTTTTTTTCTTTTTAAACTTATCTAGATGCTCATTAACCTTTAGCGTACTCTTGAGGAAAGCATACTTGAAAATCACAGCGATCGGAAAGTAATAAGGGACTCAATTGCACAACATACAAAGTTAGGGACCAAAATGTAAATTCTGGGAAGATGTAGAACTTAACTGATTTTTAAATTACCAATATCAAATTAGTCATTTTACATGCTTCCCTGTCAAATTTCACTTCAAACGGACATCTCTAACTCAAGCAATTGCAAACACAAAATTCATGACTAAAACGTAAAGCTTGCAAACCTTAAACCATTCAAATTAGTGCCCAACGGTCAAGTGTTTCGGAACGGGGGTTGACCGTTCCAAAACGCGGGTTCGTTTCGAGACCTGTACCGAAACAGGGCTTGGCAGTGGCAAAAGCGTTTCAGAACGACCTCTACCCGTTTCGAAACACGAAGGCCATTACAGGCCCCCGTTTTGAAACGTTAGTACCCGTTCCGATACTGACTGCCCAGAAAGTGCAGATTTTGCTGGTTTAGCATACATTTAATCACTCAAACACGTCCTAATGACTTCCTAATCATGCCAAAAAGTCATCATACATATTAGGTACATGTTCGCATCATCAAAATACATTCATGGCATCAATTAGGAGAATTCACAAAACTATAGGCATGCATCCTAATGTCCAAAGCAAACAACCAACAAACATCAAAGCAAGCACCAAAATGGCCATTTACATATCCAAAACATTTAAGGCATCATGCCACAACTAGGGAGTCCAAAACATCTCCAAAAAACACAACCTAGGTTCCTATTGCCAAATATCAAAATCTAATAATGTTGTGAAATAGTCACCATACATGAGCTTAGCTTTCCCTTGGATTCTTAGCCTCCTTGCTGCCCTCAAACACCTCAATTATCTGCATTATTGGTTCAAAAGAGAGAGCGTAAGCACAAATGCTTAGTGAGGCATGCTCTTAAGAAACAACACAATAATGCACTTTATAAAAACACTTTCCGTAAAGCCTTTTAACACACATCAACATCATTCATGCAACATTGCATTCACAACAAGCATCCCATGCTTCAATATCATTAACATGTCATATTGGCTTCCAAGTGATAAACCATAACCTTTTACTACATAAAACACAACTGGATACGCGGATTACAAGCATTGTCCCATACGCTTCATACTCACTATCGAACATACAAGGTGGAGTTTACCGGTACAATCACAACCCCTCAACACTCGTGATGGAGTTTAACGGTACAATCACAACCCCTCCACATCACTCATCGGTAGGGGTATAACATCACTAACGAGAACACGGGACACTCAACACAAGATCCATACATGGACTTTTAACCACCATTGTGATCTTAAACATCTCGTTAGTGTACTTGGATGGACTTTAAGGTACCATTACAACCCTCAACATCCAAGGCGACTTTATTCACGGTGCACCCAATCCTATAGCCGGCTAACTATATTCGATTCAAGTACTTTAAAACCAACACATCACTTGCCAATATACATCAATTATCATCAATAATCCACTGTTTTTAAGCATCAAAAACAAAGCCATTTACAACATTCATCACTATGCATCAATCCACATTTTTATCAAATCAAACCAAGGATCTCTTACCTTGAGAATCCTTCAACAAATGGCTTACATAACCAGCATTAACCATGCTAAACATGCTTTCAAAAACAAAATTTAATCATCCTATTATCAACAAATGCATCGAACCAATCCATGGCTCATCCAAGAGAGTTTTTCCGAAAACTTACTCTTGAGCTTAGTTAAGTTGATTAGACTTAAACAAAGCTCCCAAACCTTCATATATTCGATACAAAGCTGCAAATCAAACTCCACTCACCAATTCTGTTTCGCAAGCTTGCCGAAACGTCGATCAAGCCTCCGGATCAACACCACAAGGATCCGAAGATGTCTCCCCTATTTTAAACACATCAAAGATGAGGATTAATGCATCATCATGCATTAAAATCTTCAGTCATTACACCTAAACTCGTTGCTCTCACCAAAACTAACATTTCGGCTACCAAACACAACCGATATCACCTCCAAACTCTTCCAGAACATTACCCAGCCAAGATCCAACACTTCTAAACATTCTTAAACATCAATTAACATCCAAAAAGAACCTAAACTCGTCCTTATACCTCCAGCTATAACAGAACACCAAGATCGCCCCAAAAAGCACCATTTTCATAAGCAAAAACTTAGGAAAATCAACCTATTCAGGATTGCATTGATTAAACCTCAATTATACATCATTAAACATCCAAAATACATTAAAAAGTCATCTCAAAACAGAGCCCAAACAATCACTACGAATTTCTTTAAAATTTAATCCAAATCTTGAGTTTTAAGCCAAAATCAAGATCACAACATTAAAACCTTTAATAAAACTTAATTTAAGGATTGAGAACTTGAGAATTTCATTAAAGAACTGAGTATTTAAAGGAGAAGAACATCCTTACCTCTAAATGTAGATTTCTCCTTGATTAGAGCCAAAATCCTTGAAAATTCAATAAGCAAATGAAGAGGATTTGATGTAGAAAGGATTATGAATCAATTGATGATTGAAACCTCATCATTTAGTGTGAAAATCAAAAGAAAAGGTGCTGTAGAAATGTGTTTGGCTGAGGGAATTTTGAGAGAAAATGAGATGATAAAGTTTTCAAGAATGTTAGTTGTGAAATCTCAATATTGGTTTTTCCACATTCTCCTTTAATTAATTAAATATTAAATGAATCATTAAAAACTAAGAAAAATCTGGAGAAATCAATCTTGGGTAAATTAGCTCCTTAAAGATTCAAAGTTTCAATCCTTACAAAACAATCACCACTGAACTTTTCAAAAATTACATTTTAGTCACTAATTCGAAATGTCACACTTCCAAACCTTATTTTGTAAAATTGATTTCACCACTCTCTTATATATATTAAAAGAGGATTTTTAGATATTTTTCCATATTTTTAATGCAACTCGAACTAGGCTTTCCCTAAAACCACCTTTTATATTCAAACCGAAAATCATACCGGTCCGATTCAAACCCTAAACTTCCAAGCCCAAAATTGGGGTGTTACACAATCCATACCGATACCCCTGTACTGAAATGCCTCAATTTCTCCTTCGCGTATCGATACTCTTCCCCGTGTATCGATACGCATACTAGAATGGCTCATTCCATCATCATTCAAACATGCTAAAACACATCCAAGCAAGCATAAATAAAGCATACGTGATATAATCTATCTAATAGACTTATAAACACCATCAAACAGCAAATCATACTCATCAACCACATCATACCAGGGCGACGTTTTAGCTATCCAAGCATGCTTAGGATACAAAGCTATAACAAAAGTAAAAACACTATAGGCAAACCAAGGAACCATTTAAAGTCCAAATACAAGTCCACAATCAGAAAATAAACATGCTTGAACCAACAAACATCACCAACAAATCCAGGAAATAGAAATCCCACCCATTGCCACTTATCACACTAAGGGTGAACCACATACATCTCTTAATCAAAGCTTTTGGAATCCCCTTGAATTTAGGCTGCCTTGAAATGCTCAATTCTCTGCATTGATGAAACAAATGAGCATAAGCTTATAACTTAGTGAGGAATCGCTAAACCACATTCATCAATACATTCTACACAATTGGCAAATCATCATTTATCAACACATGCTTTTACATAAAACATGCCCTCTCATGACATCAATGCACTTTTTAGAATACGAGCACATATGCATCACTTAAGAACAACAAATAAACCTTTGCTCATGCTTTACCATGCATCACATGCATTCTAGCATAAATCACAAGCATCGTGTGCTTAGTCCATTATTCACAACTTTATATTGGCTTACAAGTGATCATTTCTCAAACCATAACAAAAACAACTCAAGACACAATTGGATACGCGGATTACAAGCGTTGTCCCACACACTTCATACACACTACTGGTCTACACAAGGCTCACACACGGGAGCAACCCTCCATCGTTATGACACCCGTGGTGGAGTATAACGGTACAATCACAACCCTTCAACACCACTCATCGGTAGTTGTATAATTCCACTAACGAGAGCACGAGACGTATAACACAAGATTCACACATGGAATTAAAATCCACCGTTGTGATCTTAACCACAATCGTTAGGGTACTTGGATGGAGTATACAATACAATCACAACCCCTCAACATCCAAGGCGACTTTATTCACGGTGCACCCGATCCAAGGTATACGTAGTATGCACAGGCAGAAAATGTGTACACTTCGTGAGGCAATCAACAATCACCCAAACTAAATTCTTCTTTGATGGCGACAAAGGCAATCCAGACACAAAATCCATGGTGATCCTCTCCCACTTCCATTCTGGGATTCTCAAAGGCTGCAACAACCCGAAGGAACCTGGTGTTCAGCCTTCACTCGCAGACACACCATGCACTTACTAAGGAACTCTGCCACAACCTTTTTCAACCCCACCCAGTAGTACTCATCCTTCAAATCACGATACATCTTTGTACTACCAGGGTGCATAGAAAAAGGACTACTATGAGCTTTAGTCAGAATAGTGCGCTTCAACTCAACATCATCCAGCACCACTATTCGACTTCCAAAGCACAAAACACCATCATCACTAAAGCTGAAATCTGAAGGTCTACCCTCCGAAATGTCCTGAACATGCGAAACAAGGGAATCATCTAACAATTGCTTAAATTCGATCAATTGAATCAGAGATGGTTTCACTTGCAATTCAGCTGTAAGACCACCATCACACGAAATGCTCAAGCGAGCAAACATTGCCCTCAACTCCACAGCCACTTTCCGGCTCAAAGCATCGGCCACAATATTAGCCTTACTCGGGTGATACTCAATCGTCAGATCATAATCTTTAAGCAACTCTACCCAGCGACGCTCCCTAAGATTCAACTCTTTTTGAGACACTAGATACTTCAAGATCTTATCATCTGTGAACACAACACACTTCTCACCGTACAGGTAATGCCTCCAAATTTTCAGGGCAAGCACCACAGTCGCAAGCTCAAAATCATGAGTAGGGTAGTTGCGCTCATGCACCTTTATCTGCCTAGATGCATAGGACACTACCTTACCAGACTCTAGACCAGACTCCGGTTGAATCAAAATAGGAGCTCGCGTCAAAGCTTCTTTCAACTTTTCAAAAGCTTGTTGTCTCGCATCAGTCCACTCAAAGCGAACATTCTTCTACAACAGCTTGGTTAACCATGCAACTATCTTCGAGAAACCCTCGACAAACCTACGGTAATACCCAGCCAGACCAAGGAAACTTTGCACCTCCGTCACTGACTTAGGCACCTTCCATCCCATCACAGCCTCTACCTTGTGCGGATCAACTTGTATACCCTTAGCTGACACAACATGTCCAAGGAAGACCACCTCCTTACGCTAAAACTCACACTTACTTAGCTTGGCATACAACTGATTCTCAACAAAGCTTGCAAAATGATTCTCAAGTGTCTATCACAATCCTCCTCGGTACGCGAATACACAAGGATATCATCGATGAACACCACCACAAATTGATCTAAGAATTCATAGAATACATGATTCATCAAGTCCAAGAAAGCAGCAGGCGTGTTGGTCAAACCAAACGGCATCACTAAGAACTCGTCATGCTCGTACCTTGTCCGAAAAGCTGTCTTAGGTATGTCATCATCCTTCACCTTCAGTTGATAATACCTCGATCTCAAGTCTATTTTAGAAAACACAAAGGCTTCCCGGAACTGATCAAAGAGATCATCAATTTGAGGGAAGGGATAATTATTCTTGATCATCAACTTGTTCAGTTATCGATAATCTATGCACGTCTGCCTTATCCCATCTTTCTTCTTTACAAATAAGACCAGTGCACCCCAAGGTGACACACTCGGCCGGATGAAACCTTGGTCCAACAACTCTTGCAATTGCGTTTTCAAGTCTTTTAGCTCTTTAGGTGCCATGCGATAAGGAGCAATGGGCACCGGAGTCGTATTCTCGTACTACTCAATACAAAACTCAACTTCCTTATTTGGTGGCAACCCAGACAATTCCTTTGGAAACACACTCGAAAAATCACGAATAGTTCGAATGTCCTGCACACACACATCCTTGGTGCCATGATTCATCACATAGGCAAGATAAGCCTCACAACCCAACCTCATCATACGGTTTGCTTCCAAAGCTGAAATCACATTCGACAAGAATTTTACATTCACACCTACCACCACTACTTCATAATCATCGGCCAACTTTAAAGTGATCCGCTTGACTTCAAAATCTACCACCGCTCTATGTTCCGTCAACCAATACATGGCAAGGATTACATCAAATCCGTAGAAAGGTAACTCCATCAAATCCTCAAGGAATACATGACCTTGAACAGATAAAGGGCATCTCATATACAACTTCCTAGTGACTACAGTGTCACAAAAAGAACTAGTCACTTGTATTCTTACTTCAAGCAACTCAACAGGTATATCAAGCAAATGCGCATGCTCACTCAAGATATAGGAATACGTAGATCCATAATCAATCAAACCCAGCAATAATAAAGACTGAAGAGCGAAGGTACCTGCGATAACATCGGTGGCATTGCGCTTCTCACGCTGAGCATAAACCCTCGATGGTCCACCTCCCTCAGGTCGGACGGCTACTACATGGGTAGTACCTCGCTGTCCCTCTCTACTCTCTAAAAGTTCCCACGACTGCGCCCACGGCCTCTCTGAGGAGCAGCAACAACAGGAGCACGTCCTTGGCCTCCACGAGCCAACAAGGGACACTCCCTCCTCATGTGATCCGCCGAACCAAAATTCCAACATGAATTCCCTATCACCACAACAGGAGCCTGAACCTCTCTAGCCCCCCGAAGACAATCTCGCCTCAAATGACATCGAGACCCACACGTCTAACACATATTCTGTTCAGCCCTCATCCTATCTCCCTGAGCAGATGCACCACGTCCACCATTACCCCGCCTAACAGCAGGCTGGTATCTCCTATCTCGTCCCCTCTTGTTTCGTCCACCTCCGGAACTAGACTCAGCTGCTCTGTTTCCAGAGCTCACACCAACTCCTCGGGATGCCAAACCCAAATTTTGCTCGATGTCTTTGGCTCGACATACAAGCACATCAAAGTCTGTGTAGTCCTCGGCCAACATATATGTCTTATCTTCATGTACCAGCCCGTACCGGAAGCGATCACATCGGTGCCTCTCACTAGGTATCAGCTCATGAGCATACTGGCTCAGTCATACAAACTGGACCTCGTACTCAGCCATAGAACGGTTGCCCTGAACCAGCGACATTAACTCACGTTTCTTCTCGTCCAAGTATCTCACCCCCAGATACTTCCACCTTAAGGCACCTCTGATAAACTCCCAATCAACCTCATTGGGTTCCAATCCAGCAATAGTAGTCCTCCACCAGCTGAAGGCATCGCCTTGCAACATAAAAACTGCGCATCTCAGCTTGTGCACGTCATTACAGCCCATTTGATCCTTGATACGGGTCGTACTTGCTAACCAGGCCTCGAACGCCTCAAGAGGCATTCCAAAGAACCCACAGCTTCTAGGCTCCTCAACCTCTCCAATGGTAAGCCCACCTTCCCAGCATCAGGGCATGTACATGCGCTTCGGCAACATCGGCCTAAAACGCTCCGGTGATCGCCTGAACCAGTGGCACCAAATCACCCAAAACCGGACCAGAAGGTCCTTGTTGCACCTACTCCCCACCTCCAGGTGGTGGCGGAGGAGGTAGATTTCCACCAGTAGGGACATAATCCCCTTGCTCACCCTGGTCACCCTGAGGCACTATCGTATTGGACCTCAGCTCTCTTCTCGAACCAATAGTGCTATTTTAAACAAAGCATAACAATAAATAGAAATCAAACAATTTAGGTCCGCTTCAAGCAATGGTCCAAGTTTACAAAAAAAACATTTGATTAATGTAATAAGGTAATGGGCACCTCGATTTCCCTCAACATGGCACAGCATACAATGACACATCATGCTCAATATGCTTTCCATCATTCAAAAACCGCACACATCAATATCGCATCATTATTATACAATCATAATCATCCCACATGTGATTCACATAAATCAAGCACAGCATAACCTTCAAATTTTTACCAATTGCATGCTTTTCAAACAAAATACATCAATACATATCAATTCCACATACAAATATTCACAATTCTTTAGAAACCTGGCTCTGATACCAACAAATGTAACCCCTTTATCCCGGCCTAGACGCCCGACCCGAACTACAAAGATTACACAAGGAAAATTAAAGTCAACTTGAAAATCAACCTTGATTAGAGACCCTTCTTTAACTTTTCTAGATGCACTTTATTAACCTATGTATTCTGCAGAACCAAAGGAAAGAAATAAAACAGCGATCGGAGTTCAATTAGGGGTTCAATTGCATACTTATGACTTTTAGGGACCATTTTGTAAATTACCGAAAATACAAGGACTTTTCAAATTTTAAAGTTATCAACTCTCAATTAGACATGGAATAAGCCATCATGCAAAATTTCAGTTTAAAACGAACATCCAAACTCATCCAATTAGTCAAATATCACTCAAGGACCAAAACTTAACATTTCAAGACTTACAAAGATACTTTTAACAAAATTTTAACTACCCATCTCGATACACTTGAGCATGTATCGATACGCGGGAAGATAGTAGCGAAAGAAAGGAAGAGCGTATCAAAACGCTTCCTCGCGTATCGGTACGACCTTCAAACTTGGCTTGGGCGTATCGATACGCGGGCAATTCGTACCGATACCCATGTACTAAAATGCCTCAATTTCGCCTTAGCGTATCGATAATGTTCCCTGTGCATCGATACGCATACCAGAATGGCTTATTCCATCATCATTCAAACATGCTAAAACACATCCAAGCAATCATAAATCAAGCATACATGATATAATCTATCTAATAGACTTATAAACACCATCAAACATCAAATCATACTCATCAACCACATCATACCAGTGCACAGGCAGAAAATGTGCACACTTCGTGAGGCGACAACAATCACCCAAGCTGAGTTCTTCTTTGACGGCGACAAAGGCAATCCAGACACAAAATCCATGGTGATCCTCTCCCACTTCCACTCTAGGATTCTCAAAGGCTACAACAACCCAGAAGGAACCTGATGTTCATCCTTCACTCACTGACACACCATGCACTTACTAAGGAACTCTGCCACATCCTTTTTCAACCCCACCAAGTAGTACTCATCCTTCAAATCACGATACATATTTGTACTACCATGGTGCATAGAAAAAGGACTACAAACGTAACATTTCAGTCAGAATAGTGCGCCTCAACTCAACATCATCCGGCACCACTATTCGACTTTGAAATCACAAAACACCATCATCACTAAAGATGATATCTGAAGGTATACCCTCCGCAATGTCCTGAACATGCAAAACAAGGGAATCATCTAACAATTGCTTATCTTCGATCAACTGAATCAGAGATGGTTTCACTTGAAATTCAGTGATAAGACCACCATCACGCGAAATGCTCAAGCAAGCAAACATTATCCTCAACTCCATAGCCACTTTCCGGCACAAAGCATCGGCCACAACATTAGCCTTACCCGGGTGATACTCAATCGTCAGATCATAATCTTTATGCATCTTTACCCAGCGACGCTGCCTAAGATTCAACTTCTTTTGAGACATAAGATACTACAAGATCTTATGATCCGTGCACACAACACACTTCTCACCTTACAGGTAATGCCTCCAAATTTTCAAGGAAAACACCATAGACGCAAGTTCAAAATCATGAGTAGGGTAGTTGCGCTCATGCACCTTTAACTGCCTAGATGCATAGGCAACTACCTTACCAGACTCCGGTTGAATCAAAACAGGAGCTCGCGTCAAAGCTTCTTTCAACTTTTCAAAATCTTGTTGTCTCGCATCAGTCCACTCAAAGCGAACATTCTTCTGCAACAGCTTGGTTAACGGTGCAACTATCTTCGAGAAACACCCGAAAAACCTACGGTAATACCCAGCCAGACCAAGGAAACTTCGTACCTCCGTCACTGACTTGGGTACCTTCCATCCATCACAGCCTCTACCTTGTGCGGATCAACTCGTATACCCTCAGTTGACACAACATGTCCAAGAAAGACCACCTCCCTAAGCCAAAACTCACACTTACTTAGCTTAGCATACAACCGATTCTCAACAAAGCTTGCAAAACGATTCTCAAGTGTCTATCAAGATCCTCCTCGGTACACGAATACACAAGGATATCATCGATGAACACCACCACAAACTGATCCAAGAATTCATTGAATACACGATTCATCATGTCCATGAAAGCAGCAGGCATGTTGGTCAAACCAAACGACATCACTAAGAACTCGTAATGCTCGTACCTTGTCTGAAAAGTTGTCTCAGGTACGTCCTCATCCTTCACCTTCAGCTGATAATACCCCGATCTCAAGTCTATTTTAGAAAACATTGAGGCTCCCCGGAACTGATCAAAGAGATCATCAAATCTAGGCAAGAGATAATTATTCTTGATCGTCAACTTGTTCAGTTACCGATAATCTATGCACGTCCGCATTGTCCCGTCTTTCTTCTTTACAAATAAGACCGATGCACCCCAAGGTGACACACTCGGCCGGATGAAACCTCGATCCAACAACTCTTGAAATTGCGTTTTCAACTATTTTAGCTCTTTAGGTGCCATGCGATAAGGAGCAATGGACACCAGAGTCATATTCTCGTACAATTGTATACAAAACTCAACTTCCCTATTTGGTGGCAACCCAGAAAATTCCTCTGGAAAGACACCCGGAAAATTGCGAACAGTTCGAATGTCCTGCACACGCACATCCTTGGTGTCGGGATTCATCACATAGGAAAGATAAGCCTCACAACCCAACCTCATCATACAATTTGCTTCCAAAGCCGAAATCACATTCGACAAGAATTTTACATTCACACCTACCACCACGACTTCATAATCATCGGCCAACTTTAAGGTGACACGCTTGACTTCAAAATCTACCACCGCTCTATGTTTCGTCAACCAATCCATGCCAAGGATTACATCAAATTCTTAGAAATGTAGCTCCATCAAATCCACAAGGAATACATGACCTTGCACAGATAAAGGGCATCTCCTATACAACTTCCTATTGACTGCAGTCTCACCAAAAGAACTAGTCACTTGCATTCCTACTTCAAGAAACTCAACAGGTATATCAAGCAAATGTGCATGCTCACTCAAGATATAGGAATACGTAGATCCAGAATCAATCAAAGCCAACAATTATAAAGACTGAAGAGCAAAGGTACCTACGATAACATCGGTGTCATTGCGCTTCTCACGCTGAGCATAAACCCTCGCTGGTCCACCTCCCTCATGTCAGACGGCTACTACATGGGTAATACCTTGTTGTCCCTCGTCTCTTCTCTGAAAGTTCCCACGGCCGCGCCCACGGCCTCTCTCAGGTGCAGCAACAATAGGAGCACGTCCTTTGCCTCCACCAGCCAACAAGGGACATTCCCTCCTCATGTGATCCGCCGAACCAAAATTCCAACATGAATTCCCTGTCACCACAATAGGAGCCTGAACCTCTCTAGCCGCCCGAGGACATTCTCGCCTCAAATGTCCCCGAGACCCACACGTCCAGCACGTGTTCTGTTCAGCCCTCATCCCATCTCCCTGAGCAGGTGCACCATGTCCACCATTACCCCGCCTAACAGCGGGCTGGTATCTCCTATCTCGTCCCCTCTTGTTCCGTCCACCTCTGGAACTAGACTCAGCTGCTCTCTTTCCAGAGCTCACACCAACTCCTCGGGATGCCAAACCCAAGTTTTGCTCGATGTCTTTGGCTCGACATACAAGCACATCAAAGTCGGTGTAGTCTGCGGCCAACATATATGTCCTAACTTCCTATATCAGCCCATACCAAAAGCGATCACATCGGTGCCTCTCCCTAGGTATCAGATCAGGAGCATATGGCTTAGTCGTACAAACTAGACCTCGTACTCAGCCATAGATCGGTTGTCCTGAACCAGTGACATTAACTCACGTTTCTTCTCATCCAAGTATCTCACCCACAGATACTTCCTCCTTAAGGCACCTCTGAAAAACTCCCAATCAACCTCATTGGGTTCCAATCCAGCAATGGTAGTCGTCCACCAGCTGAAGGCATCGCCATGCAATAAAAAAATTGCGCATCCCAGCTTACGCACGTCACTACAGCCCATTTTATCCATGATACAGATCATACTTGCAAACCAGGCCTCGAACGCCTCATGAGACATTCCAAAGAACTCCACAGCTTCTACGCTACTCAACCTCTCCAACGGTAAGCCCACCTGCCAAGTTGCAGGAGCCTGTACGTGCGCTTCGGCAACAGCAGCCTGAAACGCTTCGGTGATCGCCTGAACCAGTGGCGCCAATCACCCAAACCCGGACCAGAAGGTCCTTGTTGCACCTGCTCTCCACCTCCAGGTGGTGGCGGAGGAGGTAGATTTCCACTAGGAGGGACATCAGCCCCTTGCTTACACTGGTCACCCTGAGGCACTATCGTATTGGACCTCAGCTCTCTTCTCGGACCCATAGTGCTATTTTAAACAAAGCATAACAATAAAAACAAATCAAACAATTTAGGCCATCTTCAAGCAAGGGTCCAAGTTTACAAAAAAACATTTGATTAGTGTAATAAGGCAATGGGCACCCAATTTCCCTCAAAATAGCATAGCATACAATGACACATCAAGCTCAATATGCTTTCCATATTTCAAAAATAGCACATATCAATATCGCATCATTATCATACAATCATAATCATCCCACATGTGATTCACATAAATCAAGCATAGCATAAGCTTCAAAATTTTACCAATTGCATGCTTTTCAAACAATATACATCAATACATATGAATTCCACATACAAACATTCACAATTCTTTAGAAACCTGGCTCTGATACCAACAAATGTAACCCCTTTAGCCCTGCCTAGACGCCCGACCCGAAATACGAAGATTATACAGGAAAAACCAAAGTCAACCTTGATTAGCGACCCTTTTTTTAACTTTTCTAGATGCACTTTATTAACCTATGTATTTAGCAGAACCAAAGGAAAGAAATAGCATAGCGTTCGGAGTTCAATTAGGGGTTCAATTACATACATATGACTTTTAGGGACTATTTAGTAAATACCGAAAATACAAGTACTTTTAAGATTTTAAAGTTACCAACTCTCAATTAGACAAGGAATAAGCCATCATGCCAAATATCAGTTCAAAACGAACATCCAAACTCATCCAATTAGTCAAATATCACTCAAGGACTAAAACGTAACATTTCAAGACTTACAAAGATACTTTTAACCGAATTTTAACTACTCATCTCGATGCACTTAGGCTTGTAGCGATAAGCGGAAAGATAGTAGCAAAAGAAAGGAAGAGCGTATCGAAACGCTTCCTCGCGTATCGGTACGACCTTCAAACTTGGCTTGGGCGTATCGATACGCGGGCATTCTGTAACCCCCTTAGCCCGGCCTAGACGGTTGACCCGAACTACGAAGATTACACGGAGAAAACCAAAGTCAACCCGGAAGTCAACCTTGATTAACGACCCTTTTTTTCTTTTTAAACTTATCTAGATGCTCATTAACCTTAAGCGTACTCTTGAGGAAAGCATACTTGAAAACCACAGCGATCGGAAAGCAATAAGGGACTCTATTGCACAACATACAAAGTTAGGGACCAAAATGTAAATTCTGGAAAGATGGAGAACTTAACTGATTTTTAAATTACCAATATCAAATTAGCCATTTTACATGCTTCCCTGTCAAATTTCACCTCAAGCGGACATCTCTAACTCAAGCAATTGCAAACACAAAATTCAGGACTAAAACGTAAAGCTTGCAAACCTTAAACCATTCAAATCAGTGCCCAACAGTCAAGTGTTTTGGAACGGGGGTTGACCGTTCCGAAATGCGGGTTCGTTTCGAGACCTGTACCGAAACAGGGCTTGGCAGTGGCGAAAGCGTTTCGAAACGACCTCAACCCGTTTCGAAACACGAAGGCCATTATGGGCCCCCGTTTCGAAACGTTAGTACCCGTTCTAATACGGACTGCCCAGAAAGTGCAGATTTTGCTGGTTTAGCATACATTTAATCACTCAAACACATCCTAATGACTTCCTAATCATGCCAACAAGTCATTATACATATTAGGTACATGTTCACATCATCAAAATACATTCATGGCATCAATTAGGAGAATTCACAAAACTATAGGCATGCATCCTAATGTCCAAAGCAAACAACCAACAAACATCAAAGCAAGCACCAAAATGGTCATTTACATATTCAAAACATTTAAGGCATCATGCCACAACTAGGGAGTCCAAAACATCTCCCAAAAACACAACCTAGGTTCCTATTACCAAATATCAAAATCTAATAATGTTGTGAAATAGTCACCATACATGAAATTAGCTTTCCCTTGGATTCTTAGCCTCCTTGCTGCCCTCAAACACCTCAATTATCTGCATTATTGGTTCAAGAGAGAGAGCGTAAGCGCAAATGCTTAGTGAGGCATGCTCTAAAGAAACAACACAATAATGCACTTTATAAAAACACTTTCCATAAAGCCTTTTAACACACATCAACATCATTCATGCAACATTGCATTCACAACAAGCATCTCATTCTTCAATATCATTAACATGTCATATTGGCTTCCAAGTGATAAATCATAACCTTTTACTACATAAAACACAATCGGATACGCAAATTACAAGCGTTGTTCCATGCGCTTCATACTCACTACCGAACACACAAGGTGGAGTTTACCAGTACAATCACAACCCCTCAACACCCGTGATGGAGTTTAACGGTACAATCACAACCCCTCCACATCACTCATCGGTAGTGGTATAACATCACTAACGAGAACACGGGACACTCAACACTAGATCCACACATGGACTTTTAACCACCATTGTGATCTTAAAAATCTCGTTAGTGTACTTGGATGGAGTTTACGGTACCATTACAACCTCTCAACATCCAAGACGACTTTATTCACGGTGCACCCAATCCTGTAGCCGGCTAACTATATCCGATTCAAGTACTTTAAAACCAACACATCACTTGCCAATATACATCAATTATCATCAATAATCCACTATTCTTAAGCATAAAAAACAAAGCCATTTACAACATGCATCACTATGCATCAATCCACATTTTTATCAAATCAAACCAAGGATCTCTTACCTTGAGCATCCTTCAACAAATGGCTTACATAACCAAAATTAACCATGCTAAACATGCTTTCAAAAACAGAATTTAAACATGCAATTATCAACAAATGCATCGTACCAATCCATGGCTCATCCAAGAGAGTTTTTCCGAAAACTTACTCTTGAGCTTAGTTAAGTTGATTAGACTTAAACAAAGCTCCCAAACCTTCAAATATTCGATACAAAGCTGGAAGTCCAACTCCACTCACCAATTCTGTTTCGCAAGCTTGCCGAAATGTCGATCAAGCCTCCGGATCAACACCACAAGGATCCGAAGATGTCTCCCCTGTTTTAAACACATCAAATCAGAGGATTAATGCATCATCAAGCATTAAAATCTTCAACCATTACACCTAAACTCGCTGCTCTCACCAAAACTAACATTTCGGCTACCAAACACAACTGAAATCACCTCCAAACTCTTCCACAACATTACCCAGCCAAGATCCAACACTTCTAAACATTCTTAAACATCAATTAACATCCAAAAAGAACCTAAACTCGTCCTTATACCTCCAGCTATAACAGAACACCAAGATCACCCCAAAAACCACCATTTTCAGAAGCAAAAACTTAGGAAAATGAACCTATTCGGGATTGCATTGATTAAACCTCAATTACACATCATTAAACATCCAAAATACATTAAAAAGTCATCTCAAAACAGAGCCCAAACAATCACTACGAATTTCTTTAAAATTTAATCTAAATCATGAGTTTTAAGCCAAAATCAAGATCACAACATTAAAACCTTTAATAAAACTTAATTTAAGGATTAAGAACTTGGGAATTTCAGTAAAGAACTGAGTATTTAGAAGAGAAGAACATCCTTACCTCTAAATGTAGATTTCTCCTTGATTAGAGCCAAAATCCTTGAAAATTCAATAAGCAAATGACGAGGATTTGATGTAGAAATGATTAGGAATCAATTGATGATTGAAACCTCATCATTTAGTGTGAAAATCAAAAGAAAAGTTTCTGTAAAAATGTGTTTGGCTGAGGGAATTTTGAGAGAAAATGAGATGAGAAAGTTTTCAAGAAAGTTAGTTATGAAATCTCAAAATTGGTTTTTCCCCATTCTCCTTTAATTAATTAAACATTAAATGAATCATTATAAACTAAGAAAAATCTGGAGAAATCAATCTTGGGTAAATTAGCTCCTTAAAGATTCAAAGTTTCAATCCTTATAAAACAGTCACCATTGAACTTTTCAAAAATTACTGTGTAAACGATTCCAAACCGAGCTTTAATTTAGGACATGTTACTTTGTTATGTCCATCAACGTTGCAGAACCCGCAGTGCCTACTTTTCTTCTGGACCTTCTTCTTCTAGACTTCTTTTTGCTTTCCTTGTCTTCGTTTAGGGTCGCGAACCTTATTTACAAAATTACTTCGGTTGCTTAAATCTTTCAAACCGAACGAGTGTTCAAATTCGGTAGTTAGTCTTTTCATCTCATCTCTTGCGGTTATGAAAGATGCATCAGTCTTTGATGCAATGTAGCATAAACGACTTGACGTCGCACATAGGGAAGCGAATTGTGCCATTTGCATAACTTCTGGTGGTACATTGAAGTCAAGGAAACTTGGTGTAGAAGCCTTCGCATCCATAGTCCACCTACTTAGAATCAAAGACTTAGGAAGAGATGTGTAATCCAAGTGCTTCAAAACATGTAGTTGATGGCAACATGGAATTCCTACGTTCGCGAATTTCCTACACGAGCATGTGACAATTTTCGAAACAACGTCAAAACATATGTGAAATCTCTTATTCTTTTCCTTGTACTTTGACAGAAAATTTTTTGACATTCATCTGATAAGGACTGAATTTATTCCTCAATCCGGTACAAGGTCTCGTCTTGCAGTTCGTCTTGGAAGATTCGAAATGATTCCCCCGTATAAATTTCACCAGCATGGCTTTCTAGGTCAGTCAGTTTAGTGATCTGGAAGGGCTTTGTCTGGGAACTTAAGTAATCTGCTTTCAACTCGTTGATACGCATTTTACTAATACCTTGTTCAATTGCACGAACAACGTCTACATATGTCTTCTTCTTTTTCAGTGCAAGTGCGAGTGAGGCATTCAAGGACCCGCACCTTTGTGTGGATCGAATATTCGCAAAAAAATGACCAGTTTGATATGCTTGAGCCCATAAGTTCTGAGTATTTCCCTTCTCAATCACCCATGGATGCTTACCGACATTGAATTCTGAAATCATTGCAGACCATTCAATATCAAATTCTTCTGTTGTCCACCAGGAACTCATACATCTAGAAAAAGGTGTGCTAAATTTGATGTCACCAATGTTAGCTTGTGCATTGCGAGAAAGATGCCAAGAACATAATTTGTGCTTAGCATAAGGGATAACAAATTTGATAGCCTTTGTATTGCCCTATCCCCATCGGTGACAACTGAAAGAGGCGATTTATTCATCATGGCTTGTAAAAAATTACGCAACACCCACTCGAATGATTGAGTCGTTTCGTCAGCGATGATTGCAGTAGCAAATACTATTGTGCTATGGTGATGATTGACACCGACAATAGGCATAATTGGTCGTCCATAGAAATTACCTTTGTACGTTGTGTTGAACGCAATTACATCACTGAAGCAAGTGTAATCTGATCTCGATGTTGAATCAGCCCAAATAAGATTATGCAATGCCCCTGATTCATCGGATGCGTATGTCATAAAAAACCCCGGATCATCTTCTTTCTTATAATCAAAGTAAGCAATTAGTGCATTCACATCCCCATTGACGATTTCCTTTGCTTTACCTCTTTCAAGTGCATTGTAGAGGTCTTTACTTGTAAATCCAACATTCTGATAACCCCCTGTCTGATTAATGAAATAACTCATTACTTGTGATGTCCCAACACCAACATCTTTCAATGTTGTTGCCTCAGCCACATCAGCCTCACTCACAGCTCTATTTGAACGCATATATGGTGTCATAACAGGTGTGCACAATGCATGATTATGTTCCTGAAAAGACTTGCTTAGAACCCACTGATCATTTGTATTTGTTGTTGTGACCATGATTTTTGCCTTGCATCCTGTTCGTGTGACTGACATATGAACATGTAGAACTAATGTTTTGATATAATAATTGAAAAATGATTTGGACTGATTTAAAAAGTATTTAAAACATTTCCAAAGTCCAAACAACTTGAAATTATGTTTAGGGAAGTTTTTATAAAGGGTTTTACATGTTTTTCAAAGCCAAACTTTACAAAACTGTCCATGCGTTTCGAAACACCTTAGGGCGTTTCGATACGAGAATTCCAGTAGCAAAAACGTTTCGATACTCGAAACGAAATGGGCATTCCATGGATAAAATTTGCCCAGCGTTTCGAAACGGGCTATGCCGTTTCGATACGCCTAAGTGGCATTGACCACAATGGTCATAAACCCCAACGGCTATTTTCCCAACTAACTTTTAAATGCAGGCGTTTCGATACGGGTTTTAACGTTTCGATACGGGAGTTCCAAAACGGCCAGAGGCGTTCCGAAACGGGTGCTCTGACAGACTGCAACGGCTCTTTCTACTTAGAGAGCGTTTCGAAACGGGTTCGAGCGTTTCGAAACGGGGAGCTGCAGAACTGTATTTATGGTGGGTATTAAAGTCCTCAACGGCTCCAATTTGATCCTAACGGCTAGTAACGACTACAAACTCAATTAGGAGTATAAAAGGGACCTCCAATCATCAAGTAAAGGCTAATGCTCATATTGTCAAACATCAAATGATCAAGAATTGTCTTAGAGCTTAAATTGTCATTTATTGTATAGACAAATACTAGTGAGCCAAAATTGTCAAATTTGCTCAAGTGTTTTAGGTTTTGGGTGAGTGCTTAATTGTGCAAACAAACACCTATTAAAGGGTTTTAAGTTTGCTTCTTGTTTCTCTTTGTAAGAGAGGGTTTCAATCAAGGCTTTGGGTAGAAAGATTGATTGTGTATAAGGATTACCTCCTAAGCCTAGAAAAGGGGACGAATCAATAGTGGATTGATTGGAAATCCTTAGTGGGGGGCTAAGGTAGTGGATGTAGACCTTGGTTAGAAGGTTAAACCACTATAAATCATTGTGTCAATTTATTTTCTAGCTTCCACAACCCTTCCACCCAAATATCCACCTCTCCACCACTTGGTGAGCCTTATCGGTTGAACGAATCGAGCCCCACTCAACTCAACAATTGGTATCAGAGCTTGGCTCAATCGAAGAGGATTCACATCCTATTGAGAAGATCCGGCAAGCTCAATCACTATTTCATCAACCGGCTCAAATGGCACAATCAATCGACAAACCGCCTTTCTTTGACGGAACCCACTATGCCTATTGGAAGACAAAGATGAAGTTCTTCATCACATCAAGAGATTACAAGCTATGGGATATAGTTGAAGATGGTTCGTTCGTGCCTCAAAAAAGCAAAGTGGAGTGAAGTGTCGACGATCGCAAGAAGATGGAGCTTAATTGCAAAGCCTTGCACATCTTGTTTTGTGCTTTTGGCCCAACCATCTATAAGAAGATGTCTTCTTGTGAGAGTTCCAAGGAGGTATAGGACAAGCTTGAAGTCACATACGAGGGAACCAATGAAGTCAAGGAGACCAAGATTGGGCTCCTAACCTTAGAGTATGAGAACTTCAAAATGGATCCGAAAGAGAACATCGAGAAGATGTTTGATAGGTTCTCCACTATCACCAATGGTCTCAAAGGCTATGGAGAAGCCATCCCGGAAGAAAAGCTTGTTCGAAAGCTCATCTACTCACTTACCGAGTCTTGGGACTCAAAGAGGACCGTCATCATCGAAGCCAAGAATTTGAAGACCTTGAAGCTTGATGAACTCATGGGGTCACTCCTTACTCATCAAATCATGAAGAAGAATAAAGAAGATGAGAAGAAGAGGGAAGAAATTAGAGCTATGGGAGAGAAGAAAATCAAAGGGCTTGGCATCAATGCTAGTGTCATGGCTCTCAAATCCCCCACTTGTCATCATGTCTACTTAAGTGAAGAGGAGGATGAAGATGAAGAGATAGTTCATCTCCTCAAGAAGTGTGCCCCGTTCATGAAGAAAGCCTTGAGAGAGCTTGAACGAGAACCCAAGAGAAAGGAGAGGGCAAGCACTTCAAGCCATAAGAAGAAGGCACATGTGGCTACTTGGAGTGATGAGGACTCCACCGACGATGAACAAGCCAACCTTTGCCTTATGGCCATCGAAGAAGATTCAAGGGTAACTTCTAATTCATCTACTTCATGTTCTTACTCTTTTGATGAATTACAGGATGCATATGATGATTTGGTTTTAGACTTTAAAAATCACATTTTGAAAAACAATAAAGTGATTTCAAAGTTAAAAATTCAAAATGATTTGATTTCTAAAACCAAACCTGAACTTGAAGCAAAACTCAAGGAGTTTGAATTAAAATGTTTTGATTTACAAAAATTCCTTCAAAAAGTTCAAGAAGAAAAAGATTTGATTTCTAAAGAGCTTGAAGAGAAAAATAATTTTGGAAAATCAAATTTTTATATAAGACAATCTAGTGCCCCTAGATTTATTAAAGGAAAATGTTTTAGAAGTGTTTGAGTTCCAAAAGGACTAACTACTTCAATTGAAAAGGATGACATTGAAAAATGGATTCCTAAGGGGGCTAAACTATGTGCTACTAACGTTTATGGATCCAAAGCAATTTGGATACCAAAAATTTCTTGATTGTCTTTTGCTAGGTGTGATGGAGATGTTCAACAAGTCAAACATTGAGGGGGAGCTCCGTGCACACAAGGAATAACACTTGAAGAAGGAAGGCTTCACATCCTCCCTTGGATTCAAGTGTTGGTAAAAATTCTAGTTGTTTTAATTTAATTTGTTTTATTTTTATTTTATTCAACTAGATTATCATAAATGTTGGACTAACATTTGATTGATGCTTTGAGTAAGGGGAAGCCATTTTTTTAAAACCAAATTTGTATTTTCTTGTCAAATTTTTACCTCTATTGTTATTTTGAACTTAATATTTTAAATTTTTTTGATATAACAAAAAGGGGGAGAAATGGTTTGAAAAATTGAATTTTCAAATGAATAAGGGGGAGTTTTATTTGATTTCATATCTTCAATCTCTTATTCACATTTTTAAAAGTTAAAGGGGGAGAATCCCAAACAATTTTTCAAGTGAGTTTTATTATATCAAAAAGGAGGAGATTGTAGAACTAATGTTTTGATATAATAATTGAAAAATGATTTGGATTGATTTAAAAAGTATTTAGAACATTTCCAAAGTCCAAACAACTTGAAATTATGTTTAGGGAAATTTTATAAAGGGTTTTACATGTTTTTCAAAGCAAAACTTTACAAAAATGTCCATGCATTTCGAAACACCTTAGGGCGTTTCGATACGGGAATTCCAATAGCAAAAACGTTTCGATACTCGTATCGAAACGGGCATTCCATGGATAAGATTTTGCTCAGCGTTTCGAAACGGGCTATACCATTTCGATACGCCTACGTGGCATTGACCACAACGGTCATAAACCCCAACGGCTATTTTCCCAACTAACTTTTAAATGCAGGCGTTTCGATACGAGTTTTAACGTTTCGATACGGGTGTTCTGAAACGGCCAGAGGCGTTCCGAAACGGGTGCCCTGACAGACTGCAACGACTCTTTCTACTTTGAGAGCGTTTCGAAACGGGTTCGAGCATTTTGAAACGGGGAGCTGCAGAACTGCATTTATGGTGGGAATTAAAGTCCTCAACGGCTCTAATTTGATCCCAACGACTAGTAACGGCTACAAACTCAATTGAGAGTATAAAAGGGACCTCCAAGCATCAAGTAAAGGCTAATGCTCATATTGTCAAACATCAAATGATCAAGAATTGTCTTAGAGCTTAAATTGTCATTTATTGTATAGACAAACACTAGTGAGCCAAAATTGTCAAATTTGCTCAAGTGTTTTAGGTTTTGGGTGAGTGCTTAATTGTGCAAACAAACACCTATTAGAGGGTTTTAAGTTTGCTTCTTGTTTCTCTTTGTAAGAGAGGGTTTCAATCAAGGCTTTGGGTAGAAAGCTTGATTGTGTATAAGGGTTACCTCCTAAGCCTAGAAAAGGGGACGAATCAATAGTGGATTCATTGGAAATCCTTAGTGGGGAGCTAAGGTAGTGGATGTGGACCTTGGTTAGAAGGTTGAACCACTATAAATCATTGTGTCAATTTATTTTCTAGCTTCCACAACCCTTCCACCCAAATATCCACCTCTCCACCACTTGGTGAGCCTTATCGGTTGAACGAATCGAGCCCCACTCAACTCAACAGAACACGTTGACGATAAACAGTATGGACTTTGGATGACCGAAACCCTTCTTTTGAACAACAAAATTCTTGTGTCTTCACATTCCCTTCCGTATCCAGTCGTGTTGTTCCTCGACGTGCACTAAAACCATGTTTCATAGCGTATTTCTTGAAAAAATCCCAAGCTTCCTCACGTGAAGAAAAGAGCTGACCGAGCAACTGTTCCGAATCATCAACGGTCAACATTTCATGCCCCCCCTCTTGAATGAACATCGTTGGATGGAGTATCGTCCATTTTGGTAAACAAGATCGGTAGAAGTGGTCCAAACATAAGTTATGTGTGTTGCTTTCATTTTCAGTAGGTGGTGGTGGTTGATGGTGGTTGAAGTCTGGCTACAACATTTATTTCTTAAGACAAAGTTAGTTGTGCAATAAATTGTAGTAAAATATCGATACTATCTTCCATCTACGAACAAAATTATCGATACTTTACAAAAAAAGAATTGTCAGAACTTACTGGAAACAAAGTTTCGATAATTTTTTCCACTTTGAGTAAAATTATCGATACTTTTGTAAAAATCAATGTTTCCGTTAGCAAATCTACACGAAAATATCGATCCTTTTTCCCACTTTGATAAAAATTATCGATACTTTTGAAAAAAATGATTACCATAGCTTACTGGAAACAAAGTGGCGATATTGTTTTCACTCTATGAATAAAATTATCGATATTTTTTTAAAAAACCAATGTTTTCGTTAGCAAATCTGCTCGAAAATATCGATACTTTCTTCCCGCTATAATAAAAATTATTGATACTTTTGAAAAAAAGGATTACCATAGCTTACTGGAAACAAAGTGTCGATATTGTTTTCACGCTATGAATAAAATTACCGATACTTTTGAAAAAAAATCAATGTTTCCAGTAGCATGTTTGCTCAAAAATATCGATATTGTCTTCCCTCTACGAACAAAATTATCGATACTTTTCAAAAAAAGGATTGTCATAGCTTACTGGAAACAAAGTGTCGATACGTTTTCCCGCTATGATTAAAATTATCGATGCTTTTGCAAAAAAATCAATGTTTCCGGTAGCAAATTTACTCAAAAATATCGAGACTTTCTTCCCTCCGCGAAAAAGTATCGATTTTTTTCAAAAAAAAAATGAATGTCATAGCTTACTGGAAACAAAGTGTCGATACTTTTTTTCAGCTATGATTAAAATTATCGATACTTTTGCAAAAAAAATCAATGTTTTCGGTTGATTGTTACCGTTTTCATTATTGAGTACATCAATGTTTCCGGTTGATTGGTACCGTTTTCATTATTTACTACATCAATTTTGCATTGCAATGTTATGTCTTTTCACTTGTATCGCATGCACCGTTTACTGCCCATCCTGTATAAAGCTGCTTTCGATACCCCCAGAACGAATCTGCCTTTTCAGTTTCGTGTCTTTTCACTTGTATCCCATGCACCATTTCATGTTCATGTACCTTCATGAACATGCATTGTGCCTTATCACTTTCCCTCCCAACTGAAATTTCCTATAAATTAACAACTCTTCTCTTTACTCTTTACGACATCTTCAACTTAATATACTCAACCCTTCGTTTATTTCTATAATCAGTTCTCATTCACCTTCACCATCTTCTATTATAGAATGAGTTCGAGCAGAGGTTCTGGTCACAATCCTCAGCCATTGGCAAAGAGAAAATTTGATTTCGAGACATCATGAAACAACGATGATGATGTCTATTTTGATTCTGATGAAGGGGAGGAACAAAGCCATGAGACAATGAAAACAAACAGATGGTTGAACAAGTTTTTCGAGACCTTCGATAGAATGAACACAATCAATGGCCCTTCTACTCAATGACAGTGTCCAGCATGTCAAGGAGGTCCTGGTGCCACTCACAGGTTTCGTGGCCTTCAGTCCCAAGTGACACATGCCAAAACCAAAGGCGGACCAAAGCTCAAACTCCATCGCCAACTTGGTCAGCTATTGGACGAGGAATTGCGTAGAAGGGGTACTTCGGATGTTCCTCAAGGTCAAGCTTATGTGGAATGGAGTGGTTTGAGAGATGATGCTGCTATTGTCTGCCCCCCCCCCCCCCCCCCCGCCTTCAAACAACGAGGAAGCGGATCACCAAGTACTCTTGCCACCCATGATGATGATAATGAACACAAGGCTTCATCAAGATGCAAATGGGAAGGTAATTATATAACTTTTGAATTATGTTTTCATGAATATTACAATTTTTTAACTTCTTATGTCTTGAATTTTCTGCTTCAGTGGCTTGGTATGGGAAACCAAGAGCTTCTTCACTATTTCAGGTCTTATCCTATTGTTGCTAAGGCTCGCCATTCATACGGTCCTCAAGACCATCGTGGGATGAGCCTTCTAATTTTTGAGAGCACGACAAGAGGTTATTTCGATGTTCAGCGTATGCATACCCAGTTTGCTGCTCAAAGTTTCGATAGAGAGGCTTGGCAACGTTGTCAGGGCTTCTTGTATGGTCCAGCCAGCCAGCGCCAACTTTATGGTTATATGGCTGCCAAAGAAGACATCGACAACTTCAACCGTCATACTCAAGGTTTTCTCTATCATTTTCTTCTATTATACAAGATGCACTTCTGCTCATACTTATGCATACATGTTTTGTTCATTAGGTAACTATAGGGTCAAGTTTGAGATGCGACCATATGTAGAGATGGTTGGACAACACAGTTCACAACGAGAGGCTGTAACAAGTGTCATGGGTGGCAGAGGGCATGGAGGTCGTTTCCCTGGCCAGGGATGAGGATTGAGGACTTGAGGAGGCTTCATTCTTTTCCTTTCATTTTTTTTATTTCAATATGTAATTGGTAATTGAAGCACTTGGGACTTCAGTTTTTTTGTCATAATTATACTTCATCCTTAAGTATCGAAATTTTTCATGAAAACTTTTTATTTTCATAAATATAATTGATATAAACGAAACGATTAAATAGAATTGTACCGATACTTTTCATATAAGCATCCATACTTTTAGTATAATTACTTATACTTTTAATTTAAGTATCAAAACTTTTTATGGAAGTACCCATACTTTTATAAAAACAATGTAACCGGTCTGCCTACAACATTAATTTCTTATTAGAACAAAGTTAGTTGTGCAATAAATTATAGTAAAATAACGATATTATTAAAGTAATTACCAATACTTTTAATATAAGTATCCATACTTTTAATATAAGTATCCATACTTTTAATTTAAGTGTCAAAACTTTTTATGGAACCGGTTGAAACATGGCTAGAAAGTATCGATTCTTTTTATATAAGTATGGATACTTTCGAGCCACATTTGAACCAGTTCCAATGTTTTTAATAAAATATCGATACTTTTGTAATAGCATATCGATACTTATTCGCTACCTATTACGTTACACTAGTAACCAGTTTGTTTAAAGTTATAATAACAAATTAGGCGCTGCCGAATATGTTGATACTCATATCAACAAAATAAGTCAGCTCAAAATTATCAACAAATTAGACGTTACCGAATATGTTGATACCCATATAAACAAAATAGATAATTTTACCGATTTTGTTATCATAGAATTTTCCAAGGTCCCATCAACTCAAAATTATTAACAAATCAAGCGCTAACGAATATGTTTATACTCTTATCAACAACATAAGTAGTTTTATCGATTTTGTTATGTTTGTATCTATACCTTCTAATAACTTAAATTTGTCGATATATCTGGTAGCGTTCTACCTATTTTGTTATTTATGTTAAAATGTATCCGATAATGCTGTTTCTTAGTTGTATATTAGTTCGCGTTTCATTAGAATTGTTCCTATGAATATGGTTAGGAAAAACGTTGTTCTTTTGTTGGTGTTAGGTTAAATATTGAGTATGTTGTTGAGAACTTTATCAATATAATATTGTCTTGGTTTCTCTCTGAGTTCATAGGAGAATTTACGAGTCCCCCTTTGTTCTATTTACTTTTCTTGTTCTTTTCTTTCTTGTTCGATTCAAGCACTTACAGAGACGTATTGAAAAATAAAAAATCAAAGAACCCTTTTTTTGTTCTTCTTTTTGTTCTTTTTCTATATGTAATTTAGTTATAAAATCGAGAGCCCTAAACAATGTAGAAGAGATTCTTCTATAGCCCTAAACAATGTAGAAGAGATTCTTCTATAGCCCTAAACAATGTAAAAGAGATTCTGATATATACAAAAAAAAACCTTCTGAGGTAATTTCTTGCTTTCTTTACATTTTCAATCACAAAAACAAGAGATTTGAGTAAACAAAAAAGTTCTAAAAAATTTAAAACCAGAAAAAGGAGGTTTACCCTTTCGACCAAGATGATTTTCGGCGACCGGGGCCTCTGACCGGCGATCCCAGCGGTGGACTGAAGCGTCTTGGTGAGGATAACAACATATCTTGAAACCAAGTCGATCTGACGGCCGGTTGCTCAGATCGGTGACAAGGAAGCTTGGCAAATTCATGGTTATTTCGAGACGTTTGGGGTCATTTTTTGCGAATCCGATCCGTGGAGGAGAACGAGGGTGACGAGAGGCTCATTTCGCGACCAAAGATGGCCGGGAAGTATCACCGGAGCAACGTTGGACGACGGCCATGAAAACCCCAGGGTTTGAGGTTAAGAGAATAGAGGGTAAAGAGGAAAACCCTTTTGTCTTACTATATTTGAAACATGAAGCAAATTTTCTTTTTCTCATTTATGCCATTTTATTTGATTCCTTTTGTAATATGTTTATGCGCATATTTATATAACATATATTATATACAAGTTTGTTCCTTTACTATGTAATATATCATATACTTTAAATGCTTTAAAACAATAGTATATATATTTTAGTACAGTTACCATATATGTATATAAAATGTTTTTTAATTAGTATGTTTATACCATTTTTTTTAAAGTACCATATATATATATATATATAATATTTTTTACTATGTACGTCATTTATATATGCGTATATAAGATTTGCTTTTCAACTTTTATATTAAAGGCTAAAGGGGTACTTTTGCCCTTGAGTTCGACCCAAAAATGCAATTTCGCCCTTCGTCGAAAAGTGCACTCAATGTGGCCCTCCAGTTCATGAAATCGATCAAATTGACCCTTTGACCGACGTTGACCGTTACGGTGCTGACGTGGCAGTTAACGGTGATGATGTGGCAATCCATGATGCTGATGTGGCGGTCAACGATGCTGACGTGGCGGTACATGTGGGATGATGACGTGGCAGGAGGGGCTGAATTGATTATTTTAACTGAATTCGAGGGCATAATAGATTTTTTCCTAAGTTTAGGGGCATAATTGATTTTAATTAAAAGTTCGATAACTTATTTAATATTTAAGTTAAAAATAAGAATTTATGAAATTATTAAAATATTAAAACTAGATAAATAAATTTATTAAGTAAGAATAATTAAAAAAACAAAGTGAAGACTCTTACAGAAGATCAAAATATTCTTTAATTTATTTTATAAAAATTCATAAAGTTAATAAAAATAAATAAAATATTCTAAAAGTTACTGAAAATAAAAATTATATAAAAAATTAAAATATATTATGAATTAAAAAAAATAAAATTTAATCTAAAACTTAATATTTTTTTATAAATTATTAAAAATTAAACACTTTTATCGAAAAAATTCGACTTCGTCATTTTGAGTATTACTATTCGTTAGATTTTTTTAGTGGAATCAATATTGTACTAGAGTAACAATAGAATTCAATTTTTTTCCCGCTTTTTTACATCAAATTGATGCTCATTAATATTTGAAGTACAGAAATGAAAGAGAATTTTGGCTTTATTAATACTTTAATACAAGGATGTCTCAATTGAAAATATGTTCAAGGAACATTAGTACGCGTAGCATAACGAGAAACAATCGAAAGATTCTCTAATGGTTTATAAATATTTTTTAATTTTTTATATTTATAACTTTAATGTTTTTACTTATATTTAATTCATTATGGTGTTTTTATTTTTTAATATTTTATGAATATTTAAATATTATTTAAATATTAATAGTTTTTATTTTTTTAGCTTAAAGAATAAATAAGTTATCGAACTTTTAATTATGCCCCTAAACTCAGGAAAAAATCAATTATGCCCTTAAATCCGGTTAAAATAATCAATTTAGCACCTCCTGCCACGTCATCATCTCACGTGTACTGCCATGTCAGCATCGTTGACCACCACGTCAGCATTGTGGACTGCCACGTCAGCACCGTTAACTGCCACGTCAGCACCGTAACGGTCAACGTCGGTCAAAGGGCCAATTTGATCGATTTCATGGACTGGAGGGCCACATTGAGTGCACTTTTCGACGAGGGGCGAAATTGCATTTTTGGGTCGAAATCAGGGGCAAAAGTACCCCTTTAGCCTATATTTAATATGCTTTTACTTAAATATGTAATATATTTTAGATGCCTTAAATAATTATTTTATGGATAAATATTTTATACACAGGCGGTGAAAATTGAATGTTTGCACAAGCACCTTAGTTTTAGGGTATAGGGAGTTAGTTTAGGGTTTAGGGGTTTAGGTGTATGAGGTTAGAATTTAGGGACAATTGTTTCAATTTAAGGTTTAGGGTTATAATTTAGGGTTTATAGGTTAAAACCTAAATACTCACCATATTACCCTAAAAACAAAACCCTAACCTATAAACTCTAAATTATAACCCTAAACCTTAAATTGAAACAATTATCCCTAAATTCTAAACCCATACACCTAAACCCTATACCCTAAACCAACTCCATATACCCTAAAACTAAGGCGTTTGTAGAAACTTTCAGTTTCCACCGCAAATGTATAGGATATTAATCCTTATTTTATTACTATATTTATTCTTAAAAAAGATATTTTGTGTATCTTCTTATATTTTTTGTTAGATTAGTTTAATTAGCTTTAATTTTGAACCTTTAGCTTAGTTTAGAATTTAATCTAATTAATTTTAAATGTATCTTTGGCTTATTGGTACACAATTTGAAATCGATTAAATTAGTTATAATGATTCAAGAAATTCCATAAAATAATAGGTTTTTTTAGACTTTTAGGTTTCAACAGATTATGATTAGAATAACCTAGATAGTGACAGATCTTCAATTATATTTTTGGGCCTTTTAGGTTAGAACTTTAGTGGGTATGTTGTGTTTTTATTTTAAGCCTTATAGGACATATATTTAATTGTCATTCATTTAATCTTTTAATATTCAATGAACATTAAAGAGACCACGCGCAGGACACGCGCCCCCAATTCTTCCCTGCGTCCATATTTCCGTGAAGCCTCCTGTTGAGGCTTTGATTCATCAACCCTGCAATTGAGACAGGTTCTGTGATGTGGGTTGGAGCCCCCCGTCCCGAGACCATCCGTTGCTGGTGATTACTCGTGAACGACCTCGGAGGTGGTTTGCTTCAAGGAAAATCAGAGAGCTAGGGGTTGGTGAAGGGGTGTTTTCTCGATAAGGTGGTTTTGTCTCTATCTCCCATAGCTTCTGTTTCTGTGTTTCTTGTTGAAGCGAGGTGACCATCGTCGGCGTTTCTCTTGCCCATTTCTAAATGGGTAGGGAGCAGGGGCGATTGAGTTTCTGGTTCCCAAGGGTTTCTTTCCGGTGCCATTTGATGGTGAACGTCGGGATTGCTGTGCAGGTACTGAATCCCCCCGGATCCGGCTCTCCCCTCTTCTGGTTGCTTTACCCATTCTACCTGTAATTGCCCCTTTTTCTAGTGACTCATCTCTCGTTCTGATCATTCATGCCTTGTTGTGATTGTTGTTTTTCTGAACTTTCATGCCTAGTTTGTAATTGCCGAATTTTAGTTATGGAAGTGATATGTTGTTATACTTTCTATGGCTTTGGGGGGTGTTGATGTTTGGATTTTTGGTTTTTTTCCTGGTACTGTTTTTTGCTGAATTCGTTTGAGGGAGCGTTTGCTGCTGGCGGGTGCAATTTTGGCTATTGTGTTTTTGGTTTGCACTGGTATGTGGTAGAGAACATTATGTGGTTCTTTCACTGCTTCTGTGGAGCCAGCTTTCTTGAGTGGTATCTTTCTGGGTTCTTGCTTCGGGGCTATATGGCCTTACTTGCATGGAACGTGAGCGGACTGGGAAACAAAGAAACTGTCAGGGCCTTAAAAAACGCGATATGGAAGCATAAGCCCAGTGTAATCTTTCTCAGTGAGATAAAGCAAAAAATTAGATTCCTAGAGAAGATTCGAATGAAAATGAAAATGGATGGATCCTTCTATGTGGACCCGCAGGGTATTGCCGGCGGATTGGCCTTGTGGTGGACAGGCGAAACAAAGGTGACTACGCTAAACTATAACAAGAACCTCATTGATGTAAAAGTTTCCCTAAATGATGGTGAGGAGTGGTTCGGGACTTTTATCTATGGCCCTCCTTACAAAGAAGAAAAACAGGCTTTTTGGGAGGGCCTGTCGAAACTAAGACGGCCAAACGAGGAAAAATGGGTGGGCATGGGAGATTCGAATGTTGTGACATGCCAAGCTGAAAAGATAGGGGGAATCCGGTCAATGCGACTGAAGCAAACGGTTTCAAAGAATTTATGGAGGTGTCGATGTTGATGGATTTGCCGATCAAAGGGGGTTCCTTCACATGGTATAACCAAATAAGCGATAACGAGGCAATTTTGAAGAAACTTGATAAGGTCCTTTGCTCTACTAAATGGAGTACAGCCTTCCCTAAAGCCACTTGCCTAATAGAGATTGTCGTTGCCTCATATCACAATCCCATAATTCTCATCACCTCAGGCTTACCAAGGAAATACAAAAAAGAGTTCAAGTTCGAGACCAAGTGGTTGTTGGACGAGGAGTTTCCCAAGACTATCAAAGGAAGCTGGGTGTCGCCCCACCCCGCTGGAGCTATCAATAGATTAGGGAAGAAAATTGGTAGAACAAGAACCTCCCTTATCAAATGGAATAAAAGAAGTCGCAAGCGGAAGAATGAAAAGAAAGAAGAACTGATGGTTGGGATCCGCAATCTTCAAGAGAGAAAGTTGACAGAGGCAGAAATAGAAAACCTAAAACAGATGAAAGAGGAGTTGAATCAGGAATGGGAAAGCGAAGAAAGATACTGGCACCAACGTTCTAGAATAGAATGGATGAAATGTGGTGACAAAAATACAAAGTTCTTCCACGCGTCTACCATTCAACACAGAAGAAACAATTCCATCATCAGGATAAAAACGGAGGAAGAGACATGGCTTGAGGAGCAGGATGATATCGCTAACTATCTTCAATCACACTATCAGAGCTTGTTCGAGAAGGACCAATCTATTAATTTCCATTTCCTTCCAGACTTTATCCCAAAATTGATAAGCGAGGAGATGAACTCATATCTTTCCCGAGAAGTCACAGAGGAGGAAATTAAAGAAGTAGCTTTCTCCATGAGGGGAACACAATCTCCAGGACCGGACGGTTTCCCGGGTTGCTTCTATCACACTTTCTGGGAAACTATTAGAGAAGACCTGGTGGGAATGATTCAAACTTTCTTTAGAGACGGTGTCCTGGATCGGGGGCTCAACAAGACCAATTTGGTCCTCATCCCAAAAAGACCAAATCCCTGTGAGGTCTCTCATTTTCGCCCTATTAGTCTATGTAATTTTTCCTACAAAGTCATATCCAAGGTCTTAGCTTCAAGACTTAAGAAATTTCTTCCGGGCATCATCTCGCCATGCCAATCTGCTTTCGTCAAGGGTAGAGCAATGCATGACAATATCATATTGGCCAATGAGGCATTCACAGCAATCAAACGGTCAAGGAAAGGGAAAAGGGGCATTATGGCTCTCAAAATTGACCTAGAAAAGGCTTATGACAAAGTGGACTGGGATCTTCTTCGGTTTACAATGGAAAGGATGAGTTTCTGCAAATGGTGGACGAATAGAATCATGGCTTGCATCTCTTCGACGTCATTTGCCCTGGTCTTAAATGGAGAAAGTGTTGAGTGGATCGAAAGATCGATAATTACCAAGAGGGGGGTGAATTGGAATTTTAAAGGATTGTAGTGGAAATTGGCAAATAAAAATTGAAGAAAAAGGGATTTAGAGTGGTTCAAGTTCCAAATGAACTCTACATCCACTACCTTAGTCTCACTAAGGATTTACAACAATTTCACTAAATTGATCTTCCCTTTTTCTAGGACAATGAGGCAACCCTTTACAATTTCGGTTGATTTTTCTACCCAAAAATCAACCCAACCCTCACAAAAGAGAACAAAGAAATTTGTAGGCTAATTAGATATCTCTCAATACAAATGATAGCCCCAATACAAGCACTCAACCCAATTTTACAAAATAAGAATGAAGAACACAAATTGGGATTTTACACAAGTTGGGATTTTTGCTCAAATGCTTGAATTTGATGTTTGGATGTTTGCTTTAGGATCAATAGTTGTTGCTGATGCTTTTGGATGTCCCTTTTATACTTTCTCATTGATTTCTAGCCGTTTGGGTGGTTGGGAACATAAATGGAGCCGTTGGAACCCTCTCTTGCCACCATAAATGCAGTCTGCACCAACCCGTTTCGGAACACGGGAAACCTGTTTCGGAACGGACTAAAATAGAAAGAGCCGTTGGGGTGCATTTAAGAGCCCGTTTCGAAACGCCTTAGGGCCGTTTCGGAACGGTTTTGCCACTGTAAAAGGGTCGTTTCGGAACGGTCCTAGCCCGTTTCGAAACGCCTGAACGGTTTTCAGAAAATCAGTTAAAACATACAACGGTCATTTTATTCAAAATAAAACTTAGCCCTTGTTTCGGAACGGGAGTGATCCGTTTCGAAACGGAATGGCTACTGTCAAAGGGTCGTTTCGGAACGGGCTTGATCCGTTTCGAAACACCCCTTTTATATTTAAAATTCTGAAATATTTGAAATAAATAGACCCTTTTTAAACCCTACATGAAGAACAGTTTCGAAACGAGTTGTGCCGTTTCGAAACGATCTTAAGTGTTTCGATACACGTTTCGGAACGGTGGTCGACAGTGGTGAAATTGTTTCGAAACGCCTTGAGGCCATTTAGGAACGGGTACGTGAAAAACACTGTTTTGGCTTGAAACACTTAGAAAAATATTTGAAATAGTATGTTTTTAACTTGGGCATAATACTAAAATTATATGGGGATATTTTGAGGACTTAAAATTCGTTTTGACTTTTTCGATTTAGTCCTTAGGTTTTTAGTTATATCAAAATTAAAATATTTGTTTCACAATCTCCCCCTTTTTGATATAACAAAACCAAAGTTAGAATTTCTAGAATTTTGAAAGTTTTGAAAATTATTCTAACTCCCCCTTAATTTAAGATAGGTTTTTTTAAAGTTTGAAAAAAATATTTGATTTGAAATCCAAGTAAACTTTTAAAAACCTTTTAACATTTTAAAACGAATTTTAGTTTAAAGTGTGGCTCTTAAATTTCTTCTCCCCCTTTTTGTTAGATCAAAAAGAACAATAAAGGCTCATAGAGAAGATAAATGATTAGTACCAATAAGCAATAATAAGCAACCATATTATAAATTCATAATCAAAATATCCAAAACATAATTCAAACATTTAGTTCAAACATAAAATCCCAAATAAAATAGCCATAAGCATAGGTCCTAAAAACATGAGAAAACATAAAGATGCAATCTTAATCCTAAAAGCATAAATAATATGATATGATATGAAATAAATATCCTAAGCCTCGTCATCATCATCCTCGTCATCATCATCATCGCTCTTGGCTTGAGAGCGGTGAAATTTCGTCCATTGCCCATAAAGAGTGGAGAAGGATAGATCCAAGTTGGAATGAGAAGTTTCAAGAGAATGAAGACGATCCTCAACATTCTTCAATCAATTGCCCATAGATTCAAAGCCCGAAGTAATGCGAGTGTCCAAAGCATCGAACCGAGAGTCCAAGGCATTGAATCGCTCGGTAAGGAAAGCCGTGAGGGCATCATTGTTCGCGGCTTGAACTTGCGGTGGAGGAGCAACGAGAGGAGGATCCGCTTCTCTATCAATTCTTTCCCAAATACCATTCACATATTGGAACCCAGACTTGCGAAGGGATGACTCACCAATCTTGGTCTTGCGAGGGATCGGAGAGTCGTAGGTACAATCAATACCGAGATGATGAAATAGGGCGCTCAAGACAATGCCATAAGTAAAGGACGTCAACTCATTTGTGTCAATAAGCTTGATATTATTGACTATCTCGGCAAAGATTATCTTAGGCACATTTGGGCGCTCACCCCTACGGAAACACTCTAACCAAAAATGATCTCTTTGACGGATATGGGAATATTTACCGCCGGAAGGGCGAATAAACCAAGAGACTATCAAGTGAAGAACACGATCATGCACATCCAAATTAAGTGCTTTACCGGTGAAAGTGCCAAAGTGGCGTTCATCTTCAAGACCCTCATTCTTAAGTTTAAGAGCAGACTCTAAAAGTTTAACATTTATGACAACCTTTTTGCCTAGTAAGGATGACTCAATCCCTATGATCTCGGTTTTGGACTCATCATAATGAAAGTGAGCATTAGAGTAAAAGATGAGTACCATATTTTTGTAGCAAACATCCGGAAGGCTAAAGAAATCCATGAGATTCCACTCATCCAAACGAGGAAGATAATGAAAAAGGAATCGCTCAGAATTGAGGAATTCAAGATCAATAACACGTTCCTTACGAACCGCGAAATCCTTGATATAAGAGAAACGAGCACGTGCCTCCGAAGTCTTGAAAGATTTCTGAAAAAGCATCGTGATATTCGGACGAATGCTCGAATCACCGAATTGAACGGCCTTGCGCTTTTTGTTCGATTGATCCGCCATCTAAAAACATTAAGCAAGTGTTTTAAAATTGAGTGTATGCATTGATAATTATAATCAATCCAATAATAAATCCCACTTAAGTTTTTGAAAAACAAAATTAAAATAAAAAACAGTTTAAAAAATACGATTGAAAAATTTTATATTCGAATCAAAAATTTTGAGATTTCAAAAATTTTCACAAGATTTTGAAAACCCACAACAAAAACATATACTTTATACAAAAATAAAATTTTCTAACCTAAGATTCGAACATGAATTGAAAGAAAAGAAAAACTAGAAAAATTACCTTAGTTTGGGATTTTGGATGATTTGAGAAAAATCCTTGCACAAGATTGATGAAAACTTGCTTAGACTTGAGTTGTAGAGTAAAACCCCTCACAATTTTGTGAAAATCAAAGAGTTTTAGAGGGTATTTATAGAGAGGGAGGCGGTTTAGGGTTTTAGAGGTTTGATAAAAAGTGAATTATGACATTAAAAGCCCTAAATAAAGCAATCCGCGATTCCGTTTCGGAACGGTCAAGACCGTTTCGGAACGGGCGGCTAGGGTTTTGACCATTTTAAAACCATAAACAGATCGTTTCGATACGGTGTTGACTGTATCGAAACACCCTTTGACCCGTATTGGAACGCGTTCCGATACACCCCTTGGCAGAATCAAAAACGTTTCGGAACGCTTTTGAGGCGTTTCGAAACGCCCTTCTCTCAGAGCTGGATTTAAGGTATCCGTATCGAAACAGGTTCACCCGTTTCGATACACCTGGGCCTGGAAGTGCAGATGAGGCTCTAAAAATGCAGAAAAATGATCTTTTAAGAGGCCTAACATGCATAAATGTCATGAATGAGCAGGCAAAACATATTTAAGCATAAACATACTCCCCCTAACTATAAGCATGCATGAAATTAGGAGTTTAAACACATCAACATGGCATTTCACAAAATCAAGCATATTTAAGCACAAAAGAGGTCCTAAAAGGTCAAGATAGGCTAGCTAGACCTAACTCTCTCCTAAGGGACCAAAAACGCTCTTTGTCTAAGGGTTTTGTAAAAATGTCCGCTAATTGATTCAAGGTGTCTACATACTCTATAACCACATCTTCCTTAAGGACATGATCTCTAATGAAATGATGCCTTATTTCTATATGTTTGGTTCTAGAGTGTTGGATGGGATTTTTTGTTAAGCATATTGCACTAGTGTTGTCACATTTGAGGGGTATAGTTCCAACTTTAATTCCATAATCTAAGAGTTGTTGCTTCATCCAAAGGACTTGAGCACAACAACTCCCTAAGGATATGTACTCGGCTTCGGTGGTAGATAAGGCTACACTATTTTGTTTCTTAGAGAACCAAGATATGAGCATACTACCTAAGAATTGGCAAGTTCCCGAAGTACTTTTCCTATCAATTTTGCAACCCCCATAATCCGCATCCGAGTAAGCATGAAGGTTGAAGGTAGAGTCTCTAGGGTACCAAAGACCTAAACAAGGAGTGTCTCTAAGATACCTAAAGATTCTCTTAACGGCTATAAGGTGAGACTCTCTAGGACTAGCTTGAAACCTAGCACACAAGCAAACACTAAACAAGATATCCGGTCTACTTGCGGTAAGGTAAAGCAAAGATCCAATCATAGAACGATAAAGCTTAGAGTCAACACACTTACCTCCTTCATCTTTGTCAAGCTTTGTAGATGAGCTCATAGGAGTGGCTTGAGGTTTTGCATTCTCCAAGCCAAACTTCTTGAGCATATCCTTTATGTATTTTGCTTGGTTGATGAAGGTGTCATCCTTCTTTTGCTTGATTTGGAGTCCCAAAAAGAACGAGAGCTCCCCCATCATGCTCATCTCAAATTCACCTTGCATTAACTTAGCAAACTCTTGACAATGACATTCATTAGTAGAGCCAAAAATAATATCATCAACATAAATTTGAACTACTAAGATGTCATTTTTATACATTTTTATAAAGAGTGTAGTGTCCACTATTCCTTTTTCAAATCCTTTTTCAATCAAAAAATTTGAAAGCCTTTCATACCAAGCTCTAAGAGCTTGTTTTAAACCATAAAGGGCTTTGGTAAGTTTAAAAACATGATTTGGAAATTTTGAATCTTCAAAACCCGGTGGTTGTTCCACATACACTTCTTCATTTATAAAACCATTTAAAAATGCACTTTTAACATCCATTTGAAAAAGCTTGAAATTATGATAACATGCATATGCAAGCAACATCCTAATGGCTTCCATTCTAGCTACGAGTGCATAGGTTTCATCAAAATCTATTTCCTCTTCTTGAGTGTAACCTTGTGCTACAAGTCTAGCTTTATTTCTCACAATGTTACCACTCTCATCTAGTTTGTTCCTAAAGACCCACTTAGTTCCTATTGTAGATTGATTACTAGGCCTATCAACTAATGTCCATACATTACTTCTCTCAAATTGATTTAACTCTTCTTGCATAGCCATAATCCAAAAGTCATCTTTCAATGCTTCTTTTATGTTTTTAGGCTCTATGCATGAGATAAATGCAACATGGTTCATTAATCTAAGAGAAGAACGAGTGGTTACCCCCTTGGATGGATCACCCAAGATTTCACCATCTTTGACATAGTTCAACTCCCTTGGGTAGCTCACTTCCTTTTCCTCAATAGCCAAGTCCTTCAAGGCTTCAAGAGGTGGATCTTGTGTGTCTTCTTCTTTTGGTTGAATCTCATCCTCCTTTGAAGTTTGACCTCCATCAAAGGCATTTATGATTCCTACATCATCATCATCACAAGAATCCTTCCTAGGAAGGAGGTTATCATCGAATACAACATGAATAGATTCTTCTACTACTAAAGTTCTTTTGTTAAATACTCGATAGGCTTTAGAGGTTAAAGAGTAACCTATAAAAATGGCTTCATCACTTTTTGCATCAAATTTACCTAAGTTATCTTTTCCATTATTTAAAACAAAACACTTGCCCCCAAAAGGGTGAAAATAGCTAATGTTAGGCTTTTTAGATTTTAAAATCTCATAAGGTGTTTTCTTTAAAATTGGCCTAATCATAACTCGATTTACAATATAACAAGCGGTGTTTGTGGCTTCCGCCCAAAAATATTTAGGTAAATTATTTTCACAAAGCATAGTTCTAGCCATTTCTTGTAAAGTTCTATTTTTCCTCTCAACTACCCCATTTTGTTGAGGAGTTCGAGGAGCCGAAAAATTATGGCTAATACCATTTTCATTTAAAAATTCTTCAAACCCTAAATTTTGAAACTCGGTCCCATGATCACTTCTAATGTGTGAAATTCTAAGTTCAAGATCATTTTGGGTTAATTTTGAAAATGTGATGAATTTTTCCAAAGCCTCATCTTTAGTACTTAAAAAGAGAACCCAAGTAAATCTAGAAAAATCATCAACTAGCACAAAAGCATACGATTTACCACCCAAGCTCATAGTCCTAATTGGCCCAAATAAATCCATGTGAATTAATTGTAAGCATCTACTAGTAGAAACATCATTAATGGATTTAAAGGAAGACTTATGTTGTTTACCCTTTGAGCATGCATCACAAATCTTATCATTTGAAAATTTTATTTTGGGCAAACCTCTAACTAGATTTAGAGAGACTAGTTTTTCCAAAACACTAATGCTAGCATGTCCTAGCTTCCTATGCCACAACCATGCATCATTTTCATTTTGAGCAACTAAACATGCATGGGATGTATGAATGTCATCTAAATGCACCATGTATATATTTCCTATGCGATGACCTATGAGCATAATACTATTTGATTTAATGTCTACAATTTTACATCCATTTTTATCAAAAAGAACATTAAATCCTTTATCACACAATTGACTTATGCTCAATAAATTATGTTTAAGACCATCGACATACAAGACATTTTCAATGAGAATGGTAGAGTGATTACCTATGGAGCCAATACCTTTAATGTGGCCTTTGGAGTTGTCACCAAATGTTACTACTCCTCCACTTTTTGGCTTTAAATCCATGAATCGACTCTTGTCTCCGGTCATGTGTCTCGAGCATCCACTATCAAGGTACCATGAGTTTTGACTTTGTGCTTTGGCCTTGAAGCAATGCTCCCCCTACAAACAAAGATATTAAACTTTGGTTTTTGGTACCCAAATCATTTTGGGTCCATGAGTGTTAGCTCCCAAAACCTTGGTTCCCTTAGGAATCCAAGATGACATAGCAATAATATTATTAGATTTTACAAGTTCCTTAGGAACCCATACACTTCTAATCCTTTTAGCTTTACTATGTCTAGGGTAGCTACCTTGTTTGTAGTAATTAGTCCTTTTCTTAGGTTGGTGTGTTCTAGATGATTCTCCTACTTCATGCTTGACACTTCCAAGATTTTTTAAGGACTTTTTGAGCTCATTTAGCTCACCTAACACCTTTTGGTGTTCACTATTGCATTGAGATAAAAGATTATTAAGATCAACATTTTCATCTTGAAAGAATTTAAGTTCATCTTTTAATCCTAAAATCTTTTTCTCAAATTTAGAATTAGCTAGAGTGAGTGAGTCATTTTTCTCATTTAGCTCTAAAATGATTTTCTTGTTTTTAATGACCGACTCCTTAAACTTCTCAACTAATTCATCATATACCTCTTGTAACTCATCATATGCATCATTTAACTCTTCATATGAAAAATCTAAAGTAGATGAGTTAGAGGTTACCAAGGAGGAATCTTCCTCAAGTGCCATGAGACAAAGGTTAGCCACTTCTTGTTCGTCATCCTCCGATGACTCCTCATCACTCCAAGTAGCAAGTTTGGCTTTGAGTTTCTTCTTCTTCTCAAAGCTCTTCTTCTTGAGTTGAGGGCACTCCGAACGGATGTGGCCGGGTTGTTTGCACTCATAGCAAATGATGGGATCCTTTCCTTCTTCTTTGTTCTTGCTCTTGAAGTCCATTTTTCTTTGGATTTTTCTACCCCGGTTGGACCTCATGAATCGTGAGAACCGTTTGGCTATCATAGCCAATTCTTCAAGTTCGTCCTCATCACTAGATGAACTCTCATCAAGTTGTGAAGCTTTAGCCTTGAGAGCTATTCCCATCTTCTTCTTCTTTTCAACCTCGAGCTTCTCTACTCTTTTCTCTTCCTTCTTTTTCTCATCTTCCCTTCCTTGCTTCATGATCTCATGAGTAAGGAGAGAACCCACAAGCTCATCAAGCTTTAATGTCTTCAAGTTCTTTGCTTCGATGATAGCGGTTCTCTTCCCATCCCAAGCTTCGGGAAGTGAATAGAGTAGCTTCCGGACAAGCTTGTCTTCCGGTATGATCTCTCCATATCCCTTTAGACCGTTGACGATTGTGGAGAATCGATCAAACATCTTCGACACCGTCTCATCGGGCTCCATCTTGAAGTTTTCATAACTAAGATTGAGAAGTCCAATCTTAGTTTCTTTGACATCATTGGTGCCTTCATAGGTGGTCTCAAGAGTGTCCCACACTTCCTTGGAACTTTCAATGGATGAGACCTTTGAGTAGATGTCCGGACCGAAAGCACAAAAAAGCATGTGGAGAGCTTTATCGTTGACTTGAATCTTCTTCCTCTCCTCTTCACTCATTTCGACTTTCTTCTTCAACACCATCTTGCCTTCACCATCTTGCTTCAATGGAATGTATGGCCCATCCTCAATGACATCCCATACAAGATAGTCACTTGACTTGATGAATAGCCTCATTTTGTTCTTCCAAAAGGAGTAGTTGTCACCATTGAAGAAAGGAGGCTTGGTGGTTGATTGTGACTCGTACATGCCGGAACTGGAGGTTGAAGCCATCTCTTGATAATTTGATGATCACACTCTTCCAAGGATCTCCTCTTGTGGTTGTTAATCCTCAAAGAGTTAAGCTCTGATACCAATTGTTGAGTGGATCGAAAGATCGATAATTACCAAGAGGGGGGGTGAATTGGAATTTTAAAGGATTATAGTGGAAATTGGCAAATAAAAATTGAAGAACAAGGGATTTAGAGTGGTTCAAGTTCCAAATGAACTCTACATCCACTATCTTAGTCTCACTAAGGATTTGCAACAATTTCACTAAATTGATCTTCCCCTTTTCTAGGACAAGGAGGCAACCCTTTACAATTTCGGTTGATTTTTCTACCCAAAAATCAACCCAACCCTCACACAAGAGAACAAAGAAATTTGTAGGCTAATTAGATATCTCTCAATACAAATGATAGCCCCAATACAAGCACTCAACCCAATTTTACAAAATAAGAATGAAGAACACAAATTGGGATTTTACACAAGTTGGGATTTTTGCTCAAATGCTTGAATTTGATGTTTGGATGTTTGCTTTAGGATCAATAGTTGTTGCTGATGCTTTTGGATGTCCCTTTTATACCTTCTCATTGATTTCTAGCCGTTTGGGTGGTTGGGAACATAAATGGAGCCGTTGGAACCCTCTCTTGCCACCATAAATGCAGTCTGCACCAACCCGTTTCGGAACACGAGAAACCTATTTCGGAACAGACTAAAATAGAAAGAGCCGTTGGGGTGCATTTAAGAGCCCGTTTCGAAACGCCTTAGGGCCGTTTCGGAACGGTTTTGCCACTGTAAAAGGGTCGTTTCGGAACGGTCCTAGCCCGTTTCGAAACGCCTTAACGGTTTTCAGAAAATCAGTTAAAACATACAACGGTCATTTTATTCAAAATAAAACCTAGCCCTTGTTTCGGAACGGGAGTGATCCGTTTCGAAACAGAATGGCTACTGTCAAAGGGTCATTTCGGAACGGGCTTGATCCGTTTCGAAACACCCCTTTTATATTTAAAATTCTGAAATATTTGAAATAAATAGACCCTTTTTAAACCCTACATGAAGAACAGTTTCAAAACGAGTTGTGCCGTTTCGAAACGATCTTAAGTGTTTCGATACACGTTTCGGAACGGTGGTCGACAGTGGTGAAATTGTTTCGAAACGCCTTGAGGCCGTTTCGGAACGGGTACGTGAAAAACACTGTTTTGGCTTGAAACACTTAGAAAAATATTTGAAATAGTATGTTTTTAACTTGGGCATAATACTAAAATTATATGGGGATATTTTGAGGACTTAAAATTCGTTTTGACTTTTTCGATTTAGTCCTTAGGTTTTTAGTTATATCAAAATTAAAATATTTGTTTCACAGAAAGATATGGTGAATTTTATCCAGGGTGGGGAATTAGACAGGGGGATCCCTTATCACCGTTTCTTTTCACGTTTATCTCCAATATCTTCTCTTGGATTATGGAGAAAGAAGTGGAAAACGACAATCTGGAAAGCCTTAAGATCAGAAGAAGATGCCCAACAATCAGCCATCTGATGTTTGCTGATGACTGTCTGATGTTTACCACATCAAACGAAGGAAATTGTTCCTCTATTCTTGAAACCCTCCACCTCTTTCAGAACTCGATCGGAAAAACCGTGAACTTTCAGAAATCATCGATCCTTTTCTCGCCCAATATCAGCGATAACCTGTAGGGCCATCTTTCAAACATTCTGGGCTTTATACCCTTAGAAGAGGATAGTAAATACCTCGGGCTTCCCTCGTTGTGGGGACGAGGTAAAAAGGAAGCCCTTGCTTTTATCAATGAGAGAGTTCAAAACAAGCTTCGAAGCTGGAAAACGAAATTTTTAAACCAAGCTGGGAAAGAGGTGCTCATCAAAGCTGTTGCCCAAGCTATTCCTACTTACGTTATGCAATGTTTTCTACTTCCTGTCACCTTCTGTGACGAGCTCAGTTCTTTAGTGGCGAAGTTTTGGTGGAATAATTGCGGGTCTAAAGAAAGAAGCGTTCACTGGATGAACTGGAAAAACCTGTGCCGCCCGAAAGATCAAGGAGGAATGGGGTTTTGTAACATGCGATCCTTTAATAAGGCTCTCGTGGCAAAAATTGCATGGAGAGTGCTTAAGAACCCGGAATCCCTTCTGGCTCAAACTCTCCGAGGTATCTACTTCCCAAACGGTAATATCCTCGAGGCACCAAAGTGTTATAACTCGTCATGGGCATGGGCGGGTATTAAAGAAGGAATTGAGGTGATCAGAAAGGGCTCTTTATGGAGAGTGGGTAATGGAAGGAGTATTTCAATTTGGAAGGACAACTGGATACCAAAGCTTCCAGGTTTTCAGCCATCTTCAGAAGCCTCACCTCAATCTGCGTACCTCTCTGTGTCCAGCCTCATGCACACCGACCAACGATCCTGGGACCGTTCCAAGTTGGAAAACCTTTTCTTGCCTTGGGTTGTAGAGAACATTTTGACTATTCCGATTGGGGGACCAAAAATCAAGGAAACTATGATTTGGGCGGGATCAAAGAATGAAGATTATTCCTCCAAATCTTGTTACTGGTTCATAGAGAATAAAGAGTCTTTAGTACAGGATCCCTCACCAAGTAATGTGGCAAGACGCAACAAAGGGTTGTGGAATTCCATTCGGAGCTTGAAATCCCCAAACAAGATCCGTTCTTTCCTCTGGAAACTTTGCCACAACATTATTCCCACCAAAGGCGCTCTGGCGGCACGATTCCACAGAAGATTCCCTCATTCGGATCAATGTCCTCGGTGTGAGGCGGAGACAGAAACCGTCGAACATCTCCTGTTTCTTTGCCCATTTGCACAAGCAGTTTGGAGAGCGTCAAGCTTCAACTATTCTCCATTTGTTACAGGTTTTCCTGGTTTCTCTCAATGGTGGCTAAAGATCATTGAAGATAAGGAGATCGGAAATCTCGTTGAAGGAGGTGCTCTTATTGCATTTCTTCTATGGGCAATGTGGAAATCTATGAATGCCCTCGTGTTCGAGCAGAAAAAAGATCTTCCGTGGGAAGTTTGGCTACAAGCAGAAAGGTCATTTCAGGAATTGTGACCAGTCTTTACTCCGCCTACGATCTCACCCACATGCCGATCCATCCAGTCTGTCAATTGGACTCCTCCCTCTCCGGGTACTACAAAAATCAACTGCGACGCGGCCTTTGATATCCAAACTGGAAAGGCCACGGTAGCAGCTATCGCACGTGATTCCTCTGGTTGCGTCATTATTGGAGCCTCCGAATCCAAGCTTGCCCCCTCCGTAGGCGCGGCTGAAGCTTTGGCAATCAGGCTAGGTTTGTCTCTGGCATCTTCAAGGAGCTTTTCACAAATAACCATTGAATCGGATTGTCAGGCGGTCGTCAACCGACTCTGTTCTGGTTCCTGCTCTGAATGGGTTTCTTCAGGTATCGAAGAGGACATTAGACGTCAAGCGAAAACCTTTGCAGGTTGCTCTTTCTCTTTTGCTCCGCGTACTTGTAATCAGGCAGCCCATTGGCTTTCCAAATTTGCTAAGAACTCTCAGGCCCTGACTCTGTGGGAACATCCTCTTCCCTCCGGCCTTGTGATGTACTTGTAACTTGTTCTGCTAATGAATATCCTTTTCTTCGATCAAAAAAAAATTCAATGAACATTTTGATGAGCAATAAATCTTAATTATAAAACTGAGGTATTTATTAATTCGAGTATTTGTGCCGTAATATCTTGACTTAATGGATATTGACCAAATATTCAAATTAATTTGTATTGTCTAAAGGTAAATTTTAAAATGAATAAAAGTCGATAAGTCATAACATCATGCTTAATTACTTGCATCATGCATAAAGGTGATGTACACAATTCGGACCATAAATTAACATGCCAGTCGAACTTATTTGATGTCGGTTTCATTTATGGTCTGGATTTACGTCGTCATTGTTGATTTAATTCAAGCTCATCAAGTGTTAAAGCCCACTTAATTAAAAACTTATATTCAGTTGAGAACATTTAATTAAATCCAACTTAAATTTTATTTATTTCCATCAACAAAAAGCAACATATGATTTGGTACCGATTTCGGTAGTTGTGGGGTGCTAATCCTTCCCCACACGTAACCAACTCACGAACCCATTTTTAAACGAATCTTTAGTTTTATGGTGTCCGATCCACCTTATTCGAGTTACCGGTGGCGACTCTAAGTTTTTATTTCAAAATATGACTTTTTAAAGAAATCCCCCAAATCAAATCTTTTATAAAAAGTGGGATACTTCTACTTTTTAGTCGTTATAGCATGGTGACTCCGCTGGGGACCGAATTTTGTTTTTACAAAACAAAAGGAGAGTTAAGCCAAGAAAATCACATGTTACTTTTATCGATATAAATTTTAAAATTGAAGTTGACTTTAATTAATTTGTTCTTTCTTGAAGATAATATTTTAATTAAGTGCGCTTTGATAATTGGTAGTTTTGCATTAATTTTTCATTCAAGTTATAAAGGATCACTGACATGTGTTGCATAATGATCATCGAGCTTTCTACTCGAGCTCTATCCCTTGAGTGGGAGTGAAGGCCACATACCCACGTGAGTAGCCCTCCACGGGTCGATAATTCACTTTCAGAATCCAAGTCTTTTGACATGTGAGCAGCGCTCTGTATCACTAGGTTGTGCTTTCCCTCGATCCGAATCCAATTCACAAGCTTTGAATGAGCCAGAATTGAGATTCTTGTTTCCTTAGAAGGTAATAAGATAGAATCGGGTACCCTTATCTAGAACCAAAACCACATGCGTGACAATCTAAGAAGCCCACCCCATTAGAGCCATGTAGATAACCATAGAGAACTAGAATTAATGTTGTTAGGCCTTTTTGTTGTTTTTTCGTTTTGGTGTTACTTATTTGCCTTTTTATTCATTATTCATTATATTTGTTACTAACTCGTTTACTTTTAATGTCTTGTTTTGATTGTTTGTTTATTTTTGTGCATATGCATGACATTTTCATATGAAGTGTTGATTCGAGAACAGTCCAAATTGAAAGCTTCCGTAATAGGAGAAAGAATTCATAACAACGAGTTGATAAGAAGATGAGCAAAGCCTAACCTAGTTATCGGTGGAAAACGAACCTAGTTTTTTTAGTTGTAACCTATGTGGTAGTTATTTTCTTTTCACGTTGAAATGGGACTTGATCTCAATTAGGAAAAGTTGTTTAATAAAGATGTTCGTTGATCAACACTTCCTTCCATTCATTTATGCATTTTATATATTAATTGATTGCTTTATCTCATTGTCATACATTATTAAAATTAATTACGGGAAGTATCAATAGAGAAAGTGTAATCTCAATTTGCACTCATTTCGTCTTCTTACGACACCCGTTTGCAAACTAGAATGAGGGATAATAGAATGGCCAAAATGGAGCAAATGGACATTGAAGACCGCTCATATAAGATCAAACAAAGTATGAAGGATCAGATTACTCAATCTCAGATCACTGCATTGTTCGAGATTAGAGATACTGGTAAAGACAAGATTTCGAATGATGAGCTATTTTTTTAGACTGGTTGGAGTCTTGGAGCGAGAGGAGTCTATCTTGTTCATGTCGATGAAAAGAGACATTCATATGCATTTCATCTGACAAGCATTTTATATTCTTTGATTTTTTTAAATATTTCATTCATTTGTTTATTATGTGTTGATTTTTGTTTTCTCAAACATATATGTATATACCTTTTGCAAGAATGACTGACTCAAATTTTAAAAATCAAATGTTCTGAGAGTATTGTAAATGTGAACACCCTCTGTTCTATTTAGGCCAAGGGAAGGACAAAAAAGAGTGTTCAGGATTAATGGAAAATCCCATACAGAAATTATGAGCAAGTTTTCCTCTCAAGCATTGTTGTTTAACGTCCTTGAATGAAGTGATAACCCTAAAATATCTACCACCTAAAGACTATTTTGATATTAATGTATGGGAGGACATTTGATATTTCTTCATTTCCCTTCACAAAGTAAGAAAATAAGAAAAAATATTTGTCGTTGTCTCCTTTTGAGTATGATGATCTTCTTTCGATTGAACACAAATCAAGGATCACCCTCATACTAGGGGCAAATAAGATAAAAGTTTGAGGAAAAATGAATGACGTGTTGTTCTGATTATGCTATGAAGATGATACCTTATGAATTAAGGGGCAATAAAGGAGAATAAATGCATCGAATACGAAAATTTTTTGAGCAAGAGAAACATAAAAAAGGAAATGGCGAAAGAAAAGTTTGTCCTCAAAGAGCCAACCAAATCAAGTAGAAAGTTACTAACAAAAAAGTTGAAGAAGCCGAAAGTGAAAACACTAAATTGAAAAGTGCAATTTTGTAAAAAAAAGAAAAAGGAAAGAAAAAGAAGAAAAAAGAAAAAGAAGAAAAAAAGAAAGAATGGGAGAAATAGAGAATGGGCTATATGGATTTCCCATCCCAATAAGCCTCTATTTAAAAGAGCCTTGAAGTATTGATTACCTTTGAATGGAAGCATGTGTCAATACAGTGTCAAGACGCAAGTTGGTCCGAAGCTACACTAAATGAAAGGAAATGAATTCTAAGGTAAAAACCCAAAAATGGGCAGTATAGAACGATCGAAAAAAGAGAAAATAATATTTCATCTTAGAATATCTAGATCAGAAAGTACAGAATTGAGATTTCAATTAGAAGAAATGATTGTTAGTTTTATCACCCTTAAACACTTATTTGGGCCTACATATCCTTTATTTCGTAACCACGAGTCGTGACCTACATTACAAGCCTCTAAAGACCATTTTGATCATACATGGATGCCTGAGTTAGATGAGTTTGTCTTCAGACTACATCATGTCTATCAGGGTTAACATTTCTTCAAGGATTGCCACACTTCTAATGCATGATTAAGATAAGAAAAGAGGGAAAGATGGGGCACAATGAGTATGTGAGTTAAAGAGAGCCACTCAAATGGGTTAGAAATTAGGCATATGAGAAATGTTCCTCTCAGAAGCCAAATAGCCCAGAAAGAACTTCACACATGTACATATCATCACAACATTTGTGATCCTTTAAATATAAGTTTCACTTGGGTTGATCTTTTTTTCAAGAACTAATTTTGAATTTATTAACAATTGTTGACATTGTTTTTCAAAATAAGAATACTTTTTTTTTGTATTGTTAGTACCCAAAAGCACGAGGGTTGACAAATAATACCCACAAAGGATACATTTGGAAGCACAATGATGGGAATAGATGATTAATACCACATTTGGGATGACAAGATTGCATGATAGAAAAGTACAAGGTTCTATAGTCGGTTTTCGCCAAGAAGCTTTGATAGGTTCAAAAATGAAGATTCAACTTGAAGAAGAATTCAGGGACTTGAGGGCATGTGCTCACCCTAATGTTGAGATAGATAAAGACTTGGTATGATTTGTAACACCCAAAATCTGGTCTAGTCGGAATTGGGTTTCGGTGATCGGAAATTTTGTATCGATAAAGTCTAAATATAGTATCGGGTAGCTAATCATTGATATTAGACTCTAATTGAGTTAAATCATTGCTATTGGACCCTATTAAATAGTATCGATAACATTATAGTGGCTAAATTGTGAAAATTGAGAGTTTGGAGTCAAAGCTATAGAGCATTGGGAATTGAGGGATTAATCTTGTGACTAGCCCCTTTTTCATTAAAATTCTCATATGTGGGAATGTCTGGGGAGTTTCCTTCATTGGTAGGAAACCTATACAAATTAAAAGCTAAGTGAATAGCTCAATCAAGCTTCACCGGTAGATAGATCTAAGCAAGCACCTCTCCAAAACTATTTATCTTCTTCATCTTCTACCTAAGCAAGCACCTCCATTAGAGCTAGCTTTAAGTTTCATTTTTCCTTCATTGTATTGCTATCAAATCGTTGTTATCGTTCGGGTAAGCATTAATCCTCAAATAATCATTGAATTCCATGGATATGTCAAGCTTAATCTCAAGCTAGGGTTTTAGCCACCCATGGATAATTCATCGTTGATGCTTATATTGAATTTGGATATCGTTGTATTGATTTTGATATCGTATTATCGATCCTAATAGTCTTCTTATTGATTTCCTAGCTCAAGCTAACGAAGAGGAGCATCCATCAAATTTACCGAAGGCTAGGAACAAGGGAGTTGTCATCTGAGAGCCGTAGGAGCATCAGATTAGTAAGGTGGGTGTAGTCAGAGTCTCGGGATTAGGCGAGGAGCCTTTCCGAATCTTTTATTGTTGTTTTCGACCATATCGCTAACAATATCATTAAAGAAGTTGCATTGGATTGTTAATCGGATTCATTGGTAAGTGTCGGTAAGTTGTTATTGAATATCAGACATAGTTATTGGCATCACTATCATGCATTGTCATCGATATGATTAGTGTTATTGAAATATTGTAAAGAAATCATCGGATATTGATATTGACATTGACATTGAAACATAGCATATTGATGATGAAACATGTTTGCTATTGATGATATTGAAGTCATTGGTCATCAAAATTCTCATTGAACATTGAATATGGATACGAACATTGAAACCTTGGATTTGAATGGACAATGGATACAATTGGCATGCCATAGAATTCATGAGCTCATTGTACGAGTGGACTATGATCCTTAGGCTACGACCTACATTGATTTGGCGAGGCGGAGAGATGTGTTTTGATATTGGTCATATTGGCGATGTGGATGGATTAGACCATTCATTGATTTTGCGAGGCGTAGGAATTCGCGTATCCACTACCGTGGTTCAATCCAAGGGTTAATGATGAAATTAATATGTTAAACTTTTGATGCATAGTATTGACTCTGATGAGCATGAGATCATATATATATACTTGCTACATTGTTGTTTCTATTGGTTTTGACTACCTCACTAGGAAATGTATGCCTAACGTGTCTCATCTCATGCATTTCAAGTTGAAAGATCACTCTGCTTGGAGATCGGATAGTCGAGGCGAGACAAGTCACTACAAGCCTAAAGTAATGTATTTTGACCTTACGTTCCTAGGAAGGTGGCAAAGTAGTTGAACTAGTCTTTATGCCCATTTTGTTATGTTTGTAATGTGCATATATTGTAAGTTGGTTAAAGGCCCTAAAATGTCTTTTGGTTTGTCTAAAAATGGTTAAAAATGGCTTATTTGGCTCACGTAGGTCAAAACATAGTAAACGTATTTGAATGATGATGAATTTTGGCATGCCAATAGTTTATAGCATTGAAATGTTGTGTGTAAAGTTTCATTGTGTTTGAGTATCGTTTGGTAGGTCAATTCAATTAAAAACCATCAAAAATCTGTCATTACAGGTCAGGCCGTATCAATACGGGGTAATAGCGTATCGATACGGTTAAGAAAAATTGTACTCTAAGAAAAGGGCGTATCGATATGGTTTGATGTCATATCGAAACATTTTGCTACTGGAATTTATTATTTTGATACAGGTCTATAGCGTATCGAAACGGGTCAAAGTCAAGGTCAAAGGAAGTCAACCCGTACCGATATAGGGCTTTCCCGTATCGATACTGTTTAAAGGATAAAGTCAGCTTAGGTTGACAATCGTACAAGTGTTTCGAGACAATGTTAGTTAAGAGGACTGAAACAGAAGGTTTGCAATGTTTACAGTTTGGTCACTGAACTTTGAATGATTAAATTAAATGAGTAAACGAACTCCAAATTGTATGGAATTTTACAGGTTTGTTAATATTGTATTGAATTTCACTGTAGTTAAATTAAATGCATCAAAAGACCTCTAATTTTTTAAATTTATAGTTTGGTCCCTAAAACTTGCAACAGTTAAGAATTAGTCCTAAATGATTAATTATTGTTCCATAAGGGTTAATTGGATTAAGATGCATTGTAGTAGCATATTATGTATATTATTGTTTTGAATGTTGAGTATAAAAATGAAATTTTATTGTACCATTCACTGTATTGTTCATTGGTATCATCTTCCGACCCGGTTCTTGACCAGACCGGGAAGGGGGGTGTTACATTTGTGGTATTAGAGCTAGAGTTTAGTAGATTCTAGGACTAAACCGAAGCTTGTTGCATTGTTATTGTGTTACTTTGCCACCTAAGAGTTATCTATTGTATATATATTGACTTGTCGACTAATCTGATCTTTCATGTAGATATGTCTGACATTTACATACAGAGCACTATAAACAGACAACATAGAAGAGAACACACCTCAAGTAGCTAACACTCAACATCGACGGTGACGTCTCCCACGCTCAGCTCTATCTCTAGGTCGATCAGAGCCAGCTCCCATAACAATTAAATACACCATCAAAGATAATACTAATATGCCAAGACACTGATAATATAAATATCGAATATATTAATAATTAAACTCACGAGTGGATCCCGATGTTTGAGCCACAGGAGGTCGTCCCGGTGGAGGAGGAGGAAGGATCTCAGTATCCGAGTCAATGTCGTATGCAAATACGAATAATACCAATTAATAGTCCGATATTAAAATCTTTAAATACAAGTAAACTAAAAAAAGTGGTCAAAACGGTCTTTCGGGTTTGAATTTGGGAAAACGGGCAGTGGAAACGGAATCAAGTTGTCGAAAAACATAAAATAGTCATTTTCTTAAAAAGTAAACAGTCAACGAGTCAACTGTCAACGGGTTAACGCTGACGTCAGCCGGCTCTTTATAAGACAGACTAGTTCGGTTCTGTAAAACTGGTTCAGCCTTTAGGACCGGTTCAAACCCAAAATCCCCATTTTCACTACCGATTTGAATATTAGGGTTTCCTCTAGTCGGCTTTCATCGCTGGAATGCACGCCAGTAACCTCTAAATGCTATTTTCGGCCAAACCAACACATTTCAAAAGAAGCCAAACATAGATCATGCCATTCCGTACTCACCCAACTCAGAAACACGGTGAATCGACAAAATTTGGCGACACCGATGGAGAAAAACGAATGGTCTTCGAACTGTTTCTTAACAACGGTGGACGGGAAACAGAAATGGTGGTTAGGGTTTTGATCGGAACTGGAAGGGGAGTTAAATGGTGGTTACGAATCGACGAACGATCGATGGTAGCTCCCTTGTCGGAGCTTGATCAGAAATAAACGAAGAGAGGTTGGTGGGGTTTTTCTTTTCTTTGCTGAAACACGAAGTGGGGAAACTGGGGGTAACTGAATCGACACTAACCAAAAGAGGAAAACCAGATTTTTCTTTAATTTATTTTTTTGGATAAATTACACAATAAGGGCTCCAAGAATAGCCCACCTTACAAAAAGGTCACAGAAGTTTCAAAATTCTCAATTTAGTCACTGAATTAATTAAGATTTCAAAATAAAATTCCCAATTATTAGGGTTTATAATCTAGGAATTCTAACTAATTTAGGGTAAAAATTGGGGTGTTACAACACTCCCCTGTTAAAAAGAAATTTCGGCCTCGAAATTTTACCTAGAGTAAAAAGATGCGGATACTGAGCTCGGATGACAGTCTTGGGCTCCCACGTAGCCTCATCACAACTACGACCACGCCACAGGACTTTGACCATCTTAATGGTCTTCCTTCTGAGAACCTTTTTATCCTGAGCAAGAAGCTCAATAGGCTCCTTCTCAAAACGCAAATCAGGACGGACCTCAATATCCTCAACAGACATAACATGTGACGGATCAGGATGATAACGTCTCAACACTGAAATATGGAAAACATCATGAATACGCTGAAGCTCTAGTGGTAGGTCTAGCTGATTGGCAACTGGTCCGACTCGACGAATAATTTGATAAGGGCCAATGTAACGAGGACTCAGCTTGCCTTTCCGACCAAACCGAAGTACCTTCCTGCAAGGAGATACTTTCAAGAAAAACTCATCACCCACCTCAAACTCAAGATCACGACGTCTCAAATCGGCATAAGACTTATGTCTGTCAAAAGCAGCCTTAAGCCGATCCCTAATCAATCTGACAGTCTGCTCAACCTCGTGCACAATCTTTGGTCCCAACAATCTGTGCTCATTCAACTCAGTCCAACCAATAGGTGAACGACACCTACGCCCATACAGAGCCTCACACAGTGCCATCTTGATACTGGCCTGATAACTGTTATTATAACCAAACTCTGCAAGCGGCAGGAAATCCTCCCAACTGCATCTGAAATCAAGAATACAACCCTTCAACATATCCTCAAGAATCTGGATCACACGCTCAGACTGACCATTTGTCTGCGGATGATAAGATGTACTGAAGTTCAACCGAGTACCCAAAGCAGAATGAAGAGACCCCTAATATTTTACAGTGAACCTCGGATCTCTGTCAGAAATAATAGATAACGATACACGTGAAGTCAAACAATCTCAGAAATATAAAGCCGAGCTAACTTACTCAAAGAATAGTCAACTCGGACAGGAATGAAATGCGTGGACTTCGTCAGACGATCAACAATAACCCAGATGGAATCCTTCTTCGACGGAGTCAAAGGAAGTCCAGTAACAAAGTCCATAGTCACGCACTCCCATTTCCACTGAGGAATCTGAATATGCTGAAGTAACCCAGACGAACGCTGATGCTCTGCTTTGACTTTCTGACATGTCAAACATCTCGTTACAAATCTGACGATGTCCCGCTTGAGACCATTCCACCAGTACCTTTTAGGAAGATTCTTATACATCTTGTCACCATTAGGATGCATAGCATAAGGACTGTCATGGGCTTCAAGGAGAATAACCTGTTTTAATCCAGATTTCCTCGGAATACAACATCGACCATGGAAACATAATACCCATCCTGAACAATAGAGAAATCCCGAGATGTACCTTTATGTACCTCCCTCATACGATGCATCAAAAACGGATCATTAGGCTGCTCAGCTCGAATATCAGAAACCAATGTAGGAATAACCTGAAGTTCTGCCAACAGACTGTCATCATCGTACAAAATCATCCGAGCAAACAAAGCTCTCAGATCTGAAATGGCGTTACGACTCAATGCATCAGCAACAACATTAGCTTTACCCAGATGATACTCAATCTCACAATCATAATCCTTGAGAAGCTTTGAACCTCAGGAACATTCTTGGGCTGCTTCCGACTCATAATAACCTCAACCTTCATCGGATCAACTTGAATACCCTGAGCAGAAACTATATGACCTAGAAACATAACCTCAGAAAGCCAGAACTCACACTTACTAAATTTTGCATATATCTGTTTCTCTCGCAGAATATGTAATACAATCCGAAGATGTTCCTCATGCTCTACCTCATATCTAGAATATACAAATATATCATCAATAAATACCACAACAAACTGGTCAAGATAGGGTTGAAATACCCTATTCATCATATCCATAAAAGCAGCAGGGGCGTTAGTCAACCCAAAAGGCATCACAAGGAACTCATAATGACCATATCGTGTCCGGAAACTATTTTGAACACATCAGAATCCTTAACCTTGAGCTGGTAATAACCAGATCTCAGGTCTATCTTAGAGAATATCGTAGCTCCCCATAACTGGTCAATTAAATCATCAATACGGGGAAGAGGATATTTGTTTTTGATCGTTAGCTTGTTCAGCTTCCGATGATCTATACAGAGTCGAAGTGTCCCACCATTCTTCTTAACAAACAGAACAGAAGCTCCCCAAGGAGAAACATTGGGTCGAATGAAACCTCGATCCAACAATTCTTGCAACTGAATCTTCAACTCTTTAAGTTCCTTCGGTGCCATCCGATAAGGTGCCATAGACACAGGAGATGTACCCGGATAAACCTCGATGCCAAACTCAACCTCATCCCGTTTCGGCGGTACCCCATGTAATTCTTTCGAAAAAAATGTCTGGAAATTCTTTCACAACTTGAATATTATCTAAATCGAAATTAGACTGTCTCAGATCAAGGATATAGGCAAGATAAGCAATAGACCCTTTCTTGATCATTTTCTCAGCTTGGAGAGCTGAAACGATATTAGATAGGAACCATCTGCGCTCACCAATCTGAATCACCTCACGATCATCAGAAGTTCTCAGTGTATCCCATTTCTTTTCATAGTCTAAGGTAACATGGTGTGTAGACAACCAATTCATGCCCAGAATAAGATCGAACTTCCCAAAGGGTAACTCCATCAAATCAACTGGAAAGATCTCCCCTTGAATCTCAAGAGGACAATTCCTGTATACTTTAGTAACCTTAACTGGATTACCCACTGGACCGTGTACAGTAACAACACTAACAGTATCCTCAACAGAAATCTCAAGACCCCCAGACACAGAACTTGCAACATATGAATGAGTTGAACCATTATCTAGCAGAGCAAAATACGGAATAGAATGGATAGAGAATGTACCGACAATAACATCTGGCTCATCACGATCCTCGTGCCTCCTAGTAGAATAAACTAACCCCGACTGTCTTGCCCCTGATTCTGCTGATCCTCTACTCGGAGCTGGTCTACCTCTACTAGCAGAGCCTGAAGTAACATATCTTACATGACCTCTTCCCGTGGCGGGAGTCTGTACTGATGCTTGAGACTGAGTAGTAGTAAAAGCTGAGGAAGGTGGAACCGGACAATCTCTGAAACGATGCTCGAATGAACCACATCATAAACAAGCTCTAGTCTGCCTATTACACTCGCCCGAATGCCACTTCTTACAAAAAGGACATTGTGGCACCACTCGAGTACCAGTCGAACCACTAGCACTGACAGTCGAAACAGAAGAAGGCATTGGTCTAGCTCTCAAATAACTCTGATAGTCTGACTCATCTCTGGCCCTCTTCCTAGACTGATTCCCCTGACTATACTGAACTGGCACTGACGCTGATCTCTTCCCTCTATCAGATCCATGCAACTCAAGCTGTCTCAACTCTGCCTCATTACGCTCAATTGTCCTTGCTCGTCGAGTAATGTCTTTGTATTCCTGGTCCATATGTAAAGCAACATCGACCTTTATCGTAGGATGCAATCCCTTCAAAAACCAATCACACTTGTCTTTTTCTGTGGCCACTAACCCTTGGACGTACTGAATCAATCTCATGAACTCGATCTCATAGTCGTTAACAGTCATATCATTCTGCCTCAGATTCATAAAATCATCTATGCACTTAGCTATATACTCAGCTCCGACATATCGGTCACGAAAAGCCTGTCTAAAATGATCCCATGTAACCATACTAGCTGGAGTAACAAGCTTCTCAACCTCCCACCAATTCTGGGCTTCACCCTACAGCAGTGAAATGACAGTCTTGAGTTTCCGGCCGGTAGGATAATCCATCTCAAAAAATAATCGTTGAAGCTTCTTTCCATCGAACATAGTCATCCCGGCAGCGAGAAACTCTGTGGATATGGGTCTCCGAACACTCTCAGACTGACGAAGGTATCTCAATAGTTCTCTCTAAACGGTAACAAAATCCGTGCCCATTGTCTCACTATCCCCTGAATCACGATAACCACTACTCTGAGCAGGCTGAACATGTGGATCTCCACTAGCAGCCTGCTGAGCTCCAGTCTGTTGAGCTTTTGTTTGGTCCACATGTTGCTCCTCCACATTCGCACCCTGGACCTCACCATGGTTTTGTATCGATCCCTCAGGAGGTGGAACGTCACTATCTACAGTCACGGTACGACCTCGACCTCGCCCACGGCCACGATCTCGACCGACCGCTACTCTAGAACTTCTCTGAGGTGGCATTGTAGTATATGTACAAAAGACAGAATCCTAAGATTAAAATCGGTACTTGGAGTCCTTATTCAGAGTATGAAAAAATATTATTCATAAAAGATCATAAGTCTTTCTAAAATTCCCGTTTTACCTGAAAACATTTGAGAATGCATGCAAAAATTTATTTTCGATTTCAAATTGATTTAAATCACCCAGGCTGAGTGTTGAACCTAGCTCTGAAACCACTAAATGTAACCTCCTAAACCCAACCCAGAAGAATTGGGTCAAATATAAGGAGTCAAGCTCAAAGCTTGTCCCTCACGCAAGCAACCTAGTTCAAAACTTTAATTCTAAAATATACAATAATAATAATAATAATGCATAATACATATTGATAAAATTATTCCTGAAAATATTAAATATTCGAAATGTATATGCATGATAAAACGTAATAACCCCAAATAAAACATCTGAAATCTGAAATTATATGCCATATGATAAAACATATAATATAAATAGGTCTAAGTATCATACTGGTAATAATAAATAAATAAAGCTGGAAAACGAGGTCCTCCAAGTACCGTAGCCTAGACTTGAGTATCTGAAATAGAAACTAAGGGAAGTCAGCGAAAACGCTCAGTGTGTCTCTACAGTGTAAACACAACTAACAAAAACAACATATCATCAGAGACAACATACATTATCAGAATACAATTTTCCATCAAGAAACAATTCAACCATATAAACGATATGAATGAATATGCAACACAATATGACATGCACCCAACTACATCACCATCCGAAGAGTAAGGTTCCCTAGAACCACTCTCTATGTCGTCACCATCCGAATTGGAATCCAGCCCGTAGGGCGAAACCACTGATCCGAAGTAGACATCACCCCAAAGGATAAAGCTACTGAACTTCCCCGTACAGAATCCCAACCATAATGAGATGACATAAAATCCGAGTTCTGAATCTGAATGCATTGTTTATCAACAGAAATACATAATCATATAATTCGATATACAATAATCTGAATCTGAATGTATATACAAATATTGCATAACATAACAGAATGTTGAACAACTCAAACATCACAGATCAACAGAATATTATCATCATACATCATCAGACCACATCATGTATACATTTCAGCAAATCAACACATTTACATACAAAGCACTGTAAACAGACAGCACAGAAGAGAACACACCTCAAGTAGCTAACACTCAACGTCGATGGTGACGTCTCCCACGCTCAACTCTATCTCTAGGTCGGTCAGAGTCAGCTCCTATAACAATTAAATACACCATCAAAGATACTACGACTATGCTAAGACACTGATAATATAAATATCGAATATATTAATAATTAAACTCACGTGCAGATCCCAATGTCTGAGCAACATGGGGTCATCCAGGTGGAGAAGGAGGAAGGATCTCACTATCCGAGTCAATGTCGTCTGCAAATACGAATAATACCAATTAATTTTCCGATATTCAAATCTTTAAATACAAGTAAACTCGAACAAAAGTGGTCAACACGATCTTTCAGGTTCGAATTTGGGAAAACGGGCAGCGGAAACGGAATCAGGACGTCGAAAAACAGAAAATAGCCATTTTCTGAAAAAGTCAACGGGTCAACGATCAACGAGTCAACGATCAACGGTCAATGGGTCAACGCTGACGTCATTGCTGACGTCAGCCGGCTCTTTATAAGAGAGACTGATTCGGTTCTGTAAACCTGGTTCAGCCTTTTGAACCGGTTGAAACCGGTTCAAACCCAAAATCCCCCTTTTCACTACCAATTTTAAAATTAGGGTTTCCCCTAGTCGGCTTTCATCGCCGAAATGCATGCCGGTAACCTCTAAGCGCTATTTTCGGCCAAACCAACACATTTCAAAGAAGCCAAACATAGATCATGCCATTCCGTACTCACCCAACTCAGAAACACGGTGAATCAACAAAATTTGGCAACGTTAACGGAGAAAAACGAACGGTCTTCGAACCGTTTCTTAACAACGGTGGACGGGAAATAGAAATGATGGCTAGGGTTTTGATCGGAACTGGAAGGGGAGATAAATGGTGGTTACAGATCGACGAACGGCCGACGATAGCTCCCTCATCGAAGCTTGATCGGAAAGAAACAAAGAGAGGTTTGTGGGGTTTTTCTTTTCTTTGCTGAAACATGAAGAGGGGAAAATGGGGGTAACTGAATCGACACCAACCAAAAGAGGAAAACCATATTTTTCTTTAATTTATTTTTTGGGTAAATTACACAATAAGGGCTCAAAGAATATCCCGCCTTACAAAAAGGTCACAAAAGTTTCAAAATTCTCAATTTAGCCACTGAATTAATTAAGATTTCAAAATAAAATTCCCAATTATTAGGGTTTTTAATCTAGGGATTTTAACTAATTTAGGGTTTCAGTTTAGGGTAAAAATTGGGGTGTTACAACTTTGCGGATTTTGGATAAGCAACTTCAGTGCTCGGATGAGCATAAGCTCGAGTGCGCCATCGTGTTTCTGGCTGACGAAGCACTTCACTGGTGGGAAACTACTATATTGACGGTCTTTGAAGACACTGTGACTTGGGAGTTCTTCCTTAAAGAATTCTGCAAGAAATATATCAGTGAGTTCTACCTTGCTGGGAGACGAAGTATCTTCCTCCACCTCAAACAAGGCGGATGGCCGATCGAACAGTACATCCATGATTTCTGCAAGTACTGTAGATATGGTGTTGAGTATATAAATAAGGAGGAAGAGAAGTGCCGAATGTTCATTGCAGGGCTCAATGATGAACTACGCCCTATGTTTACTACACTAAGCATTTCTGATTTCCAAGACCTCGTGAATCGAGTTGAGGTTACCGAAGTTGTAGAGAAAGCTCAATGAGCTGGTGGGTCTGGAAAGTTTGAGAAAAGGTTTAGGGATGATTCTCGACCTCTGAGATGGAACAAAAAAGGGAGATATCAAGGCCTAAGCAGAATGTTTATCCACATCCCTCCCATTCTGGAAATATTGAGAGGCCTCAGTCTGTAACGCAGTTCTTTGCTAAGGCAGCGTCTACTGATAACACTGGAGGTTCAAATCGAGGAACCCAACATCCAGTTTGCAATTATTTCCAGAATAGGCACCCACCAGGTCAATGTCGTAAGCAGACTAGAGCTTGTTACTATTGTGGTGAGCAGAGTCATTTTATCCGGGACTGCCCTTTGAATGCAACCAAATCTACTGTTACACCGACTACTGTTGCCTCTCTTGCTCAATCCTTTCGAGGTAAATGATCGAAGCAAGGATCATCAGGAACCTATAGAATATCTAGTGGTTAGGGGAAACCATTCAATAAGCAAGACTATAAAGCTCCTGCCTAGATGTATCATGTAAGGAACATGGAAGAGGAGGACGAGCCTGATGTCATTGCATGTACCATTGAGATATATTCACATCCTTTACATGCATTGATTGACCCTGATTCTACTCACTCTTTTATAAGCACTATCGTAGTTAATAAGTATGGCATGTCTTCCGAACCAATTGTATCGAGAATTTCTATAACCAACCCTTTAGGAGATTGTGTCATCGTAAGGGTAGTGTGTAAAAACTATCCCTTAATGATCCAGGGGATTCCTTTTCTGGCCAATTTGTTGGCTTTACCGATCCATGAGTTCGATCTTATCCTAGGCTTAGATTGGCTTAGTGAGCATCAAGCTTGGCTAGACTGTTGTAAAAGGAAGTTGTATCTTCGAGGTCTCAGCAAAGAAAGTGTTGTTTTGATGAACGCGAGAAATCCTTCTTTGTGTGCATTGGTGTTAGAAGCTAAAGATGAATCACAATTGAGGGACATTGACACTGTATGTGAATTTCCTAATGTATTTTCTAATGAACTTCCGGGATTGCCCCCAACCCGTGAAGTGGAGTTTGGCATCGAAGTGCAACCTTGGACTACCCTAGTTTCCATTGCACCATATCGTATGGCAGCTATTGAATTGAAGGAGTTAAAAGCTCAAATTCAAGAATTGTTGAGCAAAGTTTCATTCAACCGAGCTTTTTGCCTTGGGAGCACGAGTTCTCTTTGTAAAGAAGAAAGATGGTTCTATGCGATTGTGTATTGAGTACCGACATTTGAATAAAGTAACCATAAAGAACAAATATCCATTGCCTAGAATAGAAGACATGCTCGATCAACTAAAGGATGCCTTTGTGTTTTCCAAGATTGATTTAAGGTCGGGCTATTATCAATTGAGAGTTAAGGAGTGTGATGCACTGAAGACCGCTTTCCGTACAAGATATGGACACTACGAATTCTTGGTAATGCCCTCTGGGTTAACCGATGCACCGCCAGCCTTCATGAATTTGATGAATCATGTTTTTAGACCCTATCTTGATAAACTCATAGTGGTGTTTATAGATGACATATTGATTTACTCAAAGAATGAAGCGGAACACTGAGATCATCTTCGTATCGTTCTTCAGACCTTAAGAGAGAAGCAGTTGTACGCGAAGTTCTCTAAGTGTGAGTTTTGGCTCACCGAAGTTGCCTTTCTGGGACATATTGTGTCAGCTTCGGGTATTCTAGTGGACCTGAAAAAATCCAAGCTATTGTAGATTGGCATCCACTGAAGAACATTGGTATCCAAGCTATTGCAGATTGGCATCCATTGAAGAACATTGGTGAAGTCAGAAGCTTTCTTGGGCTTGATGGCTATTACCGAAGAGCTGTGAAAGGGTTTTCTATGATAGCCGCTCCTTTAACCAAGTTATTGAGGAAAGAAGCTTCTTTTTTTGACCGAGGTTCAACAACGGAGTTTCAATCAGTTGAAGCAAGTATTGACCCTTGCATCGGTCCTAACCCAACCCGAGTCTGGAAAAGACTACACAATTTACAGTGATGCATCGCACCTCGGGTTAGGATGTGTATTGATGCAGGAAGGAAAAGTCATCGCTTATGCTTCGAGACAACTTAAGTCGCATGAAATGAATTATACTACCCATGACCTTGAATTGGCTACAGTTGTCTTTGCACTGAAAATCTGGAGACATTACCTATACGAAGAAAAATGTTATCTCTTTACCGATCATAAGAGCCTTAAGTATCTTTTAACCTAGAAGAAGTTGAATCTTTGACAACGGAGGTGGATGGAATTCCTTAAAGATTACGATCTTGTCATTGATTACCATCTAGGCAAGGCCAACGTTGTAGCTGATGCACTCAGCTGCAAACCTTTGCCTGGTAAGTATCGACAGTGAATATAGAGTTATATGTATTATGTGTTACATTAACTCATTATAATACCGCTATATTGTAGCCCCTCGAGCAATTAACGCTCACTACCGACTGCGGAAGCATCGTTGTCTTGTAGTTGAACTTCAAGTTCAGTCAACCATCGTTTCGTGAATCAAGGATTTGCAAGAGCAAGATCTTGAGCTTCAATCTATTGTTTCTAATCTATAGACAACCCAAACTTCAGAATTAATTCTGAAGGACTCTTGTGTTTTCATGACCGAGTCTGTGTACCTAATGATGAATCTCTTCATACTGATATTCTTTTTGAAGCTCATTCGAGTTCTTTTTCCACTCACCCCAGGTCCGTGAAGATGTATAAGGACCTTCGTGAACTCTATTGGTAGCCAAGCATGAAGTAGACCGTAGTTGATTACATTTCCAAATGTCTCACGTGCCAACGTGTTAAGGTAGAACATTATGCTCCTACTGGATTATTGCAGCCTATCAATCCATTGAAATAAAAGTGGGAAAAGATCACTATGGATTTTGTTAGTGGTCTACCGTTAACTCCCGCAAAGCATTATACCATATGGGTCATTGTAGATCGTTTCAAAAAGTCAGCTCATTTTATACCGGTTACAATGGACTACGATCTTCCTAAATTAGCTGATTTGTACATCAAGGAAGTGATTCGACTCCATGGAGTACTTAAGCCTATTATCTCCGATCGAGATCCCCAATTTGCATCTCGGTTTTGGAGAACCTTACAAGGAGCTCTGGGCACCAGAGTTAATCTTAGCACAACCTTTCACCCTCAATCTAACGGCCAGTCAAAAAGGGTAATTCAGGTAATTACTGAAAAACTTATCCATTGAAACCTTAGGAATTTGTATTGTTGTTGAACATTCCTATACAGATCTTGGAAGATATGCTTCGAGCATGCATCATAGACTTTGGTGGAACTTGGGAGAAATCCCTACCTCTTGTTGAATTCGCCTACAATAATAGTTATCAGGCATCAATACAAATGGCTTCGTATGAAGCGTTGTATGGTAGACGGTGTCGAACTCCATTGTGTTGGTCGGATCTTGGTGAGGGCAAAGTGTTAGGCCCTGACTTTCCTCGGGAAACTGAAGAACGAGTTGCCATTAGTCATGACCACTTAAAGGCTGCCTTTGATCGACAAAAAGCTTATGATAATCTTAAGAGACGAGACATTGAGTATGAAGTTGGTGAAAAAGCCTTCCTTAAAGTATCACCGTGGAAAAAGGTTTTAAGGTTTGGCGAGAAGAGAAAATTAAGTCCCCGATTCATTGGACCCTTTGAAGTCATTGAAAGAGTTGGCCTCGTGGCATATTGACTGTTGCAGCCCACTGAATTGAGTAAAAGCCATAATGTTTCTCATGTATCGATGCTCCAGAAATATCATTCTGATCCTTCGCACATTGTGGAACCAGAATCTATAGAAATCTGGCCAAATTTTTCCTACGGGGAAGAACCGGTTCAAATTCTAGCAGGAGAAGTCAAAAGGCTTCCAAACAAAACTGTACCGTTAGTTAAAGTGCTCTAGAGGAGCCATACTGTTGAGGAAGCCACTTGGGAACCTGAAGAGACCATGAAACAACAATATCCACATCTCTTCGGTTCAGGTAAAAAAATTCAAGGACGAATTTTTCTTAAGGGGAGAGAGTTGTAAAACCTCAAAATCCGGACTAGTCAGAATTGGGTTCTAGTGATCAGAAATTTCACATTGATAAAGTCTAAATATAGTATGGTTAGCTAATCATTGATATTGGACTCTAATTGAGTTAAATCATTGCTATTGGACCCTATTGAATAGTACCAAAAACATTATAGTGGCTAAATTGTGAAAATTGGGAGTTTGGAGTCAAAACTATAGAGCATTGGGAATTGAGGGAGTAATCTTGCGATTAGCCCTTTTTTCATTAAAATTCCCATACGTGGGGATGTTTGGAGAGTTTCCTTCATTGGAAGGAAACCTATACAAATTAAAAGCTAAGTGAATAGCTTAATCAAGCTTCACCGATAGATAGATCTAATCAAGCACCTCTCCAAAACTATTTATCTTCTTCATCTTCTACCTAAGCAAGCACCTCCATTAGAGGTAGCTTTAAGTTTCTTTTTTCCTTCGTTCTATTGCTATCAAATCGTTGATATCGTTCGGGTAAGCATTAATCCTCAAACAATCCTTGAATTCCATGGATATTCCAAGCTTAATCTCAAGCTAGGGTTTTAGCCACCCATGGATAATTCATCGTTGTTGCTTATATTGAATTTGGATATCGATTTTGATATCGTTGTATTGATTTTGATATCATATTATCGATCCTAATAGCCTTCCTATTGATTTCCTAGCTCAAGACAACGAAAAGGAGCATCCATCAAATTTACCGAAGGCTAGGAACAAGGTAGTTGTCATCCGAGAGTCGTAGGAGCATTGGATTAGTAAGGTGTTTGTAGTCGGAGTCACGAGATTAGGCGAGAAGACTTCCCGAATCTTTTATTGTTTTTTTTTACCATATTGCTAACAATATCATTGAAGAAGTTGCATTGGATTGTTAATCGGATTTATTGGTAAGTGTTGGTAAGTTGTTATTGACTATCGGACATAGTTATTGTTATCGCTATCATGCATTGTCACCGATATGATTTGTGTTATTAAAATATTGTAAAGAAATCATCGAATATTGATATTGACATTGGCATTGAAACATGGCATATTGATGATGAAACATGTTTGCTATTGATAATATTGAAGTAATAGGTCATCGAAATTCTTATTGAACATTGAATATGGATACGGACATTGAAACCTTGGATTTGAATGGACAATGGATACAATTAGCATGCCATAGAATTAATGAGCTCAGTGTACAGGTAGACTACAATCCTTAGGCTACGACCGATATTGATTTGGCGAGGCGGAGGGATGTGTTTTGAAATTGGTCATATTGACGAGGCGGTGGGATTAGACCATTCATTGATTTGGCGAGGTGTAGGAATTCGTGTATCCACTATCATGATTCAATCCAAGGGTTAATGATGAAATTAATATGTTAAACATTGTATTTTGATGCATAGTATTGACATTGATGAGCATGAGATCATATATATATATATATATATACTTGCTATATTGTTGTTTCTATTGGTTGTGACTACCTCACTAGGCAATGTATGCCTAACGTGTCTCATCTCATGCATTTCAGGTTGAAAGATCATTGTGCTTGGAGATTGGATAGTCCATGCGAGACAAGTCACTACAAGCCTAAAGTAATGTATTTTGACCTTACGAACTCCTAGGAAGATGGCAAAGTAGTTGAACTAGTCTTTTATGTCCATTTTGTTTTGTTTGTAATGTGCATATATTTTGACCAAAATGTCTTTTGGTTTGGCTAAAAATAGTTAAAAATGGCTTATTTGTCTCACATAGGTCAAAACCTAGTAAACGTATTCGAATGATGATGAATTTTTGCATGCCAATAGTTTATAGCATTGAAATATTGTGTGTAAAGTTTCATTGCGTTTGTGTATCGTTTGGTAAGTCAATTTGATTAAAAACCAGCAAAAATATATCATTACAGGTCAGGTCGTATCGATACGAGGTAATGGTGTGTCGATATGAGGTAATGGCGTATCAATACGGTTAAGCAACTTAGTCTCTAAGAACTTGGCGTATCGATATGGTTTGAGGTTGTATCGCAACATTTTGCTACTGGAATTTATTGTTTTGATACAGGTCTATAGCATATCGAAATGGGTCAAAGTCAAGGTCAAAGGAAGTCAACTTGTACTGATACAGGGCTTGCCCGTATCGATACGGTTAAAGGATAAAGTCAGCTTAGGTTGACCATCGTACACCTGTTTCGAAACAACCTTACGGTGTTTCGATACAGGGTTAGTTAAGTTAGTTAAGAGGACTGAAACAGAAGGTTTGCAATGTTTACAATTTGGTCACTAAACTTTGAATGAATAAATTGAATGAGTAAACGAACTCCAAATTGTATGGATTTTTATAGGTTCATTAATATTGTATTTAAATTCACTGTAGTATAATCAAATGCATCTAAAAACCTCTAATTTATCGGATTTACAGTTTGGTCCCTAAAACTTGCAATAGTTAAGAATTAGTCCTAAATGATTAATTATTGTTTCATAAGGGTTAATTGGAATAAGATGCATTGTAGTAACATGTTATTGTTTTAAATGTTGAGTATAAAAATGAATTTTTATTGTACCATTCATTGTATTGTTCATCGGTATCACCTTCCGACCCGGTTCTCGACCAGACCGGGAAGGGGGTGTTATATGATTGGCCAAAGAAAAAAATTGACCTCGACATTCAAGTTTCCTGTTGAAGGAGGTGTGTTGAGGTTTAAGCAAAGAAAAGGCCTCAAGCGTCAAATTATGAGAGTGTGCCGAAGTGAGACGACGAAGAGCCTTTATGGCAAATTTTTAGTGGTGGGGAATCTTTGTCCGTAGAACAGACAAGATAAGATATCGGCCGAGGTTACTCGATTTGGAGGTTCGAATAGAGAATAAATAACAAAATTTTGGGGGCAAAGTTTTGATGGGGCATGAAGAAGATAAATTGATTTAGCTCAAAGATGTTTCAAAGAAAGAAGTTGGGAAGATTAAGTCGAACAAGAAGAAGATCTCAACAAGAATTGTATGCATCTTTGCATCTTCATATATTGAGAATATAATTCTACATGAACATACGTATCTTTGCATCCTAAAATATGCCCATGCACCATCTTAATTGTGACATTATCATGAAGCTTTCATACATGAATTCAAACAAACAATATCTAAGAAGACAACTTTGATGAGAATTTCGTGCACCTTTGCACCGACCAGGAAAGCACGTGCTTCTGTGTCTTATACATTGTTACATTTACCTTAATGGAGCTTGCAAGTCCATTGTTTAAAATAGAATTTCTTAGTCCACTCATTTCTTAAGGATGTTTTTCTCAAAACCCAAATTTCTCAATATGATCCTTCTATAATGATTTTTTTTCTCAAAAGCCAAATTTCTTAATTTCATCCTTTCTTAAGGATGTTTTTCTTAAAACTCAAATTTCTTAATTTCATCCTTTCTTAAATTTGATCCCTTAAGGATGCTTTTTTCAAACCCAAATTTCTTAATTTGATCCTTTCTTAAGGATGTTTTTTTTCTTCTTAAAACCCAAGTTTCTTAAATTCTATCTTTTCTTAAGGGTATTTTTCTTAAAACAAAGATTTTCTCAATTCTATCATTTCTTAAGGATGTTTTTCTCAAAGCTCAAATTGCTTATATTAAGATATATGTTTTGATATAATAATTGAAAAATTGATTTGAACTAAACTTAAAAAGACTTCAAAATGTTTTGTAAGTACAAACAACTTGAAAACATGTTTAAGGGTTTTTACAAGGTTTTGGAATAACTTAAAATGTTTTAAAGTAGCCAAAACCTATGTTTTTAATGTTACAGTACCAATACGGTGCATACCGTATCGATACCCCTTAGGGTTTCAGCTACAGGGAAATTCTAGTAGCCAAAACTCGTACTGACACGCCTTTACTGTATCGATACAGAGAACTTTAAAACCCCCAACGGCTAGTCTCGTACTAATACAGTTGTATCACGTACCGATAAGCCTTAACCGCTCCCAACTGTCATTTTCCCTACGAATATTTCAAATGCAGGTCGTACTGGTACACTTACAAGTGTATCGATACGTATATGCTGAAGCAGGCTCAACGGCTAGCTTCCAAGAAGGTCGTATCAATACAGTGACACGTGTATCAATACCCTATTGTCCAGAACTACATTTATAGAGGGAAATAAAGACCCTAACGGCTCTAATTCAATCTCAATGATCTACAATGGCTAGAAGCTCATTTGGGAGTATAAAAAGGGACCTACAAGCATCTATAGAAGACTAATGATCCTCAATTCAACATATTATGATCAAAGAAATCTCTTAGTGCCTAATTGTGTCATCCTTTTATAGACAAAGCACTTGCGAGCTTGAATGTTTATGTATGCTCAAGTGTGTTAGGTTTTGGGTGAGTGCTTGAGAGTGCAAACATCAACCTTGTAAGAGGGATTTTAGTTTGTTTATCTTTATCTCTTGTAAAGAGGGTTTGATCAAGCTTTGGGCTAGAAAACTTTGATCGTTATAAGGGTTTCCTCCCAAGCCTTGAAAAGGGGACGAATTTCTTAGTGAAATTGGTTGAAATCTTTAGTGGCATAGCTAAGGTAGCGTATGTAGGCTTTGGTTAGAAAACCAAACCACTCTAAATCTTCGTGTCTTTTATTTTTCGCTTCCACCACCAATCACCCAAATAGCTCAACTTCTCCACCTCTTGGCAAGCTAAATTGGTTGAAGGAAATCGAGTCTATCAAGCTTAACAGCTTAATTTAATTCTTTCATAAGGAGGCATTTACTTAAAACAAGAATTTCTTAAGTCGATCCTTTCATAAGAATAAGTTTTCATGAAGTAAAGATTCTTTAACTTGATACTTCCATATGGATAATTTAAAAAAAAAAAGAAAAAGAAAAAGAAAAGAAGATGTTTTTAACTCGACCCTTTTCATAAGGATATTTGTTAAAAGGAGAGAGAGGGAAAAAAGAGAAAAAAGGGAGAGAAAAAACCAAAGAAAGAAAGAAAAAAAGAGAGGAAAAAGAAAGAAAAGGAGAGAGGACAAAGAAAGGAAAAAAGAAAAAAGTAGAAAAAGAAAAGAAAATTCATAGTGAAAACCCGAAAGTGCGCTCTAAGAAAAGCAAATCTAAAGTGAAAACCTAAAAAGACGCTTTAGAGAAAAGATTCAAAAGTTTGAAAAGAAAACACTGAGATGGTTGAACCCGAGTGTGAGATGGGGTACCACCACTACAAAGATCAAGAAGAAGAAGAAAGCAAGAAGAAGGTCAAGATTAATGAACCATAAAAGTATTTTGATCTGCAACTTCACTGTAACACCCTAAAAAAAGTGTTGAATGAAATAAGAAAATAAGGAAATATGTAACCAAGGGTTAAAAGGGGTTTTGAACCCGCATCTTTTAGCATGGAGAACCCATGACTTAGCAATTTGAGCTAAGGCAATCTCTCATTATGGTTTACCTCATTTTTCTTTTAAACTAATTGTTTTGTTTAAATCGAAATTTAATAAAAGTCGAAATCAAAAACCCATATGGGATAATTAACTCCCCAAAATATCCAGACCCTTCCATTTTTCTCTCGTCCCCTTACCTTCCTCGCTCCGGCTTTTGCTCCAATCTGCCACACCGCCCGGCCGCGGCCTTCACCGCCGCCGAAGCGGTGTCCGCCCACTCCCCTCGATCGCAACCACGGTGACCACTCGCGGTAAATCACCGTCGTCAGCCGCGGTGAGCAGTTCGAAACCTAACGATGAAACCCATTGTCGCCTCTGTTTTTACATTTATCTCGGCCACCGCTCGATGGAGGTGCACACCGCCATCACCATCGTGATCGTCGTTGAAGCCCGCTCGAAATCCCTCAAGCCACGCGCCCAACCGCTGCCCCGTTCGCCGAAAATCAGAAGAAGATGTTTCGACGAACCTAGGCTATGTTGAACAGTTTTCACCGATTATAGCCGTTGTCGATGTCCGTTCGTCGCGCCGCCACTGTCGTTGAGTTCCTCGTCTCGAGTTGAGAAAAACCCATCATTTTAATCGTCTGATTTTCATCGTTTAACTCGTCGTCGGAGACTCGTCTTTTTCGGCGATTCTCAAAGCTTTAGGGTTAGATCCAGTAAGATTTGGTTTGTTTCCGGCGTTATTTCAATTCTTAGATGTGTAATATAAAATGAGGGCTTGATTATTTGTGTTTTTCCGGCAGAAAAACCGCGAAATGGATTTTTCAGTGACGTTCCGGTGACCGTCCGACGACCTTCAATTCTTAAGGGTAAGAACCAGTCCGTGTAGACCGAATTGGTCTGAACCGGCTGGACCGGTTGAACCGGTCAACTCAGTCAAGCTCGTTGACCCAACCTGTTGACCGACCCGACCCGTTGACCGAGTCAACTCAGTGAGTCAACTCGCCCGAGTCAACCTAGTGAGTCAACTCGCCCGAGTCAACCCAGTGAGTCAACTTGTCCGAGTCAACCTAGTGAGTCAACTCATCTGAGTCAACCTAGTGAGTCAACTTGCCGAGTCAACCATTGGACCAGTGATGTCAGCATGATGTCAGTGTTGACTTTGACTGCTGACGTCAACGTTGACTTTGACCAAAAAGTCAACTTTTTCCAAAAAGTCCTATTTTATGTTTTTCGACGTCTTGAGTCCAATTTTGAAGCCCGTTTCGTGAAATTCTAACCCAAAAGCCTCTCAATTGGACCTTGAACTCGAGTCTGCTTATGTATTTTAATAATCAATTAGGAGCAATGTGAATAGGGACTGAAATTGGAATTTGTGTGATTGAAGGTATTCACTGTTCCTTGTATTCGGCATGTTGAGGACGTCGCATTCGGGTTCTAGAGTGATCGAACGGAGTATCATGGTCGACCGATATAGCAAGTATTAAAGGTAATACACTACTACCTCTAGTATGCTTTATGAACATGTTGGTATTCGGTTAATGCATGCATGAATATGATGAAGAGTGTTGTTAACTCTGCTTAAGTCAAACCAGATGTGAAATTGAGTATGATAACCTAGATAAGATCAAGATGCTCGAACGAGGAAGTTAATAAATGTAAGGATCTGGAGTTCAATAAATTAAGTAATAAGGCAGCTAATCTCCAAACCCGATTATTAATGTCAAATGATTAAAAGCTAAAAATATTTGGATATGAAATTACGAAAATGCCCTTAATGTATGAGAATGACTAAAATACCCTTGGAATTGGAAGCGATCTAGAAATCTACATTGGATATGGTAAAACAACCAAATTCATCTAAAATCCTCGAACTACTTGGAAAGTTATGGTAACAAGATTTAAACCTTCGAGATTGTAAGGTGTTAGGTTTCATTGAATTTGGAATGAATCTCCGAATATAGATTTACGGGAAACTATCCATACCTCTGAATTAATCAAGTAGCTCAAAATACTGAATTGATTGTAATGACTAAAAGTATTGGAAGTACTGTTATGGTTAAATTAATCGGAATGATCGTAGTGATCAATGATGCTGAAGTATCTTCGGACACCCAAGTTTGCAAATTAACTGGAAGGATGGGTAAACCCTTGAGTCTGAAATGAATGAAGTGGTTGGAGGGTACCGAAATTTCTTGAATGGCTGAAACACCCACGAGTACTTAAATGATTAAAATACTATAAATGGTTCAATTGATAGAAATGATGGATATCTCGAGCTTAAGAATGACTGAAATACCCCCTTTGTCTGAAATAAGTAAATTGCCTTTGATGAAATTCTAGAAATGCCAATAAAGCTGAAAATGATTGAAATGCCACTAAGGGTTGAAGCATGACTCGTGTACGTCAATCACTCCTGATATTAATATAAGAATGGAAGTTTTTCCACACAGAGTATTAGTTCGACTACTCCGTGGCAAGTCCTGTGGTGAAATATGAAGGAAACCTTTCAGATATACGATATAATCAATATTTGAAACTGATACATGTGAAGTGCATACATCAGAAAGTTTTGTTAGTACTGTAAGGTTGGGACATGTTAGTTCGATTGGTTTTAGAGGCTCGATAAACTTCTGGAAATCTTAAATATTGTAAATGGTCATTTTATCACTATTGGGCTCAATTACAAAATCACCCCTGATAGTTAAAAGACCAAAATGCCCTCGTTAGCCAAAGTAATCAAAATAGCCCTGAATGTATTTGATATCGTGAAAGATCTTGACGTAGAAATCTCTGAATGCCTAGTTTGAAACCTGATGAGCAAATAGAATTTCTAAGCCACTGTTTATGCCTTGTTAGTATAAATTACCAAAATGCCCATGTATGATAAAATGACAATAATGCCTTTGTAGGCTTAAATAGCTAAATCATTCATGATATGCCTAAACTCTCAAAGATCTTGATGTATCATCTCTTGAATACCTAGTTTGAACCGTTAGTACAAACCCCTCTTTTAATAGGGGCCTCGTTTCAAAAATCTGTTCAATTGTCAAAAGTTTAATGTGTTCTCTTCCGTAAATGCCAAGTATCTCCAAGAAATAAACTATTCCACCTAGTGTGTTCCATGTGTGCTACACAACTGTTTTTGCATACTGATTTACATGTTACATACCGATCACATGCACATGATTGACATACTTGAACTCACATGAACATGACATGTTTTATAAATTAAGCATGATCGTATTGTATTTCTGGTATATGCCTATGCACCCGATATGACAAACATGCTATATGAATAATGTGTTACTAAAAATACAGTTATTGATTAATGAAATATTGATGATATGATTCACTGGGGTACTTGGGACATGATATGAAGTTACTGTCTTGCTCAGCCCTGATCCAGCAGGTAAGTCCGCCCGCTTTCGGTCCTATGCTTCGGCTAGGTCCTCCCGTTTTCGGTTCCTATGCTTCGGCTAGGGCCGCCCCTATTTTAAGGTATTTCTTAGGATGGTACCCACGACCAAATGGGCTCGGGTTAATGTTTGTACATGATACCGTACTAGGGAAACTAAATACTGGAGTATGGTAGGAGGGTAAATAAAGAATTAAAATGAACTTTACTGCCACTCGAATCAAATGTATTTGAAAAAAAAGGTTTACTGCATTGTTACATTTCATGCATTAACATTGCACCGTTTGAACACACTAGACACTAAACTCTCTGGTTTCCACCTCTGTATGTTACCAGCCTATATAATTCTCGTCAAATTCTTGATGTCTAAATAAAGAACAAATATCGTTGTTCTCGAGTATGATACAACCTCGAAATAGTATAATAGAAATAGAGACTGTTACTACGTGGAACATCATGAAAATTTTATGCCTACCATATATCTGCATGAGCTTATAGAATCTTTTGGTAGTTCTGTATTACTGAGCTTTTTCAAGCTCACGCTGTTTTTACCATCGCAGGTTAAAAGAATATATCATGGTATAATGGTTGACAGCAGTGTTCGGGGTTGTCTCGGCGTTGCCTTTGGAGTACGTACTGTATAGTTAGTGGGCATGTATGTCATGTATTGTTTTATGACAGTGTCTGTAAAACACTTTCTGAAACTTTCGTTATGTGTTTAAATGACTTCCCGAAATGGTATTTTAAACAGAAGTTAATTTTACAGTTTAATAAGTGTTTGAGGAAAAAAATGTTTTTATGTGTATTTTTATTGTGGGTAGCTCTTGTGACCCTAATGTGACTTCCTAAGATTCGTTGTAACGCATAGGCGGGTCTAGGGGGTTACATTCACGTTTGAAGGATTAGATCCCAACAAAGATTTCAATCCACCACTTCATTTTTGAAAATATAGATCCTAGCAAAGAATCAGAAGTTCTTGAAATCACCCAATCTTTAAAAATCTTCTGATCTCTAGCTTTTTGAGAGTAATGAACATCTATTCGTGCCAACACGACAAGAAATCAGGGCATCACTTCAAGGTTTTTCGGTCTTCAGATTTTTGGCAGCAGTGAAAATCTTTCGATACTCGTGCCATGAGAAAATAGGGTACCGTTTCAAAGCAAAGGGTTCTATATATGAAGAACTCGCAACTTCAGGATTCCAAAGTGAAGGGTTCTATATAGGAAGAACTTGCAACTTCATGATTTCAAAATGTAGGGTTCTATATGAAAAGAACTCTTAGAACATCTCCTCGTGTCAACATGACAAGAAATTGGGGCATCACTTCAAGGTTTTTCGGTCCTCATCCTTTTGGGAGTAGTGAAAATCTTTCGGTACCCGTGCCATGAGAAAACGAAGTGTCATTTCAAAGTTCTATATAGGAAGAACTGTAGGATTTCAAAGCAAAAGGTTTTATATAGAAGAGACTCATAAGAAAAAGGTTCTATATAGGAAGAACTTTTAACTTCAGGATCTCAAAAGCGAACTTGCAACTCGAAGAATTTGCCAAGGAAGATGAAAAGTTCTATATAGAAAGAAATTATAGCTCCAAGGCTTCAGACTAAGGAAGAGTGGACGATTCCATATACGAAAAAGCCGTAACTCTGATCTTCAGATAGGGAAGTGGGACAAAAATTAGTGATTTTGATCGTTGATCTATTCTCGTTTTCCCAGAATAAGCAAAGAAGAGCCATTATAATCACTAATTTTTGTCTAGGTTAATCCCTATTTTTATTCTGTTTAGCTGCTTATCTTGTCTTATTTTATTTGCTTTGTTATTATTATTATTATTATTATTATTATTATTATTATTATTATTATTATCGTTATCATTATTATATTTATTATTGTTATAAAATAAAATCAAATAAAAGACTACTTAGAAATATATGATGGCTAATTAATTAAATAAAAATCAGTTTACGACCCATTTACATTAAGCCCAATACACCCGAGCCCAATACCAAAAAACCTAAACTATGATCAACTAAGTTTAAAGTCTAGCCGTCAGAGCTTTTGACTTCTTGAATGCCTTCTTTAATGCAGACTTGGATTTAAGGAAACACATTTAATTATGCACAACATTCAAGGAGGGCACGTCAATGCTTCGGGAATCCTCCGACCTATGGATCTGCACAACGTCACCAACACTCAACGATCTGAATCGTCAAATTTTCAATCACTCGTAATCGTCAGATGGAAGCCTCATCAATGGCCACGATAGAGCCTCAGCCACCAAGAGAAACCCGTGACTTCTCAGTTCCCCACGCCTCACTCCCTCGGACCATCGTGCAATCACCCCCTCCTCGAACCGTCATGCAATCACCTGCCATATCACAGAAATGGAGAGATTTCAAACATATTGAAAAATCAAAAATCAGAGAACCGTTTTATATTCTTCTTTTTGTTCTTTTCTATATGTAATTTAGCGTTAAAACAAAAAGCCCTAAACAATGTAAAAGAGATTCTAATATATACAAAAAAACATTCTTAGGTAATTTCTTGCTTTCTTTACATTTTGAATCACAAAAACAAGGAAGAGATTTGAGTAAACAAAGGAGTTCTAAAAAATTTAAAACCATAAAATGAGGTTTACCCATTCGACAAAGATGATTTTCGACGATTAGTGCCTCTGACCGACGATCCCAACGATGGACTGAAACGTCTTGGTGAGGATAACAACATATCTTGAAATCAAGTCGATCTGAATGTCGACTGCTCAGATCGGTGACTAGAAAGCTTGACGAATTCATGGTTATTTCCTGACGTTTGGGGTCACTTTTTACGAATCCGATCTGTGGAGGAGAAACGAGGGTGACGAGAGGCTCATTTCGCGACCAACGTTGGCCGGGAAGTGTCACCGAAGCAATGCCAGACGACGGTCATGAAAACTTTAGGGTTTAAGGTTAAGAGAATAGAGGGTAAAGAGGAAAACCCTTTTGTCTTTCCTTTTCTTGACAAATACTAGTTCTACTTCTACCTAGAGGGGGAGGGGGAGACTCTAGAGGAAGGAATGCTCCTGCTGGGTCTTGAACTCGGAACTTAAGAAAAATAATGGAGCAGATGAGCAGTTCTGACCAACCGGCCATCAACGCTTGCTCAACCCTTTTGTCTTCTTGTAACACCCCAAAAACCGGTCTGGTCGGAAATAGGTTCCGATGGTTGAATTTTTGGTATTAAAACTCTTAAATTTTGATTAGTTTATGTTCTAAAATTTTATGGAACCTAAAAATCAAGTTAAGCTTGTTTATGGATTTTTCTACCATGCGGCAGCTTAATATGCGGCTAATATACGGCGTTACCGGAAACATCATTAAGAAATACCGGAAACATCATTAAAAATACCGGAAACATGATAAGAAATACCGGAAACATGGATTTCGAAAGTATCGATACTTTTGGATATGTTGATTTCGTAAGTATCCATACTTTCGAAAGTATCCATACTTTTGGATATGTTGATTTCGAAAGTATCCATACTTTCGAAATCCATGTTTCCGATATTTCTTATCATGTTTCCGGTATTTTTAATGATGTTTCCGGTATTTCTTAATGATGTTTCCGGTAACGCCGTATATTAGCCGCATATTAAGCTGCCGTACCGCAGAACTACCCCTTGTTTATGTGCCCAAATTAACGTTTCTGGGCCAGGTGGATCGATACACCTAGGACCCGTATCGAAACGGCCTAGCTAAGGCGTATCGAAACGGATGTCAGGCGTTACGATACGGTCCAACAGTAATAACTGCCTTTTTGGCATTTTGCAAGACCGTATCGAAACGGCCTCAACCGTTCCGAAACGGTACCCTGCAGAAAACAAGGCAGGTGCCCCAAAGTCAAAGATTTCGGCTTTTAAATGACTCACCAGCTGGGCTGGTTTATTCCCTCACGTCTTTAGCTGAACAAATAGCTGGGTATCAGCTATTTTACTGCAAGTGGATAGAGCATAATTAATTTGGAATTCTTAAAGGTGAAGAAAGCTTGTGATTGGATATTAGGAAGGTGTATAGGGTTTAGCAAACCCTTAGGCAAGGGAAAGCTTTTAATTGGCTGATGTGGGAGGTGGAATTGAATACCTAATTCCTTAAATTCTCTATAAATAGGAGATAGATGGAAAGAGCTTTGTTTTTGTTCTTGCTACGTAAGATTAAACACTCTTCTTTCCTAAATAAGCTAGCACCACCATTGTTGTCTTCTACCTCAAGTTTAAGCAAGCACCTCCATGGAAGCTTGACCGAAGCTTTGCCTTTCCTTGTTTCTAAGTCTAGCTAAATCCGTACAACCGCAAGGAGGAGGACTCAAGTAATCAAGCAAGGTATTATCAACCTTAGGAGCCGTAACCGATCAAGGTGAGTGTAGTAGCGTTTCGAGTTAGGCACGGGCCTACTCGATTATGTTGTTACCTTTGTTAATACTGACCTTGAGTTAGTAGTTTTACGCCATCGATTGCATGTTGGTAAGCACATGGTAAGGTTGCATCAATTCTTTGATTTACACTATGTTTATGGTTGTCATGTGATATGTTTACTTATGATATGATGTAGATATGATCTATGAAATATGGTTAAGGACCTTGGATTCGAGGTATCGGATACGGTTGGCATGCCAATGAATTCACGAGCTCTATGGAAGAAGAATGACTTGGTGTAGTGGAGGGATGTATTGTGTGACGGTCAAAATCGGTGTAGTGGAGGGTATAGACCATGTTGATTATGAATGGTGTAGTGGTGGAATTTCGTGTATCCGTATACAAGGAATCGATCCAAGGGAAATTATGAATTCATGATAGTGATGTGCCGTGAGGCCATGATGATGATTTATGTTATGTTATGATTATGATATATGCTATGGCCTTATATGTTTATGGAAATGACTTATTAAGCATGTTGTAAGGCATGTTATATGTATTGCATGGTTATGTGACTACCTCACTAGGCAAGTGTGCCTAATGCATTTCATGCATCCATTTCAGGATAAGCAAGTAGAGGGGACCGAGATCGGAGAAGTTGGAGCGTTGCACAAGTCACAACCAAGTTCAAGTAAAGTGTTTTGTCTTTTAAACTCCTAGTATGGTGGCAAAGTCTATGTATTAGGATTAGTATGTTCGTTTAGTGTGTCTATGTGATGTGCAAGTGCTTTTGGTATAAATAATATGTAATGAGTTATGTTGTTTAAGAGTAAAGCCTTAAAGTTTATGTTTTGTGCTTAAAGTGGTAAAACCGAGCAAACGGATTCAAATGACCTTAAAACTTGGCAAGACTGTAGCTTACACCTTTAGAATAATGTGTGTCAAGTTTCATTGCAATTAATTCATTGTTGCTAAGTTAAAGTTGACTAAAACCAGCTAAAATCTGTCATTTCTGGTCTGCCGTTTCGAAACGGGTTGGAGTGTTTCGAAACGTTTTGGCCACTGGAGACCCCTGTTTCGAAACGAGTTCCGAAACGGGTCTAAGTCAAGTCAAGGTTGGTCAACCCGTTCCGATACGGGTCAAGCCGTATCGAAACGGTCAAGAAGGAAAAGTCAAAGTTGTGATAATAGTCAAGCCGTACCGAAACGGCTTAGGGCGTTTCGATACGGGCAGCTTCTTTTAGGCTTTTATAAAGTCGAATGGATTAATATGTAAACCCGGTAAAGATTACAAGTATAGAGATTAATAAGATTCAGTTGCTAAGTCAACTTGGTTTAAAAAAGAGCATTAAGTTTTAATAAGTCAAGATGTTAAGAAAGCTTTTGAGGAAAAAGGATTATAAGATTTCCGCACCGTTTTCGGTAACGCTCTCCGACCCGGTTCTCTACCAGGCCGGGAAGGGGTGTTACATTTGTGGTATCAGAGCTAGAGTTTAGTCAGTTCTGGACTAAACTTAAGTATGTTTGTATTGCAAGTTATGTTACTTTGCCACCTAGGAGTTATTCTGTTAAGAATTGTGACTTGTCAACTGATCCGATCTCTTATATATATATATATATATATATATATATATGTCTCGCACTAATGAAGCGTGTAATAATGAGTCTGTTGCTAATTCCTCGAATGGTGGCGAGGAAGTGCAAGGAGGAAATCCTCCGAATCCAAGAAACCCACTTGTTCGGAATGTAGAGTCTGAAGCACCTGCCGCTCAGGCAGCATACTATCAGAACATGGCTGATATGTTTCATCAATTTTTGAATGTGATGAAAGCTAGCCAAGTAGTGCAACCTACGTTGCCTGTTGCTCAAACTTTTCGAGCCCCAATCAATAAGTTGTCGCAATACAGAGCTTATACCTTTACTGGTCGAGACGATGATGATCCCGAAATAGCCGAGTATTGGTTGGATAATACCATGAGGATTTTGGATAAGCAGTTAAGATGTTCGGATGAACATAAGCTCGAATGCGCTCTTGCATTGCTTGCTGATGAAGCCTTGCAGTGGCGGGAAACTACCGTTCTTACCGTCTCCGAGGAAACAGTGAATTGGGAATTCTTTCTGAGAGAGTTCCGTAATAAGTATATAAGTGAATTTTACATTGCCGAGAGGCGAAGCATTTTTCTTCATCTTCAGCAAGGAGGGCGGCCAATCGAACAGTACATCCACGACTTTTGCAAATATTGTAGATATGGTGCAGACTTTATCAAGAAAGAAGAAGAGAAGTGTCGGATGTTTATCGCAGGACTTAACGATGAGTTACGTCCCATGTTTACCGCCTTGAGTATCTCGAATTTCCAAGATCTTGTAAACAGAGTTAAAGCTACAGAAGGAGCAAAAAGAGTGCAGTCAGTTAATGGGTTCAGTAAATCTGAAAAGAGAAATCGAAATGAATCTCATTTCTCGAGGTCTTCTAAGAAGTGGAAGCATTACGACTCAGATCAAAAGATGTACTCACAACCTTCTCAGTTTGAGCATGTTGATAGAACTATGGAAAGTACTGGTGGTACGGATCAAGGAATAAAATTTCCAGTCTGTGGCTATTGTCAACACAAGCACCCGGAGGGGCAATGTCGCAAGAAATCCGGAGCTTGCTTCTTTTGTGGAGAAATGGAGCATCTTAGGCGAGACTGTCCAAAAAACAAGTTTGCTAATTCGACTCCTGTTCAATCCTTTCGAAGCAAAGGAGTAAGACAAGAGTCCTTCGGAAAGTCAGGAGTTTCATCCAGAGCATCGCATCGACCAGAAACGAAAACTTCTGCACAAATGTACCACATGAAGGGCAAGGAACAAGTGGATGATCACGATCATATTCCAGGTAAGAAATTTATTCTTTATGTTATAGTATAGATCAGGAACTCCTTGCCTAGATAAGACGTATGACATGAATGATGACTCACCCTACATGTTAGACACCTAAGTGATTAGTCACCAATTTAAAGTGTAAAGTGTCAAGTGGATTCGAAGAGGTGAAAGGATAAGTTTTGGAAGAAGTTTTGATTGGTCCTTGGAAAGGTGGGAAAAAGACAAATTTGAAATTCTATATATATGATGGTTATCTCCAGCAGCAGTAAGACTAAAACCCACCTCTGTTTCAGGAAAGTGAAATAAGTATTTTCTTTGGAAAGTACCTACGTTCCTAAGTAATGTCTAATTCAACCGAAAAGTCGAGTGTAACAAAACGAGAAAAATTTCTGTGTAGCTCGTGCCAGGACAATCATCCGAACGGTCAGTGTTCAAAGGAAATTGAAACTTGTTTCGATTGTGGTAAGATTGGTCATCTCGCTCGGAATTGTCCTAAGAAAATTCTCAAGAAGCGTCGACACGTAAGTGTGAAGCGAACATGGCCAGAAGGTTTGGGAAAGGTGAATTCCTCATCTCCAGAAGATTCTGATCCCGAAGAATGTTTGGATGAACAAACCGAAGCTTCAGGTAAGAATTCGAGGACGAATTCTTTTCTAAGGGGGGGAGAGTTGTAACACCCCAAAAACCGGTTTGGTCGGAAATAGGTTCCGATGGTTGAATTTTTGGTATTAAAACTCTTAAATTTTGATTAGTTTATGTTCTAAAATTTTATGGAACCTAAAAATCAAGTTAAGCTTGTTTATGTGCCCAAATTAACGTTTCTGGGCCAGGTGTTTCGATACGCCTAGGACCCGTATCGAAACGGCCTAGCTAAGGCGTATCGAAACGGATGTCAGGCGTTCCGATACGGTCCAACAGTAATAACTGCCTTTTTGGCATTTTGCAAGACTGTATCGAAACGGCCTCGACCGTTCCGAAACAGTACCCTGCAGAAAAAGGGCAGGTTCCCCAAAGTCAAAAATTTCGGCTTTTAAATGACTCACCAGCTGGGCTGGTTTATTCCCTCACGTCTTTAGCTGAACAAATAGCTGGGTATCAGCTATTTTACTGCAAGTGGATAGAGCATAATTAATTTGGAATTCTTAAAGGTGAAGAAAGCTTGTGATTGGATATTAGGAAGGTGTATAGGGTTTAGCAAACCCTTAGGCAAGGGAAAGCTTTTAATTGGCTGATGTGGGAGGTGGAATTGAATACCTAATTCCTTAAATTCTCTATAAATAGGAGATAGATGGAAAGAGCTTTGTTTTTGTTCTTGCTACGTAAGATTAAACACTCTTCTTTCCTAAATAAGCTAGCACAACCATTGTTGTCTTCTACCTCAAGTTTAAGCAAGCACCTCCATGGAAGCTTGACCGAAGCTTTGCCTTTCCTTGTTTCTAAGTCTAGCTAAATCCGTACAACCGCAAGGAGGAGGACTCAAGTAATCAAGCAAGGTATTATCAACCTTAGGAGCCGTAACCGATCAAGGTGAGTGTAGTAGCGTTTCGAGTTAGGCACGGGCCTACTCGATTATGTTGTTACCTTTGTTAATACTGACCTTGAGTTAGTAGTTTTACGCCATCGATTGCATGTTGGTAAGCACATGGTAAGGTTGCATCAATTCTTTGATTTACACTATGTTTATGGTTGTCATGTGATATGTTTACTTATGATATGATGTAGATATGATCTATGAAATATGGTTAAGGACCTTGGATTCGAGGTATCGGATACGGTTGGCATGCCAATGAATTCACGAGCTCTATGGAAGAAGAATGACTTGGTGTAGTGGAGGGATGTATTGTGTGACGGTCAAAATCAGTGTAGTGGAGGGTATAGACCATGTTGATTATGAATGGTGTAGTGGTGGAATTTCGTGTATCCGTATACAAGGAATCGATCCAAGGGAAATTATGAATTCATGATAGTGATGTGCCGTGAGGCCATGATGATGATTTATGTTATGTTATGATTATGATATATGCTATGGCCTTATATGTTTATGGAAATGACTTATTAAGCATGTTGTAAGGCATGTTATATGTATTGCATGGTTATGTGACTACCTCACTAGGCAAGTGTGCCTAATGCATTTCATGCATCCATTTCAGGATAAGCAAGTAGAGGGGACCGAGATCGGAGAAGTTGGAGCGTTGCACAAGTCACAACCAAGTTCAAGTAAAGTGTTTTGTCTTTTAAACTCCTAGTATGGTGGCAAAGTCTATGTATTAGGCTTAGTATGTTCGTTTAGTGTGTCTATGTGATGTGCAAGTGCTTTTGGTATAAATAATATGTAATGAGTTATGTTGTTTAAGAGTAAAGCCTTAAAGTTTATGTTTTGTGCTTAAAGTGGTAAAACCGAGCAAACGGATTCAAATGACCTTAAAACTTGGCAAGACTGTAGCTTACACCTTTAGAATAATGTGTGTCAAGTTTCATTGCAATTAATTCATTGTTGCTAAGTTAAAGTTGACTAAAACCAGCTAAAATCTGTCATTTCTGGTCTGCCGTTTCGAAACGGGTTGGAGTGTTTCGAAACGTTTTGGCCACTGGAGACCCCTGTTTCGGAACGAGTTCCTCACCTATTTCCGTATTTTTATTGAACCCTCATTATTTAAATATTATTTCAATTTGACCCTATTTTTAAAAAAAATAATTTAACCCTTAACCCTCAACCTAAAACCCTAAATTATTAAACCTTAAACTCTTAAACCTATACCCTAAACCATATACCATTAAAAATAATTTCACCATCATCGATTCAATTCAATTATGAGTACACCACCATTGATCAACTTCTCGATATCTTTCTGGTCGATCCACCGAAACCTGCGGTTGCTGCATTCTGAATTGGACTTGATGTTTATCGTTTCCGGCAGATCCCTGGTGCTGCGGACTACCCTAGTATTTGTGTTAGTAGGATTTTGTTACGTATGAACTGATAATTTTTTGGCATTTACCAATGTTGCTCTAATTATAAAGTAAATTTTTTTCTTTGCAAATATATATCTATATATATATATTTGAGAATTTAAAATTTCTACTCTCTCGATCCATTTGCTTGCAAAAGTGATTTAGATCGGGAGCATTCACAACGACAGCCGCTCTGCAAAATTGCGGATTGTACAAAGGGTTTGTGTTCATCTAAGATTTTGAATCTACGAGTTGTATCAAATCTTGAAAAATAAGTTGAGAAATTTATAAAACTGGAGTGTCTTGAATTTGCGATAAAGAAAATGGCGCGTACCTAATTAGTTTTTTTAAGTAAATCGACATTTATATTTTTTTGATTAAATAAAGAGATGCTTATGTTTACAATACAAACTGTCGGGATTAAAATCAGATAGTATAACGTGAGCATCTTTGATTATTAGACCAATTAATAAATCTTGACTACGTCTACAGTTTGAATAGAGGTGTATGACCCTCTTTTTTATTTTTTACTTTCCAACTTGGCAAAGATTAAGGATTGAAAGAATTAATCACCAGATTTCTGGTTTGAAATCAAATAGAAATAATAGGAATAGTTATTTACTGTCAAATTATTTCTAGAGAAATAGATAAAGTTAAATTATTTTTAATGGTATATAGTTTAGGATATAGGTTTAAGAGTTTAAGGTTTAAGGTTTAATAATTTAGGGTTTTAGGTTGAGAGTTAAGGGTTAAATTATTTTTTATAAAGAATATGGTCAAATTAAAATAATATTTAAATAATGAGGGTTCAATAGAAATACGAAAATAGGTGAGGTACTAAATATATAGTTTACCCTTATTAAAAAAATAAAATTGTAATATATATAAAAATAATTTAATTAATTTTTTTAAAATAATTATTAATTATATGATGGGTCCTTGAAATTTTATATCTTTATTAATTAATTTAATGGTGTTCATCGGTGTTCATCATTAGTGGTGTTAATCGGTGTTCGTCGCACGTGGTAGACTCATCCTTCAACATATTATGATTAATATTAGAATAACCTAGATAATGACAGGCCATTAATTATATTTTTCATGATTTGGGCCATTTTAGTTAGGAATTTAGTGGGTATCTTGTGTGTTTAATTTAAACCTTATATGACTTGCATTTGATTCATTTAATCTTTTAATCTTCAATGAACATTTTGATGATCAATTAATCTTAATCATAAAAATGAGGTATTTATTAATTCGAGTATTTGTATTTTTGTGCCGTAATATCTTGACTTAATGAATATTGACCAAATATTCGAATTAATTCATATTGTCTAAAGGTAAAATTTAAAATGAATAAAAGTCGATAAGTCAGAACATCATGCTTAATTTCTTGCATCATTCATAAAGGTGATGTACTCAATTCGAACCATAAATTAACACGACAATCGGACTTATTTAATGTCAGTTCATTTTTTGGTCCGAATTTACGTAATCTTATTGATTAAATGTTGAATTAATTCAAGTTCATCAATTGTTAAAGCCCACTTAATTAAAACTTATATTCGGTGGAGAACATTTAATTAAATTCAACGAAAATTAAATGATTTCCACTGACAAAAAGCAACGTATGATTTGGTACCGATTTCGGGCATTGTGGGGTGCTAATCCTTCCCCACACGTAATCAACTTCCGAACCTATTTTTAAACGAATCTCTAGTTTTATGGTGTCCGGTCTATCATATTCGAGTGACAGGTGGCGACTCTAAATTTTTATTTCAAAACATGACTTTTTTAAAGAAATCTCCAAAATCAATTCTTTTATAAAGGTGAAATACTTTGTATTTTTTAGTCGCTTCATCCGTCAAAGTTGGATTACATCCACAATATTTTTTTGTTTTGATGTTTTGACGATATCGTTTAGACCATTCTCATGTTTTTATCTTCTTGAGGAGATTGAGGTGTGTGTCGATTTGACATACAAAGAAGAATCGATAAGGATTCTTGAGAGAAGAGTGAAGGAGTTGTGCAAAAAAAGTATAAAGTTGGTAAATGTTCTATGGGTAATCATGGCATCGAAGAGGCTACTTGGGAAACCAAGGCATCCATGAAACCGTAATATACTCGTCTCTTTAGATTAGATAAATTTATAGGACATTATTTTGTTTGAGGAGAGGGTTGTACCGATCTAAATTTTTGAGTCAATAAATTAACATTGTTTCGAATCTTGGGCTTAAAGGTTTAGACAAATTAATAAGATCGATTGGGTCAAGTTAGGCCTTTTGGATGGCAATTGTGCTTGTTTGGCTAAAAGGTGTCCTTTTTATTAAAAGATGAAAGTCAAGAGGAAGGAGAAAAACGAGGAAAGCAAATTTATGAAGTTAACAAAAAATGGCACAATAATACATTTAGTTCTTCATATATACACATTTAGTCAAGGGATTACCAAATCAGATCAAAGAGTAGAGGGGTGCCTATTAAGGCGTTGGTGCGTAGGATTCAGTATGTTGGAGCACACGAGTGAGGCACGAAGAAGAGCGTCGAAGGGTGTGGGCTAGTCGGACGAGCGAAGGGAGTTTGGCGAAAGGGTCATCGGACGAAACGAATGGCAGGCGAACAATCATCGAAACATAGAGGTGGTGCTGGAATGGAGGGTTAAATTGATAGAATGAGTAAATATAGGAAACTAAATTTATACATTTTTTGAAATTAGGACTTAATTGACTAAACATGCAAATAAGAAGGACTAAATGTGTTATTTTACTAATTTTGTTAACTGTCACATCATCAACCGTTAAATTTTTAACGGCACCGAACTAATTTGTTACTTTTCTTAAGTTGGGGGACCATTTATAATTTATTATAGTTAGAGACTCAACAAAAAATAGTTTTATAATTAACAAACTATTTATGTAGTTACCAAATTATTAATTTAAACTTGCACAAATTTAACACTGACATATATATTGTTCTCTAAATTGGATAAATATTACAAATTCGGTCAAATTAAGGTTTGTGACATAGTGGCGGGACCAAAACTATACTTTGATCGAAGTATATACATAAGTAGATGATTTTAAATTATGTTGGATTGAAATTTAAGGATTAATTTAAAATAAAAATATAGATCTAATTATGTTAAATTAAAGTATAAGACTAAATTTTGAATTTGAGCAATAAATAGGGACCAACTATGTTTTAAATTTGAGCATGATGTAGGGACCAAAAACGTAATTTCATCAAAGTAAGCATCCAAAATTACCAAAAATAAGAATTTGGTAAATGGCATTGAACCTTGGCAATTAGCGGATAGCTGATACCGAATTACATTAGCTGATAACATATATCAGATATCATTAGTTGATTTGATTAGCGGATTACATTAGCTGATTGGTAAAATTAACCGAAAGTTGATAACTGTTTGATTATTTAAACAAGCAAAATGACATAAAGATATGATTATATTCAATAGTTGTTTGAATAATTTATTAGATATTAATATTTTATATATGTTAATATTAATTAGATTATGAAAATTAATTTTTTTAATATCATTACTAAGTATATATAAAGAATGTACATATTAATTTTTAATTTGTGCAATTATCTTTTTAATATAATTTTAATAATTATGAAATTTAGATACATATGTTCATTTCTTATTTATGAAATTATATTTTGAATATAATTTTATTAATTATTAAATTTATATGTATACATTAATTTTTTATATATGATTTTTTAAAATTTTATTGTTTATTCAAATTTATGTTATTTAATAAAATATAATTATCAAGGACAAAAAATCTTTACACTCAAAAAGCTCCTAAAAAGAATTTTTTATAATCCTCTATTTACCAAATATTTCAATTAGCGAATTTGACTGATCAAACCTCTAATTTTAACTTTTAACTCAAAAAATTATTTACCAAACACGAAAAACTGTTTACCAAACACGGGCATTGTCTTTGTATCAATCAATTCATGAACCAAAATTACAAATATTATTTTGATGGAATATTACCATGATTATTCACATTAATGAGAATGGTGAACAACCATAACTACAATAGATTTGCTTTACGAAAAAGCTTTTAAAGATAAAAATGGCCTTTGTCATTGTTTAACGGAAGAATCTTGAAAAAACCAAAAAAAGATAACAATAAGCAGAACAGGTTTCCTCATAAATGAGTTTTCATTGTTATCACTCTCACCATAAATACAAGATCCGTTTCAATTCCTTATAAGCATTTGCATTTCCAAGTTCCAGACTTCCAGTTATCCAAAGATGAAGAATTCCCTCGTTTCTGCTATTGTTTTCTTATACCTTTTGATTGTTTCGGTCAGGTCCGATGTTCTCAGTGATTCTTGCCGCAAAGCTGCAAAGGGCAATCCCAATATAAAATTTGACTTCTGCGTATCATTCCTCAAAGAGAACCCCAAAGCCAAAAGCGCCACCGGTGTTGCAGATTTGGTCGAAGTCGTGATCGAGACCGCCATATCGAATGCAAAGAGCATCGGGTCTATAATATCGAAGATTTTGTCCAACAATAGCCTCGGACAGTATGTGAGGAGCTGCCTGGAAGATTGTTCTGAGCTTTACACTGATGCAGGGTCGGGTTTGAGTAGGGGCGAGCAGGCTTTTGAGGGTGAAGATTATGGAACGGCTAATACAGTGGTAAGTGCTGCCATGGAGGCGGCGGTCACTTGTGAAGATCAGTTCAAGGAGAAGAAAGGGGTGGTGTCGCCATTGACGAAGGAGAACAAAGTTTTCTTTCAGTTAACTGCCATCTCTCTTGCATTCATCAATATGGTCCAAAAATGATGATAATTGTTAGTGTCACTCAAATAATGCTATTTAAAGGACCAATTTGCTTTCATTTCTTATGTAAAAGTAATGGATATATGTATATATTACAATTTCCTAGTCAATTAATTTTTGAAGTTCAGCTGAAAAGTGTAACCCCTCGACCCGGCCTAGACACTCGACCGAACTGAGTGAGCTACATAAGGTTTGCCGAAGCAAACTGGAAAGAACTAACTTAAAATAGGTTCATTTTTTTTCTTTTTATCTTGTCTAGATATAAATTATTAACCTATGATGTTCATACTGGCAGCGGTTCGAATCTCACTCAAATCGGACATTAAGAGAGCATTCAATTGCGATTACAAATATTAAGGGACCAAATTGAAAATCTGGAAAATTATAAGGACTTTGCCCAATTTTAAGTTACCAACCTTTAATTAACCATGTTACATGCATTCATGTCAAATATCAATTCATTTCGATCATCCAAACTTATATAATCGCAACCATAACATTCAAGGGATAAAACGTAAAAAATCGGAACTTCAAATCAAGCCAAATAACCGAATTAAAGACTATCTGTATCGGTACACCTTAGCACATATCGGTACGTTAAGCTTGATTTCAAATCCCCAAATTCTAGTAGCCAAAACTCGTACCGATACGTCCTCGTGTATTGAAACACCCAAGAATTTACACAAGACTCGTACCGAAACGGCACCCTACGTACCGAAACGCTATGCCTAGAAAGACTTACTCATACCGATACACTCAGCCTACATATCAAAACGCTAAGTCTAGAATGGCTTATGCGTACCGATACGAGAGCACGTGTACCAATACACTTGAGCCGTTAATGCCCAATTTTGCTAGTTTAACATGCATTGAAGGATACCAAAACAGCCTAACATGCCTTTAACATCATTCCAACATATTTAAGGATCAAATCTTAGCTAAACACATTAAACATAACATCAATTAACATCATCATGCTTCAATTGGTAAACTATAGGCATGCTTCCTATGAGTCAAGCTAAGCAAAGTTCAAAAACAAAACTAAGCAATTACCAACCATTAGAAGTCATTTACAAGTCTAAAACAACAACATACACTTGCTCAAACAGGGGAGTTAAACAACCATACTCCCAAAACAACAACGAAACCCCCATTGCCCTTATTACTATAGTCTAGTTTTAAATCATACTTTCAAAGAACGAAGCCCTCAAATCTTCCTTGCTCACTTGCTACCTCAACTCCTTTGATGGACAAAGAGAGCGTAAGTAGGGATGTAAAAAGCTGACCCGACCTGAAAACCCGACTGAAACCTGCTCGAGTCAGAACCTGATTTGACCTGAAAATTTAATGACCCGAACCCGATCTGTAACTGACTGTTGTTGAACCCGAACCTGAATTCGACCTGTTACTGTAGTGACTGAACCCGACATGTGTCCGACTGAAAACGACCCAAACCCGAATTAGACATGTTACTGTGGACCTGAAACTCGACCTGCGCCCGACTGAAACGAACCCGAACCCGAAACTGACCTAGCAGATAACATATTTTACCCGACTGAATTGACTCGAGATCCGATTTTACCCGACCTGTTTTGGACCCGACCTGTTTTGAACCCGATCTATTTCGAACCCGACCTGTTTTGGACCCAACCTGTTTTAAACCCGACCTGTTAAGTGACCCGACTGAATTGCGTATATACATGTATGTATACACACACATATATATACATGTATATGTATGTATATATACGTATATGTTAATTGTGTTTATGCATGGATGTATGTATGTATGTATTATGTATACATGTATATTTATACATATACAGGTACATATATATACATGTATATGTATGTATATATATGTATATGTGTAATTGTGTTTATGATAAAGGGGTACGTTGCTTCAGAAACAACACTACTTTTTCGTAAACGGATCTAGGATCGTAGCAAACATTTCTCTGCAATAAAACACAAGAATGGATGTTTTTAGATAGTTAAAATAAAAAGAGGAAAAAAACAAAAAATAGAAGAGAGGTGTAGGAATTTCTGGACAGATTTGGACTCGAACAAGATGAAGGCTTCAACGGGATTTCATGGCTGTTACGGAGACCAAAATATGGCAGAAACGTTGCTGGAAAATCAGCGAAAGTTTGACAACGTTAAACTCGAAAGAACTCGAACAATCTGCTGAACGAACCCGAATCGAATCTGTCTAACGTCAAAGACGGAAAGCTCGAAAGAACTTGCACAATCTACTGAGCAAACCCGAATCGAATATGCTTCACGTCGGAGGACTTGAACCCACTAGATAGCGATCTAGGAACCCGAAGTATCAAGTAAAATTTGACACAACAAAACTCAGTTTGAAATGTCAAAAGATAGTTCTAAAAAGAACCGAACAAGAGAAACTCTCTCAAAAATTTTATTTCCAAAATGTCTTACCAAATTACATTGTTTAAACACACATATATAAGTACAAGGGCTGCCAAATTCGTTTAAGTTGTGTGGCTGATATTAAAAGGAGTTTAAAAATTGAATTTGAGTGAAAATAACTCCTTTTGGGCGGACTCAATTGGCAGCCACAAGTTTAGGCACCCAAAACACATGAAAATCACATTTAACATGTGATTTTTATGTTTGAAATTCAAACATAACCACTTGGGCTTATCCTTTCTTGCAAATGGAGCATAATGAAGGAGAAAACGGGCTGATTCGGCTGCACATTCACACTCATGTGTCAAGCTGCCACGTGGGTGCTGGAGATGACCGGATGCCACCTAGGCTGCCACATGTGCACTAGCACACTCCCCGATATGCAAGACGTTTTTCAGCTACTTCTGGACTTGTCAGCTGAAGTTGAGCTAGTGGATCTAAAGTTGAGCAGACTAGAAATGAGCTAAGCTAAAACGAACTAGCTGAAAGTGTGGTGAGCTGAAAATGAGCTGGTTGCACTCTCTTGAGCTGGATTTGAGCTGCATATGCTCACTTGAGCTGGAGTGGAGCTGCATATACTCACTTGAGCTAGTATCCTCCTACGTACCTATGTCAAAAGGCAACAAACTTCCATCAAAGCATTGTAAACTTAATGGAAACAATAATACAAATCGTAAACAAGTGCACAATTATTTATTAACACACAAACAAATATAAACACACCATAAGTTATATCAAACTTATTCAAAACACACCAAACATACTATATACATAGTAAACACACTGATATAAATAATATAAGTATAAGAAATGTTACACATCAGTATGTAACAAATGAAAAAGCAAACTTCCCTGAAAGTTTGAAGTTGCATTGTTGGGTGGCATAAACGTGCTCACATCAGTTTATGCATGTATGTATGTAGTATGTATACATGTATATTTATATATATATATATATATGTACATACATGTATATGCGTATATATAAGTATATATATATACATGTACATACATGTATATATATACATACATACATACATTATATGTACGTATAATATATATATTGTAACACCCCGAAAACCGGTCTAGTCGGAATCAGGTTCCGATGACCGAATATTTTGTATCGATAAAATAATTTATTTGATCTTATTTAGATTACTCGAGTTAATTTATGGTTTATTATTATTATTATTATTATTATTATTAAAAAAAGTAAAAGCATGTCGTGGCATTTCCTTCAAATTGAAGGAATTGCCTAAGGCAATTACACGGGTAAAGACACTCGGCTGAACCACAAAATTGGGTGACAATTTGCCATAAACGTGGCAAGTAAGCATGACTTTAAGTCATACTAAATTGCCGGCTATGCAAGTGTATAAAAAAAGGATAAATGGAAAGGATAAATGGCATGACTGGGGGCCATGACAAATTCCTTCATTTGAAGGGAATTACCGTGCCCTTCCCACGTTGGTGAAAACGTGTCCCTTGTGGCACAATTGCCCAACACGTGGCTAAACATGGCTTTAGGCCATGCCACTACCACCTTAACGTGGGCAATGGGAAACCTTAGGAGAGGCCGGCCATTTAGTATAAATAGGAGTGAGTTTTCTGGGGGAGTCACGGCAAGAAACCAACGAAGCATTCGAATAGTAGAAAATAATAATAATTAGGTGGTTCAATATTGGATTGGTTGTCTGATATTTTCGATATAGTAATATCGAATCTCTGCCGACGTCGGGGTAAGCCCAAATCCTTGGTTGGTTTAAATTTCGGTATCGAGTCTGATTAATATTTTTATATTTATTCGATATTGTCTTGTCGGTCCTAACCGATTCCTATTTAATCTAGTTCAAGAAGTCGTGAAAGAACAACCGCCAACCAAGGGAAAAGGTGACGTTATAAGGGAACCCTAATATCGAGGTGAGTGTAGTAGCTTCTCGAGTTTGGCAAGGGCCTACTCGAATTGTTGTTATAAATGTCGATACTAACCCTTGAATTAGGGGTTTTCATCATTGATCATATGTTGGTAAGTGTATGGTAAGCATTTCATTGATTCCATGATTTTTAAGCATGTTAATTGTTGTTATGAAATTCATTGCAAGCATTTACATGTGATAAGTATGATATGCATAATTGAAATTGTTATTGTTAAGAATTATAAAATATGAATCTTGGATTCGAAGTATTGGATACAATTGGCATGCCATAGAATTCATGAGCTCAGTGTACGGGTGGACTACGGTCCTAGGGCTACGACCTATATGATTTGGCGAGGCGGAGGGATGTATTGTGTTTGGTCTTTGGCGATGTTGGCGGGATGACCACTTATGTGTTTTGGCGAGGCGGTGGAATTCGTGTATCCATATACCGTGAATCGATCCAAGGAAATTATGAACTTAAGATAATGATTTGCCATGAACCATGATATTATTATATGCTTTGTTATGAATATGAAATATGCCATGATATTGCATGATTAATGATGATTCTTAGAAGCATGTTATAAGTCATGATATGTATATTTATAGTTATGTGACTACCTCACTAGGCAAAGTATGCCTAATGCATTTCATGCATCCATTTCAGGTTAAGCAAGTATTGGGATCGAGATCGGAGAAGTTGGTACGTTGCACAAGTAACAACTAAGTCCAAGTAAGGTGTTTTATCCTTCGAACTCCTAGTATGGTGGCAAGGTCTATGTATAAGTTTGATATGTCTATTTTGGTATGTCTATGCTATGTATAAGTATTTATGAAGTAAAAGGTTGGATAGTGCTTTTCGTGTAACATGTCATGACCTATAGTTCATGTTTTATGCTAAAATGGTAAAACAATGTAAACAGATACGAATGGCTTTAAAACTTGGCATGACAATAGCTTACACCCTTAAAATGTTGTGGGAAAAGTCTCGTTGCAATTGTATCATGACTGCTAGGTTAAAAAGGATTAAAAACAGTTAGAAGTTGTCATTGTAGGCCTACCCGTACCGAAACAGGTGATGGTGTTTCGATACGAGTAAGCATAATTTGAATCTTGGAATGCAGGGTGTACCGAAACGGGGCAGTTCCGTTTCGGAACGTTTTGGCTACTGGAGACCACTGTTTTGATACTGGTTTCGAAACGGGTCAAAGACGAGTCAAGGTTAGTCAACCCGTACCGATACGGGTCAAACCGTATCGATACGGTTATAAAGGAACAGTCAATAAGTTGACCTTAGTCAAGCCGTACCGAAACGGCTCAGGGCGTTTCGATACAAGGTTGATCTTCCTAAGGCTTTATTAGGAATAAAATGGATTAATACGTATATCCGGTAACGTCCTATTCGAATAAAATATTGTTGAAGGCTTAAATGATAAGTGCAAGAGTTAAGTTCTGATAAAAGTTTTAAGTATGAAGTTAAAAGATTTTATTGTATTGTTTTCAGTAACGCTTTCCGACCCGGTTCTCTACCAGGCCGGGAAGGGGGTGTTACATTAGTGGTATCAGAGCTAGAGTTTAGTCGGTTCTGGACTAAAATTAAGTATGATTGTATTGTTTGCTATGTTACTTTGCCACCTAGGAGTTGTTTTGTTGAGTATTGTGACTTCTCAACTGATCCGATCTCTTTTTAATATAGATATGTCTCGAACTAACGAAACTTATAATAATGAGTCTGTTGCTAACTCCTCGACTCATGGTGAGGAGGTGCAAGGAGGAAATCCTCTGAATCTTCAGAACCCTCTTGTTCGAGGTGTAGAGCCTGAAGCTCCTACAGCTCAGGCAAAATATTATCAGAACATGACTGATATGTTTCAGCAAGTTATGAATGTGATAAAGGCTAGTCAAGTCGTGCAACCTACGCCACCTGTTGCGCAATCTCTTCGAGCCCCAATCGATAAGTTATCATAATATCGAGCTTACACCTTTACTGGTCGGGACGATGATAATCTCGAAATAGCCGAGTATTGGTTAGACAATACTTTGAGGATTTTTGGATAAGCAGTTAAGATGTTCAGATGAACATAAGCTTGAATGCACTCTCGCATTGCTTGCTGATGAAGCTTTAATGTGGTGAGAGACTACTATTCTTACAGTCCCGGAAGAATCAGTCACGTGGGAATTCTTTCCTAAAGAATTCAGGAATAAGTACATTAGCGAGTACTATCTCGCGGAAAGACGGAGCATCTTCCTCCATTTGAAGCAAGGAGGGAAACCAATCGAGCAGTACATTCATGACTTCTGTAAGTACTGCCGATATGGAGCCGAGTTCATAAAGAAAGAAGAGGACAAATGTCGAATGTTCATTGCTGGGTTGAGTGATGAGTTGCGGCCTATGTTTACTGCTTTGGGGATCACAAATTTCCAGGATTTGGTGAATCGTGTGAAGGCGACCGAAGCTGCACAGATAATCCACAGGGGGAACATGGCTAGCAGATCCGAGAAGAGGGCGTGGAGTGATTCCCGACCTCCCAAATGGAACAGGAAAGGTAAATATCAGGGCTCGAAGTAGACCTCATACTCCCAGCCTTCCCGTACAGGGAATATTGAGAGACAACATACTATTACTCAGTCTTGGTCCAAGGCGGCTTCTGTGGAAAGTACTGGAGGTTCTAACCGAGGTGTTCAGCATTCAGTTTGTAACTTTTGTCAAAAGTGACACGTAGCAGGGGTATGTCGCAGACAGACATGAGCGTGCTTCTTCTGTGGAGAGCAGGGACATTTCATTAGGGAATGTCCTCAGAACCCATCAAAGAAAGTTGCTGTGCTAGGGGATACTTCATCACCTGCTCAGTCCTTTCGGGGAAAAGGGGCGAGACAAGGACAGTCAGGAACTTCAGGAAGGCCAGGTGGATCTGGGAAGCAGAACAACAAACAAGAGTCAAAAGCTTCTGCACAAATACATCATGTAAGGAGTCGTGAGGAAGATGATGAGCCTGATGTTATAGCAGGTACCGTTATGTTATATTCATATTCTTTGTATGTATTAATTGATCCTAGATCTACACACTCTTTCATAAGTCTGGAGTTGGTGAGGAAGCATAAGATGTTTAGTGAACCTTTAGTAACAAAGGTTTCTGTAACAAATCCCTTGGGCGATTGTGTTGTTTTAAACCTAGTATGTAAGAATTTCCCAATTATGATTCAAGGAATTCCGTTCCCTGCGGATTTCTTGGTTTTGCCAATCCACGAGTTTGATGCAATTTTAGGTATGGATTGGCTTAGTAAACATCAAGCATGGGTAGATTGTGGCAAGCGGAAGTTGTATCTTCGAGGACTGGGTAAGGAAAGAATAACCTTGATGGAATCTCGGAATTCTATGTTGTGCACATTGACCATTGAGCCCAAGAATGAACCTCAGATTAATGATATTGATACGGTGAATGAATTTCTGGATGTCTTTCCGGATGAGCTTCCGGGATTGCCCCCAACCCGTGAAGTTGAATTTGGTATTGAAGTGCAACCTGGGACTGCACCAGTTTCTATTGCGCCTTATAGAATGGCAGCTGTGGAATTAAAGGAGTTAAAAACTCAAATCCAAGACCTTATGAATAAGGGCTTTGTTAGACCCAGTTCTTCACCTTGGGGAGCTCCGGTCCTCTTTGTAAAAAGGATGGTTCGATGCATTTAGGCATTGATTACATGCAACTAAATAAAGTTACCATCAAGAATAAGTATCCTCTGCCGAGGCTCGATGATTTGTTTGATCAGTTAAAGGATGCTTCCGTGTTCTCTAAGATTGATTTAAGGTCGGGGTACTATCAGATGATAGTCAAGGAGTGTGACGTGCCCAAAATAGCGTTTCGTACAAGATATGGACATTACGAATTCTTGGTGATGCCTTTCGGACTGACGAATGCACATGCAACTTTCATGGATCTAATGAATCGTGTGTTTAGGCCCTATCTTGATAAGTTTGTTGTTGTCTTCATAGATGACATCTTGATTTATTCAAAGAATGAAGCGGAACATCGAGATCATCTTCGAATTGTACTCCAAATTCTAAGAGAGAAGCAGTTGTACGCAAAATTTTCTAAGTGTGAGTTCTGGCTCACCGAAGTATCCTTTTTGGGGCATGTTGTATCAGCTTCAGGCATTCAGGTGGACCCGAAGAAAATACAAGCTGTGGTAGATTGGCGCCCGCCTAAGAATGTGTGGGAGGTTAGGAGCTTTCTTGGACTTGCGGGATATTACCGTAGGTTCGTGAAAGGATTCTCTATGTTAGCTGCTCCTTTGACAAAATTGTTGCGGAAGAAGGAACCTTTTATATGGACTGAAGATCAGTAGCGAAGTTTTGATCAATTGAAACAAGTCCTAACCCATGCACCTGTCCTGACTCAGCCTGAGTCTGGAAAAGATTATACTGTTTATAGTGACGCTTCGCACCTTGGGTTAGGGTGTGTATTGATGCAAGAAGGTAAGGTTATTGCTTACGCTTCGAGACAACTTAAGCCCCATGAAATGAATTATCCCACTCATGATCTGGAATTGGTTGCGGTTGTTTTTGCATTGAAAATTTGGAGGCATTACCTCTACGGAGAGAAATGCTATCTTTTCATTGATCACAAAAGGTTCAAGTATTTGTTATCGCAGAAGGAGCTCAATTTGCGACAGCGAAGATGGATGGAACTTCTTAAGGACTATGATTTAGTCATTGATTACCATCTGGGAAAGGCCAATGTTGTAGCTGATGCACTCAGCCGCAAACCTTTGCCTGCTCCTCGAGCAATTAATGCTCATTTCAGACTTCGAAAACATCAATGTCCTGTAGCTGAACTCTAAGTTCAGTCTACTGTTATTTCTCGAATTAAAGATTTGCAAGAACAAGACCCCGAGCTTCAAACCATTGTTTCTAAATTATCTGATAACCCGGATTTCAGAATTAATGTTGAAGGACTCTTATGTTTTCATGAGAGGGTTTGTGTACCAAATGATGGAACTCTTCGTAGGGATATTCTTGTTGAAGCACATTCAAGTTCTTTCTCTATTCACCCGGGGTCTGTGAAAATGTACAAGGATTTACGTGAGCTTTTCTGGTGGCCAGGCATGAAGCAAGCTATTGTTGATCATATCTCGAAGTGCCTCACTTGTCAATGGGTTAAGGCAGAACATTGTGCTCCTACAGGGCTTGTACAACCCATTGATCCACCAAAGTGGAAATGGGAAAATGTAACCCCCTTAACCCGGCCTAGACGGTTGACCCGAATTAAGAAAGTCACACGGGGAAAACCAAAGTCAACCCAAAAGTCAACCTTGATTAATGACCCTTTTTTTTCTTTTTAATCTTATCTAGATGCACATTAGCCCTAATTGTGATCACACAAACATCATACTCAAAGATCACAAACATCAGAGATCAAACAGGGACCCAATTGAACAAATTACAACTTTAGGGACCAAATTGTAATTTTTGATAAACATGAGGACTTAACCCAAATTAAAGTTACCATCTTATAATTAATCAGGTTTCATGCTTCACTGTGAAATTTCAGCTCAAAAGGACATCCCAAACTCATACAATTGCACAAACAAGATTCAGGACCAAAATGCAAACATTACAAAACATTTAACCGCCAATGTCAGCCCCTAACGGTCACCCGTTCCGAAACAGGCAGAGCCCGTTTCGAAACACGGGCCGTTCCGCAACGCGTACCGCAACGGGGGTCTGGCAGTAGCCAAACCGTTTCGGAACGGTCCCTCCCGTTTCGGACGCCTGAGCTTGTTTAAGGCACCTGTTCCGAAACGGGTGATACTGTTCCAAAACGCCCTGCACAGATTGCTCCAAAATGCATCCTTAAACATGCAATTAAACATCCAATCATGCTCCAAATGCTACCAAACTTTACCAGCATGCAATTCAACATATATAGGACATACTTGCATCAACAATTCATCAAAACAACATCATATGCAAAAAGCCCCAATTCTATAGGCATGCTTCCTACACAAGCAAACCATTTAAGCATAAACTTCCAATTCAAACATATGAAAGCCAAACACTTAAACCAGCATTCTCATCAACAATTCAACATACTTAGGGAGTTCAAACCTCTCCCAAACATACACATAGGTCCCCCATTGCCAAATTACCAAAACCTAAAAGTGTACTTAAGAAACCTTCCATACATTGAGCTTTACTTTCACTTGATTGCTTGACCTTCTTGCTGCCCTCAAGGTACTCTAATGTTCTGCATTATTGAATTAAGAAAACGAAAGAGAGCGTAAGCAAAAGCTTAGTGAGGAATGCTCATAAAACCATTCAATAATGCACTTATAAAACATTTATAAATCATGCTTTAATTCAACATTTGCAAATGCTCAAAGCATACTTAAAACAAGCATCTCATGCTTCATATCATAACATGTCATATTGGCCACAAGTGATAAGTTTCATTTCTTTAAAAACAAGTTCATCAACTTTCACCCCAAGGACTTTTAAACACCTTGGCCCATGGACTTTTAAACACCATGGAAGAGGACCACACAAGGACTTTTAACCACCTTTGTGTCCATATCAAGTATCACCCCAAGGACTTTTAAACACCTTGGCCCCAAGGACTTTTAAACACCTTGGCCCCATGGACTTTTAAACACCATGGAAAGGATCACACAAGAACTTTTAACCACCTTTGTGTCCATAGCAAGAACCATCCAAGGACTTTTAACCACCTTGATGTTCTTAAGTAAACAAGGCTCACTCAAGGACTTTTAACCACCTTAGTGACCTTAACCTTTTCAAAACATCACTTGCCAATATACATCATTAACTTCAATTTATTCACTGTTTTAAAGCATTAAACCAAGCCATATACATCATGCATTTAAAAGCATCAAACCACATTTTATCAATGTACAAAAACAAGGAACTCTTACCTTGAGCTTCCTTCAACATATGGCTTATAGAAACAACAAATACCATGCTAAAACATGCTTTCAAAACAGTATTTAAATCATGTAATAAACCACATTGCATCACAACAAAATCATGGCCACCACTAGAGAGTATTTCCGAAAAACTTACGCTCGAGCTTAGCAAAGTTGTTTAGACTTAAACTAAGCTCCCAAGACATTGGTTTCAAAGCCGAAAACCATTTTCACTCACTCACCGATTCCACTTCGCCTCAAGCCAAAGCACCAATTCAAGCTTCCGGATCAACAACTCTTGGATCCAAAGATGCCTCCCCTGTTTTAACACATCAAAGCAGAGGATTAATGCATCATCATGCATTAATTGCTTCAATGAAAGCACCTAAACTCGCTGCTCTCATCCACACTTCATTTTCGGCTACCAAACACAACCGAAAATGCATCCAAACCACTTCTCAACAAAGCCCAGCCATAAACCATCAAAACCTAACATCCTTTAACATCATTTAACATCTAAAAAGAGCCTATAAACATCCTTATACCTCCAGCAACATCAGATCCACAAGATCACCTCAAAAGCATACAAGAAACACAAGCTAAACTTAGAAAACTCAACCTATCCGGGATTGCATTAATCAAAACTCAATTCCTTATCAATTTAGTGTCCAATTAACATCAAAAACACATCTCAAATCACAGATTAATCAGA